>OZ025301.1:147646499-149046499 GCA_964019185.1 Maratus speculifer | reverse complement strand
GGGATTAGTTTTAATTTTTTAATTAGTTTTATTTAAAAAAAAAAAAAAAAAAAAAAAAAAAAAAAAAAAAATATTTTTTTTTTTTTTTTTTTTTTTTTTTTTTTTTTTTTTTTTTTTTAATATATAAGTATCAACATCCTCACCGGCATTCCACTTCTCTTCTAGCTATGGATCGTATCGACCAACTCATTTCTGAAGCAATTTATCAAGAAGTACTGTTAAATAGAAACCAGTTTGTAACTCAGGAAACTATAATCCAACGTTTGTATAAAAAAATTATCGACAAGACGCGTGTTGCACCTTATTATTTTGAAAAGACTCTTCTTTTCAGTAAATGGCACGATGAAATTTTAGACGCCTATCTCGAGAAAAGATCGACTCTGTCGCACGATGAAAAGATATGCGTCGAACGCGTTCTCTCTAAAGACAACCCCAACGTGACCGAGTTAACAAAATTTGCTTCTTGTTGGTACAAATATAATCCTAAAGTCGCCTGTAAATGGTTTGCCGTCGACGGTCTTCTTGGAACTCACCCCAAACACTATGTTCAAGATGCCTTTTCGCCCCAATTCGTAAAACACAACGATGCCGTGAGAGCCTTGTACGCATACCATTCGGAACCTGAAAAAATTAGAGACATTGTCGAAAAAGCATTTCTTTTGAATGAAGGGGAACCGTGCTCTCCCGATCTCGACACCGAATTCGAAATGTATATTTCGATGTACGCAGAAATGGTAGGAGAAGAGACCATGACACTAGTGGCGGCCGAACGCAAGGCCAAAATGCAGCAGCAGCAACAGCAGCCGTGCAAACGTAAAAAAACAATCCTCTTGGAAAAAAATTAAACTCTTTTTTCATTTATTTATTTGTTTTTAAATCGACATTCGTTTTCCAACACTTTGCGTAAATGAGAATCGTAAGGACCCGTTTTCGGGATATCTTTCAAGAGATCTTGTTTCAGTTTTACTCGAATGGATAAAGACCATTCCGAAGAGGGTCGCAAGATGTCATAAAGACACAAAAGACGTAGATAGGCTTCGTGCGAATCTTCTACGTCCTTTAAATCGATCCGAGAGGATTCGCTTAAAAAAGGCGTGTTAGGGTGATGTGAGGTAGGGGGTACGACGATCGCTTGATCGGCGAAAGATTCTATGGGATAAGGGATTATTCTTTCGAGTGAAAAATGACTATCCACAATTCGAGTGCGAAGTGGATCATAAGAAAGACGCAAATGACTCGTCAGAACAAGATTCCATTGATGTGAGGGTATCGTCTCATCGAAAGCGGGTTCAATTATAATGTACAAAAGACGTTTTTTACGATACCAAAAAATAGGCTCGTACTTTGATGCGGATTCTAAATCTTGAATGAGATTCAAATAATTCTGAACGATGTGGGGATATCGACCAAAAGAACCGTAGAGAATAGTCGACCGCCTATCGGTTAAGGCTTCTTCAAAATAATTCATAACTTGTTTTTTTTAGAAAAAACGATTTAAAAAATTACAAATAAGATTTTAATTAAAATTCTTGTTTTAACAACTGGAAAGGTCAATGACCTTTAGCTTTAAAAAAAAAAAAAAAAAAAAAAAAAAAAAAAAAAAAAAAAAAAAAAAAATTAAAGTTCGAAGTCAGTTATAACGCGTGTGAAATATTTTCAAAGTCGGGAATTATTTCAAAGTCCGGCAAAATTTTTCAAAGTCGGGAATTATTTTAAAGTTCGGCTTCAAGCAAGAACATGGAAGAGCAGCCGCCGGCAGCGCTGCCAGATGCCAACTGATCTGGAAGACAATGTTACTGTTTTTACAAAAAAAAAAAAAAAAAAAAAAAAAAAAAAAAAAAAAAAAAAAAAAAAAAATTTTTTTTTTTTTTTTTTTTTTTTTTTTTTTTTTTTTTTTTTTTTGTAGACAGAAATGACATTGTCTCGCCAGATCAGTTGGCACCATGCAGCGCTGCCGGGCGGCTGCTCTCCCGTTTCTCTCTCTTGAAGCCGAACTTTGAAATAATTCCCGACTTTGAAAAATTTTACCGAACTTTGAAATAATTCTCGACTTTGAAAAATTTTACCGAACTTTGAAATAATTCTCGACTTTGAAAAATTTTACCGAACTTTGAAATAATTCTCGACTTTGAAAAATTTTGTGGGACTTTGAAATAATTCCCGACTTTGAAATCTCGACTTTGAAAATATTTCACACGCGCTATAAACTGACTTCAGACTTTGAAACTTTTTCAGAAATCGAGACTTTGATGAAAATCGACATGCTTGTGGACTTTGTGTTTTTTTCGCGACACGAGACTTTGATAATATTTCGTGTTCATACTCGACTATGTTAAAAACTGAAAAAATTCCTCATTTTTACTTTTCTGAGTACTTAACTGAGCACGTAACAATGCATTACAGGTAAGGACAAAATCGCGAGACAACCGCAGAGACAGGAGAGCACGTCGATAAGAGGAAGGCTTGTTTGAAAAGGCACCTTAAGTGAAAAAAAAAAAAAAAAAAAAATTTTTTTTTTTTTTTTTTTTTTTTTTTTTTTGTAGAAGGAAATGACATTGTCTCGCCAGATCAGTTGGCACCATGCAGCGCTGCCGGGCGGCTGCTCTCCCGTTTCTCTCTCTTGAAGCCGAACTTTGAAATAATTCCCGACTTTGAAAAATTTTACCGAACTTTGAAATAATTCTCGACTTTGAAAAATTTTGTGGGACTTTGAAATAATTCCCGACTTTGAAATCTCGACTTTGAAAATATTTCACACGCGCTATAAACTGACTTCAGACTTTGAAACTTTTTCAGAAATCGAGACTTTGATGAAAATCGACATGCTTGTGGACTTTGTGTTTTTTTCGCGACACGAGACTTTGAAATTATTTCGTGTTCATGCTTGACTATGTTAAAAACTTTGAAAATATTCCTCATTTTTTATATTTCTCAATACTTAACTGAATCCGAACTTTGAAATAATTTTCGACTTTGAAAAATTTTGTTATTTGTACGTTTTTGAATATTTGACTGAAACCAAACTTTGAAATAATTTTCCACTTTGAAAATATTTCGTAAATTGTTAAAAAAAAAAAAAAAAAAAAAAAAAAAAAAAAAAAAAAAAAAAAAAAAAAATTTTTTTTTTTTTTTTTTTTTTTTTTTTTTTTTTTTTTTTTTTAAGGAGTGACATTGTTTCACCAGATCAGTTGGCTTCTGGCGGTTGGCGGTTGCTCTTCCGTTTCTCTCGCTTGAACCCAAACTTTGAAATAATTCCTGACTTTGAAAAATTTTGCCGGACTCTGAAATAATTCTCGGGCTTTGAAAATATTTCACGCGCTCTATAAACTGACTTCGGACTTTGAAAATATTTCACACGCTCTATAAACTGACTTCGGACTTTGAAAATATTTCACACGCTCTATAAACTGACTTCGGACTTTGAAAATATTTCACACGCTCTATGAACTGATTTCGGACTTTGAAAGTTTTTCAGAAATCGAGACTTTGATGAAAATCGACATGCTTGTGGACTTTGTGTTTTTTCGTGACACGAGACTTTGAAAATATTTTGTCTTCAAACTCGACTGCATAAAATCCTCATTTTTCCTCAAATAATTTTAATTAAGATTCTTGTTTTAAGAACTGGAAAAGTCAACAATCTTCAAAAAAAAAAAAAAAAAAAAAAAAAAAAAAAAAAAAAAAAATATTTTTTTTTTTTTTTTTTTTTTTTTTTTTTTTTTTTTTTTTTTTTTAGTATATAAATATGCGAAATTTTAAGAATAACCTTCATATAGCTTTGTCATTTTTTCACAAACATGTCTGTTTTTGCTGAAGCTGTTTGCATGACTTGTTATGATGATATGATATTTCCAATGGAAATTGCATTCGCTGCATCTCCGAATCACATTTACATCTTTCAAATCGCACCGCCACCAGAGTATTATGTTCAGACAATGAGAGATATGGCAAACACCAAATCTCGATTCAAAAATAAAGATCGTTTCTATAGTCGTACTGATCGCAGGCATTCATCTGTCGTGCCAGTTGCTCAGTATAAACTTCATCCAGACATCTGGTTAACTCAATTATATCATTATATTCATCATATTTTCCCTAAAGAAGTACAATTCAAAGTTCGAGGAGATTATCAGTATCATTTTTTCAAACAGATATGTGGATTCGAGAATGTTTCCAAAATTTGGCTACCAACGGGAGTTGATGTCATTGATTGCTTACATAAACATTCTTCTAATTTAATAAAATATCCTTGTGCGGGCATTGAAGTTGGAACCATGGCTTATCACAAAGTTCCTTTGCTCAATAAACCACCCATAGACCCACGTTAATTATTGCAATATTACGAGTAGCCGGCTAGCAAGCACTATTTAAAAAAAAAAAAAAAAAAAAAAAAAAAAAAAAAAAAAAAAATTTTTTTTTTTTTTTTTTTTTTTTTTTTTTTTTTTTTTTTTTTTTTTTTTGCCAGTTTACGGGTGTGTATAAAAGGTCCTTCCATTCTGTTCCTCCTCATACCGTTCCATTTTTTTTCAATCTCGCGTTCATCATGCCTCAACTGTACGTTTACTGGAAACTTATGAGAAACAACAACGTTCCGTTTCCCTGTCCCCACTGCAACGAGGTACTGGTGCCTTTAGAGTTTGAAAAACATTGCAACGTCCGGCATCAACTCGACGATGAGAAATGCTGCGTCTGGTGTTTGGGCAACACCGTTTGGTTCCGAGGCGAAAGAGACGTCGCGCATTTGTTAAAGTGTTTCAAGGACTTTACGAAATCACGCGCCCGCGAGACTTTGTCCTTCCCCCGTTCGGAGGTACCGACTCTCATGGACTTGAAGCCCATGTGCGAAGCCGACACGTACTTTGACAAGTATTCTCCGATTCCCGAGATGCCGGCGCTTCCCGTCTGGCCTCCGACTCTGAGTTCGCCGACCGCCGCCGTACCCTATCGAGACGCGAGTCTGAATCTGGCCGTCTCCTGCCTGCACCTGTATCTGAGTCTGTGGAAAAAGACCGAGTGGTGTCACGTCATGGTGACACCGGTCGCCTACCTGCCTCTGCTTCAAGCTCTGGACGACGGTAAATCGCGTACTTTGCCGTTTTTCTGTTATTGCGACGGCGGCGGCGGCGGCGGGGCGGCCAAAGTCCATCGACACATGATTGTCGTTTCCGAGTCGAGTGTCGCGAAACGCGTCTGGAAGAAAATCGAGTGCCCTAAAAAAAATCTGCACGTTCGTAAAGAGACGATCGAAAGTCCGATGCAGTTGGTCAATTTACTCGGCCATTTCAGTCAACGTAAATCGAAATGCAGTTTTACTTTCGAAAATCCGCTGGAAGTTCAAGGTGCGACCGACCGACATTTTTACGTGGCCCTGTCTCTGCCGCCGCTCTACCGCCTGGTCTTGGCCGCCCAGTGGGACGGAGGATTATTGGAATTTGTGAATCAGGAGTACAGCGTCGTGGATCCGAGCCTGCTCGTTCCCTGGGCGGAAAAATATCACGGCGTCTGGGGAATTCGAATTTCTAATCTGCCGGACTTGGGGAAGAACATCGTGTTGCCTGTTCAGAAAAACTATCGACCCGTTTCTAAGCCGACCGATAAGTACGTGTGTCTGCTGAAAGGCCAAAAACTGTATTTCGAGGAAACAAATGAGGAGGAGGAGGAGGAGGAGGAGGAGGACGAGGACGATTGGGTGATGGATCAGGCACATCGAGGAAACCTGTTTTTCGATTGCATTGGACGAGAAATTTGGATCCCGACTCCATTGCAACAGAAATTTATCAATTCGGCAAAACCCCTGAAAGATCAAATTCTGGACTTGGAATCGAAATTGTCTCGAGCCAACGACGAACTGGATGAATACAAGTATGATCAAGATTACTTGAGAGATGAAAATCGTCAGTTGAAAAGGCGTATGAAAGAATCTGAAGAAGAATTGAAACGGCTACAAAAAAAACATATAAAAGTGTTGGAAAGAGAAAATGAGGTTTTAAGATTGGAATTGAAAAATCAAAAATAATGTACTTGTATCTTTGATGTCAAAAAAAAAAAAAAAAAAAAAAAAAAAAAAAAAAAAAAAAAAAAAAAAAAAAAAAAAAAAAAAAAATATATATATTTTTTTTTTTTTTTTTTTTTTTTTTTTTTTTTTTTTTTTTAAGAACATATATATTTTTATATAAAAGAGGTTACAAATGTTTCAATTTATACATTCATCCTTACCAGTCGTTGTTCAACATGATTGTTGTCGCTATTGATACCAGTGGCTCTACCAGGGACGATCGCTATGCCTCGCGTTATAGAGAAACAATACATCAAGTTTTAATTCATTTAAATCCGCCAATACGTGTAATTTATTGGAATGATAAAGTTACATATAATCAAATTGTTCATGAAATAACTAAAAATATTTGCAATTTCAAGTCTAGTGGGTGTACTACACCTCGTTGTTTTATAGAAAAATTGCCGACTGATAACCCCATTGAGTTATACATTTTTACCGATGGATGTATTTTCGAAACAGATGTCCGCGATTGTCGTTATGTTTTGAAAAGGAAAAATCTTCAGTTTGAAAAAGTTCGTTTATATTATATCGGCATTGAATCTCTGATGAATTTGAAATTTACCGATCTGTTTGCGGATTATCCTAAGACTATTCAAATCAATCAAAATTTCGTAGGTTGCGTGGAACCGGGTTTAATTAACTTTGATAACATCACCTATAAGTATATTATGCGTGATGATTCGTTTAAAGCAACCATCTTAACCCAAATCAATTCACCCAACGTGAATAAATCAGAGTTAAAAAATCAGCTAAATTTACTCACTTATCGCATTTTAAAAGAACATTTCGAAAATAAACTAAAAATTCAATCGTTTTATATTAAAAAAAATGTAAAAGGATGTATCGATTATGTTAGAAAGCATTCATATAATTCTGAAAAATCGCATTTTCAAAGTAAAATGTCTGACATTTTAAAATTATTCGATGAAAACATAGATACTTATTCTTTGGAACATTTTAAACCAGCCACAAACTATACTTTGGTATGTGACGAAGAAAAACAGGAAGAGCAGGTTGAAGGTAATCGAAAAGAGGAAAACGAACCGCCATTAGATAGCAAACTCTTAACTTGCGATATTTTGTTGCAACACTGTAAACTTCCTTGCATTCCTCTCAAAATTTGCACGGATGACGTTTGGCTCGATAAAAAAATTTTGCGAAATCCATTTGCACTCTTAGAATCCGATACCCTTATCGAACGAATCGTCAAAAGAATAGAACCGTACGTAATGGATTATAAAAATGTGTATACTCGACTCGAGAATCCTAAAGTATCTCCTTTCTCCAGAGACAGTTTGCAAGGCGTTTACGTACTACATAATGATAGTATTGATGTGCAAGATATGATTAAGCATAACAATTATGTTTTATCAACTTTTTTTCAAAACAGATTGCCCGGAAAACCTATTCTTTGGCATATGATTTTTCTATACATAATGGCTTTGAGAAGATTTCCAGAAATGAAAGACGTTTTCTTTGAAGAAATTCGGTTTTTAGGCCAACAGGATAAGTATTTCATAACTCTGGTACCTTATCTAAATCCAATTATAGTGGAAGATTTAAATTGTTGTTTCTGGTATGTCGCTCACGTATGCCATAAAGCGTTTCCCAACAACCGAAAGAATGTGCTTCGAAAGCCGGATTTCATATCGGGAGTTTTTCTTGAATTTTACAGAAATGTTTACGAAAAAGACTACACCGATCCTCCTGAATTACCTGAATGGCAATTATGGCATATGTTAAGGCGTGATAAAACGGCCATTTTTCGTATTTTATCACATTATTTTCGTCATGAAGAAGTAGTTGGTCTGGAAAAGGCATTTCAAATCATTTTGTTAAGAGAAAAAAAACAACTCACTCATGAACCCCCTAAAGAATTGAAGTTTCTTTCTCATTTCAGTTTGGAAAAAGTTTTGGATGTATATGTAAAATCTCTGAAAGCAAAAGATTACTTTGTTAACTTTAAAACGATGAAAACCGAAAGCATTAGCCTATATGAAGACGAAGACTCTAAAATTGACATGTTATCTCATGTTCAGATAAATCCCCAAACATGTCATCCGTATATAACATGTCCAATCACCGGTAAACATTGGAAAGAATGTATCGGTGAATATAATGTACAAAAACGCTCTTACGTACGTTTATTCAAAAGATTTTGTGAAAATTATCAAAACTATCCAGATAATAGCGATCAGTTACTATGTTTCTTAAACATGTATATTTTTGAACAGAAAAATGAAATTCCAGAAGTATTTGGTATAAATGTCAGAAAAGAATTGGAGAAAATTTTCAATATTTTTAAACCCATAATGAGCTTGTACACTTGTGAAGAATACCTATATAAGGCGAATGCATATTTTAGCGAAGATTATCGAGAAAAAAGTGAAAGAGAAATGCAAAAAATACCAATAAAAGTTTAAAAAAAAAAAAAAAAAAAAAAAAAAAAAAAAAAAAAAAAAATTAATTTTTTTTTTTTTTTTTTTTTTTTTTTTTTTTTAAATATATTAGGAGAATTATAATGAAACCTTGCATATTACAAAATAATTCAAGTTTTTAAAAATGTTATTTTATGATGATTGTAAAAATTATACTTTAAAAAATGACGGGGTTGAAATTGTGGAAAATGTTTTAAATGACGATGACATTACTAAACTCAAAAAACTGATGTGGGAATGGCTTAATTACAAAACCAAACATTTAAAGAAGCCTGTCGAACAAAATAAACCGGATACTTTTGTCTCATTATTTCAATTGATGCCTAAACACGGAATGTTATTTCAGCATTGGGATTTTGGGCAAAATCCATTATCGTGGGATATACGGCAAAACGAAAACGTAATTAAAAAGTTTGCATCAATATGGAATACATGCGATTTATTAACAAGTTTTGATGGAATCAGCGTTTCTCTTCCATGTGAATATACAAACCGAGGTTGGTATAATGAAAATAAAGAATGGTTTCATAGCGATCAATGTTTTAAACGAAATAATTTTGAATGTGTACAAGGTTTAGTAAATATTTATGATGTGAATGAAGGAGATGCAACTTTAAGAGTATTAAAAGGAAGTCATCAATTACATGGAAAGTTTCAAGAAAAATTTCAAATAAAAGATTCGAGCGATTGGCACAAGCTAACTGCAGAAGAAAAAGATTTTTACATTCAAAACTTGGGACTCGCTTCAGATATTTGTGTTAAAGCAAAAGCTGGTTCATTAGTGTTATGGGATAGTCGAACTATTCATCAAGGGGTTGAACCTCAGAGAGGCAGATTAAATATAAATATTCGGTGTGCGCCTTATGTTTGTATGACTCCAGCTACTCTCGCAAAAAAATCACAAATTGAAAAGAGGATTCGTTACTTTGAAGAAAGGAGAACTTGCAATCATTGGCCGCATAAAGTTAGAGTTTTTCCAATAATACCTCAAATGTATGGTCAACCTGTTCCTCACGTCGAAAAAGATGTTTTAATAGTTACTGAAAAGATGAAAGATTTAGTGGGTTATAAATACTTAAATTTATAATACCATTTTCCCAAACATTTTTAAAAATTTCTTATCTAATAAAAGTGATGTGGGCATGTTAAAAAAAAAAAAAAAAAAAAAAAAAAAAAAATTTTTTTTTTTTTTTTTTTTTTTTTTTTTTTTTTTTTTAAATATAAAATAGAAAGAAGATACATCTTTTATTGTTATGGATTATTCTCTCGTGGTTGCAAGTATCCTGAGTAATAGGGTGCTTTCAAATGCAGTACAAGATTTGGAAAAACGAACGCACGCTTTAAATTTAATTACACCCGAATGGAAATCTCGTATTGAAAACACTCATGTTTATCAGCTGCATTCGAAGGGAAATGCTACATATTCGGAAGGTCGTTTGCGTTGTAACGAAGTGTTTGAAAGGGTTCTTGGGGGGTATTTAAGCATCGAAACGCTAAAATTCACAAATGAAATGTACCATGTTATCGTAGCTGGTGAATGGTGTCTCGAAAGAAAAGGAAATGATTTTTCTATAATTTCTCGGGAATGTGAACCTCTTCGACATATCGCATCGTCTATGCGAGTTGATTCAGGAAGTAAACTTCATGTCGGTGGTCGATTTTTTATTAGAGTTTGTAATCCGCGATTTTGTCATAGCTGTACACAAAAACACTCGGATCATAAAGTTCCAATCGCTTATAAAAATTGGTGTGTAAACAGTTTAAGAGTATTTGATGGAAATAACATGAAAAACACATTCGCTAGAAATTTACAAGAAGATTTGCTCCTATTGGGTAAATTTATGGGTATTATGTACGTGATAATAGATAGACGAATAACTTATGGATGTAATAAATATAAAATTGGTGGTATTATTCATGAGTTAATTGTCTTTCAAAGCTCTGGTCTGTTGCCTCCGGCCTCATTAATGGTCGGACCCAACTTGGATGTACCTAACGTTGAATTTCAAGATGTACAATATTTCGTAAACAACGGTTTTTATCGGATGGGAAAAGGACACACATTCACCTGTTTTTATTGTCACGCTACTTTTGAGGATAGTTTACCTTTTGAAGAACAGCTGGAGAAACACGTCAATCAATCCCCACATTGTGCCTTTGCCCGAAAAAGTATCAATTCTATTCCCCAGACTTCTGATAAGTTACCAGAAAAATATATTGATCAATCCTCACCATGCTCTACGAAAATTCAAAAAAAGAAAGAAGATCCCTTACTCTGTTTTATTTGCTGCGAAAACAAAAGAAAAGTACTTTTTCGAAATTGTGGTCATTTCGTATGTTGCAAGTCATGCGCAAACAACTTTGATACGTGTCCTGTATGTCGTCAACACATTTCAGAGGTTATACAAGTGTTTGTATGCTGAAAAAAAAAAAAAAAAAAAAAAAAAAAAAAAAAAAAAAAAAAAAAATTTTTTTTTTTTTTTTTTTTTTTTTTTTTTTTTTTTTTTGAGAAATAAAAATTGTTATAAAACATTACAATTAGAATTATAAAGGTTTTATACATTTATTTGTAACCATCTTTCTTCAAAAACAATACCATGAATACTAAAGATATTTTAAATGATGATAGACTAGAACATGAGGATCCCAACTCCCAAAACTTGTTTTTCTGCGAACAAAAGTTACCACCTTCCATTCTATCTCGGTTTCTGAAAAGTGAATTAAGAGTGGGTGGTATTCAAAAAGAGATTGGCCAGAGAAATATATCTCTTACCTACAAAAGAAAGAATGGTATTTTTAAGCCTATCCCTATTTATTGCTATTATGAAACTGGATGGGATGTCTGGTATTTAAGAGTGGGTTTATTGAATTTTAAAAAAATGTATCTTTATAAATTGTATTACGATAAGCATCAAACCAATCTTCCGGATGTCGCAGAATATAATATACTTTTTGATTTGAATGCTGCCATGGACAAATTGGATCCAGACAAAGCCTATGATAAAATAGATGTGTGCGTATTTACTTGCAACTGTACCAGAGACGATTGTAAAGGAAATCCTGAAGGCTATAATATTATCAATTGTGAAAAAATAACGGTTATTCGCCCAGGTTATGAAAAAGATATAAAAGAAATAGGTAAACCTGCTCGGGTACAGAAAATTCTTCAATAATTGTTAAAAAAAAAAAAAAAAAAAAAAAAAAAAAAAAAAAAAAAAAATTTTTTTTTTTTTT
Source organism: Maratus speculifer (assembly GCA_964019185.1). Taxonomy (NCBI): domain Eukaryota; kingdom Metazoa; phylum Arthropoda; class Arachnida; order Araneae; family Salticidae; genus Maratus; species Maratus speculifer. The sequence goes on along the minus strand of OZ025301.1, from coordinate 149,034,769 downwards.
TTTTTTTTTTTTTTTTTTTTTAAATATATATATATATATATATATATAATAGATTTCTGTAGTATATACTTATTAATTAAAACATTTAAAATGTTAAACTACGACTATACTGCTCATATAACTTTTATTTTACAGAAAGGATATTGGATACCCTGGCATGTATCGTTCACATGCGTCATTCCTCCTTTTGACACAATTTCAATCGGTTTGAATACAGAAAATCTTAATTTTTATCACGATGATCTCAGTTACAACTACACCGTAAACAACTTTCCTAAACCTCGTGGACTGAAGCATACTTACACTGTTGATATATCAGAAATTCGAAATACAATTCAAGATATCTATAAAAAAATGCAAGTTACAAAAAGTGGTTGGGATACAGTTATCGGAGCAGTAGATGCTGCAACATATAATTATTTGAAAGATATAATAGTAGATGTAATTCGTTTAGATTCTAAACCACTAAGTGAAGACCTTACTCTTGCCGCAGCATTTAGAAAAAGTGATAGTGAAAAAAATTGGCAAGAGCAATTTTCGTAAATTAATTTAAAAAAAAAAAAAAAAAAAAAAAAAAAAAAAAAAAAAAATTTTTTTTTTTTTTTTTTTTTTTTTTTTTTTTTTGAAAGTTATATAATTTCTTTACATCAGTGAAGACAGGTCAGTCTGTTTCACGAGTAGCAAATCTTCACATGTTTTTCATATTTCATTGAGTTCTGGAAATTAGCATGTTTTCTTGTCCTCTCTTTTCGCGACCTCGCCAATCTTACCCTTTCAATGCAGCCGGAGATCAAGTCTACCCTAAACGAAAAGACGGTTCGGAACAATATAATTACGATGCCACGGGTAACCCTATTTTTGCAAAAGACCGATTCGGTAAAATGCGTTATGCTCGAGACGTTCTCGGAAACGAAATTTATCCCAAATCAAAACCAGAATTTGTTTTTGTGCTCCATCCTCACTTAAATTATCCTCTCTATGCACAAGATGCGATAGGGAATGAATATTATCCGAAATGGAAAGGATGTGAACAAATGATTCACTTAAACGATGGCGAGATGATCGTAGCACGTTACGCGTCCGGTCGGCAGCGATACCCCATGGACCGCCACGGAAATGAATATTTTCCAATATGTAAAATAAAAAAGAAACCGTATTATCTGATCGATGAGCGCGGTTTCGCTTACAGACCCGTCACTGTCAACGACTATGAAATATATTTGAATTCAGAAGAAGCAGAGGAAGAAACGGAAAATGTTTACGAAAAGAAGGATGTTTTAGGCTCCAAGATTTATACAGCGGATCATAAAATGAAAAAAGTTTCAAAATGGACGCGTGTAAAAGATTGTTGTTTATTAACATTATGCGCATTAGTTTTAGGATTAGACCTTACCGTACATTTTTGTCATATCTAAAAAAAAAAAAAAAAAAAAAAAAAAAAAAAAAAAAAAAAAAAAAAAAAATTTTTTTTTTTTTTTTTTTTTTTTTTTTTTTTTTTTTTATTTACATATTGTTATAAATAAAAGTTTTGCAAAGACCAAGTTTAATAATGTATTACAAACGATACTGTCAAAAAGATTTGGATTTAGCTATAGCGAATGAGTCTATTACGTCAGAACATGTCGCTCGAATTTTAAAATTTTGGCAAAATGATGTGTTTATTTTAAAAGGAAAAGATTCCTTAGATGCTCTCAAATCAGTCATTCCAGACTTGACGCATATAGATCATGATTTTGAGCAAGACCTCTATTACGTGAAAGTTACATCCTGGCCCCATATTAAAAGAATGTGTTTGAAATTTGCACGTAAAAATCCATGTCGTTGGATTTATGTAACTCAAGACGACGACAAAATACTATTTTGGTACGATTTAGACTCTTACAAATTAAATAAAACCTAAAAAAAAAAAAAAAAAAAAAAAAAAAAAAAAAAAAAAAAAAAAACGTTTCTTTCACCTATATTTTTATGTTTTATAGCCATCATTCTCTTTAAAAAACAACGTCATGAATATTTTAAATGAAGATAGAGTAGAACCAGAGAATCCCAACTCTCAGGAAAATGTATTTTTCTGTGAACGAAATGTACCATCCTCCATTATAGGTATGGTTGTGAAATGTGATTTAAAAGTGGATGGAATACAAGAAGAGAACAACAATTGTCAAGGAAATGTGACTCTTGCGTGCAAACGAAAAGAGAATGGTATTTTTAAACCTATCCCTATTTATTGTCGTTATGAAAGTGGATGGGAGATCTGGTATTTAAGAGTGTGTTTATTGAATTTTAAAAAAGTATATATTTATAAATTACATTACGATTGGCGAGCAACGAATCTTCCGGATGTTGTAGATTATCATATACTCTTTGATTTGAATACCGCCATGGACAAATTGGATCCCGATAAAACCCATGATGAAGTAGATATTTACGTATTTACTTGCGATTGTACTCGAAGAGATTGTGAAAAAAATCTTGAAGGTTATAATAATGCTTTGGATTTGGAACCAATTACAGTTATACGTCCAAGTTATGAAAAAGAAAAACAAGAAATAGGTAAACCTGCTCGGATTCATTAAAAAAAAAAAAAAAAAAAAAAAAAAAAAAAAAAAAAAAAAAAAAAAAAAAATTTTTTTTTTTTTTTTTTTTTTTTTTTTTTTTTTTTTTTTTTTTTTTTTTTTTTTTTATAAATATAAAGTGGTAAACATTTTCATTTATAATTTAGTTTCTCTTTGGTCAGATGGAAGAAAATCAGTATCTGGATTGTATCCAAAATATATTAAAATATGGTAATAAAAGATTGGATCGAACAGGTATTGGAACTCTATCTCTCTTTGGAATGAATATGCGATGGAATCTTAGAAATAATACATTTCCATTATTGACAACTAAAAAAATGTTTTGGAGAGGAATAGTTGAAGAATTATTATGGTTTATAAGCGGTTCTACAAATTCAAAAGAGTTGGAGAAAAAAGGTATCACAATATGGAAAGATCATAGTTCCAGAGAATACTTGGACTCGCTAGGATTTTATGATAGAGAGGAAGGTGATTTAGGTCCTGTCTATGGATTTCAATGGAGACATTATGGTGAAAAGTATATTGATATGAATATTCGTTATCAAGGTTTAGATCAACTCTTGAATGTCATTGAAAAAATTAAAACCAATCCCAATGATCGAAGAATTGTACTATGTGCCTGGAATCCGTTAGATATTGATAAAATGGCTCTTCCCCCATGTCATTGTTTGGTTCAATTTTATGTTGCAAACAACGAATTGTATTCTCAAATGTATCAGAGATCAGCAGATATAGGGTTAGGAGTACCTTTTAATATTGCTAGTTATTCACTTTTAACTTGTATAATAGCTCATCTAACGAATCTAAAGCCAGCCGAATTTATACATGTTATGGGAGATGTTCACATATATTTGAATCAAGTGGATCAATTGAAACAACAAATACAAAGAAAACCATTTGAGTTTCCAAAATTGGAAATTATAACTAAAAAAGAAAATTTAGAGGATTTTAAATTTGAAGATTTTAATCTTCTTAATTACAAACATCATGGAAAAATAAATATGGACATGGCTGTATAGTGTCTATACACAGGATCGAAAGTAAGTTTAGAAGAGCTAAAATCTGGAGAGTAACAACAAACACAAGAGGTTTCTGAAGGTTATTATCTAAATCAATACAATTATTCATCATTTTAATTTTTATTTAGACACAAACTAAATAAAATTTGACTTTTGAGTTAAAAATTTAAAAAATTTTGTTTCATTTTCTATAAAAATTTGTTAGTTACAAGATGTATTTAAAAATAGCTTTTTTTGTACAAATTTGAAGTGATTTTTTTCAATTTCAACATTTTTATAAAACTCGTGATTCATCTTGAACATTTATAATTAGATATTTTTCTAAATTTGATGCATGTAAAAAAAAAAAAAAAAAAAAAAAAAAAAAAAAAAAAAAAAAAAAAAAATTTTTTTTTTTTTTTTTTTTTTTTTTTTTTTTTTTTTTTTTTTTTTCACATATGATTATTCATAAAATCTTTTGCCGTGATTATTTATCGACAGTGCTTTCGGATTCAGATTCCCTTTCGGTGTTTGCTCTCTTTTCGCCTCGGAATCGTTTTAAACTTTTTGCCAAACTGATAATGTTTTCTTTACCCATGCTCTCCATGTACAGTCTACCGCATTCGGCTTGAATCTTTTTATCCATCATCTCCTCCTCCGTAAATTCCACTTCTGGCAATTTCACATTGGCCATTTCCTCGATACACTTTCGTACAATTTCGTACATTTGTTTTTCGGGAACCGGAACGTCTTTGAGGGCATTGTAGAGTTCCCGAACCGTTTGGACGTGGAGGCGCTTGTACTCGGGATCGTTATCAAAGATGGTTTTTCGATCCAGCATGTGACCGTACTTGAGATTACCCACATAGTACTTTTGTTCGAAATTGGGACCGTTGGAAAGATTTCCGCCTAGTCCGTCGACCGCCAGCAGTTTATCCATGTTCAGACCGTGACTGGTCAGTGTCTTCAACATTCGGATCAACTTTTCGTTTTTGACGAATCCTTGAGCCAGCGTGTTGACAATGTCTTCGTCTCCCACCTCCATGAGTATTTTGGCCATTTCGGGATGCACGGGAGTATGATTCTTATGCAAGTAATGCAGATAAGACCAATCGATGCCGAGCGTTTCGAGCACGTGCCCGACCAGTAAAAGTTTGAGCGTTTTCAGGTTCACGGCATCGTTTTCTTTCACATTGTAGGCCTGAATGCTGGTATGCAACAGGTCGCGGATTTTCTCCTGCAAGATTTTTTGAGTGTAGGTTTCCATCTTATTTATCCCTCCTCCTCCTCTTCCACGTCTGTCACGATCATCTGAATCACTTGCATCATTTCCTCTTCGAAATGAGGATCGCTCGCAAAAAAGAGTTTCACGGTATCCAGCGTCCAAATGATGGGTCGATTCCCTTCGAATTGTAAAACGCGTTCGACAAAACGTTGGACCACGCCGTGCACGCGTTTCGCTTGTTTGAAAGCGCCTTTCGGTAAGTGTCCGTTGCGTCGGTTCATCGTCATGATGAGATGATTGTATCCCATCGTGAATCCCAACTGATCGGGATGTTTTGTAAACAAAAGGGCGGGAAAACAATGCGTAAATGCCACGTCTAAAACGTCCTGCGAAACTCCGGGAACGGTGAATCGTCGATGCAGATAGACTTGCATTTCGTGTAAGGGCTGCCACATTCGAGAATAATGTTCGATCGATTCCCCGGACCGGATCGGTTTGATGACGCTCTGGTAATAGTCTGTTTTTTTCCTGTAACTGTACTCGCTAGCCACGAGTCGCTGCATGGCCCCGAGAAAAGGATTGGCATCCTGTGCCGCCCAGAAAAATTCACCGCGGCAGATGCGGATCAGGAAATCGAGGGCCCAGTTGCCCACGAGATCCATGTTGTTGGAGCACGCGTAGCAACACGCCATGACGTGCAGCACGTCGAAAGGAATGGCATATTTACCGAACCTTTTTCGAATTCGAAACGATCGAATCAGTTGGACGTAGAGTTCCTTCGCTAGATTCGCGTCCTCCATTTCGGCGGGAAAAGGTCGGAAAGACGTCGTTGCAGGCACGCAGGCTTTCACGTACGGCACCAGTACATGGAAATAGGTATCAAAGGGATTGGCCGTGGCCGTCAAAATCTTATGCATGCTTTTGATCAATGCGTCCAAAGCCATGCGTTCGTGACTCGTCTCACTACTACCACCGGTAGACGACGACGACGACGACTTTGGATGCTCGTAGACGATACGAAGAAATTCGGTAAGAAATTGATTATCCAAATGGGTCCTTTCCGACGGTCGATCGGTAAAGGGGGCATTGAGGGCTCGCAAGATTCCTACGCTCTTCCGAACGCGATGCAGTGGTTGCCCGATGTTCACGCAATCGTGAATTCCTTCGATGTCGGTGACCGGAAAGCTGATGGGCACTTGCAGGTCCCCCGTCCAAGCGGCATAGGCTTGCGCCAGGGCACTGGATCGAAAATAATCGCCGGGATCGGGTCGGCTAATGTAGTCGTAAAGATTCACGACGACGTCTTTTTGACACTGATGGCAATAGAGGCGCGGGCCCCCCGGTAACAATTGAATGGCTTCTACGTGACAAATTTCAGCTCGAATCAGGTTCAGAAAGTCCATTTTCTTCCGTCTTGTTTTTAGAACTCGTCGTGCCTTTTAGAAAAGTACTTTTGAACGTGCCGCAGACGAGACATTGACCTTTCATGGTGGGTTGATTTTTCACAGACATGCCGTAGGTGAGGTTATAGGTTTTGGTTTGTGTTTTACATTTGGAACAATAAGCTAAAGGTTCCATGACTCTCTTGTTTTTGTTTTTGGCTACAACAACACACAAGATGAACTATCGAGATGAAATCGTCCGTTTATACCAGACCGAAAAATTATCCGAGCGAACTATAGCCAAACGTTTAGAAATTCCCCGCTCCACAGTCCATTATTGGTTGGCCAAAGAAGAGGGCGTCGCCGCAGCCGCCGCCGCCACCCGATCGGCAAAGAGAGGTCGACCCCGCGTGACGACGGGAGCCATCGACACGGCCCTCTATTTACAATCTCAAGAGCACCCTTTTCAATCGGCCGTCGAGATTCGAGACACCGTCGTACCGGGCGTGAGCGTGGACACGGTCCGCAAACGATTAAAAGAGCGGGGTCTACGCTGCCGAATTCCGGCACGCAAACCCGCACTGAAAGCCGAGCACATCGAAAAGCGTTTGAGTTTTGCCCGAAACCATATCGGTTGGTCCGTCCGTGATTGGGAACGCGTTGTTTTTTCGGACGAAAAAATATTCCGCGCGTCCTCGGGCGGTCCACTTCGCGTCTATCGTCCGAGCACGAGTAACCGCTTCGATCCACCCTACATCGCGCTCTCCGAAAATCCGTCGGGCCGATTCACCATATGCGTCTGGATGGCATTCGGTAAAGAATTTCGATGCATGCATCGAGTCGAACAAAGAACGTTAGATTCGCAATATTACACGGAACGAATACTTCCGTTGATCGAAGATCATGTCAGAGAAAACGATTTAATTTATATGCACGATAATTCTTCTATTCACAACAGTCGCGTGTCCAGACATTGGTGCCAGGTGCATAACATTAACGTCATGGAAGACTGGCCTCCGAAAGGGCCAGATATGAATCCGGTGGAAAATGTATGGGCCGAACTGGTGAGACGCGTTCGAAATCATCCAGAGAACCGCAAGCAATTGTGGGAAAATGTATGGGAAGCTTTTCAAAATATCGACGATGACTATTTTCAAAATCTCATCGACTCGATGCCTCGAAGAATTGCTAAAGTCATTGAAGCGGAAGGACGATGGACGAAATATTAAATTCGGAAACTAGTCTGAAAAAATATTAAATTCGGAAACTAGTCTAAAAAAAAAAAAAAAAAAAAAAAAAAAAAAAAAAAAAAAAAAAAAAAAAAAAATTTTTTTTTTTTTTTTTTTTTTTTTTTTTTTTTTTTTTTTTTCAAACTATATATAGATGATCGCTCCGAAACTTCATACGTTTTGGCACGGAAACGTGTAATAAGAGTTTATACGAAAAAAGATATCCTCAGGATGTATTTTTTTCTTGAAAATATATTTTCTTATCTAATACGTTATCGTTATGAATTCGAAGCGATAAGTACATTAAATCAAAAAGAGATAGTTGCCTTTGAAGAAATAAAAAAAATTTTGGAAGCTTTTAAAGATGAATATATTGAGCAAATAAGAACCCTGTGTACAGAAATACAGGAAGTGGATGAAAATACTATTGATTCTATGTTATTACGTATTGCCGATGAATTGTTTTCCGATGGTATTGCTTGGAGCCGATTAATAGCTTTTTCTGTTTTCATCGGAGAATTGACTGTCATGTGTATCGAAAAAAATACACCTAAATCAATTGTTGATGTAATGTATGAATGTTTTTCAAGATTAATAATCGAAAAATGTGAACCGTGGATAGAAGACCATGGTGGTTGGGAAGAATGCGCAAAATCGTTTGATGTAAATAAATAAAGTATTGCTTAAAAAAAAAAAAAAAAAAAAAAAAAAAAAAAAAAAAAAAATTTTTTTTTTTTTTTTTTTTTTTTTTTTTTTTTTTTTAATAAAAAAAATTTAATTTTTTTATTTTTATTTTTTATTTTAATTTTTTTTGCCATAATGAACACATTTTAATGCGACGCACAGTTATATTTATAAGACAAAACAAAAAAAAAAAAAAAAAAAAAAAAAAAAAAAAAAAAATGAAAAACTCATTTACTCATAAAAAAAAAAAAAAAAAAAAAAAAAAAAAAAAAAAAACTCATTTACTCATAAAAAAAAAAAAAAAAAAAAAAAAAAAAAAAAAAAAAAAAAAAATGAAAAACTCATTTACTCATAAAAAAAAAAAAAAAAAAAAAAAAAAATATATATTTTTTTTTTTTTTTTTTTTTTTTTTTTTTTTTTTTTTTTTTTTTTTTTTTTTGAGTCTTATAAATATAACTGTGCGTCGCATTAAAATGTGTTCATTATGGCAAAATCAGTACATTTTTCCAAAGACGAAAAAGTTGTATATTATTATGATGACGACCAGTCATTTCCATCTCTTGTACCTTCAATGCAGCGTAGATGCTTAGAAAAAGCATTTTTACAAAAACCTTCTACTGAGCTTGAAAATATGCGAAATTTAATATCTTCTTGGAGGAAAAACGATATTTCTATCGTGTTTGGAAATATAGGTCGACAGCCAGCCCTTTTAAATTATTATTTAGACTTATGTTTTACTGACGAGGATGATATAATAATACAATGTCCTTGGAAAATACAATCAGAATACCAAAAAAACGCATCAGGAAAACTGATTTTTTAATCTATGTTGAACCTGTTTTCGGATTCACTGTTCATAAATATTATTCCGTGAAACACTTGGTCATATTGACGAGTCATTTAGATCTGTCTTTAAATGACGAGGATGATACGCGGTTTTATCAGTTACACCTTTCCAACGATAAAATTGAAAATTTTCCAGATTCCACCCTCACAGAATATGAGGTTTTCGTACCCCCCATTTTTCATGAAAAATTGTATCTCGATTTACCGGATAAAATTCTTTTAGATGTCACTTGTTCGAAATCTGCGCACGAAGCCTATTTGAGACTGCTGACCGGTAGGGAAATTATTCGCAAAAAGCCTTTTAATATAAAAATGAACGAAAGAGATGGTCATTATTTGAAAGACTGTTTACGTAGGTCGAAAAATCGCGTCAAAAAATATTGGAATGAATTATGGATGGATGCCATTTACTGGGATGGATTTGTTCATTAACGAGGACAATCTTTCGGCGAACTACTTCCCTTGCAGACGCGTAAATAATCTTCAAACCAGTTTTCGAAAGCCTGATGATTCGGGTGATTGGTTTCGGCTAACCTATTTGTTATTAGTTTTCGTACAGTTTGTTCATCTAAAAAGATTCCGCTACCTAAATCTATCTTGTGTTGATTTTGTAAATGTACTAAACTTTGTAAGGAAACATGAGGTTGATTGTAACCTAAACACCATAAGATGGCATAACCGAAAAAATAAAAATGATTATTTTCATCAGAATAAACAATTAATTCATAGGAATTGCCGTCATACTGTGGAAAAAAATTGTGCGCAAATTGAAAATGAATCCATTTGTGTTTATTCATCATAACCCTTAATTAAAAAAAAAAAAAAAAAAAAAAAAAAAAAAAAAAAAAATTTTTTTTTTTTTTTTTTTTTTTTTTTTTTTTTTTTTTTTTTTTTTTTTTACTAGTTATAAGTGTGATATTCTTTAAATTTTCCTTTCATTCCGTCCTTGCATGCCTCTTCACTCTCGGAGATGAGCCATCTCCAGTTACTCTCCTTACCCGTGGATGTTTTGTTCATCATTTTTCGACATGTGCCCCTAAAAGATAAATTACATACCCTCTCCAAAATGCCTGAATTTCGTCCTTTTTTAAAACACCGTGTATCCTATCTGGACACCTCGGCTCCTTTTTCGTTAAAGTACATCCAATTTCTACATGGACTGCAACCAGGTTGGTACTTTTCTCGAAAAAATGCGTTTCATCGATTTTACATGCAAATAGATGAGACCACATTACATGTGAATAAATATCACTTTGTATTACAAGAGTCTCAACGCCACCATCGGCCTAATACAAGTATCAGATTCTATCGGGAGACCCTTGACGATACGGTAAACGATTTCGTGGAAGCCTTTTCCAACTTTAAATATTTCGAGGACAAGGAAAATCTACTGACTTATCATATCGAAGGTTACGGTTATATCGTTGTGCATTACGATCCGTTTTCAGAGTTTCAAGAAATTTATCTGAATAAATTGGGCAAATATCCGATATTGTTTCAAGAACCAAAGATATCCTTGATGCGATCGCTGTCTTCCGTTTGTCGATGTTTTTTCGAGGTCTCGTTTACCCGAGAGAAAAAACTCATCGCTTCATGCATAGACCCTAAAAAATGTCAGTGTCGAGATCCTGTTCAAGAAATTGAACCAATTACCTTGGAAATGACAACCGACTTTAAGTTTCTGTTTTGGGAAGGGGCTGATCCTATCCCCCAGGTGATGTGTTCAGAATACAGGCTGAAAGAAGACGAGTACGTCGAAGGGTTTGGGAAATTTCATTAAAAAAAAAAAAAAAAAAAAAAAAAAAAAAAAAAAAATTTAATTTTTTTTTTTTTTTTTTTTTTTTTTTTTTTTTAGAATGTTTATTGTATAAATACTCTACGACTATTTACTAAATTTCATAATCTACAACTATGCCGAAATTTTCATACGCCGCTCACATCACTTTCATTCGTATGAATAATGAAATGATTCCCTGGCATATTGCTATTACATGTTCTACAAACTATTTTAAAACTACATTGATTGGTTTGTCAGCGGAAGATCTTACTTTTCGTTATGAAGATATGGAATATAATTTAAAAATGGTTGATTCTTTTCCTAGAAGTAATTTTATAAAATTAGATTACAAAGTCAAAAAAGAAAATTTGAAGGATGAGTTGTTAAAAATATTTACTGAAGAATTTTGGAATGACACTTGGGATCCCTTATTCGCCGCAGTGGATCGTCCTACGTATGACTATTTGTCAAAATTATATGATTCAACATCGAAAGTTGTGTTGCTAGAGGATAAAACAATCGGTGAGGATTTAACTTTTGCTGCCGCTTGCAGATATCAATCTACAAACAAGTGAAAAAAAAAAAAAAAAAAAAAAAAAAAAAAAAAAAATTTTTTTTTTTTTTTTTTTTTTTTTTTTTTTTTTTTTTTTTTTTTTTTTTTTAATAAAGCTTTATGGACCAGATTGAAAAACTATTAAACGCCGATGATCGTGACCGAGGTTCATTCGGTGCGATAGAAAAAGGAGTTGGCTATGCTACTCTCATTTTGATGGTTCCTCCTATCCTACTCTTACCTCTGCTCTTTACGTTGCTTCGAAAGTGTATTTATAAATTAACTATTCTATTGCTCGGATATCTCAGTCTATTCTTTCTCGTTCTTCGATTTCGATTTTCTTGGATTATTTGGGTTCATAATCGACTGCAACAGTTCCGCACTCATGCATGAATATGAATTCAGATTAGTGGTACAGGATTCCTCTTCCTTCCTACCGCTGCTCCAGAGCCTCGGCTATCCCGTGAAAAATCAATTAGTCTACTATCTGAAACCCCATTTTCGATTTCGAAATGGCACTTTTGAAATGAAACGCATCGAGTCGACCCATGCCGTGTATCACGATGGATTGTGGTTTAAATGGGTGCATTCTGTCGAAAAGCCCTATGCGACTTGGAGTCGAGACACTTGCCTCACTTTCCTCCATAATATTGGTAATTTTCAAAATCCCATTCGTCCGGAATCGCGTGCATTCGTCGCAATCGATTCACACGCGCAACTCTATTGTTTTACGAAAGATCCGAGACGTCACCGCCTCGTTTTTGAATGGGAATACGGAACGTTTAGAAAATCGCTCACTCATTTCGATTCGGACCTATTACTCGGGACCTTGCATCGATATAAAAATATTTATGATCGCATGAGAGGCTTTGCCTCTCCTCCCTTTCAGTTAGATGAAACGTATACTCGGAGATCCGTCACCTGCATCGCGTCCGTTCCGGACGGAAACCAGTACCTTTTCGCTCACAAACTGGACGGCACGTTTGGATTAATACACAGTTATCCTAACAGGATTAAAGAAAAGTGGGAAGGGTACGAGTGCATTGTACGACACAATGTCACGTTAGGCGAAGGACTGGTGCTTGCAGCCGAGCGCTTGGAAGGGGGTCAAATTTATTTGTTGGACGTTTATCAAGTAAGAGGATGCGAAACGGCGGGATGGTGTCGAAGGGACATACTGTTGGAATTTTTACCTCGACTGCGCTTGATCGAAGGTTACTTTGTACAGACGTATGCCGCGAATCGAGAGGCACTGGACCCGAATCCGTCGGTCCGAGTGGACGGTGTCATCGTGCATGACGTGAAGCGGGACGTCATTTACAAGTATAAAACAAATCATTCGATCGATGTGGTTTATTACAAAGATTATTTTTACATGCCGAACGGTAGGTTTCAAAGTTTGATAAAGGGATTGGAAGACGGTTCTGTGTATGAAATTTCTACTAAAGATGGAAGTGTGGTTAGAAAACGAGAGGATAGATTTAAAGGAAATTCAATTTCGCAGCTGGAAAATATATTAATAAACGGATGGAACGGACCACCTATCGAACCTTTACCTCAGCCTAACAAGAAGAAAATTTTCAAGTAAAAAAAAAAAAAAAAAAAAAAAAAAAAAAAAAAAAAAAAAAAAAAATTTTTTTTTTTTTTTTTTTTTTTTTTTTTTTTTTTTTTTTTTTTTTTACAATAGATATTATTTAACTTCCGTTTCCTTTATCTCTTTATTCTAGTGTTCATAATTTTTTTCTGGCGTTTATAAAATAAAAAATCTATACAGGTCATTGACCTTTGACCTTTGACATTCTTCATTTTTATTTGAGAGGCTTTAAAAAATCTATACAGGTCATTGACCTTTGATTTTTGACATTCTTCATTTTTATTTGAGAGGCTTTAAAAATATTTCTCAGAGCTAGCTGCATAACCTATTTCCGGGGTAAAAAAAAAAAAAAAAAAAAAAAAAAAAAAAAAAAAAAAAAAAATTTTTTTTTTTTTTTTTTTTTTTTTTTTTTTTTTTTTTTTTTTTTTTAATAAAATTATAAATATATTTCCCTTGTACCTCTTCTTCACTTTCAATATCAGACTTTCAAGCAAGTATCACAGATATTCAGATATTTAGCATGGGTCGCCGTAATAAATTTGCTGTATCATACGGTTTAATAGTAAAAACGAACAACAATAAGGTTATGCTCATAAAACGCAAAGTCCCTTATTGTGTTCAAAATTTTTACGTATTTTTACATGACTTAGGTGTTAAATATAGTAATTATGATCAAAATCCATTTCATCATTTGAAAGATTTTTTTGAAACTAAATGGCTTCCAAGACTTTCGAAGTACGATCAAATCGATTATTATAGATTTCAGAATGGAAAGGTATTTGAAGATATGTACGACTTTCCTCATGGACAATTGACTACAAAAATTACAAAAAATCGATATCAGTGTTTTTGGAATGCATTTAGGGAGTTTCAGGAAGAAACAGGATTTCGTTTTTCGTATAATGATGAAAGCGTTGATAAATATCCCCTTGCAAAAGTTGAATTTAAAGGATGTGACCAGCATATATACACTCAATATTATTTTATTGTGGAAAATGTAAAAGATTTACATCGATTTAGATATTTTGATTCTTTCCATCATCCGTATCGATCTACAGTAAAAATAAAAAACTGGAAAGATGATAGACTTGTGTATGAAAGTCAATTAATTTCAACAAAGGAAGCATATAAAATTTTTAAAGAACAACAGTCTATAAAGAAAGATTACAAGCATTTATTATTACAAGATGCAAAGTATATTCCAAAACGAAATTCCTCCTGTTATCGTCACAAGCTCAATAATTGGAGATGCTCCATTTGTCGGGAATTGAATTCCAAATAATTTAAAAAAAAAAAAAAAAAAAAAAAAAAAAAAAAAAAAAATTTTTTTTTTTTTTTTTTTTTTTTTTTTTTTTTTTTTTTTTTTTTTTTTTTTTTAAGCATTATAAAAGTAAATCCCCTTCTTGAACAAATCACTTCCGTTCCTTATAGACGCGACAACCTTTAACTCGTATCATCATGTCGAGTGAAAGTGATGAATTGAGTCTATTAAAGAAACAATTGCAGACTCATAATTATCGTACATGTATATTAAATTTTCAAATAACAGCTTTTCGTTACAACAGTCGATTTCGGTTTTTATTAAATGACAGAAACCGTTTTCATCTCAACAATTGCATGTGGTCTGTAAAGAATGCTCAATGTGGCCCTGATACTTGTCATTGTTCTTTTGTGTTGGATTCTCCTGAAATATTTTTTGAAGCCCATATTAATAAGCCAGAAAAATATTATTCTGTCTCTGATTTGCACATGACGAATAGTACTGAAGAAAATCAAAACGATTATAAACCTTACTTTGCAAATGAAGTAGAAGAGAGTGTAAAAGATTTTTATCACTATCGAGTTTTGGATTCTAAAAATATAACGATGTGGTATGAACTGTACAAGAAAAAAAAACATGCTCTCCAGTTTCAAATAAAAGTCAGAGAATTGAAGAAAGAAAATCAAATCGATGCAGTGTATAATGCAGAGAGTAAAGAATGGCATTTAACAGATTGCGAAAGAAGTATTCATTGGCAATCTGGACCTGATACATGTCATTGTCAAACAGCGATGAAAAATCCATGGAAATATTTAAAACAAAAATATAATTTTGTAGACATTTCAAAATTTGTAGATCGATTTAAGAATCAGAAAATACCTGTTTATTATAGAAAAAATTAAAGAGCGTATGTAAAATGCAAAATTTCTTAACTTTCAGGGATTGGGCGCAAAAGAAAGTTGCATTGTTTCGCCAGATCAGTTGGCTTCTGGCGGTTGCTCTTCCGTTTCTCTCGCTTGAAGCCGAACTTTGAAATAATTCCCGACTTTGAAAAATTTTGCCGAACTCTGAAATAATTCTCGGACTTTGAAAATATTTCACACGCTCTATAAACTGACTTCGGACTTTGAAAATATGTCACACGCTCTATAAACTGACTTCGGACTTTGAAAATATTTCACACGCTCTATAAACTGACTTCGGACTTTGAAAATATTTCACACGCTCTATAAACTGACTTCGGACTTTGAAAATATTTCACACGCTCTATAAACTGACTTCGGACTTTGAAAATATTTCACACGCTCTATAAACTGACTTCGGACTTTGAAAATATTTCACACGCTCTATAAACTGACTTCGGACTTTGAAAATATTTCACACGCTCTATAAACTGACTTCGGACTTTGAAAATATTTCACACGCTCTATAAACTGACTTCGGACTTTGAAAATATTTCACACGCTCTATAAACTGACTTCGGACTTTGAAAATATTTCACACGCTCTATAAACTGACTTCGGACTTTGAAAATATTTCACACGCTCTATAAACTGACTTCGGACTTTGAAAATATTTCACACGCTCTATGAACTGACTTCGGACTTTGAAAATATTTCACACGCTCTATGAACTGACTTCGGACTTTGAAAATATTTCACACGCGCTATAAACTGACTTCGGACTTTGAAAATATTTCACACGCGCTATAAACTGACTTCGGACTTTGAAAATATTTCACACGCGCTATAAACTGACTTCGGACTTTGAAAGTTTTTCAGAAATCGAGACTTTGATGAAAATCGACATGCTTGTGGACTTTGTGTTTTTTTCGTGACACGAGACTTTGAAAATATTTTTGAGTTCAAACTCGACTGTGTAAAAATCTTCATTTTCCTCAAATAAGATTTTAATTAAGATTCTTGTTTTAAGAACAGGAAAAATCAACAACCCTCAGCTGAAAAAAAAAAAAAAAAAAAAAAAAAAAAAAAAAAAAAAAAAAAAAATTTTTTTTTTTTTTTTTTTTTTTTTTTTTTTTTTTTCAAGTTATAAGAAATTTTACATTCTACACTCAAATCATAAAAGAACATGAATATCGACACGCAGGTTATTGTTTTGCATAGTTATGCCAACTTACTTTCTCGACATAATATCAATACTTCTGTCCTATCTTCACTTTCAGTTAAAGAAGAAGATAAACGAATTATTCAAGAAATTCAATTTGCAATCAATCATTTTTATGGTAAATTTAACCAACGCATTCTTCAAGATATAGATACAATAAAAAAAACTTATGGAAATTTATCAGATTGTCTAAGAGATTTGATTTTCCATTCATTTGTAAATGGAATTGATTGGAGTCATATTATCTGTTATATGATCTATCATGTTGAAGCAACGGTTCGTTACATTCAAAAAAATTCGGCTGAAAACACCCTAGATTTTGCCTGGTCTATCTTGTGGGAGCATTTTGAAAAGTATTTGAATCCATGGATTCAACAACAAGGTGGATGGTTAATTTTAGCAAATCGGATTGCGACTGCACGAAACATTAATGAACTTTGGAAACAATAAAAAAAGATAGTGAAAAAACAACAACTGTATATAAAAAAAAAAAAAAAAAAAAAAAAAAAAAAAAAAAAAAAAATTTTTTTTTTTTTTTTTTTTTTTTTTTTTTTTTTTTTTTTTTTTTATTCCATCACAGTTGTCTCTTCATCATTCTCTGGTAGCGAGATCGGTTTAGACATCGACACCAATAACGCAATGACGTATTCGCTCATCGCTTTCAACTGCTGCGTGAATCGACTGTATAGCGGATTGGGTATTTTCACCGTTTCCTGATTTTCGAGCATTTCCTGAATACAATATAACAGACATTGCATTTCAATCACGGAACTTTCTTCCTCCATTTTCGAGCAAATTTGATATTTTTCGTATGCCAGATTGAGTTGTCGATTCGTTAAAATTTTAATTAATGCAGGCGAAATCACCTTCTCGTGCACGTAGCGCCACATTAGGTTATAACCCATGTCGAATACCGAATGGAACGCTTTGATTTGTTTCACCCGCATATGGGACTGCACGACGCTTTTGGCCGCGGTGAACATGTACTCAAACTCATTCGGTCCTCCTCTATTTTGAATGATATTTACCAAATTTTCTCCCATTGGAATCTGATGCATCAATTTTTCCATGTACACGGTAAAGTACTCTTTCTGCGTCTCAAAGAGACGTTTTTCAATGTGACTGTTTAAATCGTCTTTTAAAAGATTGGTTTGCAAATCCTGCAAAATGTGAACCTCTTCTTTTTTTTCGATTCTGGGAACCGTAGCCGCCGGTTCCCCCTCTAGCACCTCTTCGTCGTCGTGCGGACGTTTCATCTTAATTTTTCTTCTTCTTTTTTCCCTCCCCCCTCCCCACACCTTAAGGGTAGACGGGAGCGTTGGTGTTTATGGATCGATAGAGATCCGTCTGGAAAGGATAATCCAAATCTAAACTCCATCGTCCCACGGCCGCATCGTAATGTAAAACGAAAGCGTTAAATCGCTGCAGTTCGGGATAGTCTTGAAAAGTCACGTGATTCGGATTGACGACCGTTCGTCCGCGAAACATGGGATCGGCATTCGCGTCCTGGTCGTGAATCTTGCAGACGGGACTTTTGTAGAGGACCAGATAGGCCGCGACTCGATCCCGATGACCCGCGAGCCAAACTCGATGCGTATCGCTGCAGTAGGCGGGTTTAAAATGATCGTGATAGAGGGCTTCGTCGATCACTTCCATGCCGAACATGGGATCCTTGTACACTTTGCGGGTACGAGCGTGGTAGTGTTCGTGCTCTTGAAAAAAATGTTGCGCGTAATCGTATCGCCAGAGCGATTGTCTCAGCATCAGTGGACCTCCTCCGCCTCCTCGTTCGCGGAAAACGGGCACCAGGTCGGCGGCGGCGGCGGCGGCGTCTTTCAAGCGATCGAAGAGCAACAGGGAAATGGGTTCGCGCTTCTCCAAGTAAAAATAGGTGACGAGTTTCACGTCGATCGGTTCGGTGGGATCTTTTTCGAAAATGGACGCGCAGGCATCGAAACCTGGGGAGGATAAGTACTTTTTATCCAAACCCTCCAAAACGACCCCGAACAATCCGTATTTGGGATCGCAGACGCATCCCCAATTGTGTTTATATTTACCGTACTTGAGCGGTCTTCCCGACAAGGCGTCGAAAGAACAGGGTCTTTTCACGCACTTTTGAGTCGCGATTCGGCGGCGGAGATACTCGGCGTGGAACCCGTCCTCTTCCCGAATCGACGAGACGTGCAGCTCGTTTCGTTCGCAGGGTAATGATTTCATGTACTCGAGAAGCGGCACTTTTTGACATTCTAAATTCGGAGCGGCCACGTATCCCGGATCGCAATCGCACGTGCCGCCGCCGCCGCCGCCGCCACCTGGTAGTGGAACGTAACGTCCGTGGGGTCCGCAAGCTACGTTCACGTTGCAGTCACCCCCGAACACTTTTTGAGAAAAGAGTCTGTCGTCGGTGCAAACACACACTGCAAATACACCGCCTTTCACAGCGTACGAAATCCATTGTCCGTGTGCGGGATCGCATTCTCCTTCCCCTCTCAACAGTTTCGGGACGCACGTACTGCCGAGACAAACGGAATGGGGGTCTTGACAGTCTGCATCGTGACTGCAGGTCGTAATCTTTTCGGGATCTCGGGGTGGTAAACCAATTTGGGGCCAGGATGGAACGGCCGTCGCTTGGGGTTGCGTCCAAAAGTAGAGACCGGTCAAGCCGACGTAGAGAAGTAAAAGTAAAACGTAGAGTATCACCATACTTTAATAAATGTTGATCAACATCAATTGATTCGAGTGATAAAAGAGCCCTTTGGATGAATCCAATACATTATATTTTTCAAGGTATGAAAAATATTTGAGTTTAGTTTGCAGGTTTTTTAAACAAAGAAGAATTTGTCTGACACTGAACAACATTCTTTATTATTTTATGTATGTATATATAAGGACGGCATTAACTAAAGAGCGGAAGGAAATGCCAGAGGAATGTCCTGACTATCCCGTAGAAACTAATTTCACGCTACTAAAAGAGGCTGTTCAGCCGCCGCCGTTTAGTCTCAATACCCAAATACCTTATCGCTGCAATTTTGGCTACATTCTAAGCGATTCCAAATTTATAGCATCCGGAGGAGCCAAGTTTACTTGTAAATCAGTGAATAATGTAGCTACGTGGGAAATGGACACGGAATGCAAACCGATATCGTGCGGCGATCCAGGCCATGTGGATCATGCGTCGAGAAAAGGTCATAATTTTACATTTTCTCAAAAGGTAGCGTTCGAATGCGATGACGGTTACAAGAGGATAGGACCGGCTTTTCGATTTTGTGATGTCAACGGTCACTGGATTCCGCCGTTAAACAGAATAAAATGCGTCCCGGCGACGAGTTGTGCCCATCTAGAGCCGCCCGTGAACGGATTTATAACTTACACAAACAATCGGTCGGTCGGGTCCGAAGCTCACTATTCGTGTAACGAAAGCTATCAGTTATCGTCGGGAAATCGGATTCGCACGTGTTCCGAAAAGGCGACGTGGACAGGTAATGCTCCAGAGTGTAAGAAAAAATGTCCCGATCCTTTCCCGCATGACTCTATTGTGACTCCGAAACAAAATACGTACGTGGTGGGAGATGTGATCGTGCATCACTGCCCCATCACCAATCAAACCATGTCGGTGATTTGCAAAGAAAACGGCGACTGGTCCAATCCACCGCCATTATGCGAATTGAAACAACAACCATTACCAAAAAAGAAACCGCAAAATGTATTAAAAGAACAAAAGAAAACGACGAAAAAAGATTTTTATATCATTTATATCATCTGTAGTGCCTTTATAATATTAATTGTGCTTGTGATTTACAAAACGATTTAGATTAAAAACATTTTTTTTTTTTTTTTTTTTTTTTTTTTTTTTTTTTAAAAAAAAAAAAAAAAAAAAAAAAAAAAAAAAAAAAAAAAAAAAAAAAAAGATATGACATGGAAAGATGTGTTTTACGGAATTTGCGGTCTAATCGAACTTGCAGGGAGTTTAGCGACGATATATTTTGCTTGTTTCGTTGTGTTATGAAACTTATACGCTAATTCTCCATCCGCCATTAGATTAGCTCACGTTTTTTTTAAAAAAAAAAAAAAAAAAAAAAAAAAAAAAATTAAAAAAAAAAAATTTTTTTTTTTTTTTTTTTTTTTTTTTTTTTTTTTTTTTTTTTAAATATTAAGTATATATATTTATTCAAAATATGAGCCTGCCGATAGTTCTCGGAGAAATCTCAACCGACTTGAGATCCCTGATATTGTATTCGCCAGGTATGGACATTATTATTGATATTGAAAATGCCGAAAATTTAAATGAACCAGAAGTCTTCTTTGGTGAAATTGATATATCTGAAATGATTGATACTCAACCTGATTTACAATTGGATCATTTTACGGATATGAACATTTTAATCAACTCAAATAATTTAACGGATACCGAAACCGAAATCAATTCACATATCGCAGAGGGAACAGAAACTTCAATTGATTCAAATAATGCTTGGAATATGGAAACTTTACATAATTCATTGAATGAAACAAATATCACTGACCTAGACTGGTCTTTCATTAACTTTATGAATCTGTTATTTTACAGATATATTTTAGAAAATAGTGAAGAGGAAGAAAATATTTATTTAGAGTATGAATTATCAGAAGCGACAGTTGATCTCTTGCGATTCTTACAAAATATCCCACAAACGCGACCAGTTCCTGAATATGTTATAAATAATTTACCTGTAACAAAAATGGATGTAAATCAACTTAAAAAATTTGAACAATGTCCCATTTGTTTAGAAAATTTTAAATTGGAAGAAAAAGTCATGCTTTTACCATGTAATCATTTATACCATGAATGTTGCGTAAAACTGTGGTTCGAACGGCAAAACCACTGTCCAGTCTGTAGACAAGAGGTATAGCCAATATGGAAAAAATATAGACGCATTGAGTCCTAATGATGAACCACGAGCATTTTATGTAAAGATGACACGTATGTCTTTAAATCAATTGGAAAATGAAGTACGAAAATTTAATAAATATGCGGAACTTTCTCACATTTTAAATTGTTATTTGATGGTTAGAAGACAACCACCAGAAATGAAAGTGGAAATGATACTTGATGAAAATGGATGGTACTTAAAATTTTGTGACCGATTAGACTTGGTCCAACGTGAAGAAGACTCAGTAGAGCTAATAAATATCGATCCATAATTAAAAAAAAAAAAAAAAAAAAAAAAAAAAAAAAAAAAAAAAAAATTTTTTTTTTTTTTTTTTTTTTTTTTTTTTTTTTTTTTTTTTTTAAATACTATATATTGAAGCTGTTTAGATCAGTCTACAACTTTTTGTCGTCGTTCTAGTATATCTACCATGGACAGCAACAATCACGAATTGCTCAAGTTACGGAAGCGACTAGAGATTTACGATTTCAGAACCAAAATATTACACTTTCAAACCATGGCCGTTCGCCTCAACAGTAGGTCTCGATTTGTGTTGACTTCTAAAGATGAGTTTCACCTCAACGAATGTTTTTGCTCATTAGAAAAATATTCTATCGATAATCTCCCTTGTCGATGTCGTTCAGCACTCGATTTTCCTGATAACTTTTTTGAAAAAAGAATGATGGCTCACTCTAAATATGTTTTAAGTGTGCACCGAATCAAGTCCATAAATTCCAGTACGCAGTGTTATAAAAGGTTGGATTTTAAAAAAGGAGATGAAAGCCTGACTGATTTCTACCAGTTTCGAGTTTTGGATTTTGAAAACATACACAAATGGTACGAAATGTACAAGGCGAAAACAAATGTACTTCAGTTTCGAGTAAAGGTTAGAGAATTGAAAAAGAAACATCTTATTGATGCAGTTTACAACGCAGAGAGCGGCGAGTGGCACTTGACAGATTGTATGAGAAGTATCAAATGGGATTATGGGTCGGATACATGTCATTGTCAATCTGCTATGATGAATCCTTGGAAATATTTGAAGGAAGTGTATCATTTTGTCGACTGGGGTAAAATTTTTGATACTATCTGTAATGAAAAAGTCCCAGTTAAATTTACATAGTTATAAAAAATATTGTTTCTAAAATTTCCTAACCATAACTAAACGATCCGTTCATATCTTCCCTTGCTCTTCTGGATTTCCGAAGACAAACCTTTTCCATTTTTCGATTTGCCCGTGCTAGTCTAGGAGGTAGGCAATGTTTCGGGTTCATCTTCAAATTTAATCAGCGGTCCCAGATCGACTTGTTTTGTCAGTCTCAATTTATTTTCGTGAAATCCGATAAAATCTAAAATGTTCCCACTGATGCGGTAAACATTATCATTCTTCAAAATATATCTAACGTTAATGTTTAATCGCAAAATGGCCAAAAATGTATCGGTATAAAAGTGTTTTATTTGATAATAAAACCGATTAACTACGTGCTCTCCATCAAATATTTTTGTGTTAAAAATACAAGGTTGGATAATTTGATTGCTATAGTATCCGGCTTTTAGAAATTTCATTTCAAAATCCCAACAGTTTTCGCAATCTATTATACTGCACATTTCAAATGAAAATTTGAAAAAATTCGAAATGGTAACATCTGGTCCTAAGTCGGATGTCATAACACGAGCAATTTTATTCAGTGGTTCTGAATCTATGATAATCAAGTTTGCTTTACGATTGTTCGGTAGGCAAGATATGTTTTTGTATGGTTTTGGTATTTCACACGTAGCGACTAAAATAACCTGGAAATTGGGATTCTTAGATTCCTCACAATAGCAAATATCCGTTGAGAAGGATTTTTTCCATAATTTTTCGGAGTGATAGAAATAATTTTGATACGCACTATTATTTTGCAATCGGCTTGACCAATCTTCCGTCACAAGATTTAAACGGTTATATTTAACCAAATTATTAGTAGCCTTGACCAAAGTTTCGTTACCTAACACCTTTGACACGAGATCATTATAGCTAGCCATATTTTCCTTATTAAAAAAAAAAAAAAAAAAAAAAAAAAAAAAAAAAAAAAAAAATTTTTTTTTTTTTTTTTTTTTTTTTTTTTTTTTTTTTTTTCGTTATAAATTAATGTTACTTAAACTGATTTTAATTTCTCATTTATTTAACAAAGATATAAAAATGAGTTCAAATCAGATTGATTCATTTGCACAAAATTCTTCAAATAATACTTGTATACCCCAGATCAAAATGTAATGAATAATTTTTTGGAGTGTTACGAAGATTTTGATGAGTATTTAGATGTGGAAGATTTGTTTTCAATTGGTGAAATAGATTCTGATGAAATTGAACGTTGTATAATAGAATTTGTTGCAGATGATTCTTTTAATAATTACACTGCACCGAAAAATCCTGTACCGGAAATTATAATAAGTGCTTTACCCATTATAAAGTTGAATAGTGAAAGATTATCTCAATATGAAAAATGTACTATATGTTATGAAAATTTTTATTTGGATGAAAACTGCATGTTACTGCCTTGCAGTCATATTTATCACGAAATGTGTATAAAAGAATGGTTTAAAGAACAAGATGTATGTCCAGTCTGTCAAAAAACATGTTATTAAAAAAAAAAAAAAAAAAAAAAAAATTTTTTTTTTTTTTTTTTTTTTTTTTTTTTTTTTTTTTTTTTTTTTTACATTTTAAATTTTACTTTTTCTTTCTTACAAGACTGCCTTAGTTTTTCAAAAGTGACATTTTTATCTTTACCAATCCAAGATCTACAAGCCTTCTTCCATTGTAATAAATATGTCTGGTGTTTTTTAGGAAATAAAACTCGAACTAATTCGTATTCCTCTAAAATCTTGGGATCTTGTAAAACTTTACGTCTTTTATTTAAATTATAATTAAACCATCCCAAAAGATCACGCATTTTTAAATTTGTCGTCATAAGTAAGTAAACAATTAAACAAAGTTCATCAATTGTTTTTCGAAACCGAACTTTATCGTAAATTATAATTAATTCCTCTAAAGTAAACATTAGCTCCTTTCTTTCATGACTTTTGTAGCTAACCGTCTTATAACTGTAGTTCGAGACAGGCGACCTGATATTTATGAAACTATTCTTCAAAGAATATCTCCTAATAGTCTCGACTCGGTTTTGAAAATATTAGAATGTCACTTAAAAAACGTAAAAGATTTATCTGTATTCAATAAAAACGTCGGTGCCATTCCAGAATTTATTCTGACTGTTATTAAATATATGAAATTTCCTATTCCCGGCGATGCTTACGGAATCATGGTTATTTGTCGTGCCAATAAATCAGATACTCAGGGTGCTCTCGATAGTAAGCATATGACTAATATCAATAGTCTTCAGTTTGAATTTAACGTCGAAAAAGAAATTTTAGATGAGTTGGCACTTTTTTCAAATCATATGCAGATATTCGAATTAGCCAATCGACACAAATACGCAACGGTATTTATGTCTTATGACACATCCCTGGAAAATCTTATGAAACGATTACCGAACGCTTGTATATTGGAACGAGGGGGTGAATTTAATAAAGGTCGTAATGCTAAAGGAGTCTCGAGGTACTTGATTACATTTAAATATATTTTGGTGGAGGACCGAGGTTCCTTGAAAATACTGTATCGCTCTTTAGCCGATTTATACTTGATACTGAGATGCGTACCTTTAAAAGATGTAGTTGCTTTTTCAGACGTTCGATGTCTCTTTAAAAAATGCGGTATTACATGCAGTTTTTTTAACATGATAGAAATTGCAAACAGACAATTGTTTATGAATGATGGATCCAGATATGAAAAAGATGTGCTTACACTACTCACGTTCATGTTCCGCAGAGACGAACTGTTACCCATGAATCGGGAGGGTTTGGCAAAGAATAAAGACAGAACGCCTATCGATATTTTTAGCTTTGAAGCTATGAAGAAAAATGGTGCCAAGTTATGCACGGGAAGTTTAAGGGGTATGTGGCATAAAGTAGAAACAAGTTTAGAGAATATATTTTTTGGTCGGCAACCTAAAGGTGGTACAGGTTACCTGTTTGCATGCATTCCTCATCTGAAATCAAACTTTATCTGTTTCCCTCCCAACAGAGAATAGGAAGTTGAAAAAAAAAAAAAAAAAAAAAAAAAAAAAAAAAAAAAAAAAAAAAATTTTTTTTTTTTTTTTTTTTTTTTTTTTTTTTTTTAAAGATATATACGTGTCTAAAATCTATATTTATATACATTATGCATCCGGCCTTTGATTACGATGGTGATGAAGTTCCGTGCGATTTTTGTTTGGAAACGTTTAATAAACTAA
The DNA here is from genome assembly GCA_964019185.1 of Maratus speculifer. NCBI lineage: Eukaryota > Metazoa > Arthropoda > Arachnida > Araneae > Salticidae > Maratus > Maratus speculifer. The sequence goes on along the minus strand of OZ025301.1, from coordinate 149,009,288 downwards.
AAGACTATGAATCACATATTGCCGGGTCGCATGAATCAGATCCCTCATTCTGCATCCTTTGTAAAGAACATTTTAAACCGGGTACGCGTCGAAAATGTTTTGAAGACCATATCAGGTATTTTTGTAAAATGTATTTCCCGAACAACTCGGAGCTTCAAATCTTACCCATTCCCATTGCTGATAATATGAAACCTTCTATTCACAATCGACGTACTGAACATTGGATATATGTAAGAGCGCAAAAATTTTATTTGGAAAAAGACAATACATTATTATTAAAGGATGCTGCAGAAAGAAAAAAATTATTTTATTTTTTAGATAGACCTATTCCAGAATTGGAACCTTTCGTTCGTTCACCAATAGTACATTATTCGAATTCTCAAGCCATTGCCAAAACTAGAATAAGCGAGGTAGCAAAATGGACATGGGATAATTTATTTGCGGATGAGTTGTCAGATGATGATGATGATGATAATGATGCTGATGATGAAGCCGATTCTGAAGATTCAGAAATGTATGATACAGATGACGAAGACATCTATGACTCTGACAGTGCGTCTTTGTCGTCTACAAATGCAACCTATGGGTCTAGTGACACATATTAAAAAAAAAAAAAAAAAAAAAAAAAAAAAAAAAAAAAAAAAAAAATTTTTTTTTTTTTTTTTTTTTTTTTTTTTTTTTTTTTTTTTTTTTTTTAAATAATGGTATTTAAAGAGTGTTTTCAAAAAACATTTTTTCTTATCGACCCGTTTTTCTGTCTCCGCTGTTCTCGCTGCCGCGATAATTTTCTTACTTCAACAATATCAACTTTGAAATTTTTTTTCACACTTTTTTACAAATATCCTTATTTAGTTTCTGATCCACCCACATTATTCTTGGATTCGAACAATACATTTTAGACTGTCCGCATAAAATCTGAATTGTACTCTCATGAACTTTAATCGTGGCACTCGGGCTTATTAAAAGAGTTCCGCTCGTTCCTACCGCATAGTACATTTGTGAGTGTTTCGGCCTACCCACGAATAACTCTAAGCATGCAGTTTCTCCCTGTTGTCTGTATCGGGACCAGAGAATACAATCTATCCATACGTTGGGTTCCATAATTTCCTCGACTTGTAGTGTAGTGACAGATTGGATCGGTTCGGTTACCGTCGGGTTCTGGTTCTCTATTCCCATATACAGGACGTACAAATCCATCAAGTAACTTTTGGGTATCCTGGAACAGCACAATAAATTATATTCGGCACGCTCGCCTTTCAGAGTCGTCAAAACTAAAGTAATCGGCTTCATTCTGCAGAAGGGGCAGCCATGGAGTGTGAATCCTCCCCAATCAAACTCGATGAGGTTGGGCTCCGTAAACATTTCTTGACTCTGACCGAGTCCCAGAGACGGTTCGTCAACCACGTCATTCAATGGTGCAAAAAACCGTGTAAAACGCTCATAGTGGTATCGGGTGGACCCGGAACGGGGAAAACGTTTGTCGTGAATAAAACTTTAGATTACGTGAAAACGGAACAACTCAGGATGAGTTACACGGCTCGAAGCGCTGCAAATATCGGTGGAAAAACGATACATTCGACGCTGGGTATCAATTATAAGGGACTCGTTCGCGATTTAAGAAACAAATTAGTTTCCGAGCAAAATTTAGTCGAATGCATAAAAGCTAGTCGCGAGGTTTTAGGGGAATTCACCTACCGCAAATATCCCTATGTCATCGTTGTCGATGAAGTCTCTATGGTGAGCGGTTGGTTGATGTATTGGATTCTTCGTTTTTTCATGGACCGCACGACGCAGCCCATTTTATTCATCACTCTGGGCGATCGACATCAGTTGAATCCCGTCGAATGTTGCCATAATTTATTCTCGTTTCGATTCGGGTTGGAAGATCCTTGGGCTGTACGGTTGGTGGAATTGAAAGAAAGCAAGCGGTTTGTACCCGAATACGAAAAAATTATCAATACGTTGCGTGAATTTGTAGATAACGAGAATGAATCCGGAATGTTTGGTTTTATATGTCAGCATTTTCCAGTCGTCGAAGACATTGATGGAGAGATGTTGAAGAGAGCGAATCGAGGCATGTCCTCCACCAACAAATGGGTCAATGTCTTTAATAACTATTACATTAATAATATGGTGAAAGGAGTCGAAATTAAAATAAATGATGATTTGATTTTGAAACAGGGTTGTATCGTAATGGTCACTAAAAATGGATTTTCGTCTGTTTCAAACGGTTGTGAGTTGATTTTTATTCGAAAAAAAGAGGATCGGTTAATTTGTACAGATCCAAAATCGAAACAAGAAGTTGAAATTCGGAAAGATTTCGAATCCCAACAATTTCCAGTAACTTTGGGATTCGCGGCTACCGTTCACAAATTTCAAGGTGAAACACTAGACGAAGCGAAAATTGTAATTCATCTGAGTGGTAATAGAGATTTAAATCTGGCATATACAGCGTTGAGTAGGGTAAGACATATGGATCAGATAGTAGCATTAGCATTGTAGCTCTCAGAAATTTTTTTCTAAATAGCTCAAAAAAAAAAAAAAAAAAAAAAAAAAAAAAAAAAAATTTTTTTTTTTTTTTTTTTTTTTTTTTTTTTTTTTTTTTTTTTTTAACATATTATATAAAATTGACTTTGTAAAAGTTATACATTTAGTTTGAATTTATGCAAGAATCGGATTGAAAGTTATTGTTGGATAAGTAAAAATTCTTCTAGACTTGAAATGATGAATATTATAAATGACATGATTGAAAACAACCAAACTATAACTCAAATATTAATCACAATGGTAGAACAGAATGAAGAAGTAACCAAGAAAATAAGTGAAATTGCCCGAATAGCTGAAGAAAGTAATATGACAGATTTACCCAATATGGAAAACGTTGGCGCTCAATATTATGATAAAGAATTTGAAGTTATACAAACAAATTTTTATTGGAAATTAGAATACTTGGCGTCAGACGATACAGGATTAGAAGTTTTGAAACAAGTTTTGAAAATTCGTCCAAATAATGTTCGTAAATTAGCAGAAGTATTTATAAAGGCTGTTGGAGATACTTTTGCAAAAGGATTAGAGTTACCATATAACGTAGAAGAAGAAAAATCATCATATGACGGCGAAGAAACAACAACAAAATAAAAAAAGTGTATATATACCTTTGTAATCGCCATTCACCTACAAAAACTTTAGTAAAGGGACACAATTATAAATATGAACCCCTTGATGCATCTTGAAAAGTTTAGTTCAAAACATCGAAAAAGTTACAGTTTTTTGGTCGATTTTCAACAAATATACATTCGAAATATAATTTTATTCTGTGTTGGTTTGAGTATGTTTCGATTTTTATTCGGAGAAGTTATAATCTGTCAAAATAATGGGAACGAAGTATCTCAAATGTTCATCGACACTATATGTTTCATTAATGGGACTTTTAATAAAGATATAGTTCCATTTATTTACCATGATTATTATCAATGGGTATCTGTTTACTTACTACTGTTGTCAGTTGGATATTATTTCCCGTACTCGATTTGGTCAAAAATATTCGGAAGTTTCATTCGACATTTAGAAATGTTATCAGAACAACCAAATAATGCAATTCGAGTCATAAAGGAGTCAAAAGGAAATTTAATATTCTTTAAAACTTTGTCGTTAGAAATTATTTACATTTTTCATTTGGCCATTATTTTATTTTTCACAGATTTATTTTTTAACGGTCTTTGGAGTCGTTTTGATTGGTCTTTAACAGCCATTGACAAAATTTTTCCCGATAATGGTACATGTTTCATAGATTATTACCAACAAAGTGGAACAAGCAATGCTAAAATCAACTGTCTCTTACCTCTGTGTAGTATTTATCGAAAAATATTCTTTTTACTGTATTTACTATGCATATTTTTAATAGTCTTGAATATTATTATGATGATGTATCGAATAATATTAATTTATCGTAAAAAGAAATTTATGGATATGTGGTGGGCAGTGATGATTATTAATCAAAATACCATGTCATGGGAAGTGAAAAAAGAACTAAACTGTGAATTGAAAGAAATTCTGGAAAATCAAAAAAGTTTATGGATAAGATCAAAACAAAATTATGAAAGTTATGTATAAAAAAAAAAAAAAAAAAAAAAAAAAAAAAAAAAAAAAAAAATTTTTTTTTTTTTTTTTTTTTTTTTTTTTTTTTTATAGTTATAATAGAAAAATAATATTTATTAGAATGTCAGAATAAAGAGGTAAAGAAGACTAGGCCAGCCGGGGATTTTTTATAATGGTTTGGTTTCTCTCCTCTTTGACCTCTTTAGATTTATAATTTTTACTGACCCCAGAAAAAAGTTGTGAGTCAAATTTTATTAATTAACACATCAGAATAAAGAGGTAAAGAAGACAAAGATTGACACCAAGGGATTACCCTGAGGGTAATTACCTTAAAGGAGAAGTATTCAGTAATATATATATATATATATATATATATATATATATATATATATATATATATATATATATATATATATATATATATATATATATATATATATATATGTATCCGGTTTAATCCGGTTCAAACTGGTTCAATCTGGTTCAATCTGGTTTGATGAGATTTTTATTTTTAAGACGGAAGTCGAAACTTGTTGAAATTTACGATTTACTAACACGTCAGAATAAAGAGGTAAAACAAACTGGGATTGTCGAGGATTTTTATAATGATAAAGTCCCAGAAAATTACTTAAAGGGAGAAGTATTAAGTAATATATATATATATATATATATATATATATATATATATATATATATATATATATATATATATATATATATATATATATATATATATATATATATATATATATATATATCTGAGACTGAAGTCAGAACTCCCTGAAAAAGTTTAATAAATATAACTATACTAAAAAAAAAAAAAAAAAAAAAAAAAAAAAAAAAAAAAAAAAAAAAAAAAAATTTTTTTTTTTTTTTTTTTTTTTTTTTTTTTTTTTTTTTTTTTAAATCTATATATTCTAGCGTTTTTCAATTTCTATAATAGTTTTCCTGTCTTTTTCATCCCTACGTAATGGATGTCTTTGACTACAATGACTTAACAAATGACTGCAAACTTTATTATCCAATTTATTTCTTCTAAATTGACTACCATCCGTCTTTTTAAACACGACTGGATGTCTATTCCCTCGTCCACCTGCGTATTCCAGAGTACTGTTATTTATTCTTGTTAGAAAAGGGTTACTGATGGCTCTTCGTATCGGACTTGTACCCCGACTACTAGATCGACTTCCGGAGCTACTTCTGGAGCCACTTCTGGATCTGCCCGCACGTCTTCTACGACCCGATCTTGTCGTTGCGCGACGACGTCCCGTGTTTGATCCACCGCGGCGTCCACCACGGCGTCCTCTTCTGCCGGCCGCCGACTGTGGAGAAAGACTTCTGCTGCGTCTGGGAGTAGCAACTGGTCTCGGAGGACTCCGGTTCCGCGGGGGGGATGCTCTCCCCCCCACCATGTTTGCCTGGTGGACAGACGAGTGTCTAGATGGACTCGCGTTGTTACGCATGTTCATATCGAAAGCCAAATTTGGAGGAATAGGTTGGCGCCGGTACGTTTCGTTTGTGGGTGAATTGCTCCGACTGCCTCTCGGACTGGTGGAAGGGGAATGAAAGGTGCTCGGGCTCGAGCTGCGACTGCGTCTCGGACTAGGGGCCACTCTTCTCAAGAGTGATCTTATAACGTCGTCGACTTCACGTAATGGACGAGACATCTTTCTTTTTTGTTTTCTATCTCTCTCTTTTTTTTCAATTGTATATCCACAAGACATTTTTGGCGAGGGGTAGAACGTTGTGCATCGCTGCCGCCTTACAGGCGTCCTCTGTCGTCTTGGGCACCACAAACTCGTTGCCACCGAAGGAAGAGATTTGTAAATCAAACGTCTGATCGAGCATTCCGGACTTGTAAAAAGGGAGCAGCGCCAATATGCTGGAGTGATCTTTGACGTTTCCGTGCTCGAACGTTTTGCAAAAGAGAGCGTCGATGACTTTTTGGGTGAATCGCGTAAACGCTTCTCGACCTTTCTCGGAAAAACAAACGACCCAGCGATCGATAAAGGATTTGTTTTCCAACATGTAATCGAAAGCGTCCCAAAAAGCCAAGTACATGGTCAGAGTGTCCCTGTTGAATTGGGTGAGATCGACAATCACGTAGTGGGAACCCGATTCTTTGGGCGTGAAAGTCGTGCGACCCGACAAGGTGAGCACGTTGGCGTGATCCACCTCGACCAGTCCCACGTTGTTGGTCTGGATGGGAAAGTCTTGTAAGGCTAAGAGTTCTTTGGTTCGTGTAGCGTCCGGTCCGTGAAAATAGCTGACGTTGATCCATCGATGACCGCCGCCGCCGCCGCCGTCCCGCAGCTTAAAAGTAAAATGCGAAGTGAAAACTACGACTCGGGAAGCCAGCGGATGTTTGTCCACGAGTTCCAGAGACGCGGGTTCCAGATACAAAAGTAAATCGCATCGATCGACGGGATCCGAAGGCCGCTGAACGCGAATGCGATTTTCTGTCGACGACACGGTACAACGATTCGAGACGATAATAACTCGGAGCAACGGTACCGAGGATAACATCTCGAATACAATATGGGGATAGCGGCCTAAATTGCCAAAAACCACGCATCGATCGTGATGTAAGATGAAATTGAATAAATCTTGAATAGTTTGCATCTTGTTTTTCTCACTCGCCTTTTTTTTTGGCTCGAGCAAATTAAGATTGATGGAAGACATAGAAGATATGATTGTGAGTACTTTGCTCATGAAAGATTTCAATGTCTTTAAGCATTATTTTAAAGATTTTGGCTCAGGACGCGATGAAGAGACGCATAAAAATGCGAAAAAGCTATTTGATGAAGTCGCAGTGTCAGTATACGGTGATTCGCAATGCTCTGCGACATCATTCGATGCGTTTGTAGAAAATTATCGTAAACGTTGCCAAAGGCATAGAATTTCCCAGCAACCCTTGACAGATCAAAGTAATAATAATAATAATAATAGTAGTAGTAGTAGTAATAGTAGTAGTAGTAATAATAGTAATATTGTACCTACGTTGACAGAAGGTCGCGAGGAGGAGCAAAGTCGAATTTGCAACAAGTGGAATCTTATTCGTCCTAAAGTGAGCGTTGTTCCACCCGTTTCAAAAAAGAAACGCAAGGAGGAAGAGTTTAATATTGTAGAATTTTTATGGAAAAAGAAGAAAAATGAGGATTATGTTTCGTTAACATTTCAGTCAGATGAAGATGTACAAGAAGATTTGACTATATTAAATTCTCCGGAAAAAAAGAAGTTGAACTCGATTGCCAATGAAGTGTTGAAAAAAATGGCACATTATTTAGAGATTTTAAATAAAGAATCTACTTATCAAATATTACATGTTCAACGTGAAAACGTATGTTGAAAAAAAAAAAAAAAAAAAAAAAAAAAAAAAAAAAAAAAAAATTTTTTTTTTTTTTTTTTTTTTTTTTTTTTTTTTTTTTTTTATATATATATATATATATATATATATATATATATATATATATAATATTTAATAAATTTCCTTTTCGTAGTACACATTCATTATTCTATAATTGCATACTCTATTCAATGTTTCCAGATGCTCTGCGATTTTTCTTAAAACACCTTCAGCTAACAAATCCAATCTTTTTTTATCGGGGCAAGAATCTATTGTGGTTATAAAATCCTGCATTTCCTCCTCTGATTGAAAAGTCAAAGGATAATAGTCTTGATTCATCTTTTTATCCATCAAAAAATTTACAACATTAAACTCTTCTTTGCGTTTCCTCACTGATGGTTTAAAATTCAAAGGTAATGTTCTTCGACTCGAAGGATCAAAATAATTATTGTTACAAAGATTGTCCTCTTCCAGTGTTGAAATGTTTCGAAAATGAGCAGTGGTATTCATCACAGATTGTTCGACTTGAGTTCCAATAGATCGATTTGAAATTTCGACTTGAATTTCACGGTCCATCGACTTTCTTTTACAACTTTGAATCCTATACACAAAATCCTCAAATTCCTCATTGCACTCTGAAGCTACTTTAGCATCATTAAAAATTTTTTTCGCTTTTTCTTTTGTTGCCATATCGAAATTTGGAATAGTCCCTTCCGAATTGAAATATTGACTAAATATTGTAGGATATTCTAATATTAACGTCTCAATAAGGAAAGAATCTTTTTCATATTGCTCATTCGTATGCTCACTCATCTTCTTAATTTGGAAAGATGGAGGTTTTAAGAATAATTCGTCGGAAAGCTATTAAACCTATTCAAAGTTCAAAATTCATTGCTCAAACTCCGTTTAGGTTTGAAGTCAAATTCGAAGATGGTTCTGTAGCGTATCATAAGGATGATCCGGGACTTCGCATGTGGGCCGTTTGTATACAGAGATTGTATTTTGAACCGATTTTTGGCAATATAAAACACTGCACGGAATTACCTGTAAGTTATTTCGATCTGTTGGGTTTTCGTTCAGGTGATGCAGTTTTGATTCGAAACGAGCAAGGAACTGATTCACCTATTTTATTTTCATTGCCATAATTAAATCGTCCATTTGTCGACAGGCGAAACGAATTTTGAGATATTTGAAAATAGATATGGTCAAAAGAGATATAAATATAACCAGGGTTAAAACTATAAAATGAATTCGATAACATGTGTTGGCTTTAGATTCCAATATCAAAATACAAATCGAATATAGCAAACCACCGGCTAAAGTCAGTAAAGCAAAGGGTTCTAATTGTGCGAACTTTTATCATTTTTTTTTAAATTATCCGTTTTGCCAAACAAAGCTGCAAATGCACTTGATTCCAAAATTCGTCGTGTAGTACTAGACAATCATCTAATTCCTTAGCAAACTCTTCGTATTTCGGAAATAACTGAGCAAAACTATGCATACTTGTTTGCATGTTGGTTAAAGAATGTTCTTTCAGCCAACCCCGAATTGTTTGCCATGCGTGTTCCCAAGAAGGAAATTTTTTATGTAAATGGGGAACAATAATTGTCGCATACCTCGTTCCAAGCAGCGTTTTGAAATATAACAAAACATTTTCATATACAGATTTTACAATATTTTCTGCATTCATTTGATGCTTTATTATAACTGAAAAACCAAACATTACACACACACAAAAAAAAAAAAAAAAAAAAAAAATTTTTTTTTTTTTTTTTTTTTTTTTTTTCAAAGTTTCTGGAGTCGTAAAAAAAAAAAAAAAAAAAAAAAAAAAAAAAAAAAAAAAAAAAAAAAAATTTTTTTTTTTTTTTTTTTTTTTTTTTTTTTTTTTTTTTTACGTTGTCTTGTAAACGAGCATTATTCCTACTGCCACTTGTAACAGTTGGATGACCAGTTCAGAGTAAACCATCAACTTATTACTGTTGATTAGAGTTTTCCCGCCAGTGTTGCTGTTGATCGTGTACATCAAGTAACCGTACGTAATCATACCCAGCACGATGAGCACCATGAGAGTCACTGCCAATATCATTTTTAAATTCATAATTACTACTTAATTATCCCATGGCGAACAAAACTCCTAAAAGGGCCATGCTCACCACGTTCATCACGGTCGGAGCCATCATGTACAATTTGTTGTTCTTCCAAAAATCTGCGACGGTTGTAGTAGTGGCCGCTCTATACACGACAAGTCCCATGAGGGCCACGCTGATCACTATCAGGACGGTTGTCAAAACAAGAAGGATTGAGGAAAATCCGAGACCTTTCATCTTTATTCATGATTCACGCTATCGTTCACACGCAAGGCGTCGTCCTGGGCAATACCTATATTCCTCTGGAATTGGCTTATTGGGACCGTTTGGGAGAAAGCGCTCATCTACTGATCGCGAGTCCTCTCAACTATTCGAAAATGAAACGCTTGTATCCGAATGCTCGACCCGACGTGCTGGTCACGACAGTCGAAGGCGTACCTTACTCGCGCGTCCTCGACTACCTGAAATGGCGACTCGAGGTGCTTTCCGACGCGTTTCCTTCGATTCCTATTCTCTTTGGGCACAAAGGCAACAGTTATCAACCTCGCGTTCTCTTGGATGCGGGCATACCGAATCGCGTCAACGTGGAAACTCTCGGAGTGCCCGCCTTACGGGCGGTTTCGAATACCGATACTTGTCGTTGGCATAAAGGTAATCGTCCTCGCAAGTGTGCTCGGGCGGCTCTGGAGCAAATTTTGAATCACGTTCGATGACGTGCCTCCACAACACGCGTCGCTCTCTCTCGTCGATTCGAATTTGTTCCGTCAAATGCAAAAGACTCATTCCCACCGCAGACTGTCGTTCCTCGATTTCCGGTACGATCTTTTCCCACAGACCGTCCTTTCGACAGAGGGCCAGTAGTCTCTGCAGGACGTCGATGAGTCGAGGCGGTGCGTTCTCGTGCGGCACTTGCTCCACCGATTCGTGAATCACGCGAACGTTATGCAGGAGCGCATCGAGTCGGGGGCAAGGGTTCAGAAGGGCCGTGGGCCTTTCGCCGTGCAACAACTGATGCAGGCTTCGTCGGAGTAGAGCTTGCACGGACAGCGTGAGGGCGTGCGAGGGTCGATCGCGCATGAACGCCTCCAAATTATGGTCCGTTTGCCAGTGCGCCGCGTTGACGTATTCGGTCAGCGGCACCAGATACATGTTGAAGGGATCGTACCACTGTCCTCTCGCTTGACACGTAATGTCGTACAATTGCAAGACTCTTTTCGCGTGAGTGTCGGCGGAAACGGGCTTCAGAGCCGCGACGGTCGTTTCCGGTCGACGGAGATTAATGAAACGCCGTGCAATCTCGCCCCAGAAGGTAGCCGACTGATACTCGTAGCGATCCAGGTGATTGCCTTCCAAAAAGTGTTGTAAAATGACGTCGTCGCGCCGACAAGGTGCTGCTGCTGCGGCGGCGGCTGTTTCTCGTGTTGTGACGGCGGCGGTCATCTCCTCTCGCCTCGCCAACAAGAGTTGCAAATCATCCCAAAATCGAGAAACGGCTCGCGTTTTAAAAGGTCCCGGTTCGTAGGGTGCGAGTTGTTGGACCCATTGTTTGTCCAAGTAATCTGTCAGGGAATTTAAATCGCCGTGGACTTGGTACGGGAAAGCCGTCAGACCCCCGTGATGCATCAGGTGGGACCAAGGAATATTCTCGACTTCCATTCGAAGAATAAGATTTTTGAGTGGGTCCGGTGGTGGTGATGGTGGAGTGGTGGTGGTATACGAATCATCGGATCCGAATAAAAGTTTTTCAAACCAACGAATCAAAAGCGTCGACGACATCTTGGTTCCAACGAATAAGGTTCCAATGAAACGGATAAGATTTGGCCATGTAATAGGATAACATGTTTCGAGCCATGAAACAATGTATGAAATACATGATGAAAAAGAGAAGCGTGTAAACGGTCCACATACTTAAAACTTGATTCCAAAAAAAAGTAGTAATGAATTAAGCAGATGCAATGTCCCTTCCCGATAAATATGAAAAGGATGAAAATGGAAAAGAAATATATCCTTTGGTGAAAAATCTTCAAACGGTTATACTGAATCGTTACGCAAGAGACAAGGATCAAATACCTTTTTATCCGAGAGATGTCGATAGGAATGAATTTATGGATCCGAATTTAGGATTAATTGAAAGACATGGAGAGTATATATATCCTAAAAATATCGTTGATGGCAAACCGCGATATCGGACGGATCCAAACAATCCGAAAAGGCAAATTTACGAAAAAATCGATGGTCGAGAGTATATAGGTAGAGGTTTGGACGGTCATCAGTACTATGCTACCGATGAAAATAACGATGAATATTATCCGGAAAAAAATATACCGGCACAAAAGGCAAACGGTACATTACGTTACGCACGTAAAGCTAACGGAGCCATCATTTATCCAAAAGATGACAATGATAATGAATATTACTTGACGTTCGTAGATCCCTGCGACAATTTTACGATTTACGATCGATATGCGCATGAGAAGAACGGAAATGAAATTTATCCTCAAGTAAAATTGGATGACGATTTAATATCCGATCACATTCTACATAATACTTATATAAAACGCGATGGTCTTGAATGGTATCCACGAGACGCATATAATAATGAATTTTATAAAAATATTATTAATAATGATCCAGAAGATGTGATTTTAGATCGCTACGCTTTAACAAACGACGGAAAAATCATAGTGCCAGGACACAATAATACGTATTATATATCGACGAAAAGACAACCGAAAATAACGGATGATGATATCCTTGGAAGTTTGGTTCGTGGAAAAAAAGGTGTGTCGCCAGATTTCCTGACAAAAATAGAAGTATCCAATAAACCCAATGTTCAACCTAAAAAATATAAATATTTAGATAATCTTACCAATATTTACAAAACTATTACACCGCCTGGTATAAAAAAACCTTCGGTAGTTGTACCTTTCTACCAGACGTGGTACTTTTGGGTATTGATTATTCTCTCATCCATTTTAAAATCAATTGCTGTTTGGTGGTTATTTTTTAGACATGAAGTAAAGGCAAGTTAAAAAAAAAAAAAAAAAAAAAAAATTTTTTTTTTTTTTTTTTTTTATAAAAGGACTGCCACAAATATTTTGAGTCTTTACACAGTTAACAACTAATGCATTGCTTAGGAAATGCCAACACCAATCAAACAACTGAAGGTCAAAGGTCAATGACCTCTTTAATTTTTTATTTTCGCTGACACAAAAAGTTAAGAGTCAAAAGTTAATTTATTAACCCGTCAGAATAAAGAGGTAAAGAAACGAAAAAAATAATACTAAAGGAATAACCTAAAACTGATTACCTTTTTTTAAAAAAAAAAAAAAAAAAAAAAAAAAAAAAAAAAAAAAAAAAAAAAAAAATTTTTTTTTTTTTTTTTTTTTTTTTTTTTTTTTTTTTTTTGTAACTATAAAGGCGACCATGTACACGGTTTTTTAATTATATGGGTATCACTAATTTTTGTAAACTGATTGATCCAATTTATCCTCCTGCTTTAGAGCCTACAGTTTTTGATTCTCTGCTCGTCGATTGCCAAAATTTCTTGTATGTGGCCATCAACTACAGTTTGGAGACAGATAAAGTTAAATTGCTTCATGAAATTTGCAAGTCTACCTGGAATCAAATTCAGAGTTTATTAAAATTGTTTTTATCTTATCCGAGTGCTTCCGAACCCCTGACGGTCGTTCTTTCCTTTGATGGCGAAGGCGTTCCCATGAAATTTGCCACGCAACGCGATCGTCGTAACCAGACTAAAAGCAGTTCGAGAAAAACTTTTTATCGATACGTTTTGTTCGGTAATAATACGTTAACTTTACGCGTTCAAAAGTACATAATCGAACAATTAAAACTCTTCGACTGGACTTTGAAAATTATTTTATGCGGTTGTAACGTGTCGGGAGAAGGCGAGCATAAAATTTTTCAAGTAGCCGAGGTTCTACGGTCGTCCTGTCGAAAGCCAATCATCGTCAGCGTGGATCAAGATGTGTTTGTTTTAGCGTTTTTACGCCTCGATCGATACGACGCTCTTCAAATTTATCGATACGGTAAATTTTATCGCGTAAATGCATTGGTTCGTGAGTTACCATACCCCCTTCGACGTCTCATCGACGTCTCTTTTCTGTTCGGAAACGATTTCATACCCGTTTTAGTGGGCATCTTACCCAGTAACATTGCAACGTTGCATCGTGCACTCACGTACGACGAGGAGGATGAGGCGGAAGAGGGTGACGACGTTGTGGCGACGCTCGCCACGTTCCTCCGTAACATGAAGCCCCACATTCAATTCACTGCCGTCGAATTCGTCGATCGAAAATTACTCGTGTGTTTCTGGATGACCTATCTGTGGATTTTGGACTATTATCGGCAACGTCATTTTCCCCAACAGTTTTTGGAAAATCGTCTCTACGACGCTTTCGATCGCAATCAACTGTTAACGGGACTGGAGGACCCGACGTATTCTCGAGAAAGGTATCGCGAGGCGCGAAAAAGTTATGAGCACATGATGACGCAACCGGTACCGCATGCGGAACGACACGTGTTTACCGACGAAGCGCTTCTCAATCGTTTGAAGGCTTACTGGACAAAACCACAGAACGGTCTTTGTACCGTTTTGAAACTAACCAGCTCAAACTGTACAACAAGAAAATTAAAGCGACGCCTAACCACTGGTACTGAAAAATCTCGAAAGCGGAGAAAAATCTAAACGGACCGAAAATTGTGGCCGCGGCCTCCTGGTAATTGAGTTTTCGATCTAGACGAACGAGTCGATGAACGGGATCGGGTGCAAAAATGAGTTGCAGATTGGTATCGATGACGATGATCGCCTTTTGCCAATCCACTTGAGCAAATTCCGAAACTTTGACTTTTTCGGCATAAGGATACTTTTTATAAACGTCCAAATTCGCGACATGTTTTAAAAGTTGTGCCGTAAATATGACATTTTCCGGATATGTTAACGTAATTCGAGAGCGAATAAATTTGTTATTATATGGAATCCACGGAGAATGAAACAATACGTGTTCGAGAGACGACATGGACACACTCGCTTTGCTTAAGCAATAGCGGTCCGATAATTTTTTTTTATTCTCAACATATACGATAAGAATGTGTTTAAAAAAAAAAAAAAAAAAAAAAAAAAAAAAAAAAAAAAAGTTTATTTATTGATGAAATTATATGCAATTGTTTTCCTTAAAAAAGATTGAAATTCAAAAATTAAATAATATAAGTTAGTTTCAAGAAAAATTAAGACTAATTAAGATGCCAAGATCAAAGAAAAAAACTGATACAACAGCTTCTCCTAAAGAACAAACATTTGAGAATAATTTAGATACGGATGAATCAAACACTAAGTTACGAGAGGCGGCGCAATTAACGTTTATATTCAATAAAACGGTAACGGGGGAATTTATTAATATTTTTAAACCCTCAGAAATAATATCCGAGAAATTTGAAAAATGGCAAGATTTAATACAATTTTATGAAAACTGGCTTAAAGAAAATTCAGAATCTTCTGCCGACTTACTGAATCCGGAAGAAGAAATGTTTAAATATATTGAAAAAGCAGTAAAATTGGCAAAAGACTCTTACCAGGAAAAATATCTTAGATATGTAAATCCGATGACTTTTACAGTTGATTCAGCTCCTTCCGTTGACGCACTTAACACAAGTCTTAGAAATAACTTAATAGAAAAAATAAAAGCGTACATTACCGACGTTCAATCTTTACCAGTATTAAATGAAAAAGGTTGGAATAAGGTGTATGAGGAAACCTACAAGGTAACAGATAATCCCGCGTTAACAGAATCTGAAAGTGTTTCAGTTAAATCAGAAATAGAGCCAAATTTTGTTGTTTCAGCTGATACTGAGGAAGCAAAAAGATTGATGGACGTGGATATCAATAACGAGAAAAAGAATACTATATTTACAAAACAAATTCAAAAGGGTGTACAAATGCAAGTAAAACCATACGATATATTAAGGATGCGCGATTAAAACCATACGATATATTAAGGATGCGCGATTATTTACGTATTTTACGAAGATTATGGAATTTATCCCGATTACATGGTGGTAAAGAAATTACCACTTTAGACGAAAATTGGGATGTGAAGAACCATCCCTATTTAAAAAATCATCTTCTAAAGGAAGACATTTACAGACGTTGTCAGCAAACATTTGAAGTAAAAGGGATAAAAAGAAAAATAGAAAATGATTAAAAAAAAAAAAAAAAAAAAAAAAAAAAAAAAATTTTTTTTTTTTTTTTTTTTTTTTTTTTTTTAACAAAACGTTTATAAATATTCAGTTTTATTATTTTATTATATTAAATATTTATTTCTTGGAGAGGACAACTTTTTTTCTGACGTGTGTAAAATTAAAAATCTATATAGGTCATTGACATTTGACATTTTTCATTTTTAATTTGAGATCTGTTTTAAAATTTTTCAGACGTTGTAAAATATTTAAAACAAATTAAAATTATTTAAAATAAAGTAAAGTAAAGATTTTATTCGCATATTAAATATTTATTTCTTGGGTAAAACAACTTTTTTTCTGACGTGTGTAAAATTAAAAATCTATATAGGTCATTGACCTTTGACATTTGACATTTTTCATTTTTTAATTTGAGAGATGTTTTAAATTTTTTCAGAAAAAAAAACTGACATTTGACATTTGACATTTGACATTTTTCATTTTTTAATTTGAGAGATGTTTTTTTTTTTTTTTTTTTTTTTTTTTTTTTTTTTTTTTTTTTTACGACAGTACACAATTCCATTCTTTTATAGCAGCATCATCCGGTTGCGTCTTCAATCTGGCTTTGTTTATAAACTCGACAACCTCTTCGCTAAAGTAAAAATTGACTTCGTTGTCAGTCAGTCTGATAACGTCCTTGGGTTTTTCTATGGCGTTCAAATTATAACAAATTTTATGTTTGGACAGCATTAAGGCTAATCGCACGGCCGTCACGTCCACGTCAAAAGTATCGATGCCGACTTGCATGAAAAAGTCGAGCCACATTTTAACCAGTTCGGGTAAGCGAATGTTTCGAGGATAAGGATCGGTGTTGGTCGATTTCGTTCGGCACCAACAATCCAGAGGTAAACCTCGGAGACTGACTCGTCGCAGAGAGTAATCGTCGTTATACTTGAACGTTTCCAGTACGCGAACGTTGATGTCTTCGTTCAGTTCGAGGGTAGCGGTGGACAAAATGTAGTTTGCGTTTAAAAGGGGAGAGGGCGTGGGAGCTCCTTCCAGAAGCGGTTGACCGAAACAGAAAAAAGTTTCCCGATACACGACTCCGATGACGACAGTGTCGATGACCACCTTTCTGACGTCGCTGCCCGTCTCCAAGGTCGTCAGCACAAACGAGACGGGGGTCCAGAGGGTGGCCGGAACGTGGTTGTATTCGATGTAGCGATCGTAAGGTCGGCAAACGTGCAGCACTTGCGTGGGATTGTTTCCGTTGATGCTGAGAGCCAGAAACTGCTTGACGGGATCTCGGGTCTCGGAATGTCTGGCTCCTTCGTACGTCAGTAACAAAGGCCATTCGATCAGCAGGCCCAAGTAACTAAAGTCCAGAGGGCTTTCGTGGGGGCGACGCGCGATATTTTTGTAATAAGAGGTGAGCACGTCTTGGACTATAAATTCGGGTTTTCGAGAACTGAACGTCTTGTGAACGATACCCGTGGACAAGATACTCGCATTCGAGAATCCCGATTCGGTGACCGGTTTGAAGTTTATGAATTTAAGTTTTGCTTTCACTTCTCGAGTCATGTACGGTATAGTCATGACGTCGCGGCGCGCCTGCCACTCGTTTGCCAAATCGATCACGTACTCCATGGGTTCGTCTGACAAGAAACAGATGCGATAAAATTTGGTCGGCGTGCAGTTGTTAAAGTAACAGCCTCCGGGGTAAGGTAAATCCTGATTGTCGAGATAAAGTACCGTATTTTTATAGAAAAAGACGTTCTCGTAAGCGGGTCGAATGGTAACCTGCAAATACTGAGTCACGACGTCGGGATTATTGACGAAATAAGGAGTCGCGTATAACTGCAATCTGTTTACATTTTGAACCGTGTTGTTGACTGGAAAAATGATGCGTTCGTTCCCGAGACAGATGGTCCACAGATATTTTCGACTGCAAACGACAGATGCGGGTACGTCTGACTTGAAAAAAGTTTTTAAAGCTAGTAAAAGAGGTTTAGTACAGTCGATTGATATGTTTTCAGGGGGGTACATGCGACCGACAATCCAGGTTTCATAAGGCGAATTGGCCATATCGAATACCATAATATTTTGCTTGACGGCCGAAACGGAGCACTTGTGAAATTTACCATAGTGGGATCCATACGTATTAAAATTCATAACTTTATTATTTCGAAACGATTAGTTTTTTTTTCCCTCGTGCCAGTTGTGCAAAGTTGTTTGAAATATAATCGTGAGGGGGTGGGGTGGGAATTTTATCATCCGGAGAATTAAGGAGAATGGCTAATTCAAATGATGATGTTTTTGCGGAGGAGAATATGCAACTCATCAATGAAAACATACAGTTGAAGGAAACACTGGATGCGTTGAAAAAGAAGAATGAAGCTTATGATGGGGAAGTGCGAACACTGCAGAGGAAATTGATAAAATTATTGGAAGAAAAAGTGGAAAGACTTGAAACTGAATTGAAACAGTATTTACGAATCGATAACATTCCAGAAATGTAAAAAAAAAAGAATTATTTTACAACCAACTCTCTCAGAAAATTTTTTCAAGTAGTTCTCAAATAAAAATGAAGGTCAATGACCTCTTTAGATTTTTATATTTTTTACTGACGCCAGAAAAAGTTGAGTCAAAATTTACATTAATTAACATGTCAGAATAAAGAAGTAAAGAAGAGACAGATTAACATCAAGGGTTTAGCTCAAGGGTAAATATCTTGAAAAAAAAAAAAAAAAAAAAAAAAAAAAAAAAAAAAAAATTTTTTTTTTTTTTTTTTTTTTTTTTTTTTTTTTTTTTTTTTTTTTTTTAAGATGATTAAGATGATTATAAAAGCAAAATATTATCATCATCTTCTCACAAACCATGTTTGATTTCGAACGTTTCCAAGTTATCACTGCGGAACATTATTTTAAAGTGTTTCGATCTTACAATAAGCCGGAGCAGATGAAATTCTTCATCAAACGCTGGTGTGAATTGATTCACAATTATTCCAGATCAAACGGTTTCCTTTCCTTCGATCCGACGGTGCCAATTTTAAGTAAACTCGTACCTCAAGCAAAAGCAGTCATTCTCGTACCTTTTCCAAACACCAATATTAGTTATGTACCTTGTCGCACGTCCGTATTTCCATACTATCCTTTTAAAATAAAAAAAGAAATTAAAGATGAAACTTGTCAAATTGGTCTAGAATTTTTCCATTTGTACTTAGAACTAACGGGTATACGACTCGTTTATCTACATGAAATGCGATATCAAGAAGATAAAATCGCATCCGAGTTGCAAGACAAATATTTAGATATTGAACTTTATGGACGAGGGGCATATAATTGTTTTAAACGTAAAGTCCAAAGTATCAGTTTAAAGTCTTCGCCAAATGATTCAAGATTTCAATCTCGTTCGAAAGTTTTGAAGGGTACGATTTCGCGATAGGTGGTTCCCGAATCCATTCTAAAAGATAACGATAATTTAAAATGTCCCTAACCATGTAGGTATCTAAACGAACAGCCGAAAGATATGTATCTTTTGAAGTTCCCATGTATCTGTACACCGCGTTTCCATCCACTAAAACGAATACATTTCGGGGTAAAATACGAATGAGGACGTAATCATTCCATTTCCAAATTAAAGCGTAATAGCCGTGCCAGGGTCGACCGGGTACGGCTTCCAGATTGAAAGCCAAGAATAAAAAACAGAGTATGCCGAAGAACCAATACATTTCTTTGATTTTATTTCTAATTGTACTAGTCACTCTTATAAATTTGTATCACAAACCTCATTTCACCGATCAGGACCATCCGCTCAAGTGGATAGGCGAATTTATCGAGCCCATCACTAAATCCATTTGCCCGCTTCAGGGTTTCAAATGTCCGTCAAACAAACCGTGCGATTGTGAAAAGTATTGTACTAACGGAAAAGAATTGACACTCTTTCAAGTGATGGACGACACCGAACGCGTTTATGTTATGAATCAGAAACTCGCTCCGGGAACTTATTGCCTACCGAAAGGTATCGGCAAGTGCAATTTAAAAACATCTTATCATGTTTTCTCCTTAGCCGGATGGTCGTGTCTAGGGTTAAACGATCAAGTCTTTAAGGGTGATAAGAAAACAGCATGCAAAAACGAGGAAGCTCAAAACAATGACTTGAATATTTTGTATGATTATTTGAAAAACAAAGAGGCAGAAGATAATATTGACGATTATTACGAACCATTTCAAAATGATCTGAGATATCGTTGTAAATGTGATTCCAAATCATTAGATAATACTCGAATGATATCGGTTTTTCCATTTATCTGCTCTGTGGATTTTTGTTTACGAGATATTCCAAATCCGTTGCAATTTATGGGATGGGATGGGGAAAAATGTAAATGCGGGCCCTATCCACATCTAATTTCGAATGACGAAACCTCTCCTTGTAGAAAAGACGTAACTAGATTTGAACATGAGGAATTTATTGGAAGAGTAGATTGTATGAATGAAAAATCTTTTGTCAAACATGCATTAATTTGTCCAAATGAAGATGGTCAGTTAAAGTTTAAAGAAAAAATATTTTTTGGCAATGATCCAGTAACGTTCGTAGAAAAATTAATTTCATAAAATTATTAAAAAAAAAAAAAAAAAAAAAAAAATTTTTTTTTTTTTTTTTTTTTTTTTTTTTTTTTTTTTTTTTTAAATTGAGAAAATTTTTTGAAAAAATATTTTTTGGCAATGATCCAGTAACGTTCGTAGAAAAATTAATTTCATGAAATTAAAAAAAAAAAAAAAAAAAAAAAAAAAAAAAAAAAAAAAATTTTTTTTTTTTTTTTTTTTTTTTTTTTTTTTTTTTTTAAATCTATATATATGTACCGATATAATTTATTTTCACGCAATAATATTCTGAAATCAGTCATAAAATAAAGTTTTTGTGACTTGTGAAATTGCTTTGCATAATGTCGTACATATTCGTACCCTTTAGTTCAATGGACCAGTTAATCAAACAGTTTCAAAATATGAATGTTTATAATTACACGTCTACATCGGAAGATGCCAATTTTGTTCTCATTAATCCAAAGTATTATTATGGTTCTTATGGAGGTTTATTGTTAAACTCCATTGTCGAAAAATTTTCTCCAAAAGAATGTCTTTCAGAGTCGATCGTTGACAACCTTTCGTTAGTTTGGTGGAATTTATCGCATCCAAAATATATCGGAGAACAACACATTCTTTCGTTTGGCGATCGCGTTGCCGTAACACCTTCCATTTTCAAACAATTACACGTGAATGCTATGCAAAAACCAATTGTCGGAAAAAGTTCTTATTATGGTAATAAAGCTTGGAGCATAAAATCAGAGTCTTCTTTGTATTCCGATTCTGTATAATCGGGTTCTTTTAAAAATTTGTATTGTTCCCTTCTTTGAGCATGGACCCGATTGTGTATGTCGAACCAGAGTTTGGGAAAATCCAAATCTTTATCCATCAGTCGAGGTTTTAATTCTTTCAACATGGTTCGAAAATGAAACATGCATATTCCGCAACGAAGGGTTCGATATAAGGATTCATTGATCAAATCTAACCATTCTTTTTTATAAAATTCCATTTCTTCCTCCTTTCGCATTTCATAGGCTTCGGCCATCCAGTGTAAAAATCGCCAGTAAAATGAACTATATTGCCCGACGTGCAAAAAATTCAGTTTTTCAAATTCGCGTTCGGCCTGATAAGGGGTTTCGCGAGCCATGGTTATACCTATATTTTTCATCATTTCACGTAATACCGACGCGTCCCCTCCGCTCAAAAGTTGCATGACGGTTGGGTCTAGAAATTTAAAAATGGTTTGTGGCGTCCATCGAACATTGTAAAGAAGTGCCATGCTGCACAGAATAATTCTGCGTAAAATTCCTTCCCAAGCCATCAAGGCGTCGTGAGATTCCGGTTTTTGGAAAGCACGCAGATACCTCTCCTCTTTGTTGATGGCCACCAATCGTAATAGAAAAGCGAGTACTGTTTCATCCAATCGTTCGCGAGAAGAAGCGGAACGAAATTCGGTCGTAAAGAGAGTGGTGTCCCATTGCACTTTGATGTCTTTAGTTTCGAGCATCAGATCTATCAAGTTGTGATAAAACGGATCTGTTTCTTCTGCTCGTGCTTCCAAGAGAGCATTTTTGTCCACATTTCCGAGATGTGCTTGATACAACGTCCGATATGTTTTATGTTTCATCTTGTTTTCAAGCCAGTTAAAAAAAAAAAAAAAAAAAAAAAAAAAAAAAAAAAAAAAAAATATTTTTTTTTTTTTTTTTTTTTTTTTTTTTTTTTTTTTTTTTTTTAAGGATATAAAATTGGAGAGTTTTGCGCATAACATTACCATGTCTTTTCTCACCTTTGACATTCGAGTGAGGAGTCCCGTACTCGTCTGGAATCGTTCCTTTTTAACTTATTATTTACTCACTTATATGCGCCTTTTATATTCAGGGCACATTTCCTTTGCACTTTTTCCTTCTTCGACTTGGCATTTTCAAAATTCCTTCATCTGTACGCGTTTTAAAATTTACAACTTTGATTATGGCGCTCGTCTCGCTCTACGTGCCCGACAACGTACCCAAAGACTTTTTAAATCTCGCCGACGGCCAACTCGTGACCCTCGTATTCGCCGCGCCCACCGATGACGCCGCCGCCGCCTCTTTTGCTCTTTTTGATCGAATAGCGCATCCCAGCGGCTGCGCTTGCGGAACTCGTAACGGACTCGCCGTTCGTCATCGAACTCTCTTTGTTCAAAAAAATAAAGTCTTGTTAGGTTTTTCCCTGTACGCTCTGCCCCCCGACTGCACTTTCGACGAAACGGTGGTCGTCGTCACGTGGCTCACTCGGTTCCGATTCAAAAGGTTTCGGAGCGTCGTGGAACGAGGCTGGTTCTATCGCACTTTGGAGAGCGAATCTTTTTTCCGCGTCTCGGACTACGGCGAGTGTTGTCGAATGTTTGCGTTGGAAGAGGATCCCGTTTTCATGCTGAAATCGATCGTTCTTTCTCCTTTCGGTAAAGGTCCCACCTTGGAAAGCGTTTTAAAAAAACAAAGTCCATGAATCTCGACAATCCCGCCCATGCGCATGCTTTACGCTACGCGGTCGAAACGACCAAAGTTTTTCTCATGAACTCTTACCGCCAGAAATTTCCGCATTTTTTCGAACAAGCCGTTATCGAAACGCGACCTGCCACGCGTGACGATTATTTCGTACCCCCGTCCCTAGCTTCCAAGTGCATCGTGGTCGTGGGCACGCGATTTCCCGAAATAGCGTGTCAGCGACTCTCCTGTTTTCCTTTCAAAGACGACTGGGAACTGTGCGAAGAACGGGATGCCGTCCGGTGGGTGCGAATGGGACGGCATTTCGAGCTGGCCTGCCAGCCCTCCTGTCGGGAGCATTCGATGAACGTGGAATGGGAGAACGGTCGATGCGTGGTCGCGAACCCGCTGAAAAAAGTCTTGGCGTCCATGCCCGAAAAACTTTTTCAACGGGCTTCTCGACACGTCTTTCACGGTGGTCTGGACGTCGTTCGAGGTACGTTGCAGTTTAACGAGCGCTATTGCGAAGCGTACGGTTTGGATTTGGTGAATGGGGACTGCGTCGCGTCGGGCGGTCAGTCTTTCGGGGAATGGTTGTTTGGAAAAACACCGATTCGAGCGGCTAAGACGGCACACTTGAAACCTTTGCAATCGAAATTTCCCGAGCTGCCCCACTACCTCGACTATGCAACCGTGTCGTCGTCTTCCAACAACAACAACAACAACAACAAGGCGGGAAGAACGAAACGGAGTGTTGCGATGGAAGATTCTAAACCTTTTTATCAAGAATTGGCAATAGAGTTGAGCAAAGATTTAGGAAGAGACGTCTCGGAATGGGCTGTAGAAAAATTTTTGCGGCAAAAGGCCCCGATGTTGTTGAGCCAGACGGTCGATGCCCTGTCGGTGAGACTGGTTCTTAAGCATTCAGTTTTGTCGTCCATCAAACGATTGGGCGCTTTGAGTTTTGATATTTTGGGAAAAGGTGTGGCCGTGGCTACCAATATTTATGCCCTTTACGAACTGGGAGTCGGCATTTTGGATATTTTGGATCCGTACGATTACCAAAAAGTGTTGTCTAAAAAGGTATTGGATAAAGTGGATTCGGAATTGGATTACATGTATTTCAAAGATGCATCGATTCGTCCGGAAATGACACCCGAATACGTGTGGGACAATGGTATTTTAATGGAAGACGATTCCGAACGACTGATTTTTATGGTCGAAAGAGTGGAGGAATATTTGAATGCTTTAAACGGTATAAAAGCGAATGAATACAGTGAAAAACCTTTAGAAAAAAACCTGTTTGTTTGGCAGGAAAAGAAACGGTTGAATAAGGTTTTGGCTAACAGTATTATAATTGTCATGGTCTCTTTGGTATTTTTATTTGTAGAATGGATACATGTATGGACAATGTGTTTATTTTTTATTATGTTGTATTTCAACAACTAAAAAAAAAAAAAAAAAAAAAAAAAAAAAAAAAAAAAAAAAAAAAAAAAAATTTTTTTTTTTTTTTTTTTTTTTTTTTTTTTTTTTTTTTTTTTTAAGCACTTTGTCTGTTATAAATTTCTCAAAATTTTTAAATTGCCATCACTTATGGATTCACCTTTCATTCAATGGTCAGCAGCTCAACAACTCAATAAATACATTTCTACTCAAGTGTGCCACTACGTTGTCCTACTGACTCGAACAAATTCCTTTCATATTGAAAAGGATTTAAAATATACACTTCGCATCACTAAAAGACCCTTATCATGGTTTGTGAAAAAATTTAAAGAGCATGGCATCCTCGTCGAATACGCTACAGTCTTTACCCAAAAAGACATTCAGCATTTTGGACCCATGTCCGTCACAGTTTCCAACGGAATCGTCCGAGGATATTTACAATCAAAATACTCTTCTTCCGTCGTGTTTGTCTGCTCCGCCAGTTTCGCCAAACATATACCCTTCCGAACCATTAGTCCAGAAACACTGGTCAACCGAATCGTTGGATAAAGAAATTCGAGACCTATTGGTAAAGAATTTAATTTTGCGTGTCATTCGAGGTCGACCCTCTGACACGATTCAGTTTCATCGCCGCCAGTTGGCCGAGCAGGTGGTAGAATGGATTACCAAAGACGTTCCCGACGTCTTCAATACCTCGTATCGCGATCAGTTGATGACTTTAGTCGCGAGTGCATTCAAGCAAACTATAAAGGATATGCCGTTAGACGAATCGGAATGGTTGAAACTCCTGAACCAATGGATTCGAATCAACAGTTACGATGATGTCGTTTATAGTCGAGACATTTATAAAATTTTGGCAGTGGACGGTTTTCGAGGATTCAGGCCAAAAGATTTGAAACATTATCTAGCGGGCATCTTGCTTCCCGTCCGAGTCGAATACCGAATGCACGCTCAAGGCGTACGAGCCATGTACGAATTTTTTGATGAAAATTCGAGCATCGAAAGCTTAACTGGAACGGATTCTGCATGTGTGATATTTTTAGCATTGCTCCAATTTTATGCTTCCAATCTCGAGGTGTTGGACGATCAGATTACTTTTCGAATGCAGGAGGTAAAGTCTTGGGCAGAAGGGTTTCTTCATAAACATTCAGATTATTATCAGGATATTAAAAATGTAAATGAGGATGTCATAAAAACACTTGGCGATCTATATACTCAACAATTTATGGATACAAAAGATTGGAAAATTGTGGGAGAAGAATTACTCAAAAGCTTACAATTGCCAAATAATTCCTAAAAAAAAAATCTTTACAAATTATTAAAATAAAGTTATTTAAACATTTTTTCATAATATATAATCATGAATGACGTGGTGGTTTACGATAAAATTTACCGTTTTTTACTCGCATATCATGATAGATCTCACAGTATTCATGATATTTACAAATATACTGGTTGTAATAAAAGAACAGCAAACAGATGTTTATACGACATGTTAAAAAAAGGAATTGTTTTGAAAACCAGAGAAAAACAGCCGCCTTGTTGGCAGTTTAAAGAACCAGAATATTAAAAAAAAAAAAAAAAAAAAAAAAAAAAAAAAAAAAAAATTTTTTTTTTTTTTTTTTTTTTTTTTTTTTTTTTTTTTTCAAAGGGTATATAAACAAATTTCATAACCAAGGTAATCCAAATTCATTTTAAACTTTTCTGGATACACCATGATTCTTCAGAGGGTTATAAACTATGTGTGCGAATATGTCTTTAATCGATTTACCCCAAAAGTAAAATTTGTCAAAAGATTTCCAGAGGCTCAAGAACCAACTCGTCGTGAAGATGATTCTTTGGGTTATGATCTTAAAACTCCTTTTAAAGTAGTCATTGAACCAGGCGAACGAAAAATTATTGATACAGGTATCAAAATTGAAATGCCTAACTTTTTGGGAATGTTTATTTGGGACAAATCTTCTACAGCTTCTAAATTTCGTCTCAGCGTTTGTGGAGGTGTTGTGGATCCTGATTATCGAGGATCTGTTGGTGTAATTTTAGAAAACTGCCAGTCTGAAGCAATTGAATTACTTGAGGGTACACCAATAGCACAAGCCGTCTTTCATATTGCTATTCGACCAACTTTGCAAGCTGTGAAAGAAAATGAACTAACAGAAACGATACGCGGAGAGCGAAGCTTCGGAGGGGATATTGGGTGGAAGTGGGAGCCTAAAGTAGAATAATTATATAATTAAAAAAAAAAAAAAAAAAAAAAAAAAAAAAAAAAAATTTTTTTTTTTTTTTTTTTTTTTTTTTTTTTTTTTTTTTTTTTTTTTTTTTTAAGGATGTGTTATAAAAGGGAGTAACATTGTCTCACCCCATATCAGTTGGTTGGTTTCATATTTCGCAGTATGGATCGTGTCTCGTTTAACGAACCTTATAATAATAATCGAATGGCGATTCATTCTCGATTGCCGCCTTTTCCATATTCCCATTTACAACCAGATTCATATTTTTTTTCAGATCACTACAGATATTTATTAAATCATTATGAAAATATAGTTTATGATATGAAAATGGAATTGAATAACCGAAGAATAGATATAGAATCTTTGAAATATGAATTAAAAGTGAAGGATCAAGAAATACTTGAACTACACGAAAAGATTCAAGACATTTTGAAAATGAACGACAATGATCCGGGAGACTTAAACGCATCAGGAGAATCTATAACTACTGTTTGAAACGAAATTATAAACAGATGGTGAAAAAAAAAAAAAAAAAAAAAAAAAAAAAAAAAAAAAAAAAAAAAAAAAAATTTTTTTTTTTTTTTTTTTTTTTTTTTTTTTTTTTCACCTTTGCAGTATATAAGAATCAGTTTCCTGCTTATCCATTCACAATTTCATTTCAATTTTACCGTAAATCATGCTATATGCTGAGGTGGTTTGTATGAACTGTGCTGACGGAGGATTGTTTCCGTTGGAAATTGCATTTGCTACTGCGGATAAAGATGTTTATATTCTACGAATACCACCAAAACTCTCTTACTGGACAACTATAAAAGATGTGTATTCTACCAGATCTAGAATGCGAAACAGAGATAGATTTTATAACTCTAGAATTGGAAGAAGACGTTTATCGATAAAACCGATTGCTAAATATATACTTCATGCAGATAATTGGTTGGATGAATTACATAGTTTTATTTTTCACACGTTTCCTGGAGACTTGAAATTGCGAGTTCGTGGTAATTTTCAATATCACTTTTTTAAAAAAGTTTGTGGTTTTCGAAATGTGTCAAGAGTATGGTTGAAAACTGGAGTTGATGTTGTAGATTGTAATCATAAACACAAACTTAAATTTGTAAATTATCCATGTCCCGGAATTGAAGTCGCAACTATGGCAACTTATCATAAAATTATTGAATATTTCAATTGAAAAAAAAAAAAAAAAAAAAAAAAAAAAAAAAAAAAAAAAAAATTTTTTTTTTTTTTTTTTTTTTTTTTTTTTTTTTTTTTTTTTAGAAAAATTTTATTTTTTTTAGAAAAATTAATTTTTTTATTTTTTTAGAAAAATTAATTTCATAAAAAAAAAAAAAAAAAAAAAAAAAAAAAAAAAAAAAATTTTTTTTTTTTTTTTTTTTTTTTTTTTTTTTTTTTAAATAAAATCTTGTATGACACCCTGTAATTTTTGGACATATGACACTTATATGGCATATACATCGGATCAGTGCTTTGAAAGCGGGTGGAAAAGCAGATTCTTTTACATATACTGTATTGCCGTTTGAATCTTTTGAATAAACACAAGGCTCGTTACTTATATAATCTTTCATATAATTCCAAGGAATCAGTGCATGACCGTTTCGACTTTTCGCCAAATACCTTTCTCCGGTACTTGTTCGCATTAAAAGAGGTTCTCCATTTTCCCTCCAATAATACTCATTTCCCTTTCCGTCTTGCGGATAACGTTGCGTTTTATCGGCCATCAATGCCAATCGAATATTTTGGTTTGTGTGATCGACTATAAACAAGGATCTATTTCCGCGAACGGGATAATATTCATTACCTCGAGCGTCTTTGGCATAATAAAAATCCCCCGTCGCATCTCGCGCAAAAACATTATCCTCGCGATTCGGATACAGCTCTTTTCCCGTTCGGTCACGGGCATAAATTTCTTTACCGTCTCGATCGACCACAAAATTGTCCCCGGTTTTGGGGTAATATTCGTCCCCGTTTCGCTTCTTTGGGTACTTTCGCATCACTTGATTTTTCTCCTCTCCCCCTCTCTCTGTCTGTCTGTCTCTCTTCTACACAATGGCCGTCGACAGGTATCGCATCTCTCTTCTGGAACTGGAAGACTGTCCCCTGCGAATCCGACCCGACCAGTTGCTACGTTTGCTTCGTGCCTGGCGTAAACGGCACGTCTTTGGACACGTTTGTCTCGAATGCGAGAAAAAAATTTCATTCGAATCCATGTCTTACGCCGTCTGTTGTCAACAATTTTATTACAACGATCGGCTCGCCTGTTACCAAGTCGTTCCGATCGCCATTCCGACACCCGGTTACGTTTTTATGTTACCGCAACTCCAGCGCATGATCGAGCAGGCTCGCCTGGAAACGCGACAAGATTTTTTAGTGATCCCCGATCCGATTTATTGGCAGGTACCCACGACTCTCGTTTACGAAAAGGTCGTCAAGTTCGTGTCCGGTGTGCCCATGACTCATCGCACGAAACTCATTCAACCCGCTTCGAAAGCGCCCCTCTTTTACAAACAGGTTCAGGAGGCGCCTCTCAATTACGGCAGTCTGGAGTCGCGGTCGTGCGGGAAAGCCACCCTCATTCGTCAGGTGGCATTCGGAAAGCGGTGTCGCTACTCGATGCGGGGGATGATCGTACCGGACGCCAGTCTTCGACCCAACGAAATTCGTTTACCCGACCATATTGTCGATAAGTTTGAACTGGCGGGAAAATGGATCATTCTGAACCGAATGCCGTCTTTGCAACCGGAAAATTTCGTCGGCTTACAGGTGCCGACGGACGGTCCTTCGTGGCCCTACGACTGTTTCGGCATTCCCCTCGAAATCTTGGAATCCATCAACGGCGATTTCGACGGAGACGAGGCAAACGTTTATCTGGTGCCGAGTCTGCTTTCGCAAGCGGAATGTCTCACAATCTTGAATCCGGAATGGGAGATGCGATCCTTCGTCATGGGTTTAAAATTGGCTCCGAGCCAAGATATGTTGGTGGCCTATTACATGTTTTACGACGATATTGATTTTTTACCCTACAAAGACCGCAATCTGAAAAAGACGATGCGATTTATCTGTGAAAAATACGGGGATTCGAGAGCGTTTCATGCTTTTAATCAAATGCGTTTGTTTTATTTGGATCGACTACAAAATCATACCTGTTTTGCGTTGACGCTGGCAGAAATGCAGACCATCGCTGCAAATTTAAAGGAGGGAAAAGACATTCAATCGATACAGGGTTGCTTGACTACACAAATTTTAGCTAAGGCTAAAGGAAATTTCGAAACATTGACTCAAATGTTTGGTTGTATCGGAATGCAGAGCGGCGTGTTTATCAATAATTCATTCATGTCGGGGCTTCATGGAGTGGAGGCTTCGGCTCACGGAAAAACATCCATCTACGCATTGAATCTCGTACTGAATATATGGCTACCGGGCTACGGTTATCAAAAACTCATTTCTAACGCTCACGATATGATAGTAAATTATGAAGGAAATATAGTCGATGGCGATAAACGAATCATTTTTCAAAACGCATTGGACGGTTATCATCACGAAGACATTATATCAGAATCTCTCTTTATGCATATTTTTGAATCATTTTTTGGAAAAAATGAAACTTGAAAAATTTATTACAAAATCCGGTTAAAATTCGATTAGTCTGATTCGATTTGATTTTTTTTTTATTTCTGAGACCGACAACACCATGTTAAAAAAAAAAAAAAAAAAAAAAAAAAAAAAAAAAAAAAAAAAAAATTTTTTTTTTTTTTTTTTTTTTTTTTTTTAATATATAAAATAATATTCGTTAAAGGTCAAAGGTCAAAGGTCAATGACCTATATAGATTTTTAATTTTACAGATGCCAGAAAAATTTGCAAAGTGCATGCAAAAAAAAATAATCAAAACTTTATTGTATACATTTAAAAAAAAAAAAAAAAAAAAAAAAAAAAAAAAAAAAAAAAAATTTTTTTTTTTTTTTTTTTTTTTTTTTTTTTTTTTTTTTCGTCTATAAAACAGCGACTCATAGTCTCTCGAGCTTCAGTTTACTATAAAAAATAAATGACCATTTTAAACAAGTTATGAGTTCCTGCAATTGTCGAGTTTATACGTTCAATCTTCCATTGATGGAAAAATTTGTAGAATTTTATGGAAATAGACAGAGACGTACTCATTTTCTAGCTATGCGCTTTAAACGACGAGTCATTGTCTACAAATCCAACGTTTTAGATTCCGTGCCCATCACACCTCCCGATAATAGCATCATAGTAGTTCACGGAAATTGTCCTCCCATAAACGTGGTCAACAAGCAAACCATTCTATTGTTTACTCTCGGAAATACTACGACATCCGGAATTCATGTCACGGACGATTCCGAACAAACACTCTTGCGCGCCCTCTTTCCCGCCGATCGGATCCTTTTTAGTCATTTTCATTACCAGACGCTCTTTTTGGCTGCCACTGAAAATCCGTATTGGCAAATCACCCATCGATGTCGGAGAGAGGCGGCCTTTAGGACCTTATGTTCCTTGCTGGAGGCCCGTCAAGAAAAGAGATTGCTCAGTTTAGAGGAAGCATCCAATTTACGATTTTTTAAAAGTTCGGATAATAACCTGAAACAGTTCAACAAATGGAAACATTTCGCCTTTGAACTTTGCAGCGAATCTTTTGTCATGACCACTTATTCTCATCCTTCCGCTTTTTTCGGGCGGGAGGTGTATCAGATTTTGAAACGCTCCGACGCGTCTCCCGGACCGCTGCCGCCTCCCGATTTTTACGTATGCGAGTTGCTCTCGGCCGAAGAGGACAGACTACCCCTGGGAATCATGTGCTTAGTTTCGAGCGATCGGGACCGGTCACTCGAGTACGTCTCGCCGATGGTGGTGGTGAAGCATGACAACGTATTTAAAGATTCCAATTACGTTACGTGTAATACCTGGTTGCCTTTATACCGCAACAAAGAACATTGGAAACAATATGGAATACATTTCTACGTTCACGGCTTACGTTACAAAAAAATTTTGTTACAAAACATCCTGTCCTGGTTGCAGCTTCAAACGTCCGAAAAGTATAAATTCATTTCATTGGATCTGTTACAAATAGCAAAAATCCTTTTCGGCGATGAATCAAGATGTTTTTCAAAAGCCTAGTCGAGTCCATTCTGAAACAGATGGCGGATCCGGACGACGTCCTGGCCTGCAGCGCCACCGGCGCGCTCACGCGAGACATCCGCGACGACCTGGTCCAGGCGTACGAGCTGAGCGAGCCCCTCGTCCGCCGGCACGCGCAGGCCTTCCTGGGCAGCAGCAGCTTCCTGGATTTCCTGATAAAGCTCTCGAGGCTGCCGCATCACGCGGACCGCTGCCGTCCCGGCGGCGCCGCGGTCCCGGATCGGAACTGCGGAGGCGGCGGCGATTCGGAGACGCTCCGGGAAGAATTGGCGCACTGCGAACGGGAAAAGGAGCGGTTGAAATCCCAATTATGCGATTGCGAGAATCGACTGAAAAAGGAACAGGATGAATCGATAAACGTGAAAAATTTGTTGTACGAAACCGAAGAGAAATTGAAAAAATATAATCATATTATAACAGAATTGGAGAAGAAAAAAAATGTTTTGGAAACGAACCTAAACGACTGTTTGTCTGAAATAGAAAGATCCCGTAAATATCTGGTCGATTCGGTGCAACAGCTGAATCTTGAATATGCAAATAAGCAAAGTGCGTCACACTATGAGATAGAAAGAGTTCGAGAAATATGTAAAAAAATGGTAGAAGAAAATTTCTTGCTGAAACAAAATCTAATTAAAGCGTTGCCATGTACTAACGATTGTCAAACTGCTACCGTTTCGGAAATAGTCTCACCAGTAGCAGCATTATCGTGGAATAAACCTGGATTGTTTCAACCTGAAATTGTAAATTATGAAGTTTCTGGGGAAAATGAAAATAATTTGTCGATGCAATTGAAACTTACTCAAGATAATTACAGTAAATGCCTAAAGGACTTGAAAAATAAAGAAAATAAAGTTGAAGAATTATCAAATCAAGTACAAAACTTGACTGGTGAATTGAATGACACTTTAAAAAAATTACAATCAACTGAAAAGGATTTTAAAGAGAAGCAATCTGAACTTGACAGTGTCCGAAACGAGTTAAACGAAATTACAACTCAATTTAAAACTTTTAAAGAAACTTGGGAGATAAAATTGAAAAATATGCAAAATGACCATAGAAAGGAATTGGAAAAGAAACAAGAAGAGCTTGAGAATGTTCAAGATGAATTAAATAATGTTAAAAGGAAATGCCAAACCGATTGCTTAAAAGAGACAGGATCACTATCTTCGCGAACCGATCTGGTTAAGAAATTACAAAATATTGAAAAGAGTTTAGAACAATGTAATGAGGAAAAACAACTGTGTAAAGATCAACTAGAACAGAAAAAACTTGAAATGTTAGGTGTTGAAAATCGGCTTGAAGTAAAAAATTCTATAATAAACCGTTTAAAAGAAGAATACTCTAATAGTCAAGAGGAGGGTCAAAATTGTGAAAACTCACAAGTTTCTAAAAATTGGGAAGACGATGTCTTATTAAAATTGACTAAAGATTTAAAATTAGTAAAAATTTTTAAGAACCAGTTACAATTAATTCAAACAGAAGCAGACTTGATAAAAGTAGAGCCTGAAAACTTTGCAAATGTTGTGTTGGATTTGAAAAAAAATTCATTCAGATATTTCGATGAAATTGCTAAAGCTGCATCGTTACCGGTAAGCGCCCAGTCAGTTGAAGAAATAAAAAATCGGCTGAACGAGTACGAAGAGCAATATGATTTATGTCTTAATTTCACAACATCTTTTCCGGGTTTAGAATTTGAGGATTTAGAAGCTGTTGTGAAAGACCTTCCCGATCACTTAATCGAATTAAAAAACATCGTAGGAAAATTTAATAAAGATTTGAAATGGGAACAAAATCCCAATTGGTTATATCAGGTCATAAAATGGATAGAAAGTGAATTATCTCGATTCGAAAAATGTAAAAGAATTCAAGACGACTTGCAATCGCTCACACCAGATATTAAAAATAAGACTAAATTTGAATGGAAAGAATTGTTTATTAAAAGATATAATAATTTATTGAAATGCGCTGTCAGTATAACAGGATCCGAAGACCACATAGACAATTTACCTGATATATTACAGAAAATGAAAGAAAACTGTAAAAACACTAATGAGCCAAATTGGCTTTTTTTATGTACTCAAGAAATTGAAAATGAATCGGATTTTACAGATATGGATTTAGATTCAACGGTATGTTCTACAGATGGTTTAGCAGCATGTCATGCAGATAATTCAGAAGCAGGTTCTATGGATTTAGATTCAACGGTATGTTCTACAGATGGTTTAGCAGCATGTCATGCAGATAATTCAGAAGCAGGTTCTATGGATTGTTCAACGGTATATTCTGCAGAAAGTTTAGCAGCGCATCCTGCAAAAAAATGTTCTACAAAACAATTTGCTAAAAAAAATGTTCGGTATAAGAAAACTGATAAAAATTTACAACTTGATTACACTAAAATTGCAAAAGCATTTGGTGCTTCTTTTGATTCTAATTATTCCCGTTTTAACAATATTTTAAAATATTTGAACGATTTAAAAGAATACTTTTCAGTCACCGATTTAAAATTATCCACCATTCAAAATGCGATTAAAAATAAATTGGCATCATTTGTTCTTGATCAAAAGAATTTCAATTCTTTACAAACCAGCACTTTTCCACAAACATTTGAAAATCATATTAACGCATATTTAAACATTATACAAAGAGAAAGTTATGATAAGCTATTACGTGATTTTCATTTAGATGAAACTATAAGAAAATCACTTATAAATACATTTAACATTGAAATTGAAAAGGAATGGACTTTACTCTACAAACAATGGCTCCAAGCATTGAATTTAAATGAACATACAGCCAAAGAAAATTTCTTAAATCAACTGATGGAATACAAAAAAATAGTAGAGAAGAGTAAAAGAAGTTTATCAGAAAGTTCAGCTGAAAGTTATGATACAGAAAATCAAAAGAAAATAAAACTTGCAGAAAACTTTTCTTACTTAAAAATACAAAATTTGGTTTATGCATTATACAGAGAATTGTTTAAATTAAAATGGAATCACCTTAAAGAAAATCTACCTTCAAGTCAAGACTTGTTAACAAAATGTGAACAAAAATTACGTATTATCGAAAAACTTCATAAAAAATTGACTCCCCGACAAAATGTATTATTTACAATCTATTCAGAGTATGTAGAAATAGATTTGTCATCATACACAAACAAATCAGAACGTTTTGAAAGTATTATAACTGAAATGGATGATTTATTAAAAGTGTGTATGTCCGAAACAGAAAAGTATCTTAGAGATTTAGTTTCAAAAATGGCGTAAAAAAAAAAAAAAAAAAAAAAAAAAAAAAAAAAAAAAAAAATTTCAAGTAACTCTCAAATAAAAAAATGAAGGTCAAAGGTCAATGACCTCTCTAGATTTTGTAGATTTTTACTCACATTGATTCGTTTCTCAAATTAAAAAAAAAAAAAAAAAAAAAAAAAAAAAAAAAAAAAATTTTTTTTTTTTTTTTTTTTTTTTTTTTTTTTTTTTTTTTTTTTTTTTTTTTTACATTATCCATCCTATAAAAGATTTCAATTTCTTGTTAATTTCATAATTGCGCCATTCTTTAGGTTGCATTTCATGGTATAACGTACTCCAAGTTAATTTGGAATATATGCGATATAACGCATGATTACTACATACAAACAACATAAAGAACCACAGAGTTATAAACAACATTATCTTAACTTTTGAAAATAATAAAGGATGGCAAACTGCAACGAAACTGACACCAAACTCAAAACTAAACAATCTACAATATCATTAAAAAAAACCACCGAAGATAAATTGGGAAAACGGAAAAAAAAATTGACAGACAATTTACCTCTTAAAAAAATAGCTTTGGAGAATAATGAAAAGGAACCGATACTTTTAAATGAAAATGATATATCTAAAAACATCCAACCCCAAAAAAGTGAAAATTTACACGAGGTCATTGAACCAGAACGTAAAAACTATTCTGAAATTTATATAAACGGCTATTGTTTCCGAAATAAAGGATTCGAACAATATTATGCAAAAGATAAATTAAATAACGACATATATTGGAAAGATTCTGTGCAAGCACAAATTTATGCGTACAAAAAACAACAAGTAGATGGTTCAGAACACAAAATGGAATATCCGGCATGCAAAAGTAACGGAGAACCTGAATACATTTATGATCGAGAAGGAAAACCGAGATATCCAGTAGATTTAGAAAATTATAAAGTCATTTTTCCTCGAAATTCTCAGACGAACGAAGAAGAGTACCTTAGAGACAAAAATGGAAACTTATTTTATCCAATAAATAAATTTGGTCAACAGTTTTATCGTAAAGATGTTCACGGAAATGAAGTCGTTATCGACAACAAATATGCTGAATGGTCAGACGGTACACAAATTTATCCAAAAAATTCAGACGGGGATGAGTTTTACTTGAAGGTAAATGACAAAGAAGTGGCCGCGTTGAAAAAGATTGATTCTACATTAGTACCATACTATGCTAAAAAAGCGAATGGAGATGAAATATACCCTCGTGATTATTCTGATTCCGAAAATTAATATTTAAAAAAAAAAAAAAAAAAAAAAAAAAAAAATTTTTTTTTTTTTTTTTTTTTTTTTTTTTCAAATGTATATAAAAGTTTATTTTTCAGTATCAGAAATATTTGTTTCAATATGAATCTTGAAAGACGAATATATGATTCTTTTGAAAGACTAAAATATAATATTTTAGAAATATTGGGTAATTTTGAAAGACCAAAATATATTTGTTCCAGATTGGGTGATTTCGATTCAGAAAGAGACGTTTTGAAAAAACTAGTGTCTCTTTTGGAATCGGAAGTATACGAGTTGAAAGAGAAAATATACGCGTTGCAAAAGGAAATGGATACATTTGAAAGAAAATTGGCTAAAGCCAGTTTTTCTCACCGTGAAAGACCAAAATATAATATTTTAGAAATATTGGGTAATTTTGAAAGACCAAAATATAATTGTTCAAGATTGGGTGATTTCGATTCAGAAAGAGACGTTTTGAAAAAACTAGTGTCTCTTTTGGAATCGGAAGTATACGAGTTGAAAGAGAAAATATACGCGTTGCAAAAGAAAATGGATACATTTGAAAGAAAACTGGCTTTAGCCAATTTTTCTCACCGTCAATGCTGTGGAAATGGAACTTTACTACTTAAATGTGAACGGGAACAGGAAAGAGCAACGATACCACCACAACGCGATAACATTATGCTGAAACGTTGTTGTGTTTGTATACCGCAATCAAAAAAAAAAAAAAAAAAAAAAAAAAAAAAAAAAAAAAAAAAAAAAAAAAAAAAAAAAAAATTTTTTTTTTTTTTTTTTTTTTTTTTTTTTTTTTTTTTCAAATGATATATATATTGATGTAAATCAATCGAAAAATAGAGACATGAATCCTTTCATTGTTTGTATCGACGGCATTATCGGAGCTGGTAAATCTTCCTTGATACACGCACTAACCTCGGATTATGCTTGTTTTCCAGAACCTCTTTCGGAATGGAATTTACTTTCGTCATTCTACGATAATCCGCAAGTTTACGGATTGCCTTTTCAACTCCAAGTTTTAGTTTCTCAATTCAAACAGCGGCAACAATTTCCCAATAAAATAGTTCTCGTGGAACGATGTCCCTGGACCTCTCGTCACGTCTTTGCGCCTCTTCTCCTCGACCAAGAGGATCTCGACATTTATGACCGGGCTTACCGACGTTTAGCTTATTCAGTTCAACATTTCATCTACTTGGACATTGATCCGCACATTGCTTTCCGACGCATACGCCGTCGATCTCATCTAGACAATCGAATCACTCTGGATTATTTGAAACGGCTCGAAGATCGCTACGCTTTGAAATTGACGTCGTCGTTGTCCAACGTAACACGCATCAACGCGAACCAACCACTCGCGAGTTTGGTTAAGCAATGTCGCCATCTTTTAACTACCAAAATTGTTTCACTTTTTCCAACTGCTTGAAAAAGGTCGTTTCGGCCCAAGTACCTACTTTTTTCAAATGATCGACATTATGCGTGATAATGTACATCATGTAGGCGGTGAGACCGAGAGTCAGTAAAATTAAAAGCACAAAGATCCAACGACCCGTGATCATGCCGATCGTCAAAAGGACGCCATTGACATAGGTGGCCGAATAAAATAAAATACCATGCGCTAAAGATCGCTCTTCCATTTTTTTTCCTTTTCTTTTTTCCTTAGCTTGTTTTTTTTTTCTTCAAACATGAATCTGTTTCAGGTTGTCTACGAACGTCGAGGCTCCATAACGAGGAAATGTCAAAGCCTTGTGTGTAAAATCATTCCGCTTGACTAAAAATCCTTTTCCTTTCGGACCCTGTAATTCGATGCGCTCGTTGCTGTAATCGTCGTATTTGAAAGCGATATGCGGAGGATGCGTCACTCTGTAACGCAATTCCAACTGAACCGGTCGAGTCACTTGGAGTAAGACTTTGACGCTGGGATCGACCGTGAAACCCTCCCGCGGTAATTTTTCAAATTGTTTGGCTCCCGCCATCCATTTAAATTCATCTGTACCGTTCCAGTCCACGGGCAGGATGCGTTTCACTTCGCCTTCGGAAAAGTGCGTCGGTTCCATGGTATCGTCGAAATCGACGAGATTGCTCTCGCGAGTCGTGTCGCAAGCGTACTCGGACCCGACGCGAATCAGTCGATCGGTGTGCACGGAAGGACAAAAGAGAAACGGTTGAGTTTCGTCGCAAGTGGCGTAGACGGTACTGTCGTAAATAAAATTACCCGTTTTTAATTTCTGACCCGGAGTGCAGTGTTCCGCGTCGTCGTCGTCGTCGTCCAGTTCCTCCCGCACGACTCTTTGCTCCCAAAATCGATACCGAAGACGAGTCGGTTCTTTGTGCAACGATCGCGTGGTCTCGTCAAATCGACACTTGAATTTTTCGTCGGCAGCGGCGGCGGCGGCGGCGGGCCTCGGAAGAAAGAGGGCCAAATCGGGAAGCATGGCCAAAAAGTCGTACGGCTCACATTCGGGATGAGAGCAAATATTGTAGAGGGAAATATAGACAGACTCGGGCGCCTGACAGGTCATTTTAGAAGTGGGTTTGGCATAATTCCAAGCGCTGATCCACGATTCCGTATTCAAGGGTTCGAATCGAAACAGTGGGACGTTGCCGTACGCGAACGCGTTCTCGGGGATCTGGACGCACGCGGAGCCTTGAAAAAATTGACCCGCAGGACACGTCAGTTCCCGTCCCCGATCGCAATCGTAGAATCGTTCGGGTGTTCCAGAGACGGGTAACTTGAGATTCGGCTGACAAGCGGCTTCCATGCGGAACCGCTTCGAGATGCGTCCGGAAGGGGTCACTGGGACGCGTCTCCGTTTCAGTCCTCCCGCGCACACGTAGCCCGCCACGCTGTCGTACAATTCCGACATGTCCCAATTGCGAACGTGCTTGGTGAATTCGTGCACGGGCACGACGGTGCGGGTGGGATCTTGCGCGAAAACGTTGTCGCAAAAACTGGGCACCGCACACCCTCGTCCGTCAAAGACCATGGGTAAATGAGTCAAATTATCCCCTTTCGACAACAGAGGATCCCAGATTTGTGGACAAGTGATGGGGTCCTGCACTTTATCCGCATAACAAAGCGCGTAACCGGGCGAGAAAATAAAGTCTCCGTGGAGGCGGTCCGGTAAGGGTAGTTTTGTTCCGTCTGGTTTTCCCACGCAGCTCTCCGGTTCGCAGTACTCCCGGTCGAAAAATTTATAGCCGGGCGAACAGTAAGTGTAAACGGGTTTTCCGTTCAGACATTGCACTTTGGTTCGATCCTCGTCCAACAAGATGGGATTCGTAGACGTATGAAACTTACAAAAATGAGCCAACTCGTCTCTCGGAATACAACGATCGTAGTAGAAAAATTTATCGCTCCCGCAATAACCCGGAAATTGTCGATCGTTTTTACATTCAAAGTAATGACTCGCGTTGTCCGGATCGGGAATCAGAGTGCCGTCCGGTTTACCCGTGCACGAACTCACGGGAATGCATTGACTCCTTCGAAACACGGTTCCCGAGGGACAGAGACCCACCTCGTAAATTTGTCTGTTTCGACACTTGAAATAAAAAACGCCTCCGCTCAAAACGGTGTACGGACTGTTTTCTTGGAAAGACGCTTGTTGATTTTGCCATTCCGGATTCTTTTTCAAGTGCTCGTAGAGGAGTTGACCGGTCGCTGGAATTTGTTTACCGGGCGGTACGTAAAAACAATCGTCTTTTTGTATGATATCACCCGACGAACGAATCATGTACGTTTCCTCGTCGGAAAATTCGTGTTGCCATAAAATCAAATGATTGCGGGCGAATTGAAATCGGTTGATTTTATTATGCGGTTTAGAAAAGGTCATGTGGTCGGATGCGGGACGAAGAGGTTGTAAAGGAACAGTCGGTTCAGACACGGTCGGAATACTCTCGCAGTAAAAATACCAGAAATAGAGTAAGAGCAAGGTGATGCTGAAAACGGGAAACATCTTATTATTCAAGAGATGGATTCCACTATTGTATTTACCAAAGAGCAATGTCAACAGTGGTCGGAAAAAACTCGGACGGTACAATGTTGTAAAACGCCAAATTATGTGAAATATTTGAAACAAGATCGAGCCATGGACGAGATGCCCAATCTGTATAAACAATGCAAAAATTGTAGAAGAGTTGTACGCGTAAAATGATTGAAAAAAAAAAAAAAAAAAAAAAAAAAAAAAAATTTTTTTTTTTTTTTTTTTTTTTTTTTTTTTTTTTTTTTTTTTTTTTTTGTTAAGCATGTGATAGGTTATAAATACATGCAGTTTTACCCAAAATTTTCTTTGACCTACTGCATCATGCCAGCAAATGCTAAAGATTTCGCATTTTTAAAAAATTACACG
The DNA here is from genome assembly GCA_964019185.1 of Maratus speculifer. Lineage (NCBI taxonomy): Eukaryota > Metazoa > Arthropoda > Arachnida > Araneae > Salticidae > Maratus > Maratus speculifer. The sequence goes on along the minus strand of OZ025301.1, from coordinate 148,968,792 downwards.
AGGAGCGTCTTTGGAAACAATAAATCTTTCCCATGCCCTCATTGCAGAACCATTCTTTTACCCAAACAATTCGAAAAGCATTGTTCCCAAAACCACGATTTAAATTCTCGACTCCGCTGCGTTTGGTGTCTGGGTAAGGTCTCTTGGAAAAGCGGACAGAAAAATAATCGGGTCGATCACCTTCTTCCGTGTTTTCGTAAATTTATGAGACGCGTCAGAGTTCAACCGAAACCACAACCGCCCGAAATGTTTACTCCATCAATCAAACCTAAACCCACGGCTTTCGACACGAAGCCCATGGCCGAGATAAAGTGTCTGTTCGGTCACGTTTTCGAATTTCCCCCCGCGCGCGCCTGCGATCTCGTCTGGCCCATGCCCCTGGACCCCAACCCGCTGACTTTCGAAGACGAGTCTCTGAACCGGGCCGTCTCCTGCGTCCGAAAGTACCTGGAACTGGGAGACGGGGCCGAATGGTTTCACGCCATGGTGCGAACCGTTGCGTTTCCCGGTTTCCTGGAAGCCATGGACAGGGACGAAGGCAGGACTCGCACCCTCCCGTTCTCGTGCTGGTGCGACGGAGGCCAGCCCGAAGAACCCAGACTCAGGCAACACAGGCACATGATCGTGGTCTCGTCTCCGCCCGGACACTTTTTGAGAGACGTATGGGGAAAAATCAACGTGGAAGACCGGCCGCGCAGAAATTTCAGATGCATGTACTACAAACGACTCGCGTCCGCCATGCATCTGGCCAACACCATCGGCTACCTGTGCAAGCGCGAGTCCCGGTGCAATTTCACGGGCGAAGACAAAAAATCCCCCGAGAAACAGAACCACTTCTACCTGTTCGAGAGCCTCCCGAGGGACTACATGCTGCCGCTCGTGTTGCAGTGGGAAGGCGGCCTCGTCCAACTCCTCGACCAGAATTTTAGAAACTTGCATCGAGAGGAACTGGTCCGAACCGACATGCGTTTTTTCGATCGCAAGTGGCGCTTCAAAATCAAAGACATTCCCGGAATCGCGCTCGGCACCGTCCTTCCGGTCGCGAAAGATTTTCTACCCTGCCGCCGGGGCCCCACGGACATTTTTCTACACCTCACGGGCAAACGTAAACTCTATTTCGAACGCCGCAACCACCCGGATTTAGTAAAAAAGATGAATCGAGAGGCATGGCTGCAAGAACAAGCCGACATGGGTAACATTTTCTATTTCGTCGTGGGAGAAGAACCGTGGACCCCTCGCCCCTACCACCAGGGCTTGATCAACGACTTCAAACCCATCGTCGATCGAAACGCTCAGCTCGAATCGGAAAATGCGGGGCTGAAAAACGAAATGGCTCGCATGAAACAGACGCACGCAGACTCGGAGCAGATCCTCTCTACCGAGATGGACGCGTTGAGAGTCAAAAATTGCGAGTTGAACGATAAATGTTCAAAGTTGAAAGTCCAAAATTCCGAGTGGAAGGACAAATGTTCAAAGTTGAAAGACAAAAATTGCGAGTTGAAAGGAAAAAATAACAAGTTGAGCGACAAAAATTCAGAGTTGAACGAAAAAATCAACCAACTGAATGATAAAATTCATCAGTTGCACGAAGGGGAAATTGCGAGACTCAAAAAGGAGCTCGCCCAAGCGGAAATTAAAATCGAAAATCTTGAAAAAGAGCTCGTCGAAGTGAGAAAGGAAAACGAACAACTGAAGAAGCTCGGCAAAGTGAAAAAAAAATAGACTTTCAATTTAATTTCCATTATAAAAAGAATAACGAACGTATCCGCTTACGCAGTCATATTACTCATTTTTTTTTTAATATTTCATCAAAAATTGTTCATAATTCATATATTTATATTAATTATTCACAGAAACCATTACAGTCAAAATGTTAATTTTTTTAAAGGTCTTTTTTTCGTGTATTTTACCGAAAATACTTTAAAATCAACATTAAAATTCCAATTTCGGGTGCCAAACAGAGTCGAAAACGTGGTTTTTAAATTTGTTGCAATAATTATTTACAAAAAATTATTGTGCTCCTGTACACAGAGTTGTAATTTGATTTATTTAATAATTGGTTTATAATTTGACCTTGGTTCAAAAGGTCAAAGGTCAATGACCTCTATTAGATTTATAATTTTCTTTGCTTCCCGCCGAACCCGAAGTGACAATTTGAAACTCATCGAGTATCGAAGAATTCGTGATTTGCGAATTGCGAATTACACAGAGTTAATTTATAATTTGATTTTGGTTCAAGGTCAAAGGTCAATGACCTCTATTACATTTACAATTTTCTTTGCTTCCCGCCGAACCGGAAGCGAGAATTTGAAACTCATCAAGTATCGAAGAATTCGTAATTTGCGATTTGCGAATTGCGAATATGTAAATGACCCCATCAGCGGCCGCGAGGTTCCGATCTCCAAAAACTGGTGGACGGTAGCTGCCGTGTTCGAACCCCCGTCGCGACCGTCGGCCTGATCGTTCGGAGTTTTCCGCGGTTTTCTTCGAACGTCTTCTTTTGTAAATACGGGTCAGGTTCCCTTAGAAAAAACTCCCCCATGGAGGGAATCCTCACGGCCTATATCCTACAGTGTAGCTAATTGCGAATTGTAATATATAAATGTCATCATGTCTAAAAATAATTTTTCATGTTTTTTTCTGGAACCTTGGAAATGGATTAAAAAAAAAAAAAAAAAAAAAAAAAAAAAAAAAAAAAAAAAAAAAAAAAAAATTTTTTTTTTTTTTTTTTTTTTTTTTTTTTTTTTAAACCTATATATATATAACCTCCTTGTATTTAAATCAAGTTATGGCATTTGTATCGTCCAACCTACAGAGAATCAACCGGCGTGAAGAAGCGTCTCCCGACTCTTACATTTTATATGATTTAAATGGTGGTATTTTTTCATGTAATGTCAAAGATTATCCGAGTTTTACGCTGGAATGGACAAATATATCGAATCCACCCTCCTTAACTCTAGATCTTACCTCTACTGGATCCCATTCCATCATTTTGGATTTTGACTATCGTCAATCCCCCAATCGCGATATCATTCAAAATATTTTTCAACTCATTGAATCTGTTTTAAAAATAACTTTTTTTCCGCTCATTTTAAATTTTACCTACATTATCGCTGTGAGACCCGGTCATTACGGACTACATGTTCATCTACCCGAATTAGAAATCGGTCACGATGATTACATTCTTTTGTGTGAACTTTTACAGTACAAGTTTATGCAGGTTTTCATGGGAGACGAAAGTTATAAATTGGACATTTTGATGAACGCCATGCTTCCCGGTGCTGCGAAACCCAATTCGAAACCCTACGTACCTGTTAAATTAGTTTACGTGGATGAACGCGACACGTTTTATCTGAACGTCTTTCAATTCGATTCCAACGAGTTTGAGGCGGTGAAAAAAAAATTTCCCAAACGTCGAAATAACGAAAATTCCCTTTTCCGAACTTTGTTGAATTTAACCTGTCGGAAGATGATTGCGGTCGAACTCAAACAACTCATGATGCCCGTCATCCGATCGAGGCAAGACGTTCCGTTACACACAGTCTCTTACAACACGTCTATCGGAAAAATTCCAAACAGTTCCTCGGATTGGCGAGACGTGGCTACATTTACTTATAAAAAAACAAACGAACTCGGTTTCATTAGCAAGTGTAATAAAATTGTAGTCAACAACACCAATCATCTTCTCAAAGTCTATCACCACTTGAAACTGAACGCGTGCAACATGCTTCATTTCGAGACGACCAATCATGCCATGAAACAGTGGTACGAACGCTTCGGTCGAGTTTCCAGTCTCGACAATTCACATATCCCGATCCCTTTTCGAGAAATTCACGAAATGCTTCAGTACGAGCACATGACGTTATCCGAAAATCCGAATCCCCTCAAAACCCTCATGCAGTTTAACGACGGGTATTATTTTTTACCCATTTTCTATACGCTCTGTCAACACTATCAGAAGACGTCCAAGTGGATGGCTAACGAGTTGAAAGCGCTGCTCGATAAGGAATTTCATCCGCTCCTCGATGCCTTTCTCACGATCAATCCTAAAATAATTCAATGTACCGTGAGCGAACTCTCCATCAACACGATCCATTTTTGCGCCAACAACTTGCATCGGGAGCAGCCGAAAACGAATCGCGATAAACTGAAATCGATCGTAGAAAATAATCAACGGGCCATTCTCTCGGTGACCACGAACGATCAAATTATGGATCTCATTCGAAACATGCAAGAACGACATTTACCGATTCGCGTGCTCAAGTTTAAAAATGCCTTGAAAAAACCCTCTCGGTTCATTTGGAATGCTCTCACGGAATCGTGGCAGGAAATGAATTCGGCTAGCGAAATTAACGATCACATGTATAATCTTTGGAATTATATCAAACAATTTTATCACGAATATCGAAATTCGGGAGGATTGGGAGGGCCCGATGACGATTTGGTGAATAAATTTAATCTCATGGCTGTCATTTCGGCCATCAACAGCGACACGGCCATGGAACGGAAAGACATTCAAATGGACGCGCACAAATGGTTCTTGAGGTTATCGGACGGCGTGTTGGATTTGTTGACCGGTCATATCGGGGGTGTGGTTCCTGAATTTTTTATTTCGGATCGCAAAATCAACCTCGGCATTCCGCGTCCGCAAATGAAACTACTCTGTTCCCGTTCCCCCGACCTGGAAGCCTTGTACGAGCGGCTCGCGGATAAGCGGTTCTTTTTGAAATACTTGCAAGATTTGTTTTTGGACGTCACGGACAGTCTCTTCGATACGTTGCATGCTCTCGTTCCCGAGGCCGAGGACGATTTAGCAAAATCGATGCTCTATTTTTACATCAATCTTTGCAAATGCACCTCGTTCGACTACGAGTTGTTCATGTACATGTTGGACATTTTGGCCAGCGTGTTTGTCGGCACCAATTACGAGCGAAAATTTTTCGTCTGGAAAGGTCTCACTCGGAACGGGAAGAGTAAACTCTTCGAATTGATGGGTCGCGTGCTCGGCGGTTATTACCATTCGATCCAATCGGAAAATTTATCGCCCGGGCATTCCGGTAACAACGCGACTCCCGAGCTGGCCTCGACCCTCTTCTCGTGTCGCATGGTTACTACGGAAGAGTTGGACAAGCGACTGGACGAGAATCGCGTGAAACAGATCACGGGAAACTCGTTCGTCACGTTTCGCAACATGTACGAACAAAATTCGGGCGGCATTCCGACCGCGAAACTGTTTGCCACCACCAACAATTATCCAGAGTGCAAGGCGTCGGAAGCGTTCAAAGATCGCGTGGTCGCCATTCCGTTCGATGCCGAATTTGTGGACGTGGCACCCGAAAAAACATCCCAGCAAATCGAAAAAAATATTTATCAGAAAGACGCGTATGTCGTGGAACAATCTTACAAGGGATGTTTTTTCATGCTCTATTATCATTTGAAAAAACATTTGAATCTCGAGGACGGTCTCCTGCATTACCGGGAAGAACCCGAATGCGTCGTCGAATTTACGAACGATTACCTGATTCATGCCGATATTTATGTTCAATTTAAATTGCATATGGACGTGCAGTTGAAAGCCGGGTGTTCGACCACTATGAACGACGTCAGGTCGGCCATTCGCCAATTTTTAAAAACGACCAAAAACACGTCGTTCCACGAAAATGATTTGATGATTTGTTTCGAAAAAGAATTTGGTGAATTACGCCAGACGGATATTCAAATGACACACGAGACGTTCAGTTACAGGAGCTGTCTGGAAGAGGAACAGCAGCAGCAGCAGCAGCCGGCGAAGAAAGCAGCGCGTTTGGATAACGAATCGTCTCTAGTGTATTACGAAGGGGTCATCATTAAAAATTTAAAACGACAAAACTTTGAAGATTAAAGCAATGTCTTGTAAACCACAGATACAAGAGTATTATGACTTAAAGCTATTGAGTTTGGCGCATATGCCAATTGACACGTTGATTCGGAGTGTATCGTCCAGAAATTTGAGCAAATTGACTAGACTGCGTACCTCGAGCAGAATATGGGATACATTTTATGAGGTAACGCCTTCCGTCGTGGATGCGTTTACAGAGGAAGGCTACGATCACATAAGTGCCATTAAACAAAACTCGAGCGTGTACGGGTATCTCTATTTTGTAGCAGAGCATAATGGTCAGTGGTACAATGCGGCACAGTTTGATTATCAACAGTTTCCTTTAATGCGAAACAGAGACTGCGTACTGCGTAGGATACGAAAAATGGCACAGAGTCTATCAAAGCCGAATACGAGTGAATTTGATGCGACTTGTTTATATTTGTTGTATTTTTATGCATTATTAGTAAATCCGTTGTCTAATTGGATCACAATCGATTATTTGGCAAATGGAAATCGTTATCATCAGTTTGGAACGAGACTGAAAGGTAAAATGAAAACGATTGTAAAAAAAGTATGGACGTGAAAAAAAAAAAAAAAAAAAAAAAAAAAAAAAAAAAAAAAAAAAAAAAAAATTTTTTTTTTTTTTTTTTTTTTTTTTTTTTTTTTTTTTTTTAAGAATATAAATAGCAGACATTTAGTTGGAGTAAACAGAATGCAATTCGGTATGGATAATTTAAATAATCTTATCAAATATCATCACATTAAATGTAAATTGATTACTGATAAAATTTCGTTCACTGATGGCTTTATCGTGACTGAAAAGATTCATGGATCAAACTTTGCAATTGGTTATATCAAAGATACGCTTCGACTTCAGAGTAGAAATGTAATAATTGATAAAGATTTTAAACCATTTGGTTTACCCGAAATCATCGAACCATTGATACAAATTGTAGAAAAGGTAAAAAATGTCCTTGACTACAATTTTCTAATTTATGGTGAAATATTTGGTAAAACAATACCTACGATGAACTATTATGATCCTACATCTGCAACTGTTTTGGGAAGTGAAAAATATTTTTTCAGAGCCTTTGATCTTTATAATGTAGATGAGAAAAAATATTTAAAATACAGCGATGCTATTGTGTTATTTGAAAAAGTGGGATTACCTTATCTACCCATTTTAAATATAAATTACCAAACTATAAGCGATTTATATGCTATAGTAGAAAAACATCAAAGTGCCTTTTCCAAAAAGTTTGTGGAAGGGTTTGTCTTGAAAAAGAATGAACAGGAATTAGCTTGCTCGAGAAACATTTTCAAGATTGTGAGAAAGGAGTTTAATGCAAATAATGGTAAACCGTTAATCAAGAATATATTGAAATCCTATGTAAATTACAATAGATTCATTTCAGCCTATTCAAAAATTGGGGAAGATGAAGAAAAAATCAAGGAAGAGATGATACGAGATACGTTACAAGATATGATGAACATAATTAAGGATGAAATAGAAGAAGAAGTAGAAGAAAATTACCAAAGATTTCAACAAAAATTTCTAAAATGTCAAGCAAGAAAAAAGGAAATGAAATAATATACATTAAAAAAAAAAAAAAAAAAAAAAAAAAAAAAAAAAAAAAAAAATTTTTTTTTTTTTTTTTTTTTTTTTTTTTTTTTTTTTTTTTTTTTTTAAGCTGGATTAACGTTTTTCTTATCCCATTGATGTGGATGTAAACCATATCCGGCGTAATACATGCTGTTGGCTATGCGGTCTAACGTCGATGTATGTACCGGAAATTTGTAGTAAAGTTTTCCATCCGTAAAAGTAGTAACTTCTTCATTTTTATTACTGTAAAAATGAGTTAAACCCTTTAATCTTCTAAGCATTCGAAGATATTGCCGTAGCATGAGGAGACTTTGTGATTTCATGTCGTTTTCGGAAAATTCTTCTTGTTGTTGGAAGGTTCGAAAATCGTCTATGAAGAGTTTTGACAAAATGTTGTTTTTTTCAGCTATATGATTTGGGTTTGTGAAATTATAATAAGGATAAGGAACAGAAACATCAGGTACTTGAACACTCCTCCCGATATTAGAACTTAATTTGTTTGTGTACAAATCTATTAATGCGATAAAGTCCATTCTATCTATCCATTTTTCATCTAATATATTAAAAAATTGACCTTCCTTATTATAGTGTGGATTTATAAAAGTTTCTATTGCCAAGTCATGGGCTAATCTATTGACTACATCAGCATCTGGTATGTCAACAGTTTTTTTAAGAGGCGACATTTAATACTTTGTTTAAACGTTTCTTTTAAGAAATCATGATTTAATGGAACTGAGACGATTAACAAGCTTTTCGCAAATGTATAGCAAGGTTCTGTCTTTTTTATCCGGTTTCCTATACGGTCGCACATAAATTCTAAAATCATAAGCAGAATTCATATTAGTAGTCACTTGATCATCTATTCCTATTAAATATATTTCGTCTTCGTACATTTCTCTGATATGTTCTCCAGCTTTTGAATATCCGTACAATTCATAAGCCACTTTAGATTCGGCGCGAGCAAAAATTTTGTACGCGTACGAAGCTATAAGAGGTAAAAAGCCATTCACAATCTTTTTCACGTAATCGTCATCTCCCAGACTCCAAAGAATAATATCCACTTTCATCAAATGTAACATTTGAATTATGAAATTTACATTGGGACGAACGTGGAAATGGTCCCCTTCAAATACACCTAAAGTTTCATCCATATCGATAACGACTACAATCATTTCTTGCATTAACAAAGAATGAGTCGAACTCAAACACTTATTCGTCATATCGAAAGGCAATATGTTTCGTATGCTCCGACAGAATGTATTTTTCACATGAAAAAACCCTGTTTAACGCTTCTCAACAATTTCAATCACGAAAGATTTCATTGTCTGTATTCAATAAAATCGAGCATTTGGAGATCTTACACCATTACAAAATCTTGTGACATTCCAGATCATTTTTACGACATGATTTTATTGAACCGCAAGCTTGGAGATGACTATGTGCTCCCATTCGCTAGTCATTTTCGGGAATCGTCCGGTTACACTGTCGGAATGTTTAGGCAAAATATTGATTTATATACGCCGGTTATAATTGATAGGGGGATGTTTAAACGAACCGTCTTTACGATGATTGTTTTGTTTGTAGCAGTGTGTCATAGAATGGGAGGCGTTACTCCAAACATTAAATATTTTTCATTTGCCTATACTCGAGAACATCCAGTATTATGTGACATAGGTGGTGAAAATTCCGATAAAAAAGAAATTATCAATGGAAAAGAATATTTTAATCGAAAAAAATGGATAAAATTTTTGCGAAAAAAAAAGACTGTGGACATTATTCGTTATTTAAAACGGTATTATCCAAATTATTTTCAAAAGAAAAAACCAGGTTGTCGTTGTATTTTAAATGAGTTAGATTTTGGATTTGATGATGAAACTCATCAATTGGTATGCGGTAATATGTATTTAATTGATGTACTTTTACAATTTAAACATTTGATCCCAAACTTGACTATACAAGACTACATAATTAATAAATGGATTGAACTGGCCTAAAAAAAAAAAAAAAAAAAAAAAAAAAAAAAAAAAAAAAAATTTTTTTTTTTTTTTTTTTTTTTTTTTTTTTTTTTTTTTTGTTCAATAAATAGACAAGTCTTATGGATTACACTTCCATAGTTTTAGAGCTTTTAAATCGGGACAAGTATCCAGTTTTAGAAGATCATGTTTTACTCGACATCTATTATAAAATGATTCCAGCAGATCATCTCAGCACATCTTGCAAGCGCTACGATCGGCGTATGAATAATCCAGAAGATGTCTATATTCGAGACGTCAAACCCTTTCATTTAAATTATCTGACATCGTTTGGCCAAGATACATTTTATATGCATCACGTCCATACATTATCGATTGATTGCATTCCTTTACGATGCATCAGGGTAAAACTGGCTCGCTCGTTCGTTGACGCTACCATTTTAAACAGGTCGAGTGCCAGCTTCGAAGAAGAAATTTATAATTTTTTAACGCTTTTAAACACTGACGTACCGCGAATCCGTAACATCATTAATCAGGATTTTATAGACAGTACTCGATTTTTACCTCAGCGCGTCAAGCTTTGGGTTTTCCGATATTCGGAACGCTTCATCGATCACCGATATCTGTCGTTGACTGAGCGACAGCAATTCGGACCACCACCCGTTGCTAGTGGTGTCGTGCCTATTCGAGTTGTTTCGGGCCGTTTATCAGAATGTACTTCACGGAATACATTATTGTCTTTAAACAATCACTATCCTTCCACATGTTTTTCATATTTGCACCATTTTACGGAAAAATGGCAAACAGTCATTCCGTTGGCGTTCAATCCTCTCGAAAATCCCATTATCACGCTTTAAGAGCGGCGGGTGCGGCGACGACCACGACCCCTCGCACGGCTGTCGGGCAAAATATATTTGACCTTAAAATTATATTGTTTCCCTTCACTGCCATCTTCTGTGTAAGGTAAATAACGTCTTCTCGAATCGTAATTTCTACATACTTTTCTGATTGCTTTGCACGTGGGAATAGGCAAATTGACATCGATTTCATCGCATTCATCGTGACTAGGATCTATGGTGAGAGTGGATTTATCGGCGGAGTCAATTTCATCGCGATCGACGTGTCCTAAATTTGCAAACATTTCTAATGCGCCTTTTTTGTATCGAGGTTTACCTGTTGTATTCTGGGGTCGGCGTCTTTGCCGCTGTGGCACGGAACTACTTCTCGATGTGGAACGCAATCGACTCCTAGATGTAGAACGGGCTACACTTCTTCTTCCTCCTCCTCTTCTACTTCTTCTTCTCGGTGATCTAGAACGGCGGTCTCGACTCTCGGATCGACGCGTCTGTGTTCCTCTGGTGACGAAACGTTGCGGACTCTGGGATGTGTGACGAGACCCGCTGCGAGATCTGCTGCCGCGAGCCGCCACTCGGCTGCGGGATCTGTGACGAGACCCGCTGCGAGATCTGCTGCCGCGAGCCGCCACTCGGCTGCGGGATCTGTGACGAGACCCGCTGCGAGATCTGCTGCCGCGAGCCGCCACTCGGCAGCGGGATCTGTGACGAGACCCGCTGCGAGATCTGCTGCCGCGAGCTGTAACTGGGCTCCGAGATCTGTGACGAGATCTGCTGAGAGATCTAATATAAAATCTGCCGGTGCGAGCTGTCGGACTTGCACTGCCGCGAACCAGAGATCTGGATCGACGACGTGAAGGTCCCGGACATGGGCTTTGAGGTCTGGAGGGGTTGCGACGACGGCGCCTAGAGGGACTCGGGGATGGTGACGGTGGTGGCGGAGAGCGTCTGTTAACTATTTGTAATTGTATTTGTCTACGAGTGGGAATATTTTGTGGAAAGGAACGCATGTATCGTCGACAATAAGCGGCTGCGCGAGGCGAGTTTTGCATGGCTCTCGTCCAATAGCGATCGTCCACATTAATATCCTTTTGGTAATTCTTAAAAGCATTTGTAGTGTTAAAAAAACGTCGCAGAGAGTCCACTTTAACTAAACTATTTTTTTCGAGAGCCTCGAGTTCATTCAGTGGAATGTGAGTATATTGCGCAAAACCTCGATTCGAGGCGTTCAAAGTATCGTAAGCGTATTCCGTAGGTATTTTGCTTGGAGTCGGCATTCTTTATTTTCGAAGGATCATGTCACCGCAGCAATAAAAATTGTAAAAAGGCGACTCCTTGATAGGTAAATGCGTATCGTAATGGGCGTGTCGATATTTATCGTACATGTTCCAGTGTGCGAGAGCATGGAGCGTATGAATAAACAACAACTGCCATCCAGTCATAATTTGAAAATAATCTGCGCTATTTCGTTCTTCGTCCATCAGACTCGATAAATTGATGGTTCCCCGGGCTTCGTTGAACAGTAACTCGTTGGATTTGGAAAGTTCGGTGCAATATTTTTTATGAATTAAATTAAATTCGTGAAAATTGAAAACAATGTGAACAATGGTACCGCCTTCGTTAAAATCGGGTTCCATGTACAAGTGAATGATTTCCTTGGGTCCGTTTTGCTGATGACAATAATAAAAATAAGGCACATATTTTTCTAATCGAAAAATGGGTTTCTGAAAAATCCAGTTGAGAATGGGTACCCAGCGTTCAAAAATCAAATGAAATTGTTTTAAATCTAGACCCGTTTGATCTTGCACGATTTCGTAGCAGGCGGTCCAGGCGTCGATCCACTTGCTGACCTTACTCACAGCGTAAGATCGGCCATGTCTTCGGGATTCGTGACGGTCGATCGGTCTTTCGTTCATCTTGGCTCTTCTCTTAAAAAAGCATGTACGCCACTTATTTCGTTTTCCTGATGATCTGGTTTGCTTACGTCTGGGTCTGGAGGGACATGAATCTGAAACCACACGTTGGAAAGGTTTTCATTCGTACGGACGCGCCGACTTTTCGCAGTAATTGTAGTACGAAAAAAGTACCCTGTATTGACGATTGTTCCTTTTTATGCGTGGAGAAGGATGTTCAATGTGTCGGAGGAGTATGTCAACCGGAAGCCCAATTAAACCAGATTCCTTGCAATGCAAAAAAGGGAGGAGTTTTAATGATGGTGGAAGATCCAGTGCCGCACTGGTCATGCATTTGTACAGACTCTCGATTTTTCAGGGGAGACGATTGCGAGACGCTCAACCCAGATGTCTGTGAGCACGGCATGTTTACTTATAAAGATAGGAAAAATTATCTATGCATATGCTTACCACCTTATGAGTTAGTGGTAATCGGAACAAAACCCCATTGTATTGAAAAGAAATTGCTAGGATTCTATGATGAATTTTTTATGAAAAGGGAGTAAAAAAAAAAAAAAAAAAAAAAAAAAAAAAAAAAAAAAAAAAAAATTTTTTTTTTTTTTTTTTTTTTTTTTTTTTTTTTCACTTTAAAGTTTTGATTATTTTTTTGCATGCACTTTGCAAATTTTTCTGACGTCTGTAAAATTAAAAATCTATATAGGTCATTGACCTTTGACCTTCATTTTTTATTTGGGAGTTACTTGAAATTTTTTTTCTGAGAGCTAGTTGTAACAAATTTAAAACGATTACGATTGTATAACGAATATTATATATATATATATATATATATATATATATATATATATATATATATATATATATATATATATATATATATATATATATATATATATATATATAAATTACTGACTACTTCTCCTTTAAGGTAATTACCCTTAAGGTAATCCCTTGATGTTAATCTTCCTCTTGTTTACCTCTTTATTCTGACATGTTAATTAAAGTAAATTTTGACTCATAAATCTTTTTTATCTTCAGTAAAAATCTAAAACCCTAAGAAGATGAAATTATTTTTTGCATGCACTTTACAATTTTTCTGACGTCTGTAAAATTAAAAATTTATATAGGTCATTTACCTTTGACCTTTGACCTTAACGAATATTATATTATATTATATTATATTATATTATATTATATTATATTATATATATATATATATATATATATATATATATATATATATATATATATATATATATATATATATATATATATATATATATATATATATATATATATATATATATATATATATATATATATATATATATATATATATATATAAAATTACTGACTACTTCTCCTTTAAGGTAATTACCCTTAAGGTAATCCCTTGATGTTCATCTTCCTCTTGTTTACCTCTTTATTCTGACATGTTAATTAAAGTAAATTTTGACTCATAAATTTTTTTTATCTTCAGTAAAAAAAAAAAAAAAAAAAAAAAAAAAAAAAAAAAAATTTTTTTTTTTTTTTTTTTTTTTTTTTTTTTTTTTTTTTTTTTTTTTAAATAAATATCAAGTCAAACATGTCTACCTATCACTCTTTTCTTCGGTCCATTTTCGGTAATCGGTATAGTATGCATGTTCCGTACATTTATGCTTTAAATCTTTACTGCTTATTCGTCATTACACTTACCGTATCTTTAAGCGTCTACAGTCTTCTCAATTACAAATATGACTACGACCAAACCTTCCAACAGCGCGTCCATCTCATGCGAGTTAAATATGCCACGGCTAAACGTCCCGGCTATGATTGATCCGATCTTGGAAAATTTCGATGCACACGTGAATAATTTCATACATTTTTTATGGGATAAACTCAAATGCAGACTCGTTTATCAGGGTCCCGATGACATTCGACAACACATTTTACAAAAAACTGTTTACGCCTGTTCCGTTTACTGCAAACCTAAAAAATACTTGAAAGATGTTTTTCCCATCATGATTGGTTCTCGACTGGATTTCGCCATTCGTCATTCTGCTCAACGGACTTTCGAAGAGCCGTTGCCAGCCGTCTCTTCTGTTTCGTTCCCTTTCCGCGAAGTAGATATCGGTCGCGGATATTTCATTATCAATGGTTTCTTGCGCCACGTTCCCTATTTTTATACCAACGATCCCACCAATACGCACGTGATTCAAAAGAAAATTGTACGCGTTTATTCGTACAATGCGTACGATCGCGGCAAAGAACTCTGCTATTATCTGGCCGACGTGAACGAGAAGCGGCGGTACGGACAAGTCGTGGTGGTGCACAACGACGGATCGGAAACATCGGAAGATCCTCATTTCTTTACGCACTGTCCTTATCCGACCCATCTGACCGCCTACATGACACACATCCACCGCAACAATCTATTCGATATCGACCATCTGGGCAATAAGATGGTGGTGAGTCCGGGGCATCTCTTCACCAAACTCTTTATCAAATACCTCTACGGACCCCTTCGCGAACGGGATTGGAAAGCCATCAAATCGCGGACGACGCTCGTGCAACATTCCATAGAAACGGGTTGTCTCTTGCACGTGCTCTCTCGGAAAACTGTTTATTTCAAAGAGGGGAAATCGGCGGGCAAAATGACCAACGAGCCGCCCCAGGAATCGCATCGGGAGATTGGAGCGAACGGAGAAATTTTTATCGAGAAGAGCATGGGGTGTTACCGAGAAATGTCGACGCAGACCTATCCGCTGAACCCTTTCTTGCTGTACATGATCGTGCGACAAATGTCGAATAAGGTGAATCATGCCACCCTCGAACCCTATCATCCCAGTCAGGAAGGATGGTTTTGTAAACTGGGCGTCTTCGATACGAAAAATATCGGCCGCACAAACACGATGGTGCGCGAAACGATTGTATCCACGGTGGCGCATTTGGATCAGGTGTACGCGGACGCGGCGGCGGCGACGAACGAATTTTGGCAAATGTTGCAACTGGAGCCGTGTGCAACAGCAGCCGAGAGTAGTTCCTATTACGTCGTGGTCAACGAAGCGTGTATTCCCGTCACGCGGCAATCTTTCGATCGAGTGGACTTGTTGCGTTTAAAACGACATTTTCAACAGATCGAATGCTACGAACGCGGTAAATTTATCGTGATTCGGTTCAAAATGGGTTTGATTATGAAACGATTACCGGAAACCGATATTTGGGTCACGCCTTCAGACGAAATGTATTGGGCGCGACGTTGTTTTCAGATCGAGGACAAGGCGGAGATGACGGAGAGGTGGCCCGGACCCAATCAGTACAGTTATCTCGTCGATTTGAATCCCTTCTTTCATCATAACGCGTTCCTCAAAAACATTTTGGCTTTCAATGCCTTAAAAAATGCCGTTTTGGCCACCACCTCCAAATACGCCCTCTATTTCATGGACACCATGTCGACGTATCGACGAGAACCCAGCAGTTATCACAAAGCCCTCATGGAACCGATCCGGGACGGTGTTTCGGAACATTTCGCCCTGCTCCTGCCTCAGGTCGTTGTCACCTACATGAGCTTTTTAGGCATGACGCAAGAAGACTGCATCGTGAAACGCCGAGACTTTCGAGGATTCGATTGTTATCGTTTTTACAGTCTTCGCTTCAAGGTAAAAGCGAGCAGTTGGGTGAAATTTTATCCCGTGCGCGGAGACGTCGATCCAGAGTCGGATTTATTGGGTACCCTGATGAGCGACCAAACCATGGAAGTGGAACCGTTCTCGATTCACGTTAAAGTGCAACGCGTCACCGTCTCTGAATTTCGTTTGACCTTCTCCAAGACCCCGTTCAAAATCGTACAGCATTGCTTCGCCGACGATAAATTGACGGTGAGCGTGGAGCAGGAGCACGTGAGCAGTACGGGCGATAAACTGTGCAGTTTGCACGGTCAGAAAGGTGTGATTCGGGTCGCCGACAAAGTGCCTCTGCTGGACGGTCGCGTGAAACCGGATTTGATCGTGAACCCGTACTGCCTCTTTCGTATGACCCCGGGTCAAATTCTAGAAGCCGTCTATGCGGGCGGAGGTCGCGATGCCGTGCTCGTTCAAAATTCCGAGGGACTCGTGATGAAAGGGGCGACCGCGTTTTACGGTCGCACCGTTTACTTTGTCGTCGTGTACTTTAGCTGCGAGCACATGTATGCGCCCGACAAATGGGTCACGGACAAGGTGATCAATCAACCCGTGAAAGGACGGAGTCGGAACGGGGGCATGAAGATAGGAACCATGGAAGTGAATGCGATGCGGGCCAACGGCATCGCTTGTTGTTTTGAACAAAAATTTTTCGAAGACGGAGACAGAGTTTTACAAAAGGATAAGCCGACGGAAGCGTACCCGCAATCCATACAGTTGGTCAAAGGAGATTTTAGTTTTTTTAAATTCAATATCGAATATGAGAGTACACCCACGATTACGCTGGTGGCGGAGAAAGGGGAAGCTTCGTTTTCAGACAAATGAAGGTGCTTGGAGGGCTGATGGACCTTTACAGATTTTATAATGCCCTTGTCGTACAAGGTCATTTTTTCTAAGGTTGGTGACACGCGACTCCAACTAAGCGTGGCATTAGAAAAAATGGGCCTAAAAGGGATTATGATTAGAAAAAATAAAAACCACTTAAAATGAGAAAACCGATAAGCTTCTGAAATGTTTTGGTACGGATGCTTAGTATTTTTTCACGTTCTAGGCCTGAAAAAGGGTATGTCAGTTTCCGGAAAAATATATAACCAGCGTATTTCGTATAACCGGAAAAAATAGTATAACCGGAAAAAAGGCATGAGCGGAAAAAAGATTTGAGCGTTTGAGCAGTGAACGAGAAAACGGCAAAAAGATTCGAGCAGTGAACAAAGAAACGGCAAAAAGAGTTGAGCGGTGAACAAAGAAACGGTAAAAAGATTTGACCGGAGATCGAAAAACGGCAAAAAGAGTTGAGCAGTGAACAAAGAAACGGTAAAATGATTCGACCAGCGAACAAAGAAACGGCAAAAAGAGTTGAGCAGTGAACGAAAAAACGGCAAAAGGATTTGACCAGTGAACAAAAAACGGCAAAAAGATTTGACCAAAAAACAAAAAACGGCAAAAACATTCGACCAGTGAACGAAAAAACGGCAAAAATATTTGACCAGTGAACGAAAAAACGGCAAAAAGATTTGACCAGTGAACAAAAAACGGCAAAAAGAATTGACCAGTGAACGAAAAAACGGTAAAAAGACTTGACCATAAAACAAAAAACGGCAAAAAGATTTGACCATAAAACAAAAAACGGCAAAAAGATTTGACCATAAAACAAAAAACGGCAAAAACATTCGACCATAAAACAAAAAAACGGCAAAAAGATTTGACCATAAAACAAAAAACGGCAAAAACATTCGACCATAAAACAAAAAAACGGCAAAAACATTCGACCAAAAACAAAAAAAACGGCAAAAAGATTCGACCAAAAAACAAAGAACAGCAAAAAGATTTGACCAGTAAACGAGAAAACGGCAAAAAGATTTGAGCGGAAAAATTAGTTGACCGGAAAAAATACTTGAGCGGAGAAATTAGTTGGCCGGAAATATACTTGAGCGGAGAAATTAGTTGACCGGAAAAAATACTTGAGCGGAGAAATTAGTTGACCGGAAAAAATACTTGAGCGGAGAAATTAGTTGACCGGAAAAAATACTTGAGCGGAGAAATTAGTTGACCGGAAAAAATACTTGAGCGGAGAAATTAGTTGACCGGAAAAATACTTGAGCGGAGAAATTAGTTGACCGGAAAAAAATACTTGAGCGGAGAAATTAGTTGACCGGAAAAAAAATACTTGAGCGGAGAAATTAGTTGACCGGAAAAAAATACTTGAGCGGAGAAATTATTTGACCGGAAAAAATATTTGAGCTGAGAAATTACTTAAAAAAAAAAAAAAAAAAAAAAAAAAAAAAAAAAAAAAAAAAATTTTTTTTTTTTTTTTTTTTTTTTTTTTTTTTTTTTTTTTTAAGGAATTGCTTATAAAAGGGAGTGGCATTGTCTCGCCAGATCAGTTGACATATGAACTTTGTAATAATTCCAGACTGAAAAATTTTGCCGAACTTTGAAATAATTCCAGACTTTGAAAAATTTTGCCGAACTTTGAAATAATTCCAGACTTTGAAAAATTTTGCCGAACTTTGAAATAATTCCAGACTTTGAAAAATTTTGCCGAACTTTGAAATAATTCCAGACTTTGAAAAATTTTGCCGAACTTTGAAATAATTCCAGACTTTGAAAAATTTTGCCGAACTTTGAAATAATTCCAGACTTTGAAAAATTTTGCCGAACTTTGAAATAATTCCAGACTTTGAAAAATTTTGCCGAACTTTGAAATAATTCCAGACTTTGAAAAATTTTGCCGAACTTTGAAATAATTCCAGACTTTGAAAAATTTTGCCGAACTTTGAAATAATTTCAGACTTTGAAAACTTTTGCCGAAAGACTTTGAAAAATTTTGACGAACTCCGAAATAATTTCAGACTTTGAAAAATTTTGACGAACTCCGAAATAATTTCAGACTTTGAAAAATTTTGACGAACTCCGAAATAATTTCAGACTTTGAAAAATTTTGACGAACTCCGAAATAATTTCAGACTTTGAAAAATTTTGCCGACTCCGAAATAATTTCAGACTTTGAAAAATTTTGCCGACTCCGAAATAATTTCAGACTTTGAAAAATTTTGACGAACTCCGAAATAATTTCAGACTTTGAAAAATTTTGCCGAACTCCGAAATAATTTCAGACTTTGAAAAATTTTGACGAACTCCGAAATAATTTCAGACTTTGAAAAATTTTGACGAACTCCGAAATAATTTCAGACTGAAAAATTTTGACGAACTCCGAAATAATTTCAGACTTTGAAAAATTTTGCCGAACTCCGAAATAATTTCAGACTTTGAAAAATTTTGCCGAACTCCGAAATAATTTCAGACTTTGAAAAATTTTGCCGAACTCCGAAATAATTCCCGACTTTGAAAAATTTTGCCGAACTCCGAAATAATTCCCGACTTTGAAAAATTTTGCCGAACTCCGAAATAATTCCCGACTTTGAAAAATTTTGCCGAACTCCGAAATTATTCCCGACTTTGAAAATATTTCATATACGCTATAAACTGACTTCGGACTTTGAAAATTTTCAGAAATCAAGACTTTGATGAAAAGAAACATCGTTATGGACTATGTTTTTTTTTTGCGACACGAGACTGATAATATTTCGTGTTCATCCTCGATTACGTTACGGCCTTGTCTACTCCCCTTTGTAAAAGACAAAATTAATAGATGAGCTAATAGATGATTAAAAAAAAAAAAAAAAAAAAAAAAAAAAAAAAAAAAAAAAAAATTTTTTTTTTTTTTTTTTTTTTTTTAATCAAATAATATCTGTTAGCTCATCTATTAATTATGCTAAAAAAAAAAAAAAAAAAAAAAAAAAAAAAAAAAAAAAAAAAAAAATTTTTTTTTTTTTTTTTTTTTTTTTTTTTTTTTTTTTTTTTTTTTTTTTTTTAGGGTACCTATAGGTATATAAACCTTTCACATTCCGCCACATTATACCTTTTGGTATCCAACACACATCTTCAAATAAAGTAATGGGTAGCTATTCAGATCTCGTCTCTAAAGTTCTAAAAAATGATGTCTTGGCTAAAGCAGCCAAAGAAATGTCAACTATCCAAAGCTCTGATAAATCAACTCTTGATCTTGTGTCGACTGACTGGGCTTACCGTTTGGAAAATGATATAGTTTTCCAAGATTTTCAATTTAATCCAAATCATGTCGGGAGATCTACAAGCTCATCTATTAATTATGAATATGAAACTTCTAAAGATGTTCTTTTCGAAGTTACTTTAGCTGGACTTTGTAGATTTGCAAAACCTTATAAAGGTAAACCATCTTCATCTCCACCATCTATTATCATTAGCAATTCAGAACCTTTGAGCAAAATAGCTAAAGTTATGACAAAGGATTATGGTTTAAACATTACGATTTCTGATGAATTTAAATTTCAATTTAATCCTTGTGGTATTTTGATATGTAAATTTTGCAGTGACAGTGCTGAAAAAATCCGAAAGTTGGGATATAAATTAAATAAACATAATCAACCATGCATTCGTAATACTTTTGTATATGACGGTGAAAATATAGTTAACCGATTTCTGAGCCATATAGAAGAATCATATCCGCAAAATTTTATGGCTCTTGTACACTTAAGAATTAACACTCGATACAATTACACAGATCAGAACAATTTAAATCAAAAGATTCATCGTATCGGAGGAACTGTTACAAATATAATAGTTTTTGATGAAGTTAAATTGTACTCTTATAAACCAGTAAACTTGGGAAATTTAACTTTTATTGAGCTGCCAAAAGAATCTGAAACTTCAGTTTGTAAAAACAGCGAACATAAATCAAATATTAATGAACCTGAATTGGAAGAAAGTACAATACCTGATTTTTTACATCCAACTGAAGAACAAAAGGAATGTTTGACAAACAAAGTAAGCAAAGTAGACGATTATGGCGTAATTGATGATAGAATAAATGATAATACATTAGATGATTTAAGTTTACTTGAAAAGGAAAAACAAGATGTTCCTCCGAGTAAACGGCCCAAAGTAGAGGAATCATTTAGTTTCATAATCTAAAATTTGGTTTACAAAAAAAAAAAAAAAAAAAAAAAAAAAAAAAAAAAAAAAAAAAATTTTTTTTTTTTTTTTTTTTTTTTTTTTTTTTTTTTTTTTTTTTAGCAGTTTACACCGCTTTTAAATATTTCATTTAAGGCAAATGGTTTCGGAAGGTCTTTCAATTGATAATTTGCCTTTTGTATAACTTTTTCAAGTGGAGTGACGTGAACGTTCAAATATGTTTGACTACCTATACATCGACCATCGAGAACTAAAAATAACGGATTTCCAATTTGTTCTGTTGCTACTAAACCGATATTTTTTATATATTTCACATTAAATGGAAGATAATCTGTAAAGGCTTTTTCTTTTTGATTTACCTTGAAATTCAGAATAGAGGCAATTACTCAATAGATACTGCATATGTACACTCAAATTCATTTGTGTAATAGATGTTGCAATATCTGTCTTATAATCGTAAATTTTATTATCTTTTAAAATCTTATTGGAAGGTTGAAGTTCAATCATTGTTTTAGAAGCAACTTTTTTAACGTTAATTAGTGCCTGTAGTCTAATTAATTCATCTGGTTGCAACGGTCCTACATCGGTATGATCGTCTAAGAAATTTCGATACATCTCAATAACATGGCGTTGCTCAACATTTTGAGGTGCATTTCGTGCATATTGACGGACAACGTCTGAAATCCGAGGATTCATCGTATAATTTATTGTAGCATCTTGTAAATTTTCCAAACGTTCTGTGGTATATTGATTTAGTGAGGCGGCCTCGTCAAAGTCTGTCGTACGGAAATATTTGTCAAAAAATAACTTTGTGGGAATAATGACGGTATTCTTTTGAAATATGGCTACATCTCTGACGGGTTTCAGAAAATAACCTACATACGTGTAATGAGTAATGTTATCAAATTCAACATAACCCAATTCTAATCCGTAATAATCTCTCAGATGCTTTTCGCACATCAACATGGTCAGGTTTTTCATGGCACCGCCTTTGCATTCCGCTTTGTTCGGAGTAAAAATGCATATCGTAGAAGACATAACTATCCTTGTTTTTTTTATTTCCCTCCTTTTCCCCAAACAAGAACTCTATGTTGAAAAAACGAGTCTTTAATTTTAAACGGGGTAAAGTGGGAAAACGTTTCAAAGATTTCAAGTTTCAAGCGAAATCCAAATCGGCTTTAGACGCACTCGTTCGAGGTAGCAAAAAGCTGGAAAATGTTATAAAGAAACTTTTCAGTAAGAAAACATTAATGGCAGTCGGAGTCACTTCGGCCGTGAGTATCGGCATCACGAGTATCTGGGATTATATCGAATCTAATTCGGGTTGTTTTATGAAGAAAACTGATCATTCGATTTGCAAGGTACGCGAATTGAGTTGCTGTCAGAAAGATGCCCTAGACAACGTTCCCTTCTGTTCAGGTATTAGCGTAGATTACGAAAATATATGCGATCAATTCAATGAAGAACGGGAAGGTTCTTGTTGTAGACTTTGTAATTGTGAGGCGTTTCACTGCGACGGCGACGAAACGATGCAATGTCAAAGACCTACGGTGGGCGAAGCCTTGACTCATTTCGCTCAAACCTTGGGCTCGGGTGTCTGGTCGAGCGTGGAGGCCATTTTTCCCTGGCTAACGTACGTTCTTTATGGGATAGGTATCGTTTTCATAGTTTGGTTATTGAGTCTAGTTTCGCCTTATATTCGTCGGTTGTTACAAAGAAAAAAGAAGTACGATGTATGAAAAACTAGCACAATGTTATTTGCCGGTCGATGATTTATTAAAAGAATTGTACGAGGAGGCATCGTTAGAACGGGAAATGCAATTTGTGCTAAAACGTCCCGGAATACATCCCATTGCATACCTCATCACTTTGGATTTGGTAACGAATCCAAAGATTGTTCACGTGGCTCGAAAATATATTTCAAATCTATTGGGGAATAAAGAAAAATACGGATACATTTACTATTTGAACAGTCAACCTATGCTAATTCCTCTAAATGTCCGTTTTCAAGGAGTAGAACTGTTTGTGGATTGGATGGATAAGGACGAAATTGTGGAGGCGATGCATAAACTGGCAAACGAAATTTCATGTAAATGGACAGTGATGCATGAAATTACAATGATTGAAATTTACTATTTTTTTATTCGGTTGATGAACCCTCATTTAACATGGCTGGCTATAGAAAGTATGATTAATAGTGTCAGAGGTCATGCTCATTTGATAATGTCCACAGAACGAAAATATAAATACCGAATGGAAGACGAAGACGAATGGAAAGAAAAGTCGAGGTTATGTAAAAGTACGTAAAAAAAAAAAAAAAAAAAAAAAAAAAAAAAAAAAAAAAAAAAAAAAAAAAAATTGTTTTTTTTTTTTTTTTTTTTTTTTTTTTTTTTTTTTTTTTTTAACCTATTTAATAAAAGAGACAAGCATCAAGGATATTTCTGTATTATGGATTATTCTTTGGTGGTTACAAGTATCCTAAATAATAGGGTGCTTTCAAATGCAGTACAAGATTTGGAAGAACGAACACAGGCTTTAAATTTAATTACATCCGAATGGAAATCACGTATTGAAAACACTCATGCTTATCAGATGCATTCGAAGGGAAATGCATCATATTTGAAAGGACGTTTATGTAAAAGTGAACAGGCTTATATCGCAACACTCAAATTCACAAATGAAATGTACCCGGTTATCATAGCTGGTGAATGGTATCTCCAAAAAAAAGGAAATGATTTTTCCATAATTTCTCGGGAATGTGAACCTCTTCGATTTATCGCATCGTCTATGCGAGTTGATTCAGAAAGTAAACTTCATGATGGTGGTCGATTCTTTATTAGAGTTTGTAAACCGAGTTTTTGCCATACCTGTGCACAAAGACACTTGGATTATAAAGTTCCAATCGCCGATAAAAATTGGTGCGTAAACAGTTTAAGGGTGTTTGATGGAAATAGCATAAAAAACACATTCACTATAAATTTACAAGAAGATTTGCTTCAACTGGGTAAATTTATGGGTATTATGTTTATGATAATAGATAGGCGAACAACTTATGGAACTAATGAATATAAAATTGGTGGTACCATTCATGAATTAATAGTGTTTCAAAGTTCCGTTCTGTTGCCTCCGGCCTCATTAATGCTCGGACCCAGCTCGGATGTACCAAGCGTTGAATTTCCAGAGGATTAAAAAAAAAAAAAAAAAAAAAAAAAAAAAAAAAAAAAAAAAATTTTTTTTTTTTTTTTTTTTTTTTTTTTTTTTTTTTTTAATATAAAAATCTAAATCTAAATCTAAAATTTTTTAGTTGTTTAAATTTTATAATAAAGGATGGTATCAACGGTCGCGTGCGTAGCAGTTAGGTACGCAAATGAATGTCTGGATGAAATTGTTGTTGTTTATGACTCAGAGTATGCCGTATTCAAAGATCCTAATGAATTCAAACTCAATCCTCATCATGAATTAGTTGCAGTAGATTTGAATTCGTTTAAATTTTTGAAAAATCACACTTCTAAAAGTATAAAAATACTAGGTAAAAATAGTTTAAGATTTCCTTGTTGGGAATGTGGTAATGAAAAGTGTTTGATTACAATTGCTTTCCTGGGATGGTTGAGACGCATAAGTAAAAAAAGTGTAACGTTCAAACACGGAAATCAATCTCCATTACATTTAAAGTCTCCCAGAACTCATAGATTATTTATAGCGTTAGAATTTGATGAAGAAAATAATCCAATAAACGGATGTGTGGTAGCAGATAACGGTTATTTGGATGGAAATCCGGATCGTTGGCTTCCAATCGCATGCGAATCAAATTACGTTTTAACCGCCATAGGATCGAAAACTGCCGAATGGTTACGGAAGAAGGTATCTTTTCCGATATTAGAGGAACGCAATGTTGATTTAACATATCCCTGCGTGGAATGTAAAAAAAGAAGTTGTCCACTCGTAAAAACCTTTTATGTTTGGAGAGCAGAAATTGTTAGAACAAGGTTCATTAAACATATAAAATCTTGAAAAAAAAAAAAAAAAAAAAAAAAAAAAAAAAAAAAAAAAAAAATTTTTTTTTTTTTTTTTTTTTTTTTTTTTTTTTTTTTTTTTTTTTTTTACCCCTCCCAATGTGTATATATTGAGAGTATCGAGTTTTTTTTACTCTTTATTTAACATGTACTATTCATTTCATTGGGAAAAGATTCAGACGCGCTTCAACATTATTCGAGTGCAAGTCACTTTTTTAGACGAGCAGGGTCGACGGCATCTCATCCAAAAGTATTACGAAGAATGGATCGGTGTTTGCACCCAACACATCGACCGAGTCGTACAAGCCATCCAGTTACATTTTCCTGGCAGTCGCGTCTTATACAAACGCGTCAGCGAAGTCAAAAAAATTTTACCCTATTTCGAAGACAGACTGGCTCGCGATAAATTCGAGTACCGTTCGAAACCATTTTACAAAGTCTATACGACTGCTTCCATTAAGAACGTCGGGCGTTTATTCAACCGTTTCAAAATCGGATATTACGCTCCGGAAGATTGGTTGACGCGCATTTATATCGATCTTTGTTTTCGGCATCAGTGTTTTTCCTTTTATTATCGATGGTACGACTTGAACCACGACACCGAAGCTTTGGTGGACGCGCTCGTCCCGATACAACCACTCGACCGGCCACTGCCGCCACCCGACTGGACGTTTGCGGCGTTCGATTTGGAGTCGGTGCCTCTGGTAGGTGAACACGTACCCATGGGTCTGTATGCGACAGATCGCATCGTCATGATCAGCCTTTACAAATGGAATCGAGGGGAAGGTGTTCGGCGTTGGTTACTCTACCTGTTACCCGATGGAATCACAAAACCTCTCGCCGCCGCCGACGCCTCCGCCTCCGAAGCCGCCGTAGAATCTTTTCAAAGCGAACGAGACCTGCTCGTTCGATTTCACGAATTGTTGGAGGACGCCGACATACTGACGGGTTATAATATCAACGCGTTCGATTTACCCTGTCTCTTTGCCCGTCTCCTCTGGCTCAATCTGACTTCCGTTCTCCGGCATTATCGATCGAAACACGTAGGCACGGACGTGGTCGTCACGTACCGTTCCAAGATGACCGTGGACCTCTACGCGTACGTGAAAACTTTCTCCGGCTACGATTTGCCGAGTTTCAAGCTGGACGACGTCGCTCGCGTCAAACTGAAAGGCGAGACTAAAGTGGGCGTCAAAGCGACCGGGATCTGGAGTTGGTACCGAAAACGGTACCCCCAGAGCCTGTTCGAAGAAGAGAACGCGGAGCGTTGTTTCAAAGCCCTGCAGCCCGAAACGGTCTCGCGAGCTCAAGATTTCGGAACGTTTCGCACCTACTTGGAATATTGTCTCCGAGATTCCGAGCTCGTGTATCGTCTCTTCGAAAAAGAGTACGTCCTTTCTTTCTTGGTAGAAAGGGCCAATTTCACGGCTCTCGATGCCGTCGAGGCGCTCCATTTCGGTAATTCGCGTTACTTGCTAGAACTGTTCAAGACGTACGGTACGAGACTCGGTTATTTCATCAACCCGAAATTTTTCAAAGCGGATTCCGCCAAGTATCAGCAGTCGTTGTTGGGGGGAGCTCGCACGTATCAGGGGGCTCTCAATTACTGCATTCCCGGGAAAATGTACGAAGACGTTTCCGTGCTGGACTTTGCGAGCATGTATCCGAGCACGCTGGTCAGCAGCAATCTCTGCTACGGCACGTGCACCATCCTGTCGCGCGAAGACTGGCTGGCCGTTCCGCCTTTGCGACGACGACGCTTGAGATGCATACCGTACCAACAACATTCCAGTGCCGATTTTCAAAAACGGGAGCGGCCTCGCGATAAGTTTGCCTATCCCGCGTTCGATCCGGAGCGGCATCCTTTCGTGATCGTTCACTCGCCCGAGCAGGAGGCTTTCTTGCCCCACATCGTGCGCCATTTCTTGGAAACGCGGCAATTTCATCAGAAGGAATGGAAGCGAACGCGAGACGTCTATCATTACAACGTGCAACTCGGAATCAAAATTTTAGTCAATTCTCTGTACGGCGTCATGGCCAGCAAGGATTCTCCGCTCGCCTACCTGCCCATCGCCATCACGATCGTCACGCTCGCGCGCAACCAGTTGCTCGGCTCGTTTCATTACTTGACGAGTCGGGGCTACGACGTGTGTTATGCCGACACGGACTCGCTGATGGTGCATCGCTGGCCCCTCGATCATGCCGATCCCGTCAACACTTTCCTGGACCTACCGAACGTGGAGTTGAAATTCGAGCAGCGCATGAAACGATTACTCGTTCTCTCCAAAAAGAGATATATTTACGAGCGAGAGGACGGCACCCTCGTACCGAAAGGATTTCAGAAAAAGGTAAACGGGTTGATTGAATACATGACATGGACAATCTTGCCAATGTGTTGGAAGAGATTGTTGGAGGAAGAACGAGAAGCGGCGACAACAAGAGGACGAGAAGAAAAAGTAGCGGTAGAAGAAGAAGAAGAAGAAGAAGAAGAAGAAGAAGAAGAAGAAGAAGAAGAAGAAGAAGATGATGATGATGAAGAAGAAGAAGAAGAAGAAGAGGATATAATTATAGCGGCCACAACATACGAAAACAAAATTAAAAAACAGGAAGAAGCGAGTTTGGGTTGGATAATTTGGGTGAACGTTCTTTTGGAAGCCCAATACCGATGTCGCGATCCTCAAAAATATGCCATCTACCGCAAAATTAAAAAACTCGACCAGTACGTCTCGGAAAAATGCATTGCTGTCAAATATCTACTCAAGTACCCGAATAAGACGGGAGACGAGCACGTGGAACTCACGTACAGTCGAGCCGATGTGGCTGTGAAAGAAGCGGGTAATTGGGTCATGGACGTGGAAGATTGTCGATGGGTGGACTACGAAAAACTCTTTGTCAGTCAAAAGAAGATTTTTTGTATGCTTCTCAATCGCGCCTTCTGGAAGATGAACGATCCGACAAACATGGCCGACATGGTCTTGAACGGCCTTCGCTGGAAAGGGTTTGTACACGCGGAGCACTTGCACCGACAGGTCACCGGACGAGGCGTACTGCTCCTCGTGGAAACTGGTGTAAAGTACACATTTCAGATGAACGATCACCTATCCCCCAGCAATAAATACTTGAGTCAACATAAAAAATATGTTGCCTCTGGTTTTATTGCACAGGCTAACCAAAGAAAAAGGAAAAATCAATAGACTAAGTTTTTAAAAGTGCGACTTGTAGTAGTTCGAGTTTTAGGTTAAAGTTTGACTCGTAACTCTTTTCTGGTGTCAGTAAAAAATCTAAAACCTAAAGAGGTTACATTTAAAAAAAAAAAAAAAAAAAAAAAAAAAAAAAAAAATTTTTTTTTTTTTTTTTTTTTTTTTTTTTTCAGGTGTGTTAATAAATATAATTTTCGGCCTATAACTTTTTCCTGGGGTCGGTAAAAATTTAAAATCTAAAGAGGTCGTTAACCTTTAACCTTTGACCTATAACCTTTAACATTTGATCTAACTTTATATATATATATATATATATATATATATATATATATATATATATATATATATATATATATATATATATATAAATAAATTACTGACTACTTCTCCTTTAAGGTAATTACCCTTGAGGTAATCCCTTGATGTTAATTTTTTCTCTTGTTTACCTCTTTATTCTGACATGTTAGTTAATGTAAATTTCGACTCCACTCTTTTCTGGTGTTAGTAAAAATCTAAAACCTAAAACATTTGATGAAAAAAAAAAAAAAAAAAAAAAAAAAAAAAAAAAAAAAATTTTTTTTTTTTTTTTTTTTTTTTTTTTTTTTTTTTTTTACCTCTTTATTCTGACATGTTAGTTAATGTAAATTTCGACTCCACTCTTTTCTGGTGTTAGTAAAAATCTAAAACCTAAAACATTTAAAAAAAAAAAAAAAAAAAAAAAAAAAAAAAAAAAAAAAATTTTTTTTTTTTTTTTTTTTTTTTTTTTTTTTTTTTTTTTTTTTTTTTTTAACTGAAATATAAACTGATGTAAGATTTAATATGTAATGTAAAAAAAGGTGTGCAAAACATTTTCACAAAATGGCAGATGAACTTTTGTTGCGCGAAAATCCAAGACGGTTTGTCATTTTCCCTATTGAATATCCAGATATATGGCTCATGTACAAAAAAGCAGAAGCCTCTTTCTGGACTGTTGAAGAAGTCGACTTGTCACACGATATTGCAGACTGGGAAAAATTAACGACCAGTGAAAAACATTTCATTTCTCATGTTTTGGCCTTTTTTGCTGCAAGCGATGGCATTGTAAATGAAAATTTAGTTAAAAGATTTTCCCATGAAGTTCAAATTGCCGAAGCACGATGTTTTTATGGTTTTCAGATAGCTATAGAAAATGTCCATTCCGAAATGTATAGTCTCCTGATCGATACCTACATTAGAGACAAAAGAGAAAAAGAAAATCTCTTTAACGCTATTGAAACTTTACCGTGCGTCAGAAAGAAGGCGGACTGGGCCCTTTCTTGGATTAGTTCTCCGAATGCATCATTTGGGGAAAGGATCGTAGCTTTTGCTGCCGTTGAAGGGATTTTTTTCTCTGGATCTTTTGCGGCCATATTCTGGTTGAAAAAGAGAGGTTTAATGCCCGGTCTGACGTTCAGTAATGAACTTATTAGCAGAGATGAAGGATTACATTGCGACTTTGCTTGTTTAATGTTTAGCTATTTAACACACAAACCTTCAGGACAAAGAATTGTGCAAATCATATCGGATGCAGTTGCCGTCGAACAAGAGTTTCTCACTGAGGCATTGCCCGTCGCTTTAATTGGAATGAACAATAAACTGATGAAGCAGTACATTGAATTTGTTGCAGACCGGCTTTTGGTTGAGTTAAATTGCGGAAAAGTGTATGGTGTAGAAAATCCTTTCGATTTCATGGAGCATATAAGTTTAGAAGGTAAAACAAACTTTTTTGAGAAAAAAGTAGGAGAGTATCAAAAAGCTGGTGTAATGTCTAAGAAGGAAGATTTTCGATTCACTCTCGAGGCTGATTTCTAAAAAGTAAAGAAAAAAAAACAAATAATCTTTTTTCGGCGATGAATCAAGATGTTTTTCAAAAGCCTAGTCGAGTCCATTCTGAAACAGATGGCGGATCCGGACGACGTCCTTGCCTGCAGCGCCACCGGCGCGCTCACGCGAGACATCCGCGACGACCTCATCCAGGCGTACGAGCTGAGCGAGCCCCTCGTCCGCCGGCACGCGCAGGCCTTCCTGGGCAGCAGCAGCTTCCTGGATTTCCTGATAAAGCTCTCGAGGCTGCCGCATCACGCGGACCGCTGCCGTCCCGCCGCCGCCGCGTTCCCGGATCGGAATTGCGGAACGGGAGGCGGCGGCGATTCGGAGACGCGCCGGGAAAATGAGGACTTGAAAACCCAATTGAGCGACTGCGAGAGTCGACTGAGAGCGTGCGAGGTGCAAAACGAGTCGTCGCTAGCGGAACTGCAAGAATTGAAAAACATGAAACAATTGTTTCGCGAAAGCGAAATTCAAAAAGAAGCAATTAATCAAGAATTGATCGAATGTAACAGGCAAAAGCAACAATTAATTTTGAATATATCACAATTAAATGGACAAATTGAAGCATATCGAAATACCATGCAATTGTCTGCCGATTTGAATAAAAACTTGAGTGAAAATGCTACACATATGGCTATTGAATGCGCCAAAGTGAAAACGGAGGCAGAGTTTCATAACAAATCATTGCAAATGGAAAATTTGGAGCTAAAAAACTACTTGACTAATACACCTGCATCGGTGGCTCAATATGACGATCAGCTTCCAATGATTACTGAAGTACCTGATACTAACGTACCGAGAATAGAAAACATACCCGGGGGATTGTTTCATCAGGACGTTATACCGTGTGAATTTAGTCAAGAAACAGATCAAAACAGTACAAAGTTAGAGCGGGAATTATCCGAATGCAGAGAACAGCTGCAAAAGAAGGATAAGGAACTGAACGAATTGACTTGCCGATTCAATACCAAGGAACACAATTTAAACGACATAAAAAATCTTTATGACGAGTGTTTAAAAAAAGTCAAAGTATTGGAAAATGAGTTGAATGAAACAAAAAATAATCGTGCAAACTTTGATGGAAACAATGACTGTGAAATCAACACATTACAATCTCGACTGAGAGAAAAAGATAAAAAATTTGAAAATGCAGAGCGTGAATTTAAAAAGGAATTGAACGCACTCAAAGATAAACTGAAAGAAAAAGAATTTGAATTAAACATTTTAACTGACGGTGAAAGTCGCGAGAACAAAGCAAAATTGAAACGGGAGTTAAAAACATGTCAAAAGCAAAACGAAGAATTACTCGGGGAATTGAAACAAAAGAAAATGGAACTCGAGGGTTGCCAAAATCGATTAGCAATGAAAAACTCTATCATAGAGTTTTTAGAAACAGAATTCGATAATTTTGAAAAAAATCGTGATGACTATGAAATGCAAATTGATGATCAATCTGTTTCGAAAAATAAGGATGAGGCTATTCTGTTACAACTGAAAAAGGATTTGGAGTTACTGAAAACTTTTAAACGACAAATGGAGCGAATAAAACCGGTAACATCCAAATTTCAAATATTACCAGAAGAGTTTGCGGATGTTATACTGAACTTACAAACAGGTGCTTCCAAGGACTTGCTTGACATTTCGGCAGCTTCAAATATAAAAATGGATAACAAGTTTGTCGCAGAAGTAACAAAGCGTCTAGAAAGTCATAAAACATGTCAACAAGTGTTAATGGAATTAATAAAAGCAATTACTCCATATAAAGCTATTGATAAGGACGACATAAGGTGGTCTCAAGATATCATACCGTGGATAGGAAGAGAAGCAAATTTCAGTAATGAAATAAAAAATTATTTTCAGGTAGAGGATTCCAATATGATTGACATTGTTGTTCAAAATATTGAACCAATATTAAAACGTTTACATTCGAATAAAAACCCAGAGCCAGGGTGTAACGAATTTTTAAAATATATGCAAACATTCGAAACACATATACTTTTTCATTTTAATGCTGCAAAGGATGCATGTTATAGGAACTTGTTGATAGATTTAAATCTCGATCCAAATACTCCTAAAGAATCCTTTAGATCCACATTGGAAAAAATTGTAAACGATGAATGGATGTCACTTTACACCCAATGGGTTACAGCGTTAGGTTTCGATACAAAAACAGATAAAAGAGAGTTTTTGGCAAAACTGTCTTCGCTCAAGTCTTGTATAAGTAAACGAGATGTCAGAGTCTCGTCAAAAGTTTATGAAGTACCGGATTCCGGGAAGAGATCAAAAGTTTTAGAAAATTTCTCGTATATTGAGATGCAAAATTTGGTATTGGCGTTGTACAGCGAATTATTTAAATTAAAATGGGAATATCTTCAAAATATTATTCCAACGAATGAAGAAATAGTGGAGAAATGTAGAAATAAAATTAAAATTCTTGATAGATTAAATAAAGATATTGATAGAAGTAATGTTTTATTAGATATATATACACAGTACGTGAGATTAGATTTGTATTTTTATAGAAAACAATCAAATCATTTTACAGACATTGTAACAAATATGTCGGAATTATTGCGCCAATGTATGAGTGAAACAGAGCAATATCTTAAAAATTTATACACAGCTTAAAAAAAAAAAAAAAAAAAAAAAAAAAAAAAAAAAAAAAAAAAAAATTTTTTTTTTTTTTTTTTTTTTTTTTTTTTTTTTTTTTTTTTTTTCTCAACACTCCCGTAAAAATTTAAATCTCGGGATAACGAAATTCTGTCGCAATCTATAAATTTCCTTCTTTAATTTTTGACAGCGAGAACAAGTCAGAATCATTTAGCGAAACGTTTGATTTCTTGTTTTTTTCCGACTTGTGGGTTGTCCGATTATAGTTTTCATTGAATTCGATTCGGGAGGATCGTTATCAATATGTTTTCTTTTTATGACAGATGATGATGGGTCGGGTACTTGTTCACATGACACGTTGTCGTTTAAACTCGATTCGGGGGGATCGTTATCAGTACGCCTTCTTTTTCCAACAGATGATGATGGTTCGGACGCTTCGCCGCATGACACATTGTCGTTTAAACTCGATTCGAGGGGATCGTTATCAGCACGCCTTCTTTTTCCAACAGATGATGATGGTTCGGACGCTTCGCCGCATGACACATTGTCGTTTAAACTCGATTCGGAGAGCTCGATATCAGCACGTTTTCTTTTTCCGACAGATGACGATTTTTCGGGCGCTTCGCCACACGATACATTTTCAGTTGAATTCGTTTCGGGGGGCTCGATATCAGCACGCCTTCTTTTTCCGACAGATGACGATTTTTCGGGCGCTTCGTCACACGATACATTTTCAGTTGAATTCGTTTCGGGGGGCTCGACATCAGCACGTTTTCTTTTTCCGGCAGTGGACGGTTCGGGCGCTTCGCCGCACGACGCGTTGTCGTTTAAACCCGATTCGGGAGGGCAGATATCAGTATGCCTTCTTTTTCCGACAAAAGAGTCGCTGTAACGACGTTTCAAGTTTTTAAAAGAATACGGTTGGGGTGGTTCGATATAACCGCGTCTTAAACACTCCTCTTCATCAGGAAATTCCAATTCCCAAAAATGCTCTGGTGTTTTGGGAGGAGATTTCCCTCGATGTCGCGATACTTTTTTCAATCTCTCTTTCAATGATTCTTCGTCCAAATCGGGTATACATTTATAATAGTCTTCACAACAAGCACATGCATGACCGGGATATTGTCTTCTGTCGGCGTGCTTACGAGACATTTTTTCGAAACATTTTTGTGGCATATTTTTCTTTTCCAAGAGATCAAAATTTTCAAAATGCTTTTCGGAATTTTTTTTTGTGTGGTCCGTGTCAGGGTGCTTTCGATGAGATGCTAAGATGCCAACCAGTTTAACAACAGAAAACAATAAGCTCCAAGCCCAACTCGGCTTTGGTTCTGATTCGGAATTTTCGGGAACAATTGACATACTTTGCATACCCTGCCAACCGTCGTGATCTTCTACCCATGATTCTAATTTTTCTTTTACTAATCTAGAAAAACATTCGTACATTACATCTATGATACTTTTAGGTAACTTTTCTCTGATACATTTTACAGCCAATTCTCCGACGAAAACGAAAAAAGCTATTATTCGACTCCAAGTTATACCTTCGGAAAACAATTCAATAGATACACCTGATAAAATACTACCTATGTTATCTTCGTTAATAATTTCTATTTCACTGCAAATTTTTTTTAATACACAATGATACGATTCTTGAAAGACTTTAAGAATTTCGCATGTTTTTTTAACAAGATCTTTTTCTTTTTCATTCATCGCACTGACTGCATCAAAATTTTCATGATGACGCAGTAGAAAAGAAAATACATTTTCAAGGAAAAAATCTGTTCTTATTATATCCTTTTTCTTATAACTTTTCCTTTCAAACTCATCAAGTTCTCCGTGCACAAAAGCTTGTTTAAATAGCAAGTTTCTGGACATTTTACAATGCGTTGTACTTTATTTAAAATATGACAACTGATATATGAAAAGTAAAAATCAAACAGTTTTATAGATTAAATCATATTTTTTTTTATGTAAAAAAAAAAAAAAAAAAAAAAAAAAAAAAAAAAAAAAAAAAAAAAAAAATTTTTTTTTTTTTTTTTTTTTTTTTTTTTAAATATGATTTCTATAAGCTATTTGCCATGGATGCTATGGTGCCAACCAGTTTAATTGAAGAGTACAATAACCTCTTTGCCCAACTCGGCTTTGGTTTTGATTCGGAAATTTCGGGAACAATTGATATACTTTTTATACCCTCCCAACCGTCGTTATATTCTACCCAGGATTCTAATTTTTCTTTTACTAATCTAGAAAAACATTCGTACATTACATCTATGATACTTTTAGGTAACTCTTCTCTGATACATTTTACAGCCAATTCCCCGACAAAAGCGAAAAGAGCTATTATACAATGCCAACTTATACCTTCGGAAAACAATTCATTAGCTACACCTATTAAAATACTACCTATGTTATTTTCATTAATAATTTTTATTTCACTGCATAAATTTTTACATGCATTATTATACTTTTCTTGAAAAAACTTAAGAATTTCGTAAGTTTTTTCAATAAGATCTTTTTCTTTTTCATTCATCGCACTTACCGCAAAAAAATTTACATGATGACGCAGTAGAAAAGAAAATACATTTTCAAGGAAAAAATCTGTTCTTATTATATCATTTTTGTTATAACTTTTCCTTTCAAATACATCAAGATTTCCATGCATGGAAGATGCTTGAAACAGCAAATTGTTAGACATTTTACGACGAAAGATACTTTATTTAAAATATGACAAATGATATATAAAAGTTAAAAAAAAAAAAAAAAAAAAAAAAAAAAAAATTTTTTTTTTTTTTTTTTTTTTTTTTTTTTTTTTTTTTTTTTTTGAAATATCTAGAATTTAATTTTTTTCATTTATTTATGAGAGGGTTGAGTGGTATAAAGACACGAAAACAAAGATTTAAGCCGAGAGGCGGTCGCTGGCGCTCGCGCCTCACGGCTTAAATCTTTGTTTTCGTGTCTTTATACCACTCAACTTTTTTAAGTGTAACTTAAAAAAGATTTATATTACATTATGTCAAATTCCTTTTCATGGGATGAAATGTTAGATTCTCTTTGCCATGTAACACATGAACAAACATTCGCTGCATTTCATTATGATCAAAATGATTCGTTTTTCAAAAGCCTTTCAACACTTGAAATTTTACCAACCCTAGAATCTATACTTTCCGATCGAAATTTCGTGACTACCTCAGCTTTTTCTGGTGCCGGATCATGGGGTGAGACATGCTCTAACCATTTTAAACCTAGTTTATTTTCCAAATGTTTAGCTGCCAAAGTAAAAATTGAAAAACATAAACTATTCAGATTGCAACAGGTGAAAAAAAAATTAAAAATGAATGAGCCGTGCTCTTGGTATTCGGTCAATCTGCTGGTTTCATTAGCTCGTTTAAATGAGTAATAAAACCCACAACGATTTTCAAATAGTAGGGTATGAAACTTAAGTAACTTTGGAAACTCAATAAAATAAGGATAGTGGAGCAAAGAAAAATGACGATTGTAGAACAAGTAGATCAACAAACTCTATTAAAGAATTTAGAGACCAGTGTAAAAGATTTTCAAAAAGTTTTTCAAAAATTTAAAAAAGAATGGGACACTTTCATCGATAAGGTTGACGACGACAGTTGCGACATAGATCAAGATTTAGTATGTAATATTATGGATGAGTACGATATTTCTGTCCAAGCTATGGAAGACACTTTACAGGATCTTTTAAAAGATTTCGACGATTCCAATAAATTGAAACAGAATTAGATTTAAAAAAAAAAAAAAAAAAAAAAAAAAAAAAAAAAAAAAAAAATTTTTTTTTTTTTTTTTTTTTTTTTTTTTTTTTTTTTGAGGTTGTTTATGAGTTTTAAAGTCGTCGCTTGTCGCTGGGAGATGACAAAGTCAACATCTATTGCCTCTGTTATCCGTATTCCACATTCCACTTCGACTTTGATAAAAAAATAAAAGTGTGCCAAATTTTTTAAGTCAACTTTTAGTTTAAAACAATAATCAAACAAGGTTTGTTGAAATCTTTTATTTTTCTCACCAGACTTTTTCTACATATTTGTTCACGATTGCGGTTACCGGTGCAATCATCAGTCTCCTTTTCACCCAGCTCCATCAACTTGAAAAAATAATGAAATTTTTGACGGCATGGAGACGCGAGATCGCGAAATGGGGCTCCGGGTGGAAGCGTCTACCTCGAATAATCTCGAACGTGATTTCATGGTCGTGGGAATTCGTGAGAGAGTCGTACTACTTTCCTGCCTATCGCGAGTTGAGCGCAAGAGCCACTCGATTAGAGTCCGAGCTGAATACGCTCCGGGAGGTAAAGGAGGCGTTGAGGAAACGGCTACTCGACATCAAGCACGTAGCGTACCGAAATGCCTTGCTGAGATCCGAAATCGCGAGCTTGAGAGAACAACTGGCTTCCGCACGTTCTGAAATTAGCAGTCTCAAGGAAAGACGCACCTGCGTAAAATGTTACAAAGATTTTTTTACAGATTTACATTCCAAAATGTGATTAAAAAAATAAACTCGAGTCATTTTCAGATTTTTAATATTAAAGGATTAAAGACATTTTAAAAAGATGAATACGGAAAGATTCAATCCTCATTTAGATCAACACACTAGAACGCATAAACCACCGCAACTGAATTTCGAAAACAAAGAGAATAATGCGTATTCTGATATGCCGAGAGATGGTTATACACTGAATAATCCTCATGCGAGATGGGGAGATAAGAATGGACGAACTTATTTTGCAGCATTAAATAATATTAAAAAACGGTGAAGAAATAAATGTCAAAAAAAAAAAAAAAAAAAAAAAAAAAAAAAAAAAAAAAAAATTTTTTTTTTTTTTTTTTTTTTTTTTTTTTTTTTTTTTTTTTTTTTTAAGGAAGTGAAATTGTTTCACCTGATCAGTTGACATATGACAGCGCTGCCAGTCGGCTGCTCTTCCGTTTTTCTCGCTTGAAATTTTGTCGAACTTTGTAATAATTAAACTATGAAATAATTCCAGACTTTGAAAAATTTTGCAGAACTCCGAAATAATTCCAGACTTTGAAAAATTTTGCCGAACTCCGAAATAATTCCAGACTTTGAAAAATTTTGCCGAACTCCGAAATAATTCCAGACTTTGAAAAATTTTGCCGAACTCCGAAATAATTCCAGACTTGAAAAAATTTTGCCGAACTCCGAAATAATTCCAGACTTTGAAAAATTTTGCCGAACTCCGAAATAATTCCAGACTTTGAATATATATATATATATATATATATATATATATATATATATATATATATATATATATATATATATATATATATATTACTTAATACTTCTCCCTTAAAGTAATTTTCTGGGACTTTATCATTATAAAAATCCTCGACAATCCCAGTCTGTTTTACCTCTTTATTCTGACGAGTTAATAAATCATAAATTTCAACGAGTTTCGACTTCCGTCTCAAAAATAAAAATCTCATCAATCCAGATTAAACCGGATTAAACCATATATATATATATATATATATATATATATATATATATATATATATATATATATATATATATATATATATATATATATATATATATATATATATATATATATATATATATATATATATATATATATATATATATATATATATATATATATATATATATATATATATATATATATATATATATATATATATATATATATATATATATATATTACTTAATACTTCTCCCTTAAAGTAATTTTCTGGGACTTTATCATTATAAAAATCCTCGACAATCGCAGTCTGTTTTACCTCTTTATTCTGACGAGTTAATAAATCATAAATTTCAACAAGTTTCGACTTCCGTCTCAAAAATAAAAATCTCATCAATCCAGATTAAACCAGATTAAACCATATATATATATATATATATATATATATATATATATATATATATATATATATATATATATATATATATATATATTACTTAATACTTCTTCCTTAAAGTAATTTTCTGGGACTTTATCATTATAAAAATCCTCGACAATCGCAGTCTGTTTTACCTCTTTATTCTGACGAGTTAATAAATCATAAATTTTAACGAGTTTCGACTTCCGTCTTAAAAATAAAAATCTCATCAATCCAGATTAAACCAGATTAAACCGGATTAAACCATATATATATATATATATATATATATATATATATATATATATATATATATATATATATATATTTCTGGGACTTTATCATTATAAAAATCTTCGACAATCCCAGTCTGTTTTACCTCTTTATTCTGACAAGTTAATAAATCATAAATTTCAACGAGTTTCAACTTCCGTTTCAAAAATAAAAATCTCATAAAACTAGATTAAACCGGATTAAACCACACACACACACACACATATATATATATATATATATATATATATATATATATATATATATATATATATCCTTGTCTTATTTACCTCTTTAATCAGGTGTGTTAATAAATATAAATTTTGACTAATAACTTTTTTCTGGCGTTAATAAAATTAAAAATCTATAGAGGTCAATGACCTTTGACCTTTAACCCATATATATATATATATATATATATATATATATATATATATATATATATATATATATATATATATTAAATTACTGAATACTTCTCCTTTAAGGTAATTACCCATGAGGTAATCCCTTGGTGTCAATCTTTATTTTCTTTACCTCTTTATTTTGACTTGTTACTAAATATAAATTTTGACTGATAATTTTTTTCGGGCAACAGTAAAAAATAAAAAAATCTAAAAAGGTCATTGACCTATGACCTTATATATATATATATATATATATATATATATATATATATATATATATATATATATTACTTAATACTCCTCCCTTAAAGTAATTTTCTGGGATTATATCATTATAAAAATCCGCGACAATCCCAGTCTTCTTTATCTCTTTATTCTAACGTGATAATATTGTTTTAACTCAAAACTTCGTACTTTACGAATGTCGCTCATTTGTGATGATTACGTTCAGTTTCAGTATTGGGTCATTTTGTTGATAATTTAAACTGTTTTATAATTGATTCGTTTGTGTAACTATTTTTTCACTGTATTTAAATTACGCGTGGTTGACAGTATATATATTCTCAATTAGTTAACGTTTCACTCTTGTGTAACATTTGTTGTATTTTTCACATGATACAATTAAATACTTTGATAAATTTGACATGAGATTAACTGGTGTAACAATGGTTAGAAAATAGGAACAGTCAACTGATACAATAATTACTTGGTTATCTTTCAAAGTCTATGCAGGAATATCATCACCTATGTTAGATATTAGAATACTGGATGTGTCATTCAAATTCTTATCCTGTTTGACATCTGAATCCATATTGTAAGATTTCCACTGTATACTATTACAACTAACTTTTCTAGCGTTTACAAACTTGATGAAAACGGCAGAATTTAGGAATCCTATTTATGTGTAGCGTTCGCTAGTATGATGAAACTGGAAAGAAAATATGTTATTTGGTGGTGGGTATTCCCAAAAACGGAAACCATAGAATCGCTTTGTTCGAGACAAATGACATCATCTCTTAAAATTTAAAAAATATATATAGTTTTGTTTTTATTGTACGATATTTTTGCTGGCCAATAATTTAAAAAAGTAAAATATATATTTTAAAAAATATATATATGCTTTTATTTTTTTTCCAACGTTGGTAATATATCTAACGCAAAAAAATGGGACTAGAGATTGAAAAAATGTTTCAATCTCTAGTCCCATTTTTTTGCTTTTTCTTCACTTTGTGTGTGAAGAATTTTTTTTTTTTTTTTTT
Organism: Maratus speculifer; assembly: GCA_964019185.1. Taxonomy (NCBI): domain Eukaryota; kingdom Metazoa; phylum Arthropoda; class Arachnida; order Araneae; family Salticidae; genus Maratus; species Maratus speculifer. Next base: position 148,928,428 of record OZ025301.1, on the reverse strand, counting down.
TTTTTTTTAAATATTTGAGAAATAAAAACCTCACGCTATCGTTCCAAATATTTCTGTTGCTGGAAGAAAAAAAATTATCAATCTGAAAAAACAAAAAATATTTTTTAAAAACAAATTTATTTTCATAAGAATAAATTTACAAAAGAAATTATATTTTTAAATACACATACATATTCTTTTATTTTTTTTTCTCCAACGTTGGTAATACATCTGACGTAAAAAAATGGGACCGGAGATTGAAATAAATTTCAATCTCCAGTCCCATTTTTTTACCTTTTCCTTCACACAAATACAAAGTAAAGGAAAAGAAAGAATTTACCAAATTTTTAAATGTCGAACTCGCTGGCAAACTGTCCAAATAATGCTTTCACGGGATCTATGTCTTGATTTACCTCCGGCGATGATACAACTTCGTAACAGTTCAATAAATGTTCGAAATCTATATCCTCGGTAGAAACAGAACGAGGTGTGTGTTCATTCCTCGTATCCTCTGCTATGAGTGGAAAAGAAGGTGTCAGTTTGTTGTTTTTATTATCCCCTGCAACGGCTGGACAAGGAGGTCCATTCTCTTCGGTGACAACTGGAAAATTAGTTTCATTCTCTTCGGCGACGGCTGGTAAAGCAGGGTCATTCTCTTCGGCGACGGCTGGTAAAGCAGGGTCATTCTCTTCGGCGACGGCTGGTAAAGCAGGCTCATTCTCTTCGGCGACGGCTGGTAAAGCAGGCTCATTCTCTTCGGCGACGGCTGGTAAAGCAGGCTCATTCTCTTCGGCAACGGACATTTCTCGATTCACAGCTACGAGTGTTGAAACATTGTCATCGTCAGGGGTATTTTCGCCACCGTGCACACTCAAGTCCATGGGACCTTCGTTCATCGAGTCGTCACTATCGCCACATAAAGTTAATGTAAAACAAGTGTCTTTTGGATTCAGGAGCGGCCGGTACCGAAAATTTTTTTGGTACCAAGTCACAATGTCCGGCGCGACAACATTCACCGTTTTATCCAACGGAATCGTATTGATTGTGATTATTTGGTGGGTGACGGATTGATCCGATCGATTCAATGGTTGCACGGGTTGAGGGGCTGCTGCTGCTGCTGCTGGTGGTGGTGGTGGTGGTGGTGGAGGAGGGGGCATCAAGAAGGTATTTTCAGTGATTTGAAGTCCCGTGCTGAATTCTAAAAGTACGGGATCATTATGGACACTTTCAGTTGGCTGCTGTTGCTGTTGCTGCTGCTGCTGCTCGTCGGCATGTAATGATGGGCTATAAAAAGATTGGGCCGAAGTGGACGGTTGGGAAGCGAGGTCACTCGTGGACGTTACGCGAGCCGTCACGTCGTGTCCGTCGTCCTCTTCGCACTCTAGGGCTTCTTCGATGATGGGCGTTTGGGGCGGCCTCTGGAACAGGTAATCGCGAACGAGTCGTCGGGACTGCGGCGACGGGTTGATTTCGCGAATCGGGTTGTCGCATTGAAAAGATAACTTGGACACATCATTCGAAGCGATAATGTGCATGGAAAAGAAGGATTTGTTGGTGCAATATATTAGATAAACGGTACCTTCTGGGATCACGTAACAGTGGTTGGGTTTCAACTGCCGCTTATTATACACAAACTGTTCATCGATCGGGAAACTTTTCGATTTGATGGTGAGTCTCTCCAACTGCTGCTTGCGTAAAAAGTAGAACAGCATTCGGACCGCGCCAACCTGATAAATATGAGCCGTGCCTATCTCGACGCGTCTCTGTCCAAAAGTGAAACAGCTCTTGACGAGAAAATTATTCACTCCATATTTGAAACAAGTTCGCGTGTCGATATTTTTTCGCAAGTTGTCGTTAACGTCTTTTAAAAGTTTCCGCGCCGTCCAGGACCACGGTTTTTCTTCGTAATAGGCGATTCGTTTGATGTAGCTACCCGTATCTAAGAAATGTTTGTGATATCGGTGGTTAAATTCTAATTTCTTATAATAGATCAGTTCGCGTTCCAGAAATATGATGAACGGGATGATGCGGTATTGAGTGGCGATGGTGACGAAGTTGGGGGGGTTCGGGAGTCTTTCGACTTCGCTCGCCGCATCCACGCGAGTGACGAACACGTCGGTCTTGCTGGAAGGGTCTCGGTTCATGGCGATACGGAGCAAGAGACGGTTCTCGAATGAAGTCGGAACCACAAAATTTCCTCCCTTTTATACCCCAAAAAAACGAGAATAGTTCACCGATCTAAAGGGTTTTTTTTTTCATGGGAGGGATGGGGTCGTTGAAACGAGTTTATCGACCTGCACAAGTAATCCGCGCGTCGTCGTCGAGTAGGGAGAGAGAGAGGGGTCGATGCTTCCAGAGGGCGAGGAACCAGTAGAGGGGAGAGGGTCGATGCTCACAGATAACATCCGCCGGGATCCCGCGCGTCGTCAAGTAGAGAGGGGGAGGTCGATGCTTCCAGATCGCGAGGAACCAGTAAAAAAGAAGGGGTCAATGCTTCCAGGTGGCAAGGAACCGAATCGGAGAAGATGAAGGGGTCAATGCTTCCAGGTGGCAAGGAACCGAATCGAAGAAGATGCAGTACAGTCAACTGCAAAAAGATTTGAGCACCGGATCCCTCATAGAAATTTTTAGAATGCACAATGACATTATTTTTTACAATTTAAACATCATGCTTTATGAATTTCGTATATTTGTGACGGCTGCATGTCAATTTGAGTATTACGTCATTGTGTGAGAAATTTACAGTCAACTGCAAAAAGATTTGAGCGCCGGACCCCTCACAGAAAATTTCAGAATGCACAATGAGAAAATATTACTTATTTAAGAGAAATTTTGCTGCTGTCATTTATCAATGTTTCGTCTTCAAACGCTATGACGTCATACTTTATGAATTTAGTACATTTGCGATAACTGCATTTCAACTTATTTAAGAGAAATTTTGCTGCTGTCATTTATCAATGTTTCGTCTTCAAACGCTATGACGTCATACTTTATAAATTTAGTACATTTGCGATAACTGCATTTCAATTTCATAATGTGCCATTAGGAAATATTACATATTTAACAATTTTTTTTTCAATCTGGCTACAAATACACTTTAACAAATTTGAACCTTTTGCCGCATCGTCACTCCTCTGCTTTTATAGAATAGCTCTCTTTTGACCAATGAAACTGCTCTACGATAGGATGAAGTAATCATTTTCTATAAAAGTGATGGAGTGATGATGTAGTAAAAGAGTCAATTTTTTAACACTGTTTTGTCATCGATGATTATTTAAACGCTATGACATTATACTTTACGGATTTCATACATTTGTGATGACTGCATTTCAATTTCAGTATTGCGTCATTTTGTTGATAATTTAAACAATTTAATAATTGTGTAACTGTTTGTTTCACTGTGTCATTGAGGTACGCGTGGTTGACGGTATATATAGATTCTCAATGAGTTAACGTTTCATTCTTGCTAAATATTAGATGCGATGTTCGATTTATTTTACGAGCGATTAAAATCAACTTGGACAATGGGGTACGTTTTAATTTCAAGATTAAGTTTAAGTTTTTCTTCCCGTTTTGGATTTTTTTTATTTCGTAAAATTTCTTCTTGGCTTCAAGGAACTGTTTTGAAAATTTCTATTATTCTTAGATTGGAGATTTTCGATGTCATATATTTCTCAAAATCTCAGTCAGATATTCACAAAGTTGCAATTGAGACGAGATTTAGAGAAACTATGACATCGAAAATGTTCAATCCACGAATAATAGAAATTTTTATCAATAATATATGAATTCTTTTTTATTTTTTCTTGTTTTACATTGTAAATTTCTTTTATTTTCTTTTATCATTATACATTTTGAATAGTTTCCCATATTTCTTTTTTTTTATTTTCTTTTATCATTATACATTTTGAATAGTTTATCAAAATCTGCCCCTCAACACTATATGATTTTTTTATTTTCTTGTTTTACATTGTAAATTTCTTTTATCATTATACATTTTCCCATATTTCTTTTCATTTTTTTTCTGCTTTTATCACACATTTTAAATAGTTTATCAAAATCTGCACCAACATTATTTGAGTTTTTTTTTTATATTTCTTGTTTTATATTTATTTTTTTTCAATCGATCCATCTGTGAAAAAATATTTACTGATTTTATGGAAATACGTTTTCAAATACATAGTTTCATTTTTTTTCTCAATTCATATTTAAAGATTATTTGCTGAATTTATGGAACGCGTTCAAATATACTTTCTTTCCAGTTTCTTATGTTTCGATTTATTTTATTATTATCAGCCAAATATAGGATTTCTAATATGAAAAATATGAGAATAAGCTTTTTGTTCTTGCTTTAAAGTTTGAATTCTTGTCGATTTGTTTAAATGATAATATATTTTCTTCCCAGTTTCTTGTATTTTTATTTTTTACCATTAATACCTAAGTATATAGGATTCCTAATTTCTACTGATAATTTTTTTTTCAATGCGAGAAGGAAAAAAAAACATGAACCTTGAAATTAAAACGTACCCGAAACATGTTCCAACTAATTTATTCAATCCCGAATACCCGCCAAATAATATATTTTCTTCCCAGTTCGATTCGATGCTTATCATAACCACGGGATTTTCTAATTTCTGTCATGGAATTTATGCGAGTCACATCATGAACTTCTTTTTTTTATTTTTTGCCTTTCGGCGGCAATGGAATCTTAGTTCTTTGTTTTCACTTGATCACCTTGAAACTGTATGATGCGAGCGAGCGAAAAAAGGGAAAGGAACTCTTACTTTGAACTAACCATTCGCTCGCCTCCCCCCCCCGCCCGAAAGCCACGAACGCTGTCCATCCGGATGATACACCCCGCATTCCGTTTCGACTAATCGCAGCAGCCTCTTTTGAGCGGATCTCTAGCAGCAGTTGGGGAGGCGGGCGCGATGCCAAGACTTTAAAAAGAAGCTTCGCGCCCTTTTTCATTACTTCACAGAGTTTTGACTTTTTTTATCAAGCAAACTCCCCGACACGAATCATGGCCTCTACGCAGTTGCTGGATTTACCCATCGACATACTCTTGATCCTTTTTCGAACGTTCATCCCTTTAAGGGACAAACTGCGTCTTTTGACGAGCATGCCGGAATTTCATGCCATCTTGACGTACCGGTCGGCTTACCTCTCGTCCCCCGTGCCCTTTTCGACCGCGTACTTGCAACGGCTGAGCCGAATCCGACCCGGCTGGTACTTCGCCACGCGAAACTGGACCCATCGATTCTGTCTTCGTCTCGATCCCGAAACCCTGAATTTCGCAATCTATCACTTTTTCCTCGAAGGATTCGAAGGCCATTACAAACCCGCCGTGCTGCACCAAAGTTTCTTTCGCGGATCCATCGACCGCGTTTTTCAAAACATCGAAAGTTTCTTGACGCAGTTCCAGTATCTAGAGGAGGAGGACGAGGGAGGGGAGACGACGGCATCCAGACCCCCCCTTTCGCGGCAACAGCAGCAGCAGCATCAGCCCAAAATGTACATGTATCGCCTGGAAGGCTACGGACTCGTACTGATCGACTCGACCGCTTCGCGAAACGGCCAACACAACTTACGGTTCTACGACTGGAGCGAAGTCGAGATCCTGCCCGGTCGCTGGCAACAAATCTACTGTCGATGGCGTTTGGACACTCATTTCAAAATCAAATGGAAACTCAACAAAACCCTCTACGTCAAATGCATGACCCCTTCGCCCTATTACTGTCACTGCGGAACGCGATTTCAAAGACTGTCTCCGATAACTTATAGAGTTTCGCCGAATCTCAGCAGTCTGAACTGGAACGAACAAGAATCCGTGCCTCTAGTGGGAGTGCAAGAATTTCGACTGGAAGAAGACGAAAACCACATGGAATCCAAAATGACTTATCACGTAAATTATAAGTTTTATAACTCGTTAGAAGTCGAAGTCATCGCCAGAAGAAACGAACGACTGAGAAGCCTGTTGGAATAAAAAACTTTTTCATCACCAACCTCCCCCCCACCAAAAAAAAAAATCTTTCCCATATTGCTGATGGAATTTTTTTTTCCATCAGATTGTTCCAAGGGAAAGGCAAAAAATTGCGCCAAAGGTTTTAAAAAGAAAAATTGGTTTATCCAATTTCTTTTTAAAACCTTTGGCGCAATTTTTTGCGACAAACAGAGTACCAACGTTGGCACAGAAAATAGAATGAAAGAAAAAAAAAATCTTTCCCATATATTGCTGATGGAATTTTTTTTTTTCCATCAGATTGTTCAAAGGGAAAGGCAAAAAATTGCGCCAAAGGTTTTAAAAAAGAAATTGGTTTATCCAATTTCTTTTTAAAACCTTTGGCGCAATTTTTTGCGACAAACAGAGTACCAACGTTGGTACAGAAAATAGAATGAAAGAAAAAACGATCTTTTTTGCTTCCTTTTCGGGAGTAACGGGCAAACACTTTTAAAATTTTTCAAGCTATGTTTTTGAGACTTGTAAAAAGTTGTTCTATACAATACACATGTATATATATATATATATATATATATATATATATATATATAGTAGACTCCTTCAAAGCCGCACTCCTAAAATCCGCAACTCTCTAAAATTCTCACATATTTTAAGGATGTAAACAATGAAATATTCAGTTCAGATGTAGGTGCAAAATTTGACTTTTTTAGCTTGATATCAATTCCTTACATTTTTTCATTTGTAATTTTTGTTAAGGTTATTGAATTCATGTTTTTTCATGAAGAAAGAATAACTTATTTCTGAAAAAAAAATAAAGATATTGCTGATTTCATTGATGATTACAATCTTACCGAATATATTTATGTATTAATCAAGCTTTTTTTAGTTATTAAATCTGACTAAACTTGAAATAACGTTTCATTATTTTATGATCTTGATGTGAATTAGTAATGTACCTTTATGAGGCAAGTTTCATTGAATAATTTAGGAAAAAAAAACACATTTCATCTCTATATAATGAATATTTAATTGTACATTATTGATTATGGCACGAAAATGTTAAAGTGTTTTTTTTTTAATTCCAATATTGGTGACCTAAAAGTATTTTTAAAAAAAGGGAAAAAAATGAACCGAGGAAAAAAAAAGTTTTTTTTTCTCTCTCGGTTCAAATTCGTAAACCGAGTCGTTTACAACGTTTTCTTTGTTCTCGTTTAAACTGGTGCAACCAGTCTAAAAAGCTCCTTCCCGTCGTCGCGTCTTTCGTCTGTACCAGCAACCAGGGTTCCGTCAATCCCCGATGTCTCGACCACTGTTTTCGAGGAACCACGCGTCCCCAGGTGATAAAGTCTAATAGTTTTTTGCCCGATTTCAATTTGATCAGTTTTCTTACGAGCGCGTACATTTCCACACCGTCGCTGCTTTCACTGTTGCCGCCTCTGCCACACCGGTAGTTGCAAATTCCTTCGCAACTCAAGGACCTAACAAGCGGACGTCCCAAAAATCTTTCGAGATCGTCGCTTCGAAAATATACCGTACCGTTTGTGGTGACGTGACAGTGTATCGCCGCACCAATTTTTTCATTCACTTCTTTTAACAATCTCACGCGAAAAGACATTCTTCGACTCGAGAAGAGAGAAAGAGATTCAATAGCTATACTTTCAAACCCAAAAAAAAATAGACCGGACTACTAAACTTATGTTTTTCATTTAATCTCTCTCTCTCTGAAAGATAAAAACGCAGAGTTGGATCGACAAGACAAAGACAAAGAGTCTGCATACCTTTTAGGGTGTAGGGAAACAACAACTAAAAAAAAAACCCCATCCTGTTTCGTGAGAAAGTTGACAAAGGCATGCATGCCCTTGAGGGGGGGAAAAAATGTTTTTCAGATGGGAACGAAAAAACAGAATGAAAAGAATAACATCCGTTGACCTTGCATGCCGAAGCAATCGAGCCGCAGCCGGTTAGCCTTGAGAGCCGACTGGACGCGCCCGCACGTCCGCCCGCTCGCTCGCTCCAGTGCATCGAATGGATGAGAGGAGGAAAAGGAGGAGGCGGGAGGGGTAAGAAAACAACACGCGGAACGTCGACTAGAAGAATTAGAAGTTGAAATAAAAAGGGAATCCTTTTTGCGAACAAAGATTAGAGACAGAGAGGGCAAAATGGCAGCGGTCGCGGAAACATCCACGTCTATGTCTTCTTCTTCTACTACTAATACTAATACTAATACTCTCGCGCCCTCCCCTATCCGACTCACGGATTTACATCCCGATATCTTGTTAACGCTTTTTCGCAACTACATACCTCTGCACGATAAATTGCACGTGCTTTCTAAAATGGAAGAATTTCGCACTCTGGTCCGGTGTCGCGGGGCCTACCGCATACCGCGCGGAGCACCTTTTTCGAACGCGTATCTGCGATTCCTGAGTCGCATTCGTCCCGGATGGTACGTGGCCCGAGAGGACTGGACGCACTGCTTCCGCTTGCAGATCGACGAAACCACGCTGCACGTTTCTCTCCGTCATTACGTGCTCTTTCCGCCCGAAATCTTGCAAACTTTGCTTTTTCGGCACCACTGGCAGCAGCAGTCCCGCGTCGGCGTGGTGGCCTGTCATCGCGCGACCCTCGCGCAATTGCATTCCAACCTGAGCAATTTTCTGGTGGACTATCACCCGTATCACCTGCTCGCCTACCATCTCCCGGGTCACGGATACGTCCTGGTCGAGCATTCCTCCCCGCGTCGTCCCACCCGTCTCTTTCAGATGCGCTTCTACGACGGCACGACCTGCATGATCGAAGTGGGACAGAAACGCGAAATGAGAGATTTCAGCAGCGGCGACGGCAGCGCGCATTTTTCGGTTCTCTTTTCGGAAGACCGAACCATCACGGTGCAATGCCTCCTGCATCGCACGTGTCGCCGTTGCGATCCTCGCGTTCGAGTCCTGTCCCCTTTCGAGTTTCGATTCGAAACGGATTTCAGAACCTCCTCCTCCCTGACTTGGAACCATCCCGAGGGGGTCCCGAGTATTCCCCTGGCCGGTCGACAAGTGTTTCGTTTGCAAAAAGACGGGCGTCACGTGCTTTCCGCGGCCCTGTCGAGTAAAACTTATTGTCCGCTTTCGAAAAAAAAGTGGAAAATTGAAAACAAAGCCGCTTGGGTGGAAGAACAGCAGCAACAGCAGCAACGGAAAGAAACAGCAGACAAGAGAAAGAGAGAGGCGGGGGTTGAAGATCAGCAGCAGCAGCAGCAACAGGATGACGACGAACCTCTTCGTAAAAAATAAGTAAGTTTATTTATGCCTTCTTTTCCCTCGGGAAAAGGTAAAAAAATAAGCCAAAGGTTAAAAAAAAGAAAGGAGTAAAAAAAAATTGTTTGGATCTTGGTCCAATTTCTTTTTTTTTACTTCTTTTCTTTTTTTTAACCTTTGGCTTATTTTTTTGCGACGCATTCAGTACCAACATTGGATACGTGTCAAACGAAAAAAAAAATTGAAGTCATCTTTCCCCCCTCTAACATCCCGATTAGATTCGCTTGAAGACATCGACACTCGAAAAAAAAAACAAAAATCACAGAGAAACAAAAATTGAAAAAGGGGAAGAAGAGGATGGTAGTGGTGGTGGAGGAAAGTGAGATAACGAAAAAAACCTTGAACCGTTTCGATGGTCAAGGAACTGCTGCTCGCTCTTTCATTGGTTACGAGTTGGTTTTTCTTTTTTTCTTTCTTTCTGTATCTGTGTGTGTGTGTGTAATTTTCAAAGGAGGTGGAATATGAGAGAGGGATGGGATGGGAGATGGTTTGACTCTTTTTGTTTTTTTTTTCTTTAGACCCTCAACTATTTAACGTTGTCAGTCCCGTGTCGGGTTTTATATTTCGAAAAAGATGGCGACTGTTGCAACTGCTCCTCTCGTCCCTGCTGCTGCTGCTGCTGCTGGTGGTGCGGCGGCGGTAACGAAATCCACTCCTGCGACCGTCGTCCGTCTGTTCGACTTGCCCCCCGAAATCCTGTTTTTGATTTTTCGGCGCTACGTTCCGCTGCACGACAAAATCTATCGTCTGCTGAGCATGCCGGAATTTCGACCTTATCTGGAAGACCGCGCGGCCTACCTGTCGCGTCCCGTCCCTTTTTCGAAAGAGTACCTGTACGATCTGTTGCGAAGCATCCGACCCGGACTGTACGCGGCTCGCACCAACTGGTCGCATCGCCTGTGTCTTCGAATCGACCCGCAAAACTTGAACGTGTTCATCCATCACTACTATTTGGAAGGATACAATCCCAACGAGAAATTCGACACTCACTACTATGTCGGGCCCGTGGATCGCATGAAACGACACCTCGATGTTTTTTTCCAAGATTTCATGCGCTTGGATCGATCGCTGCTGCTCACTTATCACCTGAAAAATTACGGATACATCGTCGTCGGTCGCTCTCCGCATTTCCCGCGGAACCGCCACGCCTACAGGATGAAATTTTACGACTGGACCGAAGTCGAGATCCGGATCGATTCGAGGCGTCCGGTGACGTCCGGTCGTGTCAGCCATTTCCACGTGACGCTGACCGCGGACCACAGACTCTTGGTCGAATGTTCCTGCGCTTCCCTGTTTCGAGTCTGTCGCTGCACCCGCGTCCTGACGGAACTGTCTCCGATCGAGCTTCGAGTCGCCGAAAATTATCGCTCGCTCGTCTGGGACGTGGCAACAGAAGAAGGACAACAACAACAACAACAACAACAACAAGCCGAAGCCAAAGCCGCCGAAGAAGAAAAACACAAAACCATTGAACAAATCGGTTATCAGCAACTCAATTTGTTAGAAGGAGGATATTTCGTGGAATCCAATCTGTACTATAACTTGGGAATGTACCACCCGTACATTCGGGTGTTGGAAAACGAATTCCAACGCCTTTTTCATTAGCAGCTCAACATCAACAAATAACTGTTAATCAATAATCAAAGACTTTAAAAAAAAAAACTTTTTTTTTCCACTTATCAATCTTTAACAGAGGATTGAAATAGGGAAAAAAGTAAAAAAAATGCGCCAAAGGTAAAAGGAAAAAAAAAATTTTTTTTCCTTTTTACCTTTGGCGCATTTTTTTTACGACAAAAGTGTTACCAACATTGGGCTCGATCATTTTAAAAAAAAGAGAGATGGAGAAAAAAAAACAATTTTTTTTTTCATTCAACAGTCCGTTTCGCTTTTGAAGGCGGCAAAAAAAAGGGATCGAAAGGTTGAAAAAGAAATTCTTTTCAACCTTTCGATCCCTTTTTTTTGCATCACATTGATCACCAACATTGGTTTCAACATAATAAAAATAAAAAAAAATAAACATAATTTTTATAGTAGAAAAATGAACTTTATATCGATTTTTTCTAAAAACTTTGATGAAAAGTACATAATTTTTTAAAGAATAATAGACTTAATAAAATAACGCAAAATTTCGATCGGATCACGAGTTTCAAAAATTGGATTAAGTTGAGTCAAAGTCGAACTAGTATACATGGACAGCAGGAGCGACAATAGCGGTAGTAGAGGATAACTTTGTCATCTCCAAGCGGAAAGTGACTTTAAACTCATAAACGACTCCTATTTATAATGTCAAAAAAAAAAAAAAAAAAAAAAAAAAAAAAAAAAAAAAATTTTTTTTTTTTTTTTTTTTTTTTTTTTTTTTTTTTTAAGAAAAACAGTGTCAAACATATATATCACTATGATATGTAAAGTAGTTTTCAACAATTTGTTAAAAAAAAAAAAAAAAAAAAAAAAAAAAAAAAAAAAAATTTTTTTTTTTTTTTTTTTTTTTTTTTTTTTTTTTTTTTTATATTTATAATGTATGATTTAATCGATGACAAATGTCATCTACTGTAGGTGTAATTTCTTGTTAGAATGCATAGCCTACCGTTCCGAACGGGTGCATGACCCTACTAGTGTGGAGTATCCACGATGTAATATTGGTTTCCTCAAAACATCTCAGCAACACATTTAGCGCATCCTGATAAATTACATCGACTTGATCTTCAAATTTTTGCATACAGAGTACTGTAAATTTTCCTGCAACAATGAGACATTCTAAAACAATGCATTGATAGGGCATTGGTAATATTCCGGCCGACGACAATTCGTGGCGAAGTATGTTAAACTCTCCCAGTTCTAAAGTAGTTTTAACAATTTCGCTTAATTTTCTTTCTAAGATGGGACGAATATCCGATAATACGTTCACTTCTTCAATACTGACATTGAGTTTGAAGGGATGTTTTTGAAAGAAACGTCCTTGCATTCTTAAAATTGTAGTATACATCATCCATTCAATTTCATTTAATTTTGAAAAATCCACGGGTTTGTAGTGGTCCAGATGAGAACCATTGCTCACATTTGCAAGATATATAGATTCTGCAAAAAGATCTGGTAAAATGTAATCCATTCTGACCACCGACCTGTCCAAACAACAAACGTCAGAATGGCAAGAATAGCAAGGAAAATCGGGTAAACGTGCCATTGTTGCTGGAGTGTGGCAAAGTCGAATGGGGCAAGGCTGATGCGCGGACTGATATTTATGATAAATTGAGTTAAAAAAAAAAAAAAAAAAAAAAAAAAAAAAAAAAAAAAAAAAAAAAAAAAAAATTTTTTTTTTTTTTTTTTTTTTTTTTTTTTTTTTAAGAAAATGTTTATTATATTTGAATGTTTTCGAAACTCCAGTGTCTAGCCTGGGTTCAGTTTAGGTCGCGATGCCCCGGCTCACTTTGGATATTTTTAAAAGGTTTCCCGGTCTCGCCCCCTCCTCCCGATTCGGCCGTTCGAAAATGTTTCTCCGGGGATCGCGGTGCGCCTCGGTTTTCGTACTCAGTTTGGGAATTTTGAAAGGTTTCCCGGTCTCTCCGCTCGATTCAGATGTTCGAACGCGTTTCTCCTGCGGTCGCGGTGCCTCGGATTTCCGACTGAGTTTGGGAATTTTAAATGGTTTCCCGGTCTCGCCGCCCGATACGGTCTTTCGAACGCGTTTCTCCTCGGGTCGCGACGCCTCGCTTTTCAGACTCAGTTTGGGAATTTTGAAAGATTTCCCGGTCTCTCCGCTCGATTCAGATGTTCGAACGCGTTTCTCCTGCGGTCGCGGTGCCTCGGCATTCCGGTTCAGTTTGGGTATTTTGAAAGGTTTCTTCGTCTCGCCGCTCGATTCAGATGTTCGAAAATGTTTCTCGGGCGGTCGCGACGCCTCGGTTTTCCGGTTCGGTTTGGGTATTTCCAAAGGTTTCTTCGTCTCTCCGCTCGATTCAGATACTCGAAAATGTTTCTCCTGCGGTCGCGACGCCCGGGGTTCGCGACTCGGTTTGGGAATTTCGAAAGGTTTCTCGGTCTCGCCGCCGCCGCTCGATTTCGCTTTTCGAACGCGTTTCTCGGGCGGTCGCGACGCCTGGGGTTCGCGACTCGCTTTAGGAATTTCGAAAGGTTTCTCGGTCTCGCCGCCCGATTCGGCTCTCTTAACGCGTTTCTCGGGCGGTCTCGACGCCTGGGGTCCGCGACTCGGTTCGGGAATTTCGAGAGGTCTCTCGGAGTCCGCGAGACCTCGCGGCGGCGGCGGCGCCTCGGGCACCCGCTTCTCGGACTCGGGCGGTCGCGGCGCCTCGGGCTCTCGCTTCGGGGAGTCGCCGCCGTCTCCCGGAGCGGAAGCGGCGGCGGGAGCGGCAGCGGCAGCGGGAGCAGCAGAAACAGGAGCAGCAGGAGCAGAAACAGGTGGAGCAGTGGGCAGTAAAAAATCCCGGACCAGTTTCGGGGAAACGAAAGGTTCTGGCACAGGCGGCGTCCTCGAAGGTTCTTCGAAGGGCAAGTTGCTCTCGGAGTCGGGAAAGGAGTCGAAGAGACTCTTGTGCGAGACGTTCCAGATTGCATCCTCGGGAATAAAACAGTCTTCCAAGACTGAAAAGTCAATGTCCGAGGCAGGTAAAGAAAACGGAGAATATTGGAATAACGGGGCCATCTCGACGAGTGACAATGTCGAATGAGGCTAGTCTGATGCGCGGATTGATATTTATACTAGACTTGAAAAAAAAAAAAAAAAAAAAAAAAAAAAAAAAAAAATAATAATAATAATTTTTTTTTTTTTTTTTTTTTTTTTTTTTTTTTTTATGAAATTTTTAAATCTCTAAGGTTTCAGAAAAAAACATGAAAAATTATTTTTAGAGACATGATGACATATACATATTACGATTCGCAATTCGCAAGTTGCGAATTCGCAATGTGCGAATTCTTGAATACTTAATGGGTTTTAAATTCTCACTTTGGGTTCGGTGGGAAGCAAAAACATGAAAAATTATTTTTAGACATGTTGACATATACATATTACGATTCGCAATTCGCAAGTTGCGAATTCGCAATGTGCGAATTCTTGAATACTTAATGAGTTTCACAAATTGTCAGGGAATTCAATTGTAGTAAGGGAACCTGACCCGTATTCACGCAAAAAAAAGACGTTCGAAGAAAACCGCGGAAAACTCCGAACGGTCAGGCCGACGGTAGCGACTGGGTTCGAACACGGCACCACCTACCGTCCACCAGTTTTGGAGATCGGAACCTGGCGGCCGCTGATGGGGTCATTTACATATTCGCAATTCGGAATTCGCAAATCACGAATTCTTCGATACTTGATGAGTTTTAAATTCTCGCTTCGAGTTCGGTGGGAAACAAAGAAAATTGTAAATGTATTAGAGGTCATTGACCTTTGACCTTGGTGACCTTTGACCTTGAACCAAGTTCAAATTATAAATAAACTCTGTGTAATTCGCAATTCGCAAATCACGGATTCTTCGGTACTCGATGAGTTTCAAATTCTCACTTCGGGTTCGGCGGGAGGCAAAGAAAATTTTAAATGTAACAGAGGTCATTGACCTTTGACCTTGGTTCAAGGTCAAATTATAAATTAATTATTAAATAAATCAGATTACAACTCTGTGTACAGGGATGACGCAAGTTTACCCAATGTTAGTATACCTTCGATTAACCTAGCTAATAAGTTTGTTTTTACATGTTGATTTTAATAAATTGTTTGATTTTTTCAGTATGAGTATGGGAAATCGGTAAATTATTTTTATATACTAATATGTATGTAAAACGTTATGAACGATAGAAATTTTACTTAAAAAAAATAAAAAAAAAATTGGAAAAAAAAGGAGACGAGTCGAGTGGTATAAAGGCGCGAAATAGAAACAAATATTTTAAACCGCGAGGCGGGAGCGCCAGCGACCGCCTCGCGGTTTAAAATATTTGTTTCTATTTCGCGCCTTTATACCACTCGACCTCGTGATTGAAAACTCAAACTCTAGGTCTTTTGGCTTTGCCGACTTCCTGCTTCAATTCCTCGTTTTCCGTTTTCAGCGATTCGATTTCGTTTTTCGCTTCGGCGAGCTCCTTTTGAAGTTTTTCAATTTCGATTTTCGCTTCGGCGAGCTCGTTTTTGAGTCTCGCGATTTCTCCTTCGTGCAGCTGATGAATTTTGTCGTTCAGCTGATGGATTTTATCGTTCAACTCGGAATTTTTATCGTTCAACTCGGAATTTTTATGGTTCAACTCGGAATTTTTATGGTTCAACTCGCAAATTTTGTCGCTGGACGCGGAACATTTGTCCGTCAGGGTTTTGACGTCCTCCGCGTGCCTCAGTTTCCGTCGGGCCGCTTCCTCTTTCAGCCCCGCGTTTTCGGACTCGAGCTCCCTGTTTCTGTCGACTACGGGCTTGAACTCGTTGATCAGGGACTGTTGGTAGGGCCGGGGCGTCCAGTGGTCTTCCCCCACGACGTAGTGGAAGAGGTTGCCCATCTGGGCTTGCTTTTCGAGCCAGGCTTCCCGAGCGAGGTTTTTCAGAGTCGGGTTGCGTCTGAAAAAGAGACGGCGACCCTTCGTGAGATGCACGAAAATGTCCGTCGGACCTCGGCGGCAGGGTTGAAATTCCTTCGCGACCGGGAGGACGGTGTTCAGCGTGATTCCGGGGATGTGTTTGATTTTGAAGCGCCATTTTCTTTCGAAGAAATCCATGTCCGCCTGTACCATTTTGTCTCGCTTCAAGTCTTTGAAGGTCAAGTTGAGCAGTTCCAGGAGCCCGCCTTCCCACTGCAGGACGAGCGGCAGCCGGTAGTCTTTGGGGAGGCTTTCGAAACAGTAAAAATGGTTTCGTTTTTCGGCGGCACCACCCTTTTTGTTTTCGGCGGCGGCGCCCGAGAAGTTGCAGCGGGACTCGCGCTTGGACAGGTAGCCGATGGCGTGGACGAGCTGCATGGCCGAGTCGATGGGTTTGCAGTACAGGCACCTGAAGTTTCTGCGGGGCCTTTCTCCCACCTCTATTTTCGCCCACACGTCTCTGAGAAAGTGGCCGGGCGGAGACGACACCACGATCATGTGCCTGTGCTGCCTGAGTCGGGCCTCCGAGGGCTCGCCTCCGTCGCACCAGCAGGAGAACGTGAGGGTGCGAGTCCTGCCTTCGTCTCTGTCCACGGCTTCGAGAAATCCGGGAAACGCGGGAATCCGGACCATGGCGTGAAACCATTCGACGGAGTCTCCCAGTTCCAGGTACTTCCGGACGCAGGAGACGGCCCTGTCCAGGGACTCGTCCTCGAAAGTCAGGGGGTTCGGGTCCAGGGGCATGGGCCAGACGAGGTCGTAAGCGCGCGGTGGCGGGTCGAACGCGCGGTCGAACAGACACTTGGCCTGGGCCATGGGCTTCGAGTCGAAGGGAACGGGTTCCGGTTTCGCCTCGAGAGTGGGATTTTCCGGCGGTAAAGTGTTCTGTTTTAGAAATTTTCTCCAACATTGCAGCAAATGATCCACGTGCTCGAGTTTCTGTTTGCTCGACCAAGATGTTTTCCCGAGGCACCAGACGCAACAGAGTCTGGAATTTAAATTGTGCGATGCGGAGCAATGTTTTTCGAATTGGATGGATACGAGAGAAGCGTTACAGAGAGGGCATTGAAAAGAGGAGGAATTCCGCTTAATAAAACTCCAATAAAGTCTTAAATTGTCGCAATTGTCTTTCGGCATGATGAGACAAAAAATAATGCGACAAAAGGATAATTTGGGACACGACTAAATGCATTTATATTACACCCCCCCCCCTTAAAAAAAAAAAAAAAAAAAAAAAAAAAAAAAAAAAAAAAAAAAAAAAAAAAAAAAATTTTTTTTTTTTTTTTTTTTTTTTTTTTTTTTTTTTTTTTTTTTTTTTTTTTTAAATAGGATTAAAGGCTCATAAATAAATGAAAAACTTAAATTTCAAGTCTTTTCGCCCTATCGAGTTCCTGCTTCAATTCCTCGAGTTCCCTTTTGAGCGTTTCATTTTCCTCACTCAGCTCTTTGTTTCGATCGACTATGGGCTTGAATTCGTTGATCAGGGACTGGAGATACGGACGAGGGGTCCAGTGGTCTTCCGCCACCACGTAGTGGAAGAGGTTGCCCGTCTCGGCTTGCTTTTCGAGCCAGGCTTCCCGAGCGAGGTCCTTTAAATCCGGGTTGCGTCTGAAAAAGAGACGGCGACCTTTCGTGAGATGCACGAAAATGTCCGTGGGACCCGGACAGGGTTCGAATTCTTTCGCGACCGGGAGGACCGTGCCGAGCGTGATTCCGGGAATGTTTTTTATTCTGAAGCGCCATTTGCTTTCGAAGAAATCCATGTCCGCCCGGACCATTTCGTCTCGCTTCAGGTCTTTGAAGGTCGAGTCGAGGAGGCTCGCGAGACCGCCTTCCCACTGCAGGACGAGCGGCAGCCGGTAGTCTTTCGGGAGGCTCTCGAAACAGTAAAAGTGGTTCTGTTTTTCGGGCGAATTGTCTTTGTGTTCCGAAGAGAAGTTGCACCGGGACTCGCGTTTGCACAGGTAGCCGATGGCGTGGACGAGCTGCATGGCCGAGTCGATGGGTTTGCAGTACAGACTTTTGAAGTTTCTGCGGGGCCGCCGTCGCTCTCCCACCTCTATTTTCGACCACACGTCTCTCAGAAAGTGTCCCGGTGGCGAGGAAACTACGATCATGTGCCTGTGCCGCCCGAGTCGTGCTTCCGAGGGCTTTCCGCCGCCGTCGCACCAGCAGGAGAACG
Source organism: Maratus speculifer (assembly GCA_964019185.1). Classification (NCBI taxonomy): domain Eukaryota; kingdom Metazoa; phylum Arthropoda; class Arachnida; order Araneae; family Salticidae; genus Maratus; species Maratus speculifer. Next base: position 148,910,433 of record OZ025301.1, on the reverse strand, counting down.
TGAGGGTGCGCGTCCGCCCTTCGTCCCCGTCCACGGCTTCCAGAAACCCCGGAAAAGCGGGAATTAGCACCGCGGCGTGAAACCATTCCACGGAATTTCCCAGTTCCACGTACTTTCGGACGCAGGAGACGGCCCTGTCGAGAGACTCGTCCTCGAAGGTCAGGGGGTTCGGGTCGAGGGGCATGGGCCAGACGAGGTCGAGGGCTCGCGGGGGCGGGGGGTCGAACGCTCGGTGCTCGAACAGACACTTGGCCTGGGCCATGGGCTTCGAGTCGAAGGGAACGGGCTCCGGTTTGGCCACGAGAGTGTTCAGTTTTAAAAATTTTCTCCAACACTTTATCATGTGATCGGCGTGCTCGCGTTTCCGTTTGCTCGACCACGAGGTTTCCCCGAGGCACCAGACGCAACAGAGTCTGGAATTTAAATTGTGCGATGCGGAGCAATGTTTTTCGAATTGGATGGATACGAGAGAAACGTTACAGAGAGGACACTGGAAGGAGGTGGGGTTTCGCTTGAGAAAATTCCAATAAAGTCTTAATTTCTCACGTCCGTCTTTCGAAGATCTGTTTTGAGAAGGCGGCATGATGCGGTGGTGGGTACGATGAGACAGAAAATAATCTGACAAAATGACAATTTGGGGGGTACGACTGAAAGTATTTATAATGTTCACAATCTCAAGGAAAAAAAAAAAAAAAAAAAAAAAAAAAAAAAAAAAAAAAAAAAAAAAAAAAACATTTTTTTTTTTTTTTTAAATATTTATGACATAATATTTTGAGTCTTTACACAGTTAACAACTACTGCATCGCTTAGGAAATACCAACACCGATCAAACAACTGAAGGTCAAAGGTCAATGACCTCTTTAGATTTTTTGTTGCCACAAAGAAGTTATGAGTTATTTAGAAACTATTATATAATGCATTGATTCGTTTCTGAATAACACATTTAGAAAATAACTGAAGGTCAAAGGTCAATGACCTCTTTAGATTTTTTGTTGACACAAAGAAGTTATGAGTTATTTAGAAACTATTTTATAATGCATTGATTCGTTTCTGAATAACACATTTAGAAAATATTTTATATTTGATTTATTCAAAAAAAAAAAAAAAAAAAAAAAAAAAAAAAAAAAAATTTTTTTTTTTTTTTTTTTTTTTTTTTTTTTTTTTTTTTTTTTTTTTAAATATAAAACTTAGTTGTTTCAATAATAGACAAATAATTTTGTAAAGTTTTAAAAGTGCTACTGCACGTATTTATTTACAAATAAATCTCACAGTTTAAATATATACAAAAATCAGCATTCAATTCTCTGATTTTTTCCAAAAGTTTGATGGGTAACACGACCCGGTCGGGGCGATAGAGTCCAGATGACCACTGGTCAGCGGCATTGGAAGCACGGACATCAACGGCGGCAGCCGGTCTCGACTCCGAGTGAAAAGCGACTCTCTGCAGTATGCGGGCACCCGAGTCGTCGAGGTGACCGCTGGTCTGGCGGCGACTGCCGGGGGGCAGGGTCATCGACGGCAGCAGCCGCTCTTCGACTCCGCCGCCGCTCCGAGCGAGAAAGCCGACTCTCTGCGTCCAAAGTCGAGTCGAAGTGATCGCTGGTCAGCGCGGACGTCAGAACGAACGGGACGTTTCGATTCTCCGGTCCCATTTCCGAAAGTTGGACGGGCGACGCGACCCGGTTCCGATAGGGTCGAGTCGAAGTGACCGCTGGTCACTTCGCTGGTCACGTCGAACGCACGGTCACTCAAAAGTCCGCCCAAAGCACGGTCATCGTCGTCCTCAGCAGCAGCAGCCGGCGTCGACTCCGAGCGAAGTAGTTTGAATGTCATTTTTCTTGGGTCACAGGAGGTGGGTGCATTATCGGCCACACGGCGCGCAGGTCACTCCAATGGACGGCGGTGGAACACGCGAAACACGTGAGCACGGATTCTGGATTTTTTAAATCTTGTTTTATTTTTCTTACGAGGCAACCGGCATGACATTCGTGACCACAGCCGTGTAAAATTATCTTCGAAAGTTTTCTGGGATCTTTGCATAAGCGACACCAAAGTCGAGACGATGATTCCTCGTCGGCAAAATCGGGCACTGAGGCGCAGGCATTAACGGCGGCGGTCGGTGTTGAATGTTCCATCTCCGAGCGATAAGTGACTGCAGATCGCTCAATATCCACCTAATTATACCTTCAAAAAAAAAAAAAAAAAAAAAAAAAAAAAAAAAAAAAAAAAATTTTTTTTTTTTTTTTTTTTTTTTTTTTTTTTTTTTTTTTTTTTTTTTTTTTTTTTTTTGATTAATCTCCTTTATTTAGATTTTTATATCTGAGACAGAAGTCAAAACTCGTGGAAAATAAACTTACAAAACAAACCAATATATATTATAAAAAAAAAAAAAAAAAAAAAAAAAAAAAAAAAAAAAAAAAATTTTTTTTTTTTTTTTTTTTTTTTTTTTTTTTTTCGATTAATCTCCTTTATTTAGATTTTTATATCTGAGACAGAAGTCAAAACTCGTGGAAAATAAACTTACAAAACAAACCAATATTAATTATATCACAAAAAAAAAAAAAAAAAAAAAAAAAAAAAAAAAAAAAATATCGGCAAAATTTTTCAAAGTCTGGAATTATTTCGGAGTTCGGCAAAATTTTTCAAAGTCTGAAATTATTTCAAAGTTCGACAAAATTTTTCAAAGTCTGAAATTATTTCAAAGTTCGACAAAATTTTTCAAAGTCTGAAATTATTTCAAAGTTCGACAAAATTTTTCAAAGTCTGAAATTATTTCAAAGTTCGACAAAATTTTTCAAAGTCTGAAATTATTTCAAAGTTCGACAAAATTTTTCAAAGTCTGAAATTTTTTCAAAGTTCGGCAAAATTTTTCAAAGTCTGAAATTTTTTCAAAGTTCGGCAAAATTTTTCAAAGTCTGAAATTTTTTCAAAGTTCGGCAAAATTTTTCAAAGTCTGAAATTTTTTCAAAGTTCGACAAAATTTTTCAAAGTCTGAAATTTTTTCAAAGTTCGACAAAATTTTTCAAAGTCTGAAATTTTTTCAAAGTTCGACAAAATTTTTCAAAGTCTGAAATTTTTTCAAAGTTTGGCAAAATTTTTCAAAGTCTGAAATTTTTTCAAAGTTTGGCAAAATTTTTCAAAGTCTGAAATTTTTTCAAAGTTCGGCAAAATTTTTCAAAGTCTGAAATTTTTTCAAAGTTCGACAAAATTTTTCAAAGTCTGAAATTTTTTCAAAGTTCGGCAAAATTTTTCAAAGTCTGAAATTTTTTCAAAGTTCGACAAAATTTTTCAAAGTCTGAAAAAATTTCAAAGTTCGACAAAATTTTTCAAAGTCTGAAATTTTTTCAAAGTTCGGCAAAATTTTTCAAAGTGAAATTTTTTCAAAGTTCGGCAAAATTTTTCAAAGTCTGAAATTTTTTCAAAGTTCGACAAAATTTTTCAAAGTCTGAAATTATTTCAAAGTTCGACAAAATTTTTCAAAGTCTGAAATTTTTTCAAAGTTCGACAAAATTTTTCAAAGTCTGAAATTTTTTCAAAGTTCGACAAAATTTTTCAAAGTCTGAAATTTTTTCAAAGTTCGACAAAATTTTTCAAAGTCTGAAATTTTTTCAAAGTTCGGCAAAATTTTTCAAAGTCTGAAATTTTTTCAAAGTTCGACAAAATTTTTCAAAGTCTGAAATTTTTTCAAAGTTCGACAAAATTTTTCAAAGTCTGAAATTTTTTCAAAGTTCGACAAAATTTTTCAAAGTCTGAAATTTTTTCAAAGGTCGGCAAAATTTTTCAAAGTCTGAAATTTTTTCAAAGTTCGGCAAAATTTTTCAAAGTCTGAAATTTTTTCAAAGTTCGACAAAATTTTTCAAAGTCTGAAATTTTTTCAAAGGTCGGCAAAATTTTTCAAAGTCTGAAATTTTTTCAAAGTTCGGCAAAATTTTTCAAAGTCTGAAATTTTTTCAAAGTTCGGCAAAATTTTTCAAAGTCTGAAATTTTTTCAAAGTTCGGCAAAATTTTTCAAAGTCTGAAATTTTTTCAAAGTTCGGCAAAATTTTTCAAAGTCTGAAATTTTTTCAAAGTTCGGCAAAATTTTTCAAAGTCTGAAATTTTTTCAAAGTTCGGCAAAATTTTTCAAAGTCTGAAATTTTTTCAAAGTTCGACAAAATTTTTCAAAGTCTGAAATTATTTCAAAGTTCGGCAAAATTTTTCAGTCTGAAATTATTTCAAAGTTCGACAAAATTTCAAGCGAGAGAAACGGAAGAGCAGCCGACTGGCAGCGCTGTCATATGTCAACTGATCTGGTGAAACAATCTACCCCCCCTTAAAAAAAAAAAAAAAAAAAATAGTTTTTTTTTTTTTTTTTTTTTTTTTTTTTTTTTTTTTTTTTTTTTTTTTTTTAACCCCTCTCTATCAGAAACTCTTTAAAAACGGCACTTAAAGGTTTTCCCCTTACATAAAAAGAAAAACACCTCAGACTTGTAAAATGTTTTTAAACATTGTTTCTGTTCAACGGAGCCACTTTAAAGTTTTCCGGAACACCAGTTATTCGTTGCAGAAAAGATTATTCTTCTTAGTGGGCTTCCGGGGGACCCGTCCGACGCGAAACGCGGTTTGAGTTTCGTCTTTTCGTTTTTTGTCTCGTTTATAACGATCGTTGAATATTGCCTTTTTGATGCCGGTCTCCGTCGGGACGGAAAAAAAAGTTTGCAGCAGGCACTCGAAATTCGGCGCGAACGTTCCCCCTCCGTCAGAGCTTTCGTTTCCGCTCGGTTTCGCTCCCCTCCCCGGTCGACCGGGGGAGAGGGGCTCTTTGGAAATTTCGGGTCGAAACGCCGAAAACCTCCCTTCGTACGCGTTTACGGGCGGAAACGTTTCATTTTCTGCTCGGTGAAGAGACCCCCACCCGCCCTTCGATTTGGTACCCCCGAGGTACGGCTCTCTGTATCGATAGAGGTCGTTGACCCTAAATAACGTTTTTTGTCGAAATCGAAAAACGGGATCCCGGGGGTGACCGAAGAGCGCCTCGTCCGCCGTCGGACTGTTTTTCGTTTCGGTTCGGCACGCGTTCTCCGACCACCCCCCGTTCACGACTCTGGCGGGTGTGCCACCCCCTTTTTTCCGCGAGACACTGATTTCGGCCGAAAAGTTTATCGAGCTCCGCGGTCCCGCGAATCACGGGACGACTGAAAAAATTAAATTTTTGAATCCTACGATCGTTTTCCGAAAGTTTGATATGCGACACGACCCAGTCTACTCGCCTTGCCTTTTTTAAGCGAATTTCCGCCGACCTAGAGACGGCAAAAAAAAAGTTTGCAGCAGGCACTCGAAATTCGGCGCGAACGTTCCCCCTCCGTCAGAGCTTTCGTTTCCGCTCGGTTTCGCTCCCCTCCCGGGTGGACCGGGGGAGAGGGGCTGATTGGAAATTTCGGGTCGAAACGCCGAAAACGTCCCGTCGTGCGCGTTTACGGGCGGAAACGTTTCATTTTCTGCTCGGTGAAGAGACTCCCACCTGCCCTTCGATTTGGTACCCCCGAGGTACGGTTCTCTGTATCGATAGAGGTCGTTGACCCTAAATAACGTTTTTTGTCGAAATCGAAAATCGAGGGTCCGCGGACGACGGAGAGCGGCCTCGACCGCCGTCGGACTGTTTTTCGTTTCGGTTCGGCACGCGTTCTCCGACCACCCCCCGTTTACGACTCGGGTCGGTGTCCCGCCCCCTTTTTTCCGCGAGAGAGGGATTTCGGGCGAAAAGTTTATCGAGCTCTGCGGTCCCGCGAATCGCGGGACACCCGAAAGAAAATCGTTTTCGAGTTGTTTGATTTTTTTTGCAAAAGTTTGACGTGCGACGCGACCCGTCCGGACCCGTTTTTTCGGACCCAACCCGACCACGACCCGCCTGGAACGGGTCGTGCGACCCCTCCGACTTTCGGAAAAAAATCGAAGAATTCGAAAATATCTCTGTTTCGGTCGGCATCCGCTTTTTTCGTGGGTAAAGGGGGCGAAAACGGTGAAATCGAGTCGTCTGGAAATGCTGAAAACGACCCCGGAGGAGGCCCCGTTCGCACCGACGCCGCCGGATCCAGATTTCGAGACGCGGACCGACCCGTAGATTCCGAAAAACATTTCGCGGCGTTCCGTCGATCGCGCGGTGCCCCCGGGGCCAGAAATTCGAGGTCCGAAATTCGAGAGGGGCCCGGGGCCCCCTGGACGCCGCCGGAAAGGGGCAGGCTCGGTACCGTCGGCGAGAGGGTCGCGAGACGTCACGGCGACAGTCTCCGCGATCTCTTCGGCCGAAAACCCTGCGCGGGAGACGACGTCGAATTTTTTCACCCGAAATTTCGAGAGGGGTTTCCGACCCCTAGTCGACCGAGGAGAGGGTCGGAACGGCGTCGGAACGAAAGCCCTGACGGAGAGGGAACCTCCTCGTCGAATTTCGAGTGCCCGGTCGAAAAGTTATTTTTTTCGCACGTCTCAGATAGGTACCGGAAATAAAACGATTAATTAAAAAAATTTTTTTTAAATGTGATTAAAAGTTTTTTTTAGCGAGATGTGTCGGAAGACATTTTCAAAATTTTCGTTTTTTTTTAAATTTTTCGACATAGTGACAACGTTGTACCCGTAATTTCGCCGTTAGTCCATATATTGTACGACAGGGGGGCGCGCTGTAGAGTGTCACTGATGGAAAAGGACGCATTTCTAAAAAATCGATACGAATCCACCGATACCTTGCTCGAGAGGTATCTGAACGATGTATTAAAAAAAATTTAAAGAAACGTTTTGTATGAATCTATGAAAAAAAAAGCATTTATAAATTTTCTAAACGATAAAATTAGTGAGCTTGCAAGTCAGTTGAGCTGAAAAATAATATAAGATTAACAAAGTAAGTGATTTTGAGTCCCAGAACTCTTTTAATCCTATATTTTGCTATATAGCTAAAAATCGCGTGTGAAAAAATCCAATCATACCACTTAAATTTAGAAACATCTTAAACAAGAAATTTTAGATGCGAATCGCGCTAGAAACATACCTTAAAAATTATTTTTAAATGTAATATGATGTGTAACACAACTTAGTGTCCTCTGGGGCCTCCTGTCCTCTCTCCGGCCCCCGTTCGTGTTCATCCTTCTGAAATTTTACAAGTCCAGCGTCTTGTCTTTATAAAGGGTAATGTTCAAGGGCCGTTTGAGAGAGGTTCCCATGCAGTGGGGTCAGAATGGATGTCAGATTCACACCGGACGCAAGATGTAGATTTAAAAAAAAAAAAAAAAAAAAAAAAAAAAAAAAAAAAAAAATTTTTTTTTTTTTTTTTTTTTTTTTTTTTTTTGTAACTCAACTTAGAGTTCTCTGGGGCCTCCTGTTCTCTCTCTGCAACAGAAGTCTCTGGACTTAGAAAATCTCGTTCGTGTTCATCCTTCTGAAATTTTACAAGTCCAGCGTCTTGTCTTTATAAAGGGTAATGTTCAAGGGCCGTTTGAGAGAGGTTCCCATGCAGTGGGGTCAGAATGGATGTCAGATTCACACCGGACGCAAGATGTAGATTTAAAAAAAAAAAAAAAAAAAAAAAAAAAAAAAAAAAAAAAAAAAAAAATTTTTTTTTTTTTTTTTTTTTTTTTTTTTTTTTTTTTTAAATATATAAATAGGGAATCTTAAGCTCTCTGCATTCACTTTTCGGTATGCTCGGTATAGGTCTGACACGGTCCTGCAGCGCTCCCGCAATGCTCGGCAAAGTTAAACGACCCAGGTGAGTCCGAAACCCAAACTATGCATATTCTTAAATTTAAACTAATTCTGAACAAAATGAGCCAAACCGGATCAAAATCGGTCCAGTAGTTCCGGAGATATGAGCATTTAAAGTTAAACTTCTTTCCCTATCTTTTAACATGGCTCATAAGTACTCCGGAATCGCCATCTTGTTTATGTCACTGAAGCACCAATTTTGGCTTATATCTTCTTAAAAATATTTTTCTGCATCTTGTACATATTTTATATAAATGTAAAAAAGTGTTTGAAGCATTTTGAGCCCAGTTATGAAACTGTAAATAGTGTATTTTTAAAGATATGTCCATCTTCCTAAAGATATGTGCAATGTATTCCTATGGGAGTTATTGAAATGTTTACCTTTTTTCAAAGTGTTTTAAAATAACTAAAATGAATTTATACAACCGAATAACTGTATTCTGAGTGTATATCAACCTTTTATGTTTGCTCCGCCACCCCTCACGAATTATTATGACAACTTTAAGGTACTTAAATAAATTTATGAAAAATTGATATCTCATGTAAAATATGTAATCGTGGTTAATTTTTTCCCCATAGGAAATACATGGGGAGTGATATTTTTTCCTGAATTAATTAATAATATAAATCTTGTTGATAACTTTAAAAATCTTATAAGTACATAAAGCTAAAAGATTGAATTTTGCTCCGCCACATGTATTTAATTGATTTGAGTAATTTTAGTGTATATAATGTGTATTTGAAAAGTGCTATTTTCTGAGATTTTCTGTTTTAAAGATGGCGCCGGATGACGCTATCTTTGGTTCCTTTTTGCAAAATTTTTTAGTTCTGGTTCTGATTCCCGCTCGGCTTTTGCCAGGGTTGAGTAACTCTCATGCTGAATATCTGAGTCTTTTGCAGATCTATCCTTTCATTTTTAGAAACAAAAGTTAAAACATAGATAATACTTTTGTAGAGAGGTAACTGAGTGTTGCCACTAGCTTTATAATGTGTGCTCAATATAGGGGCACTAGTTAGTTTTAATGTTTTTAAAAGATACTAAACTTGTAGAGAGGTAATATACTGATGCCACTAAATTCTTTACTTGGTGAAAGCATGTTAGTGAGGGGGGAATGAGAGCTGGAATGTTGCCATCTTTAACTGTTTAAAGTGCCTTTAATAATAAGTTATTAATGTTAAAACGTAAGATTTGTGCTTGTTGTACGGGGGGCCGGGGTTATTTTATTAAAATTAATGAACTACGTGGGGTATTGTGGGTAATGGGCATAGTTTAAGGGTGTTGCCACCTCAAATTCCCTCAAAAGTTGAATTTAGCTGCGGGTATATAGAAATTCTAAGTGAATTTCCATATAAAGTAATGGAGATAGGCTAGATCCGATAATCCGAATGTCTTTGATCCGTTCAAATAAATGAGTAAATTACTAACAACCCCAGTTAACATTTGCACCCCCACATATGACCCCTTAAAATGATCAGCATCGAAATTCCGGACTGAAACTGGCCAAATTTTTAATCTAAACTTAATCTTGGGGGAGCTAGGCCCCCCTTTGTGCTCTTACTGTCAATCTTTTAATGCTAATATCTCAGCTTCTATTAGGAATAACACAAAACGGTTGAAATTTACAAAAACTTGACCAAAAGTGTTTTCGGGCCCCCTGAATCTTTTGGCACCCTTCAATTTAAGCTATCTCTAACGGGGGGCTAGTTGGGGGGGGGAGGGGGGGCAGGAAATTGAAATTTTGTAGTGAGGTATCGGATGAAAGCTGGTGGCGAGACCTATCTTTTCCACCCCATTCTGCCCCTCTGGGACAATTCTTTACAGAATTGTGGCCTATAAAGGGTTAAATTTAGAAATTCTTTACCATCAACATAAAACAATACTTGTAATATATCAAATTAAAGGTCTTTGAGAGGTCGCCACCATTATGAGGTTTTCAAACCGTTACCTCACACCCCCACCCTTTCCGCCCCTCCCCAAAATATTTTTTAGAGGGGGCTTTTCCCCTTTGCAGCTATCAAATGTTTGCACCCCCACATATGACCCCTTAAAATGATCAGCATCGAAATTCCGGACTGAAACTGGCCAAATTTTTAATCTAAACTTAATCTTGGGGGAGCTAGGCCCCCCTTTGTGCTCTTACTGTCAATCTTTTAATGCTAATATCTCAGCTTCTATTAGGAATAACACAAAACGGTTGAAATTTACAAAAACTTGACCAAAAATGTTTTCGGGCCCCCTGAATCTTTTGGCACCCTTCAATTTAAGCTATCTCTAACGGGGGGCTAGTTGGGGGGGGAGGGGGGGGCAGGAAATTGAAATTTTGTAGTGAGGTATCGGATGAAAGCTGGTGGCGAGACCTATCTTTTCCACCCCATTCTGCCTCTCTGGGACAATTCTTTACAGAATTGTGGCCTATAAAGGGTTAAATTTAGAAATTCTTTACCATCAACATAAAACAATACTTGTAATATATCAAATTAAAGGTCTTTGAGAGGTCGCCACCATTATGAGGTTTTCAAACCGTTACCTCACACCCCCACCCTTTCCGCCCCTCCCCAAAATATTTTTTAGAGGGGGCTTTTCCCCTTTGCAGCTATCACACATTACTAGTGGAGGAGCAAAAGTTTTTTAAAATGAATAAAATTATGATGAAAATGTGCTAATGAATTGCAAATGTTATTGTGTATCTTGTGTACAAACTATACTATATTTACTATATTATTTATCTTGTAATAAATTGAGTCAGATTTACATGTCAACATGCCAACATACTGTGGCATTATGCTAACTAGAAATTTTTCTACTGATCTGTTAGTTAATGTTATCAAATAATGAATAAGTTTTTATCCTAGAAAATGGTAACAGTAACAAACTAACAAGATCCTTATTGATTAACTGAAGTATTAAATAATGTTTACAGTTTAATAGCCAGATGGGTGCTTCGGACTATGGCTCATTTGTTCAGTAATTGTCTCCTTTTCAAAATTATCCCCTTTTTTATTTTTGAAATTATTCAAAATTTCGCTTATTGTCTTATGTTTTTTTTTATCTAATCTTCTTTGTTACTTAAAATGACCCACTTTCACAAGATTAATTTTTTAACTTAGTCATTTACGATGGTTTGCCATCGGTTTTTTCTTTTTCTGTCCTCAATTCCTTTCTTTCCTATTTCTTTCCATATGCAAGTTTGGGTGTAAGACAAAACCTGGTAAGTGCCTTAATACTTACTACATTTTCTAATTTTCAAATTTAAATTATTGTACTCTCTGTACTATTGTACCGGGCCCTCTCTCCACCCTCTTCCCGACGATGTCGCTTCGGTCCGTTTCCGGTCGGAAGTCTGGAATTATTTCAAAGTTCGGCAAAATTTTTCAAAGTCTGAAATTATTTCAAAGTTCGGCAAAATTTTTCAAAGTCTGAAATTATTTCAAAGTTCGGCAAAATTTTTCAAAGTCTGGAATTATTTCAAAGATCGGCAAAATTTTTCAAAGTCTGGAATTATTTCAAAGATCGGCAAAATTTTTCAAAGTCTGGAATTATTTCAAAGATCGGCAAAATTTTTCAAAGTCTGGAATTATTTCAAAGATCGGCAAAATTTTTCAAAGTCTGGAATTATTTCAAAGATCGGCGAAATTTTTCAAAGTCTGGAATTATTTCAAAGATCGGCAAAATTTTTCAGTCTGGAATTATTTCAAAGTTCGGCAAAATTTTTCAAAGTCTGGAATTACCTGGAAGTCCGACCGGCAGCGCTGAGAGACACAAAGTGGTCTCGCGAAACAGAGTTATTCCAATTTATAGGAACAACTCAAAAAAAAAAAAAAAAAAAAAAAAAAAAAAAAAAAAAAAAATTTTTTTTTTTTTTTTTTTTTTTTTTTTTTTATGTGTAACAAAACTTACTGTTCTCTGGGGCCTCCTGTTCTCTCTCTGCAACAGAAGTCTCTGAACTTAGAAAATCTCGTTCGCGTTCATCCTTCTGAAATTTTACAAGTCCAGCGTCTTGTCTTTATAAAGGGAAAGGTTGAGCGGCCGTTTGAGAGGGGTTTCCGTGGAGAGAGGTCAGAATGGATGTCAGATTTACACCGGACGCAAGATGTAGATAAAAAAAAAAAAAAAAAAAAAAAAAAATTTTTTTTTTTTTTTTTTTTTTTTTTTTTTTTTTTTTTTTTTTTTTTTAATGTGTAACAAAACTTACTGTTCTCTGGGGCCTCCTGTTCTCTCTCTGCAACAGAAGTCTCTGGACTTAGAAAATCTCGTTCGCGTTCATCCTTCTGAAATTTTACAAGTCCAGCGTCTTGTCTTTATAAAGGGAAAGGTTGAGCGGCCGTTTGAGAGGGGTTTCCGTGGAGAGAGGTCAGAATGAATGTCAGATTTACACCGGACGCAAGATGTAGATAAAAAAAAAAAAAAAAAAAAAAAAAAAAAAAAAAAAATTTTTTTTTTTTTTTTTTTTTTTTTTTTTTTTTTTTTAAATGTGTAACACAACTTACTGTTCTCTGGGGCCTCCTGTTCTCTCTCTGCAACAGAAGTCTGGACTTAGAAAATCTCGTTCGCGTTCATCCTTCTGAAATTTTACAAGTCCAGCGTCTTGTCTTTATAAAGGGAAAGGTTGAGCGGCCGTTTGAGAGGGGTTTCCGTGGAGAGAGGTCAGAATGGATGTCAGATTTACACCGGACGCAAGATGTAAAAAAAAAAAAAAAAAAAAAAAAAAAAAAAATTTTTTTTTTTTTTTTTTTTTTTTTTTTTTTTTTTTTTTTTAGCTGTTCCTATAAATTGGAATAACTCTGTTTCGCGAGACCACTTTGTGTCTCTCAGCGCTGCCGGTCGGACTTCCAGGTAATTCCAGACTTTGAAAAATTTTGCCGAACTTTGAAATAATTCCAGACTTTGAAAAATTTTGTCGAACTTTGAAATAATTCCAGACTTTGAAAAATTTTGCCGAACTTTAAAATAATTCCAGACTTTGAAAAATTTTGTCGAACTTTGAAATAATTCCAGACTTTGAAAAATTTTGTCGAACTTTGAAATAATTCCAGACTTTGAAAAATTTTGCCAACTTTGAAATAATTCCCGACTTTGAAAAATTTTGCCGTACTTTGAAATAATTCCCGACTTTGAAAAATTTTGCCGTACTTTGAAATAATTTCCGACTTTGAAATAATTCTCGACTTTGAAAATATTTCGCTATAAACTGACTTCGGACTTTAAAACTTTTTCAGAAATCGAGACTTTGATGAAAATTAACATCGTTGTGGACTTTGTATTTATCTCGCGACACGAGACTTTGATAATATTTCGTGTTCATGCTCGACTATGTTAAAAACTTTGAAAAAAAATTCCTCATTTTTACATTTCTCAATACTTAACGGAATCCAAACTTTTTTTGAGATATTGTTATAAAGTGAATGCAACTGACTTAGGAGACCAGCTTGCGTTTGACAGACCGATTAGGGACTCCTACCTTCCGTTCTTCGTTTATATAAAACTTTTTTTTTTTTTTTTTTTTTTTTTTTTTTTTTTTTTGAGATGGTGTTATAAAGTGAGTGCAACTGACTTAGGAGACCAGCTTGCGTTTAACAGGCCGAGGAGGAACTCCTGCCTTCCGTTGTTCGTTTTTTTTTTTTTTTTTTTTTTTTTTTTTTTTTTTTTTTTTTTTTGAGATGGTGCTATAAAGGGAGTGCAACTGACTCACGAGACCAGCTTGCGTCTGGCAGCGCTGCCGGCTTGCTCACTACTCGTAATTTTTTTCCCGTTACCAAGAACGCTGGAATGGCGTTCTACAGCGCGCTAACTAATGTTTTTTTTTCCGATACTCACTCGCATCAGAGGTGTTGGAACGACGCCTCTCGTCGCGGACTTGTAACATTTTTAGACATTGAACGTTGCTGGAGTTGGGGGGTCGCTGAACTTGTAATTTTTTTTGACGCTTTCGAATCAGAGGTGTTGGAACGACTCCTCTCGTCGCGGACTTGTATTATTTTTGGACACCTGAGACCCAACGGTGCTAACGAAGGTGTCTCGCGACTTGTGTTTTTTTTTCCGATACTCGCTCGCATCAGAGGTGTTGGAACGACTCCTCTCGTCGCGGACTTGTATTATTTTTGGACACCTGAGACCCAACGGTGCTAACGAAGGTGTCTCGCGACTTGTGTTTTTTTTTCCGATACTCGCTCGCATCAGAGGTGTTGGAACGACGCCTCTCGTCGCGGACTTGTATTATTTTTGGACACCTGAGACCCAACGGTGCTAACGAAGGTGTCTCGCGACTTGTGTTTTTTTTTCCGATACTCGCTCGCATCAGAGGTGTTGGAACGACGCCTCTCGTCGCGGACTTGTATTATTTTTGGACACCTGAGACCCAACGGTGCTAACGAAGGTGTCTCGCGACTTGTGTTTTTTTTTCCGATACTCGCTCGCATCAGAGGTGTTGGAACGACGCCTCTCGTCGCGGACTTGTATTATTTTTGGAAACCTAACCGTTTTAACGATGGTGTGTCGCGGGACTTGTGTTTTTTTTCCGATACTCGCTCGCATCAGAGGTGTTGGAACGACGCCTCTCGTCGCGGACTTGTATTATTTTTGGAAACCTAACCGTTTTAACGATGGTGTGTCGCGGGACTTGTAACTTTTATTAAAGTACGCCTGTTTTTTTTTACAATTTACTATTATGTTGTTTCGGTAAAATCATTTTCCTTTCAGACGAAAATTTAAAAAAATGTAGTTTTCGCGTAATTAGCTTTCCAAATACTCTCCGCCTCAAAGTCTCTTCGCTCCATTCCGGATCATGGAAAAGGTAAGTGTTTTTTTTTCATAAAATGTATCTTTCATTTTCCAATTTCTTTTTTTTAACTCAACTTTTTTTTATAAAAAAACTCTAATGTATTCGTTACATTTTTTTGTTAAACACACGCATGCACGCACTCAAAATCCATTTCCATCTTTTCGTAACCAGGCGCGAGAAGATAAAAGTCCGCTAGGATCCTGGTACTAGCGGTGAAAACATCGAGAATTTTTTTGGTTAGAGCGCGGGTTTTTATTTCTTCGGCTGTCGTACATTTCATTAAAAAGAAATTGTTCCTAAAATTGCTGAGCAACCCAGTCTGTGAAGCCTCGTGGGAGGGGGGAGACGGGTCGGCAATCCATCTTTTTTCGAAACCAGGCGCGAGAAGAAAAAGTCCGCTAGGGTCCTGGTACTAGCGGTGAAAAAACATCGAGAATTTTTTTTGATTAAAGCGCGGGTTTTTTTTTCTTCGGCTGTCGTACATTTCATTCAAAAGAAATGGTTCCTAAAATTGCTGAGCAACCCGGTCTGTGAAGCCTCGTGGGAGGGGGAGACGGGTCGGCAATCCATCTTTTTTCGAAACCAGGCGCGAGAAGAAAAAGTCCGCTAGGGTCCTGGTACTAGCGGTGAAAAAACATCGAGAATATTTTTTTTTTGGTTAGAGCGCGGGTTTTCTTCAACTGTCGTACATTTCATTAAAAAGAAATGGTTCCTAAAATTGCCGAGCAACCCGGTCTGTGAAGCCTCGTGCGAGGGGGAGACGGGTCGGCAATCCATCTTTTTTCGAAACCAGGCGCGAGAAGAAAAAAGTCCGCTAGGGTCCTGGTACTAGCGGTGAAAAAACATCGAGAATTTTTTTTTTGGTTAGAGCGCGGGTTTTTTTTTTCTTCGGCCGTCGCACATTTCATTAAAAAGAAATGGTTCCTAAAATTGCTGAGCAACCCGGTCTGTGAAGCCTCATGGGAGAGGGAGACGGGTCGGCAATTTCTTATATATTTAGTGCTTTTTTAACGTTGCTCATTTTTGTGTATTCCACAGTACATCCCTACTTTGAGTTGGAAATAAAAAATCCACCAAAAAAATGTAACGAATAAATTTGAGTTTTGAGAAAAAAAATGACTTGAACATTAAGAAATTGGAATACAAAGGTACATTATTTTTTTTAAAAAAAAGTCTGCTCTCGTAATTGAGAAAAAAATAAGAGGGAGGGGTAAGAAGAAAGGGGGCAATTCGGATCCGAGCCATACTTTGTGTCGTCCCACAGTGCGCGGTCCGAGACGACGTAGAGTGGCAAAGATCGTAGGCTGAGATGACGAGGGCTGCCCCCTTTTTTCCTTTTTTTTAACAGGATGCTTTTCGCATCAAAATTCTCTTTTTTCGCCATTTTTTATTTCGCGTGGAGGGGGGAGGGTTTGTAAGGAATGAATTATTGAAAGTAGGTACTTTGGGGGGGTTTTTTCTCACCCTCCATTTTTCTCCACTTCCGTGGTCTTTTTGGGGGAGGCAGTAACTGGTCCATGAGGGAACGTTTCCGAATATCTGGTTCCATTTTAGGTCGTTCTTGTCTCTCGAGCAAATGACTTGGGAGCCCGGAGCAAGGAACCCTGGTGTGGGAATTTCGATTCCTGCGTCAGCTGCGATGGACTGACTTGGATCCGCATCGTAGACACGGCTCCATTGAATGGCCGAGGCTCTCGTAGACCGAACATAACGGCGGCTTTGCGGGGAGACAAGAGTCGACTTTCCTTTGAATTAAAATATCTATCAAAGGATGTCGATGGCCTGATTTGAAGAACCCTAGTGACTTCATCGCTTCCGAAGCATACGAGAGTCCTAGTACGATTTAGTTACTGGACAGCTTCTGTGAGGTATGGATGGAGTTGCTGCAGACATGGTAAAGCCTGCTTCAGGTGGGTGTAAATATCCATTGTGGATGGCCCATGCTGTAGAGTCGAGGTGGACGGTTCGGAGACGTACGGGTTTCCCGATGACGGATCGGCCTGTCTTTTTCAATCAGATAATGGAGGAATGAAAGTGGAGAGGAAAGAAAACCCCCCGAAAAAAACAAAAAATTACTGAGCAGGGAGCGCGTGTGGGACGAGTCGAGGGGTCGCGCGCAGCAGGTGCCTCTCAAGGGAGGTTCGTAAGTCGTTTTGGCGACCTTTCGACATCGGACTGTGACGAGGGAAACGAATGAGTTTTACGCGCGCGCGCGCTTCTCTCTCGTCTGTCTATAACAGAGAGAGAGACAGACAGAAAAAATAGGGGTTAAAAAAAAAATCACCGTGATCTGGATATTTCATCCGGACTCACACGATTCATTTTTATAACGAGAGCAAACTTTCTGGTTCAGATGCCTACCAATAAAATATATTTCAAAAAAAAAAAATTGTGTCTTGTCTGATATTTTGTGTCTTGTGTCATTTCTTTTTCTTATTCCCAAATATAGGGCGCACAAAAAAAAAGAGTATTTTGGAAAGCCGTAGGTTATGAACATTGTACATTCAATTAAAAACGACTTTTGTTTTTCAGCTACTGTAACATCGACAACAAACCCCAAGCCCATAAAAAAAGAGTCGACTCTTCCCCACACCCCCCTTCAAAACAGGTAGACGGCACCCTCCGTCAACCTGTTTTGAAGAAGATTCGAAGGTTTTTTGTTTCACCTTCGAACTAAATGCGAGTTTGTTTATCATTGATCCTTTTTTCGGCAAAAAATGACCCCTTGTCACGGAGAGGGGGAGGGGTATTTTTGTGCCAAAAACTATATTTTACATAAAACAAAAGAATTGTGGAGTTGCGATAGATTACAATATCGCAGCGGGTAAGGTTTTTTTTTTAAAAAAAGTCTGCTCTCGTAATTGAGAAAAATAAGAGAGGGAGGGGTAAGAAGAAAGGGGGCAATTCGGATCCGAGCCATTCTTTGTGTCGTCCCACAGTGCGCGGTCTGAGACGACATAGAGTGGTAAAGATCGTAGGCTGAGATGACGAGGGCTGCCCCCTTTTTTCCTTTTTTTTAACAGGATGCTTTTCGCATCAAAATTCTCTTTTTTTCGGCATTTTTTATTTCGCGTGGAGGGGGGAGGAGGGAAGGAAAGGAATGAATTATTGCAAGTAGGTACTTTGGGGTTTTTTTTCTCAACCTCCATTTTTCTCCACTTCCGTGGTCATTTTGGGGGAGGCAGTAACTGGTCCATGAGGGAACGTTTCCGAATCTTCTGGTTCCATTTTAGGTCGTTCTTGTCTCTCACGCGGATCCTGAGAGTAGCTTTACGTGTGGTTACCTTGCGGGCCCGGCCCGGAACCCTGGGGCGGGAATTTGTCGCGTCACGGGGCGCGGCCGATTTCCGCAGCAGATGCGGTGGCATGACTTTGTACTCACCGTAGATTCGGTTCCATGGATGGTCTGAGCCTCTCACAGATCGGTGGAAAATATGCCGTGTGGTCTTGCCGGGAGACAAGAGTCGACTTTCCTTTGAATTGAAAAAAAATTATCTATCAAAGGATGTCGATGGCCTGATTTGAAGAACCTTAGTGACTTCATCGCTTCCGAAGCATACGAGAGTCCTAGTACGATTTAGTTACTGGACAGCTTCTGTGAGGTATGGATGGAGTTGCTGCAGACATGGTAAAGCCTGCTTCAGGTGGGTGTAAATATCCATTGTGGATGGCCCATGCTGTAGAGTCGAGGTGGACGGTTCGGAGACGTACGGGTTTCTCGATGACGGATCGGTCTGTCTTTTTCAATCAGATAATGGAGGAATGAAAGTGGAGAGGAAAGAAAACCCCGAAAACAACAAAAAATTACTGAGCAGGGAGCGCGTGTGGGACGAGTCGAGGGGTCGCGCGCAGCAGGTGCCTCTCAAGGGAGGTTCGTAAGTCGTTTTGGCGACCTTTCGACATCGGACTGTGACGAGGGAAACGAACGAGTTTTTTATATCTACGCGCGCGCTTCTCTCTCGTCTGTCTATAACACAGAGAGAGAGACAGAAAAAATAGGGGTAAAAAAAAAAATCATCGTAATCTGGATATTTCATCCGGACTCACACGATTCATTTTTTATAACGAGAGCAAACTTTCTGGTCCAATAAAGTATATTTCATAAAAAAAAATATTGTGTCTTGTCTGATATTTTGTGTCTTGTGTCATTTCTTTTTCTTATTCCCAAATATAGGGCGCACAGAAAAAAATAAGAGTATTTTGGAAAGCCGTAGGTTATGAACATTGTACATTCAATTAAAAACGACTTTTGTTTTTCAGCTACTGTAACATCGACAACAAACCCCAACCCATAAAAAAAAGAGTCGACTCTCCCCCCCCTTCAAAACAGGTAGACGGCACCCTCCGTCAACCTGTTTTGAAGAAAGATTCGAAGGGGTTTTTTTTTTCAACCTTCGAACTAAATGCGAGTTTGTTTATCATTGATCCTTTTTTCGGTAAAAAAAAAATGACCCCTTGCCACGGAGAGGGGAAGGGGTCTTTTTTTTGCCAAAAATATATTTTACATAAAACAAAAGAATTGTGGAGTTGCGATAGATTACAATATCGCAGCGGGTGGTAAATGGTGGGACTAAAAAAAAATAATAATAATTTTGTTTCGGTAAAAAAGACCCTTTCATTTAAACGAAGGGGCATTTTTGGCATAAAACATCTTTTTCAAAAAAAAAAGAATTGTGGCGTTGCGATACGTTTGAATATCGCAGCGGGTGGTTATGGTGGGACACAATTCTAAAAAAAAAATTTTTTTTTCCTTTTCCATTTTTCGACCAAAACCAACCACATCTTCCAAAACAAATGTTGGAAAAATGACTTGAACGAGAAGAAATTGGAACGCAAAGGTAATTTTTTTTTTTTAAAAAAAAGTCTGCTCTTGTAATTGAGAAAATAAAAAACTTATCCGCGTGGAGGGGGAGCGCGTAATGGAGAAAGGGGGCAATTCGGATCCGAGCCATTCTTTGTCGTCCCACAGCGCGCGGTTTCTATTCCGAGATGACGTAGAATGGTAAAGATCGCAGGCTGAGATGACGAGGGCTGCCCCCTTTTATCCTCTTTTTTTTTCCAGGATGCTTTTCGCATCAAAATTCTCTTTTTTTTTTCCTCATTTTTTATTTCGCGTGTGTGTGAGGGGGGGGGGAGGGAAAGAGTTGTAAGGAATGTATTATTGCAAGTAGGCATTTTGGGGTTTTTTTTCCCTCATTCTCCATTTTTTTCTCCACCTCCGTTTTTTTTGAGAAGGGCAGAAAGTTTCCAGATGAAGTGGTTTCCGAATCCTGGTTTTTCGGTCAGGTCTTCTCGTCTCGTCGCAACGATCCCGAGAGTAGCTTTACGTGTGGTAGCCTTGCGGCGGCCCGGCCCGGAACCCTGGTGTGGGAATTTTGTCGCGTCACGGCGGACGCGGTGGATCCCTGCAGCAGATGCGGTGGGCTGACTTGGATCCGCACCGTAGACTCGGTTCCATGGAAGGCCTGAGCCTCTCACAGATCGGTGGAAAATATGCCGTGTGGTCTTGTGGTGAGCGAGAGGCGACATTCCTTTGAATAATTATAAAAAAAAAATAAATCTATCAAGCGACAAAGGAAGTCGGATGCCTGATTGAAAAACTAACAACTCCATTGACTCCGAAGCGAAACGAAAGTCCTTGGGCTTAGTAGTGGAGACGAAACGTCCAGGTGCACTGCTTCGTGAGTAAATGCTCGAGTTGACGCTAGAAACGGTAAAGCCTGACAGTCGGGCCTAAATCCATGTTACCCTAAGTTGTTTGACAGAATTGGGTGCCCCGTTTCTTTAGCAGAGTCACGTTGGACGGAATCGGAAGCCGTTGGGACGCATGTCACTAACTGGACCGAGTCTGATTTCGGTCGGCCGGAGTCTGACTTTAATGACGGAATGCGGACTGCCTGGATCAAAAAGATAATGGAGGAATGAAGGTGGAGACGAAAGAAAACCCCGAAAAAAAAACAACAAAAAATTACTGAGCAGGGAGCGCGTGTGGGACGAGTCGAGGGGTCGCGCGCAGCAGGTGCCTCTCAAGGGAGGTTCGTAAGTCGTTTTGGCGACCTTTCGACATCGGACTGTGACGAGGGAAACGAACGAGTTTTTTATATCTACGCGCGCGCGCGCTTCTCTCTCGTCTGTCTATAACACACAGAGAGAGAGACGGACAGAAAAAATAGGGGTAAAAAAAAAATCATCGTGATCTGGATATTTCATCCGGACTCACACGATTCATTTTTTAACGAGAGCAAACTTTTATTTTTTATTTTTTTTTTCTGGTCCAATAAAGTATATTTCAAAAAAAAATATTGTGTCTTGTCTTATATTTTGTGTCTTGTGTCATTTCTTTTTCTTATTCCCAAATATAGGGCGCACAGAAAAAAAAGAGTCGACTCTTCCACACACCCATTTTTCCCTTCCCCCCCTTCAAAACAGGTAGACGGCACCCTCCGTCAACCTGTTTTGAAGAAAGGTTCGAAGGTTTTTTTCCGTGGTTTTTTTTCACCTTCGAACTAAATGCGAGTTTGTTTTTGTTTATCATTGATCCTTTTTTCGGCAAAAAAAGACCCCCTTGCCACGGAGAGGGGGGGATTTTTGGCACAAAAATATATTTTACATAAAAAAAAAGAATTGTGGAGTTGCGATAGATTACAATATCGCAGCGGGTGGTAAATGGTGGGACACAATTCTAAAAAAAATAATAATAATTTTGTTTCGGTAAAAAGACCCTTTCATCAAAACGAAGGGGCATTTTTGGCAAAAAAAAAAAAAAAAAAAAAAAAGAATTGTGGCGTTGCGATACGTTTGAATATCGCAGCGGGTGGTTATGGTGGGACACAATTCTAAAAAAAAAAATTTTTTTCTTCCCTTTTTCCGACCGAAACCAACTCTTAGCACTCTACCAAAAATGTAACGCATATATTTGAGTTTTAAGAAAAAAAAAGAAGTGTTAAAAAATGACTTGAACGAAAAGAAATTGGAACACAAAGATACACTTTTTTTAAAAATCTGCTAATATATATATATATATATATATATATATATATATATATATATATATATATATATCAATTCGGTTTAATCAGTTTTTATTTCTGATAAAGAAATCCAAATCCTTGAAAAAAAAAAAAAAAAAAAAAAAAAAAAAAAAAAAAAAAAAAAAAATTTTTTTTTTTTTTTTTTTTTTTTTTTTTTTTTTTAATATATAAGTTAAAAACTCTTGAATGACTGCATTATGATAAGACATTGTAAGAAGATTCGTAAATCATTATATTTTTTTGGTTTCAAAAGCATTATGTTGTCTAGTCGCTGGGTGTTTTTTTCAAACTCAGATTCTAAAGGGCCCGTTTTTTACCCAGAGAAACATGTGTATTTGATATATTCATTTGAGTATTCTAAAGATGGATCTCATACTATCCGTGGACTTGTAATTTTTAAAGAAATGTGTGACATATACGACTGTCAAGCGTGGTATCGATATGCAGTTTTTGATAAACATTATGATACAAGCAAATCGTTTTTAGACAAGTTCAAACAGAATCGTTATTATGTGGAGTATGGATCCATACAGGCCTATTAAATCTAATTTACATAATATAACTCAAATTCCTGAACACTAAATAGGTTCCAAATTCTTAAGAAGAAAAAAAAAAAAAAAAAAAAAAAAAAAAAAATTTTTTTTTTTTTTTTTTTTTTTTTTTTTTTTTTTTCAAACGAGGCAAGACTTGATTTGGATGCTCTCTCCAAATGTACGTGTTTTAATGGTTTATAATACTAAGTTATGCTTATGTTTTACTTTTTCCAATTGATGTACGTATATGCACACGCACACACATTTTTTTTTTTTTTTTTTTTTTTTTTTTTTTTTTTTTTACCATAATGTACCACAAATTCCTGAATACTATATAAGTTTCAAATTATTATTTTCATAAAAAAAAAAAAAAAAAAAAAAAATTTTTTTTTTTTTTTTTTTTTTTTTTTTTTTTTTTTTTTTTTTTTTTTTTTTTTTTTTGTCTGTGTGAAACAAAACCACCACCCACGTCCTTTTGGATTGGAAACGAGCGAGAGGCGGAGTCCCACTCTCTTATAAAACGTCCTTCTCTCTCCCAACCGGATTCAGTCTCACCATGATGATCCAGCTGCAATTCACCGCTCGACCCGCTTTATGGGGCTTCCTCGGGAGAAAAGGCATGCTGTTTTGGCTCGACACCTCCGTCGCCGAGTTTTTAAGAAGGCCCGAAGGCGTGGAGGGCCAAGCCCCGGTCCAGGAGGTGGCGGACGACGAGGCCCTGGAACGGTACCCGTTGAGTTGGCTGCGGCGTAAAGTCGTGTCGCATGATTACCTGATCTGCCTGCTGTCCATGCTTCCTGACAAAAAAATCCTCGAGACGGTCGCGTCGGAATTTCGAGTCACTGTTTCGCAAGAAAAAGGGGTGCATAAGCTCCGGCAGTCGACCTCAGCGGATGCGATTCCCTTTCGGACGTTCATCGACGACCTCGTCCGCCGTAGACCGACAGCGCCGGCCTGCTCGCCGGCCTCGCCCGCCCGTTGCCCCGCGAGCCCAGTCCACTCTGCCACGAGCCCAACCCGCTACACGCCGGCCTCGCCTGTCTACTCTCCCTGCAGTCCCTGCTACACGCCGGCCTCGCCTGTCTACTCTCCCTGCAGTCCCTGCTACACGCCGGCGTCGCCTGTCTACTCTCCCTGCAGTCCCTGCTACACGCCGGCCTCGCCTGTCTACTCTCCCTGCAGTCCCTGCTACACGCCGGCGTCGCCTTCCTACACGCCCCAGCCAAAGAGTCGAGGATCTTCCCCCTCCGTCGTCACTTGCAGCTCCAGCGATTCCAGCGACTCGGAGGACACTGCACCGAGCTTCCCTCAGGATTCCAGTATTACCATTATCCTGGACAAAATACCAGCGACGAAAGTCATTATCAAGTCGAAAGGACTGATACAAACCATTTACGCGTAACCTGGTCCATGTCTGTATGAAAAAAGATTCCTCGATAAAGGTTGTTCTGTTGTAAAAGGTGTGTTTCTTTCCCAGCAGAAAAAGGGGGTTGAAGGAAGTTGCCACAGCAACTTCCTTCAACCCCCTTTTTCTGCGAAAAAAGCTTTGCCAATCTTGGACATTTTGAAACGGATCCGGTCAAGAGAAACGATCCAATGTTAAAAAATATTAAGATTCATTGAAAGCGATGTGTTTTTTTTTTAGAATCAGGTTTCTCTCACACAAAACAAAATCAATCACACAAAAGGTACCCAAGACATACGGTTTAAAAAGACTGTTATTTTCTTTTAAAAGTTTCTGTAAATCTTTATCCTCACCCAAAATTTATAGTGTTTTACAAAAAAAACAAATCTATGGCTTAGTTCATGGGTTGTCGTCACAAAAAGGGATGGAGTCAAAAAAGTGAATCAAAAGATACTATTTAAAATTCCATGAGGGCATGACTCAAAATAAACAGATAGCGTGCAAAAAAAATATTACAAACTTTTTTTTTTTTTTTTTTTTTTTTTACATTATAAAGTTTTGATTATTTTTTTGCATGCACTTGCAAATTTTTCGGGCGTCTGTAAAATTAAAAATCAATATAGGTCATTGACCTTTGACCTTTGACCTTCATTTTTTATTTGGGAGCTACTTGAAAAAAAATTTCTGAGAGCTGGTTTAAACAAATTTAAAACGATTACGATTGTATAACGAATATTATATATATATATATATATATATATATATATATATATATATATATATATATATATATATATATATATATATATATATATATATATATATATATATATATATATATAAAATTACTGACTACTTCTCCTTTAAGGTAATTCCCCTTAAGGTAATCCCTTGATGTTAATCTTCCTCTTGTTTACCTCTTTATTTTTAGTTTTCTTTGGCTTCGGTTTTTTCAATATCTGATAATTTTCGTTTAACCATTTTTAAATATGTTAGTTTATTCTTTATTATAATGATTTTAAACATTTTGATTTCCTATTCAAATAAAAATTCTTCTAAAAGTAAAGAATTTCGCATGAAATAGCAAAATTTCAAAAATGCGGAAGGACAGGGGTCTGCACGACCGAAAACAACAACCATTCGTCCAAATGGTTTAAAAAAAAAAAAAAAAAAAAAAAAAAAAAAAAAAAAAAAATTTTTTTTTTTTTTTTTTTTTTTTTTTTTTTTTTTTTTTTATCAACATTATAAAATATGTAATCACGCTATATTATATTTAAAAAAAAAAAAAAAAAAAAAAAAAAAAAAAAAAAAAAAAAAAAAAATTTTTTTTTTTTTTTTTTTTTTTTTTTTTTTTTTTTTTTTTTTTTTTTTTTTTATATATCTGATTTTAAAATTTTAATCCTCAGTCACTTTTCGTTCTGAGATGGCGGAGACAACACTGGCTGCTGTCGATGAGCGTGCCCCAGTGCCCGATGCCGCTGGCCAGTATTTGTCTCGAAGATTATGCTGCGTGTACTGCAGAAAGCGGAGAGGAGGGTCCGGAATTATACTGAGACGCTGCGGCCACGAATTCCATGCGGGATGCATCATATACAAAATTAAAGAAGATTTGAAAACACCCGAGCCTACGCTGACGTGCTACGCCTGCTCCACTCCCCTCCATTGGCGCGAGTTGCGCGCTATATGTACGATACTATACCATCCGCACAGCTACGCGAGACCGAGAATGAGAAAAACTGATTTGATTTTAGAAAAAACTTTGACTAAGATCATTAGAAAACTGAAAAGAAACGATGAATCATAAAAAATTAGACTGATGTGATACAAACAAAAAAGTTTGTAATATTTACTTTGAAAATTTTTTAGAACATTGTTTCTTTGAACTTTGAAATTATTTCCGTCTTGTTTTTTTTAAAAAAAAACTCGCATCAGAATACCAAACTTTTTTTTTTTTTTTTTTTTTTTTTTTTTTTTTTTTTTTTACAATATATAGCGTTTCCTCTCGTAATCGCATTTCACACTTCTTTGGACAGTTGTGTGTTTTTTTTAATAAATAACGTTTCTTTTCGCAATAACATCTCACACCTCTTACGGTTGTACTGTGTGGCGGGTCATCCCAGAATTTTGTAACGTATATTTCCTGATCATGGATATTCCGACTCCTAAAGGGACAGTGACGTTTGATATACATAAATTTGGTCAACAAGACTGGGAGAACAATGGCTATAAGAAATGTATTTGTTTAATAGAAAGTCGTCAAAAGGATGAGAAATGTATATTAAAAACATTCAAAATTAGTCAATATTCATATTTCGAAGAACCCTTTTCTTCATTAACAGAGCAGCTGAGATCTATTGGTTATACTGTTGAACATCCTTTGAAGCATTATCGAACGCCCTTTGATGACGCCTTTATATATAATTTTAAGACAGAGGATTTTTATGTACAGATTAAAGTATATTATGGGCCAGGGTTCTTTTTGCCTTAAGCCAAGCTATAAGAGGTAAAAAAAAAAAAAAAAAAAAAAAAAAAAAAAAAAAAAAAAACCATTTGCAGTCAGTTTTTCGCTCGGTCATATGAAGTTATACCACATAAAGTTTAAGCCTTATAAAGTTAACAGTTTGCATAATCGTCTCACACCTTTACAAAACATGACTAGTGTAGAAGTCTCCGATAGTGACAATTTGCAAAATTCTTTTTACCCTTTCTTGGGTAAAACATCAACCAATTACATATTACGTGGTCCACGGAAACAGAGATTGAATAATGTGCTACGCTGTTTTGAGTCTAATGCAATGACGATGGCCTATATTATAAAAGAGTTATTTCAAAGACCTGCTGTTGAATGGCATATTTATGATGTCATACCCACGATCCCAATAGATTACTCGCAACTTGCTCAAAACGATAAGTGTGTCTTGTGCAAAATCAAGTTTCGTCCTTTGGAGGCGGTTAAACTGTTACCCTGTCTTCATTGTTACCACGATGCGTGCCTAGCGAATTGGTGTAAAGAAAACGACGATTGTCCGTATCGGGAAAACGAAGACGACGACGAAAGGAGCCATTGTAAACAAAAGGTTCACTTTCCCAAGGATCCAGAGTTTCTGTGGCGTAACGAAATGATTCTTCAATTAATGGACGTTTTATTTCAAAAACATGAATTTTTTAGAGAGTTTATATTGAATCGTATCAATGAAAGTGTTTCGACGAGTGTGGATAAAAACCTGGATGAATGTGCCATTTGTTTTGAACAGTTTCAAAAGGAGCCCAAACAACTTCCTTGCACTCACAAGTTTCATGAACTTTGTATCCAAACATGGTTCGAGAGAAAAAACACGTGCCCTTTGTGCAGATTTAAAATGGAAAAATTGTTATAAAAATGTAAATCTATCACGCAGTCAATGTTTTGCTTAAAGAAATTGTGTCCTTATAGCGATGTAAATAAATATGTATTTATAATTGTAAATAAATAAAACTTTTATGTTTTTAAAATATTTCGTGTGACTTTTTTTCCCAAAGAGGGGTGTTCACGAAAGTTGTTTTGTCAACTACCTTGATAAGATTTGTAATTTTACAAGCGCCAGAAAAATAAATTTTTTTCTTCTCAAAAAAAAAAAAAAAAAAAAAAAAAAAAAAAAAAAAATTTTTTTTTTTTTTTTTTTTTTTTTTTTTCTTTTTTGACCTAAATATTAGCCTGCGCATCAGACGTGTCTCATTCGACGCCTCCTCTTGTCACTCGTCGACATGGCCACGTTTCTTCAAGATTCCTTTCCTGATTCCGAGAACAATCTGACCTCGGTGAAAAATTTCACTCTCGAAAAACTTTCGAACGCGTCCTCGCCGGAGCTAGAAACTTCCGTTTCTCTTAAACTAGACCGGGATCTTTTACAACCCGATGCTGCTGTTGTTGCTGCTCCTCCTGCTACTGGTGGTGATGATGATGATGATGATGACGACGACGACGATGACGATCGAGGAGACGACTCCCCGAAACGTGAACCCGAGGCGTCCCGAGATCTCGCAGACCCTGCGACGCCGCCCGTCGCGTCCCTCGGCGGCCGAGAGGATCCGCAGCGGAAGCGGGCGCTCGAGACGCCGAACGAGCGTTCGAAAACTTCTAAACCGAAACGAGAGTCTGAGAAACGTTTTGAAACCCGAAAGTCGAGCCGCGAGTCTCGGGTGCTGCAAAAGTCAAAAAAACATTTTAAAAAAACTAAAGTCGAGCGGCGACAGTCTCGGGTGCTGCAAAAGTCGAAGAAAAAGTCGAAAAAAAATAAAGGCGAGCATCGAGAGTCGAAGAAGAAAAAGTTAAAAAGATTTCGGCGACGGCGGCGCCCGGAGAAGTACCAATGGAGAATTGCCGTCTCCGACGAGCACGACGACGTCAACTACTCCGAAATCTGTCGCATTTACGATTTCGATCGGATCCCTTTTATCAAGGATCGCGTTCCGCGAACGTCGTGTTCGTATTACACGGACGGATCCAAGCGGCAAGAGCACGCCGGGTGCGCCTTCACCGCCGTGTCCGACGACCGACGGACCGTCGTCGCGGAAAAACAAATCCGCATTTCCGACGGTCTGTGCATAGTCACGGCCGAACTCCAGGCGATCAAGGAGGCCGTGACGGACGCGCGCGAGAGGGGCGTCCGCGAACTGGACGTCTATACGGATTCCAGAGCGGCGATCGGATTCATCGAGAGATCCTGTCTTCGACGACATCGAGTGGCCGATCAGATCAGAGATTTCGTCGCGAAAAATAAAATCAAAGTCTTTATGCACTGGATCAAATCTCACGCCGGTCACGTCCACAGCGATCGGGCGGACGCGTTGGCGAAAGCCGCCGCGACCAGGGACCAGGTGGACGTGACTGTGGAACCCTTTCCGTATCGAACAAAAACACGTCCAATATGGGTTCGACGCAAAGAGGCGAAAAAAAAAGAACAAAACACGAAGAAAAGAAAGAAGAGCGAAAAAACACGCCGCCGCCACGACCGAGGATCGGGTGGTGGACGCAAAGAGGCGAAAAATGAACGAAAAACGAAGAAAAGAAAAAACAGCGAAAAAACACGCCACCACGACCGAGGATCGGTCGCGGACGCAAAGAGGCGAAAAAAGAACAAAACAAAAGACAAAATAATAAAAAAAATAAGAGCGAAAAAACACGCCGTCCCGACCGAGGATCGGGTAGAACAATGTAACTTAGTAACAATGTAGATAAACATGTATTTATAGTTGTAAATAAATATAACTTTTATGTTTGAAAAATGTTTCGTGTAATTTTGATTATTTTTTTTTGCATGCACTTTGCAAATTTTTCTGGCGTCTGTGAAATTAAAAATCTATATAGGTCATTGACCTTTGACCTATGACCTTCATTTTTTATTTGGGAACTACTTGAAAAAAATTTTCTGAGAGCTGGTTGAAACAAATTTAAAACGATTACGATTGTATAACGAATATATATATATATATATATATATATATAAAAATTTCTGACTACTTAAAAAAAAAAAAAAAAAAAAAAAAAAAAAAAAAAAATTTTTTTTTTTTTTTTTTTTTTTTTTTTTTTTTTTTTTTTTTTTTTAAATATATAAATGGGACTTCTTGATAAATCTAAAATGACTTTTCGCCGGGAGATTCGCAGAGTCAAGATCTACTAACGTGTCGGTTCCACTTTGAGAAAATCGAGTGGCTAATCCCTCTTTTTTTTATTTCGAGTCAATCTCTCGTCGCCACCATGTCGTTCGTGGTCGTCTACAATATTCCCGGAAAGTCTTCGATCCCTCATCATTATCTTACCGGGATTATCGGTTCAGATTGTTTCGTCTATTGGCTGTGTAAGGACGTCGCCGCCGTTTTGGGGTACAGCAGATCCTACGCGAGAAGACTGAGCGATAAGAAAGTACGCGATGTTACGGGGCCTTTGGATAACGTAGGTCCCGATTTCTTACGGAAACGGATAATTTCTCATTTCGATTTGAGTTTTTTGCTCAAAAAAGCGAGAAGGAGTACGGTGCGAGACTTTGAACGGAAAATAAACAGCCCAGGTACCCGAGTGGCAGTGAATCCCGGAGGAAACGTTACAAATTTAAAAGATCCTACTTATGTAGTGATAACCGAGACGAAAGAAAACCACCGCTCATTTTTCCTCTGGTTAGAGACGTTTAAAGTGACGGCGTTTGAAAATCTATACAGCATGTCAGTTTTAGACGATTCATTCGTATCGTCGTTCATAGAGTACGCCGAACCACCTGAAACGATCCCCGAGAATTTTCCGCCGGCGATTTTTTATAAATGTAACGGACGCACAATCAAATATTTACCCGAACCGTAATTTTTTTTTTCTCTCTCTCGATATCCTCTACTGATGACAGTTTTGAAGAGTCCAGCGCTGACTTAATTAATTGTGAGATATTTTTTTTTTATAAGCTTGGAAAGAAAAAAAATAAAACACACGAAAACCTTTTAAAATATTAAATAATATATTTATTTATATATATCTATAAATGTTACATTCAAGTGTACATTGTTGCGAGGACACAATTGCTTTAGATTACAAAAACAAAAGTTGTGAGGTTACATTTGCGAGTTTTTTTTTTCGCCTCGTCACAAGTTTTTTTTGATGGTAGATTGTCCTCCCCCCCCCCCGCGTCGTCTGGAATCACCTCTTTGTCTCGACAGTTTGTCCAGAATAATTATAATAACGATATTTTTGAGAATTATAATTATTGTAACGATAATTTCGGGGATTGTAACGTCTCCATCTGCGAGTTGTTTCGCCTCGTCCGTGTCCGAGTCTCCGATGGTAGCCCCGCCATCTGGAATCGGGGTCTCTCGGTCTTCTCTGCCCGTTCCGGACGAACGCCGCCTCGTCGGAGATTTCTTCGGGAGGTGGCGAAAGGGAACCGTACGCGTCGACGAATTCTTTCCGCTCTTCCTCGCTCACGTCGACCACGAGCAGGTCTCGGGACGAGGATTCCTCGCTGCGAGTGTCGGGTTCGGATCGATCCTCCTCGACCGTAGCGGCAGAGGCGGCAGCAGCAGCAGCAGCAGCAGCAGCGGCGGCGTCGGACTCGAATTCGAGATCTTTCGGAGACGTAGAAAGTCGTCGTCTGCATAAAACTTTGTCCCGAAAATCGCATAAGATTGCCGGCCATACGAAAGGTTTCAGTAGACGCTGATGGGTCCATTTTCGGTAACACGGTCTTTCGAAAAGCGAAAAATCCATCTCGGTCGAGTGCCGCGGAAAAAAATGGAAAGATTTGAACTGACTCCTACTTGTAAACACCTGAAAAAAAAAAAAAAAAAAAAAAAAAAAAAAAAAAAAATTTTTTTTTTTTTTTTTTTTTTTTTTTTTTTTTTTTTTTTTTTTTTTAAGCGAAACGTGCTTTGGATGCTCTTTCCAAATGTACGTGTTTTAATGGTTTATAATACTAAGTTATGCTTATGTTTTACTTTTTCTAATTGATGTACGTATATGCACACGCACACACATATAAATATATGAAAGACAAATATAAATATATAGTCAATTTTACCATTTAATTGATACATTACGTGCGTAGGCAAAAAAAAAAAAAAAAAAAAAAAAAAAAAAAAAAAAAAATTTTTTTTTTTTTTTTTTTTTTTTTTTTTTTTTTTTTTTTTTTTTTTTTTTTTTTTTGAAAACTTTTACCGGTTAAAATATTATTTAAGAATTTACCTGCCGCCTCCAAGTGACATTCTTTTTTATCTTTCAGAGCTTGCCGCCGAGAAAAACTTGGAACTTTTTTACCATGCGTCTTTCGGAAGTTTGTCTCGTGATTGATTTTGATGGATTCTGCATCGACAAAAAATTTTACTGCAGAGAGATGGGATATGCCTCCTTGACAGGCGGACGCAGCGGATCGTACAAATTCAAATTGAATCATCTGGTAAATCGAGTGACCCCCCAAGAGTGGAAGACTATAAATTATTGTACAAATAACGTGCACGGCATGTCTTTTCAATCCTTGCCTAACGAGACAGATATTTTTGACATCAAATTTTTTAATTCAATTCTAAAAGTGGAATACGAATATCACAAAACAGAACAAAAATATATTGTGGCGTTCAAAGGAGGGCATATCGAAAAAGATGTGTTGATAAAATTGGGTATTCCGTACGTCGACTTAGAAGATTTCGAATGTCCAAAATTTGACGAAATTTCCCATCCAATAAAATATATTGTGGTAAATGGTTGCGGAATCCATCAAAAACTGCAAGATAATAAAAAGATGGCCCACTGCTCAAGAACTGAATGCGTCGTTTTTGCCGACTGGGTGAGGGGACGGCTTTAATCCCTTGGGTACGAGCGACACGCATACGTGCCACAAAATGGTTTAAGAATCCCTGATGATATACTTTCTCAAAAAAAAAAAAAAAAAAAAAAAAATTTTTTTTTTTTTTTTTTTTTTTTTTTTTTTTTTTTTTTTTTTTGGAACTGTATATATAGAAGCTCTTGATCAACTCAGTCACTTTTCTCTTGGAGATTGACATCTGTATCCCATCTTCCTTTGCCTATGAGATTTTTATGGAGATTTCAACTTTTAACACGATAGAAATTCCTCAAAATGCTTTACCTGATCTTAAATGTAGGTTGTGTAAAAAATCTATAAAGCTTACTTATTTGTTTATGATGAAATGTGGGCATTTTTATCATCATACTTGTGTTTATAAAATTGGACGTGCAACGAGATGCAAGACGTGTAGGGACATTTCACATATGGACGAAATGAGACTTGCAGAAACCGAGCACTGGATCGAAAACAGAATTCGAGAAGACCAAATGTAAAAAAAAATATATATGTATACAAAAAGTTTAACTGTCAAAGCATAATAACCATGTCGTATAATTTTCAAATTGCGTGTCGTTCTCCAAGCTTTACTCCAACGCGTGTTGCTGTTCCTCATACAACGAATTACGGGAAAAGACTAGTGGAAGTATGCGAGAAAGCTTTTCCTATGGATATGATATGTAATATCTGTAGCACCATCATACATCCAACGGAGATGTTTTTATTTGCATGTGGACATTATTATCATGGATACTGCGCAAAGATGATTGTAAAACACACCATTCAGCACATTGAATGTAAAAGATGCACCAAAAATTGCAGCAATGAAGACTTTACAAGACTGCAAAGTTTACCAACAAAAAAACCAGAAGGTCACGATATATATTTTGTAGTTGTAAATAATGCACCCATAGCTCCAAACACCCAATGACACATGAAAAAAAAAAAAAAAAAAAAAAAAAAAAAAAAAAAAAAAAAATTTTTTTTTTTTTTTTTTTTTTTTTTTTTTTTTTTTTTTTTTTTTTTTTTTTTTTTTTTTCGCGGAATATGATTGTATAAATAGGAGCCATCGATCAGCAAATTCCCATTCCCTCTTCGCCATGGAAGAAGCGTCCAATGCTCCCGTTGCTCCCGCTCCCGCTGCTGCTGCTGTTCTTGAGACGCCAGCTCGAAAAAAAATACGCCTTGCCGTCTGCGAACCCATTCTTCGCCTGGCCGAAAGACTTGCGGCCGAGAAGAGACTTCGCCGCGACCACCTGCCGCCGCCGCCGCCGCCGACTACGACACCTCCTCCTCCTCCCGGAAAGACCCGCGTGGAACGCCCGAAATCTACCTATCGACACGACAAGGTAACCGCCGTGATGGCCGTTCGCGACAACGCTTTCGCCTTAGACAACGGAGTCCACTGCGTCTTCGTTCGAGAAGCTTCGACGTCCGCCTTCCTGGCCAGAGAGTTGGACGAAATGCGAGTTGGAACGCTGCACTGTTTCGACAAACACACCTACGGCGCCGTCCAGAAGAGCCTGGCGAAATTTCCGTCGCCTCGCCTCCGCGTGTATCGGCTGAAACCCTTTCCCGTGAAACCCTGCTTGTACTGCAAAAGAAGATCGTGTCCCCTGTGGAGAGCGAACGCGGGAATTTCGCGTCTGCACGGCATCCCTTTCGATCCGATGGAGCACGGGTCCGCGACGACGACGGGACTCGAAGGGGAGGAGGAAGAGGAGGAGAAGAAAAAGAAGAAGAAGAAGACGCGCGTTTACCGACACAAAAAGATTGCGGCAGTTCTAGCCATAGGAGGTAACGGATTCACTCTCACCAACGGCGTCACGAGCACTTCTTTCGAAAAATCTTTCAACAACTCGATTCTTTTCCGGGAAATTTCGGAAATGAATGTCAGAGTTCTCAACTGCATGGACGAACGGAGTTTTAAAATAAGCTGCGACCTTCGAAAATCGTACGCCAGAGAGTTGAAGAAACTCCAAGTCGTCTTGTTGGACGCCGTCGAAGTGAAAGACTGCCAGTCGTGCAAATCGAAAAACTGCCACAAATGGAAGGCTTCGGTGGGCATCGCCTCTAGGTACAAGTTGAGGCATGATCCCATCAAACATTGAATTTCGAATCCTTGTTTACAAAGTGACCGTTGCAAAAAAAAAATTAAATATTCTATCAAACATTAAATTTCGAATTCTTATTTTACAAAGTGACCGTTGAAAAAGAAAATGTATAGTAAAAAAAAAAAAAAAAAAAAAAAAAAAAAAAAAAAAAAAAATTTTTTTTTTTTTTTTTTTTTTTTTTTTTTTTTTTTTTTTTTTAAATATAAAAGGGAGTGACATTGTTTCACCAGATCAGTCGGTGTGCAGTAGCACTTTAAAACGAGGATGGCGACGGCACTTCCACAGTTATTAGACTTGCCCGTGGACATTTTGTTCCTGATTTTGAGAGACTACGTTCCACTCAAAGATAAATTGCACACGCTTTATAAAATGCCTGAATTTCGATCGTTTCTAGAACATCGTGCATCTTATCTGAATTCTCCTGGTCCATTTTCGATGGACTATATTGAACTTTTGCGCTTATACAGACCCGGCTATTATGTTCATCGGATTGTTTTGGGTTGGTGGACCTATCTGCGATTCGATGACGCCACGTTACAATTCACAGAGTATCGCTTTGACCTCAACCACTGTTTCTTCCGACCCAACAGCCGTGTTGAGTTTTCTCGTCAATCCATTTCGACCATGAAAAAAGAAAGAGATTTTTTGCTTCGTTTCCAATCTTTCGAAGAGAAAGAGTCAAAATATTTGCTCTATTATCTGGAAGTGTATGGATACATTACGGTACTCTATACACCTCCTTTGTGTAAAATAGCCTTTCACGTTTGTCCTTTGAACGGGTATCGCGAAATTTCGATCGACAAACCCATCCGTGTGAAACATTTTTTTGTAGACCGCTTTTGGGAAGTGACGTTGACTCGAGAGAAAAAAATAACCATTAAATGTGTGGACCATGTCGAGTGCCGTTGCAAAAAATTATTTTATGAACTGGACCCTATAACCTTTGAATTTTCAAAAGATTTCACGTATCTGACGACGGATAGAGGGGGGATAATTACTGCGCAAACATGTTCCAATTACAGACTGGCGGACGAAAACCACGTTGAAGGATTTACTGTATACCACAATTATGAAAAAAAAAGAGGAAGATTAATCGTAGAAGAAGACAAACACGACCCACAGTTGAAGAAACTTCTAATGGATAAAGACACAATCTGTAAATTTGAAAACTTTATGTAAATATTTTGAGTCTTGACACAGTTAACAGCTACTGGGGATACTGACAAAAAAAAAAAAAAAAAAAAAAAAAAAAAAAAAAAAAAAAAAAAAAAAAGTTTTGGATAGTATATATATTGAACGCGAGGCTTCGAGCGTCAGCATTTCAAACCTTTCTGGAAGCCCAGCTCGATGGAATCGTGTATATTTTGTGCTCAATGTGTCAGGCGACGATCGAGATTGAAAAATTGTGGTCATAAAGCACACGGAAAATGTTTGAAAAAATATTTGGAAACTCATGATGACATGCGGTGTCCTAAATGTGGCGAAAATTTGAAATCGGCTGATTTGTGGTACGTTCTGCATCATTACGAAACAAGTTTCACCCCTGAACGTTATCGTGAATTACATAGACGCATGCGAGTCATGTCCTTCAGAGATGCAAGCGAGTTGAGCGGCGCCGAATTATCAGATTGATCAAAGGGGGAAAAAAAAAAGTTGACATCGACCAAAGTAACCAACCATCCCACTCGTTCTTTTGCTTTAGTCGAGAGGCGGGGTGAAACAACAAGACTCCGACCGTTTCAATTTGCATCTAAAAAAACTCGTTCTTTCATTCGTGGCTAAACTTCCAAGGACAGTACGTGACTGGCATCTTTTTTTTTTTTGAAGCTGGGAACTCTGAACCGAGTCGTATATAAACGATCGAAAAAATTCTTTTCATTCTCATTGCTGTTGCTACCGTCGCTACTACTACTCCTCCTACTCCTCCCGAGAGAGACAGAGAGAACATGGCATTCTTTAGAATCCAAATCAAACTCAATGAAAGGACCGAAACCGTCATGGGCGTGTTGGGAGACCACGACGGACAAGTATATTATTCCGTGGACGACGTGGCCCGGTTCGTTCCCGCGTCCATGCGGCGCACCACTTGGCTGCCGAGTCAACGTCTGGAAGAAATTGTGATCGATCCACCGTTTCCCAAAACCATGATGATGATGGGACATCGAGACGTCCTGGATGCGCTCCGGTTTCTCCCGTGGTCGCATTCCAAGCGGTTCGTGCGAACGCTCGAATACGGCTGGGTGACAGACCTGCCGTACGATTACAACTTGAAACTTTTCATCATCAAGCAATGCGAAACGGGAGATGGGATACAATATCATCAGTGGATTGAGGATTTTAAAAAAAACTATGGACCTGTGCTGCTGCGACAAAACTGACAAAACACCCTAATCTTTCTCAAACCGAAAAAAAAAATCGGTGTTGAAAGAGTAAAAAAAATGGGGGGTCGAAGAAAAAGTCTGGATTCCAGACTTTTTCTTCGACCCCCCATTTTTTTTACGACAGACGACATACCAATATTGGTTAAATGTTATGTTAAAAAAAATTGTTTTTGTAAACTGTTTAGAAACAAAAAAAAAATAAAAAAAAAGTTGAATTACAAATCTCATGTTTTTATTTCACACACGCATACACAAACTTACACTGTGTACAAGTGGTTAAAAAAAAATGAATTATATATTTTTTTTTTACATCGAAATTTTTTTAACATAGAAAAAATCATCTTTTATTTTTGCAATGTTTTATTAAAAGAGTCCGCAAGTACTTTGACGGAGATGAACTATTTAAAAAAAAAAAAAAAAAAAAAAAAAAAAAAAAAAAAAAAAAAAAAATAAAGTATGACATCGCCTCCCAATATTGGAAACCAATAAGTTGCAAAAAAATGGGCCAAAGATTTGGGGGATTTTTTTTTTCACCCCCGAAATCTTTGGCCCATTTTTTTGCAACTTTTTTTTTCATAATTATGTAAAAAAAAAGTTAGTTCTCATCATCGATTGTTCTGTTTTCCGCCTCTTCTTGAGCGCATTTTTCTTTAAAGTTTTGTATCCAAGTGTCGAACGGTATACCTTCTTTCTCGTCAAAAGTTTGTTGGAGCACAGGAGGACTGTTCCCGTCGTTCTGGATTTCTTTCACGTACCCGAATCTCAGGGCATAGTACACCGATCCTTCTCGCTCCGATTTCAACAAATCGAGCAGGGCCGAATGTTCGATCACCCGAGTGTCCGATCTCAATTTGCACGCGTTGGTGACGTCTTTCATCTGGCAGGTGGCCATCGAGACTCGCCATCCGTAACTCTGTCCCGTGGCCAGGGCAATATCCGAAGTGCAAAAGTACACTTTGCCGTCGTTTCCGACTACTCCTAAAATGTCGAAAAAGTACCAACGTTTCGAAATATGGAGTCGAAACAACATGTTGACTACCAAACGAAAAAACAAAAAGAACAGAACCGTGAAGTATAAAGTATTACTCTTACGAATGAGTGTGCGTGCGCGGAGAGAGAGAGAGAGGGAAGCTCCACCTCCTGTTTTTTTTTTCTTGTCGCACCACGTGGGGAAGGAAAAAAAGGGGGGGAGATTAACTTTTGTATCTCTATTTTTTTTAAAGTCTCGAAAACCAATATTGGTAAGCAAATTGATACAAAAAAAATGGGCTGAAAGGGAAAAATATCCCTTTCAGCCCATTTTTTTTGTACTTCAACACTGAATATTCAGCATAAGAAGGTTTTTTTTTTTTTTTTTTTTTTTTTTTTTTTTTTTTTTTTTTTTTTTTAGTCCTTGGGTAAAAATTCTTGAGCAGAGCTTCCGTGCAGTACAATCAATTTTTTAGGTGGAAAACCGGAAAGCCAAATCATGACGCCTTCTTCCGAAGTGTTGTCGTTTACGAGACGAAATCTTTTTTTCGGAGGCAATGCATTTAAAGGTTCGGGACGTTTGGTTGTTGGTGGTGGTGGTGGTGGTGATGGTGGTGCAGCAGCAGCAGCATCATCGTCGTCCTCCTCTTCCTCCCCTTCTGTGAAATTGTAAGGCGGATCGGCCGGAGTGTAGGGTTCGAAAGCCGAATTTGCACTGACTTTCAAATGAACGCAAGTCGACAAGTTAGAAAACTGACTGCCGCCGCCGCCGCGAGGATCGGGTACCGGACTGGGCGGTGGTGGGTACGGAGGAGACGTGGGTGTATATTCGCCCGATAGGCTCTCTGTAGCGAAAGTATCCATGGAAACGGGTTCGATAACCACAGCGGCAGATTTAGCGTGTGCAATCACCGAATCTGGATTCGCAGCACTAACGGGATTGGGATTCGCAACGGGAGAAATCCTTATAGGGGGCGATACGTGGTAGGTAGGGGTTTCTTTCGAATAACCGGGTTCCTCCTCGTCTTTGTCGTCTTCCTCATTGAGATGTCGAGCGACTTCGGCGGCGGCTTCTTCGGAGGCGGCACCTTCTTCCTCGGCATTCAGAGCCCTTCTGTAGGCGTCGATCCATTGGTAAAATTCGACTGCATCCCAATCGCGTCGAGAGCAGTGTTGGGCGATTGGAAACTGAAAAGTTTTTTTCACCCGAACGTAAAACTCTTTGCCGCTCAGGTTTTTGAAGGCGACTTGCGCTCGTTTCGATTTGCAACGTTCGAACACGTAGAGCGCGTGGTTGTGGGTGAAGAGCTGCAATTTCAAAAGAGATTTTTCCAATCCCCGAGTCCAGTACTCGCTGGTGACGTCTTTCACTTGGGTGGTCGAATGATTGCGAGCAAAGTGATAGGGAGATCGATAATTCAAGTATCTGGCCACAGAAACGGCTCCCCAGTACAAGTTTCCCTTATTGCCGATCACACCCCACAATTTACCACTCGTTTTGTCGAAACTCACTTGAAACAGCATCTTTTTTTGGGAAAGGAGGGCTCTCGATTAGTTCGCACGCGAATGAAGAAAAAACCCCGACGAACGAGTTGTTTTATAGTCTATGATTTCTCTCTCGGTAAACGAGGGGTGGTGGTGGTGATGGATACACACGCACGCGGGTGAGTAGAGAAAAAAAAAATAATGAGAGAATCAAAGTCGAAAAACAGCGCGCACATGTTACTAAAGAAAAGAAAAATTCCGCATCAGTGGCGATTGGAGAAGTAGGAGGGGGGGGAAGAAGAAGAAAACCCGTTTGCTAGGCAAAGAGGAAGAGGTGTGTTTCTCGCTCGCATACTCAAAAGATGAATAAATTATTCACATCATCTCTAAAGAAAGTAAAAAAAGGGGGGGGAGGGGAGAACAAAATGAAAGAACTATTATGTATTTTTTTTTCAATGTTAGGTATCAATCGATTACTATTTTTTTTTTAAAGTCGCGATTCCAACATGAGTCTGATTGCAATTTTTTTTTGTAAATAAAAAAAAACAATAGGTTAAAAGTAAAAAAAAACAAAGAATTGCACTTATGTATAGAGTTTTGAATCATATAGATCTTTTTATTTTACACTTATTTTTTTTTATGGAAAAAAAGTTTCCAACGTTGGTCACGAGTTGTTTGCAAAAAAATGGGCTAAAAGAGCCGTGCTTTTTTTTGTTTGTTATGCAAGCACGACTCTTTTAGCCCACTCTTTTGCCTCTTCAAACAGAGTTATTTTTAATTATTAGGAGAAAAAAAAGATACCAACGTTGGTCATGAGTTGTTTGCAAAAAAATGGGCTAAAAGAGTCGTGCTTTGTTGTTTACACGCACGACTCTTTTAGCCCATTTTTTTACCTCCTTAGGAGAAGTTTTTTTTTTTTTTTTTTTTTTTTTTTTTTTCAGTTTATATATGTACTTTTATGAATCGGGGTATTATTTCATTACTTTCGAGACAGTAAAATTTTTTGGTGATACCTTTCCACGTTAGCAATAATATTGTGGGATATCCTTCTGTATTATATCTCAATATTTTAGCATAATCCATGGGAGCAGTCTTTGCGACCGGAGTCGTCGACATGACACTGTTTTGCGGCTGCGGCTGTTGTTGCTGCTGCTGCGATTGTGGCTCTGGTTGTTGTTGTTGTTGTTGTTGTCGTTGTTGCGGTTCGACCACTGCTACTTGTAACGACTGAGGTTGTTGCTGTTGCTGCAAGAGGATTTCTTCTTCCGTCGTGCGATCGACGTGCGTCTTGTACAACTTGTCGACCGCTTTTTTTTTGAAAAAAGTAAACCACACGAAAAACAGGTCGAGCGTCAACATGTCCGTGATGGTCATTTCGTTCACGATCATCAGTTGGGTGAGATTCTGGAAATCCGCGGGATCGTGCTCGGCCAGCACTCGGACGTACGTTTCCGGCGAATCCAGTTTTCGAGCAAATTCCTGGACCGCTTCGACGGGACTCGCCAGCAAGAGTTTGGTCGCGGATTCGTGACTCGTGACGTGTTTTTTCGACTCGTTTTGTGACAGGAAAGATGGCAACAACGCGTCCTTCAGAGTCGCGGCCAGGTGTCTTACGCGCACGCTGCTGCTGTAGTCGCGATGAAAAATTCCCAGGATGCGGTTGAGGTCGGACGTGAACCAGTAGAGGGACTCGTCGAATCCCACGAACCCGGTCAAGACGTAATGTTGGTAAGGATTCGGTTTGTACTGGATGCAGAAAGCCATGATGTTTGTCGTCGTTGTGTGCGCGCGTTTGGCGAGAGAGAGAGAGTAAAAACACGCGCCCAGGTTACTTGTCCGCATATACGAAACGAGTTTATATTTTTGTGTTTGTGTGTGCGAAGAGGCGGGACTATGATGAGCGAGCGCAGCGAACCGGAGGACGACGGGAGAGGGAGGGAGTAAACAAAAAAAAGAGCGAATGCGAGAAGAAACCACTTTGAGAAGAAGAAGGGAGGGTAAAAAAGTTAAGGGTGGGGAATATCCGTAAGTGCGTGTCTCTGCCACCGCGCCGCCGCATCCTCCCCTCAACGAGTAACGAAACAAAAATAATAATAACAGGATGGATGGATGGATGGATGGAAAAAGAGATGCGCGATAACTGGTCTTTTTTTTTTCTTTATTGGAAGAAATGATGGCTCAGTGTATAGGTTGAGAAAATGATTATTTTTTTTCAGCAAAAAAAAACCGATGTTGTTTCGAATATTTCTGTTCAGGAAGAGTTAAAAAAAAGAAAATGGGTCGAAGGCAAAATTTCCTTCGACCCATATTTTTTTTTTGCGTTTGAGATGTTACCAACGTTGGAGGAGGGGGGAGGGGATGGGAGAGAGAATATACCAAAATATTACTTTAACAATTTATTCTCTATAACTTTGAATATATATTTTTTTTTCGCAAAACGTGAAAATGTAAAATTCTGAGGTGGGTCCGGCGCTCAACTTATTTTGCTGTCGACTGTAGAAATCGTGAAAAAGGCAGCATAGCAGCACCACCTGTTAGGTGATATACACCAAGAGCTAATCAGATCTATTTTATATCGAGGTCTAACTGAATATAAAATTTTGTGAAATTCCGTGCTTTAGTTCTTGAGCACCCACAAGATTTGTGTCCCATACAGACAGACGTTTTGAAAAACATGCTTTTTGGAATCTCTAACCCTAAAACGTATAAATCCGCCGAAAACCGGAATTCGACAATTTTCACGAATCCAATACTTTCTACAGTGAGATTTATTAAATTTACACTGATTTATCGATTTATTACAGGATTTACAATTTAAATTTTGATTTAATGATTTTAATTTGATTTACTATAAGATTTACAATTTACATCTTGATTTCCTGATTGTAACTTGATTTATTAAACGATATACTGATTTACTATTGGATTTATTGATTGTAACTTGATTTATTAAAGGGTTTACTGATTTACTATCGGATTTACTGATTTACTATCAGATTTACTATCGGATTTACTGATTTACTATTGAATTTATTGATTTATTACAGGATTTATTATTTAAATATTGATTTACTGATTTCAACTTAATTTACATAGCGGTAAATCTGCTGTGTACCAGATTTACAACGTTGTCGGACTCCTCGGGATTCGCGTATTGTGGGGTGACGATCAATGTTTCAAGAAAAAATTGCTTTTTCTGAGTCCAGTTATGTGAGAAAATTATGAAAAGAAACTGTTCGTTCTCCTACTGTACACATGAGCTCCGGGAATTTGATTGGTCGTTTAACAAGCTATGTTTAAAAGATCTGTGATGTGATTAACCTAGAGATGCCAAGGTGATTCCTGCAACGATCGGATGACAAAAATGTAGTGGCAGATTGATTAACGGACGTGCCTTTTTGCAAACATGCCCTTTCCTTATTAGCACCGTAATTAATCAAATCCATGATCTGTTCTTAATCTGAACAGTTATCCCATCCACGATAAGATTTCACTCCATGTTTTTTTCTCCTAAGTTCACGCGTGCAGCACCGTAGATCCCGAACACAGCCCCTGTGAGAGGAAATATAAGAAATAAATGGCAACAGTAATTGTTTGTTTTGATTTCAAAAAAGGTTTTTAGCGATGGAGGATTTAATGAAACAAGATCTTTATGAATTATTGAACATAAATACATCCGCTGATGAAAAAGAGGTAAACTATCGAATAAATTGCTTTTTTTTTCCGATTCACTCCTCCAGATATACAAATGACGTGTGCGAATAGTATATTTGAAGACTGAGAAACACTGATATGGGATTAGCATTTTTTGACCGAATACTGAATTTTCAGCTAATAAATAAGCCTCTTACCAAATATTTGATCTGATAAACTGTAATTATTTGACCAAATATTTCATCGGCTGTATATTGGGTCTACTGATTCTGTAATATTGGAAATGAAGGGATTTAAAAGTTTAATTTTAAGATAAGCTAGTATCGTTAACATATTTCTTACAGTTTTAATGAACAGAACCTTTTCATTAGTAAATTTTTTAGATACACGTACAGGGATGCGGCAATAATGGTAGCTACCCTTCATAAATTTCTTTACAAAATATTTTTTAGTTTATGATTATTACTAGCTGAACTGCCCAAATACCTGATGTTATTCAGTTTTCAAATGTGTTATCTGTATTTTAAATGACCCTTTAATGAAACTCAAATTTATATGATTTTATATCTTTAAGTCCATTATGTGAAAATTTATATTCTTAAATTGAAAAATCTCGATAATATATTGAATTGAAAGCATATGCATAGATGCCAACGTCTCCGGAAATTCCGGAGTTTCTCCGTAAAAGTACCTTAAAATACGGTAGTACGGTAATAAGGTAGAAAATACGGAAATTTACGGCAAAAAATCGCGATATTTTCGATCATTCGGGACCAAAAAATAACGATCTTTTTCGATCAATCATTGCAAAAAATCGCGAAATTCTACAATAGGTCATTGAAATACATCGTAAATACATTTCCGTCAGTTGTTCGCCACAGAAGATCACGATTTTCGTCAGTAATTCGCGGTAAAAAAATCTCGATTTTCGTCAGTAAGTCGTGGCAAAACACCGCAATTTTCGTCAGCCATTCGCGTAATAAAACCACGATTTTTGTCATTCATGACACAAAATCGCGATTTTCATCTATTAGTCTGGAAAAGATCGCGATTTTCGTCAGTTAGTCTTCGGAAAGAACAGGGATCTTCGATAGTAGGTCTCGGCAAAAGATCGCGATTTTCGTCACTCAGTCTCGGGAAAAGATCGCCATTTTCGTGAGTCATTCGCGACAAAAAATCGCGGGTTTCGTTTGTCAGTTTCGGAAAAAATCACGATTTTTGTCTGTCATTTCTGAAAAAAGATTGCAATGTTCGTAAGTCACTCTCTGGAAATGATCGCGATTTTCGTCAGTCACATCAGGAAAAGATCTCGATTTTCGTCAGTCATTCGCGATAAAAGACCGCGATTTTCGTCACTTATTCGCGATAAAAGACCGCGATTTTCGTCACTTATTCGCAATAAAAGACCGCGATTTTCGTCACTTATTCGCGATAAAAGACCGCGATTTTCGTCTGTCATTTGCGATAAAAGACCGTGATTTTCGCCAGTCATTCGCGATAAATGACCGCGATTTTCGTCAATCATTCGCTTAAAAAGATCACGATTTTTGCCAATTATTCGCGTCAAAAGATCGCGATTTCCGTTAATTACTCTTGAAAGATCGCGATTTTCGTCAGTCAGTCTCTGGAAATGATCGCGATTTTCGTCACCTCTGCAAAAGATCCTATTTTCGTCTGTCAGTTGTGGGAGGAAATCACTTTGTTAGCAAACCAGTTGCGAAGAAAAAAATATTTCATGAATTTCACAGCTAGTATAGAAATCATGGATTTTTTGCTCTGTAAGGATAAAAAAATATTCCATTTGTATAAATTAATTAGATTTTTTTTAACTACATAGAAAAGTGACAACATTTTTTTTAATTTTGTTTGTATGAATAAATACAAGAGCTGTCATGGTTGAGGATTGAGAAAGTATGTAAAAAATATATCTCTAAAAAAATTATGTGCAACTCCTGAAACGACTCCTGAAAGGTGACTATTTTACTCCTGAAGAATGTCCAAAACTCCCGAAATTTAACTAGTTCACTCCTGATATGGTACTTACAATGTTGGCATCTATACATATGCTATTTGGTATTTTATTTTCTACTTAATTTTATTTTTGAAATCTATGCGTTCTTAAAGAGAACGACACCACAACGGAGTATTCAAGTTATCATTGATTTTGTTAAAAGTTTCACACATTTTATTTTGTAAAAAATAATTCTATCCATCTGAATGCTTCAAAAATTTTGTAAGTGATGTAAATCTGGTTTATTGAAATACTCTAAAAAGTTTGTATTCTAATATGAACATTTAGTTACTTTTAGCATAGAAAAAATATACTTTCCATGAGCCGCAATGAGATTCGTATTTGCCATTGTATTTAAAAGGGTTAAATCTCATCTTTTTTAAAGCCAATTGCACCATATATTACAAGAGTGTTTTAGCTTTAAGAATATAT
Source organism: Maratus speculifer (assembly GCA_964019185.1). Lineage (NCBI taxonomy): Eukaryota > Metazoa > Arthropoda > Arachnida > Araneae > Salticidae > Maratus > Maratus speculifer. The sequence goes on along the minus strand of OZ025301.1, from coordinate 148,865,596 downwards.
TTTTGGTTTGTCGGTACCTATAGGATTGCGCCCTGCAGAGGTGCTTTTATTTTTGCAACTTTTTTAGTATCAAAAAATAAAAATATTCCCTCAATTTTATGAACGAATTATTTACTGTGAATTCGAATGTCATCAAAAAACCTTAAAAAAATCATGAATTTCAATAAAGAATTGCATAAAAACATGCATTTCGATAAAGAATCACATAAAAAATGTGCGTTTCTACCAGTTTTCTTGCTGACATTTAACCAACGTTAGTAATTTGTCGAATTTAAAATAAAAAACATTTGCCAAATGAAAAAAGTATTAGCAAAATAGATTCACCGTGTAGCACACACACACACACAAAAAAAAATCTTTAGTTTTTTAATGTACCTTCTATCATTTTTTAATATGATCTAAAATAACCTAAGTTTTTATAACTGCGACAACGACTTTTATTTATCTAATTTCAACTATCTGCTATAAATATATGAAAAATATGTATATATGCATATGTATGAAAAATGAAAAAAAAATAAGAGAAAGCAAAAATTTAGTACTAGCAATTTGGCAAATTTAATCGCTTGTTTGCTCGCGAAATGAAGAATTTAGTCGCTTTTTGGCGCAATAGCGAGAACCCTGGTTTCTACAAAGATTCATGTTTAAAAAAGACTACATTTTGACAAAAAACCACGTGAAGAAAATTAAATTTCGTCAAACACTACACTTAAAACGTAAATTCCATCCATTAATCAAGTAAAAAACGCTAATTTTGTTCATGAATTGCATAAAAGTGCAATTATGTCCTTAAATCCCTCAGAAAACACAAATTATGCCCGTGAATCGCAGGGCTGCTGGCTTTTAGCCAGGCCGGTTTAAACCGATCGGCTTTTTCTGGTTTAAACTGCTTGCAAAAGGCCGGCTTTTACTAAAGTTTTTTTTTTCTTTTACAAGAACTACTCTTAAAACGAAATATATTATTAATTAGTAACTATGTATGTTAATATGTAACTATGTTATTAATTAGTAACATTTATTTTTATTACTGTTGTCATAAAAATGAACTATCTAATAAATTCTCAATCAAAATATAAATGAATTGATATTGGAAATTTTCTTGTGATTAACAGATGGGAAGAATGTTTATTAAAAAATTTGTGCAACAAATTTTTTTTGAAGCAGTTCAAATAATTTTTATCAAATATAATACCAATAATTAACTTAAATTTTAAATATCAGTACTACACTGATCTTGTTCCAAACAAAACCATTTGTTGAAATTTCATTTTAAATTCCCTCTCCCATATCTATATTCCTATAAACATGAATTCATTAGTTCCTGGAATCTTACTAATAGGTCATTCCAGGGTAACTTACGCTGCATTTTGAACTATTTTTAGTAATATAACACACAAAAAAAAATTATTCTTAATGTAAATTTGACATGGTTTGCTAAATAAACTTATCCAAAGCCCAATCTAGATGAAAATTACCTAATTTTAATGTTATGTCTTAAATTTCCTTAGTTATATTTACTATGGTAGCTACCATTATTGAAAAATGAATGTAAGTTATCATATAAAGCATAATTTTCATTAGCATTTTTTGGTAATTTTCGTCCAAATTAACCCTTAGATAGGTTTTATTGACAAATCCTGTTAATTTTACATTTGAATATTTTTTAGTGTTACATTGCTAAAATTACTGCAGTAAATTGTTCTAAATATAACTTAAGTTACCATGGAATGACCCTAATCCAGTAACCTATTAGACTAAATACTAAACCTTTCCTAATACAAGTAATTTGCAGATGGGAAAGTTTGCTAATTGATCCAAATCAATTCCTCTCCTTTTAATGTGTGGAAAGACTTGTGAAGGAAAAACGCCTGTTTACAAACATTTCCATCAAACCAATTTACCACATCACTGCATTTTTATCATAGTGATCATTGCAGGAACATTTATAGCAATATAGTCAATCATATCATGGACCTGTTAAACAGAGACCAATCAGATTTGCCAAAGTCATGTATACAGCTGGAGATATAAAGAACAGACTGGTGTTTCTTGCCATTGCTACCCTGCAGTAATCCAACCTACACTATGTCAGGTGCTCTTTCCTTATAAGAAAAAACAAATGAAAAAAAAGGGATGTACGGTAAACTCTGTAGAAGTCAGAATCAATCAGGACCAATAAAATTATACACAGTAAATGATATTCTACATTAGACAAATTTTACACTGTCTATGAATTCACAAGGACTTAAAAAACCTTTTCGAACTAGACAAATCCATCTTACTCAGTCTGGCTTACAGAGAATTTACTGTACTTAAGAAAGATAAATAAATGTAAAAACTGTGACAAAATTATTTATATTTTCTTATTTTTAAAGTGGAATGCTGCCTTGTAAACTTCTTACATAAACAAGTGATTATTTTTATTCATAATACTAACACATTCATATATGATAGGAGCCATTCTTCAAGTGAAGGATTTTATAAACAGTTTCATTTTGTGTATTATTTATGTCATGTCATGAAATAAACCGGAACTTCCTCTAAAGATTATGAGAAGAAACACAAATATTGTCAAAACAACATGAAAATACTGTAAATTTATTTTTAAAAAAAACAACTAATTCCTTAAAAAATTGTGAAAAAACGAAAAATTTCGTCAAAAAATCCCGAAAAAAGTCTGAATTTATTCAAAGGATTGGGGGAAGAAACCACAATTTCATCATAACATCGCTAAAAATTGCAAATTTCTTTTAAAAAAAACCTTACAAACGACAAATTTAGTCAAAAAGCAGCAGGCTTCATCAAAAAATTAAGAAAAACGGCAAATTTAGTCAAAAAATCACGAAAAAATGACAAATTTCTTTTTAAAATCGTGAAAAAAGGACTAATTTCTTTAAAAATCGTGAAAAAACAATAAATTTTGAAAAAGATCTGAATTTTTTCAAACGATTGCAGGAAGAAACGACAATTTATCATAACATTGCTAAAAATGGCAAATTTCATTCAAAAAGCACTTAAAAACAGCAAATTTAGTCTAAAAATCCTGCAAAAAATAGCAGATTTCATAAAAAATTGAGAAAAAACGGCAAATTTCATCAAAAGATCGCGAAAACATGGCAAATTTCGTCAAAAGATTGCGTAAAAATGACAGATGTCAAAGGATTGCAAAAAAATGACAGATTTCGTCAAAAGGTCATTAAAAACGACACATTTCATCAAAAGATAGTGAAAAATGGCACATTTCATCAAAAGATCACGAAAAAATGGTAAATTTCCTCAAAAGATTGCAAAAAATGGCAAATTTCCTCACAAGATCTTGAAAAAAATGGCAAATTTTGTCGAAAGATCGCAAAAAATCACAAATTTTCTAAAAGGCACAAAAAAAAAAAAAAAATGCTAAAAATAAATTTTTCTGTTCTTTTTTTTTTTTTTTTTTGTAAAAGATTGAAATAGTTTACACATACACTCACACATATGTTGCCCTAATTAATTAGCAGTTCAATAGTTCAAATAATATATTTATTTTATATAGTATGTTATGTCTTGCAGACTATTTTTGAAAATATTATAAGCGTTGCAAACATTTGAAGATAGTTCAGCCACTAGAAACAATAGAAGATTTGAATACTGATATTCATAATAATGACAAAACTGCAATAATTTGTTTCTTTAAACTAGTATCATTTAAAAACAATATTTATATAAATGGGATCTATAATTCATTTCATTCCAAACTGCAAAGATATTGGTTCGGGTTTTTACATAAGATCAATTGGTAATTAAACATGTAATTGAAAAATAATTTCAACAGAGATATGCTATAACAAACAGTAGCGTTAAATAAAGTCTGAATGTTACTGGGAAAATTCTAGGACTGAGAGGAGAAAGGAAAAAAAAAAAACTATTAAAAGCAGGTTTTGTTCCTTTTTATTTTGTAATATAGTCATATAAAGTGAAATTTTTTTTTTCTTTTAATACAAATAAATGAAAAAAAAAAGTTTATTATTTCATATTATCTAAGAACCTATCTATCTACCACTATAATTTTTCCGGAAAATTTACATCTCTGATGCTGTGTTAATATTTCTAACCCATGTTTATATTTAATCTTTATTCAGTGCATTTGGAATTAAGAACAAGATTTATTTGATTTAAATCAAGAACAATATATTCTATTAAAAACTAACTCTTGTACAATTTAAAAGTGTTAGACCACCGATTTAAATTAGACAGGGATGTTTGAACAGAACCAAACCTTCCATAATAGCCATTTTGGAAAAAATTTAAAAAAGGTATTAAAATAAAAAGTACAAAAAAATAATTATAGTGTTTTTCAGTATATTAAACAAAGTACACAAACAATTCAACTTATTTTTACATATGTTAATGGCATGTGGTACAGCAAAAAAAAGCTTGCACAAAAAAAAAAAAAAAAAAAAAAAAAAAAAAAAATTAAATGGATCTATATTAAATGTGATTTTTTTCTTGATTCTGCTTGCAAATGACTAACAGGCAAAAGCAATATGCTATTCTGGTTGGTATCACGCTGTTATCTGGTGTTCATCTGGTAAATATGAAAATGATAACCTGGGTCAATCTCCCATGTTTCCCCTACAATTGATTTTTATAATTTAATCATCAACTGTCACATAGTGGAAATGCAACATTACAAAATGAAAGTAAAATCGACAATTTCCAAAAAACGAATGTTTGCCCCCCATCTTGGTTGCAGTTGTAATCATTATAGTATCAATTTGCTTTGACTGTCCAGTGTTGTGTTTCCCAGCACTGCATCAGCCGTTACAATAGCCATTGCCACAATTGACAATTGTTTTTATCTTTAATTAGAATTAAAATTAATTACATTCACCAAGGTAAGCTTATCGAAAATGATTAATAGAAAATATCACTGCCTCCTGGACTTATAAATAATGTCATAGAAGAAATACTAGGTTGTTCTTGTTCCAATCTTTTTTTATTACTGTTAATTTTTTTGTTACATTAATTATTTATGTTTCTAAAATATTTATTTGTAATTTATTTTATATTCATTTCTGTATTTTATTTTTTATTTCAGATTAAGAAGGCATATAGGAAGAAAGCCTTAACATGCCATCCTGATAAAAATCCAGATAATCCTAAAGCTGGTAGGTGGTACATTAATTTCACTATTTATGTATTGATTAGAAAGTATATTTGGAATTTTTTGTATATAATTTTTATTTTGTGAGTTTTGCAAGATTCAATACTATTGTCATTAATATTTTTTCTATTGCAGTATTTTTTTATATCTGTTAAATCCATACCACACATTTTTGCTGCCATACCGCCTGAAAGAAGCGAGTTTATTCTCAAATTTCTTTGTTTTTTAATGTTTCATCTTTTCTCTCCTTTTTTTTTTTTTTTTTTTTTTTTTTTTCTAACTCTCTGTTGGTTTCATCTTTGAAACCAACCAAACCAACCATTTGAAAAGGCGAGACATAAATGAAAATGAATAGAGAAGAAAGGTATTTATATTTATTGTTTCTTAAATTGTTACATAAAATATGCAAAATAAAAATAAATAATAATAGTTAATAATATGTCACCTTAAAAAAAAACATGCAGCCAAAGAACAGACATAATATCTCTCTATTCTAAAAAAAATGTAATTAACGCTGTCATTGCCAGTGACAATGAAGTTTTTGTGACTGGGGGGGGGGGGGGGGGCCCTTTCTTCATTAATATTAAGAGCGCTGTTGCATACAAAAATATGAAAGTTGGTGTTATTATTATTGAAAAATGTTAGTGCGAATAGTTTTTAAATCAAATAATTATTTTAAGTGATATTTAATGCTAAATTCGGTCAAAATTGTTCCATTAAAAAAGTTTTATTGGAGCAAAAACTGTCTATAGGAATTTAATCATTTTGTATATTAGAAGTTCCTAGTGTTATTGAAAATTATTTGATAAAAACATTGGTGCAAATAGTTTTTAAATCAAATAATTATCATAAGAGATATTTAATGTTAAAGTTGGTTAAAATAGTTTCATTAAAAAAGTTTTATAGGAGCAAAAACTATATATAGGAATCTGATCATTTTATACACTAGAAGTTCACAATGTGCAAAATGCATTTCTTTTTTCTTTTTTTCGTCTCATTTTATGAGGATTTATTTCCATTTTAAATTCATTTTCAGCATTTCAAGAGATATTTTTTACTGTATTAGAAAAGAAAATTATTTTAAATTGTTGTTAAAACAGTGCAAAGAATAAAAGTTTCCTCAATTTAAAAATTTATTGACATGTGACTATTATAAATAGAAAACTTTTAAATTAAAATTAAATGAATATGATGTATTAAAAGCATTAAGATATTGAAAATTATAGCATAAATCTATATTTACATGTGAATTTTAAATTAGAAAGAAAATTGTAAAATAATGAATTGGTTAATATGCCTTGAAATCGTAAATGGAGATAAATTATGTCAAGTTTAAAAAACAAAATAAGACTGCAAATAAAAATATTTTTATGTGAATATTACAAAAAGAAAAAAGAGTTTGGTAAAAATTACGTCAGATTTAACATGTTACATAACATTTAAGAATCACTTATTTTAAAGTAGTATGGCTTTAACCAAAAAATAAAACTGAAGAACTGCTCAGCAGAATGACGTGTAATTTTGATTTTAATAGCTGACGTTTCTAGAAATATTTTTTGTTAAAAAAATATTTAGGTTACTTGTAACCTATGTATTTTGTTGGCGAAAATCTATGCCCAGGTATTAGTATATAACACATTAAATTACTTTATAATTTTAAGGTATTTTATGTAGAACATAAATAGATGTAATTTATTTAATTGAAAAAAAATAGTATATTTTCTGTTGACTATTTTTTGTAAAAAATGTATATATATATATAATACACAAATTGCCAAATAAAGAAATTGAAGGATATTGGCATTCCAAATTTTTAAATTGTAGAAAATTGTAGTTTAAAATGTCGCTGAAGAATACAATGACTTTATATGAAAGTAGTGGAATACCAGGTACAAAATTTGATTCATTCAAATCAGATGATTTTGAATAAAAAATGCTTAGGATAGTTGGTGTTAAATAATTAATGCTAAATTTTTGCTTTGCAATGTCTTAAATTAATCAAATTTGTTTGAATTTTTTAATATTTTCCCTGGCCTTTTGCGATTTCTGTATATTTTTTATGGAATTTTGTGCTTCAATATAAAAATATGAAACATTTTTCTTCATCTTTTTACAGTTTTGAAATGAAATGAAATATTTTTTATCCTATTTCCTTCATTTAACAGTTGCCTAGAGACTGAATTTTATAGCATATCAGAAAAAAAAAAAAAATAAATAAATAAAAATAAAATAAAATCAGCCTAATTTAACATTCTTAAAAATTAGATTGATTTTTTAGGTGCGTTCGTAATTATGTAAATACGTAGCACCTATTGTTGTCGCGCAGTCCGTCCATCCGTCCGCTTATAACAATGCAAAAACTACCCAACGAATCGTTTGAAATTTAAAATACATAATTATTACATAATTTTGTCGAGTCATTTCAAATTTTATGAAAATCGGGTGCATAGATCAATTACAGGGGCAATCAAAAGTATTCCGCTACATTACAGTCAATGGGGAAAAAAGTTTCAAATGCATTTTAATCGTTTGAAATTTAAAATAAAAAGTTATTACATAATTTTGTCGAGTTATTTCAATTTTTTTGATAATCGGGTGCATGGATCAAAAGTATTCAATTACATTATAGTCAATGGGGAAAAAGTTTAAAATGTATTTTATGCGTTTGAAATTTAAAATACACAGTTATTACATAATTTTGTCGAGTTGTTTCAAATTTTATGAAAATTGGATGCATAGATCAATTACAGGGACAATCAAAAGTATTCCGTTACATTATGGTCAATGGGGGAAAATGTTTCAAATGCATTTTAATGGTGTTGCACTTATTCGAACTTAATAAAATTTATATGCAACTATAAAGTACATATTATAATATACATTTTACATAATTTGTGATGCAAAGAACATTTGTTATTGATTTACAAGGCCACACAAAAGTATTCCATTACATAATGGTATAGGGAGAACATTGCTTGATGAGCGTTTTAATTGTAATTCACTATTTACAATTTTATGAGATTGATATATGAGCGTAATATTTTTAAAACTTCGTTATCGTACGAACGCACCTCGTTTGCTAAGCTTCACGTGCAATTTCCAACTTGTTTTCTTTTATTATCATGAGGTCATAATTTAATAACATAATTGCTATTTTAATTAACAAAAGAACTAATAAATTAATAAAATATTATTAGAAATACAGATAAAACTTTGAATTATATTTCTTGATGACATAACAACATATACGAGGGTCACTCTGAAATTTTTGAGATATAACTAGGTTTTTAACCTTATGCTTACAAAATTTTAGATGTGTTCAAAGTAGTCTACTCCAGCATCAATGCACTTTCCTAGAGAAATTTTCTACATATTAAATGCCTCAAGCCATTCATTTCTTGGAATAGATGAAAAAAAATGCCTTTATAGCCACATCAATCTCTTCTACTGAATGAAAACAATGTCCACATAAGTTCTTTTTTAGATTAAAGAATAATCAAAAGTCACACATAGATAGATCAGGTGACTATGGTGGATGTTCTATCACTTTAATTCATTTTTGTTTAAGAAACTCAACTGTTAATCTGACTGTATGTGAAGATGGATTGTCATTGTGAAGCATTAGTCCCCTAACATTCACTTCTTGTAAAATTTCTGGAAGACATGCATTTAGTGGCATACCAGTTTGCTGTTACTGTCTTCTGTCCTTCCAATTTGATGACTTTGACCAATCCCGTACTTCTGAAGCAAATGACATACATCACTTTTTCCAGTGCACGTTGTGTTTTCACCATTGTTGGTGTGGGATCATCTTCAAAGACCCATACTTTGCTTTCTTAATGTGTTGGACTGTCAAAAAATAGTATGTACGTTTCATCACCCATTATAATTTTTAAAATGATGCGGAGGCCACCATCATTTAGCAATTTAAGAGCTTCTTTACTGATTCTGACACACTCCTCTTTTTGGTGCCCAATTATATTATGGGTAACACAATGGCAAACTTCTTTTTTCATATGCAATTCTTCATGAATAATTTTGTGTATGGCTGCGGATCCAATGTTAAGTTCCTTCTGCATCATTTGATATGTAAAGTGATTATCATACATTAACATTTTTCGTATGGCAGACACATTATCTGGGATTACTGCTGATGGCAGCCTTCCTGTGTGTTTGTTCTTCATCCTGAAGAAAATTGCAACCTCTGCTAAATTCTTTAAACCATTGAATGCATTCTTCTTGATTTAATCCTGCTTTAAAATTGTAGAAAATCATAGCGCCAAAATGGTCTTGCATCAACTGCATTTTCACTTCTGTTTAAAATTTATTCTACGCTAAACAAGTTGAAGTAAGTCAGATAAAAATAGTCTGTTGTGTTAAAATACTTTGTATTTTAAAATTAAACTGTTATATTTATTTTGTAAATTCTCATCTGTGCATATCTCAATAATTTCAGAGTAACCCTTCTATAAATGCATTTGATGTCAATTTAATTTTGGTGATACCTATAGTTTGGTGATTTTTTTTACAGAAAATGCTTGACAGTATAACAGACAAGTTCCAAAAATATTTTTAGTTTATGTAGTTGTTTATTGTTAGCCAAAATTTCATAAATCTATTTAAAATGTGTTACAAATTTTATAATTGTTTTATATTTACTTTGTAGCGGAGTTGTTTCAACAGCTTTCGAAGGCCCTTGAAATTTTGACAGATGCAGCTGCTAGGGTATTGTATATTTTTATTCCTTCTATTTTAATTGTCATTAAAAGTAAAAGATGTAGAAATATAGAGATGCACTGAATCAGTGATTTGGCTGAATACTTGATTATTTGACACACACTTAAATCAAATAATGAATATCCATCCAGCTAAATAATAACTATTCAGCTGAATATCCTGCTTACTTCAAGGTTTACAGGAATTAAAAAGTTAAATTTTAAAACAATTCTATATCATATGTAGCTGAAATACTTCCATTTTGAGGAAAAGATCTTTTCAGAAGTAAATTTTGCAATTGAAAAAAAAAAAAAAAAAAAAAATCTTTTATTATGAATTACAGTAATCCCTTAACATTTGTGAGGGTTATGTTCCTGAAAACATTTGTGAATGTCAAAATTGCAAATGTTCAGACTGTCTTCCCATGCATAAAAAGGGGTTAGGTTTTAATTTATTTTTAAATATAAAAGAGCAATTGAAGTTCTAAAATAAATTTATTAAGCATTATACATTAAAAGTACGTGCTTTAAATAAATTTAAATAATTATAAATACCTTTCATAAAATTTATTTTATAATGTATGGGGTAAAAAATTTAGTGATATGTAATTGTTTGACAGAACAAATCTTTTGTTTATGAATTTCAATGTAAGGAAAAGTAGTGGCTTCGATTTCGATTATAAATTTAAGATTCCTCACCAGTGATGAATCACATTCTATTGCTTTTTCAACAAGTTGATGTAGATGTTTTTAACATTTCCTTGACATATTTCGAAGATAGAATTCATAAAAAATAAAGGAAATTATTTATATCTATACTTCTCTTCAGTACGAGGGCTGAAGTTCTCGCAATTTAGGCTGTATAATAATATGCGACTAACCAAGTTCAGTATTCGTAAATGTTGAAACGGTCCACATTTTTTATTTCGTGAATAATCAAAACTCACAAATATTAAATTTACGAATGTGAAGAGATTACTGTAATACATAAGGAGTGACTTGTTTTAAAATTTTTTTAGTTAATAAAACTTTAAGTTTTAATGCTTCATTCTAAAATGCGCTTTATTGAAATGTTATTCAAGCTGTTATCACCTAAAGATCATATCCATTTATAATATTATTCACATACACTAATGAACTGAACAGCTTAATTGGATGATGAGAGTTTTTAAAGCAACTTAATACCTAATCCTTTTCTGTGTTTGTAATTATTTTTAACTAGTAATTATGAGAACTGCTTATCATAAATAGCAATTAATAACTAAGGTCAAAAGCATAATATATATAATATCCCCTTTTCTATTCATTTATGAAATGTACAGTGTGTGAGGTATCAGTTAAAAGGTTTTTGAAAAGGAATTTGACATAGAGCACTCACATTTCATTAAACCATGTTTTTTGATTAAAAAATGAAGTAATGTTTACTTTCTGCCGATCTGAATAATAAAATGTGAAAGATAACAAAATTGCACTATTTTATTGTTATTTTGAGTACTGCTGGCTCAGAAAAGAAAAAAAGAATTACAATTTCATCTTATTTTGACTCTTGTGCACATAAATAAATAAAGAAAGGGTATTTTAGAATTTTGTCTTATTTGGTCATATAGACTGAAATAAACTGCAAGAAAAAGGTATCTATCACAATGCTATACCAGTTCTTAGTTTTTTTGCTTACAAAAATAGCACAAAATTGTAATTTTTGCATTATCTCTAATAAGAGATCTGTCTAAGCTGAAATTTTAAGGCCCATACCCTAAAAAGTTCAGTCATACCTTTGTATTATTTTCATCCCAATCATACCCTTTGCAAATTGCAGGGGTGCAGAAAATATTTTTGCTCTCAACATTTCCCCCAATCCATATGAAAATTTCTACAAAATTTCACAAATATGTTAGGCTTACATAAAATTTTGCATGAGCTAGTATGTAGGGCATATGTTATCAAGAGATCAATTTTGTGAAACTCGTCCTATCTCCTGAAATTTTGTAATTCATTGTTGAAATCGAAATCAATTGTATATTTTCTTGCAAAATTTCCTCCCGATCCTAGATCGCTGGATCAGACATATTTTGCATCTCTGGTAAATTGTTCCAGTTTTAGCAGTGTAGTTTGGCTAGCATTCAGCAAAACCTGGGAATGGGGCTCAGAAAATTTTTGATGGGGCTAACTCTGAAGTCTCAGGCCTCTTTAATAAATAAAACAAAAATATTGTTTTAAATGGTGAACATTAAAAATGCTAGTAGTTCAAATTTCATTAAAAAAAAAAAGATTGTATAAATAAGAAAAAAAGTGAAAAGATTATTATTTTTCTAAATTTCTATTTTTCTGAATCTATTAAAAAAAAAAATAATAAACTTTCATAATTTTAGAAAACTTTAAATAGTTAGTTTAATCTTACGGTCAGGGAATGGGCTTCAGCCCCTTTAGCTTCTCCCATGGGTGTGCCAATGTTGACTTAATAAAATGTATCCTTTTTTATTTTATTTTTTTTTAGTCAGCTTATGATAAAGTTTTAAATGCAAGAAAAGCAGCTCAAGTTCGTCACAGAGAGTTAGACAGCAAAAGAAAAAAACTTAAAGAAGGTAATTATTCTGTTTTTATTTATTTATCTATTTAATAAGTTGTTTGAAACTAATTTGTGACAAAAAATATTATGTAATTTATCATTATTTTGTAGATCTTGAAGCAAGAGAAAAATTTGCAAAAGAATTTGAAGAGAAAGAATCTGCTGAAAAACTTGAAAAAGAAGTAAATTTATTACTTTTATATATAAGGGTTATGTAATTTTTCGAGTGGCACATTGTCTTTTCTTGCTTAAATAAAACTTCTATGGTAATGTGATAATAGTTTTTCAGATGTAATTATATATAATTGGAAGAATTATATTTGACAAAAAATATCATTATTTATTAATCTTAAAGCCGACATCACAAAAACTTAAGGTATCGAGCACAAAATAAAAGCCTTTATTTTTAGGAAGAGTCGAAATACTGAAATCTAATGATCCATCCATATCTGCCGAAAGTGAAGTGGTGCGTAACCCAAAAATTAATACCTGTTTTGTTAACTCATAGGTTTATCATTTTGTTTGGCCTACAATCAAAGGTTGGAAAACTTGGAGCAGGGAAACATAATAATAAAGCTAAGAGATAACCACTAGTGGTATTCATTTTTGGCTTATGCACTTCTTCACTTTCTGCAGACATAAATAATTAAATTCCCCTATTTCTACTCTTCCATAAAATAAAGTTTTTTTTGTACTCGATACCTTACGTTTTTTGGCTTTCAGCTCTTGGACTATATTTGTTTTATCAGATGAGATTTGTTTTAAATCACTTAGATTCATGTAAAGTAGATAGTAGGTTTCAGCCTCAATGGCATCGAAATATTTTCATGTATACTAATGACAGTTGTATGTAAAATAATGTACATGCAGATTATAACCTCCCCTGTTGTGAGACAGTAGATTTCTTAAAATCTACAAATCGTTACAATTCTCCATTGTGGAGATTACTTGTGTAGTGTATATATATATATATATATACATTTTTCATATATTTATTAATTTTTCTTGTTTTAATTTAATTATTTATTACTTTTTACTTATTTATTTATTTTACTTTACTTATTTATTTTATTTTATTTATTTTCGTTATTATTTTTATTGTTTTTCCACCTTTTTCTCTCTCTTTTATTATTTTGGCATCACTTTTTTCTTTCAGCCAGAGCCTCCTGTCGCACTCTTTGTAATCTCCCCCCCCCCCTCTTTCTTTAACTTTATCTCGACTCTGTGCCCTTACGAACACGTGTTGGTTTAGCTGATGACAAGCTGTTATTGTTGTAGCGCGAAACGTGACCCACTTTATTTTTCATTTTATGGATGATTTTACAAAGTGTTTTGTTTTATTTATTAACACTTATGTGAATATTTACAAAAATACAGATTCATTTTATTTTGTAGTCAGATCACTGTATTTATTAACCAGAAAAATGACCCTAATACATATTTACTATTTGCATTCCCTTAATTTCCATCATGCTATATCAAAAAAAATTGAGGCAATTCTAATTAGCATTCATATAAATAGATGATTAGAAAACATAAAACTTGAACAAAAATTTTTTTTTTAACTACTAAACAGATGCCAATTTTCATTTCCTAAATTTTAGCTTCTTCCTCAAGGTAAAAATAATATAAAAGAATGCTTATCCACTTAGCTGATCAATATTTTTCAAAAAAAAAAACTTTAAAATAATGCCTATTTTTTTCATGTCTTTTACAAAATTTTTAATCTTTTATCAGTGATTTTTCAAAACAAAAATTTTTGCCTGAATGAATCTGAAAAATGCTTGGATTAAATAATGCAAAAATTATAAAAACAATTTACTGGTTGAGAATCATCCCAAGCTGTGTGGATTTGTGGAAGTCTACTCTAATACATAAGTATCTAATTCATGCAGTTAATTTATGAAATCAAATTTAATTCTTTATGTATAAATCATGTTAGTCAATTACATAATATGTCAGTAATAATGCTAATATTATAATTATGTGACTATTGAAGTTAACAAATATCTAATTAGTGAAACTAATTTATGAAAATATTTGCTTTCTTAAATATGTAAATTATATTAGTCAATCTAACAGGCTTTAAAAAAGTCTGAGTTCATCTCTAAAGCATGTGTCTAATATTACCTCAGTAAGAACACACATTTCTTATGAACTATATTATATTGTTTGTAAATATTGCCTACCTAACTGTTTTCATATTTTAGATGCAATGCCCTATCCCTTCCTCTCTTTGTCATACTACTTCAAACTTTCTGTGCCATTTTCTGCCCTTTAAAGTATAACCTAATTAATGAATCACCCATGAAATAGTATTTCTTACAAGTTTTTTAAGTTGATTTATATTTTGCTTGATTATAGATTGAAAGGTTAAGAAAAGAAGGATCAAAATTAGTAGAAGAAGAAATTGAACGGATGAGACAAGAGATAATAAAAGAAAAATTAGGTATTTGTTTAATGCTATGGTTATCACGTATCTTAGCCTATAAAATTTAAATATATTCAGATTAATGTATTGAGTAATATATATATATATATATATATATATATTATTTATTATAGAATTTATTTATATATTATAGAATTATATATATATTTGTATGTATATATGTACATTTTACCTTTATATGGTATTTTACTTTTTTTGCCATTTTTCATTATAGGAGAAATTAGGGAGGGATGGGACAGTTGTAATAATTTTTTAAAAAAGCTTTAATTTTAATTTATGATCCATCCACCAGATGAAGCAATCATTGCATCATGCTTTTTGTCATAATTTTTTTTAGTCGCAAGCACTTATAAGTTAGTGATTAAAAAAGTCTTATTTAAAAAAATCAAAAGTAAATAAATTCTCAAATTTTTAATGTCAATTTTCAATCTCGTTCTTTGTTGCTAACCTAATTGTTTTTATTATTTTGTAAACACAACAATATGTCTTTTAGAAATTAACAGTTAAGTTTAATCTGAAAGTCACATGCTTGTTGTAAAAACCCATTGAAAAATGTCGCTCTAAGAGAGGGATGGGACCTGCCCTATTTCTCCCAAATGATATCTCTATCCAATATATATAATGTTTGTATATAATTCTTGAAATCTTGGCATGTTTAGTGATTGTAATGTACAGAAAAAGTTGACATATTTTGCCTATCCTCTCTGTGAGTTTGAAGTTCTTTTTCAAGATTCTAGAGAACAGAATTCATATTTTTCTGTACTAATTACATAATGGTATTTTTAATGAATAAGAATTATGATTTTTCTAGGTTTATGTTTTATTACATAAAATGTTTTCATGTTTTATATTTATAATACTATTTTGTTTTGGAAGTGAGGTAATGTAACAAATGAAATTCATTATTTTGCAAATAAAAAAAAGGAATATTAACTACTTGCATATATTTTTTTTAAACAAATTTGTATTAAAAAATTAAAACAGTGCAAAATATTTTTTTTCTTGTCTTAATTTAGAAAAGAAATGCCATGGTGTTTACAAATTTAAAAGTTAAAATTTTGGAAATGCAACATTTACACCAAGGCATTGTTTACAAAAATTTTGAGCAAAATATTCAGTATTTCAAAATATATATAGAGAGAGTAATTTTTAACACAATAATTTAATTACTAAGTAACCAATGAAGGGATTTTTCAATTACTTAGAAACTTACATATGTTATGTTTGCAAATAGTATGTTTTTACATTTAAAAATGAATTTATAAGTATTTTGGAAAGTTACACGTTGTTAACATGTTTTTTTAAGAATTAGCTTAAGGACAGTTTTCCACCTTAACTTTTCTTGTTTTGAAATTAGAGGGAAAATATAATTTTGTTTGTATTGAATCCTTTCTTCATCTTGGTACAATTGATAGTTGTAGTAGATATGTGATGGGCTCAGCCTAATCCCACATCAGAACTGAAATCAAATTTGATTCTTTTTTACAAATTTTTAAGTTTAGGCTAAAAATATATATGTATATATATTGGAAAAAGGAAAAAAAAAACTTGTCAAATTCTAGTTGATTAATAAAGTGCAAGCTTAAAGTGTTTAACAGTTCTCTAAAAATCAATTTTAAAGAGAATTGAATTGCCAATGGTGTTGTATATAATTCTTGAAATCTTGGCATGTTTAGTGATTGTAATGTACAGAAAAAGTTGACATATTTTGCCTATCCTCTCTGTGAGTTTGAAGTTCTTTTTCAAGATTCTAGAGAACAGAATTCATGTTTTTCTGTACTAATTACATAATGGTATTTTTAATGAATAAGAATTATGATTTTTCTAGGTTTATGTCAGTGGTGGGATATAAATAACAAACTTGCTATTTTAAACTGATTTTCAAGAACATGAAAATCACAAAATTTCATTATTCAATAGCATTTTGTATTAATAGTTATTTCTGTGTAAGAAGGGATTTTTAAATGAGAAAAATGATCTTGAAGTAATTTTAAAATATCATTATTGCATTTCTACTGAATGCTTTCAGTATTAAATTCGGGCTTAGATTCTGAATCATCAGGCTTGGACTCCATTAAAAGAACTCAAACTCATCTCTAGTGAATATTTCCATTAAACAGGGACGCAAAAATCCTGGCACCAGCAGTCTCTCACCACTAAATTTATTTCATTATTTTTTGTCTAATATTTCATGCAAAAATCTTGTAAGAATACTATTAAATTTTAAGGGAAAAAAACTTTTAAATTTTAGTCGTGAGAGACTGCCCACTGGCACTTAGATTTTTGCAGCCCTGCTATTAAATATAACTTCTGATTTAACTTTTCCCATTCAATATGTAGAAAACTGTTATCAGAAGTAAATAATGTGAATGGTTTCTGTGTTATTTATTATTATTATTTTTAAATGAGTGAAATTTAATGATCAAACACAAATAAATATGTTGTTAAAAAAAAATCCGAATTGAAAAATAATTTTAGTTCAGTTCTAAAAAAAAAAAAAAAAGTTTTTGTTTATTTGGAAATAATTTTTCTGTTTGCTTTCAATTTGAAGTCCTTATTATATTTTATTATTTCATTCTATTAAACACCTGAAAATCAGATTTTAGTGGTTGACTCGAAGGTTTACGATTGCGTTTTCCTGCACCCAAAAATATAAAAACATCGAGGACTGGTGCAAGAAAACACAATGGTAAACCTATATGTCAACTACTAAAATCCAGTTTTCAGAGGGTTTCTACCAAGCTTAGCAAACCGATTACATTTTAATATGCAAATCGACTTTTAACTAATTCTGTAGTTTCAGCCATGAACTTGATGAGGTGATTGTTTGTGCTACCACTTTCCAATCTATAATCCTATTTAAGAATAATTTGAGGTATGGCAACATTGAAAACGCTATCTTCTTTGACACTGGTGAAACCGAAAGCTTTTTTTGCTTAAATTATATTCCTGGAGTTCAAAAGAGTTTAAAAAACTAAAAAGAAAATTTTAAATAATAAAATAATGCCCCCCCCCCCCAAAAAAAAAAAAATAAATAAATAAATAAAAAAAATAAAGTAAAATAAAAATTAAACATGCCAGTATTAACTGATGATTTCAGTCCTAAGCCTGGATAAAATGTGAAGATTTTAGTACAGTCTGGAACATCCCTCGAATTGACTGTCCAAACTAGAGTTGATCCCAACTTGTTCGGATAATCAGCACTCTACTGTATAAAAATATCAAAATCTGTTGATAAAAACAAAATCCTATTTTTGGAAAAAAGAAGATTTCTTTAAAAAAATTTATAAAAAAAATCAAAATTTACTGTACTAACTCTAAATAGGTTTTATTGAACAAAGAATGAAATTTAATATAATTGGTTTAAAGCTTAAATTTGGATTGCTTTTATGAAGGACTCAAAGTCACAGGTAAACTTAGAAAGTAAGGAAGATAATCAAATCTTTCCTTTTAATATAAAATGAGGAAAAACAAAAAGCCTGAGAATTAGGTACACCCAGACCTGTTTTTGTCAATCCATAACCAAATTTGCAAAAGTCTATTCACAATAGATATATAGCACAATAAACCCTATTCTTTTGTAGCTATTGCACTTATCCTCTAGTCATGAATTTTATAGTTGTGTTTATTACATTTAGCTAAGAAAAGTTTCTTAAAACTGCATTCTTTAATTATAGAAATGCCTGTTAAAAGTGCAAATCTAATGAAGATTTTGAAATTTTTATTAGTTTTTTAAAAAAATTTAAAGTTACATTATTTTTTTTATCCAGCATTGGAAAATTTATTATTTATCTGACCTTATTTCTTGCAAGATACCCTTTGCTAGATTTCATTATCAAGTTTTTTTTATATATAATTATTTTGTTTTGTCTATTAACGAAAATAATGTATTGTTGCTAAATTTTAATATTTTACTCTTTTGTAGGTCTCAACAAAACTGAAACTAATTTACCACCAAGACTTAAGGTAAATATTATATTTATTTTTAAATAATTTCTGTTTTAGCTGTGAAATAAATATTCCTTCAACAATTGTTAATTTTTAGCTAACATCTTTTAGCTATTGCATTTCATATATTGTTCTATTGATGTGATTTTTGAGTCAGACAGTACTAAAAAAAAGCATAAATGATAGTTAGAGTAATTGAAAAATATTCATTATTAAGATAAATATTTTATATTATGTTCACAGCTTATTCATTTTAAAAATGAATTATCAATGTTTGAAATTAATTTATGTATCACTACTTTCTAGGGTTTACTTAAAAAGCAAAAATGAATCATTCTAAGATCAATCATATGTTTATCTGTGCATTTACTACACCCATTTTTCACAAAAACTATGAAATGTGGAAAATTAAATCTTGGCAGAGTTATAAAAACTAACATATATTACCCACATATTTGCATATTATTAGCCATTTGCAAATATTTTAGGAAAAATTTGTGGAAGTTATTGAAATTACTTAAAAAAAGAAAAGTTGTATTGTGTGCATGGTTCTCACTGCTGCTTGCCATTGTGCCAAATCGTGACAAAATGCTTCATTTGGTGAATAAATGAACATTCAGACTCACCAAATTTCAAGTGCCCAATTTCTGCTCTTTTTTTGTGTGTGTGTGGTTACAGTTGAGATTCTTATTCCCATTACTGTATGATTAATGTCGCATTTCATCTTCAATTGCACTGTGCCATTTAGATTATTATTTATAAAGATACTCATTCAAACCCAATTAAGTCTAGAAGCAGCCAAAGACCAGAAAGGATTAAACAATAAGTATTTATCTATTGTCAGCTTATCATTATCTATGACTGGTAAAATCACAAACAAAATTACTTGCATCAATTGCCAAATCAAGAAAAGTTTTGCTGAAATGCAGTATTGAATTTGCCATTTACCGTAGTGTTTATTAGTTGCATGCAAAATATCATTGCCCAATCATAAATTTTTTTATTGGTTATAAGCATAATGTCATACCAATTTATCACTAAAAGAATTTTTGAAGCACTTACACATTTAAAAGTTATGTGTGTTGGTAGCCCCAAATTTGTATTATTTTGCTTTTGCTTGGCTAATACAAAGATGAAACCACACACTTTATTTCTAGTTCCAAAGTATTGTGCACCTAAAGATTCTACAGTCACCGCAAAAAAAATCTTGACACTTGCGATTTTTGACATTTTGTTAAATATCTAAAAATATACAAGAGGAATAACTCTGAAACTCCAGATATATAAACAAAACAGTGCATGTCATATATTTTCACGAAGATTTGTTTCTGAAATCCCATAGGGGACCATCAACAAATTGAAAAAGAATGAAGATCTTTTGGATAACCCTGTCAAAACTAATGTAGCAAAAGCATTCAAACTGCAGATTATGATTAAGTGGCTTATATTAATAAACGTCATTCATTTTTATGCGGATAGCATGTATACTCGTAGAAAAATTAAGGTTTTTATAAAAATGGTCCCAAATTTTGCCAAGTTTTTTGCTTATAATTTGCAGAGTTCTTAATAAAAAACAATGTTCTTTTCAGGAAATATGAGAAATGGCATTGTACATAATACCCTGTAATCAAAATTTTAAAATATCAATAATTGTGTGAAAAATGAGCAGGTTTATCAAATAAATTTTCACTGTGCATGCGTTAACTCTATAAAAATTTCATTTGCATTTTGTGTTAGCTAAATGTATAGAGCAACTTTTGTAAAAGTTTCAAAATCATAGCTTGAAAATTCTGTAAATTATCGTCGGAAGAATAAGGTCAAAATCCGATATTCTCAAAATGAGGGGTTGTATCCATATTCCATTGATTAGTGTATACACAATATTACACATACTACTATATTTGGATACAGCTCCTCATCTTTTTGCCTCACTTTTGGAATATCAGATTTTAATCTTATTCTTTCAACGATAATTTTCAGAATTTTTAAGCTATGAATTTGAGACTTTAACAAAAGTCGCTGTATACATTTAGCTAACACAATATGCAAATGAAAGTTTTATAGAGTTGATGCATGCACAGTGGAAATTTATTTAGTAAACCTACTCACTTTTCATACAATTATTAATATATTTTAATTTTGATTACAGGGTATTGTGTACAATGCCATTTCTCATATTTTCTGAAACGAGCATTGTTTTTTAGTAAGAACTCTGCAATTTATAAGTAAAAACTTGGCAAAATTTGGAACCGTTTTTTCTCAAAATGAGGGGCTGTATCCATATTCCATTGATTAGTGTATACACAATATTACACATACTACTATATTTGGATACAGCTCCTCATCTTTTTGCCTCACTTTTAAAATATCAGATTTTAATCTTATTCTTTCAACGATAATTTTCAGAATTTTTAAGCTATGATTTTGAGACTTTAACAAAAGTCGCTCTATACATTTAGCTAACACAATATGCAAATGAAAGTTTTATAGAGTTGATGCATGCACAGTGGAAATTTATTTAGTAAACCTACTCATTTTTCATACAATTATTAATATATTTTAATTTTGATTACAGGGTATTGTGTACAATGCCATTTCTCATATTTTCTGAAACGAGCATTGTTTTTTAGTAAGAACTCTGCAATTTATAAGTAAAAACTTGGCAAAATTTGGAACCGTTTTTTTTAAACCTTAATTTTTCTACGAGTATACATGCTATCTGCATAAAAATGAACACAGTTTATTTACCATAAGCCACTTAATCATAATCTGCAGTTTGAATGCTTTTGCTACATTAGTTTTGACAGGATTATTCAAAATATCTTTGATATTTTTTAAATTTGTTGACGGTCCCCTATGGGATTTCAGAAACAAATCTTTGCGAAAATATATGACTTGGACTTTTTTGTTTTTATATCTGTAGTTTCGGAGTTATTCCTCATGTATATTTTTAGATATTTAACAAAACGTCTAAAATCGCAAGTGTCAAGGTTTTTTTGCAGTGACTGTACTTATGTTCTAAAAATTTTTATTATATCCATTTTAATTTATTTTTCCCATGTTTCAATGTCATAATTTTGTATTTAGTTTAATGGTTTATATATTGTTTTACAATTAACGGTTATATATATATATATAAAAGGCTGTTTTGATAAAGTATTAATATAATTTAAGAAATTTTTAATTATTGTATGACTTATGATTCAGAGTATATATTCTATAGATCATGCAGTGGCCTGTACAAAATAATTTGAGTACATTTCTGTTTAGGGACAGAAAATAAAGGAGAAATTTTCAACTGTGTTATGTATTTTCTAACTGAATTAAATGTTAGCATATTAACCGTTTGCTCTCTGATAGTTGAGTTTTCTATCACTTAATTTTAATTCTGAAACATGACACAGTGATATCGGAATATTCAACCAACTTTATTTGAAAGAGGTTTAATGCACTTTTTTGTGTACATTGTAAACTTAAATTTTTTCTTTGCAAAATACCAGTGCCAATGTGATGTTTGGAAATTTGATTTTGACATTTTGAATTTACCCACCAGAGCTCAAAGAGTAAGTTGTATCTCTACAGATCTATAGATCATATCTACAAAGCTTCACAAATTTACTTTTCAACTGTTGATGGTAATTTCTGAAATTGTGTTTTTCAATGTTTTCCAGTTTGTTTACTTAGATATCATCTTTCATTTTATTAAACCGTGAAGTTTTGTTTTGCTATTTCAAGTAGGTTGAAAAGAGTTTCATAATCTATATGCAATGCATGATTTTATTTGTTTGGTTGTTTTCCTCTTGAAAAAATCTTGCGGAATCTTACAGCATTGCTGTAGAATAAACAGGTCAGACACATAGCCTGCCAACATCTTCACTGTGGCCCACTGAGCCATTGGTATTTTACCTGTGCTTGATTCAGTCATTCGAGATTGAATGCTATGAATGTACTTTGCTCGAACAAGCACACACCAACTATGGTCATAGAGATTTCAAACCAGAAACATATGTAAATCAATGTTGCAAATAATGTTATTAAATATTATCAGCATCATGTCATATATGGTAAAAGCATCCTATTTATGAAAAGAAATCACCATTGCAGCAATTGCTTTATTTGTGACTTAGAATTTTGAAAGATTCCTCATTAGTTGCTACTACTTTTATTTTGTTTTTTTAAGTATTGATATACTTATTTTATATATTATTTATTATATAAGATATTAGTTAAAAAATATAATATAATTTTGTCTGTTTAAAGTTTACTGTTATTTCTTATTTATATATGGATATTTGGTGTGGAAGCCTTGTTTGTTGCTTTGAAAAGAATAATGGTACAAAAAATAATTGTTTCTTAAACATGTACTATTTATAAAAAAGTATCAATTTATGTAAATATTTTGTATTGATAATTGGAAAATTTAATTGACTAGCTATAGTTTATTAATTTCAAGGTATACAAAGTAAAATAAAAATAGATTTTTAACTCTTAGGTTCTACAGAATTAATCTGTTCATTTTTCATGTATATGCACAATTTGGAAAACAAAATTCAACGACTGTCTCATGTTGCCTAGTGGCATGATAGGATTTCAATCTTTTATTCCTGTGTAACTG
Organism: Maratus speculifer; assembly: GCA_964019185.1. NCBI lineage: Eukaryota > Metazoa > Arthropoda > Arachnida > Araneae > Salticidae > Maratus > Maratus speculifer. Next base: position 148,842,157 of record OZ025301.1, on the reverse strand, counting down.
AAACTCTGATCACTAATTTTTTAACTCATTAGTGCATGTGCCTATATATGTAGATTGGGTTCAAAATGTAATTGGGGAAGATTTTATCCTGGTGCATGTGCCACTGGATTAAATACGTTTTTATCAATGCCTTTCATGTCTATATGCCTAAAGGAGGCTGCAGTAATGATTTACCTTAGAACATGCTTGCCCCCTTCCCCAATGATATTTTTGTGATCCAATTTATAGCCATTTGAAGAAAAGCAAATTGAAAAATATTTTGTCTTGTGAGGTTTTGAGTTTTCTAAAATGTTAGAACAGTTGTCTCATTCATACTTTTTGATTTAGTTAATCTCTGATAATGCCATTCATTTATATTTACTTTTACAATGTTCATGCTGTTTTCTTCTTCTTCTTCTTTTTTTTTTTTTTTTTTTTCGGATAAATAAAATGTTTTTGAATATTCTGTGTTTATTGTTTTTTATATTTTCGCTGCTCATTCAGGTCAAATGGAAAAGTTCTAAACAGGATGAAGATAATGGAGGCTATACTCAAGAAATTTTGGATACAATTTTTCAAAAGGTATTTTTTTTTTTTTTCACATTTAATCAAAAATTAAATTTTGTATGTTTTATTTCATTAACGTCATTAAAAGTAATTTTCCATTTGCAGTATGGTCAAGTAACATGCCTTATATCTTCAAGAAAAAAGGGTAGTGCAATAATTGAATTTAGAACAACAGAAGCAGCTGTATGTATTATTTATTCAATTTATGAGTGATCTTTTAAAATATTTTTTTAAGCTTCTTAATTTATTTTTTTTTATAAATTAAAAATTTTTATTCTTAAGTATTTATTTTCTTTTAAAATTTTTAAATTCTTTGGAATGTACTGTAGGATCTGCTATTTATAAATATTGCTTTCCTCATCAGATAATTTTTTAAGGACAAAATACTATGACTTTTTTTAGAATAATAAATGCTCGTAACTAACCTCCAAAGATACATAAAACTTCATAAAATTGATAATTTATTAAGGTGAAATTGAATAGAGAAATAGATTTTGAAATTGTACTGCAGAAAACATTGGTTTAAAAAAATCTCAAATTATTATTCAATCATGTTGTAATTTAATTGTATTTTCTAATTTATAACTCATTAAGTTATTTAAAAATAATTTTTATATATTTAAAAGCAGGGGTCATTACAGAGTTTTTTCTTGGATCTAATTTGTGAAAAGTGAAAGTTATCTTTGTAAAATTTATTGTTTTTGTGAAAAATATTTTGTAACAGAAGATAAAATCCAGTTAGGTAAAACCAAACCAAGCATTTATTAATAACTAACTTAGCTTGACCGGTGTTGTCAAAGTTCACTGATTTTTCCAAATGAACTGTAAACGTTAAAAACCCCAATTCATATTAAAAGGGGAAAAAAATGAATTTTTGAGTTAGCCCCTTGCTATGTTCAGCACCATACACCGGTCATTTTATTCACATCACATATCTCTAATCATTCATTTCATATCAACATTGATTGAAATAAGTCTCTTTCTAAATGAAATTCTATGATGAGTTCCTGCTGCCTTTAGCAGCATACACTACACCCAATATGCACATATATTTACATGACTCCGTTTAATTAGGAGGTTTCAATTTATTTTTAGATACATTTGTTATAACAAGGACTGACAAAAGTTAAAAATTCTTAGGCACCAGGAAGCATTCTTAGGAGCCTGCTTGAAGAATCATTTCTCTGACATTAACGCATTCATATAAAATGGAACCCTGGCTAATTTGTAGCACTGGTATGGTGTATTTTCTTCCACTAAAAATAACCACTCTATTAAAAAAAAAACAGATATTTCACCTCCTCTTCCTCTCTCTGGAAAATATTATGGCTACGTCATTGTGACTCAATTGGTTAAAAATCGCCATGGAAAAAGTTTTCTTGTACAGTCAACAAAACTACTCATATTTTGCAAAAAAGAAAAAAAAAATGTAAGAACCCAAAATCCAGAAACCTGTCAGTGCCAATGATTTTAAATAATTGGTCCTGTACTGTATATACTACATGTAAAAAATTTAATTTTTCAAAAAAAAAAAAAAAAAAAAAAAAAGAATAGTTTTTATCTATACTCTGCAATCCAGTGAAACTGAGTTTGATTTGATTGTTTTGTTAAAGTCTAGAAGAAGGTGTGCTCACCAAGCTTGTGCTTATAATGCACAAATTATAATAAACTTGATCGTTTCTCCTTTGTTTTGCACATTTACAATCCTTGTAAAAACTATAAAAGAACAGCTAAAAATATTATTTTTTTTATAAATTTCAAAGCAAATGAAACTTAATTAATTGTAATATGTATCATCAAACTGAAAAGCTAATAAAAACTTCAACAAAATTCAACTGTTATTGTTAGTATTTTATTATGAAAATAAAATAATTGTACAAAAAAAATCACTATTTTTGCCTGCATAAAAACTTAAGGGACAACAAAATAAAATTCAATATAGTTACCGAAGAAACAAATATTTAATGTATTATGCACCCACCTATGAATTTAAAGATTGCAAATATTCCATCATTCCTTGACACCGCCAATTTTTGGCACAGTTCGAGATTGGTTTTGTTCTATCCATCTTCAATTGTAGATCTGAGTTCCAATGGTGCAGGAAAATGCTCTACATTTTTATAAATTCAACTTGGTAGATCTCACCATAAGTTATCGATAAGATTTAAATAAGAATTTTCTCATGACTTGTATGGATAGATGCATTATCTTCCTGTTATATCGATAAGATTTAAATAAGAATTTCTGAACGGTCATCGGAAAACTTCAATATTTTTCTTATAGAACTAAAGTTTTTTCTCATGACTTGTATGGATAGATGCATTATCTTCCTGTTATATCGATAAGATTTAAATAAGAATTTCTGAACGGTCATTGGAAAACTTCAATATTTTTCTTATAGAACTAAAGTTTTTTCTCATGACTTGTATGGATAGATGCATTATCTTCCTGTTATATCGATAAGATTTAAATAAGAATTTCTGAACGGTCATTGGAAAACTTCAATATTTTTCTTATAGAACTAAAGTTTTTTCTCATGACTTGTATGGATAGATGCATTATCTTCTTGTTATATCGATAAGATTTAAATAAGAATTTCTGAACGGTCATTGGAAAACTTCAATATTTTTCTTATAGAACTAAAGTTTTTTCACATGACTTGTATGGATAGATGCATTATCTTCCTGTTATATCGATAAGATTTAAATAAGAATTTCTGAACGGTCATTGGAAAACTTCAATATTTTTCTTATAGAACTAAAGTTTTTTCTCATGACTTGTATGGATAGATGCATTATCTTCCTGTTATATCGATAAGATTTAAATAAGAATTTCTGAACGGTCATTGGAAAACTTCAATATTTTTCTTATAGAACTAAAGTTTTTTCTCATGACTTGTATGGATAGATGCATTATCTTCCTGTTATATCGATAAGATTTAAATAAGAATTTCTGAACGGTCATTGGAAAACTTCAATATTTTTCTTATAGAACTAAAGTTTTTTCTCATGACTTGTATGGATAGATGCATTATCTTCTTGTTATATCGATAAGATTTAAATAAGAATTTCTGAACGGTCATTGGAAAACTTCAATATTTTTCTTATAGAACTAAAGTTTTTTCTCATGACTTGTATGGATAGATGCATTATCTTCCTGTTATATCGATAAGATTTAAATAAGAATTTCTGAACGGTCATTGGAAAACTTCAATATTTTTCTTATAGAACTAAAGTTTTTTCTCATGACTTGTATGGATAGATGCATTATCTTCCTGTTATATCGATAAGATTTAAATAAGAATTTCTGAACGGTCATCGGAAAACTTCAATATTTTTCTTATATAACTAAAAGTTTTTTCTCATGACTTGTATGGATAGATGCATTATCTTCCTGTTATATCTGGTTCTTTTCCTGTCAGAAGTACTGTAACAAATGAAAAATGTTCTGGAAAAGTTTGTATAATGTGTCTTTGAATTAAAATTTTCCTGAAGGATATACGAGTGATACCATGTCATTGATCAAAAAGCATCCCCATGTTGCAATGAATTGGCCACCTTACTGATGTTTTTATAAAATCTCTTTTTCTTTTCTTAAATCATCCTAATACAGTCGAGTCTCTATACAATGAAACTCCATCTAAAGAATTTCTCTATTTAACAAATTTTTTGTATGAATGGTCAATTATTTTCATAATTACATTAAAAAATATCTCCATATAGCAAAATATATATTTCCATTTAACAAATTTTTTTTAAAATGCTGTTTTATATGTTCAGAAAACATTTCAAATTATTTTTGGTATAATTTTTTTCTTGTATTTCTGGTTTATATTTTATAGATGCACTCCTCTACCTTATTCCTTATGTCAAAAAAAAAAAAAGACACCCTTCCCCCAAGAAAAACATATTTTTTTCCATGGTTACACTTGACTCTGTTTTAACCAAGTTGAGTATGATTTCTTGGAAAAGATTGAAATATAAAACATAGCATCCTAAAAGATAAAACTATTATGTTGTCGCCTTGGAAATGTTGTTTGCTTTCTCAGTTGGATAGTAAGGCAGGGATAAAAGGGTAATTTCAAAAAAGGCCATCTTTTTCAGCAGGTTTTCATCTACCTAAACTAATTCTCGTTTCTTTTAGCGTTTAGAGTGGATGTTTGTTGTTTTGTAGCGACTTAGAAAATTTTTTGTTGTGAAAAATCATTTGAATGAAGAATTATTACTAAATGTCATCTACGCTGGTGTGATTTTCTACTGAATCTGCATAAAAATGCTCCTAGGTTAAGCATAACTCTCTCTGATAAAGTAATAATTTTGAAAGTAATCAATAAGACACTGTGGAAAAAAGAAGGAAGTGGCAAAATATGTTTGAGATTCCAGCGAAATTCCATTAAACATTTCAAAAACTTAATTAAGCAGCTCAAAAAACAATACTGTTTCAAAATTTAAACTTTAAATGAAAAAAATTTGCCGTTCTCTATTTAACGAATTTTTCTACACAACGAATTTTTTGACTGAACAATGAATTTCATTATATAGAGACTTGACTGTGTTTCCAACCATCAGGAGTATTTAAATTTCATTTCTTTTCATCAGAAAAATATTATTGGCCTGATTTGAAAAAGTAGAAGAGATTTTATTCAAACATCAGTTAGATGGCGGATTCATTGCAACATGGGGCCACTTTTCATTCAATGATGCGGTGTCACCTGTATATGTTTCAGAAAAAATTGATTCATACACACATAAACAAACTCTTTCTGGCCATCTTTCATTTCTTGCAACATTTCTGACAGGCAAAAAACAGATATAAGAGTGAGATAATGCAACTTTCCACATAAGTCATGAGATAAAACTTTAATTCTATAAGAAAAATATTGAAATTTTGCAATGGCCGCTCTGAACTTCTGATTTAAGTTCTATCAATAGCTTATGGGGAGATCTAGCAAGACGAGTTTATTAAAATTGAAGATAATTTATACAAAAACAATCCCGAACTTTGCCAAAAATTAATGATGTCGAAGAATGATGGAATATTTGCAATCATTAAACCATAGGTGAGAGTATAATACATTAAATATTTCTTTTTTGGCTACTATATTAAATTTATTTTGCTGTCCTTAAGTTTTTGCATCAAGTAAAGTACATAAAGTTAAGTCTGCAGCTTTTATTGAGCACATAGAAAGAAGTAGAGAAGTTTAGTTTTGCATACATTTCTTGATGATTTATAATTTGCATTCATGTCTTAAGTCAATCATGACTGATAATTATAAACAATGAAATTTATAACAATAAATAAAGGATTTCTAATTGGACACAGCTCAAACCAATGAGCAATGCTGAAAACTTCCAAAGGAAGAAACAACAGGGTTCCCAGCATCATGGAAAGTCACGAAAATCAGGGAATTTCAAAGTAGTGATGAAAATTAGGGAAATTTCAAAATATATTGGAAAAGTCAGGGAATTGGACACAGCTCAAACCAATGAGCAATATTGAAAACTTCCAAAGGAAGAAACAACAGGGTTCCCAGTATCATGGAATGTTACAAAAATCAGGGAATTTCAAAGTAGTGATGAAAATTAAGGAAATTTCAAAATATATTGGAAAAGTCAGGGAATTTAAAAATATTTTCTAAAGAGTCATGGAAAAGCCTTTAAGAAAAACTGACTCAAAATTCATCAGTCTCAGAAAAAAAAAAAAAAAAAAAAAAAAAAAAAATGGCAAATGATTGATTTTTTTTTCTTTTTTTAATCTCTATATATTATTATTCATGTTTTAACTTATGTTATTAAATATTTTGTTTCAGTTAAAAGCATTTGAATCTGAAACTGGTAATCCAGAGAATCCTCTGACATTATCCTGGATCAGTGGTCAGCCAGACTTTCCTAAAAACTCTCCTTTAAACCATACAAGATCTCATCTTCCTACACCTGAGCCAGGAAATGATTCTGTTCTTACATCCAGAGACTATGAAAGTTTAGTTTTAATGAAAATGAGACAAGCAGAAGAACGAAAAAGATTAATCCAACAAATGATGGAAGAAGAAGATAAAAAATAAAACTTTTACTTCAGTGTTTAAGTAATGTTGTCAAAAGTACTGTTTTTATAATAAAAAAGAAAGATTTCTCATGATTTCCAAAATTTTAGGGAGATAAAAAATAGGCTTGCTCAGGGTGGTTACAGGAAGCAAAAAAAAGTTTTCTTAAAACTTAAACTAAAGCTTAAGCTTTTTTTTTTTTTTTTTTTTTTTATAACTTAAATATATATATTTTTTTCTTTTTAATGAAAATAGTTAACCATTTAACACTTTCTATCTAAACTATTTTTAAAATTTCTGTTTTGACAAATGATGAGCCAATTTTGTTTTCAAGCAACATTTCTTGTGAAAATGACATTTAATCAATCAAATTCTAATTATTATATTGCAGGTTTTGCATAAAGAATGTTTTAATTATTTCTGTATCTCATAGAATGACAAGGTTCTAACTGCTCTATTCAGATAAAGGTCTCAGATGTTTAATTTCTCTATAAATAACTACGTTTGTGTAATCAGAATAGCTTAAAATTGCTAAATCTTGAAATATTCATTTGAATGCAAATGCATTGTTTGTTAGCTCAACCTATAAAGTATTTTTGAAAACTGGGACACACATTCGTCACTATGTTTAAATACAATAGATGCCTGCTAATCAAAAATTCAATTAATCCAAACTCAGAAATTTTATATTTGAAAATTACAATTTTAACAGATTAACCAAAAAGATTGAAATACAGTAGACTCCCTTAAATCCGCAAACCACGAATTCGCAACTCTGTAAAATCCGCATATATTTTATGGATGTAAACAATGAAACTTTCAGTTTGGATATTGGGACAAAATTTGATTTTTTTAGTTTTGTATCAATTCCATATATTTTTTATTTTGTAATTTTCTTAATAATGCCCTATTTATGTTTTTTTCATGAAGGAAGAATAATTTTTTTTGGAAAAAATTCAAGATATTGCTGATATCACTGGTAATCACAATCTTCTTACCAAACATATTTATGAATTAATTTAAGATTTTTTGGTTATTAACCCTGGCTAAACTTGAAAAAAAAAAATCCTTATTTTATGATTTTTATATGAATTAGTAATGTACTTTTATGAGGCTACTTTTGTTGAATAATTTTGGAAAAATACATTTAATCTTTATAAAGAACATTTGATTATTAACTTGACCTTTGCTATTAGTACTTTAATCATTTTAAAAATTATCTAAATTTTTATTATTTTCGTTTATTACTTATTTTAGTATTTTATTATATTGTAAGTGTTCATTATGGTTCTGATTGCACTATAAATTGCACTCAAATTACTGTTTAAAAAATGTAAACAAAACAATGACCAGAAATCCGCAAAATTCTAAAATCCACACAACCTCTGGTCCCAAGCTGTGCGGATTTGAGGGAGTCTACTGTATTATATTACAGGGTTCATACTCATCAGGGAAATATGGGATTCCTGGAAAAATCAGGGGATAAATTTTTGCTTACAAAAATCAGGGGAATCTCAGGGGATAAAACAAAAAATTCCTCGAACCTGGGAAAATCTACCAAAATGACTGTCTACTCTGGGAGATTGAGGGCAACCATTGCTGTCCACATTCTTTAAGATATTACATCTGTCAACATCCATTCAGTCACTAGACACAGCTCCTAACATCATGAAGTTTGACAGAAGTTCAAGAAAACTTAAAAAAAAATAAAGAACATTTTTAATGATATTGTCACTTGTAGCCTTCATATTATTCATAATGCTTTAAAAAGAGATAATTAAATCATAAAGTCGAAATGGAATTCTTTCAGCAAACTGAACAAGTTTTTAAGGATAAACCCACAAGGCATGCAGACTTTATCTCTGTTTGACATAAATTAATGTTTTCCTTTTAAAGTTCAGTTCATATTGTTTATTTAAATGATGTATAAACTTTATTTTTGAGATTACCTTGTTTTTATTTTATTTTGAGGAGATGGGAGTGTTATGATACTGGTTTAAAAAATTTTGTTAATTGTTGATATGGAAACATTGTACTGAAAAATAAATAAATCAGGGGATTCTCATGGGATTTTTTCTTGGAAAATGAGTATGAACCTTGTATTAAAACTAAAAAAATATTTTTCTAGCATGCATAATTTTGTATACATAGAAGAAACTAATGCAACTAATTCAAGGATTTCATTTACATTTAATAAAAACAAATTACATTAACACATTGCATACACTTTTGGAGGAACGAAATTCATCAGATTTGTTTGACAAAGGAATACTATTTTTGACAAGTAAGCAACAATATTAAACCACTGTCTCAAACATAATGTCTATTGATGTCGCATTTTCATTCTGTTCTATATATCACACTGATGTTTCTAGCATATTTGCTGCTTCAGAATGCAAAATGAGAAACTTTTCTGTTTCATCAGTTTCTACTAAACTGGAATCAATTTGTGGCTTATTCTGACCTAAATAAATGATTTCTTCATCTGTATATAGCTGAATTCTAGAAACAGTAATACTACTGAGTACTTATAACTTACATTATTAGCACACATCTTTTTTTTTTTTTTTTTTTTTTCTATTTTTACTTGAATTCAAGGTAATCCAAACAGGTACCATTTTCAGTTATTTTGGATTAGTAGAGTTCTACTGTACTAATTTTTATCTTCTTTGCATTAATAACAGAAAAATATGAGGGATTTTTCTTATAAATAATGGTTGTTTATGAATTTAAAATAAAAATGAAGGAATTTTTTTTTATTACTTGCATTTGAAAGGCAAATTATGCAGCTACTTCTCAACACAATCGTTATATAAATTAAAACATTTATCATAGTGTATAGCAGTTCATTAATTCCATTTGCATAAAATTTTGCTGCTGGCCTATTCAAAACTCAAATATTTTAATTCTGTAAGAGACATTTTGATAACATGTCCAAGAGAAATATGCTATAAACTTATTTTTTATAATAACAGTGCCAGTAGAATTTAAAAATAGTCACCAGTGGCTGTCACTAATGACGATTAAATAGTTTTGAAGAGGCGGGTGGCAAAATTTTATGCAGATGCAATTAGCAAGCTGCTGTGTGTTATGATAAATGCCTTAATTTGTATGGCAATTATGTTGAGAAGTAACTGCATAATATGCCTTTGAAATGAAAGTAATAGAAAATGTTAACCTTCATTTTTTTTTTTTTTTTTTTTTTTTCAATTTTCCACTTTTTGCGATCTTTTGATGAAATTTGTTGGGGGGGGGGGGGTATTCCTTTGACAAAAAAATTCCATTTTTCTTTGATCCTCAGATTAGATTAGTGACTTTTTGTCGGACGATTGAAAAAATGGATTTTTTTCGGCGACCATTCATCGAAATTTCAGGGTTGCCACTTTTCCGCCTTTTGGCGTATTTCCGCTTTTTTTAATTTTTAAGAATTCGCGATTTTCGTTAAGCGATCACGAGATAAAATAACGATTTTCGTCGAACGATTGCAAAATAAAACAGCTTTTTCCATCAAACAAAGGTGAAATACAACAGCCTTTTTCGGCAAGCGATCGCGAAATATAACATCGATTTTCGTTACAAGATCGAAAAAAATGGCTATTTTCATCAAACGGTCGCGATATAACGCACAAATTTTCATCAAACGTTCGCAAAATGAAACGGTGATTTTCGTGAAATGATCGCAATGTGAAGCAGCGATTTTCGTCAAACGATCGCTAAATAAAACGGCGATTTTCGTCAAGCAATCGCATTGTAAAACGGCGATTTTCGTCAAACGATCACGATGTAAAACAGCGATTTTCGTCAAACGATCGCGAAACGAAATGGTGATTTTTGTCAAAGGATCATGATGTGAAACGATGATTTTTGTCAAACGATCGCTAAATAAAACGGTAATTTTCATCAGACGATCGCTAAATAAAACTGCGATTTCCGTCAAACGATCGCTAAACGAAACGGTGATTTTTCTGAAACAATCACAATGTGAAACGACAATTTTTGTCAAAAGATCACGATGTGGAACGATGATTTTTGTCAAACAATCATGATGTGAAACGGCGATTTTTGTCAAACGATCGCTAAATAAAACGATGATTTTCGCCAAACGATCATGAAATAAAACAGCTATTTTCGTCAAATAAAAAACAACTGCAAAATTTTGCTAGTCACTCGTGGAATAATCATTGAATCTATTGCTGGGTTACTTGAATTGGTTTAAAATGTGATACATAAAATTCTTCACTGAAACTGTTGCTGGGTTACCTTAATTGATGTAAAATACTGTGAACTAAAGAAAAATCATTTTTACTTACTCTTATAAATTAAAAGTTTACAACAAAAGAAAAGCTGTAATTCTTTATTTAGTTTATTATAAACAATATAATTTTAAAAATTCACACATCAAGTTGTGAAAAATGTCGTAAGTTGTACTTTACGTATAATTTCCTCTTTTTTGCAATTTTCTGAGTGGCATCCCTGAAATTTGCAATATTTTATGTCTGAATTTTCAGATTTATGACTGATTTTTTTTTTTTTTTTTTTTTTTTTTTTTTTTCTGAACCTCTGCATTTTTTATCTTTGATTGAATGGTGAATTTTTTAAATGATTGTTTGAAATGTCCTGCAGTAAAGTTCGGTGTTCTGAGACATTCGTCACACTTTTCAGCATGTTCTGCTTTAGGGGTGTAGACTTAGCATTAGATTTATTTTGAAAGATTTTCATTTATTTAAAAACGTAAAATAAAAATAGCTCAGAGCTTGTGTAACACTTCTACTGTATAAAAACAGTATCCCCACCCTCCAGGATTAGGCTTATTTGGAAAGTTCTTCAAATCAAAATAAAACATGCTTAACACACATGTTATACATTGTCAAAAGCAGTGAATCTTCCAACTTTAAATTTAGTTGGATTTTTTGTTATTTGAAAATATAAAATCATTGAAATGCTAATTTCAGGTATATTATAACATGCCTGTGCAACAGCAAGCATGTCAACTAATTTACATTAAAAATTCTGCATTTAAATAAAGCAACAATTTTTACTAAAAAATAGTGGTATTGTATTCCCCTGCATTAGCCAGCATGCCGCAAAAATCGAGGGACACCGGATTTTTTAATATTAATTCCTGGTCTTTCCTGGCATGTCAAAAAAAGCAAGGATCTTCGAAAATGTAAAGAAGTGAAATTTATTAGTTGTATTCAGTGGCAGCGATTTCTGTTGGGGAGGAGGAATGCAATGTAGAGTTCATTCCCAATTTTCTTATTATTTATTCTACCTTTTTTACATATTCAAGGAATACAAACATGATTTGTGTGTTTCATACAATTTCACACAAAGCTCTCTTCCTAACATCCATCCAATATTTACAATTTAGAAATAGATGATCTCATTAATTATGACCTGAACAGAAATAGTCTTACTGTATATATAATAATAAGAAAAAGTATAATAATTATCGAAATATATAAAGAGAGCTTTTTATTTATGTTATATTGTGAGAGCATATTTCTATTTTATATGATAATTTATTTAACGTAGTAGAAATGTCACACATGAAACTTTTTTTAATAATAACACAAATAAAATATAATAATTACTTAAATATAGATAAATACATATATATATATAGAGAGAGAGAGAACAATAAGTATTTATGGATTTTTTTCTTAAAGTCAAAAATTTTGCTCTAAAAGCCTAAATAAATCAGCAACCCATCCTACAGTAGTGAAGCCTCATATTTTATGGCATGCCGGTAAATATAATTTTTTTCCGGTATGCTGGTAATGGGGGGAATACGGTACGTGCTGGACAAAGTGTGTGCCTGAGCTTTAATCTAGTCATGTATGTTGGCTTAAATTGTAAACACGGCTTAGGGCATTCAGCAGATAATGTCACCTCATTTTAGCTGGATTTGTCAGTTAGATCCTTTTCAATCTAAGACACAATCAGCATTATTCCTAACTTAATCCCTTTCTCTGAAAATTTTTATTTATGGCGTTATTAAATTCAATACTTACAAAAAAAAAAAAAAAAAAAAAAAAAAAAAAAAAAAAGATTAAAATTTTGCACTATTTTATTTATTTTCATGAAGCTACTATTTTAGGCAATTATTTAAGTGCTTTTTGGTTTACTTTTCCTGTGGCAACTCTGCTTTCTAAATTAAAAATGATTATTCTTTGTTGGTATTCAAATTGTACTTTTTTTTTTTTTTTTTCATAAAATCTGTTTGAATTTTTTTCTTTTTCATTTTTCCAGCAAATTAAGATCGAAAAAATTATCAGATTATATTAGATAATAAAAAATATAATTGTTTTAATTTTTGGAAGTTATGGTATTGGTATGTATATGCATCATATGAAGATAAAGTATTTTTGTTCTTTTCTTTTTTATAAGTGTATATTCATTGGACTATTCAATTTCATTTATTTGATACTTCAGTTCCTACACAAGGTATACAAGAAAAATTTTTATTTTTCATCAAAAATTTAGCTGCATAATCTATAAATCTAAATAATAATATGTATTTCTGTATTTTTTTTTCATACTTGAGTGTTATAGTACTGAATACTGCACAATGAAGTGTAGCATTGGGCATTAAAGCAGTAATCTCTTACAAAAATTTCTATGTACAAAAATTCTTAAATTATTCCATTCACATACTTTGACTATTGATAAATCATGAAAAAAAATGTCATTAGTCAAGTTTTACAAATCATAGTAAGCGAAAAACTTCTAAGACATTATCAGTATGTCATGATTTAAAAGAACACAAAATTTTTTGAAAAGTTATAAAAAGAATTTAGTCATAAAAACAAGTGTTAATTAGATATCAACACCTTCGTTATTTTGCAAAGAAGTCAATAGATAGGCCTAAATTGCATATAGCAAATTTTTTGGTCCCCTTATAAGATCACTTTGTTGTCTGCCAAGCTAATTTTTTTAGGGTTATTTTCTGAAGTTTGAAGTTGTGATTAATATCAGGTATTAAGGTTCATTGTTTTGTAAAAATTTCAAGCTTCTTAATTCATTTAAAATAACATCTTTCTTTTTTTCATACTAACTTGCTCTTAAAACCTAGATTATTTGCAGTTGACCAATATTCTTGAAATTTGACTTGAAGGAAGGCCTTATAGCAGACATTAAAAAACAAATTTGTAAATTATTAATTTATAGTCCTATGTGGAGTGTATAAACTATAACTGGAACTCGGAGCACACAGATCATGTCGGGGCCTCACTTTCTTAAGAAAATTGCATTATAAATATGACTAACAACTTTATGTGCAGTTCGAAATTTAAACCATAGCTTTATAAAAAGAAAAAGAACACACTATAGACACATGTAAAAATGCATTTAGCTGTGTAAAAAAATTACAGAAAAATAATGTCGCAAAATATTACGAAAAAAAAAAAAACTTCTGCACTGTATGCTATTTAGAGTGATTAAAACTGTAGATCTAAAGAATGAAGAAACATGTTTGATGCAATATCAGTTCTACTCTGGATTTAAAAATTTAAATTGCATTTTATTTACATTAGTGAAGAATAACACAATAGTTTAATTTGCTTGAATGATAAAAAATAATATTTTCTGTGAATCATAAATGTAAATTTGCATCAGTTTGTATCTTAAGAGAGTGGCTGAAATGTATTTTGGGCCTGTAGCACATGCCCTGTGATAGGACTCCTATAACTCAGGCTGAATCATCAAGCATCTTGTTTCCCAATTACCGTTTGTTTCTTTTTGATTCCTATGAGGCGAGAAACATTTGAATGATTTTAAAGCTACAAAATCATTAAAAATGGACAGTTGTTGAGCAGAAAATTATTCTGACATGTTCAGGAATGGCTTTGGAGTATTTAAATTCCATATAAATGAAGAAAAATGGAATAATTTGTCTATAAATGCTTAAAAGAATAAATCTGGATTGGAGAACTTCGCCAAATATTGCGCCAACCTAATCGCTTGTACACAACAAACCGGTTCTTCGAATGTTCTGTTCTCATATTTTCCTGTGAAAGAGATTGAGTAACTAAATTTGTTCGCCTCGCTATCTACGCGATAAGACGCCAAGTCAGGCAACCATTTTGGAAACTTAATGGAGGCATGATTCAGCCCGTATTGTAGGAGCCTTCCCCTGTGATAATGAGGCTCTAGTTCAATTTTGATTTATTACCTGACGAACTTGTCTGACTGTCTTTCAGAAATAACTGAAGATATCAAGTTGAAAATAGTATCAAATAAGGTATACGGCTTTATTTTTTTACAAAAATTTTGAGCTTCTAATCTAATGCAATAAATATGACTGGATTTATTCTATTTTCATTGAAGTTCACTTTCAAAATCTATAGGCTACTTTCCGTTGACCAAGAGTTTGAGATAAGAGTCTTGAAATTTGGCATTAAGGAAAAATCTTATAACAAAGAGCTTACCCTTATCTCTTACCCTTAACCCTAGAGCTTACCCTTAACCCTTACCTCAAAATTTCTAAACTTCTGAAAAATTTTAAAAAAAAGTCTAAATTATTTTAAAGTCAGATAACTTGCCCTGGAATTTAGAAAATTTTATACTAAAGCCCTCTTTTGGAATTCCACTAATTATTTATTTTTGCAAAAATCCACAGTCAGTATTTTGAAACTAATAGGTTCATAGGACAAAAGAAAAAAAAATAGTGAAACATTCATTTTGTTATCTGATGACAAGAAACTGATAAATTTCGTGAAGTGGTTGCAGAAAAAAATAATCTAAAATTTGACAGAAAAGAAAATTATGAATTTTGTTCTGTACTTGAAAAAAATGACAGTGGTCTTCAGTCAATCTCATTCGATGAAATTCATACAGATGCCACTTTTTCACTTTTAAGAAATCAATCTGTAGTTTTCACTGAATCATAAAAAAAAATAATAATCGCATTAATGTTTACTGAAAAAATGGTTGAGAATTTCATTAAATGATCCATGAATGAATTTGCAAATTTTGGCCAATCATTCAAGCAAAAAAAATAATGTTTTCCGTCAAATAATTATGGAAAAATTCACAAACATCGTGAAATCACATGAAAAAGTCAAGAATTTTATCAATCAATCATAGGAAAAAAAAAAAGTGAATTTTGTCGAATAATTGCAGAAATTAATTGCAAACTTCCTGATGCAATCCCGAAATAAAATCGCAAATTTTATCAAATGACTGTGAAAAATATCACAATTTCGTCAATAGATCATGGTGATTGTAAAATAAAATTGTGAATTTCATTGAACAGTTGTTAAAAAAAAAAAAATCTTAAATTTTAGGAAATGCTCATGAAAAAGGGAAAACTTGAATTTTGGAAAATAATTGTAGAAAAAAAAAAAAAAAAAAAAAAAAACTAATTTCATCTAGCGATCATGAAAAAAAATGCCATTTTCATACTCAATCATGAAAAAAATTATAAAATTCATCAATTACAGGTACAAAAATTATAAAATCCATCAATTGGTCAAAGAAAATAAAAAACATTAATTTTGTTAAAAAATTGCAGAAATTAATAGCAAATTTCATCAAACGATCATAAAATAATAAGTAGTATTGCAAGTAAATGTGCCCTGAGATATAGATAAAATTATGTCATGAAATATAACCCAGTACTAGTATTACTTCTGCACAATATTAAAGAAATAATATTATAGATCCCAAAGAGGTACAGGGATCCCTCAAAGGAAAAGTCATCAAAAACGAATCTAGTTAAGATTTAACAGATATTTAAGTAAATACAGCAATTACAAGAATCATATAGGTCACAGTTCTTATTTTTGTATGTTTGTAAAGAAACTGGATACATACTAGGTTTATGACATTAAAATATTCAAACAATAATTTTAGGGTTTCTGTAGTAGTTTTAACATGTAACTGTAAATGAATGAACTTTAACTGATAAAAGTGTATTTTTTAAAAATATTGCACTATTTATCTTTTATTCCTTTTAAATGTTTCTCTGTTGCATTTCATGGTGATTTCATACATTTTGGTGAGCGTTTATTGGCATATTAGTTAATCCATTGTGTTTTCAAGTCCCATGAAATTGTATGAGTTGCAAAACATATTTGATAATTTATCAGCTATTTTGAGCTAATTGAAAAATGCCTTAAAATTTTAGTATTCATATATAATTAAGTTATAAAAATATTAAAATGTTGTACTGTTATCTGAAACAAACCTTTGTACGTAGTTTGTATAATTGTAGCATACGAGGAAATGGGTTAAAAATAGATCCCAAAATTCCATCTTTAGATACAAAAACTAGATTGAGTTAAATAACAGTATAAAAAGGGGGCATATCTTGAACAGTGTATTGGGAATTGAAGGGTTTAACAATTGATAGTTTTGGGTATATTATGCAGCTACTACATCGATAACATATGTTGAGTACAACAAGGATCTCAATAATGTTATCTTGAAGCAATAAGTTGGAGATCTGTTAGCTTTAAGCACCTCCTTCAGTTTTTAAATTGTTGTAAGAATAACAATTACCATTTTCACTAGTGTACAAATAATTAAACTGATGTAATTCTTAATTGCCCGAAGTTACTTAGTAAATGTGTTCTGTTAATACGTATACATTGAATGAATACAAAGCAATAAACTATTGGATGAATTTTTTTCCCATCAAGAAATATGAAATGACGGAAAAGAAAAGCTCATAATATAGGTTTATGATTTCTTGAGTATAAATTTTATTATGATTTGTACTATCAAGTAAATTTTGCTGAAGAAATTAGATTATTACAAGTTCTTCTACAGCTATATTTTAAAATTCACTGCCAATTGTAGAATAAGGGATTGCTAATAAAAACTGTCAGTTTTATTTAGCTTATTTTAATTTGAGTAAATATTTTAGCTCCTAAATTCATATCATTTTTAATTATTGTTTAAATTGCATTTTTAATACAATCAAACTGATTGGATTGTATTAATACTTATTTTGAGCAGATTATTCTTAGTTATAGGTTGGATGATTCTGAAAAAGTTTTAAATAATTAAGTCACTTAAAAAACATTGCATTTGAGAAATGTTATTTATTGTAAATGTGTATAATTTTTGTAAATATTCAATAAAAAGATTTTTAAAAATTGTATCTTATTATTCATTCTAAGTTTTGAATCCTTTTTGTTTGTTTATTTTCCAATCTTAATAAAAACTCAATTTTTAGTGAATTATCATAAAATTATTTTTTAAGCAAATCATTTTTATATTAAAGAATTCATAATTTAGTATTTCTCATTAAAATAAATAAATAGCCTAATTTTCATATTCTTTTTACAACTGGGTATCAATTGTATAGTGGGCAGGGACTTTCATTACTCATAAATCAACCATTCCTCATATTTTTAAAAAATTATAATCAGATTATCAGAAAATTTATTCACTCCCTTTCTATATATATACTGTTAAGTGATTTTATTTTTTGTTTAATTGGGGATATGCCTGTTTAATTGATAAAATGCTTAATTCTTAAAAATCCTACAGGAAAGTCATCAGCTTAACTAAGAATCTAACATTTAAAATATAAAATTAAATATATATTTTAGAAATATTTTTACAATGAAAAAAAAAGTAAAAAGAAGAATAATTAAAAAACTGTAGAATTTTAGAAAAATATTAAAATAAAGTAAATAATTAATAATGCAATACTAAATATAAATAATGATGAGGAAAAAGGAATCTTTTTTATAAAGAAAAATTTTTGCCTTTATTAATAAGCAAAAAAAAAAAAAAAAGCTTGATTAATAAAAAAAATATTTATTTATGCAGCAAAAATTACGCTGCAACTATGATATGATAATGATTATTTCAATTAAATATCGATCATTGTAATTAGTAAATTGAATGTAAATCCCAAATTCGTTTCGTAACTAGCAAGGATACAAAAATAGTAATAGAATTTTTGAAATAATTTTATATAGCAAAAATTATCCTGCCACGCAAATTGCAAACTCTACAAACGGCCATTGAAAGTTATATTACGCTGCAACGACAATACGATAATGATTAATTCGATTGAATATCGATCATCGTACGTCTAAGAAACATTATTTAACACTGCAGAATTTAAATTGAAGGACATTGATTTGAATAGCACATTGAATTTAATTGACATTTAAAAAAAAGAAGTTGAAAAGGATTTAAAAATATATATATTTAAAGAATTATTTGCATTGCATTGCATTAGCCACTGACTTCAGCGCCATCTTTAATTTCATTGTTTACATCTGAAAAAATGCGCCGATTTCTGGCATTCGCAGATTTTAGGAACGCGGATTTAAGGGAGTCTTCTGTAGTAGAATAATTTATCCTTCAAAATTTTATTTACCCTCTCCAGTAGCAGAGAATCAATAAAGATATTACACAGTCAGAATATTTGGAATGATTCAGTATTCATGGAGCTTTTTAAAATTTGGAAAGGAATGCTACACCGAATAATGAAACTATAACATAATTTACATTCACAATTTTACATTTTTAATATAACAGTTAATTTCATTGTGAATGTGTTAGTGTGATTTTTGTTTTTGTTTATTAGTTTTTCAATTTGAATTTTTGTGCAAAACTATTTTCATCATTTAATTTGTTGAGAGTGTTGCTATTGGATTCAGTAAAACATGTTGAAATGTGTATAAATTAAGGTATTTTTTTCTTTTTAAAAATTTACTTTTATCCCTTGTACTAAAATGAATACTTTGATATTTTGAAGTGATTTTTATATATAGTTTATAATATTAATATGATTAAAAAATTATCTGAATAATATTATTACTGAAAATATAAATTGTAAACAATTAGACAAAAACTAAATATTTTATGGAAAACTACTTTATTATGACACTTGTAAAATTACAAATAGCAACTGATAAAAAATAGGAATAGGCTTACATCTTCAAAAATGTAATATAAGAAAAAAAAATTGCAGGAATTAAAACTCTATAACAATATAAACAGTGACAATTCAATTTATAAGATGTTTTTGGATTAAATACAACATAAAACATTTTTAAGGAACTGAAAATTATTTGCATCTTACAATAACTCAGCATAGGAAAGCAAACACATACATAAAACTAAGTTTAAAAAAAAATTATTTAAAATAACCATATAATATTTTTATTGAATAAAAGCTACTGATTCTCTTATAAAAAATAGTAAAAACTGAGATTTATAAATAACTAGATTTAAAAAGAAATATATTTCATATAACATATCGCAAACAAATATTTTAATGTGGTCCTGTTGTTATTTTCAGATAACTGTATAAAGTAAATTTACTAACATTAGTTGCATTAAAATAATATGTAATTCAGATCTATTTAAATGCCAAATCCTAAAGTTAACCCTATTAATACAACAGTCATCTAAAAATACTTTTTTCTTTGCTTTTCTAAAAATACAAATTTTACTCAAAAATGCCTATTGAATGTTGTATTAAAAACCTTACACAATAGTACAAAAGTATGTGGAGAAAAAAAAAGAAAACAATTTTAAAGTATAAAATTTTTTTATTAAATGATTGATCAAAAAGTTTCTGTAAGTATCGATAATAGTAATAACACATTAAAGAAAACTACTTGGTACTTTTATTTCAAAAGTTAAATGTTTTCACTAAATCTAAATTACTGGATAATAAAACTGCATGTTGCAAGTACAAATCAACTATCTAAAATACCAATTTAAAGGCTTTAAATGCTTTCTCATTCTAAAAATAACCATCATATAAAATTATTTTTTTATCTCTAAATATTCATAATAGTATACTTGCTTAAAAAAAGCAGTAATATCTTATATATTTTAATCACCAAATTATTCCAGAAACAAACAGAAATAATCTTTTAACTAGAAATTATGTATTCTTTAAACTTATGTTTAAAAAAAGTAAGTTTAGGGAGTTGTTCTTATAGTAAAATTGTACAAAGCTCTAAAATTTTCAATAAGAAGACGCATGCTTAACATCATATTCAATTTTTTCAGTAATTTTTACATTAGGAGGATACCGAATGGGAAATTATTTGTCATAGTTTCTTTGTAATTAGAAATTGTGAAGGTTTAAAGTTTAGAATCCCTAATATGAAATTCATTTGTAATCACAAAAGAGATTTAAATGTATTATATAGGTTAAGTAAATCAAAAAACTAATTAGCAGAATGGGCTGTAATTTCAAATCTGTGTACTTGAAGCCCTGAAAAATCAATTTCAGTTAAAAAAAAATTGTATGTTAATACAAATTCTTGAAACAAATATGAACCTATAATTTTTTTAACAAATTGATTTGCAAAAATTTCCAATGTGCAAATCTAAAATTACAGCTCATTTCAGAGTTTTTCAGTTAAGCATAAAAAACTACTCATATTGAAACCTGTTTGATTACAAATGAATTTAATAATAGAAGTTTCAAACTTGAATAAATGAAATGAATGAACTCCCATTCAGTATCATAATGTGAAATTAGGATGAAAAAACATTGTTAATTATATCAAAAATGGGTACTTCTACTGAAAATTTTAGTTTGGCACAATTTTGCTGTGAAAATGACCCCTTAAACTTATTTATAACTAGCTGATCCACCCGGCATTGCTCGGGACTATAGATATTTTCAAACAAATTGCATATATTTAAAATTTCCATTCATATTAAAATAATAATAAAATTTTTTATCTGAAGAATATTTTAAATTTAATCTGGGTGAACACAGGTATGTATTTCTCTTACAAAAACCATGTTTGGAAGAATAAAGAAATATAGTCATGGATTTTAGCTGTTTTGAACCACAAAAATTATGCAATATTTGAATTATTTTAAATTTTCTTTCTTCAATGAGACCTACTACATGCAAAAAACTTCTGAGCATGCATGTGACGTGCACTGCACGTCTGAACAAACTCTAAGAAAACATAAAAGATATAATAACCTAATTTACTCCTTTTTGGATGGTGTCATGGGTGGATTTTGAAGATAATTGTAAATCAATCAGGAAAAACAAAATCATCAAAACAGGAAAAATTAACAAATGCATATACAATTTGTTGCTAGCATTCAGCCATGAAATACAATTGTTAGTTTTCATATTTACCGTCTGCTCTCATAGGCTGGCTACTTCGTTGCCATAGATTTGTGTACAGTTAAAAATTTTAAACTTTTGCTGCATCGTCACTCCACCACTTTTATAAAATATCTCTATTTTGACCAATGAGAGTGTTCCATAATACAGTGAAGCAATTGTTTTCTATAAAAGAGTAGAGTGATGATGCTGCAAAAATTTCATTCTTAACAGAGTGGTGAGCTGCAATTAGTCTCTAACCTGGCTGCCGTGAATGGTGGAAAGCTGCAAATATCCTCTTACTCAGTAAATTAAAAAAAAAAAAAAAAAATCTAAACTGAAATTTAAAAATCCATCTGTGAAGTGCACTTCCTGGTATTAGCATACACATACGACAAAAATTTCTACTTCTTAGTTGTTATAATTTCGGCATTATCTGCAGTCAGGCAGACAGACATGTCTTATTTTATATATATAGATTATATAATAGTATTTATAATTTGCAACTTAACATATATTTTTGTTTGCTTGTTTTGTTTTTTAATCCTGGGACTATCTAGTGATTAAAATAGAAATGGTGTTTCTTTTTTTTTGTTGTTGACTGTACTCATTAATGAAATACGAGATCATACTAACATTAGTATTTTAATACTTTATTTGGTATTTTTATTAGATCTACATCACCATGCAAAAAAACTAGTAATCAGTAAGTGTAGATCACTTATCTAGAACAAGTGTTCCTAATTTCAACACTGGTTAAATGTAAAAATTGGGGAGGGAAAAAAGATATTTTTGAATCATTTTTAATTAATTTTATAGTATCATTTTAAAAGTATTTAAAGTGTGATAAAATTGTTTCAAAAATTTTATGTTATTTCAGCACTGTAAATATTTATATGAATATGAATATATATATATATATATATATATATAATTAAGTTTCATTCTAAAGTAAAGATCAACTAGAAATCCATAGATTAATTTTAGTATAGTATAGGACTCATTATTTAAAATCCTGATCCAGGATGCAAAATAACTAAAATATAATTTGTTTCATTTCAAAAATGTAAAGAATTATCTGTTTTATGTCAAGCATGGGATTACAGCATACAGATATACACTCATCCATAGATAATACAATTTGTGGTCATATAAGATACATTTTTATGATGTGAATGAACCTTAAGTTGAAAACATTAAAATTTCTAAAAAGAAGGAAATTATAACAGATCATCTGGACTAAGCTAAAAGAATTTCATGTTCAGAAACTTAATTGCTGGATGAAGAGCCAGTGGAAAAATGGCTAGTTGCTGATGGAGATACTCCTGTAAATCATCATATGGCTATCAGTGAGATTTGTGACAATGACAAATAATATATCTAACGGAAATTATCATCATCACCAGCAGTATAAAGTAAATGAAAAAAAAAATCTTATAAACTTATATTTTTTCACTGAACAACTGTTTTGTAAAATGCAGGAAAGAAATTACTTTCATGATCAGAAAATCATGTCAGTATACAGGATATAGCTATTAGTACAAGAGACATGCTTAAGCAACCAACCTTAATAAAATGTTACAAAAAAATCCAAATTAAATGGCTCACCAATGGCCGAGAAGTTCAATTCTCAAAACTGGTAGACGGGAGGTTCTGGGTTCGGCTTCAATCATGCCCATCAGCCTAACTGTTTGTGGTTTTCTTCGAACCTTGGATTTCCTAGCTAAAATATGGCTTAGGTTCCCTCAGAAAGACCCTCACAGAAGGCACCCCCACTCTTAATGTCTATATCTTTTGTATTGATAATTGACTGTCAAACTAAACCAAATTAAACAATTCTGCACTCAAATGTAAATTTTATATGTTGATATAATTTTCTTTTTAATTTGAATTACAATTTAGAATGTTTATTTTGTGTAAATAAACTATTAAACTAACAATTTGCAATTATATATTTACATACATTATTCATGTTTTATACATTTCATAGCATTACTTAGTACAATTCTTGATAGTACAAAGTTAGTGTTAATACTAGAGTAAAATGTTCTGAATTATAGAAAAATATATATATATCCAGTATATTGCAGGTCCCAAGCATTCTGGATAACACATCCTATACTGTATATAATTCTGCATTGAAAACACAAAGTTACATGGAATTTCAAGTCAGTGACCAATTTATATATTTTGACAGCAAATTTCAATAAAATTTCCATAATACAATAATATTTTCATTGGGCAATTACATACTGTACTCATTCTAAATTTCTTATGTATATTTCATCATTAAGAAAACCTTAGACGTAGAACACTAGTATAATGACCATTAATACTCTCACATTTAGAGAATGAACACTATTTCTTTTTCATTCATCAAAACAATTTTAAATCCAAAATGGTTTTATAAAATACACACAACAATGGAAATAAATTTTAAAATTTTTATCCAATGTCATTTAAATATATTTCGAAAAGAACAACAACAAAATCGTGTAAATATCTTATAAAAATTCAAAATTAAAGTAAGCTATTAATTTATGAATTAATATTTATTTTTATCTGTACAGAACATGATTTATAGCAGAACATTCTTAGGTGTGCCTCCAGGACTTCCGACAATCCAAATGAGCCTAATAATAAGGGAAAAAAATATGTTCTCCACTGGGAGCTCCCAAAAGCACAAGTGCTCTGAGTTAAAAAAATAGTAATTTTTTCAAACTTTGAAACAAAGATAAATGACAACTCATTATAACTATTTTATGCATTTTCAAACAAAATAAGATTTGATATTAAAATATAGAATTAAAAAAAAATCATTATGCAATGACTTAATTATTTCATACATTCAAGACTGCTGTTTTCTTTCATGAAACAGAAATGGGAAATTATATAAATCTTGCTCACCACTAGCAAATGAATTTTTAAGCTTTTTTTTTTTTCATTATTATTTTGCTATACAAAATATACTAAAAACGTATATATTTTCATTGTTGGTTATATTTCATGTTTGACTCATTTTTTATTATATAAACATCGTAAGTTCTATCTTATGCTAAACTTTTCCCTATTGTATATCTTTTTTTAATCTTATAGTAAATAAATTTTATAGTAAATATTATTACAAAAATGCATAATAGAAATTAATTATTTTTGCAATCACAGAAATTTGATCATGACAAGTTATGACAGCACGTTAAATCTTGCTGGCTGGTACAAGTTTTTGAAAATTCCTATCTCTGTATATAATAAAATAATTATTTAAATATTTATAAAAAATTTGCCTTTAAAACATCAGTTGTGTACAATCATAAATGAATTAAAATTTTCTTTATTCAAATACATTACAATATTTAAATAAAATCAGTATGACATATAAAAATACTATATGTATTTCAATTTCTATTTTTTATATAATTTTAAATATATACAAATAATTGTAACTTTTGATCTCTTATAAAACATAACAATTTTTGGTACTACTCTGTTATCCCATCAACCGATTTCGCCAAATTATACAAATCACCAAACTAATAGCCAAATTTTACATACTGATGTAATTTTTATTTTAAATAATGGAAAAACAAATAATTAGTAGAATATTAATAAAAATACAAAGTCGAAATAAAAATCACTTAATGACGTTTTAAACACGTATATTGTATTTAATGTCATTAAATTGACATTCACAATCATCCATTATTGGCATTTAATCGTATAATTTGGCAATAGTATTTTGGTTGACGGGATAACAGAGTAATACCCAATTTTTATACATTTAAAACTAAAATAAAATAGATTACAGAAAGACTTGCTTTGAAGCTCGTTTAATATAGTGTAAAATATAGAATTTTAATTTTACAAAATATAATTATTATTTACAAGTTGTCCTGTCTTTTTATAAAATATATGCAATAAATGTCAATGTTTCGATCTTTATGGCCATACAAATATTAAAACATTTAAAAAATCAAAGAAACAAAACATCAACTTAAAAAAAATTACAGAAAGATTTGTGCTTAGAAGTGTTTTCAATATAACAAAGTATAGAATTTTAATTTTACAAGATGTAATTATTATTTATAAACTGTTCTTTCTTTCTTTTTTTTTTCTTTTCCGCCAAGTATGCATGTGTGTTCCAACAAATTTGACATTTTTAAATAATTATAAAGTTAATTGAGATTATGCATGAATACAAATTACTAAACTTTCTTAGAGATTACGTATAATAGATAAAAAATACAAATAATTTAGGATGATAAATCTTATTAGCAGCCCATCTTAAACTATGGTGTCATGCATACATTTTACACTGAATTCTTTATTTTCTTGATTGTCAAACAGTGCATAAAGGCTATAAACTTCTATCTATATCAAAAGTTTTTTGTATGTGTGTGTGAGTCTGTGTGTATCTGTCTAAATAAGATTTTCTGACATACAGTGACAATCTATAACAACATTTCTCTAAAATCTTAATTACTTAGATTATATATCTACATATAAATATAAAAATTATAAACATTTTTAATTAGTAAAAAAAAATATATTTAAATAAATGATATAAACTATGATAAAGCAGAAACAAGTTAGATGAGATCAGTGTTGAGTTCAAACACTTTTTTCCGGGGAGGAGAAATTTTAGTGGCTTGAAAAGAAGACAATGTTCCAGGAGGAGGGAACATTGCAAGTTTTTTTTAACTATTGAAAACACAAAATCTCGCATTTTACAGAGGGAGGGATATATCTTATTGCTCCAGGGATAAATGTATCCCTGGGCTATTTTTAAAATTCAACACTGGCTGAGATAATAAAAAGTCAATAAGATTTTTGAAACTTTATAGCTCCATTGAATTAACACAGCAATAAAAGCAATTTTTGTCAATAATAGGATCATCTTACACAGTAGATTAATTAATATTATTAAGAATCCAATCAAAATATTTACTCATTGTAAAAAAGATATTAATATGAAATGTTATTAAAGCATAGACAATATCAATTATGTATTCATCACAGTTAGACATTTTTGATGAATACAGATCTGAAAGAGGATAACACTGATAAATACATGTATCAGAATGAACCACATATGTTAACAATATTTATAAAGAAAAAAATACAACAATAATATAAATGCTCATACAATATTCATTTTAAAATAATGAGATATTTTTATCACTTCAAACCAATAATAATAAAATCTATGTGGATGAAGGGAGAAATTCTGGTGGCTTGTGTAATGTCCAGACACAAGTTTGTCCTATACCAGCCATGGCAAGAACTTGGAATCCTCTCAGCTCTAATTTATCCAAAACTACCCGTGGGGGATCAACACATCTATATTCTTTACTGCAAAGATAAAACATCGATATAAACACTCAATAAAATAATAAAATATAAAAAAATTTCATAATAGATACAGTAGACTCCCTCAAATCCGCAAACCAGAAATCCGCAACTCTCTAAAATCCGCATATATTTCATGGATGTAAACAATGAAACTTTCACTTCAGATATTGGGACAAAAATTCATTTTTTTAGTTTTGTATCAATTCCACATATATTTTTTTATTTGTAATTTTCTTAATAATATTCTATTCATGTATTTTTTATGAAGGAAAAATAACTTTCTTTTGGAAAAAATTCAAGAATTTCTTATATTACTGGTAATCACAATCTTCTTACCAAATATATTTATGCATAAATCAAGATTTTTTGGTTACTAAGCCTGGCTAAACTTGAAAAAAAATCCTTATTTTATAATATTGATGTGAATTAGTAATGTACTTTTATGAGGCAAGTTTTGTTGAATAATTTTGGAAAGATACATTTAATCACACACTATTGAATATTAACTTGACCTTTGCTATTAGTACTTTAATCATTTAAAAAATTACCTAAATTTTTATTATTTTAGTTTATTACTTATTTTAATATTTTATTATATTGTAAACATTCATTATAGTTCCGATTGCACTATTAATTGCACTCAAATCACTGTTTAAAAAATGTAAACAAAGCAATGACCAGAAATCCACAAAATTCTAAAATCCGCACAACCTCTGGTCCCAAGCTGTGCAGATTTGAGGAAGTCTACTGTACTTTTATTTAGTGTCAATCTCTTATATACTTATTGAACAATAAACTCTCATTAGTATAAGCGGCAGCGCAAACAATCACTTCATCAAGTTCATGGATCCTAGATCAAGTTCAAGTTCCTAGGATTAGTTAAATCTTGATACATATTAAAATATAATTGGTCTGCTAAGTCGTATCTTGGTAGAAAACACCTAAAAACCTGATTTTAGCATTTGACTCATAAGTTTACCATTGTGCTTTCTTACACTCAAAAGTATCAAAACACGGAGGATTGAGAGCAGAAAAACATAATGGTAAAGCTATGAGTCAACTGCTAAAATTTGATTTTTAGGTGTTCTCCACCAAGATATGAATTGGCAGACTGATTGCTTTTTAATATGCGAATCAAGATTTAACTAATTCTAGATTTTTAACAGTGAATTCGATGAGCTGATTGTCTGTGCTGCCGCCTCCCAGTCTAATAGACTTGCAAATATATGTGGGGTATGTTAAGCTTGCATTAAACAATGCATTTAGTGATTGACTTGTAGATTTATCATTGTGTTTTCCTGTTCCCAGCCCTCCATGTTTTCATACCTTTGGGTGCAGAAAAACGCAATGATAAACCAAGGAGTCAACTACTAAAATCAGATTTTTATGTATTTTCCTCCAAAATATGACCTGACAGACCAATTGTGTTTTAATATGCAAATTGAGCTTTAGATAATTCTGAAATTTCAGCCTCCAACTTGATGAAATGATTATCTGCATTGTCATCTCCCAGTTTATAACTTAATGCTAAAATTTACACCTTTTCTTTAATTTAATAATTTTAGTTAAAAAGCAAGTTAGTGATTATTTATAATTACAAAAGAATAAATTACTGAAGACAAAAAACTATGCAAAGAAATTTACATATTTATATAATTTAACTTTAATTAAAATAATACGATGGACTATCTCACACCTGCACAGCTTGGGACCAGCAATTGTGCAGATTTTAGGTTATTGCTTTGTTTATATTTTTTAAATAGTAATTTGAACGTAATAATGCAATCAATCAAAATTATATTTTGAATAATAATATCGGTAAGAGGCTATTTTACTCACACAAAAACACCTGCTTGCTCATGTTAATTCTATAGAAGTTTTTTAAAATTTCATGTTTCACATTTGATTTTTTTTTTTTTTTTTTTTTTTTTTCATTTTATAGCTGAGGCTAATCTCTGTAAATGCCATTTTTTACTTTTATTGATTTTGTAAATAGTTTTTAAAAATAGGACACTTGCACTTTCAGAAGCTGTTCGAAAATAAAAATATCTCACAAAACACACCTGCAAACAAAATTTAAAAACAATAGTGTAGAGATCGACCTCAACTATACAAGGCAAAAAAAAAAAAAAAAAAAAAAAAAAAAAAAAAAAAAACATGTAAAAAATATTGAAGTGCAAAGAAAATAATTTTAAAAATTATTCCATAGGGAGAACCATTAAGGAGCAGATTTTCTCACATGAGTGAAGTAACCCCTTAACAGAAATTACAATTTTTGGAGGTAAAAAGTTTTCTTTACCTTTATTATTCTCACTTACAATTTCTTGATTCCTCAACAATCAAAGTTGCTTTTGAAAAAAATAATGTACAAAAGCAGTTTTGATTCCTTAGTCAGGTTGAGAAACAATTATCTGATGTGTAATATATCTTAAGAGATCACTTTAATATTATTTGCAAATGGGAAATGATGGGGAAAGTGAAATTCTCCTCATAATCTGAAATAAATCTTAAGTAGAGATGTATTACAGGAATGTGCAAATGTATAAAGTTATCATTTAAGATAGGGGGGGGGGGAGAGGAGGTCAGACGAATGTTATATCTCTAGGGGGAGGTGAGAGGGGGTTGTCTTTTGATATCAATATCATTTTTGCTGTTGAATGCATTATATAACAAAAAACTATTATAAAATACTTTTAAATAGTAACCTATTTTTTTTAAGTGTTATTAGAATAAAGTGATATTTTATAACTTCTTTTCATTTGAATCAATTAAGTATGTGACAAGTAAAATTAATCAGTTTTCTACGTTACTCCAAATACAAGAACTAAATTCTAAAAGTAGTTAAAAAAAAAAAAAAAAAAAAAAAAAAAAGCACTTTGATAACGATATTATTACCAAGAGAGTAGGGGATCAAGGGGTGATAACATATGACATTGAAAGTGGGGGAGGAGGTCCAAAAACACCAAAAAGTTAAAGTTTTATTTGCACAGCCCCTAATGAGAGTCCATGGTATTACTTTTATTTTTTTATATAACAAACATTTCTGAATAGCAAACAGTATCAATGTGTCTGCTATTTGGATGTTTTATTATAGACACCACGTCTCTGCATATAATTTCTGATACAAGGAAATTCATCAAAATTTACAGTTCGATGTCATATGTTGGTTATAAAAATGAATGACATAAAATTAAGAAAAAAATGAACATTAAAATTGAAATTATTTTTAAACATATTTTTCTCAAAACTACTGTTTCTGAAATGGTAAAAGACCTTGGCAATTATCAATTTATCTGAATAGTATGATTAAAATTTTGAAAAACATTTGTCCAATACAAGCAAAATTAGAAAAAAAAATACAGTGCAACTTTGGTTATCAAAGCTAATTGAGACTGTTAGTCAGTGTTCTCGCTGACATTTGACTAACGTTAGTAATATTTGGCTAATTAAAAATAAAAAACATTCGCCAAATGAAAAAAGTATTAGCCAAATAGATTCGCCGTGTAGCGCAAAAAAAATCTTTAATATATCCCCTTTTTTTCAATATGTTCTAAAATAACCTAAGTTTTTATAGCTGCGAAAACGATTGTTATTAATCTAATTTCAACTAAATCTCAACCGAATCTAATCGCTTGTTTACTCGCCAAATGGGGAATTTAGTCACAATTTGGCGCATTGGCGAGCGACAGTGAGAACTCTGCTGTTAGTACACTGGCTATCAGGAATTCTGAGTAATAAAAACTGTATTGAGAAAACACCGAAAATACTGGCGATAAATATATAACAATAAATAAAAACTTTGTTAAATCACCATAAAAAGATATAATAAACAGGACGCGTTTCGAGCTGCAAAATTACTGCTCGTCATCAGCTGATCCAAACACGTGTCACAACAGACAGAGTGGAAAATTTGTGTGGTGATTTGGTGATTTCCACTCTGTCTGTTGTGACACGTGTTTGGATCAGCTGATGACGAGCAGTAATTTTGCAGCTCGAAACGCGTCCTGTTTATTATATCTTTTTATGGTGATTTAACAAAGTTTTTATTTATTGTTATAATAAAAACTGTGTATAAAATCTTGTCATGCTTGTGAATTTAACACATCTTAGAATAATAAACAATAGAATACTTTTTAAATGTCTAAAAATAATCTTATATAAAGTTATGTTTCATAGCTAGGGTAAGCAAGTGTTTGATAACACATTTTAGTCCAAGAGCAGACCGCACAAAACCTAAGTCATCGAACACAAGAAAAAATCCTTTATTTTATGGAAGAGTAGTAATCGAGAAATCTAATGATCCATGTCTGCGGGAAGCGAAGTGATGCATAAGCCAAAAATTAATACCACAAGGGGTTAATTCGTAGGTTTTAGCATTGTGTTTGCTGTACAATCAAAAGTATGAATACACATAAAACTGGGTGCAGGAAAACACAATGCTAATCCTGCGAGTCAACCACTAGTGGTATTCATTTTTGGCTTATGCACCACACTTCCGGCAAACATGGATCATTAGATTCCTCTATTACTACTCTTCCATAAAATAAAGCATTTTTTCTTGGGCTCAATGACTTAGGGTTTTGTGTAGTCAACTCTTGGACTATTTCACTTTGTTTTTAATACAGCCACTGGAAACAAAGCATTGTTCACAATTGACTTTTCAAAATGCAATGTTTTTAGAAAATTGAGTGCTTTTGGGGACAGAAGATCTTGTAGTACAGACAGTAAACCAAAAAGTATGGTTTCTTTCAAGACGCAACCATACACACAAAAAATTGGACCTGTGCTATCAGCTTGGTTAACAAAACCCACAACAAATCAAAGTTCTACTGTACACAAAAAGTTTTGCCATACAAAAAAGTAATTAAAAAATGGTGAATGCTCTTCTTTTATTGTAAATTAAAAAACAAATACAGTCAAGTTTGAATATAACAAAACTCCATACATCGAATTTCTCCTTAGAACGAATTTTTAATACGAACGTTTTCCTTTTCCCATGATTACATTAAAAACAGTCTCTATATAGCAAAATATATGTCTCCATATAACGAATATTTTCATAAAATGTTCTTTATTTATTCAGTTTTAAAAAAAGTTTCAAAATCACATGGAATAAATTTTCCATCACTTATTCCTGATTTATCATTCAGTGGTGGGTTTTTTATATTACTTCTCTCCTTGTCTTTAAATCCATCAAAGTAATCTTCCCCCTCCCCCACCTCCCTTAGCTTAAAAACTTCAGTGTTGTTTATATGAGTGGCATAACATAAAAGAAAGTAGTGGGGAGGAAGACATATACACACACAGAACACCCAGAAACTTTTTATGTTTTAACTGCATCGCAACTCACGTCCAGAGGTGCCCAGAGAGGGGTTTGGGGATGCAAAATGCATCATACAATTTAGTTTTTTTTTTTTTTTTTGGGCAGGGGGGGGGGGGTAGTGGGAATTTGAGAAAAAGTACATTTTGGAGGGGAGATTTTTAAATTCTTAATATTTCTCCTTTTTTCTTACTATTAAAAATATTCTTGATTTTTTTTTTTTATATCACTTTTAATTTTTTTCAAAATTTAATTTCCAGAAATGTTTCTGTATTTTCTTACTTTAAATTCTAGATAAAGGCAATAAGATCTTATTCTGCAATGCTGAACTCGCTATTTTTTGAAGGTGCAGTAGATTATAAGTAGAATATATTTTACAATTGATATTCTGTTCGGGATTTGCGTCATCGGATTTGGGTGGAATGGTCACCACTGCTCACGTCCACAACTTATATTTTAAGAACTACTTTTTAGGCTGCATGTAAATGCTTTAGATTAATTCTTGATTCCATTAACATAAAAATAAGTTACTTTCATATTTGAAAGCATTTTTCTCACCCCAATCATTATTCTGAGTTGATAAGACATTATGCATTTTGGTTGGATTTTATAAAACATATAAAGAAGCTTATGCAACAACGAACTGTTTTTTGTAACACAAATATTAAAAAAGAATAATCTTTAATTTTCATTAAAAATTAAAGTAATATATCATAAATTTGTATTCATTTCTTCAACATTAATAATAATTAACGATTACAACACATTTTTCGGGCAAAGGATATTTACATTTCAGTACTACATATGTAAAATTATTAAATGTTGCAGATTTTGTAAATTTTTAATGAAATATAAGAATAAAAATAAATCGTAGAGGGAACAGATGTGAGTGAAAGTAATAAAATCGATGAAACCACCAAAAATCTTACAAGTTATTCCCTAATTGTGTAACTAGTTCAGCATTTAAATAATTCATCAATTCAGGATCGGATTTTTCATCCCCCACAATTGTTGGACCGTTCTCCTAAAAGAAAAACCAATGAAAAGGAATTAAGAAGCGCTAAAATTTATCAATTAATAGTAATAAAATTATATTTGAAAGTGCATACCACTCTAATTTGAGTTGAAACGATAACGTAGGGCATTTTGTTAATTGTTTACATTAAGAGGAATTTAAAAATTATTGCACAATTGTTAGTTAAAGTAGTTGTTGTTTGAGATCAGCTGTGCAACTCGCGATTCAAGCGTTCCAATTTGCCATCTGGTGGAGAAAAGATATAACTTCTTGCTTCGGCAAAAGTCAGATGCATCGTCAATCGTCATGGAGGGTTATTGGGGAAAGGGAGATAACAGATAACCACCATATTGTTGGACCGTTCTCCTGAAATAAAAAATTTAGCGCTTCTTAATAGCAGGGCCGGATTAAGCACTTCTGGGGCCCGGGGCTACTGGGATTTTCCCCCCCCCCCCTTTACGCTATTGGAAATCTTAAGCCTCCTACCACGATACTGAATGTCAACCCCTCCTCAAATACACACACACAACTTTGTTTTGTTTTTTTAATCCTAAAATACAAATCTTAGATTTTGAATATGTATAATGTTAATCATTTTTTTTTCTTTGTTAACTTTAATGGTGTTTTTAAATTCGCCTTTTTTTTCGCGACCTTTTGACAAAATTTGCAGTTTTCCTGTGATCTTTTTCTGAAATTTGCGTTTTTCCTGCCATTCTATGACGAAATTCGCGTTTTTTCAGCGATTCTCTGCCAAAATTCATGTTTTTTTTTTGTGATTCTTTGTCGAAATCCGCGTTTTTTTCAAGCGATCCTCTGTAAAAATTTACACTTTTTCCGCGTCTCTTTGACAAACTTCGCTCTTTTCCGCGATCTTTTGACTAAATTTGGGCTTTTCCCGCGATCTTTTCAAGAAATCCGCGCTTTTCTGCCATTCTTTGACGAAATTTGTGTTTTTTGTGGATTTTTGTCAAAATTCGCGTTTTATTGGCAATTTTTTGACAAAATTCGCGCCTTTTCTCGGTTTTTTGTCAAAATTCGCTTTTTTTCGGCGCGACACTTTTGGCTCTTTTGACTAAATTTGCGCTTTTCTCACAAATTTTTTGTGAAATTTGCGCTTTTTCTGCCACTTTTGACAAAAGTCGCGCTTTTTTTTCGCGGTTCTTTCTCAAAATTCGCATTTTTTTGGGAATCCTTTGACGAAATTCGCGTTTTTTAGCGGTTCTTTGTCAAAATTCGCTCTTTTTCCACAATCTTTTCACTAAATTTGCACTTTTTCCCCACGAACTTTTCAAAACATTCTCACTTTTCTGCCGCATTTTGACAAAATTTACGTTTTTTTTCGCCATTCTTTCTCAAAGTTTACGTTTTTTGGCAAACCCTTGAAGAAATTCGCAATTTTCCGAGGTTCTTTGTCAAAATTCACGTTTTTTCGCGATCCTTTGACAAAATTTGCGCTTTTTCCCCTAGAACTTTTCAAGAAATTCTCTCTTTTCCCACCAAACTTTGACAAAATTTACTTTTTTTTTCGCTATTCTTTCGCAAAACTTGTGTTTTTTCACGACCCTTTGGCGAAATTCGCGTTTTTCCTCTGTCCTCTGTCGAAATTCGCGTTTTTTCCCGATGATTTGGTAAATTTTGCTCTTTTTCCGCGAACTCTTGATTATATTTGCATTTTTTCTGCAATCTTCTAAAGAAAATTGCGTTTTTTCTTTCCTCCCTTTGATGAAATTTGCGTTTTTTTACGATTCTTTGCCAAAATCGCGGTTTTTTGGGCCATCCTTTGACGAAATTCACGCTTTTTCCGCGACCTTTTGAAGAAATTGACGCTTTTTCCGCGACCTTTTGACGAAATTAACGCTTTTTCCATGGCCTTTTGAAGGAAATTGCGCTTTTCCGCGATCTTGATTAAATCCGTTCTTTTTTTGAAGAAATTCGCGCATTTTTTACGCAGCCCTTTTCATTTCGTTTTCATCGCCATTTTTGTTAAACCTGGAACTTTTCGGAAGTAACAGACAGCAATGACGTCAAATGGCAATTCAAGTTAAGTTGTAAAAAAACGGCGATTTCGCGCAGCTCTTACATCCCTGTAATTGTTTTAAACGAAACTTTGGTACAACTTAAGCCTCTGCTTGAGGCCCCCTGACTGGTTGGGGCCCGGGGCTGCAGCCCCCTTAGCCCCCCCCCTTAATCCGGCCATGCTTAATAGGGAACTTGCAATAATAAATATATGCAATCATAAATTTTAAAATTTATGAATTAATAATAATAAAATAATGACTGAAATTGCATATCCCTTTAATTTGAGTTGAAACTATAACGATGGGGGGAGGGACCCTCCAATTGTTGGAACTTTCTTTTAAAATAAAAACCCAGCGTCGTGTGAAAGGACGAAGCTCTTAATAAATTTGAAAAAGTCCGAACATCGTACCAGCGAACTCCCAGCCTCCGATCGGAATATGTCCTCCGGTGGCCCTGAAAAGGGCCCCTCGGCATCGCCGATTGCGAAATTCTAAAATGGAGGGCCAAAATCACAGTCCGGTGAAATCTAATTTTTTCCGAGAAAAAATCGTAGCAGCAATTTTGAAGTAAATCTTATCTGTTTTCATTTATAATCTAAATTTTACACTCTCATTTTATAAAATGTCATCAAAATATCTTAATTGAGTTAATTTCGATGGTTTATCGTAAATAAGAACAGGCGGTAACAATCGCTTCAAAATTACTTTACCCTTCACTCTTTTTCAAATGGAGAAACAAATTCGTGATATTCACCTTTAGCACAGCAACAATGAGGTGGCTGGATTTCACTTGACTGTGATTTTGGCTCTCCATTTTAGAATTTCGCCTACCGATTACAGCGCTGAGAGATGTGCACAGTACGACGAAATTCGCATACAAATAACGTAAATGGATAAGTTAAAAATCTTTAAATAAAAATTCTGGTGTAGATTTTTTTTTTTTTTTTTTTTACTTGAATGAAATTTTCATCCCTTCTTTCGTTAAACGTTTAAGCGCTCAGTAGATGACCATACACTGAACAGACAAATTTGGTTTTAAAATCGGAATGCTTAATTTAAAAAAACTGCACGCATTTGATCACGTACTTCAGTTATTTCAAATCCGAATACATCTCAGTTATCGCTTTATAATTTTCAATGTTGAGTAGTTTAAGTGAAGAGGACGATTTTAGCGCAGAGATATCCGGGAATGAATCAGAAGGCACTATTTTTTTCAGAGTTTTTGACTCCCAAAAAATCAGAAACCGAAGTTAGTGATGATGACGCTGATATTCCTTTTCCAAACCATCAATGGCATAAAATTTCGTCAAATACTACCGATTACCCACTTCCACGCCTTGAATTCAAATCAGAGCCGAAGGTTAGGGTCTCGTTTGATGCTAATTTGGATGTTCTGCAATACTATGTGCATATTATAAATGACGAACTAGTGGATATTATTGTAAAGGAAACAAATCGATATAGTGAGCAATTGGGAAATGTTATTAGAGAAAAAAGAGTAAAAGAGCGACCAGAATGGCAACCTGTCTCTCGAAATGAGGTACTTCTGTTCCTTATTCTTACAGCTGTCGAAGGAATTGCGAAAAAGCCGGAAGAAAGTATGTATTGGACTAAAAAAGTATCTGTTGAGACACCATTTTTTCGCAATATTATGATGTACAACAGGTACAGCGAAATTAAAAGATACTTACATTTTGTAAATAATGAAGCTCATGATCCTGAAAATCATCCTAACCCAAAACTGCATAAAAATTGGACTGTTTGTGAGCATCTGAATAATTTATATAAAAGTACAATTACCTCTGAAAGAGATGTCACTATCGATGAAAGTTTGATGTAGTACAAAGGATGATAATCATGGCGGCAATACTTAGCAGATCGATTACGTTTTCATATGCTAATTGAGTTTTGCTAATTTTGGATTTTCAGTTTCTAACTCGAAATTGCCTTTGCTACCGCCTCCCGGTCTAAAAGTTTTGCATGGGTCTACTGTTTTTTATTTGTTTGTATTTATTTTTTCATTTATTTTTGATAGCTCTAATAGGTATTTAAATTTAATATTTTTTTAGAGTGCCTATTCACAATGCTAAAAAACATACTATATGAAAAATTACTATAACGCGTTCAAATAAAATTAAAAGGGATATTTTCATATAGGCCTCACATCCGGTGTTAACAGCCGACGAAATCTCCAAAAATATTTATTTATAATTAACTATAGGTGCAGATTCCCGAAATTTTTAAGGAGCCAATGGCTTCTAAACCTAAGTATTCCAATCGCCACCAAGGCTTAAGAGCCCACAATAGTCACAGAAAAATTACTCAAAAAGACCCGAATGATCATGTAAAGTCTATGGGAGCATTCTTTTCGAATATCTCGC
Organism: Maratus speculifer; assembly: GCA_964019185.1. Classification (NCBI taxonomy): domain Eukaryota; kingdom Metazoa; phylum Arthropoda; class Arachnida; order Araneae; family Salticidae; genus Maratus; species Maratus speculifer. Next base: position 148,804,430 of record OZ025301.1, on the reverse strand, counting down.
TCAAATTTTAATATTTTTGCGTGATTATTTTGCACAAGATAGCTGAGGGCAATCCACAACCGGGCTAGTTTTTACTTTTTCGATTTTGGTTATATATTTTTTATATTACGATAGTTTCAGTTTCAGAACCGGTTTAAACCGGTTTCGAAAGTTAAAGTAATTTTTTAAAGAAAATCTGAAACAAAAATTGAAAAAGTAAAAACTAGCCCGGTTGTGGATTGCCCTCAGCTATCTTGTGCAAAAAAATCACGCAAAAATATTAAAATTTGAGCGAGATATTAGAAAAAAACGCTCCCATAGACATGGTCATCCGGGTCTTTTTGAGTAATTTTCCTGTGACTATTGTGGGCTCTTAAGAGCACACACTAGTCACGCGGTAAAAGCCGAACGCTAATGTTAAGTCTATGGGCGCAATCTTTTCAAATATCTCGCTTAATTTTCAATATTTTTAAATCATTTTTTTTTCACAGGATAGCTGAGGACGATCCATAACCGGCCTAGTTTTTATTTTTTCAATTTTGCTTTTAGATTTTTTTAAAAAAATTACTTTAATTTTCAAAACCGGTTCTGAAAATGAACTATCATAATATAGAAAATATATAACCAAAATCGAAAAAGTAAAAACTGGGCCGGTTGTGGATCGTCCTCAACTATCCTATGCAAAAAAATCATGTAAAAATATTAAAATTTGAACGAGATATTTGAAAAGAACTCTCCCATTAGCGTTCGGCTTTTACTGCGTGACTAGTGTACGCTCTTAACTGCTAAGAAAAATTAAAAAAAAAAAAAAAAAAAAAAAAAACGAGAGATAACTCGAATTTCCTCAAAAGATTGCAGAAAAAAGCTAGTTTTATCAAAAAATCACAAAAAACGCTGCGACTTTCGTCAAAGGATCACTAAAAATACGCAAATTTTCTAAAAGGATCGCGAAAAAATATAGGATTCTCATTAAAGGATTATTGAAAATATATTAGATTTATTTATAACATGATTACTCAATCGATAAATCAATTATAACAGATGTAAATTTTCCAAGTGGGTGAAAAAAGACCGGGACAGAATTCGAACAAGGGATGTATTGACTGAAGTCGCCAATGCTCTTCCAAATGAGCCATCCCGGACGAACACTGGAGGACTATTTCACCCAACTAACCATAACGATCACACAATCTGGTCTGATATAATGGATCAGCTCAACAGAATAAATCGAAGGTCAATATATGAAACTGCAGAAAACATTGTATACGCAATTATATCAGATTAATTTATAACACGATTATTCAATCGGTAAATCTATTATAACAGATGTAAATTTTCCAAGTGGGTGAAAAAAGTCCGGGCCAGAATTCAAACAACAGATGTATTGACTGAAGTCGCCAATGCTCTTCCAAATGAATATCCGGACGAATACTGGGACGAATCCCGGTGGACTATTTCACCCAACTAACTTTAAGGAACACACAATCTGGTCTGATACTACGGATCACCTAAACAGAATAAAATGAAGGTCAATATATGGGACTGCAGAAAGCGTTGCATACGAAATTATTTTTAATTAATTTATAACACGATTATTCAATCGATAAATCAATTGTAACAGATGTAAATTTTCCAAGTGGGTGAAAAAAGTCCGGGCCAGAATTCGAACCAGGGATGTATTGGCTGAAGCCGCCAATGCTCTTCCAAAGGAGCCATTCCAGACGAATACTGGTGGACTATTTCACCCAACTAACTTTAACCCCTTCGGGACGGGAGCCTTTTACGAAATTTTTAATATTTTGTCACCGATTTTAAAAAACAGAAATCTGTGTCTTATTGAATCGAGGAAATGCTCCGAATGAATAAGCCAAAATTTACGGTATAATTTTACTGGTGGCGATAAACACGGATTCTTAAGCCTATTTGCGGCACGTATACGTGTCGCTCGTCCCCAATGGGTTAACGTTCACACAATCTGGTCTGATACTACGGATCAGCTCAACATAATAAATCGAAGATCAATATATGGAACAGCAGAAAACTCTGCATACGAATTTATATCAGATTAACTTATAGCACGATTATTCAACCGATAAATCAATTATACGAACGAGGAGGCTCGGACTTTTTTCACCCACTTGGAAAATCTACATCTGTTATAATTGATTTACGGATTGAATAATCGTGTTATAAATTAATCTAATATAACTTCGTATGTAGCGTTTTCTGTAGTTCCACATATTGACCTTCGATTTATCCTGTTAAGCTGATCCATAGTATCAGACCAGATTTTTTTTATCGATAACGAGTTGGGTGAAATAGTCCTCCAGTATTCATCCGGGATAACTCATTTGGAAGAAAAGTGACAGCTTCAGCCAATACATTTCTGGTTCTAATCCTGGCCCGGACTTTTTTCACCCCACTTGGAACATCCCCCACGTTAGACAAATGCTGGCAATGCATGTTTATGACGGTTAAAGCAATAATTGACTGGCAATATAATAAACTTTTAAATTTCAAAACGGTTTTACTCTATTCTGATGCAGTATAATAGCGTTTTTCTGATGAAGATTTCAGATGAAGATCGAAACGTTGATTACCTTAACTTTATTAACTATTTGGAAAATAGTTGCTGTAGTCGGTAGAAAATAGGGAAATCTGAATCTTTTTATTGGTTGAATTTCGAAACTTTTTATTTTATTTGTTTTCTGATTGGTCCCTGTTTAGTGTCCAAAAATGACATACTACTGTTTTTTATTTTATTCGTTTTCTGATTGGTCCATATGTTTAATGTTCAAAAATATACTTCTTTGCCACAATGACAAAAATATTGTAAAAACCTTAAAAAAAAATTAATAATTTAAAAAGAAATAGTAATAAAGATTTCAAACAAATTTCATTTAAAAGTGCATTTTTTTCTCTACGCAACGGTGTAAAAATTTAAAATGTGCGATGTTTAGAAGTTTAAAAATTTGCAGTTCCGAAAATTGTAATACTGAAATTTCATTTAAAACGTCTTTACGATGGGTCCAGGAATATTAATGTTTAATCCTCCATGTAGTACGTAACGTGAGGTGTTCAAAAATCAGTCCGATTAACTTCATCAAATAAAAATGCACATTTTAAACAGTTAAAGTTGTATACCTATAAATTACTGTTTTTTTTTTATCATTGGTCTAGGAATATTAATGTTTAATGCATTGCGTACATAATATATGACTCTTTATGATTATGATAAAAATGATGTTTATTATTATTATTAATTTAAATATGGAATTTATTTATAAGTCCTTAAAATTTTAGTCTTTGAAAATATCATTTTTCAAATAGTCGCTGTAATTTGCAAAATTTTTGTTATTTTAATGTTCGTATAGCATAGCTGCCAACTTTTACGCAATTTTTCTACCAATAAAATTGTACAGAGATTTTCCATTTTTTTAATCATAAGATTTCGACGATTTAATAAGACAATATGTACTATAAAACTTTTGTGGTAAGAAAAATGCGTACAAGTTTTGAGCTATGGTATAGTTTTAACCTTTGCAACAATTTTTACATCATTTAGTAAACTTGTTATTTTTCTTTTCATGTTTATCTGTAACATTTTATGGTGCAATTGTCCAGCTCTTTCACTGTGACTATTACCATGGCCCACTAGACCTATAGGCCCATCTGTGAGAGATTAATGTATGAAGTCTCCCGCCAGAGGACTCTGATACCTTGCCCATGTTATTCTAACTCAGCGGTTCCCAAACTTTTCGGCTCCCGGAGCCCTTTTTGTGAAGGATTTCTAAGGCGGAGCCCCTGAACCCAACGATACTCTATGGTTTACAAATTAACCTTCCTAACCTGAATGGGTCTAATCGACCCATAGCTATAATTTGTTTTATACGATTTGCACCAGAACATTTTTTTTAAAGATAGTTAAATATCAGATCCAAGGAAATAAGCCAATTAAATATATTAAAATGTTTTAAATAACAATTCTGGTGTGAAATGTTTTTATCAAGATTGAGTAAAATTTGAACAGGGTAGGAAAGTTAACGTTTTTTATGTCTATGGAGCAAAGAGAAATCTGCTGGATCCCGAACCTGGAAAAATCCGAGACAATAATTTCCAACATTGAACCAATGTTCTCAATTTGGCCCTTTCCTGATACAGAAATTCTAAATTCATACTAGAAATTTTTTAAATCAAATTTTCTGTTGTATAACATTTAACAGTTTTATTTAATATTCTTATTATTAGATACAATGAAATAAATATCAGGATTAAAACCCTCTTTTTTAAAATTAAAATATCTATCTTGTATAATCAGATATTTTCTTCAAATGCAGCAAAAATTATAATTAAAAATTTGTGATTTCAGAAAGCTTTTAGTAACGAGGAAAACAAACTCTTTTTTACCCGAGCGATGTTCAAGCAATACTGTTAATGTGGTAATGACATCCATTTTTAAAAAATATATATTCTTTTGGGATTTCCAATATGAACTTGGAATTAAAGGTTAAAATGGTAGTTATGTTTGGATTGTACATTACATTGTGCTTACATGTAACAATTATTATTTATAGCGAAAACCACACACACACAGAAAAAAGCCAAGTTCTACAGTTTTCGTTTGCAGAGAGACACTTCTGTACAATTCCAATTGGCTACTAACAAAAAAAAAATTGCATAGTTCAAGTAACACCCATGAATACGTTTTCGCTAGTCCCGCCCACCCGTAATAGAACCATGAGGTTATCGAATATTTTTTTGTTCTTCTTTAAGTTTCTAGTACTTCTAAACATGTAACGAAAATAAATTGCCTCTCAGCTTTATTATTATTTTTTAACCCTTTGCGGTGCGGTGGTTTCTTAGATATACCACTTAATTTCAATCCCCAAACGCCACATTGGCACCGGAATTTTGTTTAAAAAAATTACTGTTTACTGAATGCGTGAAATATAGCGCTTTTTTATTTAAAAATAAAGTTGTTTTCAAATTCCGGTATCAGTCATTAATTTCAACACATAAGCAATAAATTTGTCCTGCGCCGCAAAGTGTTAACCACTTAAAGAAAATACATTTAGAAGTTGGTCATCATTTTAGTGTTAAAGTTAAGTTAGTGTTAAGTGGTCGTGGTAAAATCTACAAGCTGCATTGTTAGATGCAGCATTGTTCACTGTTTAGGATATTTTATTTAAAGTATTTGGCTATTAATTATAGTTTTGAATGGAACTTTCTTTCGTCGTTGTTTTTGCCTCAAAACAGATATGCAATTTAAAGATACACATGTTAAACGAATTGCAACTAACAGAAAAACTTTACTAATATAATGAGACATAAGGGGGGGGGGGAATTAAATTTATATCAAGGCAGGTACCTATTTACAAAAAGGTTTAAATAAGGAGTGGAGCTGAGAAAAACTTTTAAATGTAAATGATGACAAATGTAAAGAACCAATATATATATTTTAAATTGCTACAGACTTATTTCTGATTGGAAAAAGTGGCAGAGACCAATTAAAAAATTTTAAAGAGAGGTCGTAAAGTGATACAAGATGCTTAAAAAATGCGTTTTCAGCAATATACATTGCTTATAAAATTAAATACAATTATGTAAAACAGCATAGAGAATTTAAATAAGTAATTATAAAAATAAAGTAAACAGATTAAAGCATTTAAAGTTGCGAAAAGAAAAAAACTATTACACAACGTATATAAATATTAAAGGAATCTAATAAGGGGTTTATTAAATAATACAAGATATTACAAAAAAGGGTCTTTTTAAACGACAAACACTGTTGTACAATAAAAACAGTATAGAAAATTTAACTATGCAAATAACATAAACAGATTAAAGAATTTAAATTTATAGGAAAAAAATATAACAATAAATAAATAATTGTGAAATAAAATTTACAACCCAAGCAATTATGAAAATAAAAATAAATATTTATTTCTTAATTGCAGTGTTAAAATCCAAAGCAGTTTTAAATTTTTAAACTGAAATAGAACATGGAATTTGAGATTAAATCACTTAATGAAAATAATGAAACTCACTTAGTGAAAGCCAAATATAAGTCTATTACTACAGTAGTGGTCAGAATTATAAGAATAATTGAAAATTTAACAGAAAAAATTATTCATGAACTAAATAAAGTGAAATTTATGCATAAAATACCTTTTTTATGCTAGAAATCATTGTAGAATGCAAAACATTGGAAAATGCAAAATATGAATGTTTTTCCATAAATAACAAAATATCTCATCGTAAAAATTGGACAAAATTATAAGAACAGTGAATGTTTTTTGCCTGAAATACACTAATAATTAATAATCTCTCTTTTCATCTCAATTACTTTTAAAAGTCTTGACATTATGGAGTTAGATAGTTCTTTAACCCCTTGGGGACGCGCGACACGTATATGTGCCGCAAAAAGGCTTAAGAATCCTTGTTTATTCACACCGGTAAAATTATACTTTAAAATTTGTCTTATTCAATCGGAGCATTTTATCGATTTAAGATGGAACATATTTCTGTTTTTTTTTTTTTTTAAACCGGTGACAAAACATTAAAAATTTCGTAAAAACTCCCATCGCGAAGGGTTTAAGAACGTTCTTGAAAATTTTTGACGAGGCGTGCTTTTTTTTATATTGCATACTGTTTTTGAGTATTTCGTGTGCCAGAATACCACACAGATTTTCCACTGGATTCAGATCAGGGCTACTGGTCGGCCAATTAAGTAGTTTCACGTAAATTAGCATCAAACCACGATTTTGACGTTTAGGAAACATGTAGTGAGGCATTGCCTTTCTGGAAAAAGACACTCCTCCACTCGTTATTAATCGTGCTTCCAGTAAAAGATTATCGCCCAATACATCAACATAACTCTCGGAATTCATTCTACCCAGAACAAAAACTATTTGAGTAATTCCACCAGTTGCGGAAACTCCCCAGATTGTTACTGAGCCACCCCCAAAAGACACGCTTCGAAAAAACTTCTTTTCCTCGACGTATATAATGCCAGAAAATGTGGAAACCATCTGGACCATCCAAATTAAACTTTTTCTCATCGGAAAATACATCATCCCACTTTTTTCCCATAATAATGCATCCTCAGTCAATGCATCCTCAATAATAACTCCATCCTCAGTCTCTTATGAACTTCTGTAAGAGGCGGTCGTGACATGCGTTTACCATAGCCACCTTTTTTCCTTTTATAAAACACGTCGAACAGTTCGAGCACTGCATTCTAAGTTCAATTCACGTTTTATTTCGGTTGACTTTTTTTTTTTTTTTGGAGCAAGCTCGTCTTATTGTTATTATTTTCTCCCATACAGAAGCAGAAGATGGCCTACCTGTATCTCTTTGCCGTCTATATTTACCGGGATTTTTAAGATAATTGTAAATAACCGTTCTTGATCTATTAAGCTTTGTCACAATTTGGCGTACAGAAAGTCCTGAACTTTTAAAAATGCATCGACTTCCCCTTTCTTAAACTTCGAAACTTTGTACCTAGCGGCGTGACTGGAAAATAGAATATGACGATCCAAAACGCTTACTACGCATTCATATCGTCCAAGAGTTCCATGTGCAGAGCAAATAACATGAAAATTTTACTTTTTAGAACTCATAAATACAGTTGTTCTTATAATTTTGTCTCTATCAGATGACTGTATAAATCTATAATACATTTATAAAAGTGAATTAACTACATATCTCCATAAAAACTCATAAAATAGTCTTCTTTTTTTATTGTTTTCCAACAATTAAATTTGCATAAGTTTCAGACTAAATATAGCCAAGATTTGGTGATTTTTGTCTTGTCCTTATAATTTTGACCACTACTGTAAAACAATCAAAACTTAACTAACACATTTCTCAGTAAATATAGCAAGTAATGGAGTATAAAATAACTCATTTTTAACCAGGGAGGACGCGCGCAGGGCCTAAAAGACCCGGAGTGCGTATGGTTTTTACAATTGCAACCACTAATTTTTTAAAAGTAATCTTCAACTTATTTTATGGCAAAATTTGTAAGATTTGTTTTTGTCTAAATAAAGTGACTGTTATAATTTGATTTTACATGTGACAAAGTCAAAACCATTCATACCCTGGGTAAGCGCGCGTTCTCCCGGGTTAAGAGTGAAGTGAAAGAATATAAACAATTTGAGACACACGTACCTCATAAGGACATTAGAGACTTGTTATTAAGGAAAAAGAATTAAGTATAAACATAAGAATAGGTGGAATCCCAAAGAACAAAACTGTTTTTCCTTTCTGTTTCGATTCATGTTGTGTATTTGATTCAGAATACTACTTCTTGTCACTTATTTTAAATCGAATTTTCATAACACATAAAATGCAGAAACATAAAATAAAGCAATTAAACCAAAAATATTATACAGAAAATAGATATACATATTTTGCAAATGCTTCGTAAGTATATTAATGTATTTTTTCAACCCGGTTATAGATATATTTATTTTTGCCACACACATACACAAATTCCTACTTACTGTTGAAAATATTTCATTTACAATATGCTTAATTCTTTCATGTTTTGTTTATTTTCTTGGAACGTCGCGGAGCCCCTGGAAAGTTCAGGCGGAGCCCCAAGGGCTCCGCGGAGCACACTTTGGGAACCTCTGTTCTAACTAATCGTGCAAGCCCTGAATCAAAACAATGACCATGACCACCGAACAGTTACTCAATGCTAATTTGGGGAGGGTTTACGTCACGTGGATTCACACGCGGTCCACTGAAATGGTTCAGAGTTTGAAGTTGAATCCAGGTGGCTTCACTTCTTCGGCGGTTTTTAGCGAAATGGGTAGGCTTTAGTATATAGTCGGCAATGCTATTACTATTTGACAAAAGGGTATTTCTAGGTTATCCCGTCGACCAAAAAATTATCGCCAAACTATAAGATTAAATGCCAATAATGGATGATCGTGAATGTCACATTCAATGACATTAAATGCAATTCATGTGTTTAAAATGTCATTAAGTGATTTTTATTTCGACTTTTTATTAATATTCTACTAATTATTTGTTTTCTCGTTATTTAAAATAAAAATTATGTCAACATGTATAATTTGGCTATTAGTTTGGCTATTTGTATAATTGGGCGTAATTGGTCGACGGGATAACTGAGAAGTACCGACAAAAGTGGTGCCAGTGAAGAAATCTGAATTTTAAAAAAGTAGACATTATACAGCATTATACGACGTAACATTATACGACAAAACTTCCCGGTTGACCTAATAATATATTTAACAGCATGAGGCATAGTAAATACAACCTGATTGCTGTCAGAAGAAGTTTATTCAGAAATGAATCAACATTACAATGGTAAAAAATACAGTAAACGATATGAGAAGCAATTCAAAGAAAAATCCACAAAGAAAATGCATTCCTACACACAACTGATGAAATGAGAGTAACATAATAAATAAAGTCACTTTTGATGGAAATGATAATGATGTCAAAAATAAATAAGTGTGCATAAAATTGTAAATATAATGAACTGAGATGAAGAAAAATTGGTATGCTTCCTTGAAATAATCACAACTAGTAGTTGCTGAGTGTAAACAATAAAAAATTTCAAATTTTAGACAGTTATAACATAGGGAATAAAAATAATGTCATTTTATACCTAGAATCTTATATAGTTTCTGTCGATAAAAAAGAATAACACAACAATGATTTCAGGATGAATTTAATCACCAGCATGGGCGTAACTAGGTAATTTTTCTAGGGGGGGCCACGATCCCATCTATTTGACAACTTCCAAACAATAAAAGATGGTTTTCTTCGAATCTTCGATTTTCTTAAGTAAATACGTGTTAGGTTCCCTTAGAAAGACTCCGAAGGAGGGCACTCCCCACACCCCTTAGGGTCTAATACCCCTTGTGTTGATAAATGGCCGTCATAAACATAACCAAGCAAGCAATAAAAGTACATGTTTTTGTTAAAGCTAAAGATACTCAGCAGAAAACTTATCTCTTGATACATTCCTAAAAACGTTCATACAGTCGATCAAAGAAACTTCTCAGAGTTCTTCTATCTCATACATAATTTTTACATTTCTATCTCATACATATTACACACCAAGTTTTTTGTCAATAAATGTTTCGAATGTGGGAGGGAGAAAAAAAATCATAATTAAATCTAATAAATTTTTAATAACTCCAAAAATCAAAGAATATTTAATTTATTGCAAATATCCAAATTAAACCTACACAGAACAATTAGGTGATTCAGTAAGCTTTTTTTCTTCAACAGTATATCATGCCCCTCACTCCCCCCCCCCCCTCCCTCCGTCCCGAAAATTGAATAAAATTTGTTTTCACAATGCCGCCTTCAAACCGATTTCTCCAATATTTTTTCCAATATTTATTAAATTAAATTTCATTATGTAATAACTATTACATTACGTATGAATAGTAAATTTTGTCAAATAATTGTCAAATACCTTTCTCTAATTCCAAAAAAATAGCGAAATGCGAAGTTCACTATTTTCAAATGAAATTTAACGTCTATAATCAAAAACGTATAGTAAGAAGTTTTAGTTCGGTTCAGTTCTATCCATAACTCCATGCATTTCCCTATGCTACAAAATAAAAACCACTACCGCGGCCCAGAGATCTGTACGGGCCGGAGTTTCCACACTTATGACCGGCCCGACTCGTTCATATTTTCATTTCACAGTTATAGGTCGGACCTGTACAGAAATCAGTGAAAGACTGTCCGGTCCGGTACGATTTAATTTCTACAAAAAAAAAAAAAAAAAAAAAAAAAAAAAAAAAAAAAAAAAAAAAATCAGATTTTACTTAACATACAATTACGATTACTTTAAAGAATACTCCAAACATATTTATGTGATAAATTAACAGTATATTTTATAAAATTACAACGTGTTCGCAAGACAGAAAATATACAATAGCAACATTAACGATTACTCAGTTTCTTAGACTTTTCAACATTCAAATAAGAATAAATTAAAAAATTAATGTAGTTTAGAATAAAAGAAAAAAAGGAGGGTTAAAAAAAAACATCGTAATTTTTGAATTTGTATAATAAAAAATAGATTTGTAAAAATGTTTCTCGGTCATTTACTAAAGCTTTTCGTAAATCTAAAAAAGCTATTTTCTGACACATTTCTGCATTCATTTCTTTTCAAAAAGTACAAGATTATTGAATGGCGTTATAAATTGTTTCATAAAGGCAATATATATTTGAAAAAATACTTTTAAAGATAGAATTTTGAGTTGCATTTCCGCATAGCATATCTTATATGTCAACAAGTAATTTATTTATAGAAAATGGAAAACGCTATTAATTTGCGTATTCCTTTAGTAGTCAAGCTTGTCAGTTTTAAGCTTTTACAGTTAAATGTTAGTCAAAAAATGTGTCAAAGTTTTGTGTTGTTAAGCAGTAAAATTTGAGAACCATCTTAAGGTACTCGTATATTTCCAAAGATTGCCTTAACAAAAGTTCATTATCGCTGTTAATATTTTTATAAAACATATAAAGACCTACACATCTGAAAACATTTCTGTACATTTCTGGCTCGGCTTGACTATGTAGAAAAAAAGGGCAGGCACGAGCTTGCAGAAAAATAAAATAAAAAATAAAGAAAAATAAACAGACACCATGTCCGATGCGCGATGTCTGTCTGTGTGGTGGACGTGTTATATTTCTGTACTGATGCTGTCAAACAAGCATCGGCTCATGGCGCACATTTGTACTTATTCTCGCGAAAGACAAATTCATAAAAAGTATTTAATATTTTATCGGCTTCACTTAGATTTTGATATCGGGTCGGCAGGCCCGTTAATGTATATATATTTTCGGATGTATATGCCCGGATGGCCCGTTCGATTTTTTGGCAACCCGGCCCATTTGAAAATTCAGCTTCACTTCGCCGATTACGGACTCGTGTAGATCCCTATGACAGCCCCCCTTCCAGGGTAATCTCCCTAATTTCAACTGACACTTTAAATATATTAGAGGATTCAAATACAACCCACACCTATTTGACCTTGTAAAAATATATAGGTGTTGATAGAGTCCAGTCATCCCGGAAAGCTGAATATAAGTGATAACCAGGGTTAAATATTTATATGTATTTTTTAGATAGCTTTCTGACAACACCGAAAACCAATTTTATTTAAAAAGTATAAAATTTATGTTCAAATAATGTTTGAAAATTTATTAAAAGCAATTTTTTCATATGACTTAATAGCCGAAGATTTCATGCCTTTAGAATCCTATCGATGGTGATGGGCATCGGTGGTCATTTAAATCTAGCAGTGTGAAAATGAATATTGAAGTATTAACATGTATAAAATGGAAGAAAGTTTTCGGATTGCAACATCCAACTAGTTTTTATCTTTTAAGCATAAATTCATATTTTCCATAAGTCACTCATACTTGAGAGAAAAGATTTAACTCTTCCAAAATACTTTTAAAAAAATTCAATTTAAAAAGTAAAAAAATGTATTTTATTTACTTTTAGTAGATGTAACTAAATTCTAAATTAATTTAATGTTGCTATAAAATTCATACAAATTAATTTATTTATGCATTTGAAAGACATATACATTAAATTCTATGTAGGATGTATATACTTTTATATATATACATGTATCAGATGTATATACTTTGTGAGTTTACCCCCCCCTTACCGAACATACACAATCAACCAACACATTTAAAAGCTGAGAAGATTTGGCATAAAAATATCATGTAAAATATTAATGCATGTATAATGTAAAAAGAAAGGTAAAGTATAAACAGCAAAAGATGTTTCCCATTTAACTGGTTCAAAGCTACAAACAAGGAGTCTCTTTTTGACAATAGCAGCTCCAAGAAGCGGAAGGGGGGGGGGGGTCATGGGGATCATGACCCCCCTCTCTCTCCCTCTAGAACGAAGAAAAATTTTAAAAGATATTTTAAAAATGAAATATATATTATTTGTTTTCAAAGTCTCCATTTCCTCAACAACGAGATACTTTCCGATACTTTAAATCTCTACTTATATCCGAAGTACCTAATTTCTGACATATCCATAAATTTATTTATTTTTAAATCTCATATGCAAAACATTTGCAAATGCAATTAATAAGAACGATATGATTGATTCGCGTTTTCCATTTTTCGATAAAGACAAAGCCTTTTTCAGGAAATTTCATTAATATATGGGGTTTAAATTTGAATTCCAGGCTTCGACTGACAATTGCTCCCTTATGACATTTTTGTAACTGTCAAGTCCTAAAAATTGCTTTAAAATGAACATTTCTTGAAATAATTCTATGTCTTTATAAGAAAATATAAAAATTTTAAATTTCTTGGTAATGCCATCGTTTTGTATTTACGAATGTATATAACTTTCCCAAAATATCTGAAAAGTAGCCACATTGGATATGTAAACAATCTCCAATGTAAAAATTACTCGTTAAGAAATGTGACCTCCCCCCCCCCCCCCCCGTCGGGACCCCAAAGCCATGACCGCCACACACGTACTGCAAAACAATACGTGCGTTACGGCTACTGCTCTTTTTCTTTCTTTTTTCTTGAACATTATCTGTTCTTTTATACATAACATGGTAGCTCCCAGTTCTATTCAAAAATAATTTACAGAGAAAGCACAAAAACCTTTCCAAAACGGTGTAGTTAGATTATTATCTTTGAGACGAGAGGGGACCTGATTTCTATACGTAGTTTCCTAGAATTTAAGCGTAGGGGTTCGGAAAAGATCGTACGGAGAGACTTTCGTTAGTTCCAAGGACAATCTGTACAAAAGAGGAGCAATTGCCTTATCACAGAATGTACAATACAATATCTTTTCCTTTTTTTCTCGCTTCAATCATGTAAATATCGAGAACTCCATAGTTCTAGACCAGAATCCATCTCATATCCGACATGTTTTTTGCTGTTTGTCACTTACATGACTTTGAGTCTGTGCCCCCCCCCCCCCCCCTACACACACATACGCACATTTAAATACTGGTATGGAAAACTAAATGTTGCGTTTTATTCGCATTTTTATTTATCATCTATAACACTACTACACTTTTAAATAATCTTTCAAGAAATAGTCGTCTTTTCACTGTAAAATATTTCTAGGGGGTCCAGTCAGAATTCTAGGGGGGTCCAGTACCCCCCTGGACCCCCCCTTCTTACGCCCATGATCACCAGTTCTTTTTATTAAATGCACCAGGGTGTATTTAAATTCTATAAGAACCACCGAGATTATGTCAATAGCTTAGTAAGGAAAAGATATTTTTACAGAAAAATATTTCCTTTAACCGATCTTCTTACGATATTTTTGATTTTGTAATCATTCTAGAAATCATCAAGATCACATAGACTAATCTTATCGCAGACGATTTACTATTTTGCCCGAATTCTTGCATACAGTAGTAATCATGAAGATGCATAGACATTCCACAATAATTTTACCCAGAGTGGTTCTTTCAACACGGTAGACAGGAAGTTCGATCCCAAGGCGTTCAGAATGTTCCAATGAATCTCAAATTTGGAAATTCCTGAACTAATGGCGGATATCAGAGCAACCGATAGTACTAGTAAGCGGATACTTTTGTTATTTGGTAGAAAAGTTAAATCCATCACCAGGTCCTTTCTGGTGCTTTAAAGGTTGTTTATTTTGTCGGTAATCGTTTTCTTGGAAACTTTCTGATTTAATTCTGGCAAAAAAGCGTATTTATAGAAGTGAAAGGGAAACTACAAGCTGTAACTAATCTAGGATTTTAATTGTGTCAAATCTACACACTAGTGAAAAACAAAATTCAAAGGAAAAGTGCAATCAACGACAACGCAGCAAAATTTTGGCGGGAATCCGGAAGGAAATTCCGAGGAGATTTTTGTAGGAGAAAAATCAGTCTGGCGTCCTCTGCCCATCATCATGTGACAGTAAGTAGTGATGTTTGCTTCAATAAAAATTTACTTGTTCTGAGTCTACTTATAAGAGTGGACGGATATGGCCAAAGGAGAAAACTTGTAAAGAGACACATAAAAAGAAAACTAGGAATAGCGAACTAAGTATCCAGAAGAAAATTAAGTCTACAGATCAGTGATTCATTAGTTCAATAGGATTCTGAGCCTCTAAAAGCTACTGTTGGATCTTTGTTGGAAACCCTCATAGCATGCATGGTCACAGTGACATCACAATGACGTCACTGTGGTCACATCAGATCTGTGACCAAAATGCCACCACTCAGTGACGTCACATTGTGACTGAGATGTGACTTTCTTAAAAATCTTTAGAAAATTACAAAAATTCTTCAAAACATGTCATTTACTTTAAAAAAATTTTTTGTCACAACGTCGCTTTTGTCACAGTTTCGTCACGATGTTAATGTCAAAATAGTCACAAATGACACATTTTTCACAAATTTTTCACACCGTGACTTCAAAAAGTGGTCACAATGTGACGTCACAAAAGAGCTCTAAAACAGCCATAACGACTTCACATTTTAGTCACTGTGACTTCACACCGACGTCACGTGACGTCGCGTCGACAATCGATGGCCACAAAGTCACAGTGTGACTTCACAACGACGTCGCAGTGACGTCACCATGCCTTACGGGAAGCGGCTCGTCGGCGAATGATACGGGATAAAAGACATTTCATACTGTGTTCTAATTTGGGATTTCAATTTACCAACAGTTAGCCAATATTAGCCCAACTATTTTATGCTACATGAGATAATTGTGTTATTCTTTTTTTTATTACAACTCAGTTATTCTAGATGAAGCTGCATAGTAGTCTTTACTTTGAATACCAATAATTCAAATAGTAATATTTGGCTCATCCGATTGTACAATTCCGCATTCAGTTAAGGCAAAGGTAACTCAACTCATAAACAGTGGTATTCAAAAATAAGAATTGCGACGTATAATGTAGGTTTTTTTTTTTTTTCATCTCCAGTTTTGTATACTAAAAGTCATTATCGTGCTGTTAGTTCTTCTTTGAATCATCGATTTTGTGCTCTTTCATTTCTAAATCTAGAGTTGTATGATTATTCTCTTTGACGATTTTCCTGGCCATCCAAATCTCGTTTGTCCGGTGGAACAGTTGGTAAGGTGGATCGTACCAAACCGTGAAGTAGTGGCTTCTGTCAATGGTCGCATCCTTCCTTAACAGCTCTGCTAGCTTATGGGATTCTTCTAACCATTCAATTTCTGTTGGCCTGCCGTCGAATATGCTGTTGAAAAAACAAATATTAATGAAAATTACGATTACAATATAACTTGTCTATAATAATAGTAAAAGAGTCGGCAGCACTGACAATTACCTCAGTGAGTTGGAAGTTGAAATTCTAGAATTAGTCAAAATTTGATTAGCTCATAGAATTTAAAAGGTCGGTTAAATCATATCTTGATCAAAAACACCTGCAAATCCTATTTTAATGATTGACTCGTAGGTTTATCAATAGAGTTGTAAATAAAAAGGAGGAGACATATAGTTTATTGTCTATATAAGTTGCTTGTGAAGTAACTGAGTTGGTTTTCACAAGATGACAGCTGTATCATTTAATCACATTTACGATTTCTGATTACAGCCTGTGAAATCTCCCACCAGCAAACTTAACTAGAAAATTTCGCCTTAAGCCTTATTAATTGAAAATTTCCTGAAAAATGTGATAAAAAAATTCTAATTATTTTACTAGTGTCGAGGGTTTATAATCTTTTTACTGACACCGACAGGAGGTTGACTTGGTCGTAACAATGTGGCGGAACTATTATTGCAGAAGTAAAATTTTACCAGTAAAACTGAGTATCTGTTTTTGCCATTACTTTTTATTTAAGATTTCGGTTAATGAGTCGTTTAAATAAAAAGAAATTTTCCGCATAATTTTATCGGTGAAAATTCGCCGCGGTAGTAATAAATCCCTGTGAAAGGGGTTACAGTTGAAGTTTCACTATTTTCAGGATATGCCAGTTCCTCTTTCCTAATAGTTCCATAAGTTTATCATTGTGTTTTCCTTACCCAAAGGTATGAAAACATGGAGAACTGAGAGCAGGAAAACAGAAAGGTAAACCGACGACTCATTCACCAAAAATGGTTTTGCAAGTGTTTTCTCATCAAGATATGGCTTGGCAGACCAGCTGCATATTAATATGCAACTCGAGTTTTAACTATTTCTGGAATTTAAGCTTCCAATTCGTTGAATCAACATTAATGTAAAAAAAAAAGACATTTTCCAAGCATTTATCTTTAACAATTCTTGAATTATAACGATTTAAATAAGAGAAATGATGAAAAAACCCCACCTTGAAAACACCCCCCCCCCCCAAAAAAAAAAAAAAACGCATTTTTACAAGACGTCATTTTGTGACAACCTGTGTTTCAAAAATAGATTTTGAAAGCAAACTAAAACGAAAAAAAAAATATTTCCTCTTGTAATTAAGATAGCAACATGATTTAAACGTCATTTTTAGTATAACAAAATAAAGAAATTTTTAGTGCAATAAAACATTTTTAGAAAATCTGAAGATTTTTGTGTTCCAGACTCCCTGAAACAAAATTCTGGTACAAACAGAATTATTTGAGCTGCGAGTTAAACGCCAGAAATTACGGTATTATAAAACCTGATATTTTTGTAGTGTGACAGTTTCTCAGTGTCGGACAAAGATGTAGAATAAGCCAGATGTAACAGACTGTCCAAATGACTGCATATTCATGCAATTTCTTATCATGTTCCTTTTTTCAGAAAAACCATAAAGTCTCAAATTATGTTTTTGTAAAGGACTAACTATCTAACTTCAGGACGTGTCAAGTAAAAGTTCTTATTTTCTATTAGTTCAAGAGCCGACAACACGAAAACCTAAGGTATCGAGCACAAGAAAAAGCACAAAAGAATTACAAAAATCTTTACAAAAGAATTCGAGTAAAACGGAAATTGCTGAAAGGGAATTTCGAACTGTGTTAAGCATTTTTTACTAGAATAGATTTTAGCATAATATGCAGTAATGTTACAAATCTATTGATCATATACGGGGATTTACAAAAGGATTTTAATTCTGTTTCGACTATAGGTGATTATTGCCGAAATTGAGTTTTAAAATGTCTTTTTGCGTCTAATTGTTTATATCATTTCCCCCTTATTAAACGGTTACATTTTGTTACAGTATTCTGAATGAGTTGGAAAATGTTTTATAACCTATTCTGAAAAATGATTTTACTTACCCATCATACGTAGTATAGGGTAAATCTTGCAATCGTTTTGAAAATCGAAAATTTTTTTGACGGATTTACACGTTTTCGACATTGGAGATTTCGAAAAAAATATTTTTAGAAAAAAGAATTTGCCGTCCGTCTGTCTGTCTGTCTGTCTGTCAGTCTGTCTGTAAACGCTCTATCTCCTGAACGAATTGAGATAGAGACTTGAAATTTTGTATGTACTTAGTATGTAAGAATGGGACGAAGCCTATTTAATATCAGTAAGCTCGATTATCCGGAACTATCTTTTTCGGACTCTCGAAAAATTCGTTCTGATGAAAGGTATATAAAAATTTTCGAAATTTTTTATTTTAAGGAGTGATCGTAAAAGGCAATAAAATAACACAAATTTTGCATAAAGAACGAAGTTGATCGAATTATTAGTTGCCGAGATATCTGTAATCCTGTTTTCCACATTCTTCGATTTTTCATGACCCTGTATTTCATTCCGATTTCAATTCAAAGATATATTTTAATTGGAAATGAGACGCTTAATCCGAAGCAGTAAACTGTCAGTTAATAAGATTATTATTTTTGGAGTTATAAGGATGTTTCTTTTTCGCAATTCAATACTATTTGAGTAGTTAGGCGTGTTGTATAATTTATCGAAAGAGATTCATCAGCAACTCATTAATACAGCATTACTATGCACAAAAAAATATAAATACACGTTTAAATTTTGTTTTGGAACTGCAATCCATTTTATAAATAGTTTTCAAATGTATTATTTTCATATGTTATATATGCATATATATGATGGGTAAGTATTACGGTGGCCCCCAACGACTAGTTTCTTTTTTGTTATAGCTTTTCATGCATAAAATACATGTATAAAATTAACCAAAAAAAAAAAAAAAAGAGTAACACAGCCTAAATATCACGGCAGGGAATGTGATAGATGGTCATTTCCTGGAAGCATAGTATTCATTTTCGAGGAGACAACAGAGAAATTTCCTGCTTGTTTGTTTGTAAGTCGACTTTTCCTAGCCATTTGTTTGCGGCGGTTATTGAACGGCGATAACGGAACACTCGCCAAGTTTGACAAAATGACAATTTCAACGTGTGTTTGTTCAAATCTTCTCGATTAATCATTTATTTTTGCCCTTATGTCACATTTTGTTATCTAAAAAAATCATTATAGTCGCAGTGGATACTTACCACAGGTGAAGTTAAGAAACCAGTCGAATGTGGCAATCCCAAAACTTTCTTGTATGTCATGTATGTGAATACTTTAAAAGTCGCTACCACAGTGCCAAAATTAAATGACAATCTATGCTCATCGTGAGGATACTAAAGACATGAAATTCTGTGCATTAGTTCTTGAAGAAAATTATTGCGGACATCAGGAAAAGTGCAACATAAAAGCGCCACTTGTTGGGCGATTTAAACCAAAACTTAAGCAGTAATAATATTTATCAATATATATCTGAATTTGAAGTTTTATGCAAATCCATGCATTATTTCTAGAGATAGAGTTGTCACAGAAATCTAAGTAAAAAAAAAAAAAAAAAAAAAACACCTGCAGTATAGCAGCGCCATCTGTTGACCTTTTTTCATCAAAAGGGAGAATACGTCAATTCATATCAGGAACTAACTGAATATGAAGTTTTTTGAAAATCCGTCTATTAATTCTTGAGATAGAGATATTGCAGAAATCGCGAAAAATTCCGCATAGCAATGCCACTTGTCGGGCGATTTACGAGCGACTTACAGCAAAATATAAACAACACTATTCGTGTCAAAGACCAATTGAAATTTGAAGTTTGGTGAAAATCTATGCAGTTGTTCCTGAGATAAAGCTGTTGCAGAAATTGTACAAAAGGCAGCATAGCAGCGCCACCCGCAAAGCGATTTACACTTAATACTAATCAGCGTCAATTTATATCAGGGACTACATGAAAATAAATTTTTATTAAACTTTGTGCATTAGTTTTTGAGATAGAGTGCCCACAAAATTTATGTCACATACAGACAGACATTTTGTAAAAACTTGTTTTTTTGGAATCTCTGATCTCTAAAACGAGTAAATCCGACAAAAACCGGAATTTGAAAATTTTCACGAATCCAATAATTTCTTCTTGTAAAGATAGAATAAAGTAAAAAAGAGAGAGAGATCTTACCTGACTGCATATCTGGCTGGTGGGTCTTTCTCTATGAAGACTTCTGTGTCCAAGGGATAAGGCGGATTTTCGGCTAGTTCAGTTGGAACCAAGAAGGACATGACGAAAACGGTGGCGCAGGTGGCACCGTGGCAGGGTACGATTCGAGTCCGGATCGGCGTCGTGGTATTTACCTTCATACCTGTAATTTTATAAAGAAGATATGATTTAAAGTTATAATTTCAAATGTAATAGACTGGTATGGATCACTAAAGTTGTTTGTATACTCTAATAACTGATAGCACAAGAAAAAAAACCTTTATTTTATGGAATTAATAGGGGGATCTAATGATCTATTTCTGCCGGAAGTGAAGGGGTGCATAAGCCAAACATTAATACCATTAGTGGCTCACTCGTAGGTTTAATATTGTGTTTGCCTTACAATCAAAGTTATGAAATGATTTTACGGCAAACACGATATTAAGGCCCGTCCTTGCTCGGGGAAACGCTCGCGAGCTAATGCTATTACTGTGGGGAAGCATTTTTCTTATAACATTTTCGCATTTTTACATTTTTGAATAATTTCTTTTGCACTGGATAGCTGAGGTCTCTCTCAAGTGCGCTCCTTGATTACTTTTTCGATTTTGGTTGCAGATATATTTTTTAAAAAGCACTTTGAGTTTCGAAACCGGTTTTGAAAGTGAAACTAACTTTGTAAAAAATATCTGCAACCAAAATCGAAAAAGTAAAAAAGGTGCGCTGTCGGCATGCACCTCACCTACCCAATGCAAAAAAAAAAAAAAAAAAAAAAAAAAAAATTAAAAATGTCAAAATGCAAAAGAGTTATTGGAAAAATGCTTCCCCATAGGAATAGCATTAGCTCGCGAGCGTTTTCTCGAGCGAGCACAGGGGCCTTAACCTACAAGTAAACCACTAGTGCTATTAATTTTTGGCCCTTCACTTCCGGCAAAAATAGATCATTAGATTCCTCTATTACTACTCTTCCATAGAATAAAGGATTTTTTCTTGTGTTCGATACCTTAGGTTTTTGTGCTATCGGTTCTTGGACTAACAGGAGTAACTTTATGAGGAGTATAGAGTAAGTAGCCTTTATAACGATGCTCAAAAATATTCCATTCCATTACATTTTACAGGGAAAATTGATTGCGATGCATTTTATTTATGTTATTGTATTTCAAACAAAATGAAACTAAAAACTTAACTCAGAGATGCACTAAAAAATTTTCTACAGATTATAGAGAATGTGAGTGTGTAGCATTTATCGTTCATTTACAGAGATGCATCGAAGAATTCGGTAACATGGCTGAGTAAGATCAATTATCACTACACTGTAAAAAAAAAAAAAAAAAAAATCTGTAATCCTACAGACGTAAAGTTGCCGAAATCTGTATGCTTACTAACATTTTACCTGTGCTCTGTACAAGAAAAGATGTAAATCTACAAAACTAATTTTTGTAAAGCTACAGAAATATATAGTTTTACAAGTGAATCTACTAAAACTACAGTTATCTTACTAAAATTTTATCTGTAACCTGGGTTGTAGTTACATAAAAAATTCTAGGAATCCGAAATTTTTAGTAACCTTACAATTTTTTTGATTTTCAGTGCAAATCTGTAACTGTTACATGAATTTTTGCTGTTGCTGTTACATACAATGTTCTAGGAATCGCAATTTTCTAGAAAATTTTGAGTAACATTACAGTTTTTTTTTTACAGTGCTGTCCATTGTGCACTAGCCGTCGAAATCTATGCAAGAAATTCTCAAAATTTGTTTTCAGTGTAAGACTTGAAAATGACAAAAGATTGGGGGGAAAATTCCAGCTGAAACCTGTTTTTTAGACTCATTTTCCACATTGTCTCTCTCAATCAGGTATTCTTCGATTAGGAGCGGAAATTTTATGAAAAGTTTTTGGTTGAGCGCGGGAAAATAATATTAACCCAACGGGAAAAAATTCATTCGAAAAAAGCGGAGTATTCGATTATTCGCGACCTGATTAAGTAGGTGGTACTGTAATTGGTCTTGATTTATTTAATGGCAGAATTTTTAAGATTTATTAAAGCAAAGAATATTATTAAAATTTAGTGGGGAAAACCAGCCATGTGCGGCGCAGCGCTTGCATCCCTGAAAATAGGCAGCATCAAATACATACTGCAGGCGGTGCGAAGAGAGGGAACATCTACCACTTTTGTTTGACATTATCGCATTAAAAAAATAAAAAAAGGGTGAAAATGTCTATTAAAATTTTTATTATACTTCAGTTTTCAGAAAATTATTGCCATCAACCCAAATTAAGTTACGGTAGAACACAAACACTTTTGATTAAACACTCGGTTTGTTATCCTATGTTCTTTGGTAATTTTTCACCCTCTTGATGTTTATTATCGTTCTTCTGAATTTGTTGCACTGTAAAAAAAAAATTTGTGAAGGTACTAAACATTTTCTAGGAAACTGGGATTCCAAGAACTTTTCATGTAACGATAACAGGAAAAATTCATGTAATCGATTCTGAAACTTGAATTTTCGATGTTACCGTTACAGAAAAAGTTCTTGGAATCCCAGTTTCCTAGAAAAGGTTTAGTACCTTTGCAGATTTTTTTTTTTACAGTGTGGTTGAACTCGGAAACACTTTGCATAATTCATGTTTCACAAGATATATCCACTACCGGCAAATTTCGGTTCAATTTTTCTCAATGAATCTTCATCACACTATTCGAAGTATTCGTCGTTGATATTTCACGATGCAAACTACAAAGCTTTATACAGCTTTCTGACTTTGTCAGAATTGTACGTTAGAATTTTCTTTTCGCTTCAGATTTTAGTAAAGTTAAATTTGTATGGACATTTTTTGTAACGATAGAATCAAATAGAAATGAAATGTGATGTATATAGGAACAAAATATACAATGATCGTTTATCTGGAATAAAGAACAAGTAGTAGCAGGATACAAATGTAAGGGATTCCTTATATGAAAAGGGGGTTATCTACAAATAAATACTTCTGTAAACTAATCACATTTTCCCTTCTAATATTTCTTTGAAACGCGCTAATCAAAAAAAATTCGTCATTATTGTTTCGCCAATTAGATTTGTTCTAAGGAGGTAACAATGGAAAGTTGGCCCAAGTCTAACAAAAAAAGACAAGTTGCCACCCTACGTTTCACGTTTATCTCCTTTTGGATTGCTAAAATCACATGATACTCTTTGTCTGTTCCTACACTGTAAAAAAAAATCTGTAACCTTAGTAATCTAAATTAACCGAAATCTCTTACGCTTACTAAAATTTTATGTGTACACTGTACAAGAAAATGATGTCAATCTACAAAACTTGTAAGCAAAACTAAAACCATCTGTAACTTTACAAAAGAATTTACTAAAATTTTGGTAACTTTACTAAAATTTTATCTATAATGCTCGTTATCGTCACTTAAAAAGTTCTTGGAATACGATTTCCCAAAAAAATTCTTAGTAACCTTAAAATTTGTTTGATTGAAAGTGCAAATCTGTATCTGTTACATGAATTTTTATTATTGCCGTTACATAAAAAGTTCTTGGAATACAATTCTACTAGAAAATTTTTTGTAAGTTTCCATATTTTTTTTTACAGTGTACATTTGCATCACGAAAAGAAAATCACTTGACGCAAGTAGTCTGAAAAAAGACTTACGCTTAACTGCAAATTTTATTTTTCATTAACCTCGATTTTCACACCAATCATGTATGATGCTCTTTTTTTTTTTTTTTTTTCTGCCAACACACATTTTTTTAAAAGTTTGATAAAAGATTTTCCTACAGTGTAAAAAAAAATCTGTGAAGGTACTAAACATTTTCTAGGAAACTGGGATTCCAAGAACTTTTCATGTAACGATAACAGGAAAAATTCATGTAATCGATTCTGAAACTTGAATTTTCGATGTTACCGTTACAGGAAAAGTTCTTGGAATCCCAGTTTCCTAGAAAAGGTTTAGTACCTTTGCAGATTTTTTTTTACAGTGTATATTTCAGCCGAATCATACGTCATAGTAGTCAGTTTTTTCATTTTAATTTTGAACTAGTTTTTATAGAATAAAAAGTACCCCGCCGTAAAGCTAAGCTAATAATAAATTCTTGCATTTGTAGAATATTAACGTTTGCAAAATTCAAAACCATATCAATATTGATAAATATGCATAAAGATTAGTGTTTAATTTAAAATATAAAATTATAAGTATTAAAGAAAGAAACTTTGTACATATTATTTTTGGGACAATTTGTCCATTACCTTTACAAGGTGGAACCCGTCGAATTTCGACGAAAGTAAATGTTTAAGAAGGAACTGTTTCATTGATTTATAATAAACCTACAAAATTAGCTACAGTAAAAAATGCATCTTACAATGGTCAATCTAATTCTCAAACAAATATTAGTTAAAGCTAAAATTAAGAGAAAAAATACTATTTCTATAAAACTCAGTTGTCCAAATTATTAAAATTGTACTTCAATCGCATACGTAAAAATATAATAATAAAGCAAAATATAATAAAGATCAGTTATTAAGATGAAGTTATCAATTAAATGTGTAGGAAAAAAATTATTTCAAGTTGACACAATCTTAGAATTTCACGTGAAATCTAAACCCGTTATAATTTTTTATCTTCTCACAATTTACATGCGCACATTTCAATTTTTATTAATTTTAAGAAAAAATGGCGTATTTCTGTTGCCACAATTACAAAAATAGCACTAAAAATTAATATGTCAAGAATAAATTTTGATACAGCTTTCAAACAAATCGCATTTAAAAGTATATATTTTTCTCTATAAGATGGTGTAAAAATTGAAAATGTACGATGTTTAGGGATATAAAATTTGCAGCACCGAAAATTGCAAAACCGAATTTCACGTGAAAGTGTTGCCATGCGCAAAATGACGTATGCGTTATGCACAGATACGTTTGGCATTTATAATATAGATAGTACATTTTTTCAGAGATGAGAAAACATTATACTGACTCAAAGCAAATTTTCAGCAGAAACATTACTTTTTAGCTTAAATTTTTAGAAAATATAACAACCAATTTTTTTAATTATAAATCTTTAGTAATTTTATGAAATAAAGCTTGGTTTATTTAATAAACAATTGCAAAGAAATTTACCTTTTACGTTGTTTCCCTGCTTGTACGAGAAGAGCTTTTGATACATTTCTCGATTTGCCTGGGTGAGGGAAGGGCCTTCCATTGTACTGCTGACCCATGTGGTGGCGGGATATTGCCTCTCTTCATAGCCCTGGGAAAAGAATAAAACATAAATCATTTTACTGTTATTTGGAATTTTTGATATTCTGAATCAGAGGATTAGCGAAATTTTTCATATATGCATAATCTATCCTGAGCTAATCTATCTGGCCGTAGTATTGAATTCAAACCAGTTTTTCTATGGTTGGGGGGGGGGGGAGACTTTTGATGTTCTGAGAAATATATTATGGAGTTTGAAATGAGGTAGAGGTTGGGGGGATTTGTTATTGATAAACAGGATACAGTGAAAAATAAAAAAATAAAATACGTTAAATCACAGCAAATCTTTACAGGAGTTGTAATATAAAGTTAAGTTTTTCATGTTATTGATATAACAGGATATATAGTGACAAGACAAGTATAAATAATAAAATAAAATATGTTAAATCATAGTAAAATTTTACAGAGGTTGCAATATAAGTTAAGTTTTTTATGTTATTGATAAAATAGGATGTATTACGACATATTAGATATCTATATTTCGAATATCATACAGTTAATATTTTTAAGATTAACATTTATTTCAAGAGATATTAAAGTAATTTTTATCACAATATGATAAAATTTAATATGTTAACAAGTTGGAAATTGCACGTGAATCGTAGCAAATGAGGTGCGTTCGTACGATAACGAAGTTTTAAAATATTCAGATCTTGCTGATATAGTACTTTGGATACAGTATAGTGGTCAAAATTTTTGTGTTCCTGTAAATATGCAGGGAGTAATTTTTATTATACTTTATTGACGTATATCTTATTCATAAAATGTGAAATAGTTTAATATAATTAAAGCCCGCCCCAAACAATGTTTCCACGTATAACATTATTTAGCGGAATACATTTATGTGACCCTGTAATTTAATAATAAATATTCTTTGCATCACAGATTGTACAGAATGTATATTTTAGTACATACTTCATAGATTCATGTCAATTCTATTATGCTCAAATGAGTGTAACACCATTAAAATGCATTTGAAACTTTTTTCCCATTGATCGTAATATAACGGAATACTTTTGGTCCCTGTAATTGATCTATGCATCCGATTTTCATAACATTTGAAATGACTCGACAAAATTATGCAATAAATATACGTTTTAAATTTCAAACGATTAAAGTGCATTTGAAACTTTTTTCGCCTTTGACCGTAATATAACGGAATACTTTTGATTGTCCCTGTAATTGATCTATGCATCCGATTTTCATAACATTTGAAATGACTCGACAAAATTATGCAATAAATATACGTTTTAATTTTCAAACGATTAAAGTGCATTTGAAACTTTTTTCCCCATTGACCGTAATGTAACGGAATCCTTTTGATTGTCCCTGTAATTGATCTATCCATCCGATTTTCATAAAATTTGAAATGACTCGACAAATTTATGTAATAATTATGTATTTTAAATTTCAAACGATTCGGTTGGGTAGTTTTTGTGTTGTTATATGCGGACAGACAGACAGACGGACGGACTGAGCGACAACAATAGGTGCTACGTATTTACATAATTACGAACGCACCTAAAAATGGTACAATCACCTCATTAATCCTTTATAAGATAATATGTTTAAGTTCTTTAATAAATTTTATGCACATATTTTCCTAATTTGTTTTTCACATCTATAATCTCTTCGCTACTGAGCATTAATGTTGTATCATTAAATAATTGATTACTGATTATTTATCATTATTGATTTTTACTGATTTTTTCCCCACTTTGACTTCAGAGCAAGAGTTTTAGTCTATTTGGATTATTTCGAATTTTAGATATCGAAGCATATCATTTTAAGATTGGAATTGTAATCATGTTTGAGTATTATTAATAGGAAGGGAAATAATGGAGGTTCACATGTGTGGTCTCAGGGAACGAAGACGTTAAGAATAAATATGAATTTTGTTCAATATAAATCATAGACCAGGAGGCAACAGCAAAGATAATCACCTCATCGAATTCAATGCTGATATTCCAGAATTAGTTAAAATTCGATTCGCATATTAATCGCTTCCCTGATTTGTCCGTACGTCACACGGGCAACGTGTTTTTGCTAATCATTTTTTATTATTCTCACCAGTAAATTTTTATTATAAATTTTCTATTGTATAATCCGAGCATTTTTCTGATTCAGTTAGCCAAAAATTATTGTTCTAAAAAAACGGTGGTAAAAGATTAAAAATTCTGTCGCAAAAAAATGGCATTACTTGAAAGTTTCTTTCAAAAATATTGATCATTTAAGGGGACAAGGGACCTTCAAAATCATGTTTTTTTTAATATTTTTAAAATTGTACTTTGAATATTATTGAAGGGTACTTTGTATGTATTATAGCACATATTTATCACAAAAAATAATAAAAAAAATTTTTTGACAAAAATATTGAAATTTTTGTAATATTTTAGATTTAATGAGAACTTTTCAAAATGCTCCATGCGTATTATTTTTTTCTCTGAATGCTTTAAAATTTTTTTATAGTTATTCATCTCAATATATGTCATAAAACTGTGCATGGTTTTTTGAAAATAAAAATAATTGTAAAAGTTATAGGTAGTTTATTGTAAAAATAGGTTCAAAAATACTCAAAATTTCAGAAAAAATTAGAAATGTTTTCTTTTCTTAGCTTTATATTCAGATATATGAAATTCCATGCACAGTTTTATTTATATATGTGAATCAAACTTGTATAAGTAATATTGCAGATTTTCATTGATATGAAATACGCATGGGACATTTTGAAAAGTTCTCGTTAAATCTAAAAATTTAAACAAATTTCCCTATTTTTTTTTTTCAAAAAAATTTTTTTTTTTACATTTTTTGCGATAAATATATGTTATAATGCATATAATGTACCCTTGAATAATATTTAAAGCGCAATTTAAAAAATAGAAAAAAATGATCTTAAAGGTCCCTCTTCCCCTTAAGTGGTTAAAAAGCAATTGGTCCGCCAAGATATGTCTTGGCGAAAAACTCACACACATGGCTCACATGAAAACTCAATTTTAGCGGAAGACTCGTAGGTTTACCACTGAGTTTTCCTGCTTTCAATCTTCCATCTTTTTTTAATACATTTGGGTGCGGGAAAACACAATGGTAAACCTGTGACTTATACGCTAAAATCGGGTTTTCAAGTGCTTTCCACCAAGATATAACTTGGCAGGCCAATTGCATTTTAATATGAGAATTTCGTTTTAACTAATTGAAGCATTTAAGCCATGAACTCAATGAGGTGATTGTCTGTGAATTTTATTTGATCTGCCACCTCCCAATTTATTATACTATATTCAGTAGTACATGTTGGGTTAGACCCTAAAAGCGACAGTATATTTTGTACATACCTGATGTCGGCTAAGCACTTGATACTCGATACACTCCACGCCCCGTCTTGAACAGGCAGCCAATGCACCGATCACCTGAAAAAATATACCAAGGAATCGTTTTCATTTATATCTTCAACTCAAATTTCAAAAAAGCAAATTAGAAGAACAGACCCGCCTCTTCATTGGTTGTAGAACATAGATAAAAAGCATTTTGTTTAAAGATGTAATAGGACTTTTAAAATTGGAAAATAATGAAAGCAAGTCGGAAACTGCACGTCAAATGTAGCAAATGAGATGCGTTCGTACTATAACGAAATTTTAAAAATATTCAGATCTTGATGTAATTAAATACAGTATTTCGGATTAGTATAGCAGCCGAAATATTTTGCGTGTCCCTGTAAATATTATCTGCTTTCTGATATACAGGAAGTAACTTGACGTAAACCTCAGTAATGTATGTCAATTTTATAAAATGTATAACAATAACTATAATTAGAACCTCGATAAACACTGTTTCCCCCTATACCATTATGTAATGGAATACTTTTGTGTGACTCTGTAAATTTATAAAAAATGTTCTTTGCACCATAGATTGTACAGAATGGATATATTAATAAATACTTCATGGATGAATATTAATTTTTTCTGGTTGAGAGAGTGTAACATCATTAAAATGCATTTGAAGCTATTTTTTTCTTATTGGTCGTAATGTAACAGAATACTTTTGATTGTTCCAGTAATTAAAGTATGCATCCCATTTTCATAAACTTTGAAACACTTCGACAAAATTATACAAAAATTATATATTTCAAATTTCAAACGATTCGGTTGGGTAGTTTTGGCTCTGTTACATAAGAATAGACGGACGGACTGAACGACGACTATAGGTGCTACGCATTTACATAATTACAAACACACCTGAAAAAGACAGGCTACCGCGTATATTCCCTATATCCTTTTTTTTTTTTCTTTTTTACAGACCGCTAGAGTGACGTGATGATTACGTTTACCTGCATTCGTTGCATTCGAACATCATGTAACTCCAGCGGTCTGTAAAATAAATTAATAAATAAAATAAAAAAAAAATGCATAAAGCGGTAGTATTTGTTTTTCATTAGCCTCGTGTTGACTACCGCTGTTCTATTCTCTTAGACTTAACTGCTTCAGGCATCATTATTTGCGAACTACAACAGTCACTGCTACTATTATAAGTTTATAAGTTAGGCAGTTTCAAAATGCTTACCTGTGATACCAGTAAAACTGCTACAATCTTCATGGTTAACTAAAAAAAAAAAAAAAAAAAAAAAAAAAAAAAAAAAAAAAAGTTATATATTATTATTATTGTACAGGATAGATAATCACTAATATAATATATAAAATGCATAAATGAAACTATTTAATGTACCAAACAAGTAAGAAAAATCATGCGTTAAGCATAGATTATGAAGCACTTTCCAACACTTAATGAAATCTTTAACAAAACTTTGTTATTTAGGGAAATAATAGTGTATAGCCAAATATACCCAAATGTGTATTCCAGTACATTAGATCAGCCCTGTATTTCATATATCAGTTCATATAATGGGAAAATTTAGCTTAGCAAGAAAATACCCAGTAGCTTGAAATTTCTTTTTCAGCAATTCATACTATTAGATGGAAACATACTTGAATACTTTTGTTCAGCCCTGTAGTTTACATTGTACCTTTATTACATGTCAGCATTAGGCTAAAATTTATTGTAAACTAAAACACTTTTAAAACAACTGAAATCACATTCTCATAAATCATCATTCATAGGCGTCCATGTACCGAATTCTTTGCGTGGCCCTGTATATCCCTTTATCTATATTCTGCAAACATTTCTTAGTAAATTGAATGCAGCTCAGCGTAAAAATGCATAGCTTATTTAAGAACCACGTTTAAATAATTTACGCTCATATTCAGTAACGTTGGTGAGCTCTTTTGGGTAGCCCTTTATATCAACTATAACATTTATACACACCATATAATGTGCATATATTTCGAGAAATATAAACGCGAATATCATAATTAAAATGCATTTCATCCCTCCATCAGCCATCATCGGACACGTATACAGTACTTCGGAAAGAATAAACTATTTGAAATCTTTTGTGTGGCCCTGTAAATGCTATGTACTTCATATTATGCAAGACAGTAGCGTATAATTTATATTAAGCTTCAGTGACATATATCAATTTTATTATACATGAAAAAGCTTAATATATTTAAAATATGTCACACACAATTCCCCCATTTACCATTATCTAATAGAATTCTTTTGTGTGGCCCTGTAAATGAATAATAGCTACATTTTCACCTTATATTTTATAGAATGCATATTTTAATATGTTTGACAGGCTGTAACATCTTTAAAATTCCTTTGAAACGATTTTTCCCCATAGGCCGTAATGTAATAGGAAACTTTTGATTCGCCCTGTAGATAAACTAATCATGGAAGAAACTTCATTTTCAATTGGACTTGTGCTGGGATAAACGTCAATAACGTCCTAAAATTTCATGGCAATCCGAGTATATTAACGATTTTTCCCCATAGGCCGTAATGCAATGGGAAACTTTTGATTCTCTCTGTAGATAAACTAATCATGGTAGATACTTCATTTTCAGTAGGGTTCGGGCTAGGATAAACGTCAATAACGTCCTAAAATTTCATGGCAATCCGAGTATATTAATGATTTTTCCCCATAGGCCGTAATGTAATAAATAAACTTTTGATTCGCTCTGTAGATAAACTAATTATGGTAGAAACTTCATTTTCGATTGGACTTGTGCTGGGATAAACGTCAATAACGTCCTAAAATTTCATAGCAATCCGAGTATATTAACGATTTTTCCCCATAGGCCGTAATGCAATGGGAAACTTTTGATTCTCTCTGTAGATAAACTAATCATGGTAGATACTTCATTTTCAGTAGGGTTCGGGCTAGGATAAACGTCAATAACGTCCTAAAACTTTATGGCAATCCGAGTATATTAATGATTTTTCCCCATAGGCCGTAATGTAATGGGAAACTTTTGATTCGCCCTTTAGATAAACTAATCATGGTAGAAACTTCATTTTCAATAGGGTTCGTGCTAGGGTAAACCTCAATAACGTCCTAAAATTTCATGGCAATCCGAGTATATTAATGATTTTTCCCCATAGGCCGTAATGTAATGGGAAATTTTGATTCGCCCTGTAGATAAACTAATCATGGTAGAAACTTCATTTTCAATAGGGTTCGTGCTAGGGTAAACCTCAATAACGTCCTAAAATTTCATGGCAATCCGAGTATATTAATGATTTTTCCCCATAGGCCGTAATGTAATGGGAAACTTTTGATTCTCTCTGTAGATAAACTAATCATGGTAGATACTTCATTTTCAATAGGGTTCGTGCTAGGGTAAACCTCAATAACGTATAAAAATTTCATAGCAATCCGAGTATATTTACGGGAGTTAGAGCGCGGACAGACGGACAGACGGCCAGACGGCCATCCGGCCAGATGGACAGACGGCCAGACAAACCGAATGCATAAGCACTTTTCAACTTTGTTGGAAAGTGCTAAAAAGAAATACCTCGTATAGATTTTGAAACAGTTTTTAAATCCGTAATAAAATTCATTATATACGCAATCGTCAAAAATGGTGAAAGAAACTTTGTAAATAAACATACTTAGGTATGAGATTTTCTCGTTTTTGCACACAAGTATTTTGTTAGAGAAAATACAGTCGAGTCTCTATATAACGAAATCCATTGTTCCAGCAAAAAATTCTTTATACAGAGAAATTCGTTGAATAGAGAATGAAGTTAAAAATCTTATTTAATGTGTAAATTTAGAATAAATATTATTAATTAAGAATTTGAGATGTTTAACTATAAATGTTAACCTAATATTCTATTTTTAGCTCACAGGCTGTCATAGCCTGAGAGCTTATGTGCCCGTCCGTTCTGTATGTATGTGCGTATGTGCGTAACGCGATAACTCATGATAAAAATATCGGATCCACTTGAAATTTTGTATATAGGTATATCCTGACAAGGCGCTTCCCTGATTAGTTTTTGGAGTTCATTCGATATGTATAAGAGGGGGAACGGGGGGCTCATGCCCCCCGTTAGTTGATATAGATGGGATTTTCATGCAGAATTAAGTTTTCAAAATTTAGATTAGGATCATTCTGATGAGGCGATTCCGTGACTGTTATTAGGTGTTCATTGATTAAGTATAAATAGGGGGAACAGGGGTTCTAATGCCCCCTCCCGTTAGTTGATATAAATGGGATTTTCATGCAGAATTAAGTTTTCAAAATTTAGATTAGGATCATTCTGATGAGGCGATTCCGTGACTGTTATTAGGTGTTCATTGAATAAGTATAAATAGGGGGAACAGGGGTTCTAATGCCCCCCCCCCCGTTAGTTGATATAAATGGGATTTTCATGCAGAATTAAGTTTTCGTTCAAAATTTAGATTAGGATCATTCTGATGAGGCGATTCCGTGACTGTTATTAGGTGTTCATTGAATAAGTATAAATAGGGGGAACAGGGGTTCTAATGCCCCCCCCCCCGTTAGTTGATATAAATGGGATTTTCATGCAGAATTAAGTTTTCGTTCAAAATTTAGATTAGGATCATTCTGATGAGGCGATTCCGTGACTGTTATTAGGTGTTCATTGAATAAGTATAAATAGGGGGAACAGGGGCTCTAATGCCCCCCCCCGTTAGTTGATATAAATGGGATTTTCATGCAGAATTAATTTTCGTTCAAAATTTAGATTAGGATCATTCTGATGAGGCGATTCCGTGACTGTTATTAGGTGTTTATTGAATAAGTATAAATAAGGGGAACAGGGGTTCTAATGTCCCCCCCCCCCCTTAATTTATATAAATGGGTTTTTCAAGCAGAATTTTCAGATTTCGTTCAAATCTCTGAATAGTTTTGGAAGTTTAATGGTTAAGTATAAAAGAGGGGGATAACTCTTTTTAAATTATATAAATGCTAAATGGGTTTTTATTAAGAATTATCTAATTTGCTCTGAATTTTGGATATAGATTTTTTATATGATAAAGCATGTCTTTGATAGTATAGGAGGTTCAATGATTAAGTATAAAAAAAGAGAAAAGGGGAGAGCTGTTTCCCCTACTTAATTTTTTTTTTCGAACGGAATTAACCCTTGAAAATATAAAGCTTTAATGTGCAATTAGTATTTGTAGCCTGTGAGCTCAATGCCTTCAGTTTAACTGGGCAGTATTCTTTATAATATTAGTATTTCTATATATCTTTAATACCAAGCTAAAATGAAATTATTTAATTATTTAAACAGTTTCAAAAAAGAGAATAGACATTTATTTGGAAGCTTAATGAAAAAAATTAGAAATTCCCCACCAATTCAAAAATTACCCACATAGATCCCGCTCTCACATGTGTAAAATACAATTGACTCTATTTTGAGAAGGATGTTGAAAGGTGTGTGGGAGGGGAGGTGGGAGGAATTAATTCGTTGGATTTATAGAACAAGGAGATTCAAAGTCAAAAGTAATATAAAAAACTCAGCACTGAATAATAAATCAGAAATAAGTGATGGAAAATTGAATCCATGTGATTTTGAAGCTTTTTTAAAACTGAATAAATAAAGAGCATCTTATGAAAATATTCGTTACATGGAGATAGGTATTTCGCTGTATGGAGACTGTTTTACATGTAATCATGGGAAAAGGGGAACGTTCCTACAAAAAATTCGTTATATACAGAATTTCGATGTATGGAGTTTCGTTATAGAGAGACTCGACTGTATTACTATTTTGTTTAATCGGAGCATTTTTACAATCAAACAGAAAATATTTTCTTTAACAAAATACTGGTGTCTAAAAATGCGGAAATCTTATCCCTGCATGCATGATTCTCGCCATTGCGCCAAATCGCGACAAAAGGCTTCTTTTGGCGAATAAATGAATAATCAAATTCGCCAAATAGTGAGTGCTCCATTTCTGTTCTTTGTACATGTGCTAATGCAGTAATGATTCTTATTTGCATTGCTGAACGATTCACATCACTTTAAATATTTAATCGCATTCTGACATTAACATTGCTCTCTAATATAAAGATACTGACTAAAACCCAATTCAGTTTAGCATTAGCCAAATCACTGGTAGGATTATGCGATAAGTATTTTTTTACTTTTAGTTAATGACTAAATATGTACCGCCGTCGTCTGGGTAAAAACACACACAAAAAAAATTATTCGCATCAAGCACCAAATAGAGCAATGTTTTGCTACTTATGAAATTAGCCGTCTACCATATTATTATACTACTTATGCAAAATATTATTGGCTGGTCAATTTTTTCTAGACTTTTCGGTTAGAGTCGAAATCTCATAGCAATTTTTAGTATATATTTTCACAATTGTGAATCAAAGGTAGCTGTTTTGATTTTTATTTACAATGAATGTTAAAAGAAAGTCTGAAAGTTTTATACAGTTAGGAGACATTTAAAATATATTACTTTATTTTTAATCCTTTTTAAAGCGGATAATTGAATTTTTATTTTATAAGCAATAGCAAAAAAAAAAAAAAAATAAAAAATAAAATAAAATAAAATAAAATAAAATAAAATAAAAATAAAAAATAATAATAGTAATAATAATAATAATAATAATAATAATAATTTATTTCAAAGCATGTTGAAAAAAATGATACAGTAAAGAGTTAAACATATATTTTTCATCGCTTCACGCCAAATCTACTTTGCTAGCATTTTTTTTTTTCATTTGGCTATTATTTTTTTTTTTTTTTCTGATTCACCAGATCGCTAATGTGGATCATAAGCCAGTGAGAACCCCGCCTGCATGTTATATGAGTCCCATTTTAATTTTAAAAAATCTTATGAAATCGCATAAAAATAATCAGAAACATTTCGTCCCTGGCAGTCACTGAGGCTTAATAATAAATCTTTTGGAGGGAATTTTTGGAGATAATTTACAAAACATACCGTTAAAATTCTCAAAAAGGTCTATCGTTACACCGCTATTTACAAATACTGGTAAAACACTTTTATAGCAATAAATGTGTTGACGTGGAGAAATCAATTATGACATTTTTTTTTAATTATAAAATTTTGTGTAGTTTAAAAATATCTCTAAAAATTATTTCAAGTAATAACAACGCATGCATATTCGAATTACTTCCCACCATCTTACGTCATGATTTAAATAACATGCGTAACAAATACATATACAGTCAGCTATCGTGGATTCGATATCGGATAATTCGAATCTTCGCTTAATCCGAACTAAACACAAAGTACCGAAATTTTCGAATTCAAGGAGAGCCGACCAGCTGACTCTCGTTAACAGCAAAACTAATGTTTTGGTGTACATCGCTTAATAGGTGGCGCTGCTAGGCTACATTTTTTACGATTTACGCAACAGCTCTATCTCAAGAAGTAATGCACGGATTTTCACCAAACTTTAGACTTAGTTAATCCTGGATATGAACTAATTCAATTTACGTTTTGGTGTCAGTCACTCAACAAGTGGCGCTGCTATGCTGCATTTTTCATGATTTTCGCAATAGCGCCATCTCAAGAACTAATGCACGAATTTTCATCAAACTTCGGGTACAGGTATAGCTTGATAAATATTATTGTCGAATATGTTTTGGTGCGAATCACCCAAAAGGTGGTGCTTTTATGTTGCATTTTTCCGATATTCGTAATAGTCCTATTTTAAGCACGGAATATCACGCCTTTAGAATCCTCACGACGGGCATTTAATTTTGACACTGGTGGTAGCGAATTTTCAAGTAGTAACGTGTATGAGATAGAAGAAAGTTTTGGTTTGCCATATTAAGCTAGGTTTATTGTAGGCGTAGTTAATTTTTCAGCTCTTTTTTTTTTTTTTTTTTTTTTTTTTTTTTTTTTTTTTTTTTACAAAATATTTTATTAGGCCTTTTTGTAAGAGTGGTATATGCACCAGTTAGTGCAATTTCCGGTATTGTATGAGTATTGTATCTGGTTTCTCTACTGATACACAATGTAAATGTAATAGCCTGTCCACCAAAGAAATTAAAAGAAGTAATTTGTTCGTGCTACATACTCCGTAATGTACAAAAAGCATGTTTTAGTGGACATCAGTGTTTCTTTTTAATTTGATGGTATTTGAAGAATCATAAAATCATTAAAATGAACCCCAAACAATTTCTCATCATATATTATAATGTAATAGAAAAGTCTTGTGATTCGTTGTAAACGAACTATAAATTTTACTTGTTCTATACTCAAGAAAAAGCATGTCATAGTCCTCCTCAATGACGTATAATTCCGTTATGACTGAAATGTCAATCGTAACATTAAGGCTGTTTTCAGCTACTTGCTCAAGAAGGCAAAACATTTTGACACATTTATAATGGCTTTATTTAACAGAGCGATATAAAATTGACAGACCAGACTGTGGAAGCGATTTGGAATCGAGCCGTGTTTTCAATTTTTTGATCAATAAATTACCCATCGAGTTATAAGCGTTTTTGATCAGGTGACAATGTACTTTTCTTCCTTCGTCGACTGGTTTTTCTGCTTCCATCGAAAAATTCGGTTCAAAGCGCCCACTTCGACACTGATTTTTGAAGGATCTATTGTGTTTCAAGTAAAACGGCTAAATGAGTGCGATAAGATAGTTTCTGAACAACAACACCTGCTAGCTTTATGCATTTCCGAACAAAAATAAATCAAAACTTATGTCATAAATTTGCCCTATTTCATTTAAGAATACTAAAACCAGCGCAAGCGATCTCCCCCCTTATACCATAATGTAATTGGAATTTTTTGCATGTCCCTTTAAAGTAAATGAACTATAAATACTCCTCAGATACTAATATTATATAATAACAATACTAAATATTATAGAGTAATCTTTAATAACCTATATAATTATATGGCAATAAGTATATTTACGAGCATTAGAGCGTTAGAGGTCAAATGGCTAGAAAGAGAGTCCATTAGTAATAAAAAATAATTCAATATATATTTATTTTATGTTTTTTAATGTTTTTGCAATGCAAAATCTTAAAATAAAATATAATAATTCTAAAAAATTGTCAAAAATGTACTTTCTGAGTTCCCATCTATCATCAAACTTTATGTACAAAAAACAAATTTTAATTTTTTTTTGCTATTAAATCTCATAAATAAACACTGGTATCTGAAGAGGATATGATATGTAGATTTGTATGTATACTTGACACTATGCTAAATTTAGGAAAAACATAACACAATTAAAAATTTCTCTTCAACAATTTCCGTCAATAAATAGAAATTTACTCGAATTGTTTTATGCAGCCC
The DNA here is from genome assembly GCA_964019185.1 of Maratus speculifer. NCBI lineage: Eukaryota > Metazoa > Arthropoda > Arachnida > Araneae > Salticidae > Maratus > Maratus speculifer. The sequence goes on along the minus strand of OZ025301.1, from coordinate 148,766,159 downwards.
TGTATATAATCCATAGAATTTATATGTACTAATTAATATGCAAAAACTTAGTTACATTTATAAATACATTGAAAGCGCGCTTCCAACAATTATTGTCAATATATAGTACGGTGGCCGAATTCTTTTGCATGTTCCTGTATATGAACGATAAATGTTATGCATACCCCATTTTATAGTAAGCATCTTGTATGACTTCAGTGCATCTTAGTGATATATATCAATCGATATATTTTTGATATAATGTAACATTATTAAAGTACACTGCAAACGACTTTTTCCAATAGATCACGATATAACGGCATTCTTTTGAGTGACCTATAAATAATACACCCTTCATTTTGAATATCGAACATGGCATGGTAAATCACAGAAACATATATCAATTACATTTCAATCCGATTACATTGAAATTAGCGCAAATTAGAGTACGGTCAGACGGAGAGACAAACAGACAGTCTGCCACACAAATCAAAATTATTAACATTTCTCAACTTGTTGGAAAGTGTTAAGAAAAGAAAATAATAATCAAGAAACACAAGTAATATAAAAGTATGCTAGAGTGAAATAGATCTAGTGTAAAAGTACCCAATTTGCTTTGGAAATTAAAAATAATACAGGCTATATTTATGTGAATTAAAGCATGACCAGATAGATATACGACTACTTACATAGACGGACAGACAGACTGCCAAACAAACTGAATTTATAAACAATATTCGAATATTTTTGAAAGTGCTAAAAAGGAGAAAATAATACAAATAAATACATTAGACTAAAAAGTATAAAAGTAAGATAAAAGTATAGAGATAGCATAAGAGTATATAACTAGTATAAAAGTATCTATTTTTTTTTTTTTTTTGATAATTTAAAAGAATTTCGGCTATAGTTACGCAAGTTAAAACACAGTCAGGCAGAAAAACGGAGAAAATAAAAAAAGGAGAACGTTGTACAAATAAATACACTAGACTAAAAAGTATAAAAGTAATATAAAAATATAGAGATAGCAAAAGACTATACTATAACTAGCATAAAAGTATCCAATTTTCTTAGAAAAATTAAAAGAATTCCGACTATATTTACGTGTATTAATGCACGGCCAGGCAGAAAAACGGCCAGACACACAGACAGACAGACTGACAAACCAAATTTATAAACACTTTTTGACTATGTTAAAAAATTTTGTAAAAAATAAAAAAAAATAAAAAATAAAATAAAAAAATAAATAAAATAAAAATAAAAAACAAGAAATACAAATAATATAAAAGTACACTAGACTAAAAAGATACATAGAGAGCTTTAAAGTATAAAGCTAGTATAAAAATTCCAAATTTGATTTGAAAAATTCAAGGAATCAGAAAAATCTATTCTTACCTTTCTATCGTCTTAGAATCTCCGACTTTTCGCTTCGAGTTCGACAACAACGCCCTATAAAAACCCCGGCTTACGAAACACCCGCACTATTTATTTGAGAGCAGTTCATTATTTTTTATGTATATCATCATCCTCCCCCCTACCTGGTATTTTTTTACAAAAGAGGAAGCGTGATAGGTCATCCCGGCAAGTTCAAGTTTATGAAACCTGTTTTTCTCCATGTGAGGTAGGGGTCATCATGCCTTTTTTTACCCTCCAGTTTCATAATTCAAATGCAGATAGTGGAGATGCAGCCGGGAAATTAATTTAAATAACGTTTTATAATTTTCCTCTTTGTTTTTTAGCTGCTACTGTTGATGGAATATATTTTGGAAATAATAATGGAAACATTTTTCGGTTTGATGCAGTGCAAAATCAACAGTATTTATTTTATACCATTTGCTCTGTGAGTGGACAGCTATGCATAAATTTAAAGAATATATTTCGTTAATTGTCATGCAATTCAAAATTTTCGTTTTTTAGCACTTTCCAACAAAGTTGAAAAGTGCTTATGCATTCGGTTTGTCTGGCCGGATGGCCGTCTGTCCGTCTGGCCGGATGGCCGTCTGTCCGTCTGTCCGTCTGTCCGCGCTCTAACTCCCGTAAATATACTCGGATTGCTATGAAATTTTTATAGGTTATTGATGTTTACCCTAGCACGAACCCTATTGAAAATGAAGTAGCTACCATGATAAGTTTATCTACAGGGCGAATCAAAAGTTTCCCAATACATTATGGCCTATGAGGAAAAATCGTTAATATACTCGGATTTCCATGAAATTTTAGGACGTTATTGAGGTTTACCCTAGCACGAACCCTATTGAAAATGAAGTATCTACCATGATTAGTTTATCTACAGAGAGAATCAAAAGTTTCCCATTACATTACGGCCTATGGGGAAAAATCATTAATATGCTCCGATTGCCATGAAATTTTAGGATGTTATTGACGTTTACCCTAGCACAAGTCCTATCGAAAATGAAGTTTCTACCATGATTAGTTTATCTACAGGGCGAATCAAAAGTTTCCCATTACATTACGGCCTATGGGGAAAAATCGTTAATATAGTCGGATTGCCATGAAATTTTAGGACGTTATTGACGTTTACCCTAGCACAAGTCCTGTCGAAAATGAAGTTTCTACCATGATTAGTTTATCTACAGGGCGAATCAAAAGTTCCCCATTATATATTTTAAATATATTAAGCTTTTTCATGTATAATAAAATTGATATATGTCTCTGAGGCTTAATATAAATTATACGCTATTGTCTTGCATAATATGAAGTACATAGCATTTACAGGGCCACACAAAAGATTTCAAATAGTATATTTTTTCCGAAGTACCGTATATGTGTCCGATGATGGTTGATGGAGGGATGAAATGCATTTTAATTATGATATGCGCGTTTATATTTCGCTAAATATGTGCACATTATATGGTGTGTATAAATGTTATAGTTGATATACAGGGCTACCCATAAAGAGCTCACCAACGTTACTTAATATGAGCGTAAATTATTTAAACGTGGTTCTTAAATAAGCTATGCATTTTTACGCTGAGCTTCATTCAATTTACTGAGAAATGTTTGCAGAATATAGATAAAAGGATATACAGGGCCACGCAAAGAATTCGGTACATGGACGCGTATGAATGATGATTTATGAGAATGTGATTTCAGTTGTTTTAAAAGTGTTTTAGTTTACAATAAATTTTAGCCTAATGCTGACGTGTAATAAAGGTACAATGTAAGCTACAGGGCTGAACATAAGTATCCAAGTATGTTTCCATCTAATAGTATGAATTGCTGAAAAAGAAATTTCAAGCTACTGGGTATTTTCTTGCTAAGCTAAATTTTCCCATTATATGAACTGACATATGAAATACAGGGCTGTTCTAATGTACTGGAATACATATTTGGGTATATTTGGCTATACACTATTATTTCCCTAAATAACAAAGTTTTGTTAAAGATTTCATTAAGTGTTGGAAAGTGCTTCATAATCTATGCTTAACGCATGATTTTTCATACTTGTTTTTTTTTTCCCTTAAGTCTAATTAAAATCTATTTACCGCCGTTATTATTACAGTGAAACCTCCGAATAAGGGACACCTACGGGACTGGAATTTATGTCCCTTAAATAGAGGTGTCCCTTATTCAGAGTTCTTGGATTTTTTTTATTGATTGTTCAGAATGACATAAAAAATAGCAAAATATTAAAGTTCAAATTTAAACGCACCCGAAGGTTATAAATTATATTAATCAAGCACAAAAAGAATAAGGAATTAATTCAATTTTAAGTTGATTACTGAATCATTAAATAATTTGTAGAATTATTGATTTGTATTTTTTGCATAAATATTTGTGTACATGCAAAAAGTACAATAACATTCAAAAGAATCTTATTTGAAGTCATCAATAAAAAAAAGGGATTGTTTTGCCGATTTCAATTTTCCTAATGCAAAATCTTTCAAATATTATTTACCATACATATAAGTTTTAGTCCTTCATTATAAACAGTATTTACGAAAAAAGGTATTTGATTGTTTTGCATATTTTAGATCTGTGAAATTCTTTCTTTCATTTTCCTTTCTCCTTCACTTTCAGAGTCATTTTCATAATTTTCAGCTTAACTTTCAATAGGGATAAATGCACTTCGATGTCTTTTCATCTGAATTGTGGGTAAACAAATGCTCATTAATTGTGTTTTAAACCTCTGTATCAATATGACTGGGTGTCTGATAAGTTCAGAAAATTCTGTATATTTATTTTCATCACAGACTACCTTATTATGTGAAATGCAAAACAGCATATTTCTTTATAAAATTTCTTTATCGCACCAGTAACAAAGAAAAATAAAATTTGCCCTATTTATTTAGAACTTTTTTTTAACACATTTGCCTCCGAAAGATGTGGTGATAGTTAATGCCGCACTGTAGAAGTGGCTTTTTCCCAGAGGCCGATTTACTTTTTATAACAAAAAATCAGTGAAAGATTTTCCCGCGTGCGACTTGCTATTGAATATCATCCCACATCACGCGCTGGCGCGTGATCGGCGGTGAATGTGTTAAGATTATGTACTTGAAGAAAACTTTTTCAAAAAAAGTGAAGTTAATGGAATAAAATTTGTGTAAGAAATGCCCGAGTCGAAAGGATTAATCTCATTTTCAAGTGTCCCTTATTCAGAGGTAAATACATTACTCTCCCTATACCAGGGGACTGGGACCGGAATTTTTGTCCCTTAAATAGAGGTGTCCCTTATTTGGAGGTTTCACTGTATTATTTTTTTTTTTTTTTTCTTTTTTTTACTTTAGATTAAAAAAAATATTTGATGAGTTTACAGTATAATAGTGGCAGCTCGGTCATCAACATTAAAACGCAATCAGTTTACCAAGTCATAACTTGGTGGGAAAACATTTAAGATCCCGATTTTAACGGTTGACTCGAATAGTGGCTCTTCCAGGGTTAAGCTTTTGAGGGAACTAGCATATTTTAGAGGTCTATGTTTTCGAGATTTTGCTCTGAATGTTGGAGAGCTCGGTCTGGCTTTTAGCTCACAGGCTGTCAAAGCATGACAGCTTATGTGCCCGCCCGTTCTGTATGTATGTATATACGCGTGTGCGTTTGTACGTAATGCGATAGTCATGATAAAAATATCCGATTCATTTGAAATTTTGGATATAGGCTTATTATAAGGCGCTTCCCTGATTTGCTTTGAGAGTTCATTCGAAAAATACAAGAAGGGGAACGGGAGTTAATGCCCCTCCCCATAATTTATTTATATAAAGGGTTTTTCATGAAGAATTATCAGTTATCGCTCAACTCTTAGGTATAGGATCATTCTGATAAGGCACCTCCGTGATTAATATAGGGTGTTCATTAGATAAGAATTAAGCAGGAGATCAAGGGCTAATGCTCCTCCTTTTAATTTATATTAATGGGTTTTTCATGCAGAATTATCAGATTTAGTCCAAGTCTTAGATATAGGATCATTCTGATGAGGCGCCAACGTGATTAGTATTGGGTGTTTATTGGATAAGTATTAAGAAGGGGAATGGAGGCTATTTCCTTCCTTAATTTATTTTTCGAAGGGCATTATTATATAAGGCTGTAAAGTACAATTAGTGTGCATAGCCGGTGAGCTCTATGCCATCAGTTTAACTGGGCAACATTCTTTTTATTTTTACATTTGATTCAAAATAGACAAGATGTGTCGAGCCTGACATACATTTTTTTCTGTTGGCATGCTGCAGAGCGAAGACTAAGGGTGGAGATGGGGGTGGGGCAATCAGCGAAACCTGGGAGTGGGGTTCTGAAAATTTTTGATGGGGCTGATTCAGAAGACTTAAACCTCTTTTTTTAATTAACAAGGAAACATTATTATAAGTGGTGAATATTTAAATGCTAATTTTAAAATTTCACAAAAAAATTTATAAATTAAAAAAAATGTAAAAAGATTTTTTTTTTCAAAATTACTATTATGCAGAACCTATTAAAAATAATAAAAATAAACTTTCATAATTTTGGAAAACTTCAAATAATTAGTATACTCTCGTGTACTGGGACGGGCTTCAGTCCCCTTAGCTCCCCTTGTGAGTTCGTCAATGAACTCCTAGGTTTAATATTGCGCTTTGCTGCACCCAAAAGTATGAAAACATCGAAGATTGGGAGCAGAAAAACATAATGGTAAGCCTATGAATCAACCGCTAAATTCGGATTTTTAAGTATTCTCCACCTGCAAACCCGATTAAAGCGGTTGATTTGTAGGTTTACAATTTTGTTTTCCTGCTCCTAGTCCTCTCTGTTTTCATATCTTCGGGTGATTTGGTTGGGTCAGATTCTGAAGTTGAAATTAGGAGCTATGTATACACAACGTTATCAAAATTTTGGCAATTTTGGACTTCCTAACGATATTCTACATAATCATTCCCCGAATCCTCCCTCTCTATTGATAAAAGGTGGAATCCGTCGAATTTCGACGAAAACAAAAATGTTCAAGAAGTAACTGTTTCATTGATTTATAATAAACCTACAAAATTAGCTTCTGTAAAAAATGCGTATTACAATGGTCAGTCTAACTCTCAAACAAATGTTATTTAAAGCTAAAATTAAGGAAAAAAAATACTATTTCTATAAATCTCAGTTGTCCAAATTATTAAAATTAAGCTTTAATCGCATATGTAAAAAGATAATAATAAAGAAAAATATAATAAAGATCAGTTATTAAGAGGAAGTTATCAATTGAGGCTCTTATGTTTGATAAAAATGCGTATGGAAAAAAAAAAAAAAAAAAAAAATCAAATTGACACGATTTTAGAATTTCACGTGAAATCTAAGCCCGTCATAATTTTCATCTTCTCAAAATTTACATGCGCACACTTCAGTTTTTTATCAATTTTAAGAGAAAATGGCGTATTTCTGTTGCCACGATTACAAAATTCGTATTCTCAAAATTATAAAAAAATTAATGTGAAAAATAAATTGAGATACAGCTTTCAAAAAAATTGCATTTAAAAGTACATATTTTTTTTCTATACGATGGTGTAAAAATTGAAAATGTGCGTTGTTTAAAAGTATAAAATTTGTAGTACCGAAAATTGCAAAACCGAATTGCATGTGCAATTGTTGCCATTCAAATATGACGCATACGTTACGCACAGATACGCTTGGCCTTTATAATATAGATAGATAGTTCGCAATGATTAAAAATTCTGCTATTTATACAATTTTTCTTTCTTTTTCTTTTAATACGTTTGCAATAACAAACAGTATTATTCGCATACTTTGAGGATTTAAATGAAGAGAAGTCAATAAAATATTACTAGCAAATAATAGTTTGAGAAAATGTATTCTATTTAAAAACACATCTTTATGTTACACAGTACATTCAACAATAATAATGTCTTTTTCACTTGCCCGCTTGACGGGAGAGGGTAAGTATAATTTCTTATCAACAAAACAGGTGATCAATATTCACACCATTTTTAGATGAATTTATAATTATGTAATTTCTCAGCACTTTTAGTCATCGTCCAGTCCGTCCGCCCGTCTGTTTGTCCGCATATAACAACGCAAAAACTTGAATTATTTGAAATTAAAATATATGATTGGTGCATAATTTTGTCGAATCTTTTCAAATTTCATGAAAATCGGATGTATAGTTCAAATACAGGGATCCACTACATTGCAGCTATTGGGAATAATGGTCTTACACTCTTTCGAAGATAATGACATTGATATACATCTATGAAGTATATACTAAAATATACATTCTGTACAATATGTTGTGCACAGAATACTTGTCATTAATTTACAAGGCCACACAAAACTATTCCATTGCATAATGGTTATTGGGGAAAACATTATTTGGGTGCGTTTTAATATTATTAAACTATTTATCATTTTAATTAATTTAATTTTCATTTTAATACGTAAAATTTCATATTTAATTTTCATTATAAATACATATGTATGCAAAACTATTGTTATAACAAACTAAAACCTAAAAAAATAAATATTTTTAAAAATAGTTCAACATGAGCATTTTTACTTGAAAAAGTATTAGACAAAAATAGTATTTTTTGAAATTTTATTTCGTCGCCAACCGGTGATAAATTGCCAAATAAACAAAATGTTCATAATTTTTTTACAAACACTCTATCGTGGTTCCGCCGCATTTTTTTTTTTTTTTTTTTTTTTTTTTAACATATATATCCACATGAGAATGATATTCTCTAATTTTTTCAGAATTTTCTGAGTATGCCCGTATGGAGACCTTCCTTGTTAGTGCTTTAAAATATACAGACCTATCAGTCAAAATGCTAATTTTTGAAAAATTATATCTCATGAGGGAAAAGAAATAATAGCGCACACTCAGAGCATAATCAAATTAAAAAGAAAAAAAAAATGTAAATATCTCCAAACATGTCCAAGAAAAAAGGCAACTGTTATCATTTTTCTTCCTAAATCATAAAAAATTAAACACTGAAAATTCTCAAAAATGATAATTTCCGACAGTTACTAACTCGGAAAGAAGAGTTGGTATTCACATGTAATTTGCTGAGAGGTCCTTTTCTATATACAGTGTATAACTTCCAAATTGTTTTCGGTTCTTAGAAGTCAGCTATTATATAAAGCTGTTTTTTATGATGGCCACTTATCTACATGAGGGACAAAAGCACAGAAGGGGAAGGTGTTACCCTTCATGGGGGTCTTTCTAAAGAAACCTAACTCTTATTTACTCAAGGAAATTCAAGGTTCGAAGAAAACAATGGAAAACTCTGAACGATTAGACCGACCGTCGCAATTTGGTTAGAACCCAGTACATGCCCCCTATCAGCTTTGAGAGCAGAATTTCTCGGCTACTGGTGGGTCGCTACTGTATAAAGATAATCGATATCAATAAAATGTGACTTGCGCAATTTACATTGAGGTCCGTACTCTGCAGATTTACTAGCAAAAATGCGTAACTATGAATAGAAAAGACTTCTTAAAAACAACATGAAAAATACTTACATTTTCTAGATCTTTCGAGCTAATATTAGCAACTTTGATTTAACAACCAATCGATTTAACGTTCTTTTTGTCGGGTTCGTTAAATAGCGAGTCTACTTTATCGATTTTTCGGTCAAAAAACGATTAAAAATGGTTACTTTATTTAACAGTGGCATATGTTTGACAGGTTATGCAACAATTATTTCGGGGAAATTCATTAATTATTGCTGATTTTGAACTATTAAAGTTGTAAGCTATATTATTTTAAAGAAAAAAAAATATAACATTACATAAAATCGAAAATTATATAAGATCGAAAAAAAAAAAAAAAAAAAATTAAACTGATGTCAAATTTTCCTGCAATCATCAATAAGTAAAACTCGTTTCATATTTTAAAACTAAAAAACAAAATATGCATTCAAAACTAATCATAAAATCTTCTAGAATAATTTACTCATGCTGTGTCAAATTCTGAACTTTTTCTCTTGTCTGCATTTTTTATTGATACACGATATGAGCTATTCGAAGTCATTGATATGAACTTGAAAGAAAAAGATATTACTTTCTTGAAATGAACTCTAATAGAAAGTTTAAGTATGAAATATGTTTATTGTTTAAAATGAAACAGAATTTGAATATATTATCTCGTAGTTTAATTTAAAAAAAAATCTTTTTTTTTTTTTATAGTTATGAATTTTGATTACACTTTCAGTCTTACCTCCTTGTTAAAGATATTGTAATGAAACTTTAACGGACTTTTTAGGTGCGTTCGTAATTATGTAAATACATAGCACCTATAGTTGTCGTTCAGTCCGTCCGTCTGTCCATCTGTCTGTCTGTCCGCATATAACAACGCAAAAACTACCCAACCGAATCTTTTGAAATTTAAAATATATAATTATTACATAAATATGTCGAGTCATTTCAAATTTTATGAGAATGGGATGGATAGATCAATTACAGGGACGATCAAATTATTCCGTTACATTACGGTCAATGGGGAAAAATGTTGCAAATGCATTTTAATCGTTTGAAAATTAAACTACATACTTATTACATAATTTTGTCAAGTCATTTCAATTTTTTTGAAAATAGGATGCATAGATCAAATACAAGGACAATGAAAAGTACTTCGTTACATTACAGTCAATGGAAAAAAAGTTTCAAATGCATTTTAATAATATTACACTCATTCGAACATAATAATATTGATATGCATCATAAAGTACATATTATAATATAGATTTTGCATAATCTGTTGTGCAAAGAACTTTTGTTATTGATTTACAAGTCCACACAAAAGTATTCCATTACATAATGAGTATAGAGAGAACATTGTATGTTGCGCATTTTAATTGTAATTAACTATTTAGAATTTTATGAGATTGATATATGAGAGTGATATTTTTAAAACTTCATTATCATACGAACGCACCTCATTTCCTACGTTTCACGTGCAATTTCCAACTTGTTTATTTAGCGTGCAGTTTAACCCTATCGTTATTTTGAGCCTATTTGAGGCTCCTACTTCGAATTGCTATAACCATGGCCGACTATATCTATAAGGCCCGTTTATTTGAGATTAATGCATAAAGTCTACCGCCAGAGGACGCTGATACTTTGCCCAAGTTATTTAGACCAATCATGTAAACCCTGAACCAAAACAATGACACCTGTGCATGTGCAAAAATGTGCACAGAACAGAAATCAGCTTATTCCATGCTAATTTGGGCAGGGTTTGCGTCACGTGGTCGAGCACGTGGTCCAATGAAATGGTTCAGGGTTTGAAGCTGTATCCAAGGGAAGCAAGCTATCGGATGAGCTCAGATGAGCGCAGAGGCAGTCGAGATTCTACGACCGTTCCATGATGACACAACTGCTTGTAAAATATGACAACCTGAATGACGTTGGTGAATCCCCTGCACCCATCGCTAAACTGTCATACCCTGTTCACACCACAAACTTAAGATATCTTAAGATCGCCGTGTTTGAGGTGGACCCTCCCGGAATTGGATGCCTGTTCACATTGAAAAATTTACCTAAGATATCTCAGCGAATGTCACTGTATCTCTGAACTGAACAAATGTAGCGTATGCGCATGCGCTTGAAATAAAGACGGCCACAACAGCCAATCAGTAAAAGCAAAGCTTTGTAGCCAATGAGAGTAGGTGGTTGTTCCTGTATCTAGATCGAGAGAGTTGAAACTCTCTGAGAGAGTTTGTAGAACTCTCTGAGAGAGTTCCAGGCCTGAGATATCTTAAATATCCGTAGTGTGAACAGGGTATCACTAAAATAAGAACATACTTCATGCGTCAAAAAAGACATGCGTCAAAAAAGCGATAACTTCGCCTAACTACCACCGCTTTTCCCACCCATGCACGCAAAGACTCATGGGATTTAACTAACGCAGAGGAAATTCGGTGGCAATCAGCTAGCAGCGAAGATCCAATGCAACGTACGCTTGTTATCCTTCTACTTCTTGTTACTTCTATATATCCGACTTCACTTTTTCGGCGGTATTTAGTGAAATGGGTCGGCTGGTAGTATATAGTCGGCGTTGCTATAACTTTGAATTTTGAAATGAGTTCTCTGAGACATTGGCAGGGCTGCTGTCTCGAATAATCCAATATCAAATTGCTATATTTGAAGGAAGAAAAGACGGATTTTTTTTCTTTTTCGTTTAATAATATCATTATATCGTTTAAAATACACAGGAGACTTCTAAATAGTTGCATTAATAATACTTTGATATCAATACTAGATCATGTCTAGCATTATTTATAATTGTTGCTTTAGAAAAGAACTAATTTTTTTGAGCTGCTTAATTTTTTGCGAGGTAAAAAATGTTTTATTATTCTTTAACCTTCCCTTAATATGTGCATGATTTCAAATTAATTGTAAACATGATAGATTCCTTAAAAAAATGTGGATGTGATGATGAGGCTCGAACAATAACAAAAAATTACAAACATTAAATAATAATAAAAATAAAAATCAGATGATTTATAACGGTATTTTAGAAGTACTAAAAGTTAGATAGATTTTTTCTGTACTTGTATAACAATTTGATGACGAGAAGATTCATTAGTGCTTCGTCAATATCAATTCAAGATGAATTAGAGTTCTAATGCGCTAATGAACTAAGATTTCATATTCAAATACATCCATGAGTCAAAAATGACTGCAACATAAGGGTTCATATTTGAACACATCTATGTAATCAAAAATGAGTAATATGTGTTTCTCAGTTTTGAGTACATTTGAACTGGAGCTATATATTTTGAGTATGTGACGTATTTAAAATTAAGACTTTTTACTCAAAAGTTTGAGAATTCTTCTGAATATTATACTAAGCACTTCTGAATATTATATTAAGCAAGTATATCCTTAAAATTTCTTATTCAAGCTTTAAAAACCGATGACACTTAGAGTGCGTCGTCCGTATCTTTTTTAACTAGAAACCACCCCTCTTTTATTAATTTTAATAAAACTTTAAAAATGTTCCATTTCTGTAACTTTTATAATACTGCTGAATATAGCATTCTGGGAAACATTTTAAAATAACTTTTATTTATAGTTAAACTTTTGAAACTTTTTGTGATGATTAACCATACTATTAATATAAACAAAATCACATAATAAAACTTATCATATATTTTTTAAAAAAGTTATATTTATATTTTATTAAAAAAGTGGGGTAAATTAAAATCGTTATAATTCGAAATATTATTAATAGTATTTCAGTTTTTTTCATTTAAATAAATAAAATAATATAAGCTTAAATTTTGATTGACCATTTAAAAATATATCAATTTAAATAAAAATTTAAAATATTTAAAATAAAAGTTTGAAAAAAAATTGATGTGATTTTTTTAATTATATTTTTAAAAGTATTTTTTTTTCCAAATTTTCTAAATCAAAATTAAAGTAAAACAATTGAAAAAGATATGTTTCAAGTTTGAAGCATCTATATTTAAGTTATAAAATTTAAATAAAAGAAATGGTAAAAAAAAAAAAAAAAAAAAAAAAAATCATGAAGAAAAACGCTTTTTCAAAAGAAATTGTTTCTATAACAATCATTGAATGAAAGCTAGATTTTAAAAATAAACCAAAAGGAAGTAATGGATATTTCCTGTTTCAATTAAGATGTGAACATGTAGATTTCACCTTATGTATTTTAAATTTCAAACGATTCGTTTCGGCAGTTTATTCGCTGTTATATGTGGACAAAGAGACAGACGGACGAATTCTATGAACGACGACTACGTATTTATGTAATTACTAACGCACCTAAAAATGGAAGGCACATAAAATGCACTTTATATTACATCAAATATTACTACAAATACATTACTTTTCTACGTATATTACTACGAATCGCCCGTGTCTTTCAATATTTAAAATGTTTATTCGAATATGCATATACCGTCACGATATTTATGTTATTTGCTTCCTGGTTATAGATATGTATATAACCAGCAGTTAAAATATGTATAAAACTCACGTGCAAAAACAAACATGCATTTACCTGCCTAAAATTAATGCCCTCGGAGTTAACAATTAAAATATAAATACAAATAACTTAAGTTTTACTGCGAGTACAAATAAATAAAAAGTTTGACCTTTTCATTTGTTTTCTTAACTGATAAAAATGTACATTGAAAGCTAACCATAAAATCTACTTGAATAATTTATCCGTGCGTGTCAAATTCTGAACTTTGTTTCTAGTCAGAATTTTTTCTTGATATACGAGCCGACCTATTCAAACTCATTGATATGAACTTGAAAGAAAAATATATTACTTCCCTGAAATGAACTCTAATAGGAAGTTAAAGCATGAAATATTTTTTTTTATTGTTTAAAGAGATAAGATTTGAATATAATAATCGCGCAGTTTATTAATAACAAAAATGTGTCGTTTGCTTTACAGAGATGAGTTTTGATTGCATTTTCAATTTTACCTTCCGGTTAATGGTTGAAGACTTATGATGAAAATTACATGCGATGTTATTCTTTTGATTAAATAGCGATAAAAACGTTGCAAGGGGCTGTACATATATATTTTTTTCACTTTAGGAGGGGGGGGGGGTTGTCTGGAACTTAATAAAAGTTTTGCATAGGGAAAGAGGATTTTGTCTTTTGATATCGTTGTCATTTTTAATCGAACCAAAATTTTCATTTTTTTAATTACATTAATATAGGCCATGAATTTTTTTCTTACTTTTTATCGATTTTTATGAAAAAATGATAGTATTATTAAAATCATTAATTTTATTATAAAGTCATCAAAATATGGAATGTCCCACCGTCCAGCATTTCGATATGTGCATACAATGCATTGCTAAAGAAACAAATTTCGAAAATATTTGTTATATTATGAAGTAAAACTATTCAGATGTGGCAATTCCAAAACTTTCTTCTATCTTATGCATGTTAATACGGGCGATAGCTGGCTGGGATTTTTCGCTCAGATAACCTTATTGGTCTTAATATCTGGTCTATCATTTAGACAACTCTAAAAAATATTCTTTGGAAATATTAAATTCGTATGATAAATTTACTAATTAGTTTGATTGTGTTAAAATAATAGTATATCTATGTATCCATCGTTATATGGAGTTCCATTAGCTGCGGTTTATTCTGACGAGCTGTCTAAATGACAGAACAGATGTTATGAGCAATAAGGTTATCTGAGCGAAAAATCCCAGCCGGCTATCGCCCAGTTAGCTTAACAGGTAAAGCATTGGCCTTGTAAGCCAAGTATCTGGTTTCGATTCCCAGCCTGGGCAGTCTTTCACTCAGTTTGAAATATTCAATTCGTATAGCATTATTTTATTCTTAATATTCTTGGTAAGGATAGAAAAAACTTTGTTTCACCTTAACCTTAAGATATATCCTAAATACGTATCTATATCCATTGAATATTCGTGCATGTTGGATTGCGTATGCACTGTAAAAAAACGGACGATGTGACGGAAATTGTACTGGTATTCGGGACGCCAGTACTATTTACTGTTTTTTTGCGAAAAAAATTCCGTAAATTCAACCCCCCCCCCCAAAAAAAAAGAAAAAAAAACTGGAAAATTTTCTGGAATTTACAGAAATGTTTCCATTAAAAAACAGTAAATTGTGCAAGAATCTCAATTACCAGTAAAATTTCCGTAAAATCGTCCGTTTTTCTCCAGTGTATGCATATAATATATGAGGACCCCAGAAGCCAAGGGGTATAAGTGACAAAATTGAAAAAAATGAGTTAAGTGCACAGGGTAGCTGGAAATATGCTTTTTTCATTTCAGGTAAAGAAATAAGGTCATTTTCTTATTATTTGCTGAGTGATAGAGATAAACCACTTTTTTCGAAAAACAAACAATATTGATTAATTATACATTTAAAGAAAATTGTACTCTATTTTTTTAACAGTTATTGAAATGAGAGTTCAAAGATTAGAATGCAACAAGCAGATGTTCCCTATTTCAATTTAGTCAATTGTTATTGATGTTCCAATTTAACATCAATTATCTTTAGACTCAATTTACTCCAAATCGACATTTTGTCACTTGTACCCCTTGGCTTCTGAGGTCGTCATATATGTTACGGTCAATTTTATCAATCGTTTATTAATAATAGTAACTGGTTATTATGAGTAATAACCTAATGATATTCAAATAAACCGTTTAACGTAATAAATGTATGAGAATTTATCAAATTAACCGGTTATCTATATTATAAAAGCCAAACGTATCTGTGCGTAACGCATACGACATTTTGTGAATGGCAACAATTTCGGTTATTTCGGTTTTTTAACCGACTTCCAAAAAGGAGAGGAGGTTATTAATTCGACGCGTATGTATTTTTTTTTATGTATGTTCACCGATTACTCTGAAACTATGCATCCGATTAATTTGGTTTTGGTATTAAATAAAAGAGCTTGCTCTCGAATTAGTACCACTTTCGTTTCATAGAAATTGGTTCAGTACTTTTTTAGTAATTAGGCAAAAACTAATATAATTAGTGGTTTTTCGCTAAATAAAAGTCATCAAATCAGTGGTTGAATAAGTTCTCTGATTACAGTGTCGACAAAATGGCCGAGTGGTCTAAGGCTCCAGATTTAAGCTCTGGTTCTCGAAAGAGAGAGAGCGGGTTCGAACCCCACTCCTGACAGACATGTGTACGATAACCTTTTCCGCGTTATAATTTTTACATATATATTTTATAAATTAAATATTAATTTCGCTATTAAGAATATTTTGTATTTAACCGTTAGCACAGAGTATCAGAGAATTTTTATCAAATCAATACTTTATCAGTGAAAGAGTACTAAAATAATAGACTTGCGAAAAGTAACATGATCTTGAATAAGCTGGCCAAATAGATTGCAGTCAAAATAGCCTAGCGGTCTAAGGCGGATGATTTAAGCTTTGGTTCTCAGAAGAGAGCGTGGGTTCGAACCCCACTCCTGACGTACTGTGTTTTTTTTTCTTATTATGATTTTTTTAACCGACTTAAAAAAAAAGGAGAGAGGGTTATGATCAATTCGACGCGTATTTATTTTTCGTTATGCTTCTTCACCGATTACATCGAAACTATCCAGCCGATTAAACTAGTATTTGTGCTAAATGAAGCTACCTAAAAGTAAAAAGCTACCTATTGCAGCCGTCCGGGGGAAAGCACTTCCGGAAAATTTTGGTATATTTTCACCGATCATGACCCCCAGACCCCAAAACCACCCTCCGTTTATATGTTGACATATATATATATATATATATATATATAACCATATATATATATATATATATATGTATCTGATTTCTGTCATGCGATAACTAACGTATTTATGAACCGATTTGAATGAAACTTGGTATGTACATAGTACATACAAATGTCTCGACCGAGTTCGTTGGTCAGCATCATCCTCCATTTTGTTTCAAAATGGCGGCCATTTTAAATTTTTAAAAAAATTTAAAATTTAAAATTAAATGCGAAAAAATTAAAAGTTGAAAAATATTTTCCTTTTACGTGTTAGAACTTAAAACAAAGATTCCAGAACACTTTTTATTTTGTCTATATCTTAAAAAATGACTGAGTTATAGCACTTTGAATTTTTCTTATGGCTGACATTTTGAAACGATCTGATTTTTGTCACGTGATAACACGCGTATTTATGAACCGATTTCAATGAAACTTGGTATGTACATAGCACATACAAATGTCTCGACCGAGTTCGTTGGCCAGCATCATCCGCCATTTTGTTTCAAAATGGTGGCCATTTTAAAATTTTAAAAATTTTAAAAATTTAAAGTTAAATGCGAAAAAATCAAAATTTGAAAAATATTTTTATTTTACGTGTTAGAACTTAAAACAACGATTCCAGAACACTTTTTATTTTGTCTATATCTTACAAAATGATTGAGTTATAGCACTTTGAATTTTTCTTATGTCTGACATTTTGAAACGATCTGATTTTTGTCACGTGATAACACGCGTATTTATAAACCGATTTCAATGAAACTTGGGACGTACATAGTACATACAAATGTCTCAACCGAGTTCGTTGGCCAGCATCATCCACCATTTTGTTTCAAAATGGTGGTCATTTTAAATTTTTAAAAAAATTTAAAATTTAAAATTAAATGCAAAAAAATTAAAAATTGAAAAATATTTTTCTTTTACGTGTTAGAACTTAAAACAACGATTCCAGAACATTTTTTATTTTGTTTATATCTTATAAAATGACTGAGTTATAGCACTTTGAATTTTGCTTATGGCTGACATTTTGAAACGGTCTGATCTGAACGATCCACAATGTTGCTTTAAAATGGCATACACTTTATGATATCATAGAATTTGGTGACTCTCTAAATCGCTTAAAATAAAACCAGGTTGAATAAAAGATGACTATTTTCTAAAAATTCCTATTAATATTCAGTCTTGACAAAAACTAGTTTCAATCTTATAAAATCTCTAATTTTATAAGATTATTTCCGCTAATTTGAGCTTAGTATTTTTGAACAATGTAACTTACCTTAAAATAAATAAATAAATTTATAAGTATATGAAAGCTACCTCTTCCTCCCGGCATTGCCGGAAGGACTTTTACATTTTTACACCGTCGTATAGAGAAAAAAATGTACTTTTAAATTCAATTTCTTTGAAAGCTGTTTCTCAATTTATTTTTGGAATATTAATTTTTTTACAGTTTTTAGCACCAATTTTGCAATTGTGGCAACAGAATCACTCCATTTTCTCTTAAAAATGAAAATAAAAATATAAATTAAAATGCGCAACACTTTCCCATGCAATTTCGGTTTTGCAATTTTCGGTACTACAAATTTTACACTTCTAAACATCGTACATTTTAAACTTTATACACCGCCGCTTAGAGAAAAAAATGAAGTTTTGAATGCAATTTGTTTCAAAGCTGTATCTCATTTTTTTAGATATTATTATTATTTTTAATTTTTAGTATCAATTTTGTAATTGTGGCAACATAATCACTTCATTTTCTTCTAAAATTGAAAAAAAAAATAATAATAGAATAAAAATGAGTAAATATTTCAAAAATATCGTCTGTTATAAAATCCGGTGAATTTCCATTTTATTTCGTTTAATAATTTGAATAATTGAGTTTTATAGTATTTCGTTCATTTTAGCTTAAAATAATATTTGTTTGAGAGTTACACTGACCAATATAAGATATATTTTTTACTGTAACTAATTTTGTAGATTTATTATGAATCAATGAAACAGTTCTTTCTTAAAAATTCTCTTTCGTTTAATTTCGACGGCTTCCACCTCGTTATTGATAATTACCAATCAAGGATAGTAAATATAATAAATTTCAACTCGTTTAGCTTGAGATTTTTATTTCGTATGCGTTTTTTCTAAGTATTCATTGCTAAAAGTATGCATTTGAAAGCTGTATAATACATTCTTTGAATATTTCAGTGTTTAAAATATTTATCTAATTCATTCGGTAATTAAAAAAAATAATTGTTTTAAACTGTTTAGTCTTTCGCGTCTCATTAACAGAACACTTCTTTTTAATTGAGTATTAGTATCTCTTAACAATTATTTATGTTATTAAATTCAAACAGTTATGATAGTACATTCTTTATAAAGTATATATTCTTTACTAAGCTTAATTAATCATATTGACCGAACTTTATCGATAATTATTATTAATAAAGGGTAAATTTGATTACATAATATGCAACATTTATCAAATTTACTATAAGACGTGGTTATCTATATTATAAAGACCTAACGTATCTGTGCGTAATGCATACGTCATTTTGCGCATGGCAAACATTTTCAAATTTCAAATGAATTTCAGTATTGCAATTTTTTGCTACTAAAAGTTTTTAAACTTCTTAATGTCGCACATTTACAACTTTTATATCATCGTGTAGGAAAAAAAATGTACTTTTGTGAGGGAGTGACCTTTGTAATAAAGGCACTCTAGCATTTTCGAGATCGTGACGTCAATGATTTAACATGTGTAAGCGTGAAAGCGACATCTATCCTCTCTTTTACTTTAATTTTCTAGAGCGTGTGTGTCTTTCTCGGATTCTACAGTTATGTCGTGGTTAGAAGTAATATGTAAATTTGTAGTATCTCAGTTTGCAACATATAAAAGCTTGGAGTTTGAGTGTGTGTAGAGTGTCTAGGCGGCCTTGGCCGACTAGGTGTGTCTAACGGCATTCGCCAGCTAGTAGTGAATCTAGAGCAAGCGATATCAAGTATTAGCGAGCCTCCAGTGAGTTGACAAGGAGTTTTGGAATTCGATTCGAGAAGTTGGCCGGTGGTAAGAAGTTAATAGTAATTAGGTTGACTATTTCAAAGTTAATAAAGAATATATATACAGCCACGGGCTGTCTAATAAGATTTTATCTAGCAGCTTAGCCGAAGTTTAAAGGAGAAGTAATCTGAAGTGCCCCGATTGAGTTAGTGCCGGAGCTGTGAGTATGAGTTTAACCTTTTAGTACTGTTATCAGTTGTTAAGATTACAGAGCTGCTCCACGTCCCTTGAGCCCTAAACGTTTTAAATAAACTGTTTTTATCTTATGTTCTGAGTTATGTCTGCATTCAACACCCAGTGCGAGCACCCAACCGTTACAAATGGCGCTCAACGTGTGTTTACCGTTACACTTTTACATGTAATTTGTTTGAAAACTGTATCTTAATTTGTTTTTGAAATATTAATTTTTTTGTAGCTTTTAATACTTCTTTTCTAATCGTGGCAACAGGAGTACTCCATTTCTATTTAAAGCAAAGGAAAAAAGGGAAATTCCTCGAAAGAGACCTTCCTCGTTAGATGTTAAAATTCATCATTTTAAGCATGTGAAACATAATCATAAAAAAATTAATGTAAAACTAACATAATTATGGACTAAAAGGTATTTTTTCACATCTGCAATAAACAGAAATTGACATAATTCTTATAAATATTGCCCATTCTTTAATTCAAAATTTTAAAATATACACAATTACCTTAAAAAAAATCTACTTTCGGATTTCTCCAGCTTTTTTAGCTTGACAAAATTTACTAAGTTAATTTTTTGCAATGTCGACCTACAGCTTCTCAATGATGGACAAAAGTTCGGTATGAGAAATTAACTCAATATCATCGTTTGTTGAGAATTCTAAAGATCAATTTGTAAGTCAAGATCAATCAGTTGTACCCTTTCCGGTGCACTACTCTTTAAAGTTGGAATTTAAAGAAAAAAAATAGGCAATCTATTTAGGCCTAGATGAGTACATAGGTATAATTTTGTAAACATTGCACAAACCATGTTAATTATACAGCTGTTGCCGAAGTGGTAACTCCGCTTAAGTACACCACTGATAAGCGCAGTGAGAAGAGCATTGCTGTGAAGCGCTTATTACAGTAAAACATTTTACCTATTATTTAAAAACAGTAAAATTTGATCTCTGTGGTGCTGAGATCTAGAACTCAAAAGAAAGATTTAAAGTAGCCATTAGAGTGGTTTTTGAAATATTCACGGAGTTTTTGTGTCTCTAAACAGAGGGACCTTTAGGTGCTGCCCACCCGGCAACACTGCGCAAGAAAGGGTTAACTAGTGTGTTGTGAAATAGGAACAACAAATAAAATCGCGTTTCAAAACTTACTGTGTAAGTACTATTGACTTTTCGATATGTTGCAGACCTGCAACATGGTAATACAAAGGTTAAATTCTTGAGGTATAGTTATTCCAATCTAAGACATCGTGAAAAATAGAACCTGTTGGGCAGTATCTATATATATATTACGCTAACGTATGCGGCACAAAAATCACGATTATTTGTTAATTGTTCAATGGCAACATCTGAATAAAATCGAGAATGAGATCATCGGTTATTGTCTAAAAGTAATTTAGAAGGATTTAGACAAAGGTAAATCTGATTTATTTACATTTTTCTCTTTCGCTGCAATTATTTATTTTTAGATTATTATTATTTTTAGTTTTCTGTTACTTCAAAAAAAAAAAAAAAAAAAAAAAAAAAAAATACAGGTCATGAATTTTAATCGTTTCAGTTTAAAGTTATGCATTATAAATGAAATGAGTGTGTACTAGCCGGTATTGCGCTATTTCTATTTACAGCATATCAAGTAATTATTTAAAATCATTCAATTTACATAATATCAAAAATTAATTAAAATCTTTTCACTATATTAAGTTATTTGTAAAATAAATATAAAAAGAATGTTTTCTGCATATTAACAACAAACACGAAAATTTATTCTTTTTAATAACAAAAATATCGTTTGGCTTTTCGTTGCCAAAAGAAAAAAATTAATTTTGACAAGTTCATGGAGGCTACTAGTGAAAGGATTATATTTTGAATGAAATTAATGAAATACGAAAAAATGCCACGTAGATTGTTTGGCGAATTATTTTTATGCTGACCTGTGCTCGGTTAAGGTGTAACATAATACGAAGTTCCTTCATCGGTTCTTGAATTATACCTATTGCTGCAAGCGTGAATATTCAGTATATGTGTGCTATTGGGTGATTAACATCAGAATCTAATAAGCGTCTATTTATGTTAAGGAGTAACAGAATACGAAGTTCCCTTCATTGGTTCTTGAGAAACAGCATTGAAAGCATGAAAAATGCAT
This sequence comes from Maratus speculifer, assembly GCA_964019185.1. NCBI lineage: Eukaryota > Metazoa > Arthropoda > Arachnida > Araneae > Salticidae > Maratus > Maratus speculifer. Next base: position 148,744,135 of record OZ025301.1, on the reverse strand, counting down.
CAAGTTAGTGCCATTATACACTGTAAAAAAAATTCAAGAGGTTACTAAAAATTTCTTAGTAAATTTGTATTCCACAGAATTTTTTAGTAACCATTACAAACTTTTTTTTTGCAAGTGAAACAAACATTTCTTTTGTAAACTGAACAAAAGAATTTTTTGTATAATTAAAAACTTTTTAGTATGAGCCACCAAGCAAATTTTAGTAATAGCTCCAAAATTATTTTTAGTAACCATTACGTGTGCCCGAAGGGCAGAAGCTTCCTTCGAGCTGCATCCAGTGGGTAAAAAGACAGACTTCTGAAACGGAAGATTTTCGGTAAAGCCGCAATGGGCAGCACCAAGCATTGCTACCTACTCTATTTTGACATGTTTTTAAAGGGGAGGGAAAGTTCAAAGATCGTTAACCATAGTAACTGCTACGACAGGATTTTCATAATCCCTTTATTTACACTCGGTGCATATTTGGCGGCGGCCAGCATCGAACCCAGGTACTTTCAGCCAGGAGTTCGATGCTATGACCACTATGCTATCCCGGCCACACCAAGTGAGTTTTAGTAATAGCTATTAAAAGTGTAAAACTATTAACCCTATTCGTTGCTAGCTTTTTTCTAGTAATTCTTACAGATTCCTTGTAACCGAGAAAGATTACTAAAATTTTTTTAGTAAGTACAAAGATTACTAAAATTTTTTTAGTAGATCGACCCCTTTTTTTTACAGTGTAGGAGATTTACACCCGAATCTAATAAGCGTCTATTTATGTTAAGTTATAACAGAGTACGGCGTTCCCTTCATTTATTCTTCAAATATCCTATTGCTGTACGAGTGAACAGGCAGCATGTCAGTGCTAGAAAGCAATTTACACCAAAACTTAATAAGCGCCTGTTTATGCTAAGGTGTAACAGAATATGAAGTTCGATTAAATTCCGTGCATTAGTTCTTGAGATATAGTTATTGCAGAAATGGTGAAAAATGCAGCCCATGAGCAACACCTGTTGATTTGCAACAAAACCAAATCCGCGTTTATTTAAGTTAAGGTCTAACAGAGTGTAAAGTTCACTGCATTAGTTACTGCATTAGAGTTACCTCAAAAATCGTGAAAAATGTAGAATAGCAACACCACCAGTTGAGCGATTTGTATAAAAATATATAAAATCTATATGGTCAGGAACTAACAGGGTACATAGTTGGATCAAATTCCGTGCACTAGTTCTAGAGATAGAGCGTCCATAAAATGCATGTCACATAAAGACAGGCACACACATATACAGACTCACGGAAAGACAATTTCTAAAAACAGTCACCAACTAAAAACCAACTAAAACGTATAAATTATTTTAAAACCAGATTTTTTTTCTTTTTTTTTTTAACATTTTACAACACTTTTTCTTATGCATAAGTAAGAAAGTAAAAACTAATTTATACATTGCGGTAGAAGTTTGTTCTCAAAAAATGCTCTTTTCAACACTTCACTGTATGGTGTGCATTTCTAAAAGAAAAAAAAGTAAAAACATTATAATTAATATTATGTGCCACAAATTTTACCAATGTGATCCTCATAATTGATCAGGAACAGTCCAAACAAGTTGGAAATTGCACGTGAAGCGTAGCAAATGAGGTGCGTTCGTACGATAACGAGTTTTAAAAATATTTCATATAACAATCTCATAAAATTGTGAATAGTGAATTACAATTAAAACGCTCATCAAACAATGTTCTCCCTATACCATTATGTAATGGAATACTTTTGTGTGGCCTTGTAAATCAATAACAAATGTTCTTTGCATCACAAATTATGTAAAATGTATATTATAATGTGTACTTTATAGTTGCATATAAATTTTATTAAGTTCGAATGAGTGTAACACCATTAAAATGCATTTGAAACATTTTTCCCCATTGACCGTAATGTAACGGAATATTTTTGATTGTCCGTGTAATTGATCTATGCATCCGATTTTCATAAAATTTGAAATAACTCGATAAAATTATGTAATAATTACGTATTTTAAATTTCAAACGTATAAAATACATTTGAAACTTTTTCCCCATTGACCATAATGTAATTGAATACTTTTGATTGCCCCTGTAATTGATCTATGCACCCGATTATCAAAAAATTTGAAGTAACTCGACAAAATTATGTAATAATTATGTATTTTAAATTTCAAACGATTAAAATGCATTTGAAACTTTTTCTCCATTGACCGTAATGTAATGGAATACTTTTGATTGCCCCTGTAATTGATCTACGCATCGGATTTTCATAAAATTTGAAATGACTCGACAAAATTATGTAATAATTATGTATTTTAAATTTCAAACGATTCGGTTGGGTAGTTTTTGCGTTGTTATATGCGGACAAACGGACGGACAGACAGACGGACGGACTGAACGACCACTATAGGTGCTACGTATTTACATAATTACGAACGCACCTAAAAATGGGATAGCACTTATTGCGCCCATTTCAAATGGCCGTATGTGATAAAACATTAGAATTTATTCTTCAGAAAGAAAACAAATTCGATCAAGCTATTAACGCAAAATTTACTTTTATTATTTTTACTGAATACTCAAAAATATTAATATAAAGAAAGTTTCAGAGAGTTAAGCAGATAAAATTAACTAATTTAAGCCCATTTAATTGCAAAATAATTGCAGTATAACATTTAAAAACTCTAAATCTATATGTAGCGTACACGCTATAAAACAATAAATTTAATCTGAAAATATGATTTTTTTTTTTAACTATTTTTCTCATTATTAGACCAATATATAGATTTTAAATAATTTTTTTTCATAAAAATAGAATAAATCGTGGAGTGCAGGTATAAAAAATAAGTTTACAATCTGAATTTTCCTTGTCAATTCTAATCCAATATGTTTATATGCTTGAATATTACATTTGCGTACGAATAAAACATGGTATTTTTCTCACACTTGATAAATGTAAGTATTCTGATCAATATGTTATGCGTGATTTATTTTAACTGTCAAGCCTAGCACATCGATTAGTTTGCTGCTATTAAGATGCCTGTGTTTTTCAGTAAAAAAAAAAAAAAATGGATAATTGTAAATAGCCTTCTATTTATGCGGAAGAACATTTAGGGATAACTTTATTTCACAAACAAGTCATTAGAACACTAATTTAAAAAATATAAGCTTTTTTTTTTTTTTTTTTTTTTTTTTTTTTTTGAAAATTTGAGTAATTATAGATGCTGTGTTGGATAAACGATAATATTTATTCTTTAATAAAAATATATGGTTTGTAATGAAGTATATTAAACAAAATTTGATTTAGAAATATATATATATATTTTTAATAGTGATGTTGCATGACGTGAGACAGATTTATAATCATTATTATAATTATTATTATTTTTACTTTTTCTATTTTTACAACAAGAAAATATCAGATTCGTGAACATTTTCGATTTTTGGTTTTCGACGGATTTACACGTTTTTAGGGGTCAGACATCACGGAAAACATATTTTTACAAAATGTCTGCCTGTGTGTCTATATGTGACACAAAATTTTGTGGGCGCTTTATCTCAAAAACGAATGCAAGGAATTTAATAAAAATTGATATTCAGTTTTTCTTTTATATCAGTTGGTACTGATTAGCTTTTGCTGTCAATCACTCAACAGGTGGCGCTGCTATGTTGCATTTTTCACGCAACATAATTGAATTTTTTCCGCAATTTTTTTTTTTTTGATTTTTTTTCGCAATAGCTCTATTTTAAGAACTTAGGCGCCGATTTTCACCAAACTTCAGATTCAATTAATCTTGACATGAATTGCCGTTTTCACGCTTTGATATAAATCTTTGAATAGGTGGTGCTACTATGATGCACATTTTACGATTTTCGCAATAGCTCAATCGCAAGCACTAATGCATGAATTTTCATCTAACTTAGGATTCAGTTAAACGTTGACACAAGTTTTTGCTGATTATGTTTTGGTGTTAATCGCCCAATAGGTGGCTCTGCTAAGCTACATTTTGTAGGATTTACAAGATTTAGGAGATAGTCAAATAATGCATGAAATTTCATATCCTTAGAATCCTCCTGATGGGTATAAATTGCTTCCTCAATTTCTCAATCACGATCACTTCGGGAAATTCTATTCAAAATATCCTTTTTAGCAGCCATTTTTAAAAATATATTCTGTCTATCAAAAGAAAAAAAAAATGGCCATTACGTCACATTATATAGTTCCTAAATAAGAGGATCTGCCATTTGGATACGTTTAAAATCAAAAATGAATTTAACTAGTTAGATATGCCAATCCCAAATCTTTCTTCTATCTGATACATACATTTTAACATTTCAAAATTTAGTTACGCATCTTAATACGTTAATATTATTAATTCAACACCATACCAACTATGTTTTTCATCTTAAGTTTCTGCTTCAATCAATTAATCGGAGTAAAAATGGATTTCCGTTTCTGCACGAGTCGATGAACAATAGAACGAGAGGCAGATTTTTTTTTTCAAATTCAGGGAGGAGCTACTCGCCATGCCCAAAAATATTCATACACAAAAAATTTAGTTCAGTTCTATGAGTAACTTCATACACTTTTTGATGGGAAAATAATGAAAATGGCAACGACATCGCGATTATAGCGTCTCATTCCAGCGGATATTTTTCAAATTCAGGGAGGGCCAACTAACTAACCATAGCCAAACACTTACACAAAAAAATTGGTTCAATTCGATACACAACTTCATACATTGTTAATAGGTACGATATTGATAATGGCGCAAAAATCGCTATTAAAACGCCTCCTTCGGTGGATTTTTTTCAAATTCGAGGAGGACCAACTAGTCATATAGCCTAACACTTGCACAAAAAATGTGGTTCAATTTTGTACATAAATTCAAATACTTTTAGTCGGTACAGTATTGAAAATGCACAAAAATCGCTATTGCAGCGCCCGCTGCCGGCGGATATTTCTTAATAGAAGGAGGGCCTGCTTGCCACAGCCAAAAACATTCACAAAATATTTTGTTAAATTTTATGTATATCTTTATACACTTTTTGATTGTTAAAAGGGTGACCTACTGACACACAGACATACAGACACACGGACACACGGACAGACAGACATTTTGTAAAAACATGTTTTTTGGAACCTCTAATGCCTAAAACGTGTAAATCCGTCGAAAACCGGGAGTCGAAAAAAATTTCGATTACAATACTTTCTTTTATTGAAGATAGAAGAAAGTAACAAGTTGGAAATTGCACGTGAAGCGTAGCAAATTAGGTGCGTTCGAACGATGACGAAGTTTTAAAAATATTACTTTCATATATCAATCTCTTAACATTGTAAATAGTGAATTACAATTAAAACGCTCATCAAACAATGTTCTCCCTATACCATTATGTAATGGAATACTTTTGTGTGGCCTTGTAAATCAATAACAAATGTTCTTTGCGCCACAAATTATGTAAGTATATAATGTATGTATATTATAATATGTACTTTATAGTTGCATATATATTTTATTAAGTTCGCATGAGTGTAACACGATTAAAATGCATTTGAAACATTTTTTCCCATTGACCGTAATGTAATGGAATACTTTTGATTGTCCCTGTAATTGATCTATGCATCCGATTTTCATAAAATTTGAAATAACTCGAAAAAATTATGTAATAATTATGTATTTTAAATTTCAAACGTATAGAATATACTTGAAACTTTTTCCCCATTGACCATAATGTAATTGAATACTTTTGATTGCCCCTGTCATTGATCTATGACACGATTATAAAAAAATTTGAAATAACTCGACAGAATTATGTAATAATTGCGTATTTTAAATTTAAACCGATTAAAATGCATTTGAAACTTTTTCCCCCATTGACCGTAATGTAATGGAATACTTTTGATTGCCCCTGTAATTGATCTATGCATCCGAGTTTCATAAAATTTGAAATAACTCGAAAAAATTATATATATAAAACCCCTCCGTGTATAACAATTCCGGGGTCAACCTATCCAAGAGAGAAAGAAACTCATTCACCAATGAAAACGTTTCATAGTCGTAATGGAGCGTTCTCATTGGTCAGATTTACAGTGAGAGCTAGAAATGACGTCACTACATTTTACTTCGCTTTGAAATCTTTCCACGATTTCAAAAAGTACACTGTTAAAAATTTGACCCATTTGCTGCAGCGGCACTCCACAGCTTTTATAGAGTATCTCTTTTATGACTAATGAGAAAGCTCCATAACACAGTAAAGTAACCGTTTTCTATAAAAGCGGTGGAGTGACGCTGTAGCAAAAGAGTCAAATTTTTTACAGTGTATATTTAATTAAAACTTTTTATTAAAGGAAAGCGAAGGTGCGTTTTAAATGCAATATTGTTAAAATTTTTATATTCGGGTTGCTTTAATTTTTTTTTCTTTACAGCCGTGAATGACTCTTGAGAATTTCAAATCTATAGACCCCTTGCACGTGACGTCACATGCTTCATCTGGCGCCCAAACATAAGGCAAATGTGGTGTTTTCACATTTATAAAAATAGTAATTTGCGCTTCATTTTTTAAGTATTTAGAAAAATAATGCAAGAATAAGAAAAATCAAAATTAAACAGAAAGACCACAGTTGCTTTAAACGGCAAACGGGGAGTTATGATGGTTTGTTTGGGCTCCAGATTATGGCGTCATGTGCACCAGATAAGAGGAACAGCCGCTGTCGTGACGTCAATGCAAGGGGTCTATAAAGAACATTGTGAAAAGTTTCCTCCGATTTTAAAGGCAATCTATTTTCTGACCAATGAAACCGTTCCATAGTCGTAATGGAGCGTTCTCAATGGTTAGATTTACAGTGGGAGCTGTAAATTCGCTTTGAAATCTTTTAACGATTTCAAAAACACTATTTAATTAAAACTTTTTATTTAAGCAAACCGCGGATGCGTTTTAAATTTCATTATAATCCCCACCCCCATCTACCAGATAGTTTTGCTGTAGTTTTAAATGCAGATTTCTGTTGAAATGTTCTTTCTTTCTTTTTTTTTTCTCTTTTTTTTCTTTTTCCTTTCCTTTTCTTTTTTTTTTGGTTAGATTTTTCCCTTTTCAAGTTTAATCGCTGTATTTATCAAAACTGTTTCAGCCTAAAGTGGCCATGATTGACCACAGTTGTTGTAATTTTTTATCATCCTTTAAAAATGCAAACACGTCATTTTGACGGGCTATCTTCTAGTTATGTAATAATTATGTATTTTAAATTTCAAACGTATAGAATATATTTGAAATTTTTTCGCCATTGACCATAATGTAATTGAATACTTTTGATTGCCCCTGTAATTGATCTATGCACACGATTATCAAAAAATTTTAAATAACTCGACAGAATTATGTAATAATTGCGTATTTTAAATTTCAAACGATTAAAATGCATTTGAAACTTTTTTCCCCATTGACCGTAATGTAATGGAATACTTTTGATTGTCCCTGTAATTGATCTATCCATCCGATTTTCATAAAATTTGAAATGACTCGACAAAATTATGTAATAATTATGTATTTTAAATTTCAAACGATTCGGTTGGGTAGTTTTTGCGTTGTTATAGGCGGACGGACAGACGGACGGACAGACGGACGGACTGAACGACCACTATAGGTGCTACGTATTATATAATTACGAACGCACCTAAAAATGAGTCAGAATACAAGCAATTTGGATTTGAAGTTCTTCATTCAACTCTTATTTTTGTTTAATTTATTTTTGCTATAAGAATTCGTCCTATGAAAAACTTGTCAGTATAAAAGTTGTAAATATTATTGAGAAGATGTAAAATAAATTTAATACAGTGGAGCATCGTTTATACGACGCCAAAGGGACTACAGAAAAACGTCGTATAAACGATAACGACGTATAATCGAATTTTTCTACCAAAACTAGAATTAATTTTGTTTTCATATAATTTTAATGTTTAACGTGATGATTTGCATGAATTTGTAAAATAAACAAAAAAAAAAAAAAAAAAAAAAAAAAAAAACGGGGAGGGGATTAGAAAGCAATTTAAATATGCTTAACTTTATTTATGTTTCAACGAAAGGTTCCTCATTTGCAGTACATCATTTCCTTTCCATTTAAAGTCAAAGCTCAAAAACCCCGCGTGGCCAACTAAAAGTCGCCAATACTGATAAGAGTTAGAAGGATAGTCTATTTGCAATTTAAAACAGGTCGGGAAAGCTGACCATCCCTGAAAAAAGAATGACCCCTCCAAGTGTAATCTGTTACACATAAGCTGATTTTTCAGACTAATCAAACACAGCCGACATATTTATTAATGTCGTGTGCATTTAAACACGCTCTTTGGTGTCATTAATAGCTGCCAACTTCCGCTCATTCGTAAAATACACAAGAAAAATAAACAAAAATAAACCTATACAAAATCGAAAAATCGACGTATAAACGATTTTGGGCGTCGTATAAAATATATATTTTTACATTAAAATGAATAGGAATGAGTCGGGACCATATTAAAACGTCGTATAAATGTAAACGTCGTATAAGTGATCGTCGTATAAACGACGCTTTACTGTATGATTTTATAGTTTTTAGAATTGATGAAGTTATGGATTTTTTTTTCACCCCACTTTTTGTTTTTGTTTTCGTTTTTATTTTATTTTTTTATCGATAAGAAAGAATCCTATCAAAAACTTGTAGAACAAAAGTTTTAGATAATTTTGAGAACATTTATAAAAAATTTAGTTAGATTTGATATCTTGAGAATTGACGAACTTATGAATTTTTTTCTCCCCGAAACCCTGTTTTTATTCGTCCTTTAAGCCCCTTTTTAATTTTATCAAAAATCGTTCTTGCATAAACTTTTGGCCCATTTTTTAGAAGAAATTTAAACTTTAAACTGTTCGATATCTATTTTAATTAAGAAGTTAGGGATTTTTTCAGTTTTCACAAAAATCCTCTCTATTTCCACCCCCTTGGCCCGATTTTGCCCATTCACGAATTTCACCGAGATTTTATACCCCTTGATTTTATGCATGAGATTGGAGTAGATTGGAACAGAATTATTGAAGTTATCGTGTCCATAAAATGATTAGGTATATATCATGTCTATCTACCTATTTATCTATCTATATATATAGATAGATATAAATTTTTTTACTGATGGTAGTTTTGGGGTTTAGGGGTCATGATCGGCGTAGATCTGCAAAAATTTTTCAGAAATTGCAACATTGGGAAGACCGCAATGAGTCGTATTTCATAGGAAATCTACTTAAAAGTAGTTGGAATGGGCAATACATATGAACAGCTTTCATAAAAAATAAAAAAAAAAAAAAAAAAAATACGTGTGGCACTCGGGGACTGCCGCGGTAAAGCTATTGCATAGCATTTTTTATCAACTTATGCAATTATAATTATTTATTTATTTTTTATTTATGCAGTTTTTTTGTCTTTGATATTAAATCAAGTTAAACATTTTGAGCGTGATGACCGATAACAATTTTTTTTCTTGTATTGAACAAATGAGAAGTTAATATCGTTTAAAATATTTTTATTATCTTACAATACATGTAGGTTAATCAGGAATTTTTATCATTGAAACTATACGTTTATGGTAGCTGAAATAAAAAAAAAACATAAGTTTAAGACTTGATATTCTCAAAATATCTGAAAAATACCGCGTCAATGTCTGCCGCAGTCTACGGAGGGATACCGTGCCGAAGTCTGCCAAACTGAAGGGATGTTAGCCGGAGTGTTAGTTTTTTTTTTCTCGTTACGGAATTTCTAGATTCTTTCGCCACGCTCAAAACCGGCGATAAAAGCTGTGCAATATACCTTAATAAATTACAAACAAAATTTGGCCGTGCTACGAAAATTAGATTGCGAGTTATAAGCATTTTAAATTTTCCGAACCTCACCGTGGGGGTCTCCTGTCACCAAAAATTAACACTGTCTCATAATAAATTACCAAAGAAAATTTGGCCGCACTACGAAAATTAGATCGCGAGTTATAGGCATTTTAAATTTTTCGACCCTCACCATGGGGGATCTCCTGTCACCAAAAATTAACACTGTCTCATAATAAATTACCAAACAAAATTTGGCCGCGCTACGAAAATTACATCACGAGTTATAAGCATTTTAAACTTTTCGACCCTCACCGTGGGGGGGAGGTCTTCTGTCACCAAAAATGAACACTCTCATAATAAATTACAAAACAAAATTTGGCCGCGCTACGAAAATTAGATCGAGAGTTATAAGCATTTTAAATTTTTCGACCCTCACCGTGGGGGGTCTCCTGTCACCAAAAGTAACACTGTCTCATAATAAATTACCAAACAAAATTTGGCCGCGCTACGAAAATTAGATCGCGAGTTATAAACATTTTAAATTTGTCGACCCTCACCATGGGGTATCTCCTGTTACCAAAAGTAAAACTGTCTCATAATAAATTACCAAACAAAATTTGGCCGCGCTACGAAAATTAGATCGCGAGTTATAAGCATTTTAAATTTTTCGAACCTCACCATGGGGGATCTCCTGTCACCAAAAGTAACACTGTCTGATAATAATTACCAAATAAAATTTGGCCGCGTTACGAAAATTAGATCGCGATTTATAAGCATTTTAAAATTTTCGACCCTCAGCATCGGGGGGGGGGGGGGTCTCCTTTCACCAAAAATTAACACTGTCTCATAATAAATTACCAAACAAATTTTGGCCGCGATACGAAAATTAGACCGCGAGTTATAAGCATTTTAACTTTTTCGACCCTCACCGTGGGGGTCTCCTGTCACCAAAAGTAACACTGTCTCATAATAAATTACCAAACAAAATTTGGCCGCGCTACGAAAATTGATCGTGAGTTATAAACATTTTAAATTTTTCGACCCTCACTGTGGGGGGGGGGGGTCTCCTGTCACCAAAAATTAACACTCTCTCATAATTAATTACCAAACAAAATTTGGCCGCGCTACGAAAATTAGATCGCGAGTTATAAGCATTTTAAAATTTTCGACCCTCACCATGGGGGGGGGGGTCTCCTTTCACCAAAAATTAACACTGTCTCATAATAAAGGACCAAACAAAATTTCGCCGCGATACGAAAATTAGATTGCGAGTTATAAGCATTTTAAATTTTTCGAACCTCACCGTGGGGGGTCTCCTTTCACCAAAAATTAACACTGTCTCATAATAAATTACCAAACAAAATTTGGCCGCGCTATGAAAATTAGACCGCGAGTTATAAGCGTTTTAACTTTTTCGACCCTCACCGTGAGGGTCTCCTGTCACCAAAAATTAACACTGTCTCATAATAAATTACCAAACAAAATTTGGCCGCCCTACGAAAATTAGATCGCGAGTTATAAGCATTTAAATTTTTCGATCCTTACCATTGGGCGGGTCTCCACTCACCAAAAGCTACATTATCCTACCTTGTTTTATCTTAAGACGATTCTTTTCTATACACATTTTATCAGGAATTTTTATTATTGAAACTATAGATTTATAGTAACTGAAATAAGATATATAAGTTTGAGACTTGATATCCTCTAAATATCTGAAAAATACCGCGTCAATGTCTGTCGAAGTCTGCCGAAGGATATCATGCCGAAGTCTGCCGAAGTGAAACGACGGTATCCGAGTGTTAGGTTTTTTCGTTACCGATGTGTTAGGATATTTCTCGTTACGGAATTTTTGGATTCGGTCGCCGCGCTCAAAGCCCGCGATAAAAGCTATGCAATAGCTTAAAAATTATAATAATAACTATCAAAATCGATCCAGCATAAAGCTCAGGGTTGATGGCTAAAAAACAGCCTGGTCTTTTAAGTATATAGATTGTTTACTTTTCTGTGGTTTTTTAAACGGTCACTTCCGGTATAAGAAAGTGCATTTCCGGTTTATATTTTGAGCTATAACACTGCTTCAAATCATTACTGAACATATGAAACATGACTAAATATTGCTGAATCGCCTGAAATTATAGCATTTTTGGAATCCTAAATATTTGAACTTTAATTAAAATAAATAAATAAATAAATAAAGGGAAATTTTCGCAAAAATAGCGAGTTGAGGATAGGCACATACCTTAATGTGAAAGTGACCTTTCTTGTCAACCATGTAAGGATTTTTTACAAATCATAAACTTAAAATTTAAAATGTCGAAAACTAGCAAAAATCTAATACTATAAAATATATGTAAAACTTTTAAAATTTTATTTTATGTTATTTAATTTAATAATTTATTCAACTTTCGGCTTATAGGGAGGATTTTAATAGCTAAACAGATCAGGGGTTCAGCGAGGGGTGAGAGGGGTTTCACTTTTCTTTTTTCTTTTTAACTTTTTAACATTGAAATTTACTATTGGCGAAAACGTGATAGTTAAAAAAATCCCTGCCAGCTTGGCCTATAGAAAGAGGTAGACTTCGAAGTTAAGTGCTCATTTCAACACTAAAAAAGTAACATATGATTAAAAATAAATCCAGTTTTACAGTTTTATTTGTCCGCTTTTGAAGAGTCTTTAATTTCATTTTTATGTAAGAGTTGGTTTTATCAAAATCATCTTATGAGAAATTCGACTCAAATGTCCAATTTAACAACATTTTTTGAAATATATTATGACTACGAAAAAATCGACCAAAACGGCACATTATATACTTCCTAAATAAGAGTAACTGACAATTAAATACGTTTGAGAGAAAAACTGAATTTAAAAAATGAGTCCGAAAATAACAGTTTGCTATTTGAATATTTCAAAACTTTTCAATCATGATCACTTCGGGAAATTCTGTTCATAATGCCCACTTTGACAGCATTTTTTGAAATATATTCTGCTTTTATCACAAAACTGGCCAATACGTCTCATTATGTAGTTCCCAAATAAGAGAACTTGTCATTTGGATGCGTTTAACCCTTTCCGGCGCAGTGTGTCCGGTCTGGACACACCTAATTTTAATTCCAAACTTGCAATTGACACCAATAATATTTTAATAAAATCTTGCTTTTACAATAAAAGCTTAATTTAAGGCGTTCTTAATTTCTTAAAAAGTCGTTTGTAAATTCTGATGTCAGCCGATAATTTCTCGTTTTACTAACAGAATTTGTCTGCGCCGGAAAGGGTTAAAATCAAAAATGAATTTAAAAATAGAATATCATCAGTTTGGATTTGAGATTTTTTATTCAACTCGGATTTTTGTTTAAATTATTTTTGATATAAGAATTGGTTCTACGAAAAATTTGTCAGTATAAAAGTTGTAGATATTATAGAGAAGATGCAGAATAAATTTAATCGGATTTGATATTTTAAGAATTGACAAAGTTATGTTTTTTTTCTTCTTCACCCTCCCTTCTTTTTTTGTTTTCGTTTTTATTTTATTTTTTATTTTTTTTCCTTAATAAGAGTTACTCCGATCAAAAAATATTAAGAGCATTTATAAAAAAATATATGGATTTTATATCTTGAAAATTGATAAAGTTATGAATTTTTAACTCCCCAAAACACTATTTTTTTACCCCTTGAGCCCATTTTTAAATTTATCAAACTTTTGGCCCATCTTTTAAAAGTAATATAAACTTTAAACTGATTCGAAATCTATTTTAACTAAAAAAAGTTATGTTTTTTTTTTTTTTTTTTTCGTTTTTTTACAAATTGCCTTCTTAGTTTTAGACTCGTGCTAAGAAGTTATCGTGTTCATAAAAAAGTGATGTATATAGATCTATCTATCTATATATATATACATATTTTTTTTTTTTACTGATTGTAGTTTTGAGGTATAGGGATCATGATCTGCAAAACATTTTCAGAAATTCCTAACCATTCAATAGAACCGACCGCAATAGATAGTATTATTTCATACGAAATCTACCTAAGAAGGAGGTCATTTTTGGATTCATCTCTATAAAATTTATAAAATTTATCAAAAGTTAAAAATCGTAACAATCACGTATATTTTATAGCATTTTTACTGCATTTGTACCTTTACTTTTAAATTTCGATTTGCAACAAATGTTTACGTGGGGAAAAAATGGAGGTCATTTTAGAATTCAGAGCTATTAAGTACACAAGAATCACTTACCAAAGACTTAAAAACGTGACTCAACCCGAATTCTGAAGGCCAGTGTAATTTCCTTTCAAACTTTTCATACACATCGATACCCTTTAATTTCTTTTCATACACATCGATTTCAAAAATAAAGTTTTTTTTTTTTTTTCGAGAATTTTAGTAATTTTGAAGTCAAACCTTAGTCTGTATTCTTCTATAAAACATTTAGTTTTTGAAAAATTTACTAAAAGAAATTCGGTAATGATATTGAACTTTTCTATTCACTAGTGATATTGCGTGTTGTGACATACTTTATTGTTGAAAGCAAAGATTATAAATAGTTCTATCAATGTTGACCCGTGACTTTAGAATATGGATGATTCGACAATGGATCAGCCTGGAAAATTATTCAACAAGAATCGTTTTGATATGATTTCTTTTCATTATTTTTCTATTCCTCCAGGAAATTAGGTACGTATCGTAACTAGATAATATTTTTTTAAGTTTTATCCAATTCTAATCTGATACTTAGAATTTTGTGATTTTTTTAAAATTATTATTTTAAAATTTTTATATTTCATATTTTTGAAATTTATGATTTGGCGAAATAATCTGACATAATGATGAAAAATGGAGGTCATTTTTGGATTCATCGCTAAAAAATACATAAAAATTCAATTATTAAAAGTTAAAAAACGTAACAATCAAGCATTTTATATAAGATCTTAACTCTATTTTAACTTTACTTTTAAATTTCAATTTGCAAAAAATGTTTACGTAGCAGCAAAAAAATAAAGGCCATTTTTGGAATCAGCGCTATAAAAATACGCAAGAACAATTTATCGTAAGGTAAGGAACGTGACAAAACCCAAATTGTGAAGGCTAGTGTAATTTCACTTCAAACATGTCGATACACATCGAATTCAAAAATAAAGGTTGTTTTTTCTTGTTTTGAAAATTTCAGTAATTTTGAAGCTAAACTCTAAATATATCTTTTATAAGACATTTAGTTTTTCAAAAATGTACTGAAAGAAATTCGATAATGACATTGAAGTTTTCTGTTTACTAGTGATATTGCGTGTTGTGACATACTTTCTTGTTGCAGGCAAAGATTATAAATAGCTCTAATGGTGTTCATCAGCGACTTTAGAATATAGATAATTCGACTATGGATAACAGTACAGAAAATTATTCAACAAGAATCGTTTGGGTACGAATGTTTCTCATTCTTTTTCTGTTCCTACAGGAAATATGGTACGTATAGGAAATAGGTAATTTTTTTTTCTCAAATTCTATAAATATTTAGAATTTTGTAGTGTTTTTCATTATTGAAGTGTCTTGAAGAAAACGATGTAGGTTATCTCATATAGTAAACTAGTCGTTGGGGGCCACCGTAATACTTACCCATCATGAATATGTATATGAAAATAAAACAAGTGAAAACTATTTATACAATGCATTGCAATTCATAAACAAAATTTAAATATTGTCAATATACATAGTAATGCTCTATTAAAGAACTGCTGATTACCGATATCGACAAATTATATAAAACGCCAAACTACTCAAGTAGTACCGAACTGCGTAAAAGAAACATCCTTATAACTCCAAAAATAATAATCATATTAACTAACAATTAACTGCATCGGATTAAGCGTCTCATTTCCAATTAAAATATACCTCTGAATTGAAATTTGAATGAAATACAGGGTCATGAAAAATCGAAGAATGTGGAAAACAGGATTACAAATATTTCGGCAACTAATAATCCGATTGACTTCGTTCTATATGCAAAATGTGTGTTATTTTATTGCCTTTTACGTCCATTCCTTAGAACAAAAAAATTCGAAAATTTTTATGTACCTTTCATCAGAACGAATTTTTCGGGAGTCCGAAAAAGATAGTTCCGGATAATCGAGGTTGCTGATATTAAATAGGGTTCGTCCCATTCTTACACACTAACTACATACAAAATTTCAAGTCTCTATCTTAATTCGTTCGGGAGATAGAGCGTTTACAGACAGACAGACGGATGGCAAAAATTTTTTTCTAAAAATACAGTCACCGCAAAAAAAATCTTGACATTTGAGATTTTAGACGTTTTGTTGAATATCTAGAAATATACATGAGGAATTATTCTGAAACTTCAGGTGTGTAAACAATATAGCACAGGTCATATATTTTCGTGAAATTTTTTTGCCGAAGTCCCATAGGGGACCGTCAAAAAATTGAAAAAGAATGAATATCTTTTGGATGACCCTGTCAAAACTAATGTAGCAAAAGCATTCCAACTGCAGATTATCATTAAGTGACTTATTGTAATTATGTGTGTTCATTTTTATGCGGATAGCATGTATACCCGTAGAGAAATTAAGGTTTTTATAAAAACAGTCCCAATTTTTTTCAAGATTTTTGCTTATTATTTGCAGAGTTCTTAATATAAAATAAAGTTTTTTCCTGAACTTATGACAAACAATATTATAAATAATACCCTGCAACCAGAATTTAAAAAAAATAATAATTGTATGAATAATGAACAGGTTTACTAAATAAATTTTCATTGCGCATGCGTAAAAGTTATGCAAATTTTGATTGCATATTGTGTTAGCTAAAGGTATGGAGCAACTTTTGTAAAAGTCTCAGAATCGCAGCTTAAAAATGCTGAAAATTATCGCGGATGGAATCTGATGAAAATCCGTTGTTTCGAAAAAGACGCAAAAAGATAAGGGGTTGTATCCAAATATAGTAGTGAGCGCGATAGTATGTACTACATAATATTGCGCGCACTACTATATTTGGATACAACCCCTTATCTTTTTGCGTCTTTTTGGAAATAACGGATTTTCATCAGATTCCATCCGCGATAATTTTCAGCATTTTTAAGCTGCGATTCTGAGACTTTTACAAAAGTTGCTCCATACCTTTAGCTAACACAATATGCAATCAAAATTTGCATAACTTTTACGCATGCGCAATGAAAATTTATTTAGTAAACCTGTTCATTATTCATACAATTATTATTTTTTTTAAATTCTGGTTGCAGGGTATTATTTATAATATTGTTTGTCATAAGTTCAGGAAAAAACTTTATTTTATATTAAGAACTCTGCAAATAATAAGCAAAAATCTTGAAAAAAATTGGGACTGTTTTTATAAAAACCTTAATTTCTCTACGGGTATACATGCTATCCGCATAAAAATGAACACACATAATTACAATAAGTCACTTAATGATAATCTGCAGTTGGAATGCTTTTGCTACATTAGTTTTGACAGGGTCATCCAAAAGATATTCATTCTTTTTCAATTTTTTGACGGTCCCCTATGGGACTTCGGCAAAAAAATTTCACGAAAATATATGACCTGTGCTATATTGTTTACACACCTGAAGTTTCAGAATAATTCCTCATGTATATTTCTAGATATTCAACAAAACGTCTAAAATCTCAAATGTCAAGATTTTTTTTGCGGTGACTGTATGTTTTTCGGAATCTCCAATGTCGAAAACGTGTAAATCCGTCAAAAAAATTTCGATTTTCAAAACGATTGCAAGACTTACCCTATACTACGTATGACGGGTAAGTAAATGAAAGAATAGACATATAGTTGCTGGAAGTGATGCCAAAAATGTTACCAAAATCCGCTATATTAGTCTCAAATACAACTACGTGCTTTCACACACAAAAAAAAGTTATGCAGCTATAATTTTTTAATAGAATGAAAATCTACTTTAGAAAGATTAAAATGCAAGCAGATGATTTTTATTTAGTAAAAAAAGGGCATGGCTTATGTCAAAGAATTTGGTCCCTATTCCACATGATTATTTTTTTTTGGGGGGGGGGGAGGGCGAATGAAGGCATTTGAGCGATAATGCACATTATACAGAAGAACCCCGCTAATTCGGACCCCGTTATCCGGATCAGTTTTTTTTCTTTTCTTTTCTTTTCTTTTCTTTTCGTTTCTTTTCTTTTCTTTTTTTTTTTTTTTTGTTTAATTTGAGAAGCGATCGGCTAATTTCCATAGCATTAACTAGTTTCATCGTCGTATTCTGAGTAAGAAAAAGCTTTTTCTGAAATTTTTTCGGAAAAATACCATAAGCTTTCTTATTTAAGCTTCTTGATGTTATCGTTCAATGTAATAACAGTGTATCACTAAGTTTGGCATGGCAATTCCAATTTTCCCAATTTTCTATTTAAACCACTTAGAAATGTCATAAAAAATCACTGCACAATAAATTTTTACTTAGAGCATTGCAAAAAAGCAAGGTAAAATAGTCCCTATATAAGACCCATTGTCTGGTAAGGATCGCTTTCCGATCTTTGTCAGCCCATAGGTCTGTTTCCTTGTTATTGTGACAAAATGTTTCTATAATATCACTTACAGAAAATTATTTACATTTATAAAGCGTGACCGTACGGCTCGCAAAAGGTATAGAAAATGGCACAGCAGAAAATTACAAACTCTTTTATTACAAAGTAAACATTTTTACTGTCCATAAATATTCAATAAGTTTAACATAAAGATTATTTTCTGTAAGTATATTTTATTATGTTTCATTTTTTCTAATTATCTGCACTGTAAAAAAAAGGGTCGATCTACTAAAAAAAACTTTAGTGATCCTTGTAATTACTAAAAAATTTTTAGTAATCTTAGTCGGTTACAAAAAATCTGTAAGAATTACTGAGAAAAAAGTTAGCAACGAATAGAGTTAATAGTTTTATATTTTTAATAGCTCTTACTAAAACTCAGTTGGTGTGGCCTTGATAGTATAGTGGTTATAGTAACGGACTCCAGGCTAAAAGGTCCCGGGTTCGAAACTTGCCACCGCCAAATACGCCCCGAATGTATGTAGTGTCTGGTTAATAAAGGGATTATGAAAATCCTGTCGGAGCAGGTAGGAATGTTTGGTGCTGTCATCTATTGCGGTTTTTCCGAAAATCTTCCACTTCAGAAGTCTGGATGCAGCTCGAAGGAAGCTCCTGCCCTTTGGGCGCACGTAATGGTTATTAAAAATAATTTTGGAGCTATTACTAAAATTTGCTTGGTGGCTTTTACTAAAAAATTTTAAGTTACTTATACAAAAAATTCTTTTGTTCAGTTTAAAAAAGAAATGCTTGTTTCACTTGCAAAAAAAGTTTGTAATGGTTACTAAAAATTTCTGTGGAATACAAATTTACTAAGAAATTTTTAGTAACCTCTTGAATTTTTTTTTACAGTGTGGTTAATCCGGATTGAGTCTGCTCCCAATTAATCCAAATTATCGGGGTTTTACTGTATTACAAACCTATTTTATGGAATACTGCACCTTCATCTATCTGTTCCCGCCACGTGATTATCTCCAACACTTTAATGATAGTTATTAATCGTTCTTTGTTTTGCGCTTGTGTACTTTTATTTTTATTCTCCTTACATACAATCGTGGTAAGAAAAAGCAGACACCCCCTACTAACTTCTCAACAAATTATCGCAGAAGAAAATTATTGGTACCAAACATTTGAAAACAAAGTTTGCTTTTAAGTAATGTACATGAAATTTGCTTGTGTGTGTGTGTGGAGGGGGGGAGGCATCTACATATTAAAACAAATCCAAATTTTTTTTTCAGTAAAAATATCCAATTTTAACAAGATATTTCAAGTTTTCGTTTCAAACTATGTCCAGACACCAAATTTCAAGTCATTTGAATTATAAACTTTCAAAATTTAGAGTTTCTAATGTTAAATTACATTTTCATATTTTTATTGATACTAGGTGCGCAACTATGTTTCTGGGCTTTTTATCCATGAAAAATGGGAAATTTCAAGAGAAATACAACAAATGATTTATTGAAAAACTATACCTCGCTAGCTACACATTTTTGCCTTCTGTCTGAGAATATGCGAATACCGCAATGATAAAACAAAGCGTTTTTGAACCGAAACTATTTATCCATTCAATTTTCCAACTCTTCGAAATTAGCCAAGTGTATCCCAGCTGAGCCATGCGCCATCGGCGAGAACAAGATATAATCGTAAGGGACCAGGTCTGGTGAATATAGCGGGTGGGATAGCAGATTCTATTTCAGCGTTTTGATGGTGTCCTGAGCGATGGAATCACGATAGCACAGAACATTGTTGTGCGGCGATATCACTCGTTTGTGTTTCTGGTCCCTTTCTGGCCGTTGTTCAAGCAATGCATGGTTAAAATTAATTAGTTGTTGTTGGTAGTGATGTCCATAGTCAGTTTCACCCAGTTTTAGCAGCTCATAGTATACGATTTTTTTCTCGTTCATCCAATCGCTGGGCATTGTATTCTTTCCGAAGTGATTTTACCACGCCGTCTGATGTTGATGCTTCACCAAATGAAAGCCACGATTTTTTGCATTTGGGATTCTCGAAATATATCCATTTTTCATCGCAATAACAATTTGAAGCAGAAAACACTTTCTTCTGTGCCGCAAAAACAAAAATCCCTGTCGGCTGGGCCTATAGGCGGAGGTAGATTTCGAAGAGTGCTCATTAAAAAAAAAAAATAAAAAAAAATAAATAAATAAAAATATATGATTAGAGATAAACCCAGTTTAATAACTTCATTTGGCCGTTTATGAAAAATTTTTAATTTCATTTTTCTGCAAAAACTGGTTTTATCAGAATCATCTTAAGAAAAATTCAGCTCAAGTGCCCATTTTGACAACATATTTTGAAATAGATTCTGAGTTTATTAAAAAAATCGACCAAAACAGTACATTATACCCCTCCTAAATAACAAAAAACTGTCAGTTTAATGCATTTGAGAAAAAAATTGAATTTAAAAATGAGTCATAAAATAACCGATTTGTTGTTTGAATACATCCTTAATTCTTTAATCATGATTGCTTCGGAAAATTTTGTGCGAAATACTCACTTTGACAGCATTTAAAAAAATATATTCTATCTTTATCAAAAAACTGACCAATGCGTCACAGTATATAGTTCCTAAATAAGAGGATCTGTAAATTGGATGCGTTTGAGAGTGAAAATGGATTTTAAAACGAGTCATAAAAAACGCAATTTGCTATGTGAAAACTTCCTTAAATTTTCAAATCACAGACTTCGGAAAATTCTTTTCAAAATACCCTTTTTGGTAGCCTTTTTTGAAATATATTCCGTCTTTATCAAAAAACTGACCAATGCATCACATTATATAGTTCCTAAATAAGAGGATCTGTAAATTGGATGAGTTTGAAAGCGAAAATGGATTTTAAAACGAGTCATAAAAAACGCATTTTGCTATGTGAAAACTTCCTTAAATTTTCAAATCACAGACTTCGGAAAATTCTTTTCAAAATACCCTTTTGGTAGCCTTTTTTGAAATATATTCCGTCTTTATCTAAAAACTGACCAATGCATCACATTATATAGTTCCTAAATAAGAGGATCTGTAAATTGGATGCGTTTGAGAACAAAAATGGATTTAAAAACGAGTCAGAAAAAAACGCAATTTCTTATTTGAATACTTCCTTCAATTTTCAGCCCCGATGGCTAATTTCCGTTTACTCAAGGATACAGCGCTTGGCGAAATTCAAGGTGTGCCAAATGCTATTCCACCCATCATTCACTCCTCTTCCGAGATTCCTTGATAACATCGTACAGTGTCGCCATCTACTGAAAAAAAATGTATTATACAAATAATTTATTTGAAAAGAAAAATAATAATAAATTTAATGGAATTTTATTTTTATATATGACCAAATATTAATTAAATATATACGAGTAACTTGTTGTGTTAACTTAATTTGTAAATTTTAATGTATATTTCTTTACATTTTTTATAGTATTTCAGCTTATAATGAATAATATAATAATGAAAAAATAAAAAAAGAATGAAAGAGAGCTGTTATTGTATTCGGATAAATTACATGATAATAGCTAAAAATAAATTTTATTTTGTTTAATTTATTTTCTTGTTAAGTATCAATTCAAGTACTTTATTAGAAAATACTGAGACCTGTTATATCAAATTTTTATTTATTTATTTATTTTACTAATGTGATATAAATCACCAAGTATAGCAATGCACTAAGATTGATAAATTAAAACTTCTTAATGTTGGAAATATATATGAATATATTCATAAATATCAACATATGTACATAGTATGTATGAACTTATACATTCATACATGTCTGCTTAAATATTATATATGTGTATATTATATAGTTGTTATATAGTTAGGTCATTTAATTATATAGTTAGAAAATGTACATATAATTTCGATATCATCTGTTCCGATCTATTCAGATTTTGATGTCTTACAAATGTATCATTAACGTTAATAACATAAAAAAAAAAAAAAAAAAAAAAAAAAAAAAAAAAAAAAAAATTAGTTTCCAGATTCTAAGAATCATCAAAAAAGTATATATTTTAATTAATAATAAATTGTGTTAAAATTAAGATATTTTTTATACTTGGAAATTTTTCATTTGAAATAAAATATGTTTGGGAATTTACACCAACTTTTGTGACACTGATTTAATGCACCCTTCCTATTCATAAATTGATAAGTCTAAACTAAATATACATGCATATACTGATTGAATTTGTACAAAGTACAAATACAAAACAAAGATAACGTTTTATATATATATAAAAAAAACACCTTAAAAGTTTTTATCTAATATGGATTTTTTTTTTTTTTTTTTTTTTTAATATTTAATATCTTACTAGACACTGAAAATTGAAGAGAACTAATAACAAATCACTAAAAGAAAACATTAATTATCTGTTTAAATGATAATACTTATTAATATTACTTATATATGTAATAATTAATAATGTTAATTAATATAATTTTATAATTATATATATATTAATATTAATTAATAAATAGTTAATATTAGTTATATATATTTAAATATTGATAATTTTTTAAAAGAAAATCTTAAATTATGTTTGTGGAAGATTAAAGATTTTCCTTTTTTTTCTTTAATTATTATCATTAATTAAATACATAGAAATATTAAAATTTGAATATTTATAATTAATATTTTTATGTTTCACTACTTTATAAATGTAAATGAAACAGTAATTATTAAAATAAATACTAATAAATATTATATATATATATTGTGTGTGTGTGTATGAATGATGCCTCATTTTAAAACATAAGAACTTTAATAAATTGGTTTTACTAATTTGATATACATTTCTTACAACACGGTGGTAGGATAACTAAAATAAAATATTTTTTATTTTATTTTAATAATTATTGTATTTTAAATTATATTTATTTAATTATTAAAAAGCAGAATTTAAAAACTTATATTAATTATTTATATTTATTTCAAATTAAACTTTATGTAATAAAATTTTAAATTAAATTTTATAACTTAATTGTAATTAAAATTTAATTGTCTAATTGACAGTAAAACTAATACAAAGTAATTGAGTTTTATAACATTCTTTATTGATTACTTAAATAAAAATCAAAACAAAAATCTACAAGAGCAAGGACACAACTCGCAATCTTATAACTACAAGCTTTCTGCTTTAACCACCTCGCAATGCCTCTGATACTCTACAACAGCTTCCAAGTGCCTCATATACGACAAAAATTGTAAGTAAAATGTCTGAAGCAGCCATGATGCGCAAGAAAATGCGTAGATGCTAGTCAAAACATTTGGCACACCTTGAATTTCGCCAAGCGCTGTATCCTTGAGTAAACGGAAATTAGCGCCCCGATGACTTTCGGAAATTCTGTTCAAAATACCCTTTTTGGTAGCCTTTTTTGAAATATATTTTGTCTTTATCAGAAAATGGACCAATGCGTCACTTTATACAGTTTCTAAATAAGAGGTTCTACCATTTGGATGCGTTTAAAATCAAAAATGAATTTAAAAATGAGTCAGAATATAAGCAGTTTGGATTTGAGGTTTTTTCTCCAACTCCTATTTTTGTTTAATTTCTTTTTGCTATACGAATTGGTCCTATGAAAAACTTGTCAATATAAAAATTGTAGGTATTGATGAGGAGATGTAAAATAAATTTAATTGGATTTGATATCTTAAAAATTGACGGAGTTATGGATTTTTCTCTTTTTTCAGCGCCCTTTTTCTTTTCGTTTTTAATTTTTTTCATCGGTAAAAGTTCGTCTTATCAAAAACTTGTAAATGCAAAAGTTTTAGATAATTTTAAGAACATTTACAAAAAATTTAGTTGGACTTGATATCTTGAAAATTGACGAAGTTATGAATTTTTTTCTCTCAAAATCCCTGTTTTTTTCGCCCCTTGAGACCACTTCTAAATTTATCAAAAATCTGTCATGCATATACTTTTGGCCCATTTTTAAGAAGTAATATAAACTTTAAACAGATTCGATATCTACTTTAATTAAGAAGTTATGGCGATTTTTCGGTTTTCACAAAAACGCCCCCTATTCCGACCCCCTTGGTCCGATTTTGCCCATTAACGAACTTAGCCAAGATTGTATCCCCTTTGATTTTATGTGCAAGTTTGGTGGAGATTGGTGAAGAATTATAGAAGTTATCGTGTCCATAAAAAAGTGAGATATATATATATGTATATAGATAGATAGATAGATAGATATAAACTGGTGCGATTGCAATAGGTAGTATTTCTTACGAAATCTACCTAAAATTTGGAAATGTCTCTTTAATTTTTCACCTGTCTCAGTCCGCTCATGCGACACCCATTTCCTTTTCTTTTGAATTTTTTCCGTGATGTAAGCGTTTGAAAATGTTTTAGAAAGTCATGTTAATGCATCTCCAAGTAAATCTGACTTTCTTGTTGTCATCTTCTTCCAATAACACTTGTAGATCGGCATCCTTAATTGTTTTAGTTTTCCGAAGAGATCTCGCTTCTAAAGCATTTAACCAAATCTACTCAGCTAATTTCCGATGGTGCATGTTTTCCATAAGCCCATTTAACAAACGAGTTCCTTCAGCTGCGATATTTTTCAGATTGAAGCAGAAAATCAAAACTTCCCGCAAACGCTATTTATTTGGCGCAAAACTCAACACCTACGTTTTAAAAAAAATTGTGTAAAATACGTTTAAAAAAATTGCGATATGTATTGGTATAACGACAGTTTATTTCTAACACATGTCCAAACTATTGAAAAACGATAACTTCAGACATGTATGTCGTATAGATGTGTCGTTAGGGCCATTCATTTGTGAAACCCAGAAACTTAGTTGCGCACCTAATATATCCTATGAAATTATACTCGTAATGTGCTATTTTTTATGTAGCAGTATTACTAAAATAACCAAACATAAATATGTAATTTATAATAATTATAGTAAGATATAATTTTTTATAATTTTATCATATGAATTATGAAATTAATATTCAAAAAAGTTATGAATTGCAACCCACAATTTTTCTGATAGATTTAGATTTATTAAATCCTGCTTTATAGAAATTCAAAATTTCAAAATTTTCTTCCACGTAGTTTTTGAATTATGCTTAGAAAACGGCAAAATGATGATTTAAAGGGCCGTCTACGATGGTGGTGATTAGATATTCAGAAACTTATACAATCCTGTAATCTTGCTGTCTTCAATGACTGCTTAAGTAGCGCCTATAAAAGCCTTGATCAAGAAGGGGGTTCTCTTGGTCAACATTCGAATAGCGAACTTCACTTTGGATACAGCCTCTAAAATAAACTTATTTTAAAATAACTAATTTCTCAGAAACTTATCTTACGAATTGCATAAAAATTTGTTTTTAGGCTATTTGAAGTTCGTAAAGTTCATTTATGCTGCCAGAATCGGGTACTGCTATAGAATAAACAAACAATGTTAGGGTTCGATTTATTTTAAACACGATAATTCAATCGGTAAATCAAATATAACAGAAGTAATTTATTCCATTTTTCATTATTGGGTGAAACAAGTCCGGGCCAGGATTCGAACCAGGGATGTATTGGCTAAAGCCGCCAATGCTCTACCAATTGAGCTATCCCGGACACGAACACTGGAGGACTATTTCACCCAATTAACCTCAATGATCACTTTATCTGGTCTGATACTCTGGATCAGCTCAACAGAATAAATCGAAGGTAATACGGAACTGCAGAAAATCGCTGCATACGAAATTACATTATATCGACCTTCGATTTATTCTGTTTAGCTGATCTAGAGTATCAGACCAGATAAAGCGATCGTTGAGGTTAATTGGGTGAAATAGTCCTCCAGTGTTCGTGTCCGGGATAGCTGAGTTGGTAGAGCATTGGCAGTTTCAGCCAATATATATCCCTGGTTCGAATCCTGGCCCGGACTTTTTTCACCCAATAATGAAAAATGGAATAAATTACTTCTGTTAAATTTTAGGGCTCGTTTTACTATGTAGATGGCACCTTTAGCAAATTTTATGTACACCATTTACAAGTAGACTTTATTTCCAATCATTTGGTATAATAACTTTATTCTACGATAACATATTGCAGAGTTAGTAGTGGGTGTTTAACCTTTTTTTTTCCCACGACTGTACCTATCTTCAATAGTGTTTTCAAAATAATTTCACTGTACTTCCCTTTTTACTTTCTTTTATCTTTACAAGAAAAAAGTAGAGTAGAGCCCCGCTAATTCGGATCCCGTTAATCCCGATCAGTCTGGTCAGTTTCTTTTTTCAAAGTTTGGGAAGCGATCGGCAAAATTTCGATAACATTAATTCATTTAATTTTCATATTCTGAATTAAAAACGTCGTTTCTGAAATATTTTCGGAATAATACATTAATCTTTTTCATTTGAACTCTTTGAAATTACCTTTCAAAGAAAAAAAAACAAAAACATGCGTCACTTAAGAAGGGTTGCCACTCTAATCTTGAAAAAAAATTCCCTGTATTTTCCCGGTACTGCAATGCGTTTATTCCATGTTGAGTGCGAAAAAATATATGCGTGTATGAAGGCTAATTAGAAATGTTATAATTTGCCATTACCAAATTCCCTGTGTTTTCCAGATTTTTTAGGATTTTTTTAAAAATTCCCTGGAATTTCCCTGTTTTGGGAGGAGATTTAAAATTCCCTGTGTTTTCCCGGTTTTCCAGGATCTCCAGGTGGCGTGGCAACCCTGTAAAGGTTTGCAAGCAGGTTGCTGAGAGTAGGGGGAAGTGGGGGACATTGATACATGGGGCATATTGATACACCCCCTGTACCACACAGGGTCATCACAGGAAGTTCCACAACAGCTCCAAAAGGTGATACTAGTGCACTCAACTATATACAGAAAGTTTTAAAATGATTCCGTTGTTTGCTGAAATGAAACGAATGATTAATTGTTTTTGTAGGTCAAAAGTAAATTTGAGTTGTACAATTGAAACGGTATTATACAACTGTTACAGTATTTTCAACCGAAAAAAATACTCTCTCTGGCAAGTAAAACTACTCTTTATCAGTTTCTGATTCTTTTTTGTTAGATAAATTATGAAGTATTGGATTTGAGACTCATTTTATTCAAAATGGCTGCAATTGGCACATTGATACAGTCTTTGTCGGGGCACATTGATACAATCTAAATCTTTTTCTAGTTCATTTTTTCATTACCTTTTATTATTATTTTTTTACAATGCACTCCTTAATCCAACCATTTTTCGCTAAAAATTTTTAATATTAGTTTTTATTGAAGTGAAATAACTTTAATTTCTTTATATTAGAACATTTTATAGTATTTTTGCAAAGAGAAGACGTACGAACTTACTCAACATATAGTGCTAGTAGAACTAATTAAAGAAAAGGACGGCAGCCTGGAAAATCTCAAATTTATATCAATTCTCCAGAGAAAAAAAGTATTTTCTACATGAAAAGTGTTACGTAAGAGAAACAAGCTACAGAACAGCACAGGATAATTATATTAAAAACAGAATATTTAATGTAATTATCCTTTATTTTCTGTATATAAATCGATTTGTAGAGAGAAAACTTTGTAATTTTTCATCTTTCCTAAGAAAGAAGATAATGCTGGGGTTGAAGTATCAGATATGACCAAGTTACTACTAGCAACAATCAGACAAGTAACAGCCAAAACATCAAGTCATTAAACATTTCATTTTGATTGCTTTAATATTGCTTACAAATAAAGTGTGGGTGATTTGAATTTTTAAAAATAATATAAAATAGTTTGCTAACTGTTTTTTTTTTTTTTTTTTTTTTTTTTTTTTTTTTTGTGAAAAATATGCATTGGTGTTATTTTGTCTCCATTTTTCCCAGACGTATCAAAGTGTATCAATCTGCCCCGGGGAGAGGGCACATTGATACAAATTACTTTTTTTGATTTTTTTAAAAATTACATGCAAAAATAATGTATAAAACAACGATTGTACATTTTTATAACACACTACACAGGTTTTGCTAACATCACATAAAAAAATAACTTGTCATTTCTGCTTTCTAGACAACAAGAAAATTTTTAGGAAAAAGCTGTATCAATGTACCCCACTTCCCCCTACTCTCCGAAAGACTTGGAAGAGTTATGGTCTACAAATTGTGATTTCTTGAGTAACAAGCAGGCTTGAAACCAAAGGAAAAATAGGCGTGGATGAAAGGGAAATTACACCTGAAGATATTGTAAGCTTGATACAAAAAACTGATGGTTCTGAGATGTTTATATCACCGGCATTAGCAATTGAATGACACAAAAAATAATCAAGTTTACGCCTCAGTTACAGATGATGAAATAATCATTTTACGTACAATTGAAGAAGTTGAAAATAAAGATGATTCAGACGAAAACACTATTATCAATGATGATCAACCAAAAGTTATTAGCCATAATGAAGTAACAAATTATTTACAACAATTATAATGGTTTATTTTGAACATCAGGTGGAGACTACATTCCATAAACTAAATATGCTCAAGCAGATGCGTGACCGTGCGGCCCGAAAAAATTATACAAAACTAGCACAGCAGAAGATTTTGTAATTACAAAATAGACATTTTTACTGTCAGTAAATATTCAGTATATTTAATATAAAGGTGATTTTTTGTAAGAATGCCTTATTTAATTTTTTTCTCATTCTTCGGATAATCCGGATTTTTAGAAATCCGGATTAGGTCTGGTCCCAATTAATCCGAATTTTCGGGTTTTTGCTGCATTAGAATCATGAAAATTTTTGAAATCCGGTTTATAACGGATTTACATGTTTTAGAGTTCAGAGATTCCAGAAAACATGTTTTTACAAAATGTCTGTATGGATTCTGTGTGTCTGTAATCCCTCATTGTAAAATGTATATACTTATAACATTACATATTGTTAGCCCGCAGCTTTATGAGACATTACTAAAGTATAATATTAATTTAATAGCTTAATCTCCAAGAAAGCTGAAAGATATGATTCACAATAAAATTGACCCAGTTCCAAATGAAGAAAAAGCAAATGTTTTCATAATCTCATTCAGATTAGGATATCAAGAAAGTTTACCATACATCGGCATGACACCTCGTAAATTTAAAGAAAGGCTAAAAGAGCATTTAACTGATATCAAATATAATAAACCAAGTACAG
Organism: Maratus speculifer; assembly: GCA_964019185.1. Lineage (NCBI taxonomy): Eukaryota > Metazoa > Arthropoda > Arachnida > Araneae > Salticidae > Maratus > Maratus speculifer. Next base: position 148,714,625 of record OZ025301.1, on the reverse strand, counting down.
ATTTATCCAGAATGAATCTAAAAGAAAATACTAAGCTAAACTTTGGAAAAGCTGAAATTATTATTCCTACTTCTAAACATTGATGTTTAATAATCCATGAATCCCTTGAGATTTTGCTTAGAAATTATGCTATCTGTAACTATGTCCTTTTGAATAATATTCCTGCGATTTACGCATCCTGCGTTTAGCATTCTTGGCTAATTGAAATATGCAGAGTTCATTTATGTTGTCACAATTAATTACTACTATTGAAAAAAAAAATGAAAGTTGGGATTCGTTTTTATATGTAGATGGCCCCTAAGCAAATTTTATATACATCATTTAAAATTAGACTTTATTCTCAATAACCGGGTTGAGTAACTTTCTTCTACGATAACATTTTGCAGCGTTAGCAGTGGATGTTTGCCTTTTTCTTCTTTTTATCCACAACTGTACCTATCTTTAATAGTGTTTTGAAATTAATTCCTATGTTATTCCCTTTTTTATTACTTTCTTCTATCTTTACAAGAAAAAAGTATTGGATTCATGAAAATTTTCGAAATCCGGTTTTTAACAGATTTACATGTTTTAGGGGTCAGAGATTCCAGAAAACATGTTTTTACAAAATGTCAATCTGTGAGTCTGTATGTCTGTAATCTATCATTGTATAAAGTTTATATACTTATAACGTTATACAGTAAAACCTCTATAACGGACACTCCCGAATAGCGGACACCTCTATTTAACGGACAGGTTTCTAATCCCCACTCCCAAAACCTTAATTTTTGTATGTTTAACCTCTGAATAACGGACATTCCGAATAGCGGACACTATTTTCAGCGATAAAATAATGAAAATGGTATTTTTTTAACGAGAAAAAAAAAAAAAAGAAGAAAAAAGTAAAAAGGTCTCTAAATTTATCAGGACATTGTATCATAAATTTTGTGATCATAGATAAATGTAGATCGTGAGCTGGGGAAAATCCCCCCCTCCACGTTCAGTGTTGAACTCAGGGGACTGCCCGGGAGGGACATCTCCCAGAGCATTCAAATGTCCCCCCGGAAAAGTTTGAAATTTTATACTTTTAATGGTCCAAAAGTGCAATTCTCCCCTCTCCGCCCGGAACACTATAATGTCCAATAACACCACATTGAAAAACAAATTACATGTAATCACAAGCAAAAGTAAACTTTTGTAACAGATTTTTTTTTCATACAAATGTAATAAACAAAGGGTAAAGAGGCGCACAATTTTATTTCAGTTTTATTGCTTATTTATTTTTTTTCTTCTAATTAATCATATAATAGAGGCTTTAGGACATATAAAATTCAATTAATGAAACATTAAGCATTTCTTAGTGATTTTTGAATCTTTGAGGTTTTCCTAATAGCGGACGCCTCCGAATAGCGGACAGTTTCTGCGTTCCCGAGGTGTCCGTTATTTAGAGGTTTTACTGTATATTTATTATACACTGACGGAAAAAAAATCCCAACACCAAGAAAAACTTATTGTAGAGTAATGAAATTTGGACAGTGCATTTGTCTAGTTAACATGTTTAATTGATTAGATTTTCGAGATCACAGGTTAATTTAAGGTCAATAAAATGCATCTCAAAGGTGAAATTCCGTTACATTAATAGTCGCTATAACCTCCAGAATTTCGAATGCAAAGCTGCACACGTGCATGCATTGTGTCATACAGGTGCCGAATGTCACTTTGTGGTATGGAGTTCCATACTTGTTGTACAAGCTGTGTCAATACGTGATGTTCAATGCTGGCTGGGGTTGACACTGGAGTTCTCATCCAATGATATCCCATACGCGCTCAATGGGAGACAGATCTGGTGATCTCGCTGGCCAAGGTAACATGTTGGCACTCTGTAGTGCGTGTTGCGTTACAACAGCGGCATAAGGGCGAGCGTTATCCTGCTGAAAAACCCTCTTGAATGCTTTTCTTGAATGGCAGCACTACAGGCTGAATTACCAGATTGACGTACACATTTGCAGTCAGTGTGTCTGGGAGAACCACGAGAGTGCTCCTGCTGTCATAGGAAATTGCTCCCTAGACCATGACCCCATATTGTAGGTCCAGTGTGTTTAGGCCGCAGACCGTTTGGTTGCAGACGTTCCCCTGGCCTCCTTCTGACCAGCACATGGCCGTCATTGGCACCAAGGCAGAACCTTCTTTCATCAGAAAACACAACAAATCTCTACTCCATCCTCCATTGAGCTCTGGCTTGAAACCATTGACGTCGCAAACGGCAATGACTTAGAGTCAGTGGAATGCATGCCTTGCATCGAGCTGTCCTTGAAGTAACCGATTTCTAACAGTTCGTTGTGTCACTGTGGTACCAACTGCAGCTCGAATTTGTGTCGCAGACGCAGTGCGATGCGCCACAGCCGTACGCCGAATACGACGGTTTTCTCTCTCAGTAGTGTCACGTGTTTACCCGGAACCTGTTTTTCTTGTGGCAGATCATCCCTTGACCACTACTCCCAACAATCATACACAGAGGATACATTCCGTCCAAGTCTTTCTGCAAAATCGCGGAAATAAAATCCACTTTCTTGTAGCCATACTTTACGACCACTTTCCAACTCGGGAGCTGATGATAATGGCTTCTTCGTCTTTTTAAAGGCATTCATGATCAACCTGAACTCAATTCGTCAAATTTTGAAGATAAATAATGCTCACGAACTTTACAGCACGCATTTAAAGCAAACCTGATTTTAAAGTTGTGAGTGGCGCTACTAGCGCCACACTTATGTGAGAAGCATGAAATTTAAATCAATGTCATCTTTCAGATGCATAAACACGCCTACAAAATTTCGTTTAGCTAACACAAGTCTTTCTTGGTGTTGGGATTTTTTTTTCCGTCAGTGTATATAACATTATCTATTTATAATATATTTATAATATTTATTCTCTTTTTAGTGGCAAATATTCGTATTTGTCATAATAGAACATTGTTAATTCACTTAAATATCCTACCAAATAATTAATATTATTCTTATGTTGACTACATCAGTAATTAATTTTATATTAAATCTATATCTTATAATATATAGATTTAATATAAAATGTCTTACAGTCTAATAAATTGTATCTAAACATCTGTAAAATTTCGATAAAACTTTTTTAAATTTCCAATAAAAACCCTTCATACAAGAAAAAGTGATAGAAGATACTCAAAATTCAGAAGACGTTCAGCAGTGTTGCCAACCTAACGTATTTTAGGTAAATTTCGTAAGAAATACTACCTATTGCAGTCGTTAACATGGCATGAGTTTTGAAAATTTCGTCATAAGTTCTCATTACATGATCCCAGGAATCCAAAATCGCCCCTATCTAAAAAGTTTGTATACCTAGAAATACATCTATCTTGCGCGCGTGTATCTTTCAAATCATCACTCCATTGATGAAGCAAACGTCATTTTTTAAAGTAGAGAATTTACTTCAGCCGCATGGCAACAAACGGCATTATGCATTCATATTTATAATTCTTCTTTTGTGTTTATCAAATAAATAATGTGTAATACATATACATGTACACACAAATACACACAAGCACATATGTACCAGGTTCCCAAAAATAACTGATGGATTTTAAAATTCAATAACTTGCAAAAGGTGACAGCTATTAAAAATTTTTTTGCAGGAGAGTTATGTATGACGTCAGGAGTTTTTTTTTTTACCGTGATTCTTAATTTTAGTTCGAATTTCAAATAATAGATGGCGCTGACAGTGATTGGCGATCAGTCGACGCCGAAACTGACGTCACTCAGCATTGATGCACAGGAAGGAGGTTAAGGATATGGAGTGCGTCTCATTCGCCAGTGCAATCTTGCTCTGAGGCCCCGATTCTGAACTCATTCGATATGACTTCAGTGGAATGCATTGATGCCATGTAGATAACAGATTCTTCTTCGATATTCTTCGATAGTAGAATACAGCTTTCAGAAGTTAGCATAAATTTCGCAAGCAGTATTCGAGTTTGTAGGAGATTTTACATTTATGAAGTTTTATTTTACCGGATTAAATTACTTTTTATGGCATGATTTCAAGAATATTTTATACATCGTATTTTAAAACTACACTGTTAAAAATTTGAAACCTTTGCTGCATCGTCACACCTCCACTTTTATAGAAAATGATTACTTCACTGTATTAAGGAGCATTCTCATTGGTCAAAATAGAGATATTCTATAATAGCAGGGGACTGACGATGCAGCAAAAGTTTCACATTTTTAACAGTGTAGGTGAAGATATCTTACTCTTAGGGCCCGATTCTCAACTCATTCTATATGATTTCAATGGAATGTGTTGTTGTCATGGAAATAATAAATTCTTCCATGGAAAAATACCGTGTTCGGAATTGCGCATGAATATAACAAGCTGAATTCGAGTTTGAAGACTATTTTACATTTATGAGTATTTATGGGAATTTTATCGAACCAATTTAGAAATTTAGTTAAATTTTCCAAAATTTTAGTTTGGAATAAAATTTTAAACTAAGTTATGAAATACCTAACTTTCCTACTGGATTTTTCAAAAATTTAGTTAAAAGATCTAAAATTTCTTAGAATATTTCAAAAATTATAAAAGTTTTAAGAAAAGAAAAAAAAAACTCTTCACTTACAAGGAAGGTCTCCATACGGGCATACTCAGAAAAATCTGAAAAAATTACAGAATGTTCTTTTCATATAGTTATATATGTTTATAAAAAAATTTCGGCGGAATTTCCTTATAACGTCCGTAAAAAAATAATAAAAATTTCGTTTATTTGGCGGTTTATCTCCGGTTGGCGAAAAAACGAAATTTTGAAAAATACCCTTTTACGCTTCGAATACTTTTTAAAGAAAAAACTTTCTATGTTCAATTTATTTAAATAAGTTTACTTTAAGTAATTTTAGTTTTGCATTTTTACTTTACTTTAAGTGTAATTTTGTCATATACGTTTATATGTACTTATAACAAAATGAAATTAATATATTTTATCATTTAAAACACAATTTAAATTGATTAAAATTGTTCCAAATTGAAAAATACACTGTTAAAATCTGCTGCATTTTGTTGCAACGCACTCCCTTGCTTGTATAGAAAACGGTTACTTGGCCGTGAAATGGAGCTTTCTCATTGGTTGAAATAGAGATATTATATACAAGCGGTGGAGTGCGTTGCAACAAAATGCAGCAGATTTTTAACAGTGTGTGACACGGTCAATTCGCCGTGCTATGGATCATTCTCATTGGTCAGAAGAGAGATATTCTATAAAAGTAGTGGAGTGACGTTGCAGTAAATGCTGCAGATTTTTAACAGTGAAGTCAGTAAAAATCAATTTTCAGATTCGTTAAAATCGTCTGCTTTTGGCGAGGAAATGCACTGCTTGCCAAATCCCGCGTCGCTTTCAGCTTTTCACGCCAATTATTCCGAACTATTTTATTTTTTTACATATCTAATAATGTATTTCCGCCGCTAATTTTCACTGATCCTTTATTACCTACATGAGTAGTTTAATTCGTATTTTTTTCAAAAAATTCTGAGTATGCCCCCAATGGAGACCTTCCTTGTTAGTTTTAAAATACGATGCATAAAATATTCTTTAAAACATGCCATAAAAAGTAATTTAATTCGGGAAAATAAAACTTCATAAATGCAAAATCTCCTGCAAACTCGAATACTGCTTGCGAAATTTATGCCCATTTCTGAACGCTGTATTCCACTATCGAAGAATCTGTTATTTCCATGGCAACAACGCTTTCCATTGAAATCATATGGAACGAGTTCTGAATTGGGCCTCCGTGGCTGAGTGGATAAGACACCACTCCGCTAATCGCTTGAGAGCGTAGGAAGTTGTGGATTCGAATCCCACTGGCTCCATTACAGGCACTTCTTATGTGGAGCTCCTGTATTGTATGCTCCCGGTTGTATTTCTCTTGTGATGTAAAATTTCCTTGTACAATTTAGTCCCTGCATATTGACGATGACTTATAAGTATGATTTCATGTCGAGCACACAAGTCAGATGTACAGGATGGTTATAATTAAATTTACCCTGTTTGGACCTACGTAGAGACCGCACTGGTTGACCGATATCGCTGAAACTTGAAATATAAGTTATATAGACCATGGGGAGACGAAATCTGCAATAAAAAAATTGTTCAAATTTCAACCACCAGGTGAAAAAAAGGCGCTTTAAAACCTCAAATCTCAAACTGGAAACAGAAATAGTTCAAATTTCGACCGCTAGATGGCGGCTTCACCTGCGAGAAAGGCCTTTATGCAAATTTGGAGGATTTTAAAAAGCCAGTACTTTCTGCCGTACATTCATTCTGCATCATGCCGTTAGAAAAGAAGGAACGACCGTTACTGGTAAAGTTGGTTTATCAGAATGGCAGTAATTTGTCAATTACACTGCGAGAATACCGACGATTGAAAGGCTTACGAAAAGGACCAACGACGAGACAAGCCTTGAAAAAGATGATGCCTAAATTTGAAAAGACTGGGGAGTTGGGTGTGCAGCAAGGAAGAGGGAGGAAAAGAATTTCAAATGAAACTGCCGAAGAAGTTGCTCTTGCTGTGGTCGAAAGAGCATCGGGTTCCCAATATTCTTCGACAAGTGCTCGAGCTGTGTCGCGTGATTTGTTTCTCCCTTGTTCTACAGTTCCGAAGGTTCTATGATCCATTATAAAGTGGTATCCATACAAGATTCACGTTGTGCAAGCGCTGAAACCTGCAGACCCGGACGTACGAACTCAACTTGCGAGGTTGTTTTTCACTAGAATAGCCGTTGATAATGCATGGCCGGGGGACATTTTATGGTCGGACGAGGCGCATTTTACCCTAGATGGAGCAGTGAATACTCAGAACTGTCGCGTATGGGGTACTGCAAGTCCTAATGTTCTCCATAAACAGTCTTTACCCCCTGCTTACGTAACTGTTTGGGGCGGCTTTACGGCTGATTTTATTCTTGGTCCCTATTTGTTTTGAGGAGAACACTTCTCAGGGTCCTAAAAGGTGTTCTATTACGGGTACCTGTTATTGCAATCTCCTTTAGCAGCAGGTCATTCCATCTTTACAAGAGCGGGAGTGTTTAGAGACTACGGTATTCATGCAGGATGGTGCCCCTTCTTATATAGACCGAGCAGTGACGGCATTACTTCGTGCCCAGTTCGGAGATGATCGGGTAATTTCGAGAAATTTTCCGACAACGTAGCCTCCTCGCTCCCCGGACTTGAATCCCTGTGCATTCTGGTTGTGGGGATTCCTGAAAGATTGTGTGTATTCAGGAAGCATACGGACATTATCTGATTTAAAAGCAAGCATAACACATCATGATGTGACTACAATTGATCGAGAAACCCTTCGCGCTACTGTTGAACAGGCGATAATGCGTTTTGAACATGTGCTTGATGCAAATGGAATGCACATTGGACATGTCCTGTAAATAAAAAAAAAGATTTCTGTTTCCAGTTTGAGATTTATGATCTTAAAGTGCCTTTTTTTCCCCTGGTGGTCGAAATTTGAACTAATTTTTCTTATTGCAGATTTCGTTTCCCCATGCTCCATATAACTTATATTCCAAGTTTCATAGATATCGGTCAACCAGGGCGGACTCTACGTAGGACCAAACAGAGTAATTTTAATTATAACCCTCCTGCATGTTGATCAATAAAAAAAAAGTTCCGATTCGAGGCCTGAGAGCAAGATTGTACTAGCGAATGAGGCGCACTCCGTAGCCTTAATCTCCTTCTTTTGCATCAATGCTGAGTGACGACAATTTCGGCGTCGACTGAGCGCCAATCACCGTCAGCGCCATCTATTGTTTGAAATCCGAACTAAAATCAAGAATCATGGTAAAAAAAAAAACTCCTGACATTATACATCACCCTCCTGCAAACATTTTTTAAATAGCTGTCACCGTTTGCAATTTATTGAATTTTAAAATCCATCAATCATTTTTGGGACACCCGATATATGTGTGTGTGTGTGCGTATGTACTAAATTTTGCTCGCACGATAAAAGTCGCAATTATGCACGAATCGTCTTCAAACTGTTTAATTACATTGATATGGTTAATATCAAGGCAGAGATTGCAAATGGCAAAAATCGGCCTAAAGAACTTGAAATGGGGAGGGTTCAAAAATTTAAATACCGCCTTATACTAGTTATCCTATTGCGTTAAAATTTTTTCAAGGTCACCAGGCAGCATATTGGGATCGGAATAGAGCATATTTTAAAAAGCTAAACAGAGCGGTTTTTAGCAAGAAATAAAACTTTTGAAAAATGTATTAACCCTTTCGTCACCATGTGCCTCGTATGAAGCTCTTACTCCGAATTGAATTACAGTCGACTCTCGTTAATTCAAACTCGTTGGGACCACAAAAAATGTTCGAATTATCCGAAGTTCGAATTATGGAAAACATGCTTAATATGGTAGGTACTGTTACAAAGGAATTAATGTTATGGTGTTTTTTAAACTTATTTCGTCTGTTATCATTAGAATATGACTTAATATTAAATTAGAATGTATAAATACATAAACTAATTAAAAGATTAGAAACAAGCACGATGGAAGAAAAAATTAAAGCATCACTGATGGACAGACGGGGCTCTAAGAAAGTGGATATCAAAGGCATTGTATTATATGTATACTCGTTCGGAACAATTTTCACAAAAATCAAATGATCTGAAATCCATGAGAAAGAAAAGAAAAATGAAAAATCGGAATTCTCGTTAGTACGAATTAAACGAAGTCAGGAGAAAATGAGTTCGAATTAATGGAAATTTTTAACGTTATTCTGCCATTGAAAATTTCGGGACTTCATGTTTAGTTCGAATTAAGCGAAGATTCGAATTATCCGATTTCGAATTAACGAGATTCAACTGTATTTGAAAGGGGAAAAAAAGAAGTGTTTTTTTTTTTCTTTTTCGTTTAGTAATACCAATAAACCATTTAGAATGCATAGGAGGTTTCTAAATAGTTGTATTAATCGTATATAAATGTCAAAGTCCAAGAGACGACCGCACAAAACCCTATGTCATCGAGCACAAGAAAAAAACCTTTTATTTTATGGAAGAATAGTAAAAGTGGATTCTAATCATCTAATGTCTGCCGGAAGCGAAGTGGTGCATAAGCCAAAAATGAAGACCACTAGTGGTTGACTCGTATGCTTAGCAATGTGTTTTCCTGCAGCCAGATTTCCATGTTTTCATACCTTTGATTGTACGGCAAACACAATGCTAAACCTACGAGTCAACCACTAGTGGTATCAATTTTTGGCTTATGCACCACTTCGCTTCCGGCAGACATTAGATGATTAGATTCCCCTACTACACTGTAAAAAAAAGGGTCGATCTACTAAAAGAAATTTAGTGATACTTGTAATTACTAAAAAAATTTTAGTAATTTTACTCAGTTACAAGAAAATTTGTAAGAGTTACTAGAAAAGTTAGCAATGAAGAGAATTAATAGTTTTATATTTTTAATAGCTATTACTAAAACTCGCTTGATGTGGTCGTGATAGCCTAGTGGTCATAGCACAGAGCTCCAGACTGAAAGGCCTCGGGTTCGGAGTTCGACACCACCAAAGACGTACCGAGTGTATGCAGTGTAAGTATTCCTTAAGTAAAAGGGTTATGAAATCAAAATTGCGCATGTGGCAATGTTTGATGCTGCCATCCATTGAGGTGTTGCCGGAAATCTACCGCTGCAAAAATTGCGTTTGGACTAGCTACTAAGAATCCGTAAATAATGGTTACTAAAAATAATTTTGGAGCTGTTACTAAAATTTGCTGGCTGGCTCATACTAAAAAGTTTTAAGTTAGTTATACAAAAAATTCTTTTATTTGGTTTACAAAAGAAAGGTTTGTTTCACTTGCAAAAAAAAAAAAAGTTTGGAATGGTTACTAAAAAATTCTGTGGAATACAAATTTACTAAAAAATTTTTAGTAACCTCATGAATTTTTTTTACAGTGTACTACTCTTCCATAAATAAAGGATTTTTTTCTTGTGCTCGATGACATAGGGTTTTGTGCGGTCGGCTCTTGGACTTATCAGTACCAGATAACTTCTAGCATTACTTAACATGGTTGCTTTATTGTTTTATAAAACTAGTCGTTGGGGGCCACCATAATACTTACCCATCACGGATATGTATATGAAAATAAAACATGTGAAAACTATTTATACAATGCATTGCAATTCACAAACAAAATTTAAATATTGTTAATATACATAGTAATGCTATATTAAAAAACTGCTGATGTACCAATTTCGACAAATTATATAAAACGCCAAACTACTCAAGTAGTACCGAACTGCGTAAAAGAAACATCCTTATAACTCCAAAAATAATAATTCTATTAACTAAAAATTAACTGCGTCGGATTAAGCGTCTCATTTCCAATTAACATATACCTCTGAATTGAAATTTGAATGAAATACAGGGTCATGAAAAATTGAAGAATGTGGAAAACAAGATTACAAATATCTCGGCAACTAATAATCCGATCGACTTCGTTCTATATGCAAAATGTGTGTTATTTTATTGCCTTTTACGTCCATTCCTTACAACAAAAAAATTCGAAAATTTTTATATACCTTTCATCAGAACGAATTTTTCGAGAGTCCGAAAAAAATAGTTCCGGTTAATCGAGGTTGCTGATATTAAATAGGCTTCGTCCCATTCTTACATACTAACTACATACAAAATTTCAAGTCTCTATCTCAATTTGTTCGGGAGATAGAGCGTTTACAGACAGACAGACTGACAGACAGACAGACAGGCAGACAGACAGAAAGACAGGCAGACGGACGGCAAATTTTTTTTCTAAAAATATGTTTTTCGGAATCTCTACTATCTAAAACGTGTAAATCCGTCAAAATTTTTTTTTTCGATTTTCAAAACGATTGCAAGACTTACCCTATACTACGTATGATGGGTAAGTAATAAATGAAATCTGTTTTATTTTTGTGTTGTTTAATTTTTTTTTGCAAAGTAAAAAATGTTTTTATTCTTTAACCTTCTCTTAATATGTGCATCCTTTCAAATTAATTTTAAACATATCAGATTCCTTTAAAAATGTGAAAATGTTTGGGAACTCATATGAGGCTTGAATAAAAAAATTAGACAGAAAAACATTACAAGAAAAAAATCTTCTTGCATATGATTTACAGAAACATTTTAGAAATATGAAAAGTTAAAAAAAAAATTTGTTCACTACTTTTATAATAATTTGGTGACCAGAGGATTAAACATTCTTAAAATGTATCATTTTTAAAACTAATTACACTGTAAAAAAAAAATTCAAGAGGTTACTAAAAATTTCTTAGTAAATTTGTATTCCACAGAATTTTTTAGTAACCATTACAAACTTTTTTTTTTTTTTGCAAGTGAAACAAATATTTCTTTTGTAAACTGAACAAAAGAATTTTTTGTATAACTAACTTAAAACTTTTTTGTATGAGCCACCAAGCAAATTTTAGTAATAGCTCCAAAATTATTTTTAGTAACCATTACGTTTGCCCGAAGGGCAGGAGATTCCTTCGAGTTGCATCCAGTGGATAAAAAGACAGACTTCTAAAACGGAAGATTTTCGGTAAAGCCGCCATAGATTGCAGCACCAAACATTGCTACCTACTCTATTTTGACATGTTTCTAAATAGGAGGGAAAGTTCAGAGATCATTACCGACGTAACTGCTACGACAGGATTTTCATAATCCCTTTATTTACATTCGGTGTATGTTTGGCGGCAGCCAGAATCGAACCCAGGTACTTTCAGCCTGGAGTTCGGTGCTATGACCACTATGCTGTCACGGCCACACCAAATGAGCTTTATTAATAGCTATTAAAAATGTAAAACTATTAACTCTATTCGTTGTTAGCTTTTTTCTAGTAATTCGTACAGATTCCTTGTAACCGAGTAAGATTACTAAAAATTTTTTAGTAATTACAAGAATTACTAAAATTTTTTTTAGTAGATCGACCCTTTTTTTACAGTGTATCTTGCACAGTTAAAAAAAAAAAAAAAAAAAAAAAAAAAAAAAAAAAAAAAAAACAGTAATCCTTTAACATTTGCGAGGTTTGATTACTTACAAAATATAAAATGCGAAACTTTTCTACATTCACGAAGACGGAATTAGATTATTCGCGAATTTTGTTTTATAAGAAATATTTTTTTTTACAAAGTAAACTCACATTGTTGTACTAATTCTATGGACTACATGACATTGGGCACTTATCTACTAAATAGACTACTGCAGGGGTTCTCAAATTTTTTTGGTACGCGACCCACCTTTCAATAAAAAAATATTTCGCGACCCACCCAAGATAAAGTTGTGTATCAGTATAACAATTTTTGTACGATCTCTATCCGTTCGACTAATCCTATCCTATGAAAAATGCCAATTTTCGTACGGAAGATACCTTATCAACAAAAGCAGGAATCGGTAATCTCAATGTGTGTAAGTGAATAGTAATTAAAACAATGCACAAACTATAAAAGTAGTTAGAAATACGTTTAATTATTATGAAAACATAACTTTGTTATCAATGAGATTTCTGATACTGGTGTTTACCAATGTGGGAACACGCAGTTTGCCTCAGTACTTGTCTTTCAAAAACAGTAAAGTAGAAAAAGCATGTTATCGTAAGCAGGAAGTGTTGAATTTCAACAAGGACCTTAAAGCTAATTTAAATATTTCTGGATATTCTGTTCGTATATTAATCTAGAAGGTAATTAAAAAAAAATCCTTTTAAATATTATTTCCTATTAGAATTGTTATAGCTTTTTAAACAGATGAAATAAAAGATATACTTTGATGAGAAACCTCGATTGTTCCGCGACCCACCAAAACAACTTCCACGGCCTACCAGTGGGTCGAAACTCATAGATTGGGAACCACTGGACTACTGCATTATTGTAAGTCCTAAGTTGCGAGAACTTCAGTTGAGGGAAAATATAGATCAGTAATATCCTTTATTTTATGCATTTTTTTTTTCAATTTTCTCAAATTTCCAATATTTATTACATGTGAATTATTTTGCAAAATCTGTCTGAGAAATTTTAAAACATCAATAACATTTTCTTGAAAAAAAAAATATATAGAATTCTCATTTTTCGTTGGTAAGGAGTTTGAAATTTAAAATGCAAATCGAGGCCGCAACTTTTCTTTACATGAACATTCATAAACGAAAAATCTGTTCTGTTAAACAAATGCAGATCAGTAAATTTTTTCCACCATACATTAGCAAATAAATTTTGTATGATTTGTTCATAATTATTCAAACTTATTTAAAGCATGTACTTTTAGTACATAATTCTTAATAAATATTTTCTTAAAACTTCAATTGCTCTTTTCCGAATAAGGGAGACCCCATTTTCGGCTAAAAATTATCAAAAGTAAAAAAAAAAAAAAAAAAAAAAAAAAAAAAAAAATTGTCTCAGAAAACGATAAAATACATATTTGCAAATATCCATGCAAAATTTCAGAACTCGGGGACACTTGGAACAGGTAGCAAATGAGCTTTCTTAATTGTAATCACTAGAGTTTAAAGGATTAACGCCCATTTTAAAATGTGTTTTCCTGAAAATGACTTTTTTTCATATTTTGCCTAAGTTCAAAGTACTAAGGCTCAGTGGTAAAATGATTTAGAAACAAAGTGTTTATGTTTTTAGAATCTTAAAAAAATTTGTAACGAAAGTAAGGAGGGATATTTTTTTTTATCTATTTCTGAAAATTTTACATAAATTGGTAAACATGAAAATTATAACGAATTTAAGGAAATTTACCATGCGTAATTTCTTTCTTTCTTTTTTTTCTTTTTCTTTTTCTTTTTTTTTTTTTTTTTTTTTGTTTTTGTTTTTGTTTTAGCTGATTAAAATAGAAAATTAAAAATATCTCTCCCTAGGTCTTTTCCACATACTATAACACTATTTAAGAAATTTTAGTAATACCAAAATATTGAAAATTGAATGAGGAGTAGTAATTTTAAAAAGTGTATTTTTCGACAAAAAAAAAAAAAAAAAAAAAAAAAAAAAAAAAGCCATAAAATCTTCATAAAAAATATATTTTTTAATAAAAAGTGAATTTTTTGCTTATTATTCCTTACAAAAAGATTCTTAAATAGTACACCAAAATTCATTACTTTAAAATCAATAATATTTGGGGGGTTTTCTTACGAGTCTCCCTTAAAAAAAAGAAAAAAAAACTAATTTTATTTTATGCATTGGAAGAAAGTCTCAACAATTTGATATTAGCAGATATTTTCAGGAAACTAACCCTCGTGAATTTTAAGGGATTTGCTGTATGCAATGCATTTAATGCATGCTAAACAGTTGTTTACAGTAGCGCCAACTTCTGAAAAATATTGGGTGGGCTCAAAAATATTTTTGTAAAATGGTGCGATCAGTCTGTTTTTTTTTTTTTTGAAAGTTTGACAGATGGTGAAAGAGGAGAATTTTAAATCAATCTATCATGTTTAAATAAAGTTGCAATTTTATTAAATTATTTTCTCATGCATTTTCCCCCTATAAAAACATTTCTAATTATTGTAATGTCGTGACATCATGAACACGACAACAAATTGAATTAGAACAAGTTGGAAATTGCACGTGAACGTAGCAAATGAGGTGCGTTCGTACGATAACGAAGTTTTAAAAATATTCAGATCTTGCTGATATAATAGAGCGTACTCCGGATACAGTATAGTAGTCGAAATCTTTACGTTTCTGTAAATATGCAGGAAGTAATTTTTATTACACCTCAGCAACGTATATGTTATTCATAAAATGTGAAATAGTTGAATATAATTAAAACACGTCCCAAACCATGTTTCCCCGTATAGCATTATATAGTGGAATACTTTTGTGTGGCCCTGTAATTTAATAATAAAAATTCTTTGCATCACAGATTGTACAGAATGCATATTTTATTATATATTTCATAGATTCATGCCAATTCTATTATGTTCGAATGAGTGTAACATCATTAAAATGCATTTGAAATATTTTCCCCATTGACCGTAATGCAACGGAATCCTTTTGATTGTCCCTGTAATTGATCTATGCATCCGATTTTCATAACATTTGAAATGACTCGACAAAATTACGCAATAATTATATGTTTTAAATTTCAAACGATTAAAATGCATTTAAAACTTTTTTCCCTATTGACCGTAATGTAACGGAATCCTTTTGAATGTCCCTGTCATTGATCTATCCATCCGATTTTCATAAAATTTGAAATGACTCGACAAAATTATGTTATAATTATGTATTTTAAATTTCAAGCGATTCGGTTGGGTAGTTTTTGCGTTGTTATATGCGGACAGACGGACGGACAGACAGACGGACGGACTGAGCGACAACAATAGGTGCTACGTATTTACATAATTACGAACGCACCTAAAAAAAAGTTAAACATGGAAGCAAAACATTTCAGTCATTTGTAATTTATTGGTGTTAGTCGAATAATTAAAACACATGGTCATTGGCAAAATAGGTTTTATTCTCAGAAGAAAAAAGAATAGTAAAATAATAGTGAAATAAATAACTAGAACACCGAAAATTGGGTACGCTGTGATTCAAAATTATTGGGTGGGATCGGGCCCCACGGGCCCATATAAGTTGGCGCCACTGGCTGTTTATCCACTATCCAGAGTTTTAATACAGTCGAATCTCTCTATAACGAAACTCCATACATCGAATTTCTCTATATAACGAATTTTTAGCAGGAACGGTCCCCTTTTTTCACGATTACATTAAAAACAGTCTCTATGTAGCGAAATTTCTATCTCCATATAACGAATTTTTTCATGAAATGTTCTTTATTTATTCAGTTTTAAAAAAGCTTCAAAATCACATGGAATCAGATTTCCATCACTTATTTTTGATTTATCGTTCAAGGCTGAGTTTTTTTATATTGCTTCTGTACCTTGAATCTCCTTGATCTTAAGTCCAACGAATTCATTCTACCAGCCCCCCTCCCACACATCTTTTAACATCCTTCGAGAAACAGTGTCAATTTAATTGTTACACATATTAAACCTAATTGAAGTCAGTGTTGATTTCAGAGGGTGGCTTGGGGGGACATTCACTCCCGGAGCATTGAGATCGCCCACGAAAATTTGAGATGTTGTGTTTTCAATGGCAAAAAAATTAACGTACAATTTTCTTGCGTGATTTTTATTAAGCTTATAAATAAATGTCTTTTCTCTCTTATGAAACTGTTCAAGTAATTAAGAAAAAGGATATTACGTTAATATTTATAGTTAAACACTTCAAATTTTTAATTAAACGTATAAAAAATAGTACTTGTTCAAAATTTGCACATTAAACAGAAATTTTTAACGGCTTTCTCTGTTCAACGAATTTACCGAATTTTTTACTGGAGCAATGGATTTCCTTATATAGAGACTCGACTGTATTATTATTTTTGCATAATACTTTTTTTAATTAACACATAGCGAGTACACTAGCTGAGTACAGCATATGTTGAAAGCTTTAAGGGTACATTAAAAACCAAATACTTTAATTATCAGCAGATTCATTTGAAATTGGTAGGTTTGTTAATGGTAAGTTCAAACAGTCAAATTCAAAATTTGGTGTTAAAATAATAAAAACTGAATTTCAGAATGTTGAAATACCGAATAATCGTTAGATTTTAAAATACACCCTGCGCATTTCTTATGAATATAACATGATCATGTACTTTTCGATTATTGGAAAGAAAGTTAACATAAATTGTAAACATTTACTGAACATGTAAAAAGAAAATATTTTCTAGTATAGGGGAAGATGGGAATACTTGAGCCACTTTTTAAATTTTCAGTTTTTTTAAATTTTTATATTTTCTCAGAACAAAATAAAATATTGAAAATGAAAATATGATAATTTTTTTTCAACTGAAAACCACTTTCAATTAACTTTGAACTATTTTTCTCTGTCTGATTAATTTTTACTTTTTTTACATCGTGGCTCAAGTATCCCCATGGAAGGGATACTTGAGCCAGTACGGGAAAATACCTACAAAAGTCATTTTTTTCGCTTTTTTTTTACACAAATATTTTACAGAATGATAAATTATAATGCATAAAGTCCTTCAAAATCAAATGAGATTAGAATTCAGATGTTTCAGCTCTTTGGCAACATGTATGAAGAACAAATTCAGAATGGTTGTAAAACCACACATCTTTTTTTTTTTACCTACATGGTAACTCAGTAGTGCCTTCTGTTGGGTACAATAGAAGTCATTTCTTTGATTAAAAAAAGTTACAGTAACAGAGGTTACAATTTCAATATAAAATATTAATCTTAATATATTATATTAAATAACAAGATGGAACCCGTCAAAACTTGACGGCACCACAGAAATAAAAGGTATTTTCCAGCTATCAAAGGATTTTTTAACGACTAATCTTCAGCAAAAATTTCAATAAATAAAAGAAAAACCTGCATTTTACATCCAGGCAAATGACCCGCAATTGGCAGAGTTACATTCAAACATGCTGCTATAGAATTAGAATCTCTCTCATTTGATAATTTTCCATTTACAAATAAATACAACACCAATAAATTGTACATGACATGAATAAATCATAAATTAATGTCATTTCTCATTTCATACAAAATATACATACTTCACTTACTTCACAGCATATAATATTGAATTTATAGTTTGCCATTTAGCAACAACTGTAACAATAATCTTCTCAGTGGTTAATTTGTTTTTACATTACCAACCTCATTCAACAAATAAATATTTGCATTTTCAAATAACTTTTCTATTACATTTTCATAAATCAAAAATACATGTCGATTTCACATATTAAAAAAATTAATGATATTTATTCTGGCTAGGTGAAACCCGTTAAAAACTTGACGGCAACAATATGAAAGAACCAAAGAAAAAAAAAGTATTTTGCCACTATAAAAAAATTAATATTTCTTAAAAATTTCAATATGCTTTTCCATTTACCAACGTAACACCAACATGACATGATCCCAGGCGCAGAATCGGTGCAACGCTGCGACACACGTCACAAACTCTTGAAAATGTTTGAAGATTATTTTTCTACTGTTAAAGTTTTTTTTTAAAAATGCTAGAAATCATTTACAATGTACAAAAATTTGTCTAGGTACCATAAAAAATGCAAATTTTGGCAAATAATCACAAAAATAGCTATTTTCGTCAAAATACCCCCCCCCCTCCCCCCAAAAAAAATCACCCCGGAAATTTTGTAAATGGATGTGAAAGAAAAAACAGCAAATTTCGTCAACAGATTGCAAAAAATAACAAATTTTATGAAAAGATCTCTAAAAAATTTGTCAAAAAATGCAAAAAAAAAAAAAAAAAAAATGTCTAGGTATCCCAAATAAAACAAATTTCGTGAAAGTATTGCAAAAAAATCAAAATTTTGCCAAAACGTCTAAAAAAATTGGCAATTTTCATGAAAAAATTTCGAAAAATAAAGCCAAATTTGACAAAAAAATCCCTAAAAAATGGCAAATTTGTAAACATATTCTGAAAAAAAAAATTCAAAATATTGTAAGAAAACAAAAAGTTTTGACAAATGATTGTGAGTAAACAACAAATTTCGTCAAAGGATTGAAAAAAAAGCAAATTTCATCAAATAATCACAAAAAAAGTAAATTTCGCAAAAAACCCCAAAAAATTTTGCAAAAAGAACTTCAATAAAACGGCAAATTACATCGAAAGATCGTGACAAAACGACAATTTCATCGAAAGAACTCGAGAAAAACGATAAACTTCTCCGAAACTGTCCAGGTATCATAAAAGACACGAATTTCGTCGAAAGATCTCAAAAGCACATAAATTTTGTCTAGGTAATCGCAAAAAAAGGTAAATTTCGCAAAAAATAGCAAAAAAAAAAAATTTCTCAAAAAGATAACAAAAAACGACAATTTCTCAAAAAAATCATGAAAAAAGGATAAATTCGATAAAACAGCAAATTACATCAAAAGATTGTGAGAAAAAAAACAACAAATTTCAAAAAACAACTTTCATTAATTGCAGGGGGAAAAGATGCAACATTTCTTTGTTTATCAGAAAAAAAAAAAAAAAATCACAAAATTTCTCGATCTATCACATGAAAAATAGAAAATTTGTCAATCAGTTGAACAAAAAATACAAAAATCGACAGTTGGTCATGTGGGGTAAAAATTATAAAATTCATTAATGAATCATGGATAAAAAGTCATTTAGTTATGTAAAAAAGCTCACAAAAATCTTGTGATTGATCGAGACATTTTAGAAAGTTTTTTCTGGGTAATCTTACGATGGGAATACTGCAGTTCAGTGTACCCATTGAACTGTGTGCTGAGTGACATATGTTTATTCCCTCATTCTATAGGCAATTAAATATATGTATGGAATTTTTTATCGCAACGTAATAAGTATATTTTTAACATAGGATCAGAGTAAATAACAAATAACCTGGTAAGTGAGAACTAACTTTTTTATTGATAGGCAATGTAACATCGGGTCGATTGAGTTTATTTTGATTTTGCCCTTGTTTTTGAAGGACATAATTTAACCGTTTTTTTTATTGCATAACACTTCTTATTGTGTAATTTCTTATTGTGATCTTCATTTCTGTCATATGAAAAATTAATTTCTATTTTGCCTATAGCATTTACATAATGTTAACAAATTTCTGAAAAAAAAAAAAAAAAAAAAAAAAAAAAAAAAAAAAACGAAAAAACAGCAAAAAATTTCCAAAAAAAGGATAAATTCGATAAAACGACAAATTACATCGAAAGATGGCAAGAAAATACGACAAATTTCACCGAAAATCCCTGAGAAAACAAATAATTATTTCCTGGTATCATAAAAGACATGAATTTCGTCAAAAGATCATGAAAATACTTTAAATTTGTCTAGGTACTTCAAAAAATGCAAATATTGGTAAACAGATTGTGAGAAAACAACATATTTTGTCAAAAGATGAAAAAAAGAGGCACATTTCATCAAAAAATCACAAAAAGGGTAAATTTTGTAAAAAAAAAAAAAAAAAAAAAAAAAAAAAAAAAAAAAAAAAGGTGAAAAAAAAGACAAATTTCTGAAAATAACAAAAAACAACAACAAATTTCACAAAAAAAATCACGAAAAAAGGAATAATTTGATAAAACGGCAAATTACATTGAAAGATGGCAAGAAAAAACGACAAATTTCACCGAAAATCCCTGAGAAAACAAATAATTATTTCCTGGTATAATAAAAAACGTGAATTTCGTCAAAAGATCGTGAAAATACTTTAAATTTGTCTAGGTACTTCAAAAAATGCAAATATTGGTAAACAGATTGTGATAAAACAACACATTTTGTCAAAAGATGAAAAAAAGAGGTACATTTCATTAAAAGATCACAAAAAAGGTAAATTTTGTAAAAAAAAAAAAAAAAAGGTAAAAAAAAAAGACAAATTTCTGAAAATAACAAAAAAATGAAAAATTTCACAAAAAAAGATAATTTCGATAAAACAGCAAATTACATCGAAAGATCGTGAGAAAACAACAAATTTCACCGAAAATCCCTGAGAAAACAAATAATTTTATCCAAGTATAAAAAAAAACATGAATTTTGACAAATAATCACAAAAAATAACAAATTTCGTCAAAATACCCCCCCCCCCAAAAAAAAAGAACACCTGGAAATTTTGTAAATAGATGTGAAAAAAAACCCAGCAAATTTTGTCAACAGATTGCAAAAAACAACAAATTTCTTCAAAAGATCTCTAAAAAATTTGTCAAAAAACTGCAGAAAAAAAAATTGTCCAGGTATCTCAAATAAAACAAATTTCGTGAAAATATTGCAAAAAATGAAAATTTTGCCAAAACGTTTAAAAAAATTTCGAAAAAAAGCACATTTTGACAAAAAAACTCTAAAAAATGGCAAATTAAACATATTGTGAAAAAAAATTTCAAAATATTGTGAGAAAACAACAAATTTTGACAAATGATTGTGAGTAAACAGCAAATTTCGTCAAAGGATTGAAAAAAAAGCAAATTTCATCAAATAATCACAAAAAAAGGTAAT
This sequence comes from Maratus speculifer, assembly GCA_964019185.1. NCBI lineage: Eukaryota > Metazoa > Arthropoda > Arachnida > Araneae > Salticidae > Maratus > Maratus speculifer. The sequence goes on along the minus strand of OZ025301.1, from coordinate 148,693,588 downwards.
TTTGCAGAAAAAACAACACATTTTGCAAATAGATCTTCAATAAAACGGGAAATTACATCAAAAGATCATGACAAAACGACAATTTCATCGAAAGAACTCGAGAAAAACGATAAACTTCTTCGAAACTGTCCAGGTATCATAAAAGACACAAATTTCGTCCAAAGATCTCAAAAGCACAGAAATTTTGTCTAGGTAATCGCAAAAAAATGTAAATTTCACAAAAAATAGCAAAAAAAAAAAGACAAATTTCTCAAAAAGATAACAAAAAACGACATTTTCTCAAAAAAAAAAAAAAAAAAAAAAAAAAAAAAAAAAAAATCACGAAAGAAGGATAAATTCAATAAAACGGCAAATTACATCAAAAGATTGCGAGAAAAAAACAACAAATTTAAAAAAAAAAAGCTTCCATTAATTGCTTGGAGAAAAGATGCAACATTTCTTTGTTCATCAGAAAAAAAAAAATCACAAAATTTCTCGATCCATTACATGAAAAATAGAAAATTTGTCGATCAGTTCGACAGTTGGTCATGTGGAGTAAAAATTATAAAATTCATTAATCAATCATGGAAAAAGTCATTCAGTTATGTAAAAACCCCACAAAAATTATCAATCAGTAGAAGTCCCCACAAAAATCTTGTGATTGATTGAGACATTTCAGAATGTTTTTTGCATGTCCAAATTAAAAAAAATACATATATATATATATATATATTGTAGCTGCAGATTAAAAAAAGTAAGTTATTTATAAGGCATCTATTTTGATCTCTTATTATTTTGTTTATTTTTTGCAAGACCTACGTTTATTTAGTTGAGTAATACGAATTTAGAATTTGCAATTTTTTGTCTTTTGTTATTTTTTTATCAATTTTCAAAATGATAATGCAACAAATGTAAATGCTATAGGCAAAATAGAAATGAAATTTTCATATGACAGAAATGAAGATCACAATAAGGAATTGCTTTAGAAAAAAGAAAAAGATTGAAAACAAAATAAGTGTTACGCAATAGAAAAACGGTTAAATTATGTCCTTCAATAAAAACGGGCAAAATCAAAATAAATAATATTATGAAATATAAAATTAAGCATCGGTCGAAAAAATACTATCCGAGAAAAGTTTTCGCGAACATCGTAAGGGGGATATTTTACTTCAGTGTACCCATGGCAAAATAGAAATGTATTTTTCATATGACAGAAATGAAGATCACAATATGGAATTACTTAAAAAAAAAGATTGAAAACAAAATAAGAAATGTTATGCAATAGAAGAAACGGTTAAATTATGTCCTTCAATAAAAATGGGCAAAATCAAAATAATTAAACTCGATCGACCCAATGTTACATTGCCATTCAAAAAAAAGTTCTCACTTACCAGGTTATATTGTTGAAATCCTATGTTAAAAATATACTAATTACGTTGCGATATAAAAATCCATACATATATTTAATTGCACATTTTAAAAGCACACAATAGATCCATTGGCTCTGCTACAACAAACAACGAACGCGGGCATACCACGCTAACATTTAGAGACAGTAACTATCTCTTCTCTCATTGGTTCTGTTGTCGGATCTGCGCAAGCAGGAATGCGCAGAGAGCAGTTTGAGTGTGCTGAATAAAAGAGGCTTTTGCTTTAATATATAAGATAAATATTTAATATATTTTGACCTAACTAATTAAAGTATTAAAGATTATTTTACATTTATCTAGACAGGCTATTTTGTTAGTCAAAATGAAAAATAAAATGGATATTTTCATTTAAAAAAAATACATTTTTAAACATTTTTTTCTAAGTCATTATTTTTTAAGAAAAAAAAAATAAAAAAAAAGTATGCTCTCTTTTGTCTAGAAAAAAAATCTATTAGTGGATATAAGGACATAATTTTATTTTTTGCTTATTTTACCCATTTCTAATTTCCTAGTGGGTATGGTTGAGCCATGGCTCAAGTACCCCTAATCTCACTGGCTCAAGTATCCCCATTACCACTATTTTTGTTTATGAGAGTTTTACTAAGTAAAGCATGTAGTTATTTGAGCTATTTTAGATTCAAAATACAATTGAGATTAAACTTATTAAATTTATATATATTGTTGCAACTTTAAACGAAACTTTAATGACAAAAAACATGCATTTAAATATTTACTTTAGATAGAGAAAAACAACTATTAATCATCATACTTTCAAAATGGTACCAAGGTATGTGATTTCTTTTTTACGTGTTCAGAACTATAAATATGAAACTATATTGCCAATTTTAGACAGAAAAATTAATTAACTGTAGAAATAATAGGGGTGGCTCAAGCCATCCCCTATGCTCAAGTATCCCCACTCTCGCCTACTTTACTTTTTAACAGACTTCAAAAAAGGACAGGAGGTTATCAATTCAACGTGTATGTATTTTTTTTTATGTATGTTCACCGATTACTCTGAAACTATGCAACCGATTTCTGGTACTTTTGTTTTAAATGAAAGAGGATGCGCTCGAACTGGTACCGTTTATCGAAATTGGTTCAGTTCTTTTTTAATAATTAAGCAAAAACTAATAAAATTAGTGATTTTTCGATAGTTAAAAGTGTTGAATAAATTCGCAGATAGGTGTGCAGACAGAATGGGCCAGCGGTCTAAGGCGTCAGATTTAAACTCTGGTTCTCAAAAGAGAGTGTGGTTTCGAACCTCATTCCTGGCATGCGTGTATAATTTACAATAATATTTTCCGTATTATAATTTGTATTATTAATTGACCTCAAAAAAGGAGGAGGGGATTATCAATTCGACGCGTATGTACTTTTTTTCTATAAATGCTCACCGATTACTCCGAAACTATCCAACCGATTAATTTGGTTTTTATGTTAAATGAAAGAAGCTAACTCTCGAAATACCATTTCATTGAAACTGATTCAGTACTTTTTTAGTAATTAGGCAAAAACTAATAAAATTTGTGATTTCTCGCAAATTGAAAGTAACATCGACTTTGAATAAGTTCGCTGAAAGTAGTGCAGACAGAATGGCCGAGCGGTCTAAGGCGCCAGATTTAAGCTCTGGTTCTCAAAAGAGAATGTGGGTTTGAACCCCACTCCTGACATGCGTGGATAATTTACAATAATTTTTTCCGTATTATAATTTTTGTTATTAACCGACATCAAGAAAGTAGGAGGAGGTTATCAATTCGACACGTATGTATTTTTTTCCTATATATGTTCGCCGATTACTCCGAAACTATCCAAACGATTAATTTGGTTTTTGTGTTAAATAAAGGGGCTAACTCTCGAATTGCTACCATTTCCATTTCATTGAAATTGGTACAGTATTTTTTTTAGTAATTAGGCAAAAACTAATAAAAATTGTGATTTCTCACAAATTAAAAGTAACATCGACTTTGAATATGCTCGCACAGTGGAGCGCACTCAGTATGGCCGGACTGTCTAAGGCGCCAGATTTAAGCCCTGGTTCTCGAAAGAGAGCGTGGGTTCGAACCCCATTCCTGACATATGTGTACAATTTGCTATAATTTTTTCAGTATTATAATTTTTATTAACCGACATCAAAAGATTGTTAACTTTTAACTAAAAAGAGAAAAATAAACTTTTCTACAAAAAATTGAACCGACTTCAAAAACTATTGCAAAGTGAAAAATTATTTTTTTTTTTACATAATAGTAATAAGAAATTAAATTAAGAGCGTTGTATTTACCATGCACATTATTATGCACATGGTAAATACTATGCTCTTAATTTAATTTATTATTACTATTATGTAAAAAAAATATTTTTCACTTTGCAGTAGTTCTTGAAGTCGGTTCAATTTTTGGTAGAAAAGTTTTTTCATGTAAAATAATGATAGTTTTTTTTTTTTTTTTTTTGTTATAAGCAAACCTTAGCATTAAAATGTTCATTAAATGAAGCTATTTACGCTAACTTTTGTTTACTATTATATGAGGAATGCATACTACAAGTTTTAATAGAATCTGATAATTAGGAATCCTCATGGAGCATTTCAAATTTCACAAATGTGCGAAATTTTGAATTCTGTGAAAATAGCGTTTAAAGTACGCATACATATTTAAAATTACATTTTGCAAGTTAAAATATAAAGCACTAATCAAACGTCATTAACTATACGTCTACATATACAATCAAATAAAACATACGTGACTTTATTCGTACATATTGAAAAATAGAATTTTTAATTCAATTTGATCTTTTTCAATAATCACTGTACCATTAAAGAGCGAGTTTTTAGCATTAAATAAAACTTTTGAAAAATGCATAAAACCATTAAAACTTAGCAATGTCATATGGCACCGGAAAAGTATCAACCTCCTCTTTTTTTCGTTGTTGTTTTGTTTTGTTTTTATACCATTATTTTTTTAACGGAAACATGTTTGTCTTGTTATTTAAACTTCATGATAAAATCGAACAATAAATTGATATTTTAAAAACATTGATGTAAAATGTAATTTTTACATTTTGAATAAGGAAATAATTCCGGCTTTAATGGATTAAACATTCTGGAAATGCGCCATTTTCTCAAAACAATACACTGTAAAAAAAAAGGTCGATCTACTAAAAAAACTTTAGTGATCCTTGTTATTACTAAAAAATTTTTAGTAATCTTAGTCGGTTACAAAAAAATCTGTAAGAATTACTAGAAAAAAGTTAGCAACGAATAGAGTTAATAGTTTTATATTTTTAATAGCTCTTACTAAAACTCTGTTGGTGTGTCCTTGATGGCATAGTGGTTATAGTAACGGACTCCAGGCTAAAAGGTCCCGGGTTCGAAACTTACCACTGCCAAATACGCCCCGAATGTATGTAGTGTCTCGTTAATAAAGGGATTATGAAAATCCTGTCGGAGCAAGTAGGAACGTTTGGTGCTGCAATCCATTGCGGTTTTGCCGAAAATCTTCCGCTTCAGAAGTCTGGATGCAGCTCGAAGGAAGCTCCTGCCCTTCGAGTGCACATAATGGTTATTAAAAATAATTTTGGAGCTATTACTAAAATTTGCTTGGTGGCTCATACTAAAAATTTTTAAGTTAGTTATACAAAAAATTCTTTTGTTCAGTTTACAAAAGAAATGCTTGTTTCACTTGCAAAAAAAAAAGTTTGTAATGGTTACTAAAAAATTCTGTGGAATACAAATTTACTAAGAAATTTTTAGTAACCTTTTGAATTTTTTTTTTACCGTGTAATTATCTTCCACAATTTAAAGAATTACAATAACATATTGCATGGCAGGGCCGTAGCTAGAAGTCGTCTATAGGGGGTCTCAAGAGATTGTAGGGTGGGGGCTCATAATTTTTTCTCACTCTCTGACGCAGAAAGATAAATAAGTGCCTATTCACATCACACTGTAAAAAAAAATTCAAGAGGTTACTAAAAATTTCTTAGTAAATTTGTATTCCACAGAATTTTTAGTAACCATTACAAAATTTTTTTTGCAAGTGAAACAAGCATTTCTTTTGTAAACTGAACAAAAGAATTTTTTGTATAACTAACTTAAAAATTTTTAGTATAAGCCACCAAGCAAATTTTAGTAATAGCTCCAAAATTATCTTTAATAACCATTACGTGCGGCCGAAGGCAGGAGCTTCCTTCGAGCTGCATCCAGACTTCTGAAGCGGAAGATTTTCGGCGAAACCGCAATAGATGGCAGCACCTAACATTCCTACCTGCTCTGACAGGATTTTCATAATCCCTTTATTAACGAGATACTGCATACATTCGGGGAGTATTTGGCGGTGACAAGTTTCGAACCCGGGACCTTTTAGCCTGGAGTCCGTTACTATAACCACTATGCTATCAAGGCCACACCAACTGAGTTTTAGTAAGAGCTATTAAAAATATAAAACTATTAACTCTATTCGTTGCTAACTTTTTTCTAGTAATTCTTACAGATTTTTTTGTAACCGACTAAGATTACTAAAAATTTTTTAGTAATTACAAGGATCACTAAAGTTTTTTTAGTAGATCGACCCTTTTTTTTTACAGTGCATAGGTACTATGTTTCTTATTAAACTATTGTAATAACTTCATTCTGTACTAAGAAAAGTGCATGATGATGAAAATTTTGAGTGTATAACTGGTGCAAAATTAAACATCATGCTTGCTTCATGTGTAGAAATAGGATGAGGGAATGTTGAATTACTTATTTTAGACGCAATTTAATAATTCTCCTAAATTGTGAAAGGGTCTCAAAACTAAATTAGATTTTTGAACAGAATTTCATTTGAATTTTCGAAGCAGAACTTTATTTAGTGACCTTGAACTCTTTGTCAGGGGGGGGGGCTCAAAATATTTTAAGGGGGTCTGAGCCGCTCATAGCGCCCCCTTAGCTACGGGCCTGTTGCATGGATTTATCAACTATTGTCAGTTCTAATATTATTGTAGTCAGGGCCTGATTAATACACGGGCCTCGGGGGTCCTGGCCCTGGGCCCAACAATTTCAGGGGCCCACAAATTATGTGGCTGGTTTTTTCCCCTTAATCAAATAATTTTCAATTAATATTGTTTTATAAAACATGAAAAGTAAAATTTAAATATTCTGAATGTCTTAGTAAAATTTTTAGAAGCTAGGCACTTTTCATCCAAACAACTTTGTCAACTCGTCAAATACCATCTTTTTTTTGTGAAAGTGTCGCCGAAAATGGGTTGGTAGGGGGGGGGCAACTTTTTAACAGGCCCTGGGCCCAACTCCAGCTTGATCGGGCTCTGATTGTAGTTCATAATGCTTTTTAAAAACTAACAACTATCTTTTGCATATGTAAACGAAATTCCATTTTGTTAAAACTAAAATATGCATAGAAAGTTGTTGTTTGTTGCGGACGTTTTCGGAATTCATTCACATAAATAGTTTACAAACAGCTTTTGTTGTGTTGTGCTATAGGCAATTTAAAATGCATTTAAAATACGATATGCATTTCGAAAATATCTTTGTGTTAATACATAAGCAGCTTTGCGTGCTAAAATTAGAGTAAACAAAGTATGAATATTTAAAAAAGGAAATATGTTCAGCCATAAACAGCAAAATTTCATATTATTTAAGTTTCTGTGCAGACATTTAGAATATAGTTTGCATAAAATAATAGGAATGACATAGATAATTTGTCAATTATGATGTTGCATAACTTTTACTGTATATTTATACTAATCTCTCTACCGTAAAAAAAAAAAAAAAAAAAAAAAAAAAAAAAAAATCTGAATGAAGCTACCGTAATTTCGGGTGTATAAGCCGCGGCTCAAACAATTCTTTTTGGACCCAGAAAACTTATTTAGTGATTCAACACAAGTATTTACGGCGATCTAAGAAGTAACATTCATTTTAAAAAAATTTCTGGGTCGAAAAAGAATTGTTTGATCCGCGGCTTATACACCCGAAATTACGGTACCACTTATTGAGCTAGTTACTCCAAAAACAGAAGAATACTAATTCATATCAGGGACTGACGAATCCTGAAGTTTCATGAAAATTCGTGAAAATAGTTCCTAAGATGGAGCTAGTGAGATAATCATAAATAATGCCTCATAGCAGCGCCACCTGTTGAGCGATCTATTCCAAAAACTGAATAATACTAATTTATATCAGGGACTAACTGAATCTGAAGTTTCATGAAAATTCGTGCATTAGTTCCTGAGATAGAGCTATTGAGATAATCATAAATAATGCTGCATAGCAGCGCCACCTGTTGAGCGATCTAGTCCAAAAACTGAAAAATACTAATTTATATCAGGGAATAACTGAATCTGAAGTTTGATGAAAATTCGTGCATTAGTTCCTGAGATAGAGCTGTTGCGATAATCATGAATAATGAACCATAGCAGCGTCGCCTGTTGAGCGTTTTTTACCAAAATGTAATCAGCCATATGCCATATCCAGTAATAACTTAATATATAGTTTTATGAAAATCTATGTACTAGTTATTGAGGTATGGCTATTGTAAAAATGATAAACAATGCAGCATAGCAGCGCCACCTATTGTGCGAATACACCAAAAATTAATCAGATCTAGTTTAAATCAAGGTCTCACATAATCTAAAGTTTGTGAAATTCCGTGCATTAGTTCTTGAGATAGAGGGCCCACAGATTTTTTGTGACATACACAGACACAGTCAGACTGACAGGCAGATTCACAAACAGAAATTTTGTAAAAAAAAAAAATACATTTTTTGGATTCTCTGACCTCCAAAACATGTAAATCCGTCAAAAACCGGATTTTAAAAATTTTCACGAATAAGATACTTTATTCTCGTAAAGATAGAAGAAAGTAAAAAAATAACTAATGCTGTTACCGCCGCAAACATATGTTTTGTAACCAGAGATCTTTCTACGTTAATATTAAGAGAGCTGTTGCATACAAAAATATGAAAATTAGTGGTATTACATAGAAATGTTTTATAAAAATGCTGTTGCAGACAGTTTTTAAGTCGAATAATTATTAATAAAAAAAAAAATTATATTAAAGTTGGTCAAAATCGTTCCATTAAAAAGTTTTATAGGAGCAAAAACTATAAACTGTAAGACCACAATTGCTGGAGCTTCAGATGGCAAAATGCCAAGCCGATTCCATTGGCATTGTAGGGAGAGCAATCTTCGCGAATGAAGGAACTGTGTGCACTATTGTTTTTTTTTTCTTTTTCCTGTTTTTCTGTTCTTGGTGAAAATTTACTTTAAATGCTCGTGGATCTTCCATTGGTTCATGAATTAGACCTTTTCGAAATACACATAGTAATGTTGCTACATTTTTGTGAATTTTAATAAAAGCATGTTCATTTTATTTATTTATTTATTTATTTTGTACATTTATATTTATGACTAAACAGCAGATTTAACGACAGCTTGGCTTCTGTCTTGGCGGCTATGCGATAAGGTCGCCAATTCTAACAACTTAAATATCCAGGGCACATATGTGATAAACTCACTGGGATATTTATATATCGCCAAAATGGCTTTATTTTGCCTGATATGGTAACTTGGCGATTGTTGCTTATTTATTCATAAATTGTTCATTAACTTTAATTTCCTTTTTTTTATTACATAACTTTTATGTTCTATAGTTATTAGTTTTTAACATTTAATATATTTTAACATTTATTTATTTATTTATTGTTATTTCTTTTTTAAAATAATAGAAAATAATTTTAAAATGTATCTGTAACTGGTATTGAAAAAGGGGTTTTCGCCAAATTGACGTTGGAAAAAAATCGTACCAAACTCTGTGTGTGTATATATGATATATGTGCCATATTAATATCCATTCCATGTAAATAATAAAAATAAATAATCTGACAAATAATGTAAATAATAATTCAACAAAAAATTTTTAAAAAATCACCAATTTGTCAATTTTTAAAATCATTCCACTTTGTCGTTAATTCTAAAAAGATTAAGTTACGCTATATTGCGAGGGAAAAAATTATTACGCGAAGTTTAATAATCATACCTTTAAATCATATTTTTTATTATATTCGACTTTTTATATATTTTTTTAATATAACAGAATTACAATGCAATAACCATATGATTAAATATCATAAACAAAAAAGTATTCAATATATCTAGAATGTTTAATAAACAAACTCATCTCGAGATAGTACGAACTTTCCCATTTTTGACATGGACTAGCTCTTTTTGTCCATGCGCAGTTCTGTCTAGGTTTCTATCATGCGCCATACATCAGTATATGAATTTACTCAATTTTTGATCATTCTATACATTAGATGTTTCCGGTGTACAGTCCGCACAATAAATTTACTATTAAATGTTATATAATGGATTTTTTATTTCAATTCTAATAAAAGTATTCTTAGAAGTATTTTTAAGAGACATTACATTTCTAACAACACAAATAAACCAATTAAAAGACTTAAAATTTCAGGTTATCATTTTCATGTCCTACTGTGATGTGCGCAAAGCAAAGGACCTTCCTGCTATATTGCACAAATAACTTTTTATAGTTTTTTTAATTTTCTACTTAATATTTATACTTTATAAACACATATCGGGTGCGTCATAAATTCGTGCAAACTTTAAAAATCCATTATAAAAAAAGTAATGCTCGAAAATATTTTCGGTTTGTGCGAGTATGATCAGATGGATATTGAATTTTTTTCCATGTATAATAAAAACTGATTCCAAAATTAACCGATAGAGGGCGCTCACACGTCATACTGAGGTGTTTCATGCAAATCAGGCTACTAATAAAACACCTATCTGGAGATGGATTCGTCATTCGATATCGGCAGCTTGCTATCGTTAGCAGATCCATCGCTAGTGTTAAACTTTTCTACAAGAATGGCAAATCCACAAACATTGCATCGAAAAAATTTTGCATGTTGAACATCTTTTACAACCTTATAATTAATGCACAGTGTCATGTTATTTTGATTTGTTTCATTGTCTATCTGTATTTACTTGATTTGGATAAAACATCCCAATATTGCCTCTTAGCGCCTTCTATCGGTTATTTTTGAAATCATTTTTTATTACACATGGGAAAAAAAATCCAAAATCCGTCTGATCATACTCGCGCAAACCGAAATTTTTCCAAGCATTGCTTCTTTTATTATGGATTTTTAAAGATTGCATGAATTTATGACGCACCCTGTATATGAGGTAGGTAACAAATTCTGTATTTTACAAATAATTTTCCACAATTAAAATATGATTGTCACTGAAAATAAATGTCATTCTTCCTGTTCTGCTCATTTTAGATCTTTATCGGGTATAAATGCGATGCTGTCAAGTAATTCTTATTTTTTAGATTGTTAGAAGTTAGTAAAATCATAGACACAAGGAAGGTCTTTTAGATATTTCTTTGAAAAAAATGTGTTTAACACCTTTGTAAAAAACGAGTGGGCTTTTATTATGCCATTTTCCTGGTTTCCCTAAATTAACAAATAATCATAACAAATAATCTTAGTTATTAAAATCATAGCTACCAACAAAGTCTTTTCGCTATTCCTTTGAAAATAATGTGTTTAAAGTATTTTAAAAATTGAGTAGACTTTCATCACGTCATTTTCCCGGCTTGCATAAATAAGCAAATAAAACTGAACATTACGATGAATTTGGACTACTATACAGAAAGCATTTTCCTTTAAACAAAATTAGAATGTTAGACCTTAAAAAAAGAAAAAAAAAAGAATGTAAGAAAATCTTTCATGTCATTATCCTGGCATGTCAAGAAATGACATATAATTACGAAAAAGTTAACTTATTATTTAAGCTCTTCAAAAGGTAATAATTTTACATGGAAAATTGTTTATTTTCCAATAAAAAATAAATTTATCTCTTGAAATTTTGAATTGTTTTCAATACACGATTTCAATATCTGAGATAATCAAAATCTCACATTTTGTGATATTCACCCGTACGTACTATTTGCTTTTCGATTTGAACTTAAATATCTCTATCAACTTTCCTCTTTGTGAATTCCCAGCTTTCGGCATCTTAAACTACCAGCAGAAATTGGATATTTCCTATTATACTGCTAGTTTTTTTTTCTTTTTAACTATATGGAAAATAGCTGCATTCCTCGGTAGAGAACTGGGAAATCTAAAGTATACCTAAATGTTTTTATTGGTTGAATTCCGCAACTTATTTTTCGTTCTTTGATTGCAGCCACGATGACAAAAAAGGCAATAAAAACTAAAAAATAGTAATAACTTGAAAACAAATGTAAGGATTTCAAACAAATTTCATTTAAAAATGCATTTTTTTCTCTACGCAACGGTATACAAATTTAAAATGTGCGATGTTTAGTTTAAAAAGTAGCTTAATAATTTAGTTTAGTTTAACCACTTAACCGGCGATAGGTATGGGGAAACAGTGCTTTTACCCCCGACTTATCTCGGGGCAGACGGTTAAATGGTTAAAAATTTGCAATTCCAAAAATTGTAAAACTGAAATTTCATTAAAAATTTGTTTATGATGGGTCCAGGAGTAATAATGTTTAATCCATATCGTACGTAATATGAGGCATTCAGAAGTCAGTCTGATTAACTCCATCCAATAAAAATGCACATTTTAAACAGTTAAAGTTGTACATCTATAAACTACTATTTTTTTTTTATCATTGGTCTAGGAATATTATTGTTTGATGCATGACATACGTAATTATAGGACTCTTTATGATCATCATAGAAATGATATGATGTTTACGATGACTAATAATTTATATGTAGAATCTATTTATAAGCCCTTAAAATTTTAGTCGTTGAAAATATTTTCCAAATAGTCCTTGTAATTTGTTAAATTACAATTTGTTTTTAATGTAAACGATGTTGGGAAAATGGTCAGAGTAAATGGGTAGGGGATTGAATCCAATGCATATGTTAATGTTTACATAAAAACCTAAACTATCGAGAGAATGTTGTTTTTTTATTTAAAAAAAACCATAACTTTTATAGTATTAACGCACAAAAATTATTTTTTAGGGTTTCGTTCATCTGACGAAACCCTATTCGTCTCTGTGCTCTGCACTGTAAAAAAAAATTCAAGAGGTTACTAAAATTTTTTTAGTAAATTTGTATTCCACAGAATTTTTTAGTAACCATTACAAACTTTTTTTTTTGCAAGTGAAACAAGCATTTCTTTTGTAAACTGAACAAAAGAATATTTTGTATAACTAACTTAAAATTTTTTAGTATGAGCCACCAAGCAAATTTTAGTAATAGCTCCAAAATTATTTTTAATAACAATTACGTGCGTCCGAAGGACAGGAGCTTCCTTCGAGCTGCATCCAGACTTCTGAAGCGATAGATTTTCGGCAAAAACGCAATAGATGGCAGCACCAAACATTGCGACCAGCTCCAACAGAAAATTCATAACCCCTTTATTATAGAGTACTTACACTACCTACATTCGGGGCGTACTTGGCGCTGCCCAATATTGAACCCGGGACCTTTTAGCCTGGATTCCGTTACTATAACCACTATGCTATCGAGGCCACGCCAAGTGAGTTTTAGTAATAGCTATTAAAAATATAAAACTATTAAGTCTATTCGTTGCTAACTTTTTTCTAGTAATTCTTACAGATTTTCTAGTAACCGACTAAGATTACTAAAACATTTTTTAGTAATTACAAGGATTACTAAAGTTTTTTTAGTAGATCGACCCTTTTTTTTTAACAGTGTGTCTGTCTGTCACAGAATCCGTACACAAAAACTATACAAGTCAGAGTGTTGAAATTTTGTATATTTACCGCTTAATACCTCTTGTCACACAACAAATCATAAAAGTTCGAAAAAGACTATCTATATTATAAAGGCCAATCGTATCAGCGCGTAACGCATACGTCATCTTGCAAATGGCAATATTTTCCCATGCAATTTTAGTTTTGCTTTTTTCAATAAAACAAATTTTATACTTCTAAATATCGCATATTTCCGATTTTTACACCGTCGTAAAGAGAAAAAAAACTAAATCCAATTTGTTTGAAAGCTGTATCTCAATTTGTTCTTGAGATATTAATTTTTTTTATAGATTTTAGTACCAATTTTGTAATTGTGGCAACAGAATCATTACATTTTCTCTTAAAATTGAAAAGAAAAAAAAATAGAAATTAAAATGCGTATATTTTGCAAAAAAACATCGTCTGTTATAAAATTCCGTCTCCGCGATTTCGATTTTATTTCGTTTTTATTCATCAGTTAAATAACTTCAAGTTTTGAGTTAAAGTGATTTTAAAATGATCAAATTAAAGTACCATTTTTTTTTACACATGGTGAATACGGATATGAGAAGTACGTGTTTAAATTTTGAGAAGATGAAAATTATGAGGGGTTTTAATTTTGCGTAAAATTCTATGATCGTGGCAATTTGGAACAAATTTTGTTCTTTTCATTTGCAGTCCCAATTCATAAATTCATCATAACAGCTGATCTTTATTATATTTTACTGATTTTATATGCAATTAAAGTTTAATTTTAAAAAATTGGACAATTGAGTTTTGTAGTATTTTGTTAATCTTAGCTAAAATAATATTTGTTTTAGAGTTAAACTAATCAATATAAGATTTTTTTTTTTTTTTTTTTTTTTTTTTTTTTTTATAATACAGTTGACTCTCGTTAATTCGAAATCGGATAATTCGAATCTTCGCTTAATTCGAAGTACACATGAAGTCCGGAAATTCTCAATGGTAGAATAACGTTACAAATTTTCATTAATTCGAACTCATTTTCTCTTGACTTCGTTTAATTCGAACTAACGAGAATTCCAATTTTTCATTTTTCTTTTTTTTTTCTCACGGATTTCAGATCATTTGAATAACTTTCTTTCTTTGATTTTTGTGAAAATTGTTCCGAACGAGTATATATATAATCCAATGCATTTGATATCTACTTTCTGTCCCGTCTGTCCATCAGTAACGCTTTAAATTTTTCTTCCATTGTGCTTGTTTCTAATGTTTTAATTAGTTTATGTATTTATTCATTCTAGTTTAATATTAAGTCATATTCTAATGATAAAAGGCAAAATAAATTTTAAAAAACACTATCACATTAATTCCTTTGTAATAGTACCATATTAAGCATGTTTTCATTTCATATTTTCCACAATTCGAACTTCGGATAATTCGAACATTTCTTGTGGTCCCGACGAGTTCGAATCAACGAGAGCCGACTGTATTTCTTTGAGAGGCAGACTAATGAATATAAAATGCATTTCTTACTGTAAATAATTTTGTAGATTTATTTTAAATCATTGAAGCAGTTCCTTCTTAAACATATTCTTTCATCGAACTTTGACGGGTTCCACCTCGTTATTTTAATTAAAATATCTATACTAATAAAATCCGTGCGCCTCTGTCTGTCTGTCTGCTTGAAGCCGATTACAGTTCGCAACACGAGCGAGTTGGAAGTCGCGAGAGGTGTCTTTCGATTGGAAAAATTCCGGGGAAGTCATTTCGGGCATTTTCGAGACCGTGGGACCAAAATTAAAAAAGTTATGAATTAAAAACCCCTTGGGAATCGGAACGAAAAATGTCACAATTCCAAAACGGAGCTCCAAAGCAGAACACTGCGCCACCTTGTGGTGAAGAACATGAGTTTTTCCCCTTTGGCTAAAAGAAGAAACAGCCGAAAACCTCTTTTTCACCGGCGCTAATTGCGTTTTTTTCCGCATCAATTTTTTTGACTTGCCGTAGAATATTTACCGTAGTTTTCGCTAAAATATTGAACTTAGAAATAAAACAGGACTATCGAAACTTTTTTTTTGCGCGTTTTTTCTTAAACCATCATGCAGACAGTTTTTAAAGTAGAAAAAAAAAACTGATTACATATTCAGAATCTGCGTAAAAATCTGCTTCTGATGAACTAAAAAATACGGAAAAATGTCTTAAGGGCGCGTAGTGCCCACTGTGCAAAACTAAATATTTTTAACGGGACTATGGGCGCGAAGCGACCATAGTTCCGATCCACAATCTTTTTTTTTCAAGTGCACGTGGCCCACAGTGCGAAATCACATATTTTTAACGGGACCATGGCTCTTTAATTTACCTTTTTTGTGCTTGAGGATTCGAACACCAAGACTTGCTTATTAAATGAATTTTTTTGCTTATTATATACTGCTTAATACCGAGGTTCGTTTGAAAAAAGTGGCCCAGCTAGCGGGCGTAGCTCGCTAGTCTATATTAATAAAATCCGTGCGCCTCTGTCTGTCTGTCTGCTTGAAGCCGATTACAGTTCGCAACGCGGGCGAGTTGGAAGTCGCGAGAGGTGTCTTTCGATTCGAAAAATTCCGGGAAAGTCATTTCGGGCATTTTCGAGACCGTAGGACAAAAATTAAAAAAGTTATGAATTAAAAACCGGTCGGGAATCGGAACGGAAAACGTCTAATTTCCCAAACGGAGCTCTGAGGCAGAACACTGCGCCACCTTGCGGTGAACGACCTGAACTTTTCCCCTTTGGCTAAAAGAAGAAGCAGCCGAAAACCTCTTTTTTCTCCCGGGAAAACGACTTTTTCTTTCGTTTCGGTTCTTTGAAAAAGAACTAATTGGTAAAAAATGTTAAACACGGTTTATTTTCATACTTTTTCTTTTTGGTAGCATACACGAATATTGTGTAAGAAAGGTTTGCGCGATTAATACTAATTTCTGTTAATACAAACGGAAAACGAGCTGCCAAAATTATTTGTTACTTATGTTGTTTGTGATATTAATGAAATTACTTACTTTTTTTAATAGCAGTCTTTTGCAGTTTTTAATACCGAAACTTTTTTTGCGCGTTTTTTCTAAAACCATCATACAGACAGTTTTCAAAGTAGATAAAACTGATTACATATTCAGAATCTGCGTAAAAGTCTGCTTCTGATGAACCAAAAAATACGAGAAAATGTCTTATGGGCGCGCAGCGCCAACCGTGCAAAACCAAATATTTTTAACGGGATGATGGCGACCATGGCGCGTAGCGCCGGTGGGTGGTAGGCCGGTGGGCCGCCTTTGCACGGTGGACACGTAGCGCCCACTGTGCGAAATCACATATTTTTAACGGGATAATGGGCGCATAACAACCATAGCTCTTTAATTTACTTTTTTTGTGCTTGAGGATTCGAATTCCAAGACTTGCTTATTAAATGAATTTTTTTGCTTATTATATACTGCTTAATATCGAGGTTCGTTTGGAAAAAGTGGCCCAGCTAGCGGGCGTAGCTCGCTAGTTATTTTAATATCATCGGTTCATTTTTTGTTGTTGTTTTCACTTCCAGTTCTTGTCAAAGTTTAAATAAAAATTATTATGTATGTAATATAAATAAATAAATTAAATAAATCACGTGAAACACGTGTTTTTTTTATTTTGGTAATTAATTCCAGAATTGTATTTTTTGCGGTGGCAAAACACCTGACACGGAAAGAAAAATAGATATTTTTTTTACTAGGATTTGATAATCGCAGTACAATTTTTTTTTAATTATTGATTTTACAAATTTGATACTTCTGCATGCGGATTTTATTTCGTGTGCTGATTCATAAAATCTAAATTAAAAAAAGAGAGACCACAATTTTTTAATTTATGAAAAAAGTAAATTTTTGAGCTTATAAAAAAATTCTTTTTTGCACAAACAATTAAGGGGAATTTATTAAAATTAGGAAAACTAAATTATTGCTTTTACACCCTGACATAGTTTATAACACATAATACAAATTTTATAAATTTAAGATAAATTGAATTTTCGTTGGAGGAAGGGTAATGGTGTCTTTTTTCTTTAGATAAGCGTGTTTATCGCAATTTCAATACTTTTTTTCTTTTCTTGCTGATTACTAATGTAAATATTATTTCTTAACATTAAATATTTGTAAAAGTGAAAAATTTAGGGGCAGGAAAAGGTCGTCCGAAGAGGGGCTATTTTCTAAATTTTGTTAAGTTTGGGAAAACTAAAGAATCAATCACTTTAAACTTTCACATGTAACACATAATAAGAATAAGGATTAAGTTTTTTGAAAGAGATATTAAACGAAACCCTCCGTGCGATCTGTGATCACACTTATCCATTATTCGTCTCTGTCCGCTGTCTGTCTGTCACAGAGTCCTTACACAAACACTATATAAGTCAGAGTGTTCAAATTTTGTTTACTTATAGCTGAATACCTCTTGTCACATCACAAATCATAAAATTTTGAAAAAGACTTTATTTTAATTAAAATATTTTTTAAATATCGTCAGTCCATATTTTTTTTTTTTTTTTTTTTTTTTTTTTGGTTTTATCTTCCAATTGTTGCACGCAAGTTTAAATAGACATAAAAATTATTTCTTTTTCACTCTTTAAAAAGAAATGGAGTACTTCTGTTGCTACAATTACAAAATTGGTATTAAAAACTACAAAAAAATTAATGTCTCAAAAATAAATCGAGATACAGCTTTTAAACACATCGCATTTAAAAGTACATTTCTTTTTTCTCTATACGATGGTATAAAAATTGAAACTGTGCGATATTTATGAGTTTAAGAAGCGTAATAGCGTAAATTTCAAAATTTAAATTTCATTTTTTCTAATTGTTGCATGCAAGTTTAAGGCTCAACGCAAGTGGCAGAAAAAGACCCCGATGATAATGTAAAGTCTATGGGAGCGTTCTTTTCAAATATCTTGCTCAAATTTTAAAATTTTTACATGATTTTATTTTATTTTATTTATTTATTTATTTTATTTTATTTTTTTTTTTTCATAGAATAGCTGAAGACGATCCACAACCGGCCTAATTTTTACTTTTTCAATTTTGGTTTTGGATTTTTTTTTTAATTACTGTAAATTTCAAAACCAAGTTTCTTTTATAAAATGATATAAATGATGTTTTGTTTTATTGTTATTAATTAAACTTTTTTATTCATAAATGTTTTTTTTAATAATAGAAATAATTTAAAGTATATATATGGAACTGGTATCTGAAAAAGTCGTTTTTGCCAAATTAGCATCAGAAAATAATCGCACCAATGAAGTGCGTATATGACATCTCTGCCGACTTGTTTATGACGATACAATAATAAAGTCGAACCATAAATTCAATTTCTTTCACCGTTTACCTATTATATGTATATATATATATATGTGAGTTACAGTTTTGCCATCCCAAAACACCTTATTAACCCTTTCCGGCGGGGATAAATTCTGTTAGTAAAATGAGAAATTATCGACTGACACCGGAATTCACAAACAACTTTGAAAGAAATCAAGAACTCCTTAATTTAAGCTTTTATTGTAAAAGGAAGATTTTATTAAAATATTGGTGCCAATTGCACGTTTAGAATTAAAATTAGGTGTGCCCAGACCGGACATACTTCGCCGGAAAGGGTTAATTAACTGCTTTGGTCAGCGTTCTCTCACGGAAAGCGAGTGACCTGTTCAGACCATCTCATGGGTGTGAATTTGCTGACTACCACTTTTTATTCAATTGGCCTGGTAACAGTAAAAAGTTAAACAGAATCATTCTCAGCTACGATATGGGTAAGACGTCCCTATCGAGCTCCGGAAACGTTTCCGGAACGTTTCGACGTATGTAAAAGAATGAAAAAAACCAAACCCAAGCCCCCCCCCCCCCCTTCATTTTAAGCTGTAAATAGTCATTGTATTATATAGTCAAGAAATATTAAATGTTATTTACTACATCTTCTGGATTTCCTTATTTACACTCACACACAGATATATATATATATATATATATATATATATATATATATATATATATATATATATATATATAATACCATTAAAAGTACACAAGATTCACCAATGGATTTTATCAATAAAACAATAAACCAAAACGAAGAATTAGAATTGAATTGAATTATAATAAAATAATAATAATAATAATAATAATAATAATAATAATAATAGTAAAACGAGTAAATCTGAATAAATAAATAAATAAAATGAATGCAAATGTAATTTGTAGCCCCAAAGCAGAATCGTCAGGCCCCAAATGCTCTGGAACTACAAATGAAGTGTGCGGTTTCATCCACGTATTAGCCATGAAACAGCAAAATAATACGTATTTGGGGCTACCAGCACACAAAAACCAAATTATTAAACAAAGAACAGAGTAATAAATGGCGGAAAAAATGAAAGAAATATATATATATATATATTAAAATAGTAACGTGTAGCAAATAGTATTAGTAACATAAGCACAAACTAACCCTATTTTTGCACGTGGAAATGATAAACTTTACATTCATATATAAATTGGATAAAAAGTAAGATAACAAAATATTGAGAACAAAAACAACTTATCTGTTGATCACCAATCATGATGAGGAATTGGCAATAAAATTATTAATAAATTATTGATGCATGAAGCAATAGTTAATTATACAAGTTGACATACTAACGCAGGAGAAAAATCAGTTCGCTCGCAATGCACGCAGCGGAACTTCGCCAAATCAGTAGGGTTGCTGTATTTAAATAGAGAAAGCCAAGCGCGCCAAGCAGTTAGATAAATGAGTTGAAAAAAACTTGCTATGATTTAAAGTGATGCAAAATATTGAAGACAATAAAGAAACTTAATAATAGTAGCAGTAAATATATTGTTATTTTACAAAAAGGAGTTGAAAGTAAATAAAAAAATAATAGTTAAATCCACATGTAGACTAAGAAGTAACCATAACAAGAAAAAGCTGAATGGAAATATAATTGAACCGGAGAAAATAATTAATAATCGATCGTAACATTAAATTAAATTAATAAAATAATTAAAAGTAGAATTAAGTAATAACATTCATATTAACTTAAAATACCATTTTATTACTTTAATCAGTAACATTTATTTTGACTTTACATGGTTAAAAACTCGTTATCTTAATATAGGATAATAAAAAAGTAAAGAAAAAAAAAATAAAAATAAATAAAATAAAATAAAATAAAAATAAATAAATATTTAAAAAAAAATAATAATAGTAATAATATTAATAATAATAATACCAAAAATTATATCAATTACATTAAAATTAATACGATAAATATAATATAGCTATTTAACTATAGATATAACTAGACAAATATCCATATATTGGTGTCAATTAAACAGTATAAAAATTATGTTAAATAACCCACTATCTTTTTCTTTTTCTTTTTTTTTTTTTTTTTTAAATTAACCTTTGCGTTTTTATCCAGACACCACCACCCATATATATATATATATATATATATATATATATATATATATATATATATATGTATGTATATATATATAATTTATTTTAGCTAACTTTTTACTTCCAATATCAATTCTAAATATGTTGTTTTACTCGCAAATCCTACTTTTTGTAAAAGATCGAAACACAGTCTGTTTTATTCCACGTTCAGTCAGAAAATTAAGCATTTTCTCCTTCGACAAGTCTACGTAATTTTTAAAACCATTCTTCATCTTGTTTACATTACACGCAGTAATCAACGATTACAGACACGCGACTATTCATGAAAGTTTGTGTACATCATTTCCGTGTTTGTATCACGAATAAATAAAATCTTGCTGGTGATTATGATTTGTTCCTGTTATTTTCTTCTACCTTCAACAGAAGGAAGTATTGTAATCAAATTTTTTTTCGACTTCCGGTTTTCGACGGATTTACACACTTTAGGGGTTAGAGATTCCAAAAGACATTTTTTTAGAAAATATCTGTCTGTGTGTCTGTGTGCGTCTCTGTGTCTATGTCCGTATGTCGCCATTGTATAATTGGAAAGTGTATGAAGTTATGCATAGAATTGAACCGAATTTTTTGTGTAAGTGTTTAGCTATGGCTACAGGTACATTTATACAAGGAACAGGTCCTCTCTGAATTTGAAAAAAATGCGCTAGAAAGGGGCAGTGTAGTATCGTTTTTGTCAGGTAATGGTTTGCATAATATGACTTCATGTGACAATGTATTTTTCTTCGTGAGGGTTTTTTTCAGAATTTCTCGAGTTCAAATTGTTATAAATCAAGAAACGTTAAATATGAATGCCTAAAACTTGGAATATGTCTATTTTTGATCAATTTACTTTAATTTTGATTAAGATAATTTGAAAAAAAAATATTTATTTTGAAAATGTGATTTTTTAAAGTAAAACTTACTTATTTTTTTTCCAAATTTTTATTTTAAATATTTTTATATATTTTTTAAAAATTAATATTTTTAATATGCTGAACAAAAATTAATGTTTAGATATTTCTGTTTACTTAAATGAAAAAAAATAGAAAAAGAAAAAAAAACTCCATGTATAATATTTTGAATTATAATGATTTTAAATTACCTCACTTTTTCAATAATTAAAATATAAAATTTTATTAAAAAATCGTTTGAAGTTTTATTATGCGATTTTATTTACAAATGATATTCTTAACAATCACAAAAAAATCAAGATTTTAACATAATAAATAAAAATTATTTCAAAATACATAAAATAACATACGTAAAATACATAAATATATAAAACTAGTTTCAGTTGCATAACATGTATTATAAAATTATCTTGTAATGAATTAAAAGCCATTAAGATATACTGTTAAAAATTTGAAACTTTTGCTGCATCGTCACTCCACCACTTTTATAGTATATCTCTGTTTTGACCAAAGAGAATCTCACATAATACAGTGAGGTAATCATTTTATATGAAATCGGTAGAGTGACGATGCAGCAAAAACTTAAAATTTTTAACAGTGTATGCGCCTACCCTCAAATCACCACTTTTTGAAATTTTTCGCTTTGGTTTTTTTTATTTTAAACTAAATCTCCACCATTTAGGATTCCAAAAATGCCTTACTTTTGTTTCAGAGATACGTAGAAACAAAGTTATAGCCCAAAATATAAATCTTTATATATAATCTTTTTTGTACTATATTGAAATCTTAATTTCCGTTTTGTGGAAAACTGCGCTTTTCATTGTTTTAAAAGTTCTTAAGATACTAAAATTAATTTTGGTATCAAGTTCCTACTCATAAATTATATGCTATAAAGACAAAATACAACTTTTAAGTATGTACATATATAGATTTAATAAGACCTTAAATCCTCTTAATATAGATTTAAGGGCTGTTTTTGTAGAAAAATAAACATTTTTAAGGGGGATATAGTGCCTTGAAATTGGTCAAAGTTGATTTTCTTTTTGTAATATTAATTAAGAGATTCTTTAATTGTGACTTTTTTGATACCTCATATTTTTACCAATACGCCTATTGTATCACGAGATTTTGTAAATTTTGTTAATAGATCCAGTGCAATGGCCCATACAAGTGTAAACTTTAAACTGATTTTTCCTCCTGTTCATATTTTTACAACTTGCTGGTTCGAAAAATACGAAGACTTTTTTGCTAATGTTACGAATATTACTTAAATTAATCACAAAGGCCGCGAAAATAAACTTAGCCGATAGTCAAAACAATAACAACATTTTATTTACAAGTTTGTTTCAGAACGAACGTAACACAAATGACAGCAGTAACATCGGCTGTCTATGACGTAACAAATTGAGCCCCTCCTAAGAAGGGTTACAATAATGCGCTTGGATTGGAGTGTCCTTGAATTTATTTCTTTTTTTCCTAATATCCTCCCACCTTTTGAGTGGGAAATCAAACACTCAAAACCTTTACGTATACACAAAATAAACATTATTCATAATACTTATAAAAAAATTACTTATATAATAGAAACACAATCTTATTAATTATAATAACAATATATATATAGTATATGCAAAATAATAATAATAATAAACACTTGAATACAAATAAAGAAGTGAAGTGAAATTAAGTAAAATGAATATTTAAATGAAGTTTTCTAAATAGAAAATTTATCTAACAGGTGTTTTGATAATTCTGCCACTACTAGTGGTTAAAGGCGTAACCTCATCATTTGCTTCTTTTATTGGATTTTCCAATTCCAATCTGTATAATCTCTGAACTGGTCGTAATAATTTAGAATTGTTTGTTTTTATGAGCGCAAGCCTAATTTGGCCATCTCTGCCAGGTATGACTTTCAGAATGCGAGCTAAATTCCAATAGGAACGTTTTTTATTAGTATCTTCCAGTGGGACAATTTCTCCTACCTTATAAGTGATTCATTTTTATAGCATTTTATTGATTGCTGCCGTAACTGTCCTAAATACTCTGTACGGAACCTAAGTCTTAAAGTTTCTCTTATCCGTTGCAAATATTTAGCTCTTTTACTCAATTTCACTTTGTCTACATTGTCAATATCTGGAACACCTGACTGTGGAGTTTCATGTAAAAGTTTCTCTGGTGTTATAGAAAAGTCCTCATCAATGTCCTCTGACACATAGGTAATTGGTCTTGAATTAACAACTCTTTCACAGTCACATAATACAGTGAGTAATTCCTCGTAATCAAGAGAAACACGACCCAATATTTTTCTTAGGATTTGTTTTACAATCCGAATCAAGCGCTCCCACCATCCGCCCCACCATGGTGCGAAGGAGGGTTAAACTTCCAATCAGTTTTTTGTTCAGCAGCTTTAAAACGGAGACTATCCCAGTCGATAGTTTTCAAAAAGTTCTCCGCGCCTATGAAATTTGTTCCATTGTCTGAATATA
The DNA here is from genome assembly GCA_964019185.1 of Maratus speculifer. Taxonomy (NCBI): domain Eukaryota; kingdom Metazoa; phylum Arthropoda; class Arachnida; order Araneae; family Salticidae; genus Maratus; species Maratus speculifer. The sequence goes on along the minus strand of OZ025301.1, from coordinate 148,669,579 downwards.
TGGTTGAAGGTCGTCCACGGCGTGCAATAAAACGTCTTAAAGACTGAAAAAAGGATTCAGTTGATAGAGAAGGGATTAATTCCAAGTGGACGGCACGATAAACTGCACAAGTGAAAAGTACAATATATGCTTTTCGATCATCTTTCAGATACAATGGTCCAGCCAAATCATATCCTATAATTTCAAATACACAAGCATCGCGGACCCTATCATTAGGTAAAATTCCTGGGATTGCCTCACATTTTTTAGCTTTGAATTTTTGACATTTTACACATTTTCCAATACAATTTCGTATTGTCTTTCGTGATTTTAAAATCCAATATTTTTCTTTTAAAGTTGACATTAACAATAAAGTACCAGCATGTAATAAATCATTACGTACAGTCATTATCAACAATTTTACAACAGGGTGATCAGATGGCAATATAATAGGAAACTTAAAATCGTATTTGTCTTCTCGATAAGCAACATTTGACCTAGCTCTTATAAGACCGCCACAATCAACTATTGGTCTGAGTTGTCTTAATTTTTCATCATTTTCTCTTTTAAAAGATTCCTTTTGAATGAGTAACATTAAAGCCTTTTCCCCCCTTTCTATTTCTTGTACAGATAAATCTTTTGAAAGATTTTTGTCAACTTTTCTTAAATTGTTATAAAATCTAAAAATCCAAGATACCATTCTTACAATTTTCTTAAATGAAGAAAAATACTTATAATACCACTTACCATTTTCATCATTACTAATTAATGTGGCTATAACTGTTTTACGAATCTCAGAATTGACCAAATCTTCATTTGGCTCGTCATTCGATTTAGGCCAACTTTCTTTTTTTTCGTGCAACCAATCAGGTCCCTCCCACCATTTCCTTTCATCTAATTGTTCAGCAGAACATCCCCTTGAAAGTAAATCGGCGGGGTTAAGAGAGCCTGAGATATGATGCCACCAGTGAGGGGAGGTCAGTGAATGTATTTCTGCAACCCGATTTTGAATGAACGTCCCCCAATTTTGATTTCGCTGAATCCAACACAAAGCTGTTGTTGAATCAGTCCAACAGTAAATATCAACCCTTGATAATTTTAGATCCTTTATTATGTTAGATAACAATCTAGAGCCAATATTACAAGCCAAAAGTTCTAAGCGAGGAATCGTAATGGGTTTTAAAGGGGCTACCCTAGATCTTGCTTGTACTACATTAATTTTAACCCCATCTTCGTTTTTGATTCTTATGAAAACGCACGTACCGTATGCCTTCTTACTACCATCACAAAATAAATGTAAACTTATATCTTGATTAATTGGTTTAAGTCCAAACCATTTAGGAATACTTATCTGTGAAAGTAAACATAAGTTTTGTTGCCACGACTTAAAGTTTTTTTGTAAATCATCCGGTAGCATATCATCCCATTTAAGTTTTAAATTCCATGTTTCCTGTAAAATTAGTTTTGGAATTAGCATTACCGGAGCCGTATAGCCCACAATATCAAACAGTTGGTGTGCTACGGCTAGAACTGTTCTTTTTGTCATTGGTTCTAATTTATTTAAAACCTGTTCAATTTTACACGATAATGTATCGGTAGATGTATGCCATATGAGACCTAATAGGGAAACACCCTCTTCCGTGAAGGAATCCTCCTCAAATATTTCATTACTCAAGTTAGACTTCCAACATCTTAAATTAAAATGTCCCAATGACATAATTAATTTCGCTTCGACAAAAAAATTTCTCATTTCTACTTCAGAATTTAAACTTGTCACGCAGTTATCAACGTAAAAGGCTGTTTTTAGAATGTCTGCAGTATTCTTTAATTTTTCTGGAACCCTATCTAAATGATACAATAAAGTTGCGGCTAATAAATAAGGGCTGCACGTAATGCCAAAAACTACTCTTTTGTGACGATAAACTTCTACCTGTTTCCGATTTTCTTTATCAAACCATAAAAATCGCAAAAAACCTCTGTCCTTTTCTCTTATAGCAATCTGCAAAAAAGCTTTTTCGATGTCAGCGGTAACACCTACGTAATTCATACGGAAACGGTTTAGAATCGAGGAAATCATCTCAATTAGATTTGGACCCGTAGATAAACAATCATTTAATGAGGGGAAACCTGGTAAATGTGAACTAGCGTTAAATACTGGCCTTATATTTGTGGTACTATTTTGTTTTATTACTGCCCTATGAGGCAAATAATGAACATCCGTTAGTTTTTCAGTCGTTGTCTTTTCAATTATACCAAGATTTAACCAATTCTAAAAAACATCACAATAATCATTAAATTTTCCAGAATTTGTCAATTTTCTTTTGGCGGTTAATATAGATTTTTCCGCATTTATTTTATTATTTGGTAAAAGCTTGTTATCCAAAACCCAAGGCAACGCGACTTCATACCGCCCCTCGCTATTTATATTAATAGTCTCTTCAAAATATCTTTGCGTATCCTCCTGCAGTTCTGCTTTTATTTTACTTATTGGAGGTTCTGTGATTCCCAAAACATCTAATTTCCAAAGATCGCTAATGCATTGATCTTTTACTAACACGAGGTGGAACCCGTCGAATTTCGACGAAAGAAAATGTTTAAGAAGGAACAGTTTTATTGATTTATAATAAACTCACAAAATTAGATACAGTAAAAACTGCATGTTAGATTGGTCAGACTAACTCTCAAACAAAAATTATTTTAAGCAAATAAAAGCTATTTTTATAAAACTTAGTTGTCCAAAATATTAAAATTAAACTTTAATCGCATGTGTAATCAGTAAAGTATGTCAAAAATCAGTTATTATGATGAAATTATCAATTGACGCTCTTATGTTTGGTATAAAAAAAAAATCCAAATTGACATGATCATAGAATTCCCATGTGAAATCTAAACCTGTCATAATTTTCATCATCTCAAAATTTTCATACGCACTTCTCAGAGTATTTTAATTTGACCATTTTAAAATCATTTCCTTTTTTTAAATATATATAAAAAGACGTTATTTAAGTTCGCTAAAAGCATTCCATTTTTACAGATCCAGTCTCAAAGAGCAATGCTATAAAAAATTTTGAATATGACGTCATTAGGACGGCATATTTCACAAACGCAGCAAAAGCAATATTCAAGACATTCGGCAAAACAAATCGGATATCTGATGAATCACAAATCTTCACTTCTTTATAAAAGCTCCATGTTTTATCAGAAACCATTCATTTGCATTTTTTTTCTTCAAAATTTAGAAAATATCATTACATACACGCGGATAAATAAAATTGCACTCATTTAGCTTTTTGAAACGAACTGAGTAAATGCGGTTCACTCGAATATTATTTAAAATCCTTTTTGTAAGGAGAAATTGTTGTATCTTTTGTAAATTAAATTTGCAAAAAAAAAAAAAAAAAAAAAAAAAAACTTTTATGTCAGACGATTTCTTTTGACATGATATTTTTATTTCAGTTTTTATCAATTTTAAGAGAAAATAGCGTATTTATGTTGCCACAATTACAAAATTCGTACTAAAAACTATAAAAAAAAATAATAACTCATAAATAAATTGAGATACAGCTATCAAACAAATGGCATTTAAAAGTACATTTTATTCTCGATACGATGGTGTAAAAATTGAAAATGTGCAACATTTAGAAGTATAAAATTTGTAGTACCGAAAGTTGCAAAACTTAATCGCATGTGAAAATGTTACCATTCAAAAAATGACGTATGCGTTACGCACAGATACGTTTGGCCTTTATAATATAGATAGATAGAAGAAATAATAAGAGAAGCAGTGTTTTCAGAAATTGGCTTATTGCCAGAATTGAATTTTCCTATGACAGTCCATCCTAATTTCGTGTTTATCGCGGTTAATCCACATTTAAGATTAACAATATTTCTAGTTAAAAGTTTACCTGCAATGTCTGCACCAATTAACAATTTTATTTCCTTATCAACCTTTAAATTCTTATTTTCTAAATCATTTATTTTAATTCCGTGTAACTTCAATTCATTTACCCAAGGGCCAGACGGAATTTTCTTAATTTCAGAACAAATACGTTTCTGACTTAATACTTTTAATTTACATTTATATTCATCATTTATATCACTTAATTCAATCAAATAATTTTTATATACATTTTCAGGAGTTTCAACACCACCAAACGAAGATTGCTTAATTATGGTTTCACCAATACACTTACATTTCATACTCTGAGCAACATCTGTAGATATATAAGATTTCATACTACCATTATCATAGATAGCACGAATAAACATTCCTTTAGAACCATTCTTAATTTTTACAATAAAATTTGCAAAACTACATCTGAAATCTTATGTAATTATTTAGAGTGCTTGTTTTGTTTTCATTTTTATCTCCATTCGAGATATTATCAATTTTGTTAGAAGTTAAATCCGGACACAAAATTACAAAATGTCGATATTTGCAAATCGGGCATCTATGTTTTGATTTACAAGAATTAGCCATGTGAAAACGTTTTAAACATACAAAACAAGCATTCTTTTTCTTAATAATATCTTTTTTAGAATCCAAACTCATAGATAAAGCATCATAGATAAAGCATCAATTTTCTGAATTGTGAAACTTATTACAGAAAATACAATCAAATTTCTTAAATTTAGGTGCATTTACCTGAAAATTATTACCATTTGCATTTAATAATTCATGAGCAGTTGGAATACTGTTTTTATTTTCTGGATGCTTACCTTTTTTAACAGGAAGTTTTTCAGAATTTAGAGTATCTCGCGTGATTTTTAATCGAAATTCAGTATCTACTTCATTTTTGACAAACATCATTAATAAATCTAATTCAGTCTTACCTGCTTCAGCACCCGTGTTCCTTTGTCTTTCCCATATTTTGATTAAATCGTCGGGGAGGGCTGATTCTATGAGTGGAAGTAACATATACGAAAATTTATCTTGTGTTACACCTACAGATTCCAACGCACGTAACTGAGTTTGTAACTTATCATATAGTGTCAATAAATTGGCTTGCTTCTTATCTGTAATCACTAGTTTTAATAGTTCTCGCACGTAAATTTGTATCAGCACATTTTCCTTACCGAAACGCTCCTTTAAAAAATCCAACGCCTTACCATAATTCGCTTCTGTTGCAGGAAAACTCTCCACAATCTGTCGGGCCGGCGAATCAGGTTTCGTCGACTGTATAAGTTATTGAAACTTGTCCCTCACATCTATTCCAGGATCTTCATTTATTTTACTGAATTGCGTCCAAAAGCTCAGCCAGTTTCTTGGGTTCCCGTCAAATTTAATTAGTTCGATTTCAGGCAGTTTTTGTTTCGTAATGATCGACACGACTGGAGATGAAGATGAAACATCACTCGTATTAACTGAATTAATGCTCGATTTTATCTTCTTGCATTTGATTTTGAAATGCGATATTTTATCATAGTGTTCTTAAAATGCTTCATATTCCTTGTCAAAATCTTCTTGCGAACACGTTTTTGCGTTTTTGTAATTCTTCTAAAAATTTTTCATTTATTGTTCGTAATGATTTACATTTCTCTTGCAATGAATCAAACTGTATTTCTACATCTTCCGAATTAGGATCGTCTTCACTTAATAATTCTTGCAGTTTATTCGCAGTCTTCGTAAATGACGTTCTTGCTGATTTTCTTTGTTGCCGTATAGCTTCCAAATCCATGTTTAAAAATTACTTAAACTATCGGCAAAAAAAGTAAACGTGCTCTAATTAACACGTATCCACGGCGAGGGATGCCATAATGTTACGAATATTACTTAAATTAATCACAAAGGCCTGAAAAATAAACTTAGCCGATAGTTAAAACAATAACAACATTTTATTTACAAGTTTGTTTCAGAACGAACGTAACACAAATGACAGCAGTAACATCGGCTGTCTATGACGTAACAAATTGAGCCACTCCTACGAAGGGTTACAATAATGCGTTTGGATTGGAGTGTTCTTGAATTTATTTCTTTTTTTCCTAATAGCTAATCACATAGTTAACAAAATGTGCCATAAACCACAAAGATTTCCAACAAAGCACTTAACCTAAATAGCCGACCAGGGTACTTGTTTTAGTGGTTCGCCACTCAAATTTCATCATGTACGCTAAAGGCGCCTGGTACATGTAAAATCCATTGTGGGTGGAAAATCCTCCAAGTTACCTGGGAATTATACTTCTGGAGGTGCCTTGTTAGGTGAAGGTCTCGTCATCTCATCAAATGTTCTAAATTACAAGTCCAACTTGAGTAGCCATTTGCAGTTCAAACAACAGGATGTAACGTTAAGTAATAGGCGAAACAAAGTATGCTCAAACGAGAAGCAAGTACTGCAGAAATTATGGCATGCGAAGCGAAGAAATCAGGTTTATAGCCGCTACACGGCAATTAGGTGGTCGTCCGCCCCGATACCAGGTAACTAACCCGTTAAGCTGAAATAAGTTAGCAGGTAGGGGCCTGGTCATCGGTTAGAAAGAAAGAAAGGCTTTTTTGCTAATTTAGATAGAAGTTTGAATTTCATTTTACTTGTTGTCACGGTGTATTTAAGTTTAATTTATTTTCTTCATTTTTTAATGGGCACGAGATAAAAATAAAATCATATTGAAAGTAAAATCCCATACACCTAAAAATCTAAGCACAATTTTATGTAGTATATTCTAATGATAGTGGGAAAAAATCGAAACGAAAATATTCATATTTTTTTAAAAAAGTGAAGGAAGTTTTAAAAAGTTAAATTAACAACAACAAAAAAAAAGTTTTAGTAAAATAGGCTGTTTTACAAGATTTTTTATAAATTTTATCTAATTTTTACCATTAAGTATTGTACCACCACATACATTAAAGATACACGTACAATCAAAATTGAAGAGGTGGTTTTAAAGGTACTATATATCCTCTTAACACGTTCATACCGGCGCGTACCACCGGTGGCTCGCAAAAAGGCTTAACCTTCCGTCTACCAGACAAAACACCCATTTATCTACGGCAACACCTAATTTTAATTCCAAACTTGCAAACGGCACCAGTAATATTTTAATATAATTTTGCTTTTACAATGAAAGCTTAAATTAAGAAATTCGTAATATCTAGACAAGTCCTTTATAAATTCCGGTGTCAATCGACAATTTCTCATTTTACCATCGACACCAGAAATATTGCTGTCGGGTCCAATGGACCCGTCTGGTAGACGGAAGGTTAAGAATCCCTATTTACCCCCCACCAGTAAAATTTACTGAAAAAATTATCTTATTCAATCGGAGCATTTTCTCTATTTAATAAGACACAAATTTCTGTATTTGAAAACTGGTGGCTAAGCATTAAAAATTCTGTAAAAGGTTCCCGTCGCGAATGTTTTAAAGAAAAACTCATGTTTTTCACCAAAATTTGTTATACGTTAGAAAATTTCAAATGTACTCCAAATATTTTGCTTCATAAAAAAGGTAAGTGATTTGCTAATATATTGTTGAAAAAAGTGAAATATATTGAATAAATTTCATTATAGAAAGTTCGACATGGACGCAATTCTTTGCTAAAATTTGACTTAATATTGCCTAAATTAACGGACCCACGGCTGTACTGTACAAATATCCTTTTTTTGTTATTTTTAATTTCTAATTAATATGCTTACCTTATAAAACAAATGTATGAAGAAGGTAACAAATCTATATTTTACAAATCATTTTTCTTAAAATGTAGTTGTCACTGAACATGAATGTCAATTTCCTGGCCTGCTATCGTTCTTTATCAGGTATAACTATGGCGCGGCAGAGTGATTCTTTTTATTTTTAACATAATTCAAGCCAGAAGTAATAAAATCATAGCTACCAACAAAGTATTTTAGATATTTCTTTGAAAATAATGTGATTTAAATTTTTGTAAAAATTGAGTGAACTTATTTTATGTCATTTACCTGGCTTCCAATAAATTAACAAATAAAACTGAACATTACACGGAATTTGAGCTACTAAATTGAAAACATGTTCCTTTAAACAAAATTAACATGTTAGCCCCCTCACCCTAAAAAAATAAAGAATGTAAAACATATTTTACAATGAATTTGTTATTATTTTGGCATACAAATGCTTAGGAATGATATACAATTACATAAAAAATGGTTATTATTTTAATTAGTTATTATTTTTATAGTTAGATATTTCTTTGAAAATAATGTGATTTAAATTTTTGTAAAAATTGAGTGGACTTTTATTATGTCATTTTCCTGTCTTTCAATAAATTAACTAATAAAACTGAACATTACATGGAATTTGATCTACTATATTGAAAACTTTTTCTCTTTAAACAAAATTTAGATGTTAAGCCCCCCCCCCCCCCCCCCAAAAAAAAAAGAATGGAAAAAAATATTTTACAATGAAATTGTCATTATCCTGGCATACAAATGCCTAGAAATGACATATAGGTACATAAAAAATAGTTATCATTTTTATACTTAGAAATTCCTTTGAAATGTCTAACTATAATGAAGATTTAAATTTTTGTAAAAACTGAGTGGACTTTTATTATATCATTTACCTGCTTCCAATAAATTAACAAATAAAGCTGAAGATTACATGGAATTTGAGCTACTAAATTGAAAACATGTTCCTTTAAAGAAAACTTAAATGTTAGGCCTAAAAAAATGTAAAAAAATTTTTTTTTACAATGAAATAGTAATTATCCTGCAATATAATTACATACTTATATATATTATAAATGTGAAAGTGTGTCCGAAAAATTGGAATGAACTTGGCTTCAAAACGGATGGATTAATGTCTTTGAATCTTTGCATATGGATAGATTATAGGAGTGGAATGAACATAGGCTAATTTTTATTTATTTTATTCAAATATTTTCCTTAATAATTCAAAATTTAATTATTTTTCATACAAAATTAATAGGCATTTTTCAGATAAAATTTAACCATTTTCCTTTCCTGTTGCCAAGAAAATAAAAAATTGGAATAATAGTTTTTCAGCGGCAATGAATTTTTAATAAAAAACTTCCACGCGAAAAACTATAATAAAATAATTTAAAACAAAATAAATATGACGTCATGTTTGAAATAAAAATAAAAGGTGTATTTTTTATAATATAGTTAACAAGGATATTTGTTTAGTTAATGGGAATTTTTGTGTAAAATATGGCGACATAAATTAAAAGTAAAAAGAATGAAAAAGAATTATATTTTTAATAAAATGGTTCACTTATGAAAATGTGACGTCATAATTGAAATAAAACAGGTACTTTATAGCAGTCGTTAAAAATATAAGGGGTATGAATATCAGTAGCTAATGGAGCGAGATAAATAATGACGTCATATTTAAAATGAATCAGAAATATTTTTTACTTATATTAATTAATAAGTTATAAGATACATACAGATGAATATTTTTATTCAAAACTCATAATTATCAATGGAAGAAATTTTTGTGGGGAAAAGGCGGAAAATAAAACTACTGATTAATATATTTTTCGCTCGATTTTTTAACACTTTCGAACAAAGTTGAAAAGTTATTATGCTTGCGGTTTGTCTGTCTGTCTGGTCGCTTTCTAAGTTTCGTAAATATACTCCGATTTCCATGAAATTTTTGGACGTTCTTAACGTTTACCTAGCACGAATACCTATTGAAAATAAAGTTTCTACCATGATTAGTTTATTTACAGGGATTGTCAAAAAATTTCCTTACATTACGGCATTATGGGGAAAATCGTTTTAATTAAATTTAACGATGTTACACCCTGTGAAACATATTTAAATTTACATGCATTTACAAAGTGCACTAAAATATGCATTTTGTAAAGTATGTAGTGAAACGGACACTTATTATTCATTTACAGGGTTACACAGAAGAATTCCATTGCATAAGAATAAAGGGAGGAACAGTTTCTGACATATTTTAATTATGGTAAACGATTTCATGTATAATCAAATTGATATACGTTGCTGAGGCTTAATGTGAGTTATTTCATGCATAATACGAAGTGCATAGCATTTACAGAGACACACAAAAAATTTCAAATATTATATATTCTATTCGAAGTACTGTATATGATGGATGATGACTGTTGCATGGATGAAATGCATTTTGAATTATGATATGTGCTTTTAAGTTTCGCTAAATGTATGCATATTAAATGGAGAGTATAAATGGTAATAGTATAAATAGTTAAATTTAGATATACAGGGTTACACAAAAGATCTCGGAAAGGTTACTGAATATGAGCGTAATTTACTTAAAGGTGATTTTTAAATAAAATATGCATTTTTATTTTGAACTGCATTTAGTAAACTAAGAAATGTTTGTAGTATATACATATAAAATGATATATAGGGTCCCGCAAAGAACTAGATACAAGGTTGTCTTCGGATGATAATTTCTGAAAATGTAATTTAGGTAGTAATAAGAAATATTTTTGTTTGAACTAAATTTTAGAAAGATACTTTCATGTATTAAAGGCACTTGGAAAACTACAGGGCTGAACAAAAGAATTCAAGAATGTTTCTATCTATTAGTATTAATCGCTGAAAGGAAAATTTTAACCAGCAAACAAATTAGCAAATAGGGATTATCAGAAGTTTTTTACCATAAATTCGCGATAAAAAGCTAATTACACATGCTTTTCATCATCGAAATTTTTTGCTTGATTGATCAATTATTTCTTCTTTAAATGTTATGTGAACGAAGTCACGGGTAACTGCTAGTAAAAAATAATTTATTATTTAAGTTCTTCAAAATTTAAGAAGTTTACAGGGAAAATCCTTTATATTCTAATATAAAATAAATCTAGAACTTGAAATTTTGAATTGTTTTCAATGGATACTTTTAATTTCTCTGATATTCAAAATCCGACATTTTGTCTTATTTACCCTTAATGTATTTTAAATAAATTTATATTATATGTACCCACCTGAAAGTAATTTTAGTTTATATATTTGTGTTTTTTATATGAATTTTAAGTATTTAACCCAAGGTGAATTTAGCAATAGAATTAAAACTTACATTCATCGAAACATAATGTTTCGAATTCTATCTATTCTGAAATAAATTCATGTTCAACAATCATATTTTTCACAGAAAACATGGTAAGCTAACAGGCTTAACATTAACATTAAAATTAATATATAAAAATTGAATATTGCATATCTCTAAGCTTGCAGTTTTTTAACTATACTGTTTCGCATGTAAGCTCTTTATTAACCTTTTGAAAAATCTTTTTTGTTTTTGGTCGAGAATGGAGATATCTGAGACATATCTTAATCCTTGCGATGTCCGCATTTTTTTCGTTTTTTCGATTGGCCCAGAAATATTAGTGTTTAATCCATGACGTACGCAATATATGACTCTGTTATTAAGTAAGTCACGTTTTGATCACCATAAAAATTGCGCTTTTACTGGTTTTTATTAATTCAATTGGAAACATTCAAATATTTTGCTTTGGAAAATAGATGTCCGAATTTTATTTATTTTTTACTTCATTTTATTTTTTGTAGATTTCTTTCTAGATTAAATGTAAATGAAAAATTGAACAAATTTAATTTATTTAGGGACGAGATACTTGTGATTAAAAGTTGGTTTCCTTTTCTTTATAAGAACTAGTTCGCTGTTTAATACAGGTTCAGGTTCAGGTTCAGGTTCAAGTTCAAGTTCAGATTCAACCAGGTGGGGAGGCCTATCATATAGCTTGAGTTCAACAAGCCCCACCTAACATTTATTTAAAAAAGAATAGAATTGTTTCACAAATGGTTACCCAATTGGTTCTGGGCGAGCCTAAAGTTAGTACTATATTAAAATATATGCATTTCAAGTATATAAATTTCAAGTATATACATTTTAAAATTTTAAGTAGAAGAGTTAATTAAGACAATTGAGAGTTTATGAATATCTATAAAAATTTTTAGAAGTACTTTTTATTAAAAAGTTCAACTATCAAAAATTTTATAGAGTAAATTCTTTTAGAAATGTTTAAATAGAGATATGATTTGATAATAAGCTTGTTAATGCGTAAGCTAAAATATATACTGATTCTTTTCAACGAGGCTGATGCAGTCAATTATTTTCTGTAATAATTTCGGACATTTCAACACATATGAAAACTATTCATTTAATTTCATATTTGATGGTTTTCGCACTTGAAAGGTTGAAGTTAGTGGACAATTTAACATGAAATGCAAGGAGGTACTTCTCTTCCCGCAAGTACAGAGGTCAGAATCTACTTTGTTAAATTTAATTAAATATGAAGAAAAGGAACCATGATTGGTAATGAATAAACACAGATTTCGATGGAACCTTAAAAAGTCTTCTGAAATTTTTGGTAGAAAGTCGTGTATGTGTCTACCGGTATCTGCACAATCCCAATAGTTTTGTCAGTGTTGGAGCGAATCTAGCTTTAATTTTCGTTTTACTATGAATACTGGTAATGGATAGAATTTTGATTTTATTTGTGATGATTCCAATGTAGCTGCTTTTGCCAAATTATCCGCTAATTCGTTACCCTTTATGCCAGTATGGCTTCTTATCCATTTGAAAACATAATTTTTAATAGTTTTCTACAATAGTATTATGATTGAGGTTACTAATATATCTCTTGTATTAATATCTTTTAAGGCTTGTAGACTTGATAAACTGTCTGTTTCAATTAATATACTTTGAAAATAACTTGAATCTGCCCAGATTATGGCGTCATGAATAGCTAACAATTCTGTTTGATAAACACTATTGTCATTAATTAAGGACATTTGATAAGTTTGAATTAATTTATTATCATGGAAAGCACAAAAGGCATAGGCTGTGCCAAAATCAATTTTTGAGCCGTCGGAGAGTATTTTTATTGCGTTAGTTAAATTTGGAAGTATGTCTTCTATCCAGTGTAAACACTTTTCAAATGGTTTTATTTGGCGAGTTCTTTGTCTTGTTTGTATTTTGGTTGGGTCAAACTCTTTAGATGATATGCCAAGTCTTAATACTTGCCCAGCTCGGTATTGGTATTTATTTGGTATTGTAGAGGAATTAATCCAGTTAATGTGCACAAAGCAGAGTTAGCCGTTTTCCTGTAAGATTTAGAAATCATCAAGAGACATTCTGATTGTATTAAGGATAAGATGAGTAAGACATGAGATTTTTGCAATCTTGGAAACCAGATTGGTGCACCATAAGATACCGTATTTACTCGTGTATAAGGCGCACCCCTACTTTACAAGTAAAAATGGCGATTTCTTAAAATCTCGTGTATAACGTACACCATAAATCTGATACGCGAACGACGAATGACCAAATGAATTTCAGTAAAAAAAAAAAAAAAAAAAAAAAAAAAAAGTTGAAACAAACATTACACCAGTCCAGAAAACAACACTAAAATGCATTTTTAGACTTCGAGTTGTAAGAGATTGTCGGGAAATAGGAATGAGTGACTCAGAGAATTGCTAATTAGCGTTTAGATAATGTCACTAGCTCTGTTGTATAAAAAACTGCAAGTAGTGAAATAAATATGCAGTAATACTTCAATTAAGTAACATTTTCCGAGTTTTAATATCTTCTTTGAATAATTTCTTGTTTCATATGTATATAGTTCAACTGCATCCAACAGTAAAAAAATATTCTGTGTATAAGGCGCACCTAGGAGTTTTGCCCTAATTTTTTGAAAAAAAGTGCGCGAGTAAATATACCTTATACACGAGTAAATACGGTATTTTTTTCTTCAATATTGTTTGATACCACGTTTTAAAGATGTATTTTGGGAGACGACATGAGGAAGAGAAGAAAATTAGCTCTGATTTTAAAGACTATCAATTTTCTGACAAATGAGAACGCCACATAAACGTCTATGGAGCATTCTGATTGGCCACAAAATAGATAGTCTTTAAAAACAGATTTAATTTTCTAGGATATTTTTAACATTTCGAAAATTGTTGCATTTTTCGGTCGAGAATGCAGATATCTGAGAACATATTTGAATCCGTTTGATGTTCGCATTTTATTCGTTTTGTGATTGGTCCAGGAATATGAATGTTTAATCCATGATTTACGTAATATATGACTCTGTTATATGTAAACCACGTTTTGATTATCATAAAAACTATTTTTTTACTAACTTTTATTAACTCAAAGGGAACCATTCAAACGTTTTGCTTTAGGAAATGGATGTCCGCATTTTATTTATTTCTTATTTTATTTCATTTTTTAATAGATTTCCTTCTAGATGGAATGTAAACGAGTAATTGAACTAATTTAATTTATTGATTAACGAGTTATTTGCGATCAAAAGTTAGTTTTCTTTTATATATAAGAATTAGTACACTGTTAAAAATACAGTGAAAAATTAGCTTTTATTTTAAAGACTATCAATTTTCTGACTAATGCAAACGCCACATAAACGCAGAAAGAGCATTTTGAATGGCCAGGAAACAGACTGTCTTTAAAAACAGAAGTAATTTCTGTTTTTTCTTAGCTATTTAGATTCTTTTCGCAGAAAAAAGTGTAAACTCTTTTTAATTTTAATATTAGTTAGAAAGAATTATTATCCAAATGATCGTTGTAATTTGTTAAATTATAATTTTTATTTGTTTGTTTAAATTGTTTTGATAACCGGTGTAGTTTTATTTATATTAAATGTTAAATTCCTTTTTTAAAGGCGTGTAAAAAGTATTGAAATAGAAGACGATTGCAAAAGAATCATTCCAAGTAACTATAAAAGTATACATCCTCCGCCCAAAAAAGGTAAATTTTGAAATTCAATTTTATTTATTAAGGTGGCAATTGCTAATTTATTTCTGTTTTTATTTTCTTGTTTGTGTTTTGATGAAATTAATGTGTATGCTCGTCGTATTAATATGCGTATTTGAGAGATTTTTATTTTCAGCGCAGTCTAAGTTTGTGAAATATGGTGACGTATTATGTTTATCGCATTACATTTACCTACAAACTTACAAGTGTTCAATGCGAGAACCTTTCGTCACACGTTTCAAATTAAGTCGGTAACTCAATTTTCCCCAAACGTTTAGTTTCAAAGAAGTTCTGTTCAGACGCTCACGCGATATGACGTCTTGTTCATAAAGGACTGTGTGTATGTGCCTCCCCAACCAGCTGATCATTGCAGCTGTTGCAACAATGACCCCACAAACACTAATCAACGTTTGGGAAGAAATGACCTATCGAACGTGGAACATCATACTGCACGGTGGGTGTGTCGATAGAGGAGTGTCGGTGAGGAGTAATAGTTGTCACCTTTGGATTAAACCGGATTAGCGCATTGGGTTGAACTTATAAGGAGTATGTAAGGGGGCATCCATTTTGTAGCCTGGTGGAATTATGGAATTTTAAACAGTTCTTCAAGAAAACAAAATGTTACTGTAGTGTTTCTCTCTTATATATATATATATATATATATTACCATTTATTGATCAATGAGTTACTTATATATTTATAAGCGATTGTTTCCACGTGACGACAGGTAATAAATGCATTGTGCCTCACTGGATATTTTAGTTCACGAATTTAATAATAACGAATTTTATTTTTTATTTTTTTAAGTATATTTAATCGAGTTACAGGTATTTACTCTCTTATAATAACTTTTGTTAGTATATTCCGTTTAAATCGCCATTTTTATAGCCTTTTCTGATATTTTGTTTCCTTTTATAAGAAAAGGCAAAACTTTCTTAGGTTTCGTATTTTTTTATAAGAACGCACGTTCCAGTTTTGTACTGTTAATAATAAAAACGTATTTATGATTGCCTGAGTAAAGTATCCAGTTTGCATTTCTACATTTTTCTTAAAATTGTCGACCGAAACAGACAACAACAGAAATTGAAACCGAATTTCGGTAATCTTCCTATTTTCGGCCGAAAACAAACGGTTGGCGGAAAAAAGTGCCCCGATAAAAAGCTCACCTTACAAATAACATTTTTAAATAAGTCTGATTATAATACACACGGTTAACCTTAGAATATAAACACTAGATTGAGATGATTTTTTTTTTTTTTTTAATTCGATGTCCTTGCTCTCTCGGGACTGAGAGAAGGTTCGTGGTAGTGGGGGGCTTGGCGTTAAAAGTTTCTCAAAACCTATCATTGCCTCAGTGTTAAAATTTTGTTAAAATTCACACGAGAGAGAGTATAAAACCTATGATTATCTTCCTCTTAACACTAGAACCGCTATTAGGGGTCAAATTGACCCCTGCCAGATTGATAATAATAGATTCGAACCAGAATTTTCTTCATATGTTAAATGTGTGCAGCAGAAAAATAGACTAATTAAGTAAGTTAAATAGTTTAAAATTAAAATTCTGGTGAGGAACCCTTTTTATGAAACTTGAGTAAAATACCCGGCGGTTCTAGTGTTAAAGTGCACAATAGGCCATTATCATTTTATATAAACCCCACCTAAATTTCCTAAAAAGTTGAATATAAGAACTCGAAAAATTTGGCTATAAGCAGTGATTAAATGGTTCAACGCGCTGAAATTTTGTATGCGTAAATAACCTGATATAATTTTATATGGGAAATCGTCCGTTTCTTTTTAATTAAAACTCCCGAAATTTTAATACATAGAAAATATAAAGTAGCCAGCGCGAACCACAAGTAACGTAATTTTTTTTTTTTTTTTAATGGCAGAATTGCAGAGAGGGGGAGGGGCGCTCTGTTAACTAAAAGCTCCATATTTTAATGTATCATAAATATAAGGTGCCGATAACTTTAAATATTCGTAACTCGGAATGTAAAAGTTGTAGCACAGTGTCTGAAAAGTTTCTAGGAATACAATTTAACAGACATATTGTAAAAATGAGATATATTGGTAGAAGGTAAAAATAATTATAGCTATAAACTAGTTACTGCGAGTTTTTTTAATTTACAAGCATGGTTATATCATCATCTTTAATTGCATTTTCAAAGAATTATTTAAATTTTATTCCTCTGTCAAAAGTTACCAAACGATTTTACGCTTTCCAAGGCATTAAGAGGTAACTTCAGTCAAGCGAAAAGACCCATTCACTAATGCTAATCCTATAAAATAAATTTATAAAGATATCTCGGTTGCATTTCGGTGTTTAATTTTCTTTCTTTTTCTTTTCTCTTTCTTTTTCTTCCTTTTTTTCTTTTTTTTTCATTGAATTGTGAGATCGATCTGTACAAATGCTGTTTTTTCCTTTTTTGTTTTTATTTACAGATGTTTTTAATGAGGATACTTTAATTTACTTAAATGATACTTTATTTTGAGGGTACTTTGATTTTCGGAACCAGTTTCAAAAATAAAAGCAATCTCAATAAATAAATAAATAAATAAAATAAACAATCAAAATTGAAAAAGTAAAAAATGTCTTGTACAGGCCAATCTCTACTATACATTGCAAAATTATTTAAAAATATTGAAATGTAACAGAGATACTTTTGTACATTTTTCTCATTTAGAAAACGAATCTTTTCGGATTCGTGACCAAAAGATTTCATCCTTAAAAGAAACTATCGTATCAAATTAAAAAAAAAAAAAAAAAAAAAAAAAAAAAAAAAAAAAAAAAAAATCCTGCCGGCTTGACCTACAGCAGATAGATTTTGAAGTTAAATGCTCATTTAAACGATACGAATAAAATATGATTAGAGATAAACCGAGTTTAACAACTTTATTTGGCCGCTTTTGAAGAATTAATTTAATTTTTTGTTAGAGCTGGTTTTATCAGAATCATCTTAAGCGAAATTCGGCTCAAAATGTTCACTTTGACTGCATATTTTGAAATATATTCTGACTTTATGTAAACATCGACCAATGCGCAATTGAGAGCAAAATTGTAAATAAAAATGATTCAGAAAATAATTAATTTGTTATTTTAATGCATTTTGTATTCTTCAATCACGATCGCTTCGAGAATTGCTGTTCAAAACGCCCACTTTGATAGCATATTTTGAAATATTATTCAATTCTTGTAAGTCACAAGAATTTTGGATTTGAATATCTCTGTCAGATTTGTAGATATAGAGATGAATTTTTTTTTTTTTTTTGTTCAATTGGAACATATAAGGAATAATTTCCTAATTGGGGATTTTGTCCTGGGTGGTGTGTGTGTATGTGGGGGGGGGGGGTGCATAAAAATTTTGTGTATTTTCAACCCCCCCCCCCCCTTTATGGAGTCATGTCATCACATTTTGCCGCCTTTTTTTCTGAAACTTTGTAACTGGAAGTATATGCCTAGAGGAAATATTGAAAGAGCTAGCCTATCGTTTTGCTAATTACGACTCACCCTCTCTCTCTCTATATATATATACATATGGGTAAATAGATTAATGAATTTTTTATTGATTAGAGTTTTGGGGTCTAGGAGTTATAATCGGTGTAGATTTGCAAAAATGTTTCAGAAATTCCAACAAAGAAACGATCGCAATAGGTAGTATTCCATACGAAATCTACCTAAAATATGAATAATTTTCGTTTTCACCTTTAATCATTTAATTTAATTTAATTTTTTCCAGAAAGGAAACAGGAAAATAGAATCAAGTTTTCTGTTCTAGATTTAAAAAAATCAAGGAAATTTTAAATATCTAATTACAGTATAGATTGCTAAATCCGTTTGGCGATTTTAAAAGAGCAAATAATAAATGAAGAAATTTCATTATTTCATTATATGGACGCGGTCAGCAAACTTATACATTTAGAATAAATTTGTTTGAAATTTTAAATTACTTGGAATTATTTATTTCTAAGCTCAAACATATATATTATATTTGCAAATGCAATGAAAAAAGGCATTAGATTTGTACGATTGTAATAAATTAAATCGAACTTACTAAATGTAAGACTAGAATTTTGCTCAAGATTTCAATTATTTAGATATTACCTAATTTAGTTAAATTGATGTTACTTCAGTAATGCTTTACTTGCTTTTGCTCTAAATCATCTTTTTTACACTGCAATTATTGATAACTAAGAATATTTGCATGTTTTCTTAAACTCACTTTCTTTGTCAATAGTTGAAGATTAATCTCAAAAGTAAGGAGGCTCTTATGAAAAGAAATATGATTTTTTATGACTTGAACTGAAATATACTTTAAAAATTTATTTTTAAAAGATTCAATTGCATATAAATAACCAATAATTTTGTGTTTTAAATTTTATTAACATACTTACTTTTATAATTTATTACATTTATAACTATCAAAATTACACAAGTTAGATTTCCAAGATTCAATTCTGAATTTCTGTAAAATTACTTATGCCTTGGGATGCTAGAAATTAGAAACTAATCTTATTTTAAATGGACTAGCAAACTGCTGCTACTAAGTTGTTAAAGTGTTTACTTTAAGTATCAGTACCAAGAAATACGGTTTTATAACATAAAATTTACTGAAAATAACTAACCTAACACAATCGTTCTTTCACAAATGAAAATAATTTCAGATTTTAAGGAATATTGCAATGTGTAAAACTGGCAAATGCTGATATTCAGATACTATGTGATCCAAAGATGCTTTCCATTTTTCGGTAAGGGCAAACATGTTTCACAAAATAGTATCAAAGTTGGCATTCTGAACAGAATTCCGGACAGCATAATACTAGCACGGGTGAGGAAAACATATAAAAAATGGTTAACCCCAGTCGATCACAAATAGTTTCAATAGTCAGGTCTGCAAGTGTAATACTTTTGCATCTATAAAAAATGAGTACGCAGATGTGTTAGAAACTTTCGTGTTGTTCACAGGATAATATACAGGATGAGTCATAAATATCGAAACAATAGGCTATCTCCTTAAATATTGCCTCTAGACCCATACTTCCAATTGCAAAGTTTCATAAAAAATGTGAATTTTTTGATAAGATAAGTTGCAACTCCATGGGGGGTCTATTTTTAAAAATACGAAAATTAAATTTTTATACAGTCCCCAGAGGATAAAACTTCCAATTAGAAATTTTTTCCTTATCCATTCCTGAATTGAATAAAAAAAATTTCATCTCGATATCTTCAAAACTCAGAGAGTTATGACAATTTTAATAAATCGCAAGATTTCAAGGGAGCAGACACAAATTGAGATGCGTGTAATCAATGTTGCTGTAATGGGTCCAGGAAACATTTGTTTTGTTTATTTATTTATAGAGTAAGAATTTTGAATGTTTTGTGATGGTTAACCATATAATTTGTAAGCATTATAACATCATAAACATTCTTAATAATTTTTTTTTCAAAAAAATTTAGAGTAAATTAAAATTGTTATAACTCAAAATATTATTTGTCGCGTTGAATTTTTTTCTTTTGATTAAATGAAAATGTCTAATTTTCAATTTTGATTCAGCATTTTAAAAAATATTTATTTATTTTTTTAAATAAAAGTACTTAAAATAGCAATATAAAAAAAGATGCAATTTTTTTAATACAAATCATATTCTTAAAAGTAAATTTTCTGAGTAGAAATCTTCTTTCGTCGCGTTGGGCATTTTTTTTTTTTTTTTTTTTTTTTTTTTTTTAAATGTTGAAAAATTATTGAACTCGCTGGACTGTTACCGTAACCGACGGTTATTTACTTATGTCAGTTTAAAAAGGAGAAATACTGCAATAAAAACATTTGATGCCGAAAAGTGCATTTAGTTTTAAACAAAGATTGACTCCCAAAGTTTAAATGCTTTTTAAAAGTTTCTAGGTTATTAACTCCGCCCTGTATAGTTTCGATTTCAGATTTTGTTTAAGTTTTGCCATTCTCACCTTCTTTAATTACTGTTTAAATGCGTCAGTTGATTTAAACCTCATTTTTTTATCACGTCGATTTCAGTTTTTTTCATTGTTTTGGCCCTGTCAACTTCATATTTTTCTTGTTAAAATCGCTATTGCACGATGCGTAAAAGATGCTTCTAATTACAGGCGACACTAAGAGTATAAATCTAGAGATACAGCTATTGCAGAAATCGCACAAAAGCCTGTACACTGTACAGTAGGACCACCTGTTTAGCGATTCACACTAAAAACTAATCAGCATCAATTTATATCAAGGACTAAGTAAATATAATTTTTTATTAAATTCTGTGTATTAGTCCTTGAGATACAGCGCTCACAAAATTTATGTCATATACAGAGATACCGGAGCAGTGATTCACAGACAGACATTTTGTAAAAACATATTTATCGGTTTCTCTCAGCCTTAAAACGTGTGAGTCCGTCGAAAACCGGAATTCAAAATTTTCATGAATCCAATACTTTCTTCTTGTAAAGATAGAAGAATGTAAAAATAGGTTTAAAACCATCATAAATTTTGAAGTTGAATAGTAAAAAATAGATTTTTGAAAATATTTCTGTGCAATTTATTAAAATATATTTCCAATGATTCCGTTAATAAAAGTATCATTATCGCTGTTATTCTTTTTACTAAACTTATTGCCTGTGGCAATAAGTTTTTGAGTCATTTTTAATGAGAGTTTAATTAATATCACTTAATTTAATAACACTTTTAATAAGTGTTTAATAAGACGGTCCGGCCAGTGGGTCGTGCCAGTTACGTGGCTGGCGCCAACCTCGAGATATTGCAGACATCTAGCATATTTCAAAGAAGTTTAAAACAAAAACCTATACGCTTTTATTTTATGTCTAAAAGTTAAAGCATTGTCTTTGATCGACATTTAATAATGCGTAAATTTATGGTCGATCCCTAAATTGTATTTCAAATGAGTTGATATCGCTGCGCTCAGAGGTATGCTAAAGTGGTGTAAGTCACGAATTTTGGAAAATTTTGGATTTTAATATCTTTTAGAGATTTGTAGATATCGAGATTTTTTTTTTTTTTTTTTTTTTTTTTTTTTTTGTTCAATTCAGGAATGGATAAGAAATTTTTTTCAAATTGGAAGTTTTATCCTCTGGGGGCCGTATAAAAATTTAATTTTCATAATTTTTAAAATAGACCCCCCATGGAGTTGCAACTTATGGTATAAAAAAATTCTTTTTTTTTTTTTTTATGAAACTTTGCAATTGGAAGTATGAGTCTAGGGTCAATATTTAAGGAGATAGCCTATTGTTTCGATATTTATGACTCACCCTGTATAAATATATATGTTACCAGCCAAACCCGATTTTAGGCCAAACTAGTTTATCCTAACGCTCATCGGAAAAACTAGATTTTTCTAGGCCAAACTGTTGAAAAATATACCTAAGAGTTAATTGGCGTGAATACGAACATTCCTCACTAATAAGTCTTCACATGAATTTAAACATATGTCACAACGTTTTTTTCATGTAAGCAAAAAAGGAGATGAATAAATATTCTCTTACCTTTTATAGACATATCCGGCCCGGTCCGGCCCCAATGACCCGTTCATTTTTTATTTTTTTTTTGGGGGGGGGGAGGGAGGGGTTGGCCCGGACCGTGTATTTTGCTTGTTGGCCTGGCACGGCTCGTTGAAAAAAATATTCTAATTCTGCCATCCCGGCCCGCTAGGAAATTCGGAACCATTCCGCCGAGTCCATCCGGCCCGGCCCGCAGGCCTCTATATACAATTAGTGTAAACATACTTAAAATCAATGTCATCAGTTTAACTGCGCCATATTCTTTTTATTACTGATCCCAACTACCGCTCCATCGCCAACCTTGTGCAAAGTAGTTTTGAAATCAATATAATGCCTATTATAATCGATGATGGGTAAGATACTGTTTAATTAAAAAATCGTCTGCTTTTTATCCCAGTGCTTTTCCCTCTGCGTAGGGATAATATGTGTTTTTCCCTCTGCGCAGGGATATTATTGTTCTATTATGTTTACTTTATAGTTGAGTCTGTGAATCTCGACGATGTGTGCATTTGTGTTCCCTCAGCGGATTTTATTTGTGAAATGTGTTATTAAATAATGTGAAAAGTGATTATACAGTCTACTGCTTTCATTAAAATATATCGACACAACATTTTGGTCCGTCGAGCCGGAGTATTGCGAAATTTAAGTAAAAAGTTAATAGAATAATTCGTGAGTGAAATTCATTCTAAAGTAAAATGAGCAAATTGGAATTGTGCCAAATAGAATAACGCAAGAAAAAAAATGGATAAGAAAATATTGACTGATAAAAAAGTTTTAAAATCTTCAATTACAAGAGTGAAAAATAAATTCTTCAAAACTGATTTGAGTGTGTGTGACTTAGAACAAATTAAGTTATTTAAAAAAGAAATTGAAAAATTAGATGAAGAGTTAAAGAATTTATTTAAATCGATTTTTTATGCATGTGAAGAAAAAGACATTGATTTATTTATAGAAGAGAAGGATGAACAACAAGACATCTTAGATGAATTAATGGTAAAAATTGAACGTGAAATTAATGCTAGAAAAATAAATACGGACAATCCAAAAAAGGAGGTGAGTGAAATGAAATTGCCTAAACTTTCTTTACCATCTTTCAGTGGAAATATTCATGAATGGTTAAGCTTCAAAGATTTGTTTACAGCAAGTATACACGAAAATGCTAATTTATCGCCTGCTCAGAAACTGCAATATTTAAAATTATCGTGTCATGGAGACGCGTTAAAAATAATAAAATCAATTCCTATTGAAGATTCGAAATACAATGTAGCATGGGAATTATTAACGGAACGGTTTTCAAATAAAAGAGAATTAATATATTCTCATATAAGAAGATTATTAAATTTTCCATTCGTGCAGGGTGATTCACCGGCAGCAATACTTAATTTAGTGGATATAACGAATGAATGTGTTCGATCTTTCGAAATCTTGGATCAGAAGGTAAGTGGCTTTTCAGAAACTTTGTTGATTTATTTACTTTTGCAAAAACTTGACTCTAATGTTAAACTGTGGTGGGAACGTCAGTTAAAAAATGACGAACTTCCAACTTTAGATCAATTAATAAATTTTCTGAAAGATTATGCTCGTTCATTACAATCTGCTAAAGGAAATAGTGTTTATAAGAAAAACAGTTATCCTAAATTAACTGCGATGAATGTTTCTGTTAACAATAATGAGTGTAAATATTGTTCTTCACCTAGTCATAAAATACCTAAATGTAGTGAGTTTCTAAAATTATCTGTTCGTGAAAGAGTGCAATTTGTAAAAAATAAAAATCTTTGTTTTGCATGTTTATCTGCTGACCATAAATTAACCAATTGTCAGTCAAAAAGAGTTTGTTCAAAATGTAATTTGAAGAGTCATAATAGCTTATTACACTATGAAAGACGAGAAACTAACTATCCAGATATAAAAACCCAAGTAACGCCTCAGTCCTCGTATCATACTAGTGAGACTGCTCTTGAACATCTAATAATACAAATTTGTCCATAAATTCATGTCTTGGGGAAATAAATTCAAAATCATTTGGCATACTTGCAACTGCGCTAATTAATGTGAAAGATAATTATGGAGGCAATAAATTATTGAGATGTATAATAGATGTCGGAAATACTAACAATTTTATAAGTGAGCGTGCAATAAAATTATTAGGTATAAAAAGAAATTCTGCTAATTTACAGATTAAATGCTTGGGAATGGGATACTCCGAAGAGACACGTGGCATTGTAAGATTGGAATTTTCTCCACATTTTGATAAACAAAACACACGATTAGGTACTTTTTATATTTTGAAAAAGATAACGAGTAATCAACCAGTTGTATCATATGATATTAATGCATTCAGTCATTTAAAGAACATAACACTAGCTGACCCTAAATGGAATGAACCGGGAACAATAGACTTATTATTTGGCGTGTCATTATCATTATCTATAATTAGAGGAGAAAAAATATTTGGGAAACCAGGACTTCCTTTTGCAGTAAATTCAGATTATGGGTGGTTAATAACAGGAGATAGTGATACATTTTCAGAAAATAAACCAAATATTATAGTTAATTTTGCAAATGTTGAAACAGATTATGTAAAAAGATTCTGGGAGTTAGAAAACATCCCCTCAAAAGAAATATACACAAATGAAGAAAAATATTGTGAGGAAATTTTTGATACAACTCATTCACGCGATACTAATGGAAGATATATTGTGCGTTTGCCATTTAAAAAGCAATGTAAAGAATTAGGGGAATCAAAATCGTTAGCTATGAAAAGATTTCTAAATTTAGAAAAACGATTTAATAGAGATCCCGATTTGTATGACAATTATTGTATATTTATGAATGAATATCTTGAAATGGGACACATGGAGAAAATACCAAAGAGTGAAATTCAAAAACCCGATAATGAAATATATTATCTGCCACATCATCCAGTAATCAAGGAATCTAGTACAACAACCCGTCTTAGAGTTGTGTTTGATGGTAGCGCAAAAACTATAAATAATGTTTCTCTTAATGAAAATTTAATTGTAGGTCCTAGGGTTCAACAAGAGTTATTTTTTATTTTGTTAAGATTCCGCACACACGCTATAGCTATTAATGCTGACATTGCAAAAGTGTTTCGTCAAATTAAAATATTTCCTGAAGATCAAAATTTTCAAAGAATTCTCTGGAAGGATAAATTTTCCGATGATATAAGTGATTATCGTCTTACTACAGTTACATACGGACTAACGTCTAGCCCATATTTAGCTACTAAAGTTCTACAGAAATTAGCGTTGGATGAAAAATTAAATTTTCCATTAGCGTCAAATATTGTATTACGTGATTTTTACGTAGACGACTTACTTACAGGTGCATCATCTCCCGAAGAAGCTGTAAAATTAATATCAGAGTTACAAGAATTAATGAAAAGAGGCGGATTTGAGTTACGCAAGTGGGCCTCGAATGACATTAGTATACTAAAAAACATTCCTGAAAATTTAATTCAGTCTAAATCAGATTTATCAATTGAAAACGATAACTCAATAAAGGTGTTAGGATTAAAATGGGACTCAAATCTCGATGTCTTTAAAATTAGTGTCACCATAGAACCAACATTAAAAGAAGTCACAAAGAGATCCACATTGTCAGATATAGCAAAATTTTTCGATCCACTTGGTTGGATCTCCCCCTTTATAATTTCTGCAAAAATTCTACTTCAGGAATTATGGCGAAGTAATCTGGCATGGGACGATCCAGTTCCACTTCTAATTAAAAATAAGTGGATAAAAATTCGGGAAGAACTCGCATGTTTAACATCAATTACTGTGCCTCGTTTAGCAATTATTCCTTCAGCTAACACATTTGAAATTCATTCATTTAGTGACGCTTCCTTAGTGGCATATGGTGCAGTTGTTTACTTAAGATCCTTATCAAATGATTCGGCTGTATCAGTTAGAATATTAGCAGCAAAAACAAGAGTTGCACCTTTAAAAACAATAACTTTACCTAAATTAGAATTGAGTGCCGCCCTGCTGTCAGCCCGTTTGGTAAAAACTGTTCTAGATTCATTGTGTTTGGACATCTCTAAAATTAATTGTTGGACGGATTCAACAATAGTTCTTTCTTGGCTATCAACCGAATCAAGAAGATGGCAAACTTTTGTTGCAAATCGTGTTTCTGAAATACAGCAACTTGTTCCTTCTGAGTGCTGGCATCATATAAAGGGAAAGGAGAATCCAGCAGATTGTGCATCAAGAGGTCTATCACCCTCGGAATTATCATTGCATGATCTGTGGTGGAATGGCCCCAGTTGGCTAATTGATCCATCTTTCACTTCTCCAAAATCACAATTAGGGAGTGTTTTCTGTGACGAAGCTTTATTAGAACAAAGGAAAAATTATTTTTGTGCTACAGCCCAATTAAGTGTGGAAATGCCTATTCTCTCAAATATATCATCATTTACTAAGCTAAAACGTGTTATTGCTTGGTGTTTGAGATTTCTTACGAATTTTCGTTTACCTGTTTCAAAAAGAAACTTCGGCTTTCTTACACATACAGAAATTCAGAGTGCCTTAAAGGTGATAATTAAACAAGTGCAAGAGTCATCATTTCCTGATGACATTAAATGTATGACTTCTGGTAAGTGTTTACCTCGCAATAGCAAACTGATTAATCTTTCTCCATTCCTTGATAAAGAAGGAATACTCAGAGTTGGAGGACGTCTTCGTCATTCAAATCTCACACAAGAACAAATCCATCCAATATTGTTACCAAAAAATCATCCAGTGACAGTGTTGATTATCAGATATTTTCACTTATCTCATTTTCATGCTGCCCCTCAGCTATTATTGTGTGTTATCAGACAGAAATTTTGGATTTTAAGTGGACGAAGTGCTGTAAGAAAGTTCGTAAGGAATTGTGTAATCTGTGCTCGTGCTTCTGCTTCTACAGCTAAACAAATCATGGCTGATTTACCTACAACTAGAGTGCAACCTACCCGTCCGTTCCTTATTACAGGAATTGACTATGCAGGACCTATATTGTGTAAATTAAAAAAAGGTAGAGGTTCAAAATCTTTTAAGTGTTATATTTCATTATTTATATGTTTTTCTACTCATGCAATTCACATTGAATTAGTGACTGATTTATCTACTCAGGCTTTTTTAGCTTGTCTGAAGCGATTTATATCCAGACGAGGAAAACCAAAAGAAATTATAAGTGATTGTGCCAAAAATTTTGTCGGTGCGAGCAAGGAGTTGAAAGAATTGTATAAATTTGTGGCTTCTTCTCAGCATAATGAAGAAGTGACAAAATACTTAAGTTCGGAAGAAATAAATTGGCATTTCAACCCACCCTCAGCCCCTCACTTTGGAGGACTTTGGGAGGCTGGTATTAAATCGATGAAATTTCATTTAAAAAGAACCGTTGGCAATTCAGTTTTAACATTTGAAGAACTTTCAACTCTTTTAGCTCAAATCGAAGCATGTTTAAATTCTAGACCCCTTTGTCCTTTAAGTTCAGATCCTAATGATTTACAGGCCTTAACCCCTGGTCATTTTTTAATTGGTGCTCCTCTTACTTCAGTACCAGAAGTAGATATTTCAGAGGTACCTGCATCAAGATTGACCAGGTGGCAATTAGTGCAGAAAATACAACAACATTTTTGGAAAAGATGGAGCAATGAGTACCTTTCGACCCTACAACAGAGAGTAAAATGGTTTAAAGAAGAGCCTAATATTAAAATAGGTGATTTAGTTATAATAAAAAATGAAGGTCTCTCCCCTTTACAGTGGAAATTAGCTAGAGTGATCAAAACTCACCCTGGATCTGATAAAAAGGTTCGTGTAGTTACCCTGAAAACTGAAAATAGTGAATTAAAAAGGCCAATAACTAAGTTGTGTAAATTACCTTTAGAGTAAATTTTTGAAACCCTTTCGGCTTTCAAGGCCGGGAGTATGTTTAATTAAAAAATCGTCTGCTTTTTATCCCAGTGCTTTTCCCTCTGCGTAGGGATAATATGTGTTTTTCCCTCTGCGCAGGGATATTATTGTTCTATTATGTTTACTTTATAGTTGAGTCTGTGAATCTCGACGATGTGTGCAATTGTGTTCCCTCAGCGGATTTTATTTGTGAAATGTGTTATTAAATAATGTGAAAAGTGATTATACAGTCTACTGCTTTCATTAAAATATATCGACACAACAGATACTGTTAGAAATCTGCACGCATCGGAATTTCTAGACCCAGGCCTCACCCTCCCCGAAAGAAACTTATTTCGACTCGGCCCGGTGTCAAAATTAAAATTTCAGCCCAAGGTTGGCCCGGCCTCTTCATTATTTTCTCAGTTCACGGCCTGTACAAAAATCAGTGAAAACAGGACGGGCAAGGCCCAATCTGGACCGACTCAATAGCGACAAAAAAATTAGACTTTACTTAAAATACAGTTAAGATTCCTTTAAGGGTGTTCTTAAATCAAAAAGGGCAACTTTGTGACATAAGTTTTGATTTATTTTTATTAGGAAATGCATGAAACTAATAGGTGCTGTTATTCAGAAACTGTCTAATTGCACTCAATTTTCTGTTTTTTTTTTTTTTTTTTTTTTTTTTTTTTTTTACGCAATGGATTTTTTATAACAAGCCTTCAAAGTTGACATTTTTGAACACATTTCCAGAAGAAAGCAGAAAAACCGGTCGAAAAGCAGGAGAAAAACGGGTGATTACGTGATCAAAATACATTAGAACTGGATAGGTAATTTAATTATCATAAAATGGAAAACTAAGTTCGATTCGAAATTGCTTCCATAGTCAGATCTTCCAATTTCATATCTCTCCGTTAAAAAATGAGTTTGTAAATGTGTCAAAACGTTGTGCGCTTGTTGAGCGGAGCACTTGAGAACAACCTTAAAGAATATTATTGTGTATATGTATGTATACATTATTTAAAATTTTATGATGTGGATTAGTTTTTTTGGCTTTTAATTCTTTTTTCTCTGTCCTTGATTTTTAAGAAGCAAATCTTCCAAAAGATAAATTATGCCATCAAAAAGCAATGTATTTTATAATAATTCTCGAAAACTTTAAAAAAATTTATATACCTATACATATATGAACTATATGTATTAACTATTTTTCGCCGTTAAATTATATAAGTCAGAAATTGTTAAAGAAAAAAAAACACAATCTTATAGAACATGTATTTTTTGACTAATTTACAATAGTTATGTTTCGGGGCATTAAAAAATATTTATTTTGAAAAAATATATATTTTTTAAATAAGTTACTTCATTTTAAAATTTATATTTTAAAAGTTAATGTTATAAAAATCCTTTAAAATATATTTTTTCTTTAAATAAATGAAAAAGTTTTGAAATTCTACAAATATTGTTTAAAGTTCAATTTTAAAATACCCCACATAAAAAAAACAATAAAAATCATTTAAATTTTTATGAAAATTTTATGTGTAATTTTAGGATGTGATTTTCATTGCAAATTTTATTTTTAATCATCACAGACGAGAAAAAAAAATCAAAATTCTAACTCAATAAATATATTTTTTAAATGTTTCCTGGAACTGTTTAAAGTAACATTATATCTTGAATTACTCACCTTTCAATTTGTGTCTAAAATTTTTCTATCCTGTGAATTTAGAAGGGAAATATGATTCAGGTAGTTATTTGTTCTATTGAATCAAGGATAAGTCCATTACAATGAAGAAAAGAAATATATTAATGAAAATTTAATTAAAGCAATGTATTAATAATTATTATATAATAATAATTATCAATATTATTTTATTATTATTATACTTATAACATATTATAATACTTAATACATTAATTAAATATATTTGATAAAAGTTCTCATCTAAAAAGAGACTTAGAAAAATTTCGCGTATAGTAATTTCCGTAAAAACTTTGCAGCAATGTTTGATTGTAACAAAAGAAAAAAAAAAAAAAAAAAAAAAAAAAAAGTTAAAAAATCTTATTGAAAAAGAAAGCCACACTACGTACACATTTATCATTATTATTATTGGATTTTTTTTGTTCAAGAACTTTTTAAACAAACGCTATAAATTATTGATCTTAAGGAACTTTTTCAGAAGAAGAAAAAATTAACCTTTTTGGCCTGTTTGATTGGATACAGTGATAGTGAAAAGAGTTATTACCCACCGGGTTGGTATTTATTTTTGGAATAGATACCTGGTATTCGCAGAAGACTAAATTAAATAAATATCCAACAATTGGCTATTATCATATTTCATTGTGAGAAATTCATAATATCGAAAAAAATTCTTGACAGCTTAAGTTACAATGATTCTAGTACTATAATATCTTTTACTTTGATTACAGAAAAATTTCCTTATTTTCTCCTACTGAATGAACTTCACTATCTTTTACAATCAATATGATGCGTAAATCCTTGCGAAAATAATAGTGGAAAATAAACTAATGGTGAGAAACTAATATCTCAAAGATCTATGAGATGTTACAGGCATGAAAGATAATAAGTTTATATAACAAATTGTGGCAGTTAGTGAAAAAGCTTAGCTGCCTTATAAGCTATTTTTTTAAATTAGTGTGTTTTAATTTTTTGACTGTCCTGTAAATAAACTAATTATGCTAGTAACTTCATTTTCAATAAGAATCGTTCTAGGGTAGACATCAATAACTTCCTAAAATTTCATGGCAATCCGAATATATTTACTGGAGTTAGAGAGCGGACAGACGGCCAGTAAAACCAAAAGCATAAACACTTTAAACTTTGCTGGAAAGTGTTAAAAATTACTCCTACTTCATCCAGGCAACAAAATGGTTGCTTAAATAGATCCTCTTTAGGCAAATCCGCTTTTTAAAAGAATGATTAATCTTTCTCCCTCTAATCTTCTTCCTGCGAGGTGGGGGAAATCTGATGAATGGCTTTCTTATTGTGTAAATACAATGGCGTGCTAGGCATTGCAGAATCCTACCGAAATGATGTACAACAAGTGACAACAAGTGCTCACGTTGAACCCTTGTAACATTGTATGTAAAACTGTTTGTGTTACTCATTCATTTTATGTACAGTGGACTCTCCCTATCTGAACACTCTCTAATGTGAACACCCCGGTATTACGAACACTTTCCGATGATCCCGGCGAAACTCCACAGACTTAACAAAAGATGAACTCTCTGTATTCTAAACACCTTCTAATCCGAACACCCCACCATTATGAACGCTACTTTTGGTCCCCATTTCTACTCCATCTCTATGCAAACTGAACACATATTTGCAATCGAATTCTGATCATGAAAATTCGGAGAAACTGTTACAGATGAATAAAAAGTTCAACAAATTTGATTAAAAAATAAACAGACAAAATCACTGCTAGATTGTAAGTACATACTTGAAATTACAATTTGTTTGAATACTACAGTTTGTTCGATAGAAACTTCAGCTAAATGTTCGAGCATTCTGACAGCCGACTGTTGTAACAGAAGCTTTTTTATGACTTTTTTTTTATTAGAAAATGTAAAAATTTAGTTTTTGATTAATTGGAGACAATTGCGGTAAGTTAAAATACAAGGGGTGATCAAATGAAAAGATACGAAACTACGTAAAAACGTAACAGTTAAATATTTTCATATTCCACTATGGGAGAACGTAGCGAGACATCTCGGAATGACATTGGAGTCTCTGACTGGGACTGGAGCAAGCGCGGGGGCCCACATGCGCAGTAGAGAGCAGAGGATCTTATCAAAAGAGGCGTCCAAAGGATGCGGCAGTCCGCATGAGGACAGGATGGCGTTCGAGTCCACCTTGTCGATGAGATCGCTCGTGATGACAGTGTTTGCCTGACCTGGTCTCGGGTCATCACCCGGACTCTCACGGCTTGCACGAAAATGGGCACTCCATTTTCTGACCTGACAGATTTGTCAGAGACGCATTTCTCTAAACTGTCACCATCCGGCGATGAATAGCTGTCGGTTTCTCATCTTCCGCTGTCAGAAATCAGATAACACCTCGCTGCTCCTCAATCGTCGAATTTTGCAACGCGAACGCCATCCTGTCCTCATATGGAGTGACGCATCATTTGGACGCTGCTTTTGATAAGAACCTTTGCTCTCTATTGCGCATCCTGGCCCCCGCACATGCTCCGATCCCAATCAGAGACTCCAATCGCATCCCGAGATGACTCGCTACGTCCTCCCACGGCGGATTATGCAAATATTAAACTGTTACGTTTTTACATCGTTTCGTACTTTTTCATTTGATCATCCCTTGTAATTCATTTCCATCGTTCTTATTTCAAATAATAATTCTATATGAAATATTTTAAATAACAGTTTAAACAAGATATTTCAAAGATTAATTTTTGAATTTTAGACTGAATTTTGAAATTTGGACTGATTTCTTCGATTGATTAACTACTGAGAAAATGGCAAAGAAACTATTTGCTTATAATTTTGTGTCATTTATTATATGTTGGTATTATAATTTCAGCATATTTCATTTTTGCCCATAATAGGGCATTCATTAATCTTTTAAGCGGCCTAACTGGGTTTTTCCGTGGCGTAGTTTTTGGATTCAAAGGTTTATTTAACTCAAAGTCGATATTACTGCAAATTTTTTGAACTGCATATGGCAAATGAATATCTAACATTATAAAATACAAACCTTCATATCAGTACTTTCCGTAGCTTTTATTTTATGAATTGTTAAACTTACATATAAAATTCTGCAAAACGCTTAAAGGGTTAAGGATTCTAAAAATTATGTTATTTTACTTTTAAAACTTAAAAGAAAATAACTATGATAAAAAACCCGTAGAACCGACCTTATTCGATTAACTACCGGCTCGGTCACCGTACATAGTAGTAGTAGTAATGCATTTCCAATCTCTCTCTATACTGAACACTCCCATAATCTGAACATTTTTAGTCGGTCCCATGAGTGTCCAGAATAGAGGGAGTCCACTGTATTAATAATAATATAAAATTTTATGTAATAGCATTTTATGTAATTTACCAAGCGTTAAAACTCCGATATTCATTTTTAAAACACCACGTTCATTATATGTATTTATGTAAATCATTATTGTATTTATGTCGCTTGATATATATTAACGAACTTTATTTGTTATTGAAAGTGAAAACAAAAATGAGCGACACAAATTGGCATTCGTATTATAGTTTCTGAATAGTAATATTGGCCTTGCCCAATTGCAGAATTCTGTAATTAATAAAAGGCGAAAGAAATGATAAACATTTTTTTTCTTTTTATGCAGAGTCTGGGGAGCCTGTTTATGTCTACACAAATATAGATGTCGTGTCCCTTGATGAAATTAATGAAGCTGAAATGGTAAGGGAAATTCCATTTAAAATTCGTCGAATATATCCCATATAAACTAACCTTTTGATAAAGTTTTTCTGACAGTTTTTGCTATTTTATTTGCTAGGACTTTCGAATGGATGGTTTTTTCGCTCAAACTTGGAATGACTCAAGAATAAATCCAGAATTTACAAGTTCTCATTATATTTTGGATAATTGCTACAATTATATTTGGTTGCCAGATATCAATTTTGAATCTGCAAAAGAAGTGAACACCCTAGGGAAATATACTACGTATTTCTACATTTTAGACGATGGATCCCTCTACATGTCTATCAGGTATTATTCATAGAGTAAAGAAAAACAATAGAGATGAGGTATGGTAGCTGCGAGTGAGGCCTAAAATGTAACTCTAACGCTCGTATTCACCAACGACTTCGACCCCGAGTTATACCGAAAATCTCGGTCAAACGCTCAAACGGTATTCACCTTCAATCCTGATTGGATGACTCCTTGATAATGTCCAATCAAACGTTATCATGAATTTCGTTTGAGCGTTCGACCGAGGTTTTCTAGGTTCAAGTAGATGGTGAATATGAGCATAAAATTTGTTACATTCGGTCCAAACATAACCACGCACTTTGACACACCAGTCATTTCAAACTTGTACGGGGTGTTT
This sequence comes from Maratus speculifer, assembly GCA_964019185.1. NCBI lineage: Eukaryota > Metazoa > Arthropoda > Arachnida > Araneae > Salticidae > Maratus > Maratus speculifer. Next base: position 148,635,392 of record OZ025301.1, on the reverse strand, counting down.
CCAAATGTATATTTGGGTTGTAACTCTTGGTAGTATTTATTGCATAAAACTTAAAATTATATTTAATACAAAAAATGAAAGAGCATCTCAAACAGTTTTACCTACAGATTTACAAGTTCTCAATGTGAACACCTTTCTTCACACGGCACACATCAAGTCGATCGTTCAGTTCTTCCGAAATGTTGATTAGTAAACAAGTTCTGTTCAGACTCTAACTCGATATATTGACATGTGATTTCTATCTGTGGGGTCTTTTTATGTATTAATTATAATTTTAAGTTTTGTGCAATAAATACTACCAAGCGTTAAAACTCCAATATTCATTTACAAACACCCCACATTTCTTCGCTTTTTTGTTTTGCAGCAAGAAATCATTACAATAGAGCCCCGCTAATTCGGACCCCGTTATTCCGGATCTCCGGATGCGAAATTTTAAAATGGAGGGCCGAAATCACAGTCAAGTGAAATCCAGCCACCCCATTGGTCGTGTGGTAAGGGTGAAAATCACGAACTTGTTTCTCCATTTGAAAAAGAGTGAAGGAGAAAGTAATTTTTAAGCGATTGTTACCGTCTGTTCGTATTTAAAATAAACCATCAGAATTAACTCAATTAAGATATTTTGATGCCATTCTATAAAATGAGAATGAAAAATTTAAATTATAAATGAAAAGAGATAAGATTTACTTCAAAACTGCCGCTACGATTTTTTCTCGGAAAAAGGAGTATGACAACATTTACCCAACCGTTAAGAAATTGTTCCCTGAAAAGGACGCGGCTCAATGACCAATGAGGTGTTTGGATTTCACCGGACTGTGATTTTGACCCTCCATTTTAAAATTTCGCTCTCCGGATAATCCAAATCGGTTTGGACAATTTTTTTTTTCAAGTTTGAGAAGAGATTGGCTAATTTCTGCAACATTAACTTGTTTCATCGTCGTATTCTGAATAAAAAAAAACTTTTCCTGAATTTTTTTCTGAAGAATACCTTGAGCTTTCTTATTTAAACTCTTTGATGTTAACTTTCAAAGAAACAACAATGTATCACTAAGTTTGGCAATTCCAATTTTCTATTTAAACCACTTATCTTAATCTTATAAACATGATTGGAACCACAAAAATGTTTTAGTAAAATGTATACGAAATACATTCAATGTTATGCATTATAATACATATTCTTAATAATTTACTAAATTTCATGCTTCTAATATGTTTATTTGATTGTAAATAGGCGTAGTAGTTGGCAGCCATGCTGACCGTACGGCTCGCAAAAGGTATTGAAAAATGGCATAGCAGAAAATCACAAACTTTTTTATCACAAGATAAACATTTTTACTGTCAGTAAATATTCAATAAGTTTAACATAAAGGTGATTTTCTGTAAGTATGTTATATATTTTTTTTAATTCTCCGGACAATCCGGATTTTCGATAATCCGAATATGGTCTGGTCCCAATTAATTCGAATTATCGGGGTTTTACTGTTTTCACTTTTCGCATGTTGATATAGTAGGTATGATTAAAGTTTAGATTATAAGTAACTAATATATCACTTCATAAGTAAGATTTATTTTATTATTTTATCAAATGTATTTTAGTATCAATATCAGAAGCGTCGTTTAAGATTTTACTTTAAAAGAAACAAAATTCTTTTGTTGGACATTCGTTACTGTCATAAAATCGTTGGTACTATTTTTTTTTTTTAACCATTTGGAAAGTGGGATTTGTTTTCGGTCGCGAGACCTTGAATTGTCCGCATTTATTATTATTATTATTTGATGTCTGCATTTTATTTATTTCATGGTTGGTCCAGGAATATAAATGTTTAATCTATGGCATACGTAATATATAACTCTGTTATTGCGTAAGGTACATTTTGATCATTGTAAAAATGATGTTTTAGTGATTTATATTAAAACAATGGGAAACATTCAAACATTTTGCTTTGTGCAGTAGATGTTCGCATCTTATTCTTTTTGCGAAATTGTTTACACTTAGAAGAATTTTTATTTGAATTGGAAATCTACATGTCGTTCTTAATAAAGAAGAAAGTTAAAAAGTTACAAAATAAGTAGACGAAAATTATCACATATGAAAAAAACCTAAACCAAAGAAAGACGTCGCATGAAATATTTTTTTTTAAAGAGAGTAAAAAACGAGATCTGATTATCATGCCCACCGATTACAAAGTGTGCGACAGTTAAGAAAAAGGAAATAATCTAATATTGAAACGATTGAATGTAAAAACCTTTTTTTAATGTAGAATTTATTAATACGTCTTAAATTTATGTCTTAAAAAACTATTTTCCAAATGATTGTTGTAATTTGTTAAATTACAGTGAAACCTCCAAATAAGGGACACTCCGAATAAGGGACACCTCTATTTAAGGGACAAAAGTTCCGGTCCCAGTCCCTTCGTATAGGAAGTGTAATGTATTTACCTCTGAATAAGGGACACTCGATTTAAGGGACACTTTAAAATGAGATTAATCCTTTTGACTCGAAAAGTTTCCTTCAAATACATAATTTTTTTTTCAAAAAAAGATTTAATTAAATAACAAATTTTATATTATTTTATTACTGGTATGACAAAAATAAATTTTGCAAAGAAAAATGCTGCCCAGTCATACTGGATATACGAGTGCAAAATGTTAAAGTGGTTGATTTTTGCATTTGAGATAATGAAGTAGTCTGCGATGAAAATGAAAATACAGAATTTTGAGAACTTATCAGATAGGCAGTTATGTCTGTACAGAGGTATGCAACTCAACTGATGAGTATTTATTTATACACAATTCAGATGAAGACATCGAAATACGTTTATCCCTATTAGAGCCAGAGGTGGCAGTGCAAACAATAACGTTATCGAGTTCACAACTGAAATTTTAGAATAGGTTAAAACTCGATTCACATTTTGAAATACAATTGGTCAGTCAAGTCATATCTAAGAGGAAAACACATATAAACCCGATTTTAGTGGTTGCTTCGTAGGTTTATCATTAAAGTATCTTGCAGTCAGTCTCCATATTTTCATAGATTTGAGTGCAAGAAAATATAATGGTAAATCTACGAGTCAAATTTCAGATTTTCAGAATTCAGATTTTTAGGTGTTTTAGTAGACCGGTTGCGTTTTAACATGCATATTGAATTTTAACTAATTCTAGAATTTCTGTCGTGAACTTGATGAGGTGATTGTCTATGCTGCCACCTCGCAGTTTATATTGAAAAGAATGCTGAAAATTGTGAGGGATGACTCTGAAAATGAAAGAGAAAAGGAAATTGTGAAATAAAGAACTTCACAGATGTTTTAAAATATGCAAAGCAGTTTAATACTTTTTCGTAAATACTGCTTATAATGAAGGACTAAAAGTTATAAGTGTGGTAAATGAATATCTGAAAAGTTTAGTGGTAGAAAAATTGAAATCTGCAAAATAGTCACTTTTTTTTATTGATTTTCGCAAGAAAGATTTTTTCAAATATTATTGCACTTTTTGCATTATAGAAACATTTACGTAAAAAATACAAATCAATAACTCAACAAATCAATTACTAATTAAGCAATCAATTAAAAAAAATTATTATATCATCTATTACTTTTGTGCCTAATTAATGTAATTTATAACCTTCGGGTACACTTAAACTTCAATTTTAATATTTTGTTATTTTTTATGTCCTTATGAATGATTAATTTTTAAAAAATGTAAAAACTCCGAATAAGGGACACCTCTATTTAAGGGACAAAAGTTCTGGTCCCAAGGGTGTCCCTTATTCGGAGGTTTCACTGTATTATTATTTTGAATTATTATTTTGAAAAAGATTACATAACACTTAAACATAAACAGATCACTTTCATTTAGAGAAATGCACTGGTGACGTCAAAGAGTTCTATCCTTGTTTCACGTGATTTTTTCTTTCTTTTTGTTTGGCCGAATGCGGGTTTTTTAATTTGAACGATAACCGGCACCATATTGCAAACCTTTTTTTACGGAAAACTGCAACTGCATTCTTTCACTTTATTTTGTAGCTATTATTATTAGTTAACTTTCATGTTTAAATTATCTTTTTTTTATTCTCGTTTTCATAAACATTATGCTGTATTTTGCGTATATTCTTTCATAAAATTAAAAAATGCCTCAAATAATTCTTTAGATACTTTGCACATAATTAGATTTAAGGTAACAATAAAGAGATTCTTTGATTTTTTTTTTTAATTTAAACATTTTAAGGTTACATTTTTGACATAATAATTAAGGACTGAAAAAAGAGATTCTATCGAGAAATTCTTTAACTTTACTGGTAAAATTTGAAATTTTTAACATAATTTTCTTTTGAAAAATTTAAGTAAATTTTAAAATGTGTCTTGTAAAATTTTGCTAATTGCGTTTTGGACTATTTTTTTAGCAATTCATAGAAGTATGCTGTATTATTTTAACTATCGGATTTATCATGAGTTAATTAATTTGGAAGAAAAAGTATAAAAATTATTGAAAATATTTTACATTTTATGTACACACATATGTATATATATATATGGTGCGTCATAATTAACGAAACAATAGGCTATCTCCTTAAATATTGTCTATAGACTCATACATTTAATTGCAAAAATTCATAAAAAAAGGTGCAAAATTAGATATCGTAAGTTGCAACTTCATTAGGGGTCCATTTGAAAAAATACGAAAATTAAATTTTTACACAGCCCCCGTAGAGTAAACATTCCAGTTAGGAAAACTGTCCTCATCTATTCCTGAATTAAACACAAAAAAATGCATCTTCATGTCTGAAAAAGTCACAGACTTATGGCCGTTTAAATAATTCGTCAGGTTTTAAGGGTTTAGAAAGAAATTGAAATGCGTGCAATTCAAGAAAAATGTTACTTTAAAAGATCTAGAAAGCGTTCAAAAACATTTTATAGATTTGGAATTTTATTTTTGTTTTTTTCTTTTTGTGGTGGTTAACCATATAATTTGTAAAAAAAATCAAATCTTAAAATTTCTCACAAAATTTATAAAAAGTAATTGAAATGTTTAGTATTTTTTTAAGTGCGGTAGTTTAAAATAGTTATAACTCGAAACATTATCCATCGGATTTCATTTTTTTTTTCATTTAATTAAAGACGGAAATGTAATTTTAATTTTGGTTCAGGATTTAAAAAAATAATTTTAAAAATATTAACAATATTAATTTTAGAAATGATACAACTTATTTCTTTAAAAATTGATTGATCAAAAATAAACATTTTTTCAAATTTGCCGAAACGAAATTAGTGTTAAAAAAAAAGTGAAGTTCCAAGTTTTTATTTTATTTTGGTAATCAAAGTGTATAGCTTCTTTTTATTATTATTATTATTATTATGACGACTGCGCGTTTTTTCTTTATGTGATGAATGATAGTATTATTTGTAACGTTACTTGAATTCCTGTGTATGTTCTACAATTTTGTTTTCATCTTTTTTAGGTACTCCTTTAAAATTGGTTGCCTGATGAATTTCCGAAAGTATCCATTTGATACTCAGAACTGCATTTTTTATATATCTTTCAGTAAGTTTCTCTCGAGTTACAATTACAGTCAATCAGGTTAACTTTGCGCCAAATCAGGGTAACTTTGCTCCACCTTTACGAAACCTTGATCCGTTCTGCCATGATGGAATCTTGACGAATTATTTCCAATGAGCAGCCAAACCCACACTACACTGTTAAAAATAAAGGTGACAAATCAGTTGCATATGGCGCCCAGAGATGAAAAGGTGTTACCATTTGACACCCGCGGACTTGAAAATACGTTTGGGATGCCGTTTTATCCCTCATTGGATGATTCATGCTAAATAGGGTGCCGCGCAATGCATTCGGATGGAAGATTTTCACCCCGTAGTCATATGCGCATGCTCTGTGATGTCTGTCCTTCCCCTTCAACTCGCCGTTACTGGTGGATCATAACAGCAATTTCTCCCTACGAAAATTATCACCGCGCATGCTCTATGCCACTTCCCTTTAGAACTTCGGATGGAAAATTTTGGCGACCTTTTTATATAAAGCAACCTTTGAATTTAAGGACATTTGGATATTTCAGAAAACTTTGAAGTTGAGCTTGATGGCCGAACGGTTAGAGCGTTGAGCTTGCAATTAGGCGTTGTGGGCTCAAATCCTTCCCGGGACAAAAGTTAGTGTATAATTTCTTTTTATTATTGGGCACTCTGGATTAGGGAGTGCCATCTTTTCACCCTAATTAAAGGTGCCATTCTGGCTCCTTTAGCGGTGTCACCAGTGAGACAAGCCTTTCACCCCTAAAAGGTGCAATGTGTCACCTGTAGTTTTAATAGTGTAGTGTTGCTATGTACATTTTGAGACCAAAACTTTGCCGTTAACTCAAGTGGTGTAGCAGATTTAATCTTTTTTTTTTCTCTCTTATCCCAAAGTTACCCTCATATGTCAAAGTTACCCTAATTGACTGTAATCTTCTTACCCTAAATAATGAGATATAGTACTGATATTATCAAAACTAAGGTCATTTACTGATAGTCTAGGCATTTGGTCGAAAATAAATGCAAATTTTGGTGTATTTTGATATTTGGTGCCTTTATGTGCTTTGGGTCGCTGAACACGAATCTGAAGTTATCCAACAAAATTTATCCCGTAAAACACGTTTATTTGGCAAAAAACAAAGAAAAGTCACTTTTTTGCTTTAAAAAACGTGCTTCCTGGGATAAATTTTGTTGAATAATTTCAGATTCCTGTTCAGCGACCCAAAAACATAAAGGCACCAAATATCAAAACTACACAAAAACTTGCATTTATTTGTTCTTTTAGAGCACCAAATGTCTGGACTATAAGCATTATCTTAATTTTTGTCGTTAGGATTAGTGTTTCATTATTTTGCACAATATCGAGATATTTGAAACTAAAATTACAAAGTCGCACAGTATTGTGACAATTTTTGGCTTAATATCTGGTGAACCGGAAAAAGCAGCATAGACAATTACCTCATCGAATTGGTGGCTGAAATTCCAAAATTATTTAAAATTCGATTCACATATCAAACGTAATTGGTCTGCCAAATTATATCTTGATAGAAAACACCTGAAAACACGATTTTAGTGATTTACTTGTAGGTTTACCATTGTGTTTTCCTGCTAGCCCAAATGCATGAAAACATGAAGGAAAGGGAGCAGGAAAACAAGATGGTAAACCTATGAGTCAACCGCTAAAAGCGGGTTTTCAGGTGTTTTCCACCAAGATATAACATAATACACCGATTGCATTTTACTATGCAAATCGAGTATTAACTAATTCTGGAATTTCAGACATGAACTGGATGAGGTGATTGTCTGTGCTGCCACCTTCCGGTTAATGAGATATGCTTTGACGGTGAGTCATTTAATATCATTATGGCCTTTTCAACATTTTACAACCAAATTTTAAAGTGTTTGTAAATCCGGTTTGTTTAAGATTTCGATTAGCATGCAACATTGTATAATATTAAATTTGTGGCATGACATGTTCAGTATTGAAAAGAAAATCTATGTTGCGTAAGATGTTCGTTTACAAGGACAACAAAAGAATTCCGTTACATTACGATCTGTGGGGTAAAACCATTTGCAGTGGATTCTAATGATTTTCATCTATTTCAAACATATTGTAATTGTCATATACACTATATGACCAAAGATGATCATCCACTTGCGATTTTAGATACTTTTTTAAACATCTAGAAAAATACATGAGGAATTATTCTGAAACCTTTAAGTGCATTATAATAGTACAAGTCACACATTTCAGAGAAGATTTTTTCCCCGAAACTCCATAGGGGACCGTCAACAAATTAAGAAAGAATGAATATCTTTTGGATAACCTTGTCAAAACTAATGTAGCAAAAGAGCTCAAACTGTAGATTATAATTAAGTGGCTTATTGTAATAAACTGTGTTCATTTTTATGTCGATAGCATGTATACTCGTTGAAAAATTAAGATTTTTATAAAAAACAGTCCCATTTTTTTCCAAGATTTTTGCTTATAATTTGCAGTGTTCTTAATATAAAATAATATTATTTTCTGAAAATATGAAAAACAACATTGCACACAATATCCTGTAATCAGAGTATATAAAAATAATAAAAATTGTATGAAAAATGGGTAGGTTTACTTAATAATTTTCCACTGCGCATACGTCAACAATATCAAAATTTCATTTGCATATTATGTTAGCTAAATTTGTAGTTGTATAGCAACTGTTGTAAAAGTCCCAAAATCATAGATTGAGAATTCTGAAAGTGATCGTCTGTAGAATAAGCACAAAATCCCCCAAATCCAAATGTATCAGTACGTCCCATATTGTGTATTCTATATTGACACTAATCAATGAATATATGGATACAACCCTCAATGTTTTCGCATCATTTTGGGAATAACAGATTTTCAATTTATTCTATTGACGATTATTTTCAGATTTTTCAAGCTATGATTTTGAGACATTCACAAAAGTTGCTCAATACATTTAGCTAACATAATATGCAAATAAAATGTTGATATTATTGACGTATGCACAGTGAAAAATTATTAAGTGAACCTATTGATTTTTCATAAAATTTTTATTACTTTTTTTCTGATTACAGGATATTGTATGCAATGTTGTTTGTCATATTTTCAGAAAAGAATATTACTTTATATAAAGAACTCTGCAAATTATAAGCAAAACTGTTGGAAAATTTTTGGACTTTTTTTTATAAAAACCTTAATTTTCCTACGAGTATTCATGTTAACGATACAAAAATGAACACAGTTTATTACAATAAGCCAATAAATCATAATCTACAGTTTGAGCGCTTTTGCTACATTAGTTTTGACAGCGTTATTCAAAAGATATTAATTATTTTAAATTTGTTGACGGTCCCCTAGGAAGTTTCGGGGAAAAATCTTCACGAAAATGTATGACTTGTGCTATCATGCTTACACGATTAGAGTTTCAGGATAATTCCTCATGTATTTTTCTAGATATTTAACAAAATGTCTAAAATCGCAAGTGGACGGTCATCAATGGTCAGGTAGTGTATCACTTAGGCCCATTACAAGATGCCTATTATAAGATATGGTGAGAGTAATATTTATAGTTCATTTACAGATGCCCATAAAAGATTTCGGTTACAGTAGGGATTATTATCATAATTGCTATAAGAGATTTTTATGTTGTGGCATGTTTTTTAAATGAACCTAATTTTATGCTCATTACTTGGTGTGTTGTAAATTCTATATGGTTATACCGCTTACATTTTTGTTTATAAACAAAAATTGTTGAAGGGGAATTTTCTAATTAAAGTAAAGTTTAGTATATTATGTCGAACAATATTTAATTATATATAAATCATATACATTTTTCAAATATTGATGCTAAATCGTGAAATTGGGTTTGCAAATATTTTCTGTGCTTTTCAATTTGCTTAGTTACACCAACATATTTTATTTTATTTATAGTGACACGTTTTGTGAAAGTGTATGGAATGTGTTGAAAATGTTCAAAAATCTATGTTTGAAGCATGAATTTTTGTTTTTGTTTTAGGTAGAAGTTTCATAACTTCACGTACCATAACGTTCAGTCTTTAAGAAGCGGTAGAACATGCTAAAACAACTAATTTTTGTTAAGGAAATAAGAGCCATAATTCATTTATTCAATCAAAAATTGAAATGTTTATCACTCCAATGGAATATAATGTTCGTCACTTTAAGGGATACATGATGATATTTTTTGAGAAAAAATATTTTTTATATGCTTAAAAAGTTCTTTGTACCTTCCTGAAACCAATAATATAGCCGTTTTATTCTTGACCATTAAAAATAATCGTAAAAATTCCAGGAAACTATACGCAGACTCAGATACCACACGCATTTACATTAATTTTACGTTAACATTTTATCCTTACTTATCTTTATAAATTCTATAAGCATCAATATATTTTTAAAATAAATTTTGCAACATGCACTTGTTATCAAAGTACAAGCAAAAATATTTCTTATAAAATATAATGCTAACCGAATAAAATTCGTGTAAGAGATGCTGGTCTGAAAGTCACGTGGGAAGTGACATAAAATCGTTAAGGATTAAAACATTACCTCATTTATTATATGAAACTAAATTTTATCCAAGCGTTTAAATATACTTTAATGCATGTGTTTGATAAAAATTATGCAAAATCATGACACAAGTTTGACGTGTCTCAGATTTATCTCTCCTGAAAAAATCGTATTCTTCAGGTTAAATTATTATCTCATAAAATACTTAAGCAATTTTATTTATTTAATTTTTTTTTCAATAAAGCATAAATATAAAATGCTATATAGCAGGCAGTTTTAAAAAACTTAAACCTTCTAAAAAAATTATTTTGTTCTTAAATAAAAAAAATTTAAGCACAGAAATAACATTGTCTGCTATAAATCGCGAGTACGATCCAATAAATATGGATTTCAAATTTTCTCCAGAATCGATCGGGTAGTTTCCGAGAAAAGGATTCTTATAGCTGGCATTTTTCCCATATTGTTGAATCCAGTCTTCACTTTTCTGAACTCATTCAGTGCCACGTCAGCCACTGATGACTGATACAGAACTTTTTGTTAGACTCGCTTCAGCCACCGGTGACTGATAGTCTAAAATATTGATATAAAACTAAAAAAGTAATATTTAAAAAAATGTTCGCGGATTTCTATGTAGAGAAAATATGTTAATGATGATTACCATGGAATCTTCGGCAGGATATGAGGTGTGTAGCACTAACAGTTCATTTAGAGAAACACAAAATAAATCAGTTGCAATACTATCTTTCAGCAATAATTGTTGGAAGTGCGATTTTAATTTCGGTATCCGCTTTTACATTGAACTGATTTTTCGCATGTTACTCGATGTATATAAATTCTGTACCTCGTATACAAAAGAAGTCACGTACAATTCTCAATATTAGCGGGAATTGCTGAAGGGGAATTTTGAACTGAGGTATTTGACCGGGAGGCGGCAGCACAAACAATCACCCCATCGAGTTTATGGATGAAAATATAAGATTAGTTAAATCTCAATTTGCATATTAAAATCCAATCGGTCTGCCAAGTCATATCTTGTTGGAAAACACCCAAAAATCTGATTGCAGTGGTTGATTTATAGGATTATTATTATGTTTTCCTACTCCCAATCCTCCATGTTTTCACACTTTTGCGCTCAGTGATTTTAGTAAACCACTAAAATCAGATTTGTTTGGTGTTCTCTACCAAGATATGACTTGGCTGACCGATTTCGTTTTAATATGTGAATCGAGATTTTACTAATCTTAGATTTTCATCCATGAACTCGATGAAGTAATTGTATATACTGCCACCTCCCACTCTATATGTATTTTCTAACTGAAATATATTTTGGCATGCATGCAATTTATAAATACAAATTTATATATCTTATGCAGGGCTGCTCAAAAAATTTCTGAAGTGAACTAAAGGACTGCTCAAAAATTTTCTTTGAATTTCTTAAGTGAACTGAATTTTGACATGATGTAATTAATAGATACAGATCTATATATCATATACAGGGCTGCTGAGAAAATTTGCATAATTTTTCGATTGTAGATTGAAAAAGCTGAAATTGGGTTTTTCGATGCGTTATGCATTTCCATATGATTAGATTATACTTAATATTTTAACTAATCAAACGGTACAGTTTTGTTACATTGTTATTAATGTATTGTCACACATGATTTTTTTCTTTAATTTTTAATTTCAACGGATGCTATTTTTAAACCTTTTTTATGTTTTCAGTGCAGACAGCGGATACAGAAGCGATCTTAAAATGGACAAATGACAAAAGCTCTCCTTTTAGAAACAGATGGCAGCCTGTAAAGTTGAGTCATTCTATAGAACCACTGCAATTCAACCTTCTCGCACCAACAGTACATTCAGAAACATTTGCATTCTCTATCGGTACGACATTTAATTCTCTTTCTTTAATGGCTTAAGAGGATCCTGGACACAATTTTTATTCACTGAGTTAAAACTTTGAAATTTTTCGTGACGGTTAACCATATTGTTTGTAAATAAAAAAGACATAATTAAAACTTTTTATAAATGTTTTAATTTTTAAAATTTAATAGTGGGATAATTTAAAACTATTATAACTAGAAATATTATATGAAGAATTTTACTTTTTTTTTATTTAAACAAACAAAAATATATAAGATTTAATTTTTATGCGGCATTTTGAAAAATAATAATTTCAATAAAAATGAAAAATATATAAGATAAAAAAAATCATGTCCCTTAAAAATAATATATATATATATATGTTGCGGCCAATACCCGGAGCATGGCCAATTCTAGAACTGGCCGGCCAATACCCGAACTGGCCAAGCTTCCTGGGCAAAACCCGAAATATATGAAGTGAATAACGTATTTCGGGTTTTGGCCGGCCAATTCGCGAACTGGCCGGGAAGTCTTGGCCAACATCCGAACTATGATGCATAGCTACCAATTTTTTTGTAATTAAGATAATGTAAAATTAAAATGTACAGTAAAAAAAGATTCCCACTGATCATATTGAAACGAAATATTTTTGTGTACCCAACTAAATTAACCAAAAACAGTACATAATTCCCTTTCAATATCAAAATTAATTGATAAACCAAATACGATGTCAATTACAAGCTAACCGGAAACTTTAGTCGAGTTAGATCACGGACAAGCTGACGTCTAGACTATTTGAATTCATAAACACTTTCAACAATGTTAAAAAGGATTAAGCCGAGTGTTTATAACTATTTCGCGAATTGGCCAATTGCATCTGGCCAGTCCGCGAATTGGCTGGCCAATTCTAGAATTGGGCAGTCATTTTTTAACGTTGCTGGCCAATTCGGGAATTGGGAAATTTCGGGTATTGGCTGCAACATATTGTTACGAATTTTGTAAATAGTTAGTGTTTGTACTGTAAAATGATGTAAATAATCTTATTAAACTCCATTTCTTTACTAATATTAGTTTTTGTTACATTGTCTCTGTTATCAAGCAAACTTGTCTATTATTTTCAGTGTATGTCTACGGCAGATTAACGAAATATTAGAGATATCGCCAAGTTGGCGTCACTTTTGGCGACTAATTTTGGTCGCCAAATTTGGCGATATATCGCCAAGTTGGCGACAAACTTGGCGATTGTTGGCGATGGTAACCCTTTCCTATTTATGGTAACCCCCCCCCCCCCCCCTTAGGTCTACTGATACATTGAATGTTCCGTGGTTTTCCAGTTTTTTTCTAGAAGTTTGTAGAAATTTCCACCGCATGCGGCGAGACTATATATAAGGAGAGCGATACGAGCTGTTGTTGTTATTATTTACCAGTCAGTCATTGAGTGAACAACGCGTTTGTTAAGCAAGTTTGCTTGAGTCTTATTTACGTTATTTTGAATGTGATTTAGTGTTGAGACGTTGTATAAAGAGTCTCTGGAACCTATATCTGCACTTATACGATAGATTTGAACAATTATTTTTGAATATCTAGAAATATTTGTGAGTTTCGAAGACTCTGTTGTTCTGAAGTTCTGTAAATAAATTATTTTCTACTTTTCTATAACCAAGAGTTTGAAGTTGTCTAACCATAAGATCAAAAGAACCCTATATACGCTGCAACATTTGGTGTCAGAAGTCGGGATCTTATGGCGAAAACAAGAACAATGGACGGACAGGTGAAAGAACTGTTAGAAGCTATTAACGGATTAAGAACAGAGCTGACCTATAAAATTGATAAAGGCCAAGAACAATTGGCGGATAAAATGAATAAAGGCCAAGAAGAGTTGGCGGATAAAATGAATAAAAACGAAGAAAGAATGAAACAGTTGACAAACAAAATTGACAAATGCCAAGAAGAAGTGACCGAAAAGATTAATGTAGGCCAAGAAGAGTTGGCGGAAAAAATGAATAAAAACGAAGAAAAAATGGAACACTTGACAAATAAAATTGACAAATGCCAAGAAGATGTGACTGAAAAGATTAATAAAGGCCAAGAAGAAATGAAGAAAACTTTAGAACAAAAGTTCTCGTCGGTAGAGAGAAGAATAGGCTCTGTAGAAGAGAAAATAGAGGAAGTAGAAGAGAAAATTCAGAATGAAGTTAGTAATGTTGAACAGAAAATGGAAAGGAAAATGGCGGACGTTGAAGAGAAAATCAGTAACGTTGAAGAGAAAATACTAGGTAAAGTAGATGAAAAGCTAAATAAAAAAGTACAATATCTTGAAAAGAAGCTTTCAGCGTCCAGTGGTAATTATGAAGAATTTAGGAATCCGCCTGCTTCTCCCATGCACATCAAGCTGTCGACATACGACGGAAAGAGTTCCTGGCAAGTTTACAAGACCCAATTCACCATTGTAGCCGAAGCGAACAAATGGAGTGACGAGGTGAAAGCTTGTCAACTGACAGCATCTTTAAGAGGAGAAGCCGCCGACGTGCTGCAAACATTGCCCGATATGACACAACTCAATTTTGAGACTCTAAGTTGTGCACTTGAAATGAGATTCGGCGAAAAATTCTTCAAGGATTATACGAGAATACAAATGAAGAGCCGCCATCAAAAATCGAGTGAAACCCTTCAAGAGTTTGCCTCGGAAATTGAACGGCTTGCAAATTTAGCATTCATTGACTGTCCAACAAATGTACGGGAAATGCTCTCACTGCAATATTTTGTAGACGGAATAAAAGATCCAGAAGTGCAGAGAATAGCAGATGTACGAATGGCAGATGTACAGGATTTAAAGGCTGCACTACTATATGCCTTAAAGTTGGAAGCAGCTACACAAGCCAGCCGAAGAGATCGTCATTCAGTCCGAGGGGCAATGGTGAACAAAAGCTCAGACACTGAGAACGACGTCTTGAAAGAAATTAGGAAAATAAATCAAGAACTCGAAGCTTTAAAATACGGAAGAACAAGTTCAAGAAGACAGAATCTCACGTGCTGGGGATGTGGTGATACAGGACATCTCCGAAGAAATTGCCCCAAAATCCACGAACGTGAGATAAATTCAAACAGTCAGCAGGGAAACTAAATTTTGAACCATCTCGCGGGGTGGAGGTTGCCAGAGAATGAAAAGCCCCACCTGAAGATCCTCCAGATATCAAAAATGAGTGGCGGTGATAATGCATTATATGGGATAGGGTTTATTAACGGAATTCAATGCCGTATGATTGTCGATAGAGGAGCCAATGACAATAATAAGAGAAGATTTGGCTCGAAAATTGAAATGTAAACTCATCTGGACTCCACCATGCGTTACCCTGCAAACTGTGACGGGCGACAAGATAGGCATATATGGAAAGGCAAATTTAACTATCAACTTTGGAGGAACGAATATTACCATACGGCATATGTGGCTGACATAACAGATCCTTGCTTAATCGGGCTAGATTTTCTGAAGAAGTTTGACTTCAAACTTGATTTCAAAAATAACAAAATGCTCTCAAAACTTGAAGAAATCAGTCTTTTTGGATTAAATAACGAAATTGAATGTAAACAAGCAGTAATAGCCAAAGAAGACATCAATCTAGATCCAAGAACAGAATTTTTAGTTCCAGCTGTAATTAAAAATGAAACTAATTACCGATTTGGCCATATAGATTATCCAGAAGACAATAGTAAACAAGCAGGAGTATTGGTGGCTTCATCTGTAGTGGACCTCTCGAAGAAGACCATTCCAGTCAGAATTGCTAACATCAGTGATAAGACGAGGACTATCAGGAAAGGAGAGGTGATAGCGTCATGTGCTCCTGTGACGTGCATAAGTCAAAATTCCAGTCACTCTGAGAAATCTTCAGATAATTTAGTCAAGGATTTGTTACAAAATACAGACTTAGATCCAAGACAGATGGAAGCTGCGGAAAATTTAATTAGAGAATTCCAAAGTTTAATTTCCCAAACATCTGAAGACTTTGGACGAACTAAAATGGCACAACACCGAATTGACACGGGAGATCACTCTCCTATTGAACAGCACCCTAGACGATTACCTTTTGCCAAGCAAGAAGAGGTGCAGAATTTAATTAAGGATATGGAAGAAAATGACGTCATCGAACCATCGACAAATCCATGGGCGTCTCCCATTGTATTAGTAAGAAAGAAGGATGGTTCTACAAGATTTTGTGTAGACTACCGCCAACTGAATGACGTCACTAAAAAGGATAGTTACCCTCTGCCAAGGATCGACACACTCTCGACACACTTGCGGGCAACACTTGGTTCTCGACTCTGGATCTGAAGAGTGGTTACTGGCAGGTAGAGATCCATCCGGACGACCGCGAGAAGACTGCCTTTACAACGGGACAAAGATTATGGCAGTTCAAGGTAATGCCTTTTGGTCTATGTAACGCACCTGCAACTTTCGAACGGCTTATGGAAACGGTTCTCCGGGGGCTGTCGTATGAAGCATGTTTTGTTTATTTAGATGACATCATAATCATAGGAAAATCTTTTGATGAACATCTTAACAACCTCAGGCGGGTGCTACAAAAATTGAAGGAAGCTAATTTGAAGTTAAGCCCTTCGAAGTGCAGCTTATTTCGTAATGAAGTCGCCTACCTTGGACACATCATTTCGGCGGAAGGAGTTAGGACTGACCCAGAGAAGATATCGGCCGTGAAAAATTGGAATCGTCCAGCAGATGTTCACCAGCTTCGAAGTTTTCTAGGATTATGCACCTATTACAGAAAATTCGTCAAAGGCTTCTCGATGATCGCAAGACCACTTCATAAATTAACAGAAGCCAATCAAAAATTTATGTGGACACAGGAATGTGACGCTGCTTTCGAAAAGCTTAAGGAGGCCTTAACATCCACTCCGATTCTGTCATATCCTCAAATCGATAAACAGTTTATACTTGATACGGATGCAAGCAACGAAAGCATTGGCGCTGTACTGTCCCAGGAAATCGACGGCCAGGAGCGTGTTATCGCCTATTTCAGCAAGTGCTTGTCAAAGGCCGAGCGAAACTACTGCGTAACAAGAAAAGAGCTTCTTGCTGTAGTGAAAGCCATAGGCCACTTTCATCACTATCTTTACGGTCGAAAGTTCCTGATCCGAACTGATCATGCTTCTCTAACCTGGCTATTGAATTTTAAGAACCCTGAAGGCCAGATAGCCAGGTGGATACAAAAGCTTCAAGAGTACGGTATGGAGATACGCCATCGAAAAGGCTCATCACATGGAAATGCAGATGCTCTCTCAAGAAGACCCTGCTCAGAGAATTGTAGATACTGCGACCGGGTTGAGAAGAAATTTAATGTCAAAGGTCCTATAGTAAGACAAGTTACAACTGGGTCTACATCATCGCAAGATCCGTGGAGTGACGAGAGCCTGCTTAAAGATCAACTTGCTGATCCTGAAATTAAGCCAATTCTAGAGCTGAAAGAGTAGTCCAACAGGAAACCCAGCTGGCAGGACATGGCCCATTACCATCCTACGACTAAACGTTATTGGGCTCTCTGGGATTCCCTACATTTGAAGAATGGTATCTTGTACCGAAAATGGGAGTCTGACGATGGAAAGACATGTAGATGGCAACTACTACTCCCTAAGTCGAGAATTTCTATGGTCCTTCAAGAACTGCATGGTAGTCCCACAGGAGGTCATTTTGGTGTAATGAAGACCCTGCAAAAGGTTCGAGAGCGTTTCTACTGGAATAATGTTCGCAGTGACGTGGAGAAGTGGTGTCGAACTTGTGACACCTGTGTAGCACGTAAAGGTCCAAAGAGGCGCACCCGTGGACGATTGCAACGTTATAATGTAGGAGCTCCTTTCGAACGAATTGCTTTAGACATCCTGGGTCCACTTCCTAGAACATCTGATGGCAATAAGTACATCCTCGTTGTCATGGACTACTTCACTAAGTGGCCTGAAGCCTACGCCATTCCTAATCAAGAGGCGGTAACCGTAGCAGACATACTGATTCAACACTGGGTTTCGAGATACGGAGTTCCTCTTCAAATCCATTCCGATCAAGGAAGAAATTTTGATTCGGCTGTGTTCAAGGAAATGTGTGAACTACTCGGCATGGACAAAACCCGAACAACACCTCTACACCCTCAATCGGACGGCATGGTGGAGCAGTTCAATCGTACCATCCTAAATAGCCTCTCTCTCCTGGTATCTAGAGACCTACAGGACTGGGACAAGAAATTGCCTCTTTTCCTGCTTGCCTACAGGAGTGCCACTCATGAGGCCACTGGTTACTCCAATTCTCAAATGCTCTTTGGTCGTGATCTTCGTCTGCCTGCTGATCTTTTGTTTGGCCGTCCTCCTGATGCTCCTTCATCGCCTGAGGAATATGTCGATGAACTCCAGGCACGGATTGAGAAGATTCATTGTCTAGCGAGGAACCGAATTGGACTGGCGTCAGAAAAGATGAAGACACGGTACGACACAAAGGCAACTGGACATGAGTTCAACGAAGGTGACAAAGTTTGGTTGTGGAATCCGATACGTCGTAAAGGACTGTTGCCAAAACTACAAAGAAACTGGGACGGTCCTTACACAGTCGTCAACAGGCTGAATGACGTCGTCGTACGCATACGAAAATCGCCACACACCAAACCCAAGGTCGTACATTATAACCGGCTAGCCCCTTATTTTGGCCAAAGCAATTAAAAATTCAAAACTGGAATTTCAGACCATGGTCATGAAAGTCACTTTTTGTAAATATGTAAATAGTAATTAGTTCTTATTTATGTAAATTTTATTATTATTGTTATTATTTATTTATTTATTTATTTATTTATTTATTTATTTTAAGTGTTTTCCTCTAACTCAAGGATTGCACTGCCCGGGACGCTAATTTCCGTTTACTCAAGGATACAGCGCTTGGCGAAATTCAAGGTGTGCCAAATGCTATTCCACCCATCATTCACTCCTCTTCCGAGATTCCTTGATAACATCGTACAGTGTCGCCATCTACTGAAAAAAAATGTATTATACAAATAATTTATTTGAAAACAAAAATAATAATAAATTTAATGGAATTTTATTTTTATATATGACCAAATATTAATTAAATATATACGAGTAACTTGTTGTGTTAACTTAATTTGTAAATTTTAATGTATATTTCTTTACATTTTTTATAGTATTTCAGCTTATAATGAATAATATAATAATGAAAAAATAAAAAAAGAATGAAAGAGAGCTGTTATTGTATTCGGATAAATTACATGATAATAGCTAAAAATAAATTTTATTTTGTTTAATTTATTTTCTTGTTAAGTATCAATTCAAGTACTTTATTAGAAAATACTGAGATCTGTTATATCAAATTTTTATTTATTTATTTATTTTACTAATGTGATATAAATCACCAAGTATAGCAATGCACTAAGATTGATAAATTAAAACTTCTTAATGTTGGAAATATATATGAATATATTCATAAATATCAACATATGTACATAGTATGTATGAACTTATACATTCATACATGTCTGCTTAAATATTATATATGTGTATATTATATAGTTGTTATATAGTTAGGTCATTTAATTATATAGTTAGAAAATGTACATATAATTTCGATATCATCTGTTCCGATCTATTCAGATTTTGATGTCTTACAAATGTATCATTAACGTTAATAACATAAAAAAAAAAAAAAAAAAAAAAATAGTTTCCAGATTCTAAGAATCATCAAAAAAGTATATATTTTAATTAATAATAAATTGTGTTAAAATTAAGATATTTTTTATACTTGGAAATTTTTCATTTGAAATAAAATATGTTTGGGAATTTACACCAACTTTTGTGACACTGATTTAATGCACCCTTCCTATTCATAAATTGATAAGTCTAAACTAAATATACATGCATATACTGATTGAATTTGTACAAAGTACAAATACAAAACAAAGATAACGTTTTATATATATATATAAAAAACACCTTAAAAGTTTTTATCTAATATGGATTTTTTTTTTTTTTTTTTTTTTAATATTTAATATCTTACTAGACACTGAAAATTGAAGAGAACTAATAACAAATCACTAAAAGAAAACATTAATTATCTGTTTAAATGATAATACTTATTAATATTACTTATATATGTAATAATTAATAATGTTAATTAATATAATTTTATAATTATATATATATTAATATTAATTAATAAATAGTTAATATTAGTTATATATATTTAAATATTGATAATTTTTTAAAAGAAAATCTTAAATTATGTTTGTGGAAGATTAAAGATTTTCCTTTTTTTTTCTTTAATTATTATCATTAATTAAATACATAGAAATATTAAAATTTGAATATTTATAATTAATATTTTTATGTTTCACTACTTTATAAATGTAAATGAAACAGTAATTATTAAAATAAATACTAATAAATATTATATATATATATTGTGTGTGTGTGTATGAATGATGCCTCATTTTAAAACATAAGAACTTTAATAAATTGGTTTTACTAATTTGATATACATTTCTTACAACACGGTGGTAGGATAACTAAAATAAAATATTTTTTATTTTATTTTAATAATTATTGTATTTTAAATTATATTTATTTAATTATTAAAAAGCAGAATTTAAAAACTTATATTAATTATTTATATTTATTTCAAATTAAACTTTATGTAATAAAATTTTAAATTAAATTTTATAACTTAATTGTAATTAAAATTTAATTGTCTAATTGACAGTAAAACTAATACAAAGTAATTGAGTTTTATAACATTCTTTATTGATTACTTAAATAAAAATCAAAACAAAAATCTACAAGAGCAAGGACACAACTCGCAATCTTATAACAACAAGCTTTCTGCTTTAACCACCTCGCAATGCCTCTGATACTCTACAACAGCTTCCAAGTGCCTCATATACGACAAAAATTGTAAGTAAAATGTCTGAAGCAGCCATGATGCGCAAGAAAATGCGTAGATGCTAGTCAAAACATTTGGCACACCTTGAATTTCGCCAAGCGCTGTATCCTTGAGTAAACGGAAATTAGCGCCCGGGACGTGCAGTCTTTGAGGAGGGGGTAGTGTTACGAATTTTGTAAATAGTTAGTGTTTGTACTGTAAAATGATGTTAATAATCTTATTAAGCTCCATTTCTTTACTAATATTAGTTTTTGTTATATTGTCTCTGTTATCAAGCAAACTTGTCTATTATTTTCAGTGTATGTCTACGGCAGATTAACGAAATAGTAGAGATATCGCCAAGTTGGCGTCACTTTTGGCGACTAATTTTGGTCGCCAAATTTGGCGATATATCGCCAAGTTGGCGACAAACTTGGCGATTGTTGGCGATGGTAACCCTTCCCTATTTATGGTAACCCCCCCCCCCCCCCCCTTAGGTCTACTGATACATTGAATGTTGTTCCGTGGTTTTCCAGTTTTTTTCTAGGAGTTTGTAGAAGTTTCCACTGCATGCGGCGAGACTATATATAAGGAGAGCGATACGAGCTGTTGTTGTTATTATTTACCAGTCAGTCATTGAGTGAACAACGCGTTTGTTAAGCAAGTTTGCTTGAGTCTTATTTACGTTATTTTGAATGTGATTTAGTGTTGAGACGTTGTACAGCTCATATTCAAAATATTAGAATAATTGAGAAAAAGTAATAAGAAAAAATTATTTGTCATTTATTTACTTTTTATACTAAGTAAATGCAATTAAATTTCTTATAAATTAAATCTGGAATGTTTAGATAAGGTTTTAACATTTATAAAGTATAAAATACAGCACAATAAATTAGGTATACAGCTTCCTTAAACACACCAGAATATTAGAATAAAACTAAGTTTGGTTCAAAATATTAGAATATTTTATTTTACGCAACAATATTACCTTATGAATATGAAGTAAATAGTAGTTAATATTTTGTAGCATCCCCTTTAGCTTTCATAACAGCGTACAATCGATCTTGCATACTATATACAAGGTGTTTACAAACATTTCTATCAATATTAGCCCAAATAGACTTTATACGTGCCACTAACTCAGTTTTACTTGAAGGAGGATTTTCTTGAAGTTTTTTCTTCATTATACACCAGAAGTTTTCGATGGGATTAAGATCTGGTGAATTTGGTGGCCAAGGAAGTACCTTAATGCTGCGTTGGCGGAACCAATTCTTAGTCGACACCGAGGTATGCGGGGACGCTAAATCTTGTTGAAAGATGAAATTATCTTCAAATAAATCTTCTGATGATGGAATCATGTAATATTCTAAAATTTCTTGATATATCAGAGAGTTAACCTTTTCGTAGACGATGCATAACTTTCCAGGTCCTTCTGCACTCATACAACCCCAAACCATGACACTAGCAGCAAATTTTACGGAACGTTTAAGGCATTCTTTATCAAATGCTTCTTGCTTCATTCCCCAAACTCGAATACCTTGATTACCATATGAAACACAAAACATACTTTCATCACTAAATAATATATTTTTCCAATCTTCATTGCTCCATAAACGTCTTGATTTACTCCAACTCAATCTTATACGCTTTTGTCTTGCAGTCATGAGAGGTTTTGTTTTCGGTACACGAGATTCAAATTTAAATTTATGGAGACGTCTTAATGTTGTCGATGTAGAAACTTCAACTCCTTCTTCTTACCATTTTCGGTGCAAGAATCGCACACTTTTAAAACGGTTTTTCTTAACTATACGCTTCAGTTTCCTGTCATCTCTAGCAGATGTTTTTGGTTTTCGGCCACCATTTCGGTGATTATTTTGAAATTTTCCAATTTTTGAATATTGTGTTAGTATTTTACTAACGCTCGATTGCGAACAATGTAAATAATTCGCTATAAAACATTGATTTTTACCGTGCCGATACAAATCAACCATACGAAGTTTAGTAGATTCAGGAATATCACTCACACGGCCCATTTTAAGACGAAAAAGAAACAAACTGCAAAAAAGAATACTGATTTTAAATAAAATAGTCTGAATTTAATCAATGATGCCACCAGTTAAGAATTGGTAATAATTAAAGGAGAATTAATGTGAAATATTCTAATATTTTGAACCACTTGAATAAATATTCTAATATTTTGACTTTTCAAAATAATTTTTTTTGCAATTAATCTTTTCAAAAATGATATTAAATTTAAGATAACAAGTAAGTTTAATCAACAATAAGTTCTTAATAAAAATATCGTTTGCATATTTTCATTAAAAGACATTAAATTACCAAACGATATTTTCAATTTCTAAAAAAAAGGTAATTATTCTAATATTTTGAATATGAGCTGTATAAAGAGTCTCTGGAACCTATATCTGCACTTATACGATAGATTTGAACAATTATTTTTGAATATCTAGAAATATTTGTGAGTTTCGAAGACTCTGTTGTTCTGAAGTTCTGTAAATAAATTATTTTCTACTTTTCTATAACCAAGAGTTTGAAGTTGTCTAACCATAAGATCAAAAGAACCCTATATACGCTGCAACAATATATATATATACAGGATGTCCAGTAAATGACTGATCCATTTTAAAATTAAATAACAAAGAAACGGTTTGAGATAAAAATGCGCGGTTTTCGGTATTGTTATTAGAATATCAATAAATTTTTAAATGCGCACTTCCTTCAAATAGTTCAATTTTCGGCCAAAAGATGGCGCTGGCGGCATCAGGCTGTAGAAATACAGCCTCTTTTCTTGTTTTCAAGCTCATGATCTTTCCGGCTCATTTTCCAGAGTCGAATCTGAGTCGAAATGTTGAATCGACTCTCCACTCAACTGCAGAAATAGGGTTTGTTGGTTGGAACGAGATTTAAAATAACATTTAAGATTGAACTATTCCAATTGCATTAACCTTCTCAGACAAATATCACGGGGAACTACAAAAACTAGTTTAAAATTACTGTACTTTAAAATTACTGTACTTTAAAATTACTGTTTTAATTCTTACAATAAAGGAATCCGTCTACAACAAATCCTGTCTTAAACATAAAAAAATATTGATCCCGAAGTAGAAAGAAACATACAAAACTACCTGCTAATACAAAAACCTGCCTAAAACAAAATATTATTAATTTTTCCGAAAACTGAATTCATCCCTACTTTATATTAATATTTTGTCATTTAACGTATCTAAAAATTTTATTACGAAAGCCATGAGAGATTTTAAGATGTCTTTTGCACACACCTCGCCCCCCCCCCCCCTATCCACGAAAGCAAACGTATCTACACTAAAATGGAAGGATGTTCAAAAAAAAAATAAAAGATGTACCTGTTTTTATATCCTGTGATTCATCCCTTTTCAAAACTTTATTACAAAAATCATCGTAGGTCCTGAAATATATTTTCGTCCTCTCCCCCCCCCCCTATTTAAATTATTCGGTATGAGGAAAAGAACGAGAAAAAACATTCTAAAAATATCTGCTGTATCTGATTTGAAATAAGGGATATTATTAAAATTATGATTTATTATCTTTTTTTAAAAAAATATGTAAAAAATGCCAATGTTCAATTTATTTTGTAATATTTATATTTCTAAAATTGAACTAAAATAAGTAGACATTCAGTTTTATCTAAACTATCGGTGGCCCAACCTGTGGGCGATAGGTTTTGATGTCTCAACTGGTAGACGGCAGGTGCTGGGTTCGAACCCAATCGCGTCCGTCAGTCTAACCGTTCGGAGTTTTCCGTGGTTTTCTTCGAACCTTGGATTTCCTTGCGTAAATACGGGTTAGGTTCCCTTAGAAAGATCTCCACGGAGGGCATCCCATCCCTTTCGGACCTGTATCCCACGTGTAGATAATCGGCCGACATAAACTAAACTAAACCAAACTAAAATATCTATAGGCTATTTCATGGCAAAACATTTTTATGGAAACTTTTAACTGAAATTAAGTTTCGTTTCTTTTTCTTCTACTTTTTTAATGTTACATTAGACAAAAGCTGTGGAAAACATTTCTGAAGCCAACGCAGTATCTACTGTCCCGATCCTTTCTTTTATTTACTATCTCCCGATTCTACATTTTTCTCATTTTGTGTTTGATGAGTTAAAATACAATCGGCTTTAAAATTCCAGATTACAATTTTTTGCAGCTATACTTGTGTAATGCAATACCGAATAATAGTAAAAAAGCAATAAACATCAAATTGATGCTCTTAGCACATTTAATAGAATAATTTAAATAGGCGCGGGGAGAGGGCGAAAGGATATTCAGGATCTATGATGCTTTTTGTAATGAAGCTTTGAAAAGAAGTGACTCACAGGATATAAAAACAAGTACGTCTTTTTTTTCCTTTTTAAACTTCCTTCCATTTTAGCGTAGATACGTTTGCTGTCGTGGGTGTGGGGAGGGGGGGGTGTGGTGAGGAAGCGAGGTGTATGCAAAAGACATCTTAAAATCTCTCATGGCTTTCGTAATAAAATTTTTAAATATGTTAAATGACAAAATATGAATATAAAGTAGGGATGAATTCAGTTTTCGGAAAAAAAATAATATTTTGTTTCAGGCAGGTTTTTGTATTAGCAGGTAGTTTTGTATGTTTCTTTCTCCTTCGGGATCAATAATTTTTTAGGTTTAAGACAGGATTTGTTGTAGACGGATTCCTTTATTGTAAGGGTCAATCCATTTCAAGTGGTCCAGCACTGGTCGCTCGACTATTTTTAAAAAATCTGAAATTTTTTGTACAACAACCCTAACATGTCAGGAGTTCAAAATGACCGTTCTTTTAATTTTACTATTTTTTGTTTGTGCATGGCGGCCATCTTTGTTTCATCGTGCGCAGCGATTTTCTCAGGTACTAGGGTACACAAAATTGTAAATATCTCGTCTTCTATTTTCCCTATTGAAATGGGGTTTGCAGCATTTTGTTCAGAATAAAATAGGCTAAATAGACAGTGATAGAAATTTTTTGAAAAATAAATTTTTACAGGTGAAATTTTAGCACAAAATGTACGATTTTTTCCAAAATCTATCCGTTTGCAAGAGGAAAATTTCCATGCAAGGGAAACTATCAACCTTATACAATTTTTTCTACAAATAGGTCAAAAGTACGTGTACTCATACACCAAGTCCCAGATCTGGGAGTTAATTTCTCTTTGCGAAAAAAATTCCGAAATTTGTCAAAAATTTCAAAAATCGCACTTTTTAGGCTTTGATATCTCTGGTGGGGCACGAGATAAAAATCTGAAATTTTGGCCTATGATTGTATCGTGTAGTAGCGTTATGTAAAAAAAATTTCAAGAAGGAGATTTGACTACAAGCTGAGATATAACATGGAAAATATGCGAAAACAATACTGCCAAACTATTGTAAACCTACTATGTAATTATTCAAGAAGACTGTCAACCTTGCACAATTTTTTCTACAAATAGGTCAAAAGTGCGTGTACTCATACACCAAGTCCCAGATCTGGGAAATGATTTCTCTTTGCGAAAAAAATTCCGAAATTCGTCGAAAATTTCAAAAATCGCACTTTTTAGGCTTTGATATCTCTGGTGGAGCACGAGATAAAAATCTGAAATTCTGGCCTTTGATAGTATTGTGTAGTAGTTTTATGTACAAAAAATTTCAAGAAGGAGATTTGACTACAAGCTGATATATGACATGGACAATATGTGAAAACAATACTGCCAAACTATTTTAACCTACTATGTAATTGTTCATACCTCCAAAATTTTAAATTAATTATTTATGGTACAAAGTTAAATGTTAAAATTGAAATGAAAAAAAACTTCTTTAAACACCATAAAATAGGTAAACTGCGCAAGGCCTTTCGAAAGAACTTAGTCTTTCTTCGTCAGGCGCAAAAAAGACGTGCGTCCACAATGAATGTAGCGGCACGACTGAAGGGGAAATCGGGAGGGAGAGGGAGCAAGCAGAAGGAACAGCCAATAGGAAAGAAGAAGGCAACAGCCAATCACGGAAGAGCAAAAACAAAACTAGATAGACAATGAAGGAGAAGAAAGGAAGAAGGGGGGAAGGGAAATGGGAAAAAAAGCGGGGTAAATTAAAAAATTAACTAAAAGGAGAGATTAAATTGAAATAAAATGTACGCAAAAAATACATAAATTAGTAATAATAATAATAATAATAAAATAAATAAATAAATAAATAAATAAATAAAATAAAATAAAATAAAAATACATAAAAATAAAAAATAGTTTACAATTATAAACACACATGAATATACCTGAAAAATAGTATACATAAAATGTATATAAAAAAAAAAATAATAATAATAATTAAATAATAAACTTAATTATGAAGCAGTGCTGAAAAGATTCTTCCAGGCAACGGAGAGGGTTTTAGAATCAGATTTATCATTAACAATAATATCACGATTAATATAAATAGCTAAATTTTCAAGAAAGTCTAACTCAGAGGAACTATTTGCATTAAAAATAATTTTAGCAGTTTGAAAATTGAAACTATGGCCGGAATCCCAAGAGTGTTTAGCAACAGAAGATTTAGAAATTTCTTGATTAATGACATACCGAGAGTGTTCTTTTAGGCGTTTTTCGAGATTTCTTTTAGTTTGACCAATATACGATAAATCACAGCCATTACAAGGAATATTATAAATACCCCATTTTTGGAGGTCAGGAACAGGACATTTCATGGAAGGAAATTTTAATTTATTGACTGGTTTAAAGATAACATTAAAGTTGAAACGCCTTAAAACTTTAGCTAATTTAAAACATAAAGGAGGATAAAAAGGGAGGACGACCAAATTATCAGGTTTACATTTATCAATATTAGAAAGAGTGGAATTGTTAGGGGGTCTATTGAATTTGCTCACAGCAGTATTAATGATAGAAGGATTGAATCCACGTTTTACAGCAACAGATTTTAAGTAATTGAGTTCATTCTTAAGAGATGCAAAATCGGAACAAATTTTGAGAGCACGATAAACATAAGTATAAAAAAAACACCGATCTTTTGATTGACAGGATGATTTGAGAGAGCATGGGGTGGATTAGAGACAGAAAAAGGTTTTCTATAAACACAAGTTTTGAAAGAAGAATCACATTTGGTAACTAAAACATCAAGGAAAGGGAGTTTATTACAATTCTCTAACTCAAAAGTAAACTGAATATGAGGATCAATAGAATTGACAGTTTGAAGAATTGTAGAAATATCAAATGGATTATTCAATAGGACGAAAGTATCATCAACATAACGAATCCAACATTTAAAATTGATCAGATTTAATAATTTATCTTCAAAGTAATGCATATAAATATCACAAAGAATGGGAGATAAAGGATTACCCATACTTAAGCCTTCTAGCTGTTTGAAAAATTTATTATCGAATTGAAAAGTAGTAAGAGTTAAGCAAATTTTAGTTAAATTAACATAATCTTTGACCTCAATATCCGAGAAATGAAATTCACGTAATCTTTTTTCCAAGCAAGAAAGAGCGCCTTCAATCGGGACATTAGTAAATAAAGATTTGACATCAAGAGAAAGCATAGAACAATTCGATGGATTAATACTTTTTAATTTACTAACGAAATCATAAGAATTTTTTACAGTATGAGAATTAGCAATGCATAAAGGCGAGAATATGGAAGCTAAAAATTTGGCAAGAGGATAAGTAACAGTACCAATATTAGAGACAATAGGTCTTAAGGGAATATTGGTTTTGTGAACTTTGGGTAAAGCATAAAAACGAGCACAAATGGGTGCAGAAGGAATAACACAAACAGAATCTTGCAGAAGGAATCTTGCAAACCTTCTCTCCCCAAATTGATTGCTCCTATTGAGTCTTCCTTTAAACATAGTAAAGTTTCTCCTTTTCAAAAAGAAACCCTTCGTCACATTCTTGCTGATACTATTTCTTCTAATGTTTCTAAATATAAACCTAATCTCTCACGTCCTCAGCATATTGCTCTGAATGAGCTTAAGTCCAATGATAATCTTATTATTACTAAAGCTGATAAGGGGGGTCAAATTGTTCTTATGGATAAAAATGATTATTCTGATAAAGTTCATGCTCTCTTATCTGAAGGTCCTTATATTGAAGTTAAAAAAGATCCCACTAATTCGCATCTTGCCACTCTCACTAAAGCTGTTAAGAATTCTGTTGTTCTAAATGACAACACGAAACTTTGTGTTATTCCTTCTGCACCCATTTGTGCTCGTTTTTATGCTTTACCCAAAGTTCACAAAACCAATATTCCCTTAAGACCTATTGTCTCTAATATTGGTACTGTTACTTATCCTCTTGCCAAATTTTTAGCTTCCATATTCTCGCCTTTATGCATTGCTAATTCTCATACTGTAAAAAATTCTTATGATTTCGTTAGTAAATTAAAAAGTATTAATCCATCGAATTGTTCTATGCTTTCTCTTGATGTCAAATCTTTATTTACTAATGTCCCGATTGAAGGCGCTCTTTCTTGCTTGGAAAAAAGATTACGTGAATTTCATTTCTCGGATATTGAGGTCAAAGATTATGTTAATTTAACTAAAATCTCTATAAATAAAAGGAATTCCGAGGATAATTAATTGAGGCACAGGGGAGCAAATCTTGGCAATGCGCCAACTCGGTCCAGAGGAAGCAAATCTTGGCAATGCGCCAACTCGTAAATATTAATCTAAAATATAGATTTCTGACTGCAGACGATTTAAAACGTTAAAATAATTTTCTATATTGATATTTAAAACACATATGATAAAATAATTAATATTTTTTACCGGTGAAGCGATAGATTAGTTCTTTTTAAAAAACAACAGTCAGTGGCCACGTATTTCTGACAATGCATTTCTGCAAGTTTCGAGTTAATGATAAAATAATACAAATTTCAAGTTCGTTTAATATTGTTAATACGGACCCGGGCAACGCCGGGCGGGTTAGCTAGTTTGCTTAACTCTTACTACTTTTCAATTCGATAATAAATTTTTCAAACAGCTAGAAGGCTTAAGTATGGGTAATCCTTTATCTCCCATTCTTTGTGATATTTATATGCATTACTTTGAAGATAAATTATTAAATCTGATCAATTTTAAATGTTGGATTCGTTATGTTGATGATACTTTCGTCCTATTGAATAATCCATTTGATATTTCTACAATTCTTCAAACTGTCAATTCTATTGATCCTCATATTCAGTTTACTTTTGAGTTAGAGAATTGTAATAAACTCCCTTTCCTTGATGTTTTAGTTACCAAATGTGATTCTTCTTTCAAAACTTGTGTTTATAGAAAACCTTTTTCTGTCTCTAATCCACCCCATGCTCTCTCAAATCATCCTGTCAATCAAAAGATCGGTGTTTTTTATACTTATGTTTATCGTGCTCTCAAAATTTGTTCCGATTTTGCATCTCTTAAGAATGAACTCAATTACTTAAAATCTGTTGCTGTAAAACGTGGATTCAATCCTTCTATCATTAATACTGCTGTGAGCAAATTCAATAGACCCCCTAACAATTCCACTCTTTCTAATATTGATAAATGTAAACCTGATAATTTGGTCGTCCTCCCCTTTTTATCCTCCTTTATGTTTTAAATTAGCTAAAGTTTTAAGGCGTTTCAACTTTAATGTTATCTTTAAACCAGTCAATAAATTAAAATTTCCTTCCATGAAATGTCCTGTTCCTGACCTCCAAAAATGGGGTATTTATAATATTCCTTGTAATGGCTGTGATTTATCGTATATTGGTCAAACTAAAAGAAATCTCGAAAAACGCCTAAAAGAACACTCTCGGTATGTCATTAATCAAGAAATTTCTAAATCTTCTGTTGCTAAACACTCTTGGGATTCCGGCCATAGTTTCAATTTTCAAACTGCTAAAATTATTTTTAATGCAAATAGTTCCTCTGAGTTAGACTTTCTTGAAAATTTAGCTATTTATATTAATCGTGATATTATTGTTAATGATAAATCTGATTCTAAAACCCTCTCCGTTGCCTGGAAGAATCTTTTCAGCACTGCTTCATAATTAAGTTTATTATTTAATTATTATTATTTTTTTTTTATATACATATTATGTATACTATTTTTCAGGTATATTCATGTGTGTTTATAATTGTAAACTATTTTTTATTTTTATGTATTTTTATTTTATTTTATTTTATTTATTTATTTATTTATTTATTTATTTTATTATTATTATTATTATTACTAATTTATGTATTTTTTGCGTACATTTTATTTCAATTTAATCTCTCCTTTTAGTTAATTTTTTAATTTATCCCGCTTTTTTTCCCATTTCCCTTCCCCCCTTCTTCCTTTCTTCTCCTTCATTGTCTATCTAGTTTTGTTTTTGCTCTTCCGTGATTGGCTGTTGCCTTCTTCTTTCCTATTGGCTGTTCCTTCTGCTTGCTCCCTCTCCCTCCCGATTTCCCCTTCAGTCGTGCCGCTACATTCATTGTGGACGCACATCTTTTTTGCGCCTGACGAAGAAAGACTAAGTTCTTTCGAAAGGCCTTGCGCAGTTTACCTATTTTATGGTGTTTAAAGAAGTTTTTTTTCATTTCAATTGTGTATAACACCAGTTTCAATTTTATACATTGAAAGTTAAATGTTAATTACAAATATCTTTTTCAAATGCTTCTGTGTAATTTTAAACAATTCAAAATGTATGCTAAGCCAATACACTATTTGTCCAGATGAACAAATCTACTAGAAATGCTATTGCAACAATTTTACTCGGAACACATTTCAGGAAAAGTAAATTACAGACAATGGATTGCTACTGATCGAGTTGACATGGCTTCAATTATTAAACCTAAAGAATTTCATTCAAGTTAACAAGGGATGACAAGACTTGGGGGGGGGGGGCTTCAAATAAAATTTTTAGAAAGAACAGCCTGATGGACTGACAACAGTAACTGGTCGAACTCATAACATGTCTCGTAAATATTGCTAAGCTCTTTGTTGAGCATACATAGTATTTTGTAAATTAAATGTTTATTATTTAACTGTTTTCAACAAACGATATTTTCTGTGTAAATATTGTAATAAAAGAGACTAATCTCATTTCTCCTAATGTACTCGTAATAGCATTTCTTAACATTTTTTTAAATCACCGTATCTCAGCTTGTAGTCAAATTTCCTTCTTGAAATTATTGGTACATAACACTACTACACAAT
Source organism: Maratus speculifer (assembly GCA_964019185.1). Lineage (NCBI taxonomy): Eukaryota > Metazoa > Arthropoda > Arachnida > Araneae > Salticidae > Maratus > Maratus speculifer. The sequence goes on along the minus strand of OZ025301.1, from coordinate 148,603,347 downwards.
ACTATCAAAGGCCAGAATTTCAGATTTTTATCTCGTGCTCCACCAGAGATATCAAAGCCTAAAAAGTGCGATTTTTGAAATTTTCGACGAATTTCGGAATTTTTTTGGGAAAGAGAAATCGTTTCCCAGATATGGGACTTGGTGTATGAGTACACACATTTCCGACCTATTTGTAGAAAAAATTGTGCAAGGTTGACAGTCTTGTTGAACAATTACATAGTAGGTTTACAATAGCTTGACAGCATTGTTTTCACATATTTTCCATGTCATATCTCAGCTTGTAGTCAAATCTCCTTCTTGAAATTTTTTGTACATAACGCTACTACACAATACTATCATAGGCCAAAATTTCAGATTTTTATCTCGTGCCCCACCAGAGATATCAAAGCCTAAAAAGTGCGATTTTTTAAATTTTTGACGAATTTCGGAATTTTTTTCGCAAAGAGAAATTAACTCCCAGATCTGGGACTTGGTGTATGAGTACACGTACTTTTGACCTATTTGTAGAAAAAATTGTGTAAGGTTGACAGTTTCCCTTGCATGAAAATTTTCTTCTTGCAAACGGATAGATTTTGGAAAAAATCGTACATTTTGTGCTAAAATTTCACCTGTAAAAATTTATTTTTCAAAAATTTTCTATCACTGTCTATTTAGCCTATTTTATTCTGAACAAAATGCTGCAAACCCCATTTCAATTGGGAAAATAGAAGACGAGATATTTCCAATTTTGTGTACCCTAATATTTGAGAAAATCGCTGCACACGATGAAACAAAGATGGCCGCCATGCACAAACAAAAAATAGTAAAATTAAAAGAGCGGTCATTTTGAACTCCCGACATGTTAGGGTTGTTGTACAAAAAATTTCAGATTTTTTAAAAATGGTCGAGCGACCAAAAAAATATTTTCTGGACCACTTGAAATGGATTGACCCGTAAGAATTAAAAAAATTAATGTGCCGATTTATAAGTAATTGACCCGTTTTTAGGTGCGTTCGTAATTATCTAAATACGTAGCACCTATAGTGGTCGTTCAGTTCGTCCGTCTGTCCGTCTGTCTGTCCGCATATAACAACGCAAAAACTACCCAACCGAATCATTTGAAATTTAAGATACATAATTTTTACATAAATTTGTCGAGTTATTTCGAATTTTATGAAAATCGGATGCATAGATCAATTACATGGAAAATCAAAAGTATTCCGTTACATTACGGTCAATGGGGAAAAATGTTTCAAATGCATTTTAATGGTGTTACACCCATTCGAACTTAATAAAATTTATATGCAACTATAAAGTACATATTATAATATACATTTTACATAATTTGTGGCGCAAAGAACATTTGTTATTGATTTACAAGGCCCACAAAAGTGTTCCATTACATAATGGTATAGGGAGAATATTGTTTGATGAGCGTTTTAATTGTAATTCACTATTTACAATTGTATGAGATTGATATATGAGAGTAATACTTTTAAAACTTCGTTATCGTACGAACGCACCCCATTTGCTACGCTTCACGTGCAACTTTCAACTTGTTTTCTTAGACAGGGGACTTGGTAACGTATTTCATTTGTTTTAATCATTGTCATACCATTGTTTTAACCATTTAACTGATTTGCCCATATTGGCAATAATAGTTTGCTTCTTCCTTCACTTAAAGCTCTCTGACACTATTTAATTTTTTTTATTTAGAGTATTTAATAGAAGAAATATTTAAATTAAACATTACGTTTAATTTAGCTTTAAAAAAAAGTGGCGTTTATCCCATATCTTATACTATAATGCGAGCAAAAATTGTGTGTGTGTGTGTGTGTGTGTGGGTAAATTTTATCTCAAAAACGGCTCTAACGATTTTCGCAAAAATTTGGATTTTAACATTTTCGGGCACGAGAAGACCATTGGGCTAGGTCCCATGTTCGGGAAAATTCGAATACTGGGTCATTTTGGGTCACAATGGGTCAGGATCAAGCTATTTATATCTAGAGAACGGCTGGATGGATTTTAAGGCAATTTTGTATCTAATCGTTTTTTGGCACGAGAAAACTATTAGGCTGGGTCACATGTTCGAAAAATTTCGATTAGTGGGTCAATTTTGGGTCATTATGGGTCAAGCCATTTTTATCTAAAAAACGGCTCTAACGATTTTGACCAAATTTTATATTTTATCGTTTTGGATTACAAGAAGACCATTGGGTTAGGTAACATGTTCGAGAAAATTCGGTAAGTGGGTCATTTTTGGGGTCATTGTGGGTCATGCTATTTTTATCTAGAGATCTTCTGACGCAATTTTGACTAAAAATTGCATTCTATGGTTTTCGGGCACAGGAAAAACATTGGGCTAGGTTACATGTTCGAGAAAAAAATTTAATGGGTCATATTGGGTCATTGAGGGTCTGGGTCAAGCTATTTATATTTAAAGAACGGCGTGATGGATTATAACGAAATTTTGTATGTAACAGTTTTTTGACATGAGAAAACTAATGGGCTAAATCACATGTTTGAGAGATTTCGACTATAAGGGTCATTTGTGGGTCATGATGGGTCATAATGGGTCATGGTCAACCTATATCTAAAGAACAGGTGGATCGATTTTAACGAAATTTTGTATGCAACATTTTTTGGCACGATAAAATCATTGGACTAGGTTACATGTTCGAAAAATTTCGATTAATGGGTCATTTTGGGTCATTAAGAGTCTGGGTCAAGCTATTTATATTTAAAGAACGGCGTGATGGATTATAACGAAATTTTGTATGTGACAGTTTTTCGACATGAGAAAACTAATGGGCTAAATCACATGTTTGAGAGATTTCGATTATGAGGGTCATTTGTGGATCATGATGGGTCATAATGGGTCATGGTCAAACTATATCTAAAGAACAGGTGGATCGATTTTAATGAAATTTTGTATGCAACATTTTTTTGGCACGATAAAATCATTGGACTAGGTTACATGTTCGAAAAATTTCGATTAATGGGTCATTTTGGATCATAAAGGGTCTGGGTCAAGCTATGTATAATTAAAGAACGGCAGGATCAATTTTAACGAAATTCTGTATGTAACAATTTTTAGAAACGAGAAAACTAATGGACTAAGTCACATATTCGAGAGCTTTCGATAATAAGGGTCATTTGTGGGTCTTAATGGGTCAAGGTCAAGCTATATCTAAAGAATGGGTGGGTCGATTTTAACGAAATTTTATATACAACATATTTTTGGCATGAGAAAATCATTGGAGTAGGTCACATGTTCGAGAAATTTCAATTAGTGGGCCACTTTTGGGTCATTCTAATTTTATCTAGACAATGTTTCGCGCAATTTTGATTAAATTTTGCATTTTATCGTTTTCGGTCACAAGAAAATCATTGGGTTAGGACAGATTTTTGAGAAAATTTGATCAATGGGTCATTTTGGATTATTAGGGGTCAGGGTCAAACTAACTATATCTAAAAAACGGCTCAATCGATTTTATCTAAATTTTGTATCCAATGTTTTTCGGCATGCTAAAACTAAAGAGCTAGGCCACACGTTCGAGAGATTTCGATTATAAGGGTCATTTGTTGGTCATAATGGGTCATGCTAATTTTATATAGAAAATGGTACTCACCATTTTGACTATGCTTTGTATTATATCGTTTTTGAGCAAGCGAAAACCATTTGGCTTGGACACATGCTCGCGAAAATTCTATTAGTGGGTCATTTTGGGTCTTAATGAGCTAGGGTCATTCTAATTATATATAACAACGACTCAATCAATTTTACCCTAAATTTTTAAACAAAACGTTTTTTGTCACGAGAAGACTATTGGGCTGAGTCGCATGTTAAACAAATTTATATTAGTGGGTCATTTCGCTTCATTGCTGAATGCTGCCAAGCTAATTTTACCTAAAAAATGGCTTAAACGATTTTGATTCAATTTTATATTCTACTGTTTTTGATTACCTGAAGACGATTGAGCTATGTCACATGCTTGATCAAATTTGATTAGTGGCTCATTTTGGGTAATACGGGTCAGGGTCACGAGAATATGGCAAAAGCCAATAACTTGGTGATATTTGACAAAATATTGGCGACATATGGCCACAAAAATCGACTATAAATATTACGAAAACCAAAACACGTATTTGGAGCCAAATGAAAAGAATGCCTCCAAATTTGGCTATATCTAGCAAAAAATATTGTCTTTCAGAATGTAAAGAATTTTTTTATACATTCTTAAGAGGATTCGAGATCCATGGTTAAACCAATCAGAGTCGAGCTAAAAAAGTGATTTAGATCGATGTCCTTTCGTTGTAAAATTTAAAATAAAATAAAATTTATAAATATGCGCATAAAAACATTGTTTTCTTATTGATTGTTTTTCTAAATAATACTATTATAAACATGTTTTACAGTAATAATACAGAGTTAATGATACAGTGAAAATACTATATCGAGTTGAACACAAAGTTAATTTTGACCGAGCTAAGCTCGGTCTCCCCTGCTAGTTTTAAATTTATTGTACATAAAAAAGAGAATCAGTTAAGCGGTTAAAATAACATATTCCGAAGAAAATTTTGAAACACTAAAGAACATCCTTTAAATTAATTTTAATATTTCTAGAATTGTTAAAACTATTTCTAGGTTTTTAAATAAATCTTTGCTTGTCATATTTATTTATATATTGGTACACATTTGGATATGTTTTACAGTAATTTTAATCTAGTTTTTGTAGTTCCCCGTGATATTTTTCTGAGGAGGTTAATGCAATTGGAATAGTTCAATCTTAAATGTTATTTTAAATCTCGTTTCAACCAACAAACCCTATTTCTGCAGTTGAGTGAAAAGTCGATTCAACATTTCGACTCAGATTCGATTCTGGAAAATGAGCCGGAAAGATCATGAGCTTGAAAACAAGAAAAGAGACTGTATTTCTACAGCCTGATGCCGCCAGCGCCATCTTTTGGCCGAAATATGAACTATTTGAAGAAAGTGCGTATTTTAAAATTTATTGATATTCTAATAACAATACCGCAAACCGCGCATTTTTATCGCAAACCGTTTTTTTTTTTTTTTTTTTTTTTTTTTTTACTTACCCATCATACGTAGTATAGGGTAAGTCTTGCAATCGTTTTGAAAATCGAAAAAAAATTTTTGACGGATTTACACGTTTTAGATAGTGGAGATTCCGAAAAACATATTTTTAGAAAAAAAATTTTGCCGTCCGTCTGTCTGTCTGTCAGTCTGTCTGTCTGTAAACGCTCTATCTCCCGAACGAATTGAGATAGAGACTTGAAATTTTGTATGTAGTTAGTATGTAAGAATGGGACGAACCCTATTTCATATCAGCAACCTCGATTATCCGGAACTATTTTTTTCGGACTCTCGAAAAATTCGTTCTGATGAAAGGTATATAAAAATTTTCGAATTTTTTTGTTCTAAGGAATGGATGTAAAAGGCAATAAAATAACACACATTTTGCATACAGAACGAAGTTAATCGGATTATTAGTTGCCGAGATATTTGTAATCATGTTTTCCACATTCTTCGATTTTTCATGACCCTGTATTTCATTCAAATTTCAATTCAGAGGTATAGTTTAATTGGAAATGAGACGCCTAATCCGATGCAGTTAATTGTTAGTTAATAGAGTTATTATTTTTGGAGTTATAAGGATGTTTCTTTTACGCAGTTCGGTACTACTTGAGTATTTTGGCGTTTTATATAATTTGTCGATATCGGTAATCAGCAGTTCTTTAATAGAGCATTACTATGTATATTAACAATATTTAAATTTTGTTTATGAATTGCAATGCATTGTATAAATAGTTTTCACATGTTTTATTTTCATATACATATCCATGATGGGTAAGTATTACGGTGGCCCCCAACGACTAGGGTTTTTTTTTTTTTTTTTTTTTGTTATTTAATTTTTAAATAGGTCAGTCATTTACTGGACACCCTGTATATATGTATATATATATATATATATGTGTGTGTATATAGATATATGTGTGTGTGTATTTTTTTTTCAAATTTTCAGAATTAAAATAAAAATAAAAAAATTGAAAAATACATGTTCCAAATTCGAAATTATTATCTTTTAAGATTACTTAAAAATAATTTAAATAGGAGAAATGTGTGTAGTGAAAAATTCCATCATTTAGAAAAATGCATTTTTAGAACTCGTTTTTATTTTAACCATTGCTTTAAAGCTAAATTTTGAAAACAAACAAAAATATAAAAATTAATATTTCCTGTTCCAATTAAGATTTAAAAATCATTTTAAGTAGAAAAAAATAAAAAAAATTTTAAATTATAAATAAATAAATATTTATTTAATTATTTTATTATTTTTGTTTTTATTATTAGTTTTTTAATTTCAAGATTTTTTTTCTTTGTTCCGGATGCTCTTAAGAACTCTTTAAAATGGTCCGGCATACAAAAATCTTCAAATTTTCGAAAAGAATTTAATTGCACTAAAATATTTTGTGTTGTTTTTTTCTGTTTAAAATGACGCTTAAATTATGTTTTTATATTAATTAGACCAGAAAATATAATTTTTCTGGTTTTGGTTGTTTGCAAAATCCAGCCTTTAAGCAATGGCTGTCATGATAACGATTTCTTGTGAAAATGCGTTTTACTTCATGATGGGTTTTTTCCCCATTTCTCGCTAAAATTGTTATAATTCAGAAGCCGTTAAAGTGGTTCAAACTTGGAATATGCATTTTTCAATTGTTTTACTTTAATTTTGATTCAGCAAATTCGAAAAAAATATTTACATTTGAAAATATGATTTTTTAAAATAAAAATTGTATTTTTTTTTTCAAATTTTTATTTCATATTTTTTTTTCAAATTTTTATTTTATATATTTTTTAAATTTTTATTTAATCTAAACTTTATTACTATATTTTTATCTATCTTTAAAAATATGATTTTTTGACGAAAGTTGCATCATTTTTTTAATTTAAATATTTTAAATTTTTATTTAAATAAGTATTTTTTAAAATGCTGAATCAAAATTAAAAATTATCTGTTTCTGTTTATTTAAATGAGAAATAAAATAAATTCTACAAATAATATTTCGAAATATAACAATTTTAAATTAACCTTCTTTTTTTAATAAATTTTAAATTTTTTAGAAAATATTCTGAGTTTTATGATGTGATTTTGTATCCAAATAATATGCTTATAACCACTTCAAAAAATTTTAAAATTTTAACTCAATAAATTAAAATTATTTGAAGGTGAGTCCTGGACCCTCTTAATTAAAATATTTTGTTATTAAACTTAGCGAATATTTTTATTAGAAAATAATGATAAACGTTTGAAAGGATTATAATCATTCAAGAAATCATGCCATTTAGAAAATATTTTATAATGCATGACCGAATCCCAAAACTTTTTAGTTCTTCTGTTTTTATAATTGTTATTATCCTATGTATGACTAATTATAAAATTGCAAAATGTGCTATGCGCCGATTTTGACGAGAATTATATTGTTGACTGATATCGTCGTGGGCAGTAAAAATATCAATAGAACTACCCTTCGCAAATCAGCAGTTTTCGAGGTATTCGACAATTTATATCTCTAAATTTGTTTATTTATTATAATGTATGTATGGTGTATTTGTTATGTTGTGATTTTTTTTATTTTTGTTGCATAACCACCAATCAGTACAAATGTCCAACATCAACAAACACGTGCACAGAAAAAGAAACGATACTCTTACAAGGCCACCATTGGGAGCTATTTTTTAATTCATCTAGTTTTTTAATTTTCTGAAAAAAAAAATCTGTCACTTGTATTTCGACAAGATATGCCTACTGTTCATTCTAAACTGCTTATGTGCATTTTTAAACCTTGTAAAACTAATGTATGGTCCCTGTAAGGAATCTTTTCTTTTTTATATACATTTGGGACTTCCTGCGTGAGATAGAGTTTTTCACCTGTTTCTTGACTGTACAGATCAGTTTTTGAATCTAATGGACATTTTTTCTTTTTCTTTTTTTTTCTTTTTTTTACTTACCCATCATACGTAGTATAGGGTAAGTCTTGCAATCGCTTTGAAAATCGAAAAAAATATTTTGACGGATTTACACGTTTTTGACACTGGAGATGATTTCGAAAAACATATTTTTAGAAAAAAAATTTTGCCGTCCGTCTGTCTGTCTGTAAACGCTCTCTCTCCCGAACGAATTGAGATAGAGACTTGAAATTTTGTATGTACTTAGTATGTAAGAATGGGACGACGCCTATTTAATATCAGTAACCTCGATTATCCGGAACTATTTTTTTCGGACTCTCGAAAAATTCGTTCTGATGAAAGGTATATAAAATTTTCGAAATTTTTTATTTTAAGGAATGATCGTAAAAGGCAATAAAATAACACAAATTTTGCATAAAAAACAAAGTTGATCGAATTATTAGTAGCTGAGATATCTGTAATCCTGTTTCCCACATTCTTCGATTTTTCATGACCCTGTATTTTACTCAAATTTCAATTCAAGGTATATTTTAATCGGAAATGAGACGCTTAATCCGACGCAATAAAATGTTAGTTAATAAGATTATTATTTTTGGAGTTATAAGAATGTTTCTTTTTCGCAATTCAGTACTACTTGACTAGCTAGGCGTGTTGTATAATTTATTGAAAGAGATTCATCAGCAACTCATTAATACAGCATTACTATGCACAATAAAAATATAAACATACGTTTAAATTTTGTTTAGGAATTGCAATCCATTTTATAAATAGTTTTCACATGTATTATTTTCATATATTATATATGCATATGTATGATGGGTAAGTATTACGGTGGCCCCCAACGACTAGTTTCTATATGTAATGCTGTACATATAGAATTTCAAAATTGTTAATAATAATTGTAAAATAATGCAAAATTGTTTTTTTTATTCTTTTTAATCTTTTTTTCTATAGCTACCAGCCACATCTAAACATTCACATGGCTCCTATTGCATTGAAAAGCGATCCTATTTCTACACTGGATGTAAATTTTCCTACAGCTATTGAACCCATAAATATGACTACATTGTTTCCTTTGTTCAGCATTGTCCTTTGTTGTTCAAGAGTAATGCACTATAGAATTTAATTATTCAAAAATAGTGGTGCGAGTAGAACATAAAAAGCCGCCTCTGGTAGCTCTGCATTTGCAACTGATAACGTTTTATGTTTCATTCATCTACGAAATTCTATTCGTTTCTAACCTCTGTCTGTCTGTCAGTCCTAGAGTACGTACACAAAAACTATATAAGTCAGGGACTTCAAATTCTGTGTATTTACAACTGAATACATCGTGTCACATGACAAATCATAAAATTTTGAAAAAGTCTATTTTAATTAAATTAATTTTTTCAATATCATCCTGTCATTTTTGCGATCTAAATTTCAAAATAGAACCGTAATTTTAACATTTTTGGTGTAGCCATCGTGGCTTGGAGGTAAAGCATCTCGCTAGTAAAGAGAAGGCTCTTAGTTCTGTCTTCGATGCTGAAACTTGAAATTTTCATCCTAAAAATCATTTGATAAGAATGAGTTCGTTATTTTTGTGGCTAGTTTAAGGGTTTATATTATTAGGTTTCGTTCATCTGACATTTATAATGTTTTGTGAAATTCACTTTCTGTACTGTTTTAAAAACTATTGTACTTTATTAATGATTCAACATTTTAAATTTCGTTAAAACATTTTTTTTTTCGTTTTTTTTTCTTTTTTCTTTTTTAATATTGGATTTTTTTTTAAATTGGAATTTTGGATTTTATTTAAATAATTTGTTTTGAATGAAATAATTTTTTTAAACGAAATCCTCTGTGCGATCTGCGATCACACTTACCGATTTTTTTTCCCAAAAGTTATTTACTTAATTATTTATTGCGGTTTTAATTTTATTAAGATAATGAAGTTAACGAGAAGATTTTTAATAGCAAAAATGCATTGCAATGAATAAAGAAATTGTGTGACATAAATTGATGGATGGGTACACGACATTTTGGTCTCGACACTTCAGTTCCAGCGTTTCGGTGGCTGGTCATTTCGGTTTCCAGCCATTTCGGTTGCTTGCCATATTGGTACCCTTCATCTTATAACTCGGATTCCATTTGCCGCAAACCCGCCAAACGCTGCAAGTTCAACATTATTTGAACCTTTTTTTATTTTTTAGAATAACAATCAATAACAGAATAACAATTGTTGAGCTGTCTAAATTAGAGACCAGATGTTATGACATACAAGGTTATCTGGGCGAAAAATGCTCACCGGTTGTCGTGCCCAGTTAGCTTAAACGGTAAAATATTGGCCTTTTAAGCCAGGTACCTGGGTTCGATTCCCGGCCTGGGCAATTTTTCGCTCAGTTGGAAATATTTAATTCACATGACAACATAATTTTCTATAAAAGATTAAAACTAACGAAATTTCGGTGATTAGCGCAGTCAAAAATCATTTCAGAAATGGAGTTCTCAAATTCTCTTCAGGTTCTCTCTTCTCTTGAACCAAAATCTCCCTTTGGGTTCGAAGCGTCAAAAATTCGCTGGCTCGGAATCACATTCATAACTGCCATGATTTATCTATTTATTATTATTATTAATTTATAACGTGGAGAAGAATTTCGCTTTTTTGCATAATAATTTTTATGCAACAACATGGCAGATGTTGAGACATCTTTTGAAACATTGCGCAGTTTAAATAAAGACCATGTCCGACGTCACAGATTTTGGGTCAGAGAAAACAAGTTGGAAATTGCACGTGAACGTAGCGAATGAGGTGCGTTCGTACGATAACGAAGTTTTAAAAATAGTCAGATCTTGCTGATATAGTAGAGCGTACTCCGGATACAGTATAGTAGTCGAAATCTTTACGTTTCTGTAAATATGCTGGAAGTAATATTTTATTACACCTCAGCAACGTACATCTTATTCATAAAATGTGAAATAGTTGAATATAATTAAAACACGTACCAAACCATGTTTCCCCGTATAGCATTATATAGTGGAATACTTTTGTGCGGCCCTGTAATTTAATAATAAAAATTCTTTGCATCACAGATTGTACAGACTGCATATTTTAGTATATATTTCATAGATTCATGCCAATTCTATTATGTTCGAATAAGTGTAACATCATTAAAATGCATTTGAAACTTTTCCTCCATTGACCGAAATGTAACGGAATCCTTTTGATTGTCCCTGTAATTGATCTATGCATCCGATTTTCATAACATTTGAAATGAGTCGACAAAATTACGCAATAATTATATGTTTTAAATTTCAAACGATTAAAATGCATTTAAAACTTTTTTCCCTATTGACCGTAATGTAACGGAATCCTTTTGAATGTCCCTGTAATTGATCTATCCATCCGATTTTCATAAAATTTGAAATGACTCGACAAAATTATGTTATAATTATGTATTTTAAATTTCAAACGATTCGGTTGGGTAGTTTTTGTGTTGTTATATGCGGACAGACGGACGGACAGACAGACGGACAGACTTACAGACAGACGGACAGACAGACGGACGGACTGAGCGACAACAATAGGTGCTACGTATTTACATAATTACGAACGCACCTAAAAAGACTGAATACCATTAAGCAACAAGTAGCCCAAATTTCAATAATTTTGCAGCAGACTTTTTTAATTACGCAGTTTTACTGCATATTTGTGAGATTTTTCTTTTATTAAAAAATCTAAATTACGTTATGGTATATCAGCCGGAAAACCTGATTTACAGAAAAATACTGCAAACGACAATAATGTGTTTATTAGAACGTAAACTAGCCGTTTCCATATTGTCAATTATTTTTATCTGTTTATTTTTATTTATTTATTTATTTATTTATTTTCATATTTTAAGCGAAAAACACATTTATTTACCCACTGTCCTAGAACGATCATTTACATTAGTTAATTATATAAACAATTAATCATGGAAATAATTTTGAATTCCTGTTAATAAATACCTTTAATAAGACCAATTTAATTTTTGAAATTTTTTTTTAACAACATAACTGTCTACAACAGCAACTGCAAGGAATCAAAATGGCTAGCGACCGAAGTATCTCGGGATCGAAATGGCTGATTTGCGACGGGTAGTTCGATTGAGTTTTTTACTCCCACGACGAGATCTTTCCAACGATACCATTCTTGTCAAAATCAGCTCGTAATATTTCTTCCACTTCCCTAATAAATGTGGCACTTTTCATTGTAATTTTAGAAAACTTCACCTACCTGTGGGCCAATTTTACATTTGTTCGACGTGTGACAGGTACCATAGTCAACATATATGCGCCTTCTGCTCTTATAGTATGCGTCAGCTGGGTCACCTTTTGGATACGTGTGGAAGCTGCACCAGCTAGAGTGGCACTTAGCATAACGTCTCTTCTTACACTCTGTACCCAAGTAAGGTTGAAATTGAGCTTATTTTTTTGGTTACTTTTAGTGTCGCTTTTAATGTAAATAATTATGAATGAAAAAAAAAACATGCTTTTACTTATTTTTTAAAAAAATGGTAGAAATATGTGTAAAGGTGTTAGTTCATAGGCCCAGGTGATTTACCAAGAGAAGCACACACAAAAAAAAACTCCGAAAAGCGAGTTACCTTTTAGGACACATTTATTTAACTTGCGGTACGACAAAAGCAACTCCCCATAAGGGGAGGTGATTCTGAGAGAGCTCTAGTGAGCTACATGTTTCTCGTGTGAAAAGCAATCAGCGAAGTGACGATACAATGTCATAGCTCTTATCGCCAAAAGGGATCAGAAGTCTTCCATACAAAGAATTTTGGCGATATTTGATAAACCACACGTTCAGTATCATTGAGTACATTTGCGGTCTGGGAACCCCAGGATTATTTTCACATCTGCGAATATTTTATAGGGTTAAAGAAATATTTTAAGCTTGGGAAGTATCTGAGATAAGCAAATCATTACATACATTTGCCTTTTGCAGACAAAACTTTAAGTTATCCAGATGCGCAATTGAATAGAAAGAAAGCACAGTCAGGATAAACAGAGATAAAAGTATTTCTAGGTTTAAGCATTAATTGTGAGAATGAAAACAGGGTGTGTAAGGCAGATGTTAATAAAAATGTAACGGATAAGAGATTATGATGAACTAAGCCCAGAGCTTTCTTTATTTTGTTAATAAGTGCGATAACTATGGGCAGATGTTTTTTCACCGACACAACAGAAAATTTGTGAGAAAGGAAGTTCTATTATTATTTTATACAGAGAGCTCCAAAAGATGAAAAGTTTTTACTTCTAATAGTGGGAGGATGAAAGCTAGAACCTAACTATTAAATGTAGGATTAATTTAGCTAATGGGTTTAATAGTGAACAAAAGAATTTATTAAAGGGAAATAATTATTGCATTTATGAAGGGGAAAAGATATGTAGCGATAATCTCCGCTACATAACTCACCCCAGCCACCACAAAAAAAACTTTATACTTGTATTAAAGTTTTTTTTTTTTTAATACTATTATTGTCATTATTTTGAAGATACTGAAAGTGCCGTCTACCAAAATATATACAAAAACACATATCAACAACATACAAGTATATATATAAGTACTACAAAAATGATTGAATATGCTATTTGCTTGCAGCATATGTAAATAAAAACAATGGCCATATCTATCTTTATAATTATCATGACAGGGAGCTCCTTAATAGTTCAAACATGCCACAACATATTTACTTATATCGGATCCTTTATTTAATTTCTTTATTGTGGCGCTGGTACCAGCTGTTTATTTATTTTATTTTTGTCCTAGGCAAAAATTGAGAGAAGTATATTATTTATTTATTTGTGATCACCTGTTAGCTTAGTATTTGATAACTTCTCTTTAAATTGATCCTTTTTGAGATTAAATTGGCATAATTGCAAGCAAAAATATATTTATAAAACACAAAACACAAATAGTATATTTAAAACAAAATAAAAGAAAACTAACTAAAATAACATGTTCTAAAAATGATGTATGCTGTTAAAATGAAAATTTGTGCATAAGGCACAGGACTACTAAAAAAAAGAGATGCCACTGGCATGCCCATAAAAATGTTGTAGCCCTTATTCTTGTACAAACAGTACAAGTATTATGGCTTCGGTTTAAGACATTAGCCCTAGGGGGAGAGGGAATAGTGGACGAACCCATATTGCGTACAATATAAGTCCGCCCCGCTCCTCAGTAAAATCGCACTGATCTACGAAAGGAGCGCGCTTGGAAGTCACATAAAATTTAACATAAAAGAATTGGTAGGCCAATTCAAGGTAAAAATGTTTCGCAAGACAGGTGTGGCATGAAACCTTGGGGCATAATTTTGAACGGTTCACGACTTTTGGGGGATAAATTAGAAAAATAAAATAAAAGTATAAGATGAAATGTAATTCATCTCATAAATTAAATTGAAACAGTCAGTCCGGGTAAGGTAAACAAATCGTCAAGTTTAGGTGCTACTACAACTGGAATATTTCAAAAATGAGAATGTTACAAGGTTTTTTTTGTGTTTTTTTTTTTTTTTTTTTTTTTTTTGCATGGTACTATTTCACTGTCCAAAATAATTTGTAATTATTGTTGAACTACAATGATGAGATAAAATGCATGTAATGAAAATTAATTATTAGTGAAGTAAGTGACCTTCTTTTCATGTACTGCCACTACATAAAAAGAGGTAAGTGTAACAAGGGAATTTACATGTAGTGTAAAAATCCAAATAAATATGCAATGTAAATGTGACAAACAAAAAATGAACTAAGTGTCGTTTGAAGTACTGTAACATGTAAAGGGAATAAAACTAACCTTGAACAATTAAGATGAAATGGTTAAGTGTGAGCATGACAAACTGTAAAAAAAAAATGTCAACTGTTTTTTTTTTGTGTTAAGATGAGCCATTTAACAAAAACAAAACAAAAAAATGAACCGAAGATAATTTAACGGTAAGTGTGTTAAAAGAAAAAAAATATCCAAGATATTTGTGTGAATGAGGTTTTCAACTACCTAATTACAAAATAATTTTTATATTTAATGAGGGAAGGATTCATATCACATGACAAAAGTGTAAAAACGTAAACACATGTCATGACCGTGTTGTGTGTTATCATGAACGAGCTTGGAGAAAACAAGTGAACTTGGTGTACAATCCTCAACCCGAGAAATAAGAAAAAACAATGTAAGAACCACATGACCTGATATGTTGCACATGACCTAAAGTATATTCGTATGACCTAGTGTGTACCACATGACCTAGTGTATTGTACATGACTGAGTGTATATAGAAAAAAAACAAAAACGATGTGATGGTGTAAAAAAAAAACGCATGACCTTGTGCAAAAACACATGAAAAAAAATTGTGTGTAAAAGAAAACACATGACCGGGTATCTAATATACCTTGACCTAGAGGAAAACACATGACCTTGTGTAAAAACACATGAAAGAAAAAGGGGAAAAGGAATCACATGACCGGGTACCTAATATACCTTGACCGAGAGAGAAAAACACATGACCTTGTGTAAAAACACATGAAGGAAAAAAATGAGTGTAAAAGAAATCACATGACCTGGTATCTAATATACCTTGACCGAGAGAGAAATGCACATGACCTTGTGTAAAAACACATGAAAGAAAAATGTGTGTAAAAGAAATCGCATGACCTGGTATCTAATATACCTTGACTGAGAGAGAAATGCACATGACCTTGTTGAAAGAAAAAAAATATATATAACTCAAAGTTGAGGAAAGTAAAAATGTAATTGTACTGTCAAAAGTCCTTTTTAAAGTTAAAAGTTAATTGAGAACCCAAAAAAAATTGGACCATGAAAAATGTATTAAATGTGGAAAATGTAGCCTCTACACCAATAGAGTTGAAATATTATTAATGTTAACTGCATTCCTGTTACTGCATAAACAAAACATTAATGGAGAAGAAAGTGTGCTTGATTGAGTAAATATTTTTAAAATGATTGTGTACACCAACGCGAAACAATCAAAACCAAGTGAAAAACAAAATTGACGACCCGCATCAAAATTTTCACTCTTACCTTTTTTCTATTACTCAACCATCTGCGCGCTTGATAGCCGAATACAGAAAAATACAATGCATTTGTACACAAGATTAATGTGAAGAAACATTATTAAAATTTAAAGTGTAACAGGAAATGTGAGGGAACAAAATACTAAATGTTTTATAAAAAAACAAATCTGTCAAAATGTATAAAGAATGTATAAAAAGCGTAGTGAATTTATCCTGTAGTATGTAATGTGTGACCAGGAAAATTAAGTTAAAGAAAAAAAATATCATTTCTCATTTGAAATAGACTCAGTTGTATGAAGCGATTGTCTTTGTATGTTTATATATCTCTTGACAGCTGGGCAGTTATGAGAAAAAGCTGTATGTTGAATGTCAAAATGGGTATTACTTGATTCATTGCACCTCATGCAATTAATGCATTTTGGTGTGTTTACACAATTAGGATCTTTATGTGACATAGCACAGACAGGGCATATTATGTCATTAGGACATAATTTACTTAAATGAAAAAGACTCTGACATGTAAAACATCTTTTTATATCTATGTACCTTTTAAGAGTAAACTTTGTGGACTGAATAATAATATGTTTATGCTTAAGCAAAGTTTCCGCTAAGTGGGATGGCATTAGAAAAATCCAGTTAAATAAATTACAATGCTTTATTTTTATTTTGCTTTGAAATTGAATGGGAGGCGAAGAAGTATCAGTTAGCTTTGAAATAGCCAAAATAATGTCAGGTATGCTAAAATTTTCAGGCAAACGCATGATTACAACAGGGATAAAATTGGTACTATTTTTCTTAGGGGTACTGAAAATACTGGGATGAAAATTGTTACTGTCACCTAAATCATTAACCTGTTGATTACTAGAGAAAGAGGGGTTTGTATTGCAACTTTCATGTATTGTAGTGTGTGGAGATTTGATAATGAGGTTGTTATCTGTCTGTGTGGACATATTCTGAACAGATTTTAGACAAGTCGTATTAACCGAAGGAGTGTGTTCTTTGTGAGCATTTGATATGTGAGGTTTAGGTTTACTTTTTAGTTCCTGAGACAAGTCACGTACTCGTTCGAACAGTTTCTTATTTACCAAAAATAAATTTTCCTTATCATGTTTTACTTTAGTATATTCATCTTTGAGTCCCTGAAAGGTCTCTTTCAAAATATTGAGATCCCATTCAATTGTGAATTTAAGTTCCTTAAAATTGGAGACAAGTGTATCAGTGTTGTTTTGATTTTGTATTTGATTTTGAAATGCTGTGGCTTCAGCGATAATTGTGTCTGAAAACTTTGTTAAATTTTCCTCATAAAATTCAAGTAAAGGGGATATTGAAACTTGTGATTGTCCAAAAGTAGACCCAAATTTATTATCTCTCTCTGACAGTGTTTGGGATGTAGCTGAAGCTTGTTTTAACTCAATATTAGCCATAGCTGTTTACCCAAAAGCAAATGCACTAATCTAAATCAATTGAAAGCATTATAATTAAACTAGGTGCACCATAACAAATCTGACTGTTAACCACAGTATTAAAATTAATAATTTGGGGAAATAACAAAAAAATGCAAGTCCAAACCAAAAATTAAATTTTGCATTAGTCAGAGAGTAAACCCTGGTAAGTTACGAGTGAATCAAGACACATTTACTGAAGGGGGGGGGGGGTAAACAACATGTGAGCCTATACAACAAAACAAGCAAAAATGCATGCACAAAATAATACCCTTTTAAAAAAATGCAAACACAAAATTTCTTTTTTTTTTTTTTTAAACTTGTACTGGCTTCAAAATAAAGTAATTAACCATTCAAAAACACCAATGCCAAAATTCCCTTGTTTCTTGACAACCGAAAGTAAAAAAATCAAAGAAGGCTTGTTTAACAAGGTACTGGCATAGTTAATGGCAAAAATTTAGTAAAAACGAGAATGGGAATATCAAACTGCAATTAATTAAGGACAAGTAATGTCAGCGAAAAATTAATGCGCGAACACATAAAATAATAAAAATCTGTGATATTTAAGTATGCAACACATAAATACAAAAACAACATGCACTGAAAATAATAATACTTTTGAAGATTGAGCATGAAAAGAGAAGAATACTTTCAAAAGTTCACATTAAATACTAACATTTAAAATGTATTTTGTTTCCGTTACAACATATAAAATTTCAAAAATGCACTATATTTAAATTAAAAAAATCTTCTCTGTTCAAGCTGCTAAAAAGAATAAAGTAAACTAACTACAAATCATTTTTTTTAAGCAATAAAAGAAATGAACTGTTGCCGTGCACTCATGCAGATGTTCCACAACGTGAAATTTTGTTAATTTAATGTTTTTTTTTATCACCTTTTAAATGTTATTATTATTATTATTTTTTTCTTTTGCACAGCACATATTTTTAAGCAAAGCTTGTTTAGAAAGAGAATAAAACTGTAGGTACAACAATGGGTGCGACGACCCCTTATTGCCCCATTAAATGCTATTGTACTTAACTTAATAATTATGGACATCACACCATTTCCTGCACTAAATGTACCGAAAGTACTTTATCACTGTAATTTTTTGTTGCGAAAAGATTTAATATTTAATAAAGGTGCGTATGGGTGCGACGACCCGTAACGCATAAATTTTGTTATTTTTTTCTTTTTTTTAACAGGATGAATCCACTAATGCACACTGTTTACTATAAGATAATACGACACTATGGCACCGACTGGTAACACCAGTCACACTAATTTCACATAACCTTCAGCTTCAAGAGATGCGCTTGTTACACACGTTGCATATTTCACACAAAAAGTAGATTTACATCTATACGCAATTAAACAGGCCTGCACATCGATGAGCACATTCACAAACTTTTTTTTTCATTTTAGCATTCTCGAATGTTGACACACAGCATGATGATTCAGGGTTACAGTATGTTGCATATGGGCGAATGTTGGATATGGTGTTGCATGTGGGCTCTCACTAATATGTTGCACACCTCACTGGAACGTAGATGACGAAAGACACCACCACTAATTACTCTTTTGTGATTCACCATCACAACACTGCAAAAAAAACTTAGCCATATCACAACGGAGGGTAAAATGAAACACAGAATGCTGCAGTCCTGAGCCGAAAACACTTGACCCATATTCCGGCGAAACAACCAGCTGATAAATTGTGACCTTCATAGATATTGCAGAACCACAGGGAGAAAAAGAAAGAAGATAAAACATTTCTTGAGTGCGGGAGAAGTCATGAATGAATAATATAGACTGTCGCAAGTTTCGGTTCGGATGTAGGGGAAAACGTCACACTATGAAGTACAGACAGCCTTGGAACTTCGGGGAATGTTGCTTTAACAGTGCATTGATGTTTGATAGAGTCTTTTCTGTCGAAGATTTTAAGTATGATTTTTTTTAAACTCTCTGTGTGTGTGTGCGTTTTTTTTTTGACCGGAGAAAAAAAAGGCCAGATGCACCAGATTATAATATGTAAAGGTGTTAGTTCATAGGCCCAGGTGATTTACCAAGAGAAGCACACACAAAAAAAAACTCCGAAAAGCGAGTTACCTTTTAGGACACATTTATTTAACTTGCGGTACGACAAAAGCAACTCCCCATAAGGGGAGGTGATTCTGAGAGAGCTCTAGTGAGCTACATGTTTCTCGTGTGAAAAGCAATCAGCGAAGTGACGATACAATGTCATAGCTCTTATCGCCAAAAGGGATCAGAAGTCTTCCATACAAAGAATTTTGGCGATATTTGATAAACCACACGTTCAGTATCATTGAGTACATTTGCGGTCTGGGAACCCCAGGATTATTTTCACATCTGCGAATATTTTATAGGGTTAAAGAAATATTTTAAGCTTGGGAAGTATCTGAGATAAGCAAATCATTACATACATTTGCCTTTTGCAGACAAAACTTTAAGTTATCCAGATGCGCAATTGAATAGAAAGAAAGCACAGTCAGGATAAACAGAGATAAAAGTATTTCTAGGTTTAAGCATTAATTGTGAGAATGAAAACAGGGTGTGTAAGGCAGATGTTAATAAAAATGTAACGGATAAGAGATTATGATGAACTAAGCCCAGAGCTTTCTTTATTTTGTTAATAAGTGCGATAACTATGGGCAGATGTTTTTTCACCGACACAACAGAAAATTTGTGAGAAAGGAAGTTCTATTATTATTTTATACAGAGAGCTCCAAAAGATGAAAAGTTTTTACTTCTAATAGTGGGAGGATGAAAGCTAGAACCTAACTATTAAATGTAGGATTAATTTAGCTAATGGGTTTAATAGTGAACAAAAGAATTTATTAAAGGGAAATAATTATTGCATTTATGAAGGGGAAAAGATATGTAGCGATAATCTCCGCTACATAACTCACCCCAGCCACCACAAAAAAAACTTTATACTTGTATTAAAGTTTTTTTTTTTTTAATACTATTATTGTCATTATTTTGAAGATACTGAAAGTGCCGTCTACCAAAATATATACAAAAACACATATCAACAACATACAAGTATATATATAAGTACTACAAAAATGATTGAATATGCTATTTGCTTGCAGCATATGTAAATAAAAACAATGGCCATATCTATCTTTATAATTATCATGACAGGGAGCTCCTTAATAGTTCAAACATGCCACAACATATTTACTTATATCGGATCCTTTATTTAATTTCTTTATTGTGGCGCTGGTACCAGCTGTTTATTTATTTTATTTTTGTCCTAGGCAAAAATTGAGAGAAGTATATTATTTATTTATTTGTGATCACCTGTTAGCTTAGTATTTGATAACTTCTCTTTAAATTGATCCTTTTTGAGATTAAATTGGCATAATTGCAAGCAAAAATATATTTATAAAACACAAAACACAAATAGTATATTTAAAACAAAATAAAAGAAAACTAACTAAAATAACATGTTCTAAAAATGATGTATGCTGTTAAAATGAAAATTTGTGCATAAGGCACAGGACTACTAAAAAAAAGAGATGCCACTGGCATGCCCATAAAAATGTTGTAGCCCTTATTCTTGTACAAACAGTACAAGTATTATGGCTTCGGTTTAAGACATTAGCCCTAGGGGGAGAGGGAATAGTGGACGAACCCATATTGCGTACAATATAAGTCCGCCCCGCTCCTCAGTAAAATCGCACTGATCTACGAAAGGAGCGCGCTTGGAAGTCACATAAAATTTAACATAAAAGAATTGGTAGGCCAATTCAAGGTAAAAATGTTTCGCAAGACAGGTGTGGCATGAAACCTTGGGGCATAATTTTGAACGGTTCACGACTTTTGGGGGATAAATTAGAAAAATAAAATAAAAGTATAAGATGAAATGTAATTCATCTCATAAATTAAATTGAAACAGTCAGTCCGGGTAAGGTAAACAAATCGTCAAGTTTAGGTGCTACTACAACTGGAATATTTCAAAAATGAGAATGTTACAAGGTTTTTTTTGTGTTTTTTTTTTTTTTTTTTTTTTTTTTTTGCATGGTACTATTTCACTGTCCAAAATAATTTGTAATTATTGTTGAACTACAATGATGAGATAAAATGCATGTAATGAAAATTAATTATTAGTGAAGTAAGTGACCTTCTTTTCATGTACTGCCACTACATAAAAAGAGGTAAGTGTAACAAGGGAATTTACATGTAGTGTAAAAATCCAAATAAATATGCAATGTAAATGTGACAAACAAAAAATGAACTAAGTGTCGTTTGAAGTACTGTAACATGTAAAGGGAATAAAACTAACCTTGAACAATTAAGATGAAATGGTTAAGTGTGAGCATGACAAACTGTAAAAAAAAAAATGTCAACTGTTTTTTTTTTGTGTTAAGATGAGCCATTTAACAAAAACAAAACAAAAAAATGAACCGAAGATAATTTAACGGTAAGTGTGTTAAAAGAAAAAAAATATCCAAGATATTTGTGTGAATGAGGTTTTCAACTACCTAATTACAAAATAATTTTTATATTTAATGAGGGAAGGATTCATATCACATGACAAAAGTGTAAAAACGTAAACACATGTCATGACCGTGTTGTGTGTTATCATGAACGAGCTTGGAGAAAACAAGTGAACTTGGTGTACAATCCTCAACCCGAGAAATAAGAAAAAACAATGTAAGAACCACATGACCTGATATGTTGCACATGACCTAAAGTATATTCGTATGACCTAGTGTGTACCACATGACCTAGTGTATTGTACATGACTGAGTGTATATAGAAAAAAAACAAAAACGATGTGATGGTGTAAAAAAAAAACGCATGACCTTGTGCAAAAACACATGAAAAAAAATTGTGTGTAAAAGAAAACACATGACCGGGTATCTAATATACCTTGACCTAGAGGAAAACACATGACCTTGTGTAAAAACACATGAAAGAAAAAGGGGAAAAGGAATCACATGACCGGGTACCTAATATACCTTGACCGAGAGAGAAAAACACATGACCTTGTGTAAAAACACATGAAGGAAAAAAATGAGTGTAAAAGAAATCACATGACCTGGTATCTAATATACCTTGACCGAGAGAGAAATGCACATGACCTTGTGTAAAAACACATGAAAGAAAAATGTGTGTAAAAGAAATCGCATGACCTGGTATCTAATATACCTTGACTGAGAGAGAAATGCACATGACCTTGTTGAAAGAAAAAAAATATATATAACTCAAAGTTGAGGAAAGTAAAAATGTAATTGTACTGTCAAAAGTCCTTTTTAAAGTTAAAAGTTAATTGAGAACCCAAAAAAAATTGGACCATGAAAAATGTATTAAATGTGGAAAATGTAGCCTCTACACCAATAGAGTTGAAATATTATTAATGTTAACTGCATTCCTGTTACTGCATAAACAAAACATTAATGGAGAAGAAAGTGTGCTTGATTGAGTAAATATTTTTAAAATGATTGTGTACACCAACGCGAAACAATCAAAACCAAGTGAAAAACAAAATTGACGACCCGCATCAAAATTTTCACTCTTACCTTTTTTCTATTACTCAACCATCTGCGCGCTTGATAGCCGAATACAGAAAAATACAATGCATTTGTACACAAGATTAATGTGAAGAAACATTATTAAAATTTAAAGTGTAACAGGAAATGTGAGGGAACAAAATACTAAATGTTTTATAAAAAAACAAATCTGTCAAAATGTATAAAGAATGTATAAAAAGCGTAGTGAATTTATCCTGTAGTATGTAATGTGTGACCAGGAAAATTAAGTTAAAGAAAAAAAATATCATTTCTCATTTGAAATAGACTCAGTTGTATGAAGCGATTGTCTTTGTATGTTTATATATCTCTTGACAGCTGGGCAGTTATGAGAAAAAGCTGTATGTTGAATGTCAAAATGGGTATTACTTGATTCATTGCACCTCATGCAATTAATGCATTTTGGTGTGTTTACACAATTAGGATCTTTATGTGACATAGCACAGACAGGGCATATTATGTCATTAGGACATAATTTACTTAAATGAAAAAGACTCTGACATGTAAAACATCTTTTTATATCTATGTACCTTTTAAGAGTAAACTTTGTGGACTGAATAATAATATGTTTATGCTTAAGCAAAGTTTCCGCTAAGTGGGATGGCATTAGAAAAATCCAGTTAAATAAATTACAATGCTTTATTTTTATTTTGCTTTGAAATTGAATGGGAGGCGAAGAAGTATCAGTTAGCTTTGAAATAGCCAAAATAATGTCAGGTATGCTAAAATTTTCAGGCAAACGCATGATTACAACAGGGATAAAATTGGTACTATTTTTCTTAGGGGTACTGAAAATACTGGGATGAAAATTGTTACTGTCACCTAAATCATTAACCTGTTGATTACTAGAGAAAGAGGGGTTTGTATTGCAACTTTCATGTATTGTAGTGTGTGGAGATTTGATAATGAGGTTGTTATCTGTCTGTGTGGACATATTCTGAACAGATTTTAGACAAGTCGTATTAACCGAAGGAGTGTGTTCTTTGTGAGCATTTGATATGTGAGGTTTAGGTTTACTTTTTAGTTCCTGAGACAAGTCACGTACTCGTTCGAACAGTTTCTTATTTACCAAAAATAAATTTTCCTTATCATGTTTTACTTTAGTATATTCATCTTTGAGTCCCTGAAAGGTCTCTTTCAAAATATTGAGATCCCATTCAATTGTGAATTTAAGTTCCTTAAAATTGGAGACAAGTGTATCAGTGTTGTTTTGATTTTGTATTTGATTTTGAAATGCTGTGGCTTCAGCGATAATTGTGTCTGAAAACTTTGTTAAATTTTCCTCATAAAATTCAAGTAAAGGGGATATTGAAACTTGTGATTGTCCAAAAGTAGACCCAAATTTATTATCTCTCTCTGACAGTGTTTGGGATGTAGCTGAAGCTTGTTTTAACTCAATATTAGCCATAGCTGTTTACCCAAAAGCAAATGCACTAATCTAAATCAATTGAAAGCATTATAATTAAACTAGGTGCACCATAACAAATCTGACTGTTAACCACAGTATTAAAATTAATAATTTGGGGAAATAACAAAAAAATGCAAGTCCAAACCAAAAATTAAATTTTGCATTAGTCAGAGAGTAAACCCTGGTAAGTTACGAGTGAATCAAGACACATTTACTGAAGGGGGGGGGGGGGGTAAACAACATGTGAGCCTATACAACAAAACAAGCAAAAATGCATGCACAAAATAATACCCTTTTAAAAAAATGCAAACACAAAATTTCTTTTTTTTTTTTTTTAAACTTGTACTGGCTTCAAAATAAAGTAATTAACCATTCAAAAACACCAATGCCAAAATTCCCTTGTTTCTTGACAACCGAAAGTAAAAAAATCAAAGAAGGCTTGTTTAACAAGGTACTGGCATAGTTAATGGCAAAAATTTAGTAAAAACGAGAATGGGAATATCAAACTGCAATTAATTAAGGACAAGTAATGTCAGCGAAAAATTAATGCGCGAACACATAAAATAATAAAAATCTGTGATATTTAAGTATGCAACACATAAATACAAAAACAACATGCACTGAAAATAATAATACTTTTGAAGATTGAGCATGAAAAGAGAAGAATACTTTCAAAAGTTCACATTAAATACTAACATTTAAAATGTATTTTGTTTCCGTTACAACATATAAAATTTCAAAAATGCACTATATTTAAATTAAAAAAATCTTCTCTGTTCAAGCTGCTAAAAAGAATAAAGTAAACTAACTACAAATCATTTTTTTTAAGCAATAAAAGAAATGAACTGTTGCCGTGCACTCATGCAGATGTTCCACAACGTGAAATTTTGTTAATTTAATGTTTTTTTTTATCACCTTTTAAATGTTATTATTATTATTATTTTTTTCTTTTGCACAGCACATATTTTTAAGCAAAGCTTGTTTAGAAAGAGAATAAAACTGTAGGTACAACAATGGGTGCGACGACCCCTTATTGCCCCATTAAATGCTATTGTACTTAACTTAATAATTATGGACATCACACCATTTCCTGCACTAAATGTACCGAAAGTACTTTATCACTGTAATTTTTTGTTGCGAAAAGATTTAATATTTAATAAAGGTGCGTATGGGTGCGACGACCCGTAACGCATAAATTTTGTTATTTTTTTCTTTTTTTTAACAGGATGAATCCACTAATGCACACTGTTTACTATAAGATAATACGACACTATGGCACCGACTGGTAACACCAGTCACACTAATTTCACATAACCTTCAGCTTCAAGAGATGCGCTTGTTACACACGTTGCATATTTCACACAAAAAGTAGATTTACATCTATACGCAATTAAACAGGCCTGCACATCGATGAGCACATTCACAAACTTTTTTTTTCATTTTAGCATTCTCGAATGTTGACACACAGCATGATGATTCAGGGTTACAGTATGTTGCATATGGGCGAATGTTGGATATGGTGTTGCATGTGGGCTCTCACTAATATGTTGCACACCTCACTGGAACGTAGATGACGAAAGACACCACCACTAATTACTCTTTTGTGATTCACCATCACAACACTGCAAAAAAAACTTAGCCATATCACAACGGAGGGTAAAATGAAACACAGAATGCTGCAGTCCTGAGCCGAAAACACTTGACCCATATTCCGGCGAAACAACCAGCTGATAAATTGTGACCTTCATAGATATTGCAGAACCACAGGGAGAAAAAGAAAGAAGATAAAACATTTCTTGAGTGCGGGAGAAGTCATGAATGAATAATATAGACTGTCGCAAGTTTCGGTTCGGATGTAGGGGAAAACGTCACACTATGAAGTACAGACAGCCTTGGAACTTCGGGGAATGTTGCTTTAACAGTGCATTGATGTTTGATAGAGTCTTTTCTGTCGAAGATTTTAAGTATGATTTTTTTTAAACTCTCTGTGTGTGTGTGCGTTTTTTTTTTGACCGGAGAAAAAAAAGGCCAGATGCACCAGATTATAATATGTAAAGGTGTTAGTTCATAGGCCCAGGTGATTTACCAAGAGAAGCACACACAAAAAAAAACTCCGAAAAGCGAGTTACCTTTTAGGACACATTTATTTAACTTGCGGTACGACAAAAGCAACTCCCCATAAGGGGAGGTGATTCTGAGAGAGCTCTAGTGAGCTACATGTTTCTCGTGTGAAAAGCAATCAGCGAAGTGACGATACAATGTCATAGCTCTTATCGCCAAAAGGGATCAGAAGTCTTCCATACAAAGAATTTTGGCGATATTTGATAAACCACACGTTCAGTATCATTGAGTACATTTGCGGTCTGGGAACCCCAGGATTATTTTCACATCTGCGAATATTTTATAGGGTTAAAGAAATATTTTAAGCTTGGGAAGTATCTGAGATAAGCAAATCATTACATACATTTGCCTTTTGCAGACAAAACTTTAAGTTATCCAGATGCGCAATTGAATAGAAAGAAAGCACAGTCAGGATAAACAGAGATAAAAGTATTTCTAGGTTTAAGCATTAATTGTGAGAATGAAAACAGGGTGTGTAAGGCAGATGTTAATAAAAATGTAACGGATAAGAGATTATGATGAACTAAGCCCAGAGCTTTCTTTATTTTGTTAATAAGTGCGATAACTATGGGCAGATGTTTTTTCACCGACACAACAGAAAATTTGTGAGAAAGGAAGTTCTATTATTATTTTATACAGAGAGCTCCAAAAGATGAAAAGTTTTTACTTCTAATAGTGGGAGGATGAAAGCTAGAACCTAACTATTAAATGTAGGATTAATTTAGCTAATGGGTTTAATAGTGAACAAAAGAATTTATTAAAGGGAAATAATTATTGCATTTATGAAGGGGAAAAGATATGTAGCGATAATCTCCGCTACAATATGCATTGATTTAAATGCATCCAATAGCTCTCAATTTTGACCAGTTTGGAGATATTTCACCAAACAGAGCGGGAAATGTTTGAAAATACAGTCGAGTCTCTCTATAACGAAACTCCATACATCGAATTTCTCTATATAACGAATTTTTTGTAGGAACGGTCCCCTTTTCACATGATTAGATTAAAAACAGTGTCTATATAGCGAAATATCTATCTCCATATAACGAATTTTTTTATAAATTGGTCTAAATTTATTCAGTTTTAAAAAAACTTCGAAATCATATGAAATCAATTTTCCATCACTTATTTTTAATATATCGTTCAGTGCTGAGTTTTTATTATTATTATTATTATTATTATTATTATTATTATTATTACTTTTTTTCTTGTTCTTTATGTCCAACGAATTCATCCCACCTCCCACACACCTTTCAACATCCTTCTCAAAACAGAGTCAATTAGATTGTTTCACATATAAGAGAGGAATCAATGAAAGGCACATAAGAGAGGTCTTCAAATGGAGGAAAATGTTAACTACAATTTTTCATTATTTACTAAAATTTGAGCCTTTTTTTTTTTTTTTTTTTTTGAGAGCGTAACAGTTTTAAAATCAAAACAACAAAAAATTACAAATTTCTTCGTCTGAAATTAATGCAAGTCTTCCTTATTTGATTTTCATTAAGCTTTCAAATAAATGTTTGTTCTCTTTTTTGAAACTGCTTAAATAATTAAGAAATAAAATGTTAGGTTAATATTTACTTTTAAACATTTCAAATTCTTAATTAAAAACATCAAAAATAATATTTGTTCAAAATTTACACATTAAATACGATTTTTAACATCATTTTCTATACATCGAATTTCTCTATATAACGAATTTTTTACTGGAACGATGGATTTCGTTATATAGAGACCCGACTGTATATGAATTTTGATCAGTTTTGGTCAACTTTAAACATCTTAAACCTTTTAATCCCTTAACTGGTTTGCCCGAACGGTGTTCGGGCAAGACGAATTTGTTTATTGCATCATTTAAAGCTTTTTGACACCACTATTATTTTTAAGAAAATTTTCATACTATTGAAAGGCGGAAATGTTACGACTAAATTTTAGGAATAATTCACTTAAATAATAGTGGTGTGAATCCGCTATTTTCAATTTATTGAAAGGAAAAGAATTAACTAGTTAAGGGGTTAAGAAGGATCTGATTATTCCTTTGGGTAGGGGAAAGTGGGGATACTTGAGCTACCCCTATTATTTCTACTGTTGGTTAATTTTTCTTTCTAAAACTGGCAATATGGTAACATACTTATCGTTCTGAACATGTAAAAAAGAATTCACGTACCTTGGTACCATTTTGAAAGTATGGTGATTAATAGTTGTTTTTCCCTATCTAAAGTAAATATTTAGGTGCATGTTTTTTTATTTTTTTTGTTATCAAAGTTTCGTTTAAAGTTGCAACAATATATATAAATTTAATAAGTATAATCTCAATTCTATTTTGAATCTAAAATAGCTCAAATAACTGCATGCGTTACTTAGTAAAACTCTGATAAATAAAAATAGTGCTAATGGGGATGCTTGAGCCAGTGAGATTGGGGATACTTGAGCCATGGCTCAACCATCCCCAATAGGAAATTAGATATGGGTAAAATAAACAAAAAATAAAATTGCGTCCTTATATTCACTAATAGATTTTTTTCTGGATAAAAGGGAGCATAATTTTTTTTTTCGTAAAAAAATAATGACTAAGAAAAAAAATGTTTAAAAATTTATTTTTTTAAATGAAAATATCCATTTTATTTTTCATTTTGACTAACAAAATAGCCTGTCTAGATAAATGTAAAATAAATCTAATACTTTAATTAGTTAGGTCCAACATATTAAATATTCATTTTTGAATATAATATATTAAAATTAATATTTTATATTGAAATTGTAACCTCTGTTACTGTAACTTTTTTTAAAATCAAAGAAATGACTTCTATTGTCCCCAACAGAGGGCACTACTGAGTTCTACGTAGGTAAAAGAAAAAAGATGTGTGGTTTTACAACCATTCAGAATTTGTTCTTCATACATGTTGCCAAAGAGCTGAAACATCTGAATTCTAATCTCAATTGGTTTTGAAGGACTTTATGCATCATAATTTATCATTCTGTAAAATATTTGTGCAGAAATAAAGCGAAAAAAATTACTTTTGTATGTTTTTTTCCGTACTGGCTCAAGTATCCCCTGCATGGGGATACTTGAGCCACAGTGTAAAATAAAAAGTAAAAATTAATTACACATAGAAAAATAGTTCAAAATTAATTTAAAGTGGTGTTCATTTGAAGAAAAATTATCAATTTTTCATTTTCAATATTTTATTTTGTTCTAAAAAATTATAAAAAATTTAAATTTAAAAAGTGGCTTAAGTGTTCTCATCTTCCTCTACTTCCTAAAAAAAGAAGGGGGCAAAACAACTAATCCGCATGCCCTGCATTTGTTAAACCCTTGCAATAAGCAGGCAGCGGGAACCCCGATCAGATCATCTAGATCAGTGGGACTCAAACTATGGATCGCGGCGGCTATTTTAATGGGTCGCAGAAACAATCGAGGTTTGTCGCAAAAATATATTTTGTATTTCATTTGTTAAAAAGAATGATAGTTTAAACAGCAAATATTTCAAGGGAAAGTCCTTAATTTCCATATAAAAAATATACGATCAGACTATCCAGAAACATTTAAGTGAGCTTTGAATTCCTTGATAGAGTTCAACACAACATACTCGTGTAAACATGCTTTTTGTACTTGGCTTGAAAAACAAGTATAGAAAAAACTGTGCATTGAAAGTGAATTAAGGTTGAAAATAACAAGTTTTAATCCTGATACAGATGCTTTCATTGGCAGCAGAAAACGCACTGATTATAAAGTTATGTTTTGATAGTAATCAAATGTATTTTTAATTGTATTTCTAGTTTGTGTGTTGTGTTTATTATTACTCCATTTACACACATTGGAATTACAAATTGTTGTTTTTGTTGATAGTCTCAAAGGTGCCAAGTATTACGATTGATTAGTAATTTTTGACGGATGTGCAACAAAAGTTATGGTGTTACAAGCATCGATTAAAAATTATGTGAAAAAACGGGAATTTCGTTATATAATCGTGGAAAAAATACGAAATTACGTCAAAAAATTGTTTTAAAATGCTCAAATTTCGTCAAAAAATTCCAAAAAGCGTATAAATTAAGGAAACCCCACTAAAAATAATCTTAAAATTATCTGAAGAAATCGCCACTTTCTACAAAAATTCTACAGAAATTTGAAGAGAATTTGCAGACTTAGCTTTATCTTTAAAATATCTGCAGAATTTTTAAAGATATTCTTAAAAATATCTGCATAATGGGCCAAAAAACTTCGGATTTCCCACAGATTTTGAGCCAAAAAGCTATAGATTTTCTACAGATTTTTTTTAGTGGGGAAGCATGCAAATTTCGCCAAAGTATAAAAAAATGCGCTAATTTCGTCAAAAGCTCACTAAAAAGCAGGAAGTTCGTTAAAAAGTCAAAAAGCGCAAATTTAGTCAAAAGATCGAGGAAAAGCGCAAATTTAGCTCAAAAGATCGCGTAAAAAACATGAATTTTATCCAAAGTTTGCGTAAAAAATGCGAATTTTTACAAAGGTTCACATTAAATCGAGAATTTAATCAAAGATCAGTAAAAAAGCACGAATTTAGTCAAAAGATCGAAAAAAACGCGCAAATATTGTCAAAAGATTGCAAGAAACATAAAAATTTCGTCAAAAGATTGCGAAAAAACGCACAAATGTCATTAAAAGATCGCTAAAAAGCGCGAATTTCGTCAAGTGCTGTAAAAGCGAAGTAACCAACTTTTGAAAATTTGGGATTACTTCCCACTCCCTTCCTTCCAAATTCTGGTTACTGGTAACTTTTATTGAAACTTAGCACCCCTGTTGTGTATCCTTCGCCAGAAAATTTGCCTTTTTTATAGGATAGGATAGCCGAAGCCTTATACAGGTCATACAACAATTTCTATACTGATATACAGTATTATATTAGGAAGGTCGCAAATTTTTTTTTTACTTAAAGGTGGGTAACGTACCAATAAAGCTTGGGAACCGCTGATCTAGATGAATGTTAAATAATAATATATTAAAGGAAAATTTGTTCATAATTTTGAGTAATAATAAATAAATAAACTAAACTTTTTTTAATGTAAGAAAAGAGCATATGTCTATTTTTTAAAGGATGTTGCACATACAAAAACTTCTGCCATTAAATAAGGGTTCTTTTTCTACAACTTCGCAGAATTTCAAAATGGCATGAGCATCCAGTTTTTCAACCATAAAAAAAGAAGAAAATCTTACAAAACAAACTGAAGTCTAATTAGTGTTAGAAGTAAAACAAATACTTTTATTTTATAATAAAATATAATTTTAATATAGATTTATACATAAAATAGACTGCATTTTTCCTTTTTGAGGTGTTTCATAATGATATAAACATTGGCAAAAAATATAGATTAATAGCTAGTGTATGCACCCGAACATTTAATTAATATAAAAACATGATCAGACATGGAGTTGACCAAGCTGCTTTATAGACTTTGATCGATTTTATGCCATTGGAAGAAGATAGCAACTTTTAATCCTGAAAATTTGGCATGTTGTTTTCCATTTGCGTAAACAGCTCTGTCCAGTAGGCCTCGTACATCTTCTTTTCGATTTAAATCAGAATTAACAGATGCCCATTGAATTTCATGTACATCATTATTAAGAAACCATTTTTATGTGCTGTTTGCAGTGTGGATGGATGCATTATATTGTTAGAACATCCATAAAAATCCGCCAGTTTCCTCAGCAAATGGTAGCAAGCTGATCTTAACACGAAATCCAAATGCACCCTCAATCCATTAATGAACCTCCACCCTGCTGCCGTTTTGAAAACGTTTTTGGTTTCTTGCGCAAATTGTGCCAACAATAAGATAAACTGTCCACAACATGCAAATTGAATTTTTTTTTTACCGGAAAATATTACTTTTTCATATTCTAATTTCAGGAGATTTGGTCTTTTGTTCAATCTGTTCATTTCTGCGGATGCATTTTAGTCATACGTGGTAAGAACATCTGTTTTTAGGTCGTTCGTAATTATGTAAATACGTAGCACCTATTGTTGTCGCTCAGTCCGTCCGTCTGTCCGCATATAACAACGAAAAAACTACCCAACCGAATCGTTTGAAATTTAAAATACATAATTATAACATAATTTTGTCGAGTTATTTCAAATTTTATGGAAATCGGATGGATAGATCAATTACAGGGACAATCAAAAGGATTCCGTTACATTACGGTCAATGGGGAAAAAAGTTTCAAATGCATTTTAATCGTTTGAAATTTAAAACATATAATTATTGCGTAATTTTGTCGAGTCTTTTCAAATGTTATGAAAATCGGATGCATAGATCAATTACAGGGACAATCAAAAGGATTCCGTTACATTACGGTCAATGGGGAAAAAAGTTTCAAATGCATTTTAATCGTTTGAAATTTAAAACATATAATTATTGCGCAATTTTGTCGAGTCATTTCAAATGTTATGAAAATCGGATGCATAGATCATTTACAGGGATAATCAAAGGAATTCCATTACATTACGGTCAATGGGAAAAAAGTTTCAAATGCATTAATATGATGTTACACTCATTCGAACATAATAGAATTGGCATGAATCTATGAAATATATACCAAAATATGCATTCTGTACAATCTGTGATGCAAAGAATTTTTATTATTAAGTTACAGGGCCACACAAAAGTATTCCACTACATAATGCTATACGGGGAAACATTGTTTGGGGCGTGTTTTAATTATATTCAACTATTTCACATTTTATGAATAACATATACGTTGCTGAGGTGTAATAAAAATTACTTCCTGCATATTTACAGAAACACAAAGATTTCGACTACTATACTGTATCCGAAGTACGCTCTACTATATCAGCAAGATCTGAATATTTTTAAAACTTCGTTATCGTACGAACGCACCTCATTTGCTACGTTCACGTACAATTTCCAACTTGTTTGTACTGTATCGTCTTAGACCTCTTGACTACTCTGAACAAGGTAACTTTCGATCCTGTTATCAGGGGATGCATTAGAAGTTCGCCTAAAGATATTTTCTCAATGTTCTGTACTTTTTATAATGGCTCTTTTTAGGTGCGTTCGTAATTATGTAAATACGTAGCACCTATTGTTGTCGCTCAGTCCGTCCGTCTGTCCGTCTGTCTGTCCGTCCGTCTGTCTGTCTGTCTGTCTGTCCGTCTGTCTGTCCGCATATAACAACCCAAAAACTACCCAACCGAATCGTTTGAAATTTAAAATACATTATTATAACATAATTTTGTCGAGTCATTTTAAATTTTATGAAAATCGGATGGATAGATCAATTACAGGGACAATCAAAAGGATTTCGTTCCATTACGGTCAATGGGTAAAAAAATTCAAATGCATTTTAATCGTTTGAAATTTTTAATACATAATTATGGAGATTCTTCTTATAAAAGTTCTTTCGAACACATAAGTAAATAAACTCGGAGGTAAATTAAATTCTGACACCGTTTTTAAACTTTTAAATGACTTATATTAAACGTTAATATTTACAAAAAAGATATTTACATATTAATATTTACAATTCGAACATTCAAAAGGAAACTTTAATTAAAACATCTTAATCGCGTCATCTTAATCAACATTCTTCTAAAGTCAACACCAACTCTCTCCCTACATTCCATCCCACGATCTCTTCCGTTCATTTCTTTTTTCTTCGGCTTTTCGTCTGAATGGAGTTTTTTCAGAAAATCGTCTGCTTTCTAAAGACCTTTTCTATCAGAGTTGCGATATGAAGAACCTTATAAGACATGATACTTGGCTGTCGGAGAAAGAATCGCTCCCACAACGGCCGTCCTGACTAGGCTTTCGTCCTCGAATGCTCGTCCCTTTGGAGGCAGCAGCAGTTGGATCATCTGAAAAGATAAAGAAAAAAAAACACAGCAGCATCCAAAGTCTTAATTGAAAAAAAGAAGTCATTATTCAAATTGTTTATCAAAGCTTAGATTATTTCTTGAAAAAATTCATATATATTTTTTTTTCGCGTCTTTTCGTCTTCTCTTTCTTACGTCCTTTCATCTTCTTTTATCTTACGTCTTTTCGTCTTCTTCTTTCATACGTCTTTTCATCTTCTATTACCTTACGTCTTTTCGTCTTTTCTTTCTTACGTCTTCCGTCTTCTTTTATCTTACGTCTTTTCGTCTTCTTTCATACGTCTTTTCATCTTCTTTTACCTTACGTCTTTTCGTCTTTTCGAGAATAAAGTTAAAATTCTATTAGTTGTCAGTCCAGAGGTTTGTCATAGTTGGTATAGTGTCACAATCGGTGAAATTCTTTTTTTTTTTTTTCTCAAGCTTCGTCCGTCCACGGCTTCATGTACTCTGCACATGTACGGGTGAACATGGGTCCTTCGTTGAATCCAAGTTTCTTTACATCGTAGGTGTCATTATTTTTTACTTTTATGTCTTTGTACGGACCTAAATATTTTGGTTTTAACTTCAAACCTGGACCTTGTTGTGTGCGTTTTATAGCAACCACATCATTAATCTTAAATTTGTTAGCTTTCTTTCGTCTGAGGTTGTAAGTTTTACGGTTCTCTTCTTGGACTTTTAAAATCTGTTTTTTAGCATTTTTTCTCATATCTTCGCGATTATTTGTAAAATCAGATTGTATTTCAGCATTCAGAAGACTAGTAATTTCAATGTTATTTTTTAGTTTCATTTTAGTACCAAACATCAATTCAAAAGGAGTTGTGCTTATACTTCTCTGAAAAGTCGAATTTATCACCTGTTGGACGTTGCTTACATGTGTATACCATTTTTTAGGATTATCGACAGACAATTTAGACAGAACAGATATTATGACAGAATTTAGACGCTCAACTTGGCCGTTAGACCTGGGTAATCCAGTGGTAATCGGGATATGTTTAATATTTTCATTGATGCAATAATCTTCAAAAGCTTTAGAGGTAAATGCAGGACCTTTATCTGATATAATTCGAACTGGATTTCCAAAGATAGATTTTTGGATTTCTAATTTAGAAATTACTTCGGCAGCATCGGTAGATTTTGTGGGATACAACGAAACAAATTTTGTGAATGCGTCAATGGCCGAAAGGATATGTTTGTAATTTTTATTAGTGCTTTCTAATGGACCTAAGTGATCAACATGGTACGTATGTAATGGAGTTTCTTCTTTTCTATTGGGTGAAGTAAGCCTTCTTGTTTACCACATTTTCTATTAACTAAAATACAGGGAACACAATTTGCTATACATTTTTCAATTTTTTGTTTAACTTTAGGGATGTAAAAATCATTTTCTAAACTTTTCTCTGTTCTTGCAACTGCGTAATGACCTTTTTCGTGAGCGGCCTTGATTATATTCATTTGCATGTCTTCCGGTACAACTAATAAATCATTACCATTAACACATTTATAAAGAACATCATTTTTAACTAGATAATCATCATAAGATTTCACCTTTAGGATTTCTTTTATTGTTTTAATATGGTCATCGGTTTCTTGAGCTTGGATAATTTTTAAAGTTAAGCTATCTTGGATTACCATACAAATAGGATACCTACTTAATGCATCGACATGTCTCATACTGCTACCCTGTCTATGTTCAATAACATAATCAAAATCGGATAACATTATTGCCCATCTAGCTATTTTTGTACTCATTTCTTTTTTATCCATAGTCATTTTAAATGCATTACAATCGGTTACAATTTTAAATGGGATACCTAGCACATATACTCTAAACTTTTTCAGGGCTTCAATTACAGCTAAAACTTCTAATTCGTAACTAGTGTACTTCCGTTCAGCTTCGGTGTTTTTTTTACTTGCGAAATAAACTGGATGAAATTGATTATCTACTGGAGATTGTTGCATTAAAACAGCTCCATAGCCATCAATACTGGCATCACAATGGATTTCGGTCGCACTTTTGGGATTGTAAATTAAAAGTATTGGTTCTGACGACAAAATACGTTTGAGTTCATTAAAAGCTCTTTGTTCTTCTATATCGAATTTAAATTTTGAATCTTTTCTTAGCAGGTCACTTAACGGTTTAGCTATAACCGAATAATTTCTTATAAATTTTCGAAAGTATCCTGTCAATCCTAAATAACTTTGAACATCTTTGGTACACTTTGGTTCAGGAAAATTTATTACTGCTTTAGTCTTCAGTGGAGAGGGATACAATTTACCATTTATGATTCTATACCCCAAGAAATCAATTTCACGCTTCAAAAAATTGCATTTTTTAAGATTTAATTCTAATCCATATTCCGATGCAGTTTCGAGTACAAGTTTTAATTTTTCTAGACCTTCAGCTTCGTTTTTAGCAGGTATTATTAAATCATCCATATAAATGACAACAATGTGATCTTTTAATAGGTTTCGAAATACATTATAAATATACTTTTGAAAAACACTAGGGCTATTGGTCAACCCGAATGGACATTTCAAAAATTCGTATTGTGCTTCATGAGTAACAAACGAGGTGTATTTCCGCGAGTCTTCTTCAACATCTACATGAAAGAAACCGTTTTTCAAATCTATGGTGGTAAATACTTCGGCAGAATGTAATTGGTCTATTACATCATCAATAACTGGCAAGGGGAAATGCTCACGTACTGTATTTTTGTTAAGACATCTGTAATCAACACAAAGTCTCATTGTGTTATCTTTTTTCTTGACTAACACAACCGGCGAAAAAAAATTAGAAGAACTTTCTCGAATTATTCCCTGAGCTAGCCACTCCTCAATTTGGTTTTCGACTATTTTTTTCTCGCATGGCGGTAATCTTCGAGGAGAAGAACAAACTGGGATTTCGTCAGTTAAATTAATTTTCATTTTAACATCTACTGTTTTAGTTTTAATTGGTACATAATTTCCAATTAAAGAGTATAACTCTGAACGTAATTTTTTGTCAGCAATGTGAGTTAAATCAATTTTAGGCTCATCCAAAACATTTACAATATTAACTAAAAAGTCATTAGACTGAACTTCAGCTTTAAACAGTTTCACTTTATTCTCAAAAATAGTTAATGTACCTTGATGAATAACATCAGTGCCAATAATTAAATCGAAATTAATGCAACTGTCCTTAACGACAAAAATAGTAACTTTAAATTTTGAACCATCTACTTCGATTTCTGAATTGAAACAACCTTCTGGTTTAATTGAGGCTTTTCCTAGACCGGTCAAAGAGATACTCGTAGGTTTTAATTCTACAAAGTTCTTCAAATTATCATAAATACTTTTCTTTAACAAAGTCTTTTGGCTACCAGTATCTATTAAAGAGATTAAACGCAAAGAATAAAGCTTTATCTCTTTCAGAATTAAATCTTGGGATGTAATAATGTTTACTTGTGACTGAGCATTTTTAGCACTTGTATCTTTAGATTTATTACATTGAAATGATTTATGACCATAAGCGTTACAAGCAAAACAAAGCGGCCCTTTATCTTTATTTACACAGTTAATACTCTTATGATTATTCCCGCCACAATTAAAACAACGCATATTTGGTTTTACAGGCTTAAATTTGTTCTTAACTTCAACTTCGGATGTAATTTTAGGCTTAGCTCCTTCATATTTATGAAATTTTGCATTTTCATACTCCGATCTTATTTTTTCATAAATCTTTAATTTTTGTTTAAATTCAGCAATATTGGGACAACCATACAAAAAAGATTTTTTAGAAATGGGGTCATTAATTCCATTTATTACATACTGAATAAGGGCAGAATCTTCAATATTGCCTTTTGAGCATAATTGTTTCATATTTAAAAAATATTCATCTAACGATTCATGTGGTCTAATTTTTCTTTTGGACAGCAATTCGTGTAATTCAGCTGAATTGCACGTTTGACCAAATTCAGATATGAGTAGGGCTTTTAATTTAGACCACGAATTAATATTTGTTTCACTTTCAAGAAATAATTTTGCTTTGCCTGTCATACGGCGTTTAGCCAAAATCAATTTGTGCAAATCACTAACGTTAAATAATGAAACAATATCTTCAAAATCGGCAATCCATTTATTAATATTTTGTACTTGAGTACCTTCAAACATTGTAATCATACTTTCAATATCATTAATAGAAATGCTTGGTTTAATAACATAATCAGGAATTAGAATTTTCTGATTTTCATTACTTTCACAATTAGAACTACCAGAATCATTTCTCATATTATTCTCAAAAACAGTTGAAATATTTTTAGTTTTATCTTGTAAATCATCATTAAATTCATCAACACTTTCGTCATCACTAAGAGTACCTACATCGGCTATCATATTAATTTTTAAAATATTAAAATCACATAAACTAGAAATTATTCTGGCAGCAATTTCATCAAAAGTTCCCGAATTATTTATACACAAAACATTGCAAATGGTAATTAAGTCGTTAACAGAAAAATTATCTTTAATTTCTTTGAATTTAGTTTGATATTCATCGGAATCTACTTCAAACGTAAACCCAGTAAAATTCCGAATTCTACGTCGATTATTTCTGTCACCGATTTCTCCAAAAATTAATTTGTGCAATATCTTAATACTAGCTGATTTTTCAGTTTTCAAAGAAAACTCTAATTCCTTTAAATCAACTAATTTTTCCATTATTGAAAAGAAAAATGAAATAATAAACTCACTTCATAATCAGATGCTCAGCTTCACACATTTAAACAGCATTGTTGTCGCAGTATCCAACAGCTTCATATCATTAAACATATCAACCATACAAAAAAGATTTCCTCATAATAATTTCCAGCAAGGATTCCATCACAATTCTAAATAATAACGGCTTCCAGATTATTTAAAGTATATATATATTTCTTCTCTGTGGGTGCTCGTTTATCCCACTTCTGACACCAAAATTTATGGAGATTCTTCTTATAAAAGTTCTTTCGAACACATAAGTAAATAAACTCGGAGGTAAATTAAATTCTGACACCGTTTTTAAACTTTTAAATGACTTATATTAAACGTTAATATTTACAAAAAAGATATTTACATATTAATATTTACAATTCGAACATTCAAAAGGAAACTTTAATTAAAACATCTTAATCGCGTCATCTTAATCAACATTCTTCTAAAGTCAACACCAACTCTCTCCCAACATTCCATCCCACGATCTCTTCCGTTCATTTCCTTTTTCTTCGGCTTTTCGTCTGAATGGAGTTTTTTCAGAAAATCGTCTGCTTTCTAAAGACCTTTTCTATCAGAGTTGCGATATGAAGAACCTTATAAGACATGATACTTGGCTGTTGGAGAAAGAATCGCTCCCACATAATTATTACATAATTTTGTCGAGTTATTTCAAATTTTAAGAAAATCGGATGCATAGATCAATTACAGGGACAATCAAAAGTATTCCGTTACATTACAGTTAATGGGGAAAAATGTTTCAAATGCATTTTAATGGTGTTACACTCATTCGAACGTAATACAATTGATATGCATCTATAAAGTAGATATTATAATATACATTTTGTATAATCTGTGGTGCAAAGAATATTTGTTCTTGAATTACAAGTCCACACAAAAGTATTCCATTGCATAATGGTATAGGGCGAACATTGTTTGGTGCGCATTTTAATTGTAATTATTTACAGTTTTATGAGATTGATATATGACAGTGATATTTTTAAAACTACGTTATCGTACGAACGCACCTCATTTGCTACGCTTCACGTGCAATTTCTAACTTTTTTCCTTTTGGACAGCATTGGTGGATGTACTGGAAACTTCTTTGCTTCATATTTCTTTATTAATCGAAGAAAATTGAATTTTACTCCTGGAGATCTTATTATTATTTTTGCGATAGGTCTGGCCAAAAATTCTTGACTTTTAAAAGCCACAATTTTCTCTTTCTCAAAAGCGCTTTTACGATCCATACTTATAGAATTCACTTTGCGATCAGATTTGGAAATTTCCTAGTCTGCGATGTATCTTTATATGTTAAATTAATTTTGCTTTTTTTCAGTTTCTTCCTCTCGGAGTGGCGTTCAATATTTCTGTACAGTTTCCATTCTCGTTTAGTGATGATTTCGATCATTGTTCATATCATTTTGCAACACCCCTTTTTTAGATAATTCATATTTTCAGTGAATTTTGAAATTTAAAATTTCTTTTTCAGGCTAGGTATTATATAAAATTGCTGAATTTGTGTCGATAATGGAGTTTTCTGATATTTATTTATGAGTTTATGCCACGATATCACAAAATTACTAGGTGTTCATATCATTATGAAACCCAATGTATCTTTATATGAAATTTGACAAACTCTCAAGGATAAAATTTATAATTGTACATTCTCTTATCTTTTGCGTTATTTGTGTAATTAAAGTTTACAAGTTAATAAATTATTTATTTTTTATAGGTCACCCAATGTAAATCGCAGCTTCCACCGGTGAATTATCTTACAGCTATGGATATATGGCTGTTTGCTTGCATTCTAATGGTTTTCTCAACATTATTGGAGTTTGCAATTAGCTACAACAACTACATGAAATTCCGATATTTCACGAAAAAAGACGTAAGTTTTAATTTTAACTCTCTCCCTCTACCCAATTATAGAAATATAAAAGGCCATTTTGTGAACTTTTAAATTCTAAATTATGCAGAACAAAGTGTTTAAAGTAATACTTTTAACCCTTTATGTACCACGGTATTTTATAAGTGGCATGAAAGAAAACTTGTTCTGAAATTAATTTAATTTCTTAAGAAGTTCATTTTTTTACATCATACACTAAAAATAGAGACCACACTCCCCTTTTACCATACAGAAATATTTGCTTTGTACTACAGTAAACTTCGGATTATTCGTCACTCTATTGATCTTCACTCTGGGTTAACCGCCATTTATCTCTCCCTTTTTTCTTTTTTTTTTTCTTTTTTGAAATTAAAAATGAATTTTTAGGAACATACGCAGATTTATTACACATATAATAAAGAACATGTTCAATGAAATGAAATAAAATAAAATAAATCTCTATTTTAAATATGAAAGAAAAGGCTTTAGTATTTTTTACGGAATTTTTAATGTTTTGCCACTGGATTTCAAAATCACAAATTTGTGGCTTATTAAATCGAGAAGGTGCTCCGATTAAATAAGGCAAATTTTTCAGTAAAATTTAACTGGTTGCAGTAAATAGATATTCTTAAGACTTTTTGCGGGCCATCGGTTGTGCGCGCCGGCTCGAGCGTGTTAAAAGAAGTGAAGAAAATATGAACATGGAGAAAAAGCCATTTAAAATATTCGTTTGTGGGGATAATTGCGCTGAGAGTATCAACAAAATTTACAGTCTCTAAAATATAATTAGCGTTTGGGTAAAAATGAGGTGCAGAATATTCACAATTAAACCAATTTTCATTATTTCATAGGTTTTCAATATTGAAAATGAAAAATCGATTTTTCACAGATTTTAGGGAAAACCGTTCCCTTAATTCTTTCCGGCAAGGACAAATTCTGTTCGTAAAAGGAATGCATTATTTTCCTGGCAAAAGGAATCCCAATAAGTATTTTATGCATCATATTTTAAAACTACAGTGTTAAAAATTTGAAACTTTTGCTGCATCGTAACTCCACTGCTATTATAGAATATCTCTAATTTGACCAATGAGAATGCTCCATAATACAGTGTAATCGTTTTCTATAAAAGCAGAGGAGTGACGATGCAGCAAAAGTTTCAAATTTTTAATAATGTAGTTTTAAAATACGATGCATAAAGTATTCTTTAAAGCATGCCATAAAAAGTAATTTAATCCGGGAAAATAAAACTTCATAAATATGAAATCTCCTGCAAACTTGAATACTGCTTGCGAAATTTATATCCACTTCTGAATGCTGCATTTCACTATCCAAGAATCTGTTATTTTCATGGCAACAACGCATTCCATTGAAATCATATCGAATGAGTTCGAATCGGGGCCTGAGAGCAAGATTTTACTGGCGAATTGAGACGCACTCCATAGCCTTAATCTCCTTCTTTTGCATCAATGCTGAATGACGTCAGTTTCGGCGTCGACTGGGCTTCAATCGCCGTCAGCGTCATCTATTGTTTGAAATTCGAACTAAAATAAAAAAATTACGGTAAAAAAAACTCCTGATCTTATACAAAATCCTCCTGCAAAAATTTTTTTAATAGCTGTCACCGTTTTCAAGTTATTGAATTTAAAAATCCATCAGTCATTTTTGGGACACCCGGTAAATAATAAGCTCAGTAGGAGTATAATTTCAGACGATATTAATAAAAATATGAAAATGTAATTTGACATTAGAAATTCTAAATTCTGAATGTTTATAATTCAAAAATGTATTATTCAAATCACTTGAAATTTGGTGTCTAAGCATAGTTTGAGCCTAAGATTTGAAATATCTGGTTAAAATTGGGTATTGCAATTAAGGAAAAAAGTTTGGTTCGTTTAATACGTTGTTGGAGCCCTAAGTCTATTCAATGTACATCATTTAAAAATAGACCTTATTT
Source organism: Maratus speculifer (assembly GCA_964019185.1). NCBI lineage: Eukaryota > Metazoa > Arthropoda > Arachnida > Araneae > Salticidae > Maratus > Maratus speculifer. Next base: position 148,560,350 of record OZ025301.1, on the reverse strand, counting down.
TCAATCATTCGGTGCCTATTTCGTATGCAATCAAAACTTAATAATGGGTTCAAAATATTCTATAAATTATGCTTGGATTTACTTGTTAATAATTTTTTTTATGCATAGAATAACAGTATGAATGGGACGTATGAACAAATATTGAATCGAAAGTATTTACATATGTGCAAAATATAAATCCATTTTACCTTGGAAATTTCAGATCATAGTACTTAATACCGAAAAAGATGGTCATATATATATTTCTATCTTGAATAGGTATCTTTCTATCGTGTGCCTATCTTTAAAATTCTTCTCGTGCTTTTTCTGAAAATAACAGAATTCTTCCAAAATACTTACGACACACACGACAAGCAAAAACATATACATTCCCTGAAAAAATTTTCTTCTTTCTTCGATAAAAAATTGATGCCAACTTTTTTTCCCTTAACTTTTACTTCATCTCGTAAGATAAAAAAAATGTAAAAGAAAAGTAAATAAAAAACAACTTCGCTGTCATAGCAACGAGTCGCGTTTGATAAATAAAATATCACAGTGGCAAATTTGCAAAAACCTTAAATGAAATAAAATATGAATTTATCAATTCCTAACTGTACCAGTAACTTTCTTTTACGATAATTTGTTGAGGAGTTGGTAGAGGGTGTTTTTTCCATAACTGTATATTCTTTCACAAGTGTCTCCATTCATAATATGTAATGTGAATTTTGTGCACGTAACACATTATAAACAATTCTATTATTTTTTGCAGATACATGTGCAATATCATCGAAATAAAATAAAAAATCCTCAACGTGTATCAAAGAAAATTGCTTGGAAATCTGATGACCAAGAACATTACACAGATGACCCTGGATGCTGTTCTTTTGCAAATGTGGATAGCCTTGATATATTTTGTCGAAAACTATTTCCATTTTGTTTCACGACATTTATAATTATTTACTGGATTTATTTCTTGAAAAATTCTTAAAATTATTTGATGTAATTGTTAAAATATTACAAAACAAACACTAAGCGTCTTCCATACGATAAAGTAAAGCATTTTTTTTTCTGAATGCATTGATCATGACATACAAATATATCACCAAAATGCTGCTTATAAAATTTATCAGTTTCTAATTCTGTACATTTTTAACTATTTGGAAAATAGTTTTTGTCCTCGGTAGAGAATTAGGAAATCTGAAGTATATCTGAACCTTTTTATTAATTGAATTCCGTAACTTATTTTACTATCAGAAAACGAATAAAAATTCGTTTGCTGATTGGCCCATGTTTAATGTCTAAAAATGGAATACTTCTGTTTTTTATTTTATTCGTCGTCTGATTGGTCCATGTTTAACGTCCAGAAATGGGATATCTTTGTTGCCACAATGACAAAAAAAGAATAAAAATTACAAAAATAATTAATAACTCTAAAACAGATTGGAATAAAGATTTCAAACAAATTTCATTTAAAAGTTCACTTTTTCTCTCTACGCAATGGTGTAAAAATTTAAAATATGCTATGTTTAGAAGTTTAAAAATTTACAGTTCCGACAATTGCAAAACTGAAATTTCATTTAAATTTTTTTGGGTCCGGGAATATTAACGCTTAATCCATATCATACGTAATATGAGGCGTTCCGAAGTCAGTCTGTTTAATATCATCAAATAAAAATGCACATTTTAAACAGTTAAAGTTTTTATCTATAAAATACTGTTTTTTGTGCTTGGTTTAAGAATATTAAAGTTTAATCCATGGTTCCTGTAATATGTGACTGTTATTACGTAAGCCACGTTTTGATCATCAGAAAATTGATATTTATCATTACTTTTTTAACCGACTTCCAAAAAGGAGAGGAGGTTATCAATTCAACGCGTATGTATTTTTTTTTATGTATGTTCACCGATTACTCCGAAAATATTCAACCAATTTCTGTTATTTTTGTTTTAAATGAAAGACGATGCTCTCGAATTGGTACCACTTCCGTTTCATCGAAATTGGTTCATTACTCTTTTAGTAATTAGGTAAAAATTAATAAAATTAGTGATTTTTCGCTAATTAAAAGTGTTGAATACGTTCGCTGAGTGGAGTGTTGACAGCATGGCCGAGCGGTCTAAAGCGCCAGATTGAAGCTCGGTTTCTTGAAAGAGAGCGTGGGTTTGAACCCCACTCCTAACATAATTCACATCCATGTAAAATTTAGAACATTTCTTTTCCGTATTACAATTTTTATTATTAACCGGCTTCAGAAAAGAAAGAGAAAGTTATCAATTCAACGCGTATGTATTTTTTTAACCGGCTTCCAAAAAGGAGAGAAAGTTATCAATTCAACCCGTATGCACATCCGACACTATTCAACCGATTAATTTCGTTTTTGTGTTAAATAAAAAAGACTACTCTCGAATTTTTACCACTTCCATTTCATTGAAATTGATTCAGTATTTTTTTAGTAATCACGCAAAAATTAATAAAATTGGGGATTTTTCTCAAATTAAAATAACATGGACTTTGAATAAGCTCGCCGTTTGGAGCGCAGTTAGGATGACCCAGCGGTTTAAGGTGCCAGTTTTATGCTCTGGTGCTGGAAAGAAAGCGTGCGTTCGAACCGCGAAATTTTTTTTCCAAGCACCTTCGTCGTCCCAAGCCCAAACTCGCACTCTGATTGGTTGTTGCTCTCGGCACTGTTTTCACGTAACTTGGCGATAACCGTACTTGGCGAAAAATACTTCGCTCGTAAGTGAACGAGTAAACCTAAAACCTAACCTACTCATTCTTTTTTCTTCCTTCATTTTATGCTCTTGTGCTTATTTTATAAAATGGCTAATGCTTTACTTATTAATAAACGGGAAAAGTTACTTTATACTCCTTTCGGAAGGAAATCAAACTCCTCGACGGAAGCATCTATCGCTACGCCAAGTATGATTATCGCCAAGTTACATGAAAACAGTGGCGAGAGCAACAACCAATCAGAGTGCGAGCTTGGGCTTGGAACGACGAAAGATCTTGGGGAAAAAAATTACGCGTTCGAACCCCACTCCTGACAAAATTTACATCTGTGTATAATTTACAATTTTTTTTACGTATTATAATTTTTATTAACGGACTTCAAAAAATCGTTAACTTTTAACTAAAAAGAGAAAGAAAAACTTTTCTACCAAAAATTGAACCGAGTTCAAAAACTACTGCAAAGTGAAAAATAACTTTTTTACATAAGAGTAATAAGAAACTAAATTAAGAGCATAGTATTTACCATGCGTATTATTATATTTATGTACATTAATTTGATTTTTTGGAGTCGGTGCCACCCAAGCCAATTTCAAAATTAAAATTAAGTATCCATTGCAAATCCTAAAAGAATAAAGACATATAAAATGCCTTTGCCCCTGTTAGTGGAAAGAATACCATTGTCACATTATTATCTTTACATTGACAGTGGCAGAATATTGTCTTGGTTGTTAAAATGTGGCGAAACTATTAACGCCGGAGTAAACTGTTACCCGAAAAAATGAATATCATTTTTTGTCATTAATTTTTATTGAAATTTTTCATTAATGAAGCATTTAAATAAAGAGAATTTTTCTGCATAAATTTACTGTTGAATATTTTCTTCATTGGTAATGAACTAATGAACCCCTTCGAAAACGGGTGTGGTTGAAGCTTTACGCAGCGTACATTATGTAATTATGTTTTTTTTCCTCCTATTTTTACAAAATGAAATAGGATTCATGAAAATTTTTGAATTCCGGTTTGCGATGGATTTACAGGTTTTAGAAGTCAGAGATACCAAGAAAGGTGCTTTTACAAAATGTCTGTGCATGAGATTGTGACTGTTTGTCTATGTATGTGACACAAATTTTGTGGGTAGTCTATCTCAAGAACTAATGCACAAAATTTAATATAAATTTATATTTAATCATATAAATTGGTGCTGAATAGTTTTTGATGTAAATCGTTCAACAAATGGCTCTACTGTGCATCATTTTTCACGCTTTCCGAAATAGCTCTATCTCCCGAATTTATGCACGGATTTTCATCAAACTTCAGATTCAGTTAAGCCTTGATATAAATTAATGTTTTCTTCATTTTGGTGTAAATCGCACATCAGATGGTGCGGCTATGCTGTATTTTTTTTATGATTTTTGCAATAACTTTATTTCAAATGTTAATGTACAGATTTTCATAAAACATCAGATTCAGTTAGATGTTGAGATAAGTTCTTGCAAATTAGATTTTGGTGCAAATCACACAACAAGTGGCGCTGTTATGCTGAATTTTGCATGATTTGTGTGATTTTTTTCCATAATCGCATATCTCAAGAACTAATGCACGGAATTTTATATCAGTCGAAGCCCCATGATAGGCATAGGTTACCATTTAATTTTAGTACTTTGATAGTGAAGCACTAACATGTATGAAATAGAAGAAAGTTTTTAGAATGGAACCTCTGACTAATTTATCTTTGAAAATTAAGCTTGAAAAAGAAGAAATTTTCTATTAAATTTACTGGGGAGAATTTCCGCCTGCAGTATTAAGAAACTGTGGGTCCGTTTTGAAAAAAAAAAAGCTGCTATCGTGTAACAACTTCCTCAGTTATTTCACTCGCATCTGTTAAACAATCTATATATACTTTACACTAACGTTTGTGGCACAAAAATCACGATTATTTGTTAGTTCTTTAATGGCAACATCCAAATGAAACACTTGGAACTCAAATGGAACGTGGAACTTGGAACACAAATAGGTTACTATGCAAAATTCCTTTGGTAAGATTTAGGCTGTAGTAAACTGGATTTATTTACGTTTTGTTCCTTCGCTGCAATTATGAAGCTTCGAAATATCATTATTTTTAATTTTTTTTTCTGTTCTTTTTTCTTAAAAAAAATAAATAAAAGTCATGAATTTTAAACTTTTTAGTGCGTCGGGCTTGCATAAAAATCTGAGTTCTTGATTTATCATCACAAATGTCATATATGCACCACATATGCGTCATTTTCTGACGCCAATTCGGCAAAAATTCCGCTTTCAAATACCAGTTACATACTTATTTTAAAACTAATTCCTATTATTTTAAAAAAGAATTAATAATTTTTAAAAAAAGTTTAGTTAATTGTGATAGAAAAAACACTTTATATCATAAAAAAAAACAGTTTATTGATAAATAAATAACAATAGCCGGTTTACCATGTAAGGCACATATAATTGCCATTTTGTTGCAATCGCACCAATATGGTAAGCATGTGGCATTTCTCTAGCAGAATCTTCTAATTTCGCGAAAAAAAAATGAGCAATAAAAATAAATTATGAATAAAAATAATATGATTTAATGCTTAGTGTACATTCAAGGGAGACCAAACTAGTCGCCAAGGGCGGGTAGTACATTATATGTCTCCTCCTTATTTAAAATTCCATTTTTAAAACACGCATCTAATTTCGTGGAAATTTATTATTAAAGTATACTCCGTTTATGCAAGTATGTAGAGAAATCATAAAAATGGTCGCATGTGTTCAGAAATCAGATAAAGGGCATAGCTGGATACGCATGGACGTCACGCCTTTCAATCAATTTTCCTGATTTTCTACCCACAAGGAAGGTCTCCATTCTGGGAATACTCAAAATACTTTGAAAAAATACCAATTAAACTACTTGTGTATGTAATAAAAGACCAATGAAAATTAGCAGCGGAATTACAATAGAAAGTTTGTAAAAAAATAAAATACTTTTAAATGTTTGGCATGAAAAGACGAAAGCGTCACGAAATGGGACGAACAGCACTTTTCTGAGAGAGTTTAATATATATATTTCTTATTACTGCAGTTATTAAATTTATCACTGAAAAAAAATATATATATAAAAAAATTCACATTGAAAAAATATATTTTTTTTTTCACGCATTTTAACGTATTCAAAGTCGTTTCTATAGCAACAAAATTCAATCAATAATGCTCAATTGGACTTAATTTGGAGCTTAAATCAGTTTTAGTTTTAAATAATTTAAATTTTCAACTTCGTTTTAAATCGTAATTTTTTATAGCTAAATTTTAATATAAGTAGATATAAATATCTATGTGACAAAATCATAGTTAAAACAAAAGTAAAACTGACAAAACTAATGTTATTTAAATTAAATACATTTAAACAAGTTTAACAAGAAATACACTGCCCTTAAAAGTTAAGGTACAATCGGTTTTTGGCGTCTAATATGCAAATGAATGAATATAGAAACAACAAATTTGCAGGAAATGTGAGATAAACTGTTATTTATTAAATGCGACGTAGAAATTTACTTACGTTAAACGTATAAATAAAATTACAACAAAATAGCACTCATGGTGGAAAATTCCATTTTTGGAGAAATCAGTACATGGCAGTATTATGCAGTAAATTGCGATAGAAACATTAAAAAACTGGTTCTAATTCGGAATATATACATCCCAGTTTTGAATGCATTGGCGGCATTGACTTTTCATGCTCTCAATTAAATTGTCGGACACCAAATTAGGTAACGCTGACCAGACATGGAGTAAACCTTGTTCCAGCTCATTTAATAACCTTGGAGGGGGGACTTAAAGCCGCAACCTTTCTTCCAAGATAGTCCCAAAGATGTTCTATCAGATTCAAGTCTGGAGAGTGAGCTGGCCATTCCATTCTTTCCAAACGATGATCCTCAAGATAATCCTCAACAACCACAGCTTGGTGTGGTCTCGCATTACCATCCATTGGAATGAAATTATTGCCAATAGCACCGGCATATTGAAGCACTTATGAAACAATCTCAGCCCAATACCTCGCTCCAGTCAGAGTTCTTCCATGGAATACATGCAGGTCAGTGTGGCCTTCGAGTGAGATCCCTGCCTAAAGTATGATTCCACCGTTTCTGTACTTGTGTGTTTCGACAGTATTTGATTGATTGTATCGAGTGCATTGTTCTCTCCAGATTGGCGGTACTACTATTTTCATTGGCAGTACTACTTTACATTGGCCGTATCTTTACACATTTAATTGTCATTTTGTTTCGCACCTCTTTTTATCCAAATATTATAGTTTTAGTACTTGTGTATCGAACAATCGAACTTTAGTCAAGAGACATATCTCCTTAGCATCATGCGTTGAAAACTGTTGCTACTTATTTATTAATCTAGGCTTTTATGTTCAACATCCATTTCTTGTAGAAGTTCCAAACAATCCCGAAAGTATTTTAAAATAATCCTAACATCATTTAAGTTCAGCTACTCATTGATATTGTGTGAAATTTTCTTTAATATACGTGTAAGTATGTTAGTGTCATTGTTCTTTGAATCTGAGAATAAGGTCCGAAGACATCCAACATGTAACCTGAAGCAGTGACAAATCTCTTAGGCTTAATCAAAGGTCGTCTTTTGTATAACGAGAAATATCGTCACGAAAATAAACTACAGTTAGCATTCTTCTGGATATAAATATGTGTGTCATCAGCAACAAGTATCACAGTATCATTGTCGCCATCCGGAATAAATAAATAATCTTTTTGATAAAGCCCTGATGTATTTTGCAATAACCTGTATTCTGGTGGCACGAAATTCATGTTTTTCGTGCGGTATTTTTTGGAAATATTGGGTTTATTTACACGATTCTTTGTTGAAATGCATGTGTTTTACGCTGTTCTTTGTCGAAATGCATGTTTTTTACGCGATTCTTTGTTGAAATTCGCGATTTTTTCGAGGTCTTTTGACGACATACGCGTTAACAGTAAATAATTCGTTCATAAAATTGAGGGAATATTTTTATTTTTTGGTACTGAAAAAAGTTACAAAAATAAAAATTGTTTCTTTCTTAAAATTTTCTGCAAACTTCAAAAAATTTTCTGTGCTCGCGTGCGTCTATATTTACAACTCTGTGTGTACTACGGTTATTGTTAACTTTTTGAGCAAACTAATAAATAACAATAATAACGGAAGTTCTAAGGAGTGGATCGATTGCTTTCCATTTAGTCAAAAAATGTAAACAAATATCACACATGTAATTTAAGGTCAAATTAGATAAAGCCTATTGAAATCAGGACTAAAATAAATAGATAAATAAATAGCCACCGCAATCCCCCGACTTGACTCCCCTGGATTTATATCTGTGGGGACAAATGAAGTCCATAGTGTACGAGATGCCCGTAACATTGGACATGGATTTTGTCAAATGCTGTTAAAGTGTGGAATGAAGTTAGGAATAAAGTTTAGAATAAAGTTTGGAATAAAGTTTAGAATAAAGTTATTCTAAAGTTTGGAAGTGAATGTTGGATCTGTTATTGTAATAAAAGATCCGAAATTCGCTTCATGCTTAAATGGTGTAGAAAAGGAAGGAACTGGGCATCGTACTTTGCAATCACTGAAAACTTTTTAGGGAATCGTAAATCCCCGCAACTTTGTTGAGAAAATGTTACAAGCTTTTCTAAAAATAAATTGCAACATGTCCTTAAAAATACATTTTTTGGATTCGCATTTAAATTTTCCCCAAAAAAATATGGGAGCTATGAGTGATGATCACGGAGAGCGATTTCACCAATATATAGCTGTTATTGAAAAACGATATCAAGGAAAATGAAACCTTGCTATGTTGGCAGTCTACTGCTGGTTGGTAATTAGGGAAACCTCAACCGCTAAGTACCATCGACAAACAAAAAAATGAAAAAGGAAGCTTTTTCTTATCCGAAATAAATTATTTTAAAATTAAAATTTGTAAAAAACGTAAAAAAATAAATATTGATACATTATAAAATTGTGACGTGATATAAATGTTTTACTTAACTTTCTACAGTGCTTCTAGTACACAGAACACGAATCATATAAAATTATTTGTGATATAAAAAAAAGTTTTTTTTTTTTGTTGACTAGTGTTATTACAAAATTAGATGAGATTCAAATCACATTTTTTTTTATTAAATTGAAAATAGTTTAATGTAAATTTCATTTTTCCATCACTTTATCTCATTAGGGAATTAGATTTGTTCGGCTCCGTAGAAAAATAACAGCCTAAGGCGGTTAGCGAATGGCGCTACATCCAACGATTATAAAGGAAATGCACGAGAACCCATTAAGTTTACCTTCAAATAGTTAATGTTTTACCGATTTTATCCACTTTAAATCTGAATGATTTATGTATTCATTTCGCTTTGAAAAAACAAATGATCTTTCATAAAATTGAATGATTTTTAGAAGGAATAATAATATAATATTTAAAACAACATGTAAATTAAATTTATCGTGCTAAACTTTAATTATATAAAAGTTAAGTGTGATTCAAACCACAAATATTTTTATTAAACTGATAATAGTTTAATGTCAAATTTAATTTTTCAATTGGTCTATGAGATTAGTCAATTAAATTTGTTTGTGGAAAAACAACGCCTTGGATGACAAGCGAATGGCTCTACATCGTTGTGATTGTAAAGGAAATGCTTGAAAACTCATTAAGTTTACCTTCAACTATCTCTAATTAATATTTTATAGATTTTTACTTTTTTGATTCTGAAAGATTAATACATCTATTTCCCTTTGAATAAACAAAGCGTTTTCACAAAAATTAAATGTTTTTAAAAGGCATAATAACATATTATTATTTAAAATAGAATACAAATCGAGTTTATCATGATAAACTTTGACCATTAAAAATTAGACGGGAACCAAACTATTATTATTACTTTCTTCTATCTCAAATAGAAGAAAGCATTGTAATCGAATTTTTTTCGACTTCCGGTTTTCGACGGATTTACACGTTTTACGGGTCAGAGATTACAAAAAACATGTTCTTGCAAAATGTCTGTATATTCGTGTATGTGTGTTTCTGTGTGTGTGTGTCCGTATGTTCGCCATTCTACCATCAAAAAGTGTACGAAAATATGCATAGAATTGAACCAAATTTTGTGTGAATGTTTTTGGCTGTAGCAAGCAGGTTCTCCTTAAATTTTGAAATATTCCACCGAAAGTGGGCGTTGCAATAGCGATTTTTGTGCCATTTTCAATAGTGTACAAACAAAAAGTATATGAAGTTATGCATAGAATTGAACCGATTTTTTTGTGTAAGTGCATGGCTGTGGCTAGTTGGTCTTCCCTGAATTTAAAAAAAAAGAAAGAAAAAAAGAAAAAAATCCGCTAAAAGGGACGCTATAATCACGATGTCTGAGCCATTTTCCTTATTTTGCCATCAAAAAGGGTATGATGTTATGCATAGAACTGAATTAAAATTTTTGTGTATGATTATTTTTGGGTATGGCAAGTAGATCCTCCCTGACTTTGAAAAAAAAAATCTACCTATTATTATACTGTCCATCGGCTCGTTCAGAGACGGAAACTCGTTTTTACTCCAATTAATTGAATGAAGCAGAAATTTAAGATGAAAATCAAAGTTGGTATAATATTGAATTAAAATTATTAAAGCATTAACATTTTTTTAAATATTAAAATGTATGTATGAGATAGAATTAAGTTTTGAGATTGGCACATCCAACTAGTTTTTTATTAAGTGGAAAGTAGTCAAATGTAAATTTAATTTTCCCAATAGTTTATCATATTAGTCTATTAGATTCGTTCGGGCCGAAACAAGCAATGTCGCAGGTTGAAAATATAAGCAAATTTCGCTACATCCTTATGATTGTAAGAGAAATGTACAAGAACCCATTAAGTTTATTTCAAATACTTAATATTGTGCGCTCTCGAAGTTTGATTAAGAGATCAGCGCCACCTAGCTGATAAAATGATGTAACGCTCAGTTGAGCTTCGTTGTCCCTCGAACAACACGTCTGTATCGAGCGCCCTCGCTCTCAAATCAAAAGCTCATTTAAATGTTTGCCCCCTGGCAATAATCAATAAAAACCTATGGTGAAATAAAATCAGTCCACTTTTCTCTAACGCTATCGACATATGGTCCTAGCCGACCGGAGAACAGCTAAATAAAAAATGACTACTTTAACTACTTTAAATCGCCAACGCGGCGTATTGAAAACTAAAGTAAATAAAATTACGAAATTCATTAACGAATATGAATGCATTCATCTAAAAGGATCGCAAGAAGAGCAGCAAGAAGAACGACTCGTCTTAGAAAGCCAAAGGGCATCTATTTTGGAAATTAAAACGTCATTACGTAATTTGATAGTGTCGTATACAACTCTTCCGGAAGATGTCGACATAACTGATTCTTTGGAACTAGCAACGGAGCTAGAGGATGAACTGGAAGATTCAGAGGTAAAACTTAACATTATTCTTTCGAAATATGAATGTGTTAATGTCAATAAAGAATATCCTACTGTTAGTAATAGCTTTAAAATTCCAGACTTACCTCTACACAATTTTTATGGAAAATATGATGAATTTCAAAATTTTAAGACATAATTTATGTCTATTATCGGAAATAATAAAAATCTGAATTCCACTCAGCAGTTATGCTACTTAAAGGGCTGTTTAAAGGGTGACGCCAAAAGGCTTGAGTCAGCTCAAGATACTTACGAATCTCTTTGGCAATCTTTAGAAGAAAGATATGAAAATAAAAGAGCTGTCATTGATTGCCATATTATTAAACTACTTAATTTTTCAAAAATACCCGATTCTCCTAACCATTTAATGCAATTAATTGATAATACAAAATGTAATTTGCGTGCATTAAAATTACTTGAATTTGAATCGAATGAGCTGTCAGATGCTTTAATAATGCACATCTTGTTTCAAAGATTGGATTCTGAAATAAAAAAATCGTTCGAAATGAAATTAAATAAAAACGAAATTCCTAAATTAGCTAACTTTTTAAGCTTTTTGGAAGAAAGAAGTCGTATTCTTCAAAATACTGTTATTTCAAAGGAACAAAAAAAGTCTTATAATAATTGGAAATCTGGCACTAAGCCAAACATGGAAAAATCCTTTTTAACAAAATCAAAACAGCGAAAAGGGTGTATTTTAGGATGTACAGATTCACATTCTTTATATAGATGTGAGAAATTTAAACAAATGAACGTGATAAAGAGATCAGAATTTGTTAAAAATAACAATTTATGCCAATCTTGCTTAAACAGCCATCTACCTAATCCTTGTTTATCTAAAAATAAATGCCTTTCTTGTGACAGCAAAGAACATAATTCATTACTTCATTCATTAAATGAAAATAATATCAGAAGGCAATTCATTGTTGAAGACCAGACAGATAGGCGCCAAATGGATTCCCCCCCCCCTCCCTTTCTCCTGATAATCAAACATTTTTCGCGAAGGAAAATGAAATAAATAAATCTTGTGTAATTTTAAACACAGCTGTGATATATTTGAAGGACGGTTCTGGGGAATTTCAACCTTTAATTGCTGCATTAGACAGTTGTTCGAGTTCGCATTTATTGACCTCTCATGCCGCAAATCTATTAGGATTGCGTAAACAAAAAACTCATATTTCCATTTCCGGACTTAATGATTTATGTTTAAACGCTGAATCATTTGTTAGTACGGAATTAACGAATGAAAACAAAACTAAATCTTATCAATTAGATATGTTAGTTGTTCCTAAAATCGCTAATCTACCACCCAAATATATAAATACGTCAAAATTAAAATTGCCGTCGAACATAGAATTAGCGGATAATAATTGGAATAAGCCGAAACGCGTACATGCACTGATTGGAGCGCAGTTATTCTATGAATTAATAGGGTCTAATAAAATTAAAATTGATGATTCCCAATTAATGTTAGTAGAAACGTTTTTCGGGCACGTTATATCAGGAACTGTATGCAATTCTATCTCAAATTTAAGGGAATATTCTGATTCTTGTTTTTTAGTAACAGATTATAAAAATTTGGAAAAAGAAATAAGTTCTTTTTGGGAAATGGAGCAAGTAAGTGAATTAAAACCCTTAGTTAGTGAGGAGTTAAATTACTGTAACGAACATTTTTTAAAGACTCACTATCGGAAACCGGACGGCAGATATGTAGTTGAATTACCCTTTAAGATTCAAATGTTAGATAATTCTCTGGGAGATTCAAAACAAATTGCCGCTAAAAGATTAAATCCGTTATGGAACCGTTTAGAGCGGGATCCCAAATTAAAGGAATTATACTCAGAATTTCTAAAGGAATACACTACTTTAGGACACATGGAAGAAAACTCCGATGACATAAATCCTGATAAAGGATATTTTTTCCCTCATCACGGTGTTTTGCGACCATCAAGTACTCAACTAAACTGAGGGTTGTTTTTGATGGGAGTTGTAAAACTACTAATGGGAAGTCTTTAAACGACTTATTGTTTAAAGGAGGGATAATACAGGATGATCTTTTTTCAATTATGATTCGTTTTAGAAAACATATTTTCGCATTTACCGTTGATGTAAATAAAATGTTTCGACAAATAGAAGTAAATCCGTCGCATACTAGATACCAAAAAATATTGTGGAGAGAAGGGAGGGAGGAAACTGACAAAATCTACACTCTGAAAACGGTCACCTACGGTTGTGCAAGCAGTCCATACCTTGCCACTAGAGTGCTCCAACAGTTAGCGGTAGATGAAGCAAACAATTTCCCATTAGCTGCCGAAGTTGTAAAGAACGATATGTACATGGACGATTGCCTGTCAGGTGCATCAGACATTTCCGAATTTTTTGAAATTAAAAAACAATTAACAGACATCTTCAAAAAAGGTCAGATGGCCTTGCATAAATGGCGTTCTAATGTTATTGAAGAAATAAATCCTGATTATCAAACATTTCCTTTTAATCAAAATGCCGAAGAAACTTCAACGAAAACTCTCGGAATACTGTGGGATTGCACTAGTGATACATTTAACTTTAAAGTTATTGTCAACAAAGGTTCTGATTATACCAAATGCGAAATTCTAAGTCAAATTGCAAGACTCTTTGGCCCCCTTGGCTTGCTCGGTCTTGTAATTTGCCGTGCAAAAATCTTCATGCAACAACTATGGTTGCTAAAGTGCGACTGGAATGATAAAATTCCACTTCATGTTGCTCAAGAGTGGGACAATTTCCTCAATTCACTAGTTCTTATAGAAACTATCAAAATACCCAGATGTATTTTTATTAAAGATGCATCAACTATCCTCTTACATGGGTTTGCTGACGCGAGTGAGAAAGCATTCGGAGCTTCCCTTTATCTTCAAACGAACACTGACTCAAATTCGCCTGTTTGCGACCTCATTTGCAGCAAAAATAAAGTTGCCCCTATTAAAACTGTCAGCATACCGAGGCTTGAACTTTCAGCCTGTCTATTGTTGTGCCAACTTCCTCAAAAGGTAATTAGAGCTATGAAACTTCAAATCGACAAAGTCATACTTTGGTCGGACTCTACGATTTCCCTAGCATGGATAAACATGTCCCCACATCTTCTAAAAACTTTCGTTGCGAACAGAGTGTCTAAGATTCAAGAACTTACCAAAAACTACGAGTGGAGATATGTGCCGTCAAAACTAAATCCAGCGGATGTGTTATCCCGAGGTCAAGATGCAAAATCGCTTGCTACAAATAAACTGTGGTTTGAAGGACCCGATTTCCTGAAACAAGACATTGTAATTTTTTGTCCACAAAAGGACTCTCATAACAAAGACGAACAATTTTTAAGGGAACTAAAGTCAGTTCCAGTTCTCACTTCAATTATAAATTATAACTTTATAAACTCTTTTCTTACCATTTCAAATAGTCATATTAAATTAATGAGAGTGTTAGCAATTATTTTCAGGTTTGTCCACAACTGTAAAAAACCGACAAAACTTAAGGGTTCCTTAACTCTAGATGAACTAAGAGTTTCTAGAAATTTCTTAATTAAGAGAGCTCAAGGTGAGTATTTTTCATCAGAAATTTCGGCATTGAAAAAGGGCATGTCTGTCCCTGTAAAAATTAAGTTGAGATTTTTAGATCCTTTCTTAGACAAAGATGATCTATTAAGATTGGGTGGTCGTTTGACCAACTCAAATTTAAGCTATGACCGATCTCACCAAATCATTTTACCCCCAAGTAGCAAATTGACTAAAATTATCTTTCTTTACTATCATAAAACAGACTTGCATGTTGGTCCTCAAGGGCTATTAAATAGTGTAATACAATTATTTTGGCCCATTAATGGAAGAAACATTGCTCGTCAAGTTGTGCACGAGTGTGATCAATGTTTCAAAATAAAACCTTCAATTGTAAGTCAAATAATGGGTAATTTACCCCCTGAGAGAGTAATACAAGGGCCACCGTTTTCCAATGCAGGTCTTGACCTATGCGGTCCATTTTTTATTAAATATCGCAACCAGAGAAAAGGGATATTTAATAAAGTTTATGTGGCCATTTTCATATGCATGGTTACTAAAGCCGTGCATTTAGAACTACTTTCTGACTTAACTTCTGCGGCATTAATTGCAACACTAAAAAGATTTTTTGCTCGCAGAGGCAAAAGTAATACTATCTTTTGTGACAATGCATCCAACTTTGTTGGAGCATGTGCGGAACTAAAGAGATTATTAAATTCTAGAAATAAAAACAATGATGATGTATCAAATTTTCTGTCATCCGAGCAAGTTCTCTGGAAATTTCTTCCCCCTCGTTCCCCAAATTTTAGAGGACTCTGGGAGAGAGGCGTCGGACAGTTCAAATACCACTTAAAAAGAACTATTGGTGTTACGAAATTAACCATTGAAGAATTTTTAACTATTACTACTCAAATCGGAAATATTCTAAACTCGCGCCCTCTTTCCCCATTATCTTCTGAATTAGAAGACTATGAAGTTTTGACCCCAGGACATTTCTTGATTGGTAGACCAATTAATGCTCTTCCTGAGCCAAATTTGATTAATGTAAGAGAAAACTTGCTCGACCGATGGCAGAAAACTCAAAAAATCGTGCAACTAATTTGGAAAAATTGGTCCAATTCTTATTTAAGCCATTTGCAGCAGAGATCCAAATGGCTCTTTAAAAAACAAAATGTTGCACCAGGTATGATGGTTCTGGTAAAGGATGGAGACCTACCAGTTTGTAAATGGATAGTAGGTCGCATTTCAGAAATCATCAAGGGAAATGATGACAATGTTAGGGTTGTAATAGTCCGGACTCCATCCGGAACTTACAAAAGAAGTATCTTTAATATTTGTGTTCTACCAATTGTAAATAACGAAAATATTAATTAAGCTTAACCTATTACTAATGAATTTATTATTTCTTATTATTGTATTTATATTAAGTGCTTTATGAGTAACCATTAATTTGTAATAGTATCTGTATGTTATTGTATATTTAATTGTTGTGTATCATTGAACTATCAGAATACTTCAATGGGGGCCTGAATGTGCGCTCCCGAAGTTTGATTAAGAGATCAGCGCCACCTAGCTGATAAAATGATGTAACGCTCAGTTGAGCTTCGTTGTCCCTCGAACAACACGTCTGTATCGAGCGCCCTCGCTCTCAAATCAAAAGCTCATTTAAATGTTTGCCCCCTGGCAATAATCAATAAAAACCTATGGTGAAATAAAATCAGTCCACTTTTCTCTAACGCTATCGACAAATATTTTACTGACTTTATCCACTTTGATTTTGAGAGATTTATCTATCCATTTCGCTTTGTAAAAACAAAGAACTTTTATAAAATCGAATGTTTTTTAGAAAGAATAATAATATATTATTTAAAATAGTATGTAAATGGAATTTATCGAGCTAAACATTTATTATTAAAAACTAGATGGGAACTCAAAACATAAATTTTTATTAAATTGAAAATAGTATAATTTAAATTTATTTTTTTTATAATCTTTTAGAGTAATTTACTAGACTTGTTCAAAGCTTTAATCCTTTCAGCTTTGATGGTTGAATTTTCTCCCACTTAATTTTAATTCTGAAATGTCACAATGGCACCGTAATATTTGACCAAATTTATTTGAAAAAAGGTTTAATGCATTTTTTCGTATATATGGTAAACAGAATTTTTTCTTAGCAAAATACTGGTGCCAATGTTACATTTGGAATTCTGAAGAAATTTACTTACCAGAACTCAAAGGGTTAAGAAAACAACGCCTGTTTGGAAATTTACATTTTACTTGAATTAATACCATTTCATTAAAATTGGTTGTTAAAAAAATCTTGCACATTTCATAAGCTTTTAGATTATAACCTAACTCTAATCTTTTTTTTTTTTTTTTGGTCTTATCTTTAGTTCCAAGTTAATTTTATCTAGAGTTATTCATAGGTGCCAACCTGACATCGATTATCCGTAATACATGCGTTAATTTGATCCTGGTTTTAATGAGTTTCGAGCCAGAATTTTTTCAAAGAAATGAAATTAAGCATGTTCCAGTAACAATTCTAAAATTAAATAAATAAAGATTCATGAAATATATTTTCTGGTTTGAAATGACGTTAACCTGGATCAAACTAATCCAGGTATTACGGAAGATTAGTTGAAAGTTGGCAGCTATGGTTATTATATCCATCATTTGAATTTTTTTTTTTTTTGAAGACCTCCTTCCCATCAGCGGTCAAGCCGTCATTTTTGAATACATTCACAAAAAGTGACTTTTTTCTATTTTAACCCTTAAGAGCCCACAATACTCGCAGAAAAGGTACGCAAAAAGACCCGGATGATCATGTAAAGTCTATGGGAGCGTTCTTTTCGAATATCTCGCTCAAATTTTAATATTTTTGCATGATTTTTTTGCACAAGATAGCTGAGGGCGATCCACAACCGGGCTAGTTTTTACTTTTTCGATTTTGGTTATATATTTTTTATATTACGATAGTTTCAGTTTCAGAACCGGTTTAAACCGGTTTCGAAAGTTAAAGTAATTTTTTAAAGAAAATCTGAAACAAAAATTGAAAAAGTAAAAACTAGCCCGGTTGTGGATTGCCCTCAGCTATCTTGTGCAAAAAAATCATGCAAAAATATTAAAATTTGAGCGCGATATTAGAAAAGAACGCTCCCATAGACTTTACATGGTCATCCGGGTCTTTTTGAGTAATTTTTCTGTGACTATTGTGGGCTCTTAATGCACCAATGCTGTCATATAGGCGGTATTGACAATGTTACAAAATATATTCGTATGGCATCGCTTATTTTCAAGAAACACTTTTAAGAGAAATTAAATATATTGGTGTGAATAGAATTTTAAAATAAAATCATGTACTTAACTACTTAATCGTCGCAGCCGAGACATTCACGGGCTGCAAGCTTCACGGCTTTTATTCAGAATTGTTTGATTCCTACCAGTTTTATAATGTAGTGTAATTGGTTTTATTCTGGTATCATTTTATTCGACATCAAATAGATGAATATTTTTTTCCAAAAAAAGTGGTCGTAATAGGGAATTTGAATTTTTAAACCGTAATTTAATGAGACCATTAAGTGGTTAAAGTTACAGTCTGTTAATGGTTAATAATTATTTAGCATGACAGTTTTTATATATATATATTTCGCATCTCTTAAAAAAAAATTCCGAAAATACCTTAAATACCATAACGTCAAAGTGCATGAAAATGCAAGAAGTCTATGCATTTTCATAGAATGTTTCTAAAACTATATTAATTTGAATTTTACTCTTTGTTTGTTTTTATGTTGTTATGCTTCAGATCTCTTTATTTTATATCTAACTTTTTAAAAATATATATGTCTGCAGAACATTTAAGTAGCTTTTGAAAAGCGTAAATATAGGGGCAATAAGCATAGATGATTAATAAAACAAGTAATAAGTCTTTAAACTTAACTAGTTGAATGTACCAATTCCAAAATTTCTTTCTATCAAGGGCATATTAATAGTACTTCAAAATTCGCTTTCGCAGTGCAAAAATTAAATGGCAATCTATGCCCATCTTGGGGATTCTAATTATACAAAACTCCGTGCATTAGTTCTTGAGATATGACTATCAATAAAATCACGTAAATCATGCAAAATGAAGCATATTAGCGTCCCTTATTGAGTGATTTACACTAAAATCTAATCTGCCACAAATTATGTCAAAATCTAGCTGAATCTGAAGTTTTATAACGATCCGTACATTATTTTTTAAAATAGAGTTCGCAAAAGATACAGCACATAGCTGCGCCATCAGTTGAACGATATAAACCAAA
Source organism: Maratus speculifer (assembly GCA_964019185.1). Lineage (NCBI taxonomy): Eukaryota > Metazoa > Arthropoda > Arachnida > Araneae > Salticidae > Maratus > Maratus speculifer. The sequence continues at coordinate 148,541,329 of OZ025301.1, read as the reverse complement.
ATGTAGAAAACATCAAGTCACATAAAGGATTAACTGAATCTGAAGTTTATGCAAATCCGTGCATTAATTCTAAAGATGATCTATTGCAGAAATCGGGAAAAATGCTGTATAGCAGCATCATCTTTGAAGTGATTTACACTAAAAACTAATCAGCTCTAATTTATGTCAGGGACTAAATAAATATAATTTTTTTTTTTTATAAAATTTCGTCAATTGGTTCTTTAGATAGAGCACCCACAATATTTGTGTCACATACAGACACATAGACAGGCAGGCAGGCTTACAGATATAATTACCGACAGACATTTTGCTAAAACTTGTTTTGGGGTTCTCTGATCTCTAAAAATGTGTAAATCCGTCGAAAACCGGAACTCGAAAATTTCACGAATCTAATACTTTCTTTCTGTAAAGATAGAAAAAAGTAAAAATGTAAGTGACATTTTATGCTCTTTTTATGTGTTAATTATAAATATGTATTAAGAAAGATAAAAACATTTTCAAATCTAACACGCAGATAATTCAAAATGTAAACAATAACACAAATTCAGCTATCTACTACTCTGTATTCAAAGAAAATTCATTAATAACGCATGCAAAAACATCATTTACTAGTTCTTTATTTACACAATTGTTATTTACAACAATTGTCTCTTTAAAGCTTTATTTAGTTCTCATTGTTGCCCTTCAATACATGAAACAGTAAACAGGTGTTTAAAAAATGGCAGAAAAAAATAAAATCTTTAAACTAATAGTCAATTATGTAACATTTTCTGATTGAATAATTACAGGTTTTTCTTATATTTACAATTTTGAGCTGCAAAAAAATTTAAAAAAAAATTGTATGTAAAATAAAGTATGTATATATGTAAAAAAAAAGTATGAACTTTAAAATGAGCAATGAAGAAGATGGTAAGAAACAAAAACAAAATAATAATAATAATAATCCGGATGCCAGGTGTGAAAAAACTGCAAATCGTGATAAAAATATACCGATTGATGAGTATCTACTTTACATAAATATAAAGCATATCAAAGGCAGATGTATCGTGTAAAGTCGTGTAAATTCAAGATGGCGGCTGTAATAAAAAATGACGTCATTTCCTGAATTTTCTTACTATCCATATTATAAAAGTGTGTTATAAAAGATGTATATTTTAGTGTTTTTTATATCAAAAGTTTCATTTTTAACTCTTTCCAAGTTAGTTGAAAAGAACTTATGGATTCAGTTTGTTGGTTTATCGTCTGTTTACCCGTCAAACTATCCGCATTCTAACTCGAGCAAATATATTCGGATTTCCATATAATTAATTAATGTTATGGATATTCACTATGAAGTGTTCGGTATTGAAGTTGAAGTGTTACCAATTATAGTTCCTTTACAGGGACATTCAAAAGAATCCCATTACATTACGACATACGGGAAAAAATAGTTTTCGGCGTATTTTATGAAGTTTCAAACATAATAACATTTATATTTATCAGACATTCTAAGATACTTATTATACAATATAGTATCCATAGCATACATCGTTCAAATATTGGATCACTGAAAATTATTCAAAGACATTAATCTCTATGAACAACATTGGCTCGTAATGTGTTTTATGGTGTAACATATGTTTCTAACTTTTTTTTTTATTACTTAATGTGTATAAATTCTATAGATTATATACAGGGCTGCGAAAAACATTCGAAGTATATTTTCGTTTATTGGTGGGAATTGCTGAAGGCGATTTTTAACTGTGCAATAGGTTTCCGAATTGAGCTAAATTTTGAATGGCATGTATTATATGATTGCTCAAGCAGCACACTCAAAATGTCTAGCAAGAAACTGCATTCAATCAGTTTTTAAAATGTGCTAATTGATAAAAAGTATAAAAACCTCAGTTTATAGAAACAGATGAGCAATTATGTATGCTTGATATACTCACTCCTCGTTTACGGCAGACGACTCTTGCACACATTTATATACATCACTTTACATGACGACTTACTTATCTGGTAGAGTCTATTTTATCATAAAATAAAACTGTTGCTGATGTTATGTTGCAAACATGTAAAAATGATCATGAAAAATGTGCACTTCTTTTATTTCGTGTTGCAAAATGTTAAGAAAATATAATCTTCATCATGCAAATTCATTCAACAAGGATTATGAAGTGTAAATCTGTCCCAAGGTTGTTGTTGCATACCGTAAATATTCTGCTACGCACAGTGAATACTTAAGGCAATGAAATTATTACTCAAACATATCTCTTACAATATCGTTATTAATTTGTTTTAATGCACAATCACGTACTCCAACTGGAAATATATTGAGGAACTTTCTCTAAAGAGCAACCCTTTTATCAGGTTACATTTTTTAATATTTGGTAAAACACGAAAAATAGAAACCACTGAGAAACTATATTCACGTGGAATCTCAATCTTCTATCATCGTGAGCTGAAACTCTCGCTAGCAATATGTGCAGATTCAAATGTTACAAAAAGAAAAGCTAGTATAGTCTTCAAAGCTATTACAATGGATTAGCCTGATTGAGACATATGATGACTTAAATCACATTCCAAAGAGATCCTCAGAGAATTACTTTAATTGGAAAAAGTATATATTTATTTCAAAATATAACATTTAGTTGTTACGAAAACGCATGAATTATTTCACAAACTCTGAATTATGACATAATTGCCTGAAAAAATCGAAAAGCGACAGGTTACTACACTACCTAAAGAATTTGCTTAGTGACACCAGTATCCTTAAATCATAGCTGCCAACTTTTGCACATTTTTCTTACCACAAAAATCTTATAGTAAATATTGTCTTATTTAATGGTCGAAATGTTATGATTAAACAAATGGTAAATCTCTGTAAAAAGTGAAAAAGAGAAGAATGTAGCAATAAATTATTTTAAAAACGCATAACACATTTGAAAACCCAATATCAGCAATTACCATTAAAAGTCGAAAGCAAATGTGAATTTGTTCTAGCTGTCTTGTATATGAACTACAGATTTATCATAAGCATACAGTATGCAGTATGCTAAAATTTATTTTTCAAAAATGCATTGCACAGTTAAAAATTTCCCTACAGAAATTTCCATCAGTAAACGAAAATATACTTCAAATGTTTTATGCAGCCCTGTGCATGATCGATAGAATTTATACACATTAATTAATATGCCGAAAAATAAAATTAAAGACGCGTACAACAACGCAAAACACACTTCGAGCAATTACTTTTCACAGGGAAAAACTGACATATTTTATGTGTCCCTGTATATGAATTATGAATAATTTGCTCACCATATTCTTAAGTATATAGGAGAGTACTTCTAGACACATAAAAATTTCGTTATGTTTGAAATAGTACAATAAGAATAACATGCACCAATTTTCTCCCACAAATCAAAGTCTAACAATTTTTTCCCAGTGTCCCTATAAATAAACGATGAATGCTATCCATATCATATTCTACATAAAGTATCTTAGACTGTACCTCACAGATATATGAAAATCTCATTGTGTTTGAAATAGAATAATAAGAATAACAAACACCAATTTTTTCCCACAGACCAAAATGTAACAATTTTTTCCCAGTGTCCCTGTAAATAAACGATGAATACTATCCATACCATATTATATATAAAGTATCTTGGCAAACATTACCTTACAGATGTATAAACTTCAATCAAATTTCATGAAAATGCGTTAGAAATTCTTAAACATGGATAAAATTCGCAAAAAAGATTTTTTTCCATTGGACGTAATGTAACGGAGTTTTTTTAATGTTCCTGTAAAGGAACTATAACTGATACACACTTCATTTTCATTAAAGAACATTTTATAATGAGTATCAATAACATGAATCAATTATATGGTAATCCAAATATATTTGCTCGAGTTAGAGCGCGGATAGATGGATGGGCCAACAGACTGACAAACTAAAAAACCGAATTCATAAATACTCTTTAATTATATCGGAAATTATTAAAAACAAAATTTTCGATCTGTAAAATATTGAAACATGCATGAAATACACATTTTTAATATGGATAGTAAGGAAATTTAGAAAATGAAGTCATTTTTATATCAGCCACCATCTTGAATTCTTACAGCTTTACATGATGCCTCTCCCTCTGATATTCTTTACATTGATGTAAAGTAGGTACTAGAGGTCTGCACGGGCCGGGCTCGGGCCGATTTCCAATAATGGCATTCGGGCCGGGCCGGGCCTAGTCACTAATCTTTTCGGGCCGGGCTGGGCTCGGGCCTTAATTTTTTTTGCTGGAATATCGGGCCGGGCCTAACTTTTTTTCCGTACGAAGCCGAGACTGATTCCATTCTTCCTAGTTTTCATGGACCAAAATAATCAGTTCCTATTGAATATTTCTATATGAAAATCCTTTTCTCGACTTTTTATAAATCAGTAATATTTGGCTTTGTTCAAAAATATCTGCAAAAAAAGCATATACTTTTAAGCCGTCATTATTCTACAATTAAACATTAGAATTTATTCCTTTTAAAGAATCGTAGATTACTAGGCGTTTAAAAATAGGATTAAACACACACGCACACACACACACACACAAAAAAAAAAAAAAAAAAAAAAAAAAAAAAAAACATGATTATGACGGAATTTTTTTTTTTTTTTTTAACTGAAAACTGAAAGTTTCTTTTAAAATTTTCATCCATGCAAAATGAATACAACAATACGGGAGAAAAAAATATATTAAACATTTACATCTGTTAAGAAGAAAATGCATTTTTTTTTTCGTTCCAAAGCGATTTCGTCTTTGGAAATTTTACCATATACCGCTTTTTCGATTTTTTGTCTCCATTACAGGACAGGGAATATGGATTAATAATACTAGTGATAACTGAAACATTTACATACAACAAAGAAAGATTCATTTAAAAGCATAAATATCGCAGCCTACGGCACTTCTGCATAAATGGAGATTATAAACATGGAAAAAAAAGACTAATATAATTTTTTTGGTCAGAACTCTTCCATAAGATTAAAGATCAATGTTCTGTAGAAATTCACTCGAGCCGGGCCGGGTTCGGGCCGAATTTTAAACTTTTTTCCGGACCGGGCCGAGCTCGGGCCGAAATTTTAACTTTCGGGCCAGGCCGGGTCGGGCCATTATTTTTTTCGTTCGGGCCGGGCCGGGCTCGGGCCGAAATTTTAACTTTCGGGCCGGGCCAATATTTTTTTCGTTCGGGCCGGGCCCGGGCCTGGAAATTTCGGCCCGTGCAGACCTCTAGTAGGTACTCACCAGTCGGTATACTCTTATCACGATTTGCAGTTTTCACCTTACTTTGGGCGTGTAGAACTCGGACTATAAGATACGAGGCAGCCGTAGCTTACTTTGAAGGCCTTATACAGTATTAAAGAAAGAAGATGACGTTTCATTTTGTAATGAAATAGTTCCAAAAGACTTTGATTGCAAATAAAGAAGAAGTGTTTCAATACAAAAAAAAAAAAAAAAAAAAGAAGAAGAAAAGAAAATTTTGATTTCTTAAAGAAGCAAATCTAGAAATTTGTAAGAAGAAAATAATTTTTTTATTCCTTAAATAATAAGCATGTTTGTGTTACCTATTGTGTGTATAAACTGTTCAAATGTATGTTTATGTTACCTATTGTGCGCATAAACTCTTCAAGTGCATAGTCATGTTGATTTGTTCTCTTCATTTCATAATTTTGTGGATTATGAAATTGTGAATTATTAGCTCCAGGGGGGTGGCCCGCGAAGGACATTGCCCCCCCCCCACCTCGGAGCTATGTAATGTCCCCCCGGAAAATTTGAGATTTTGTGTTTTTAATGATCAAAAATTGCAATTTCCCCCCCGAAACTCCATAATTCCCCTTCCCCCCGGAGCCAGTGGCGTAGCTAAGGGGGGCGTCCGCCTCGGGCGCCGAGGCCTAGGGGAGCCAAATTGAGAGAAATTGTTGGGCACAAAATTTCTTGCTGGCCCCGGGCGCCAAAAAACATAGCTACGCTATTGCCCGGAGCCACTAAAGTTCCTCCCGGAGGAACGTGTCTGAATTCAACACTGATCCGCTAAAGCTGCACCACTCAATTCCGTGGATAATCGGGAGTTTACTGTACATTATTTTCAACCGCTGAGCTTCATTAATCGTATTATGTTCTCAAACGACGATTGAAGGTTCGAAAAGCCTGCAGATTTCCAGTGATGGAAGTAAACTTGGATATTTGGTGAATAAACTCGAAAATTTGGGGAAATATTAAGAATTGTGAAAGAAAAAACAAGATCAGTCATTGTTCGTTTACCCATCTTATGAAGCATTCGATAAGTCTTGCAATCGCTTTGAAAATCGGAAAACATTTTTGGAGGATATACAGGGTGTTTCGCTACCAGACCTACAAACTTTGAGGAATGATAGTACACATGAAGACAAACATTATTAAATAGGAAACCATGGGGCGCAAACGTCTTCTATAGGAGCTAGGGACCATTAAAGTTTAGGGTCCAAAACTTCAAACGATGATAGAAAACAGTAAAAAGGGTCGATTCGTTTGCGGTTTTCACTGAAAACATTCTTTATATTACGATTTCTTTAGAAAAAAATTTTAAAGGTTACTTTCAAAAATTATCGATAGAGGGCGCTTTAGACTTTAAAGTAACGAACAACTACTTTTTACCGTTATTTTCTGAATGGGGTTGAAAATTTTCCAAAGTTTAGACTTTAACTTAAATTTTAAGTCCAAAATCGAAAACATTGGAGTCGAGTAACTAGCGAAAATTGAACTGTGAACAGAGGGGGAGATTTTATGCGCTCATAAACATTGGACAAACTGATCGATTTTGTTGCGGTTTGCGTGAAAGTCATTTCCTTGATAACTATTTTATTCAAAATGACGTACAGCTTTGGTGTCCTCATTTTTTGATAGATGGCGCTTTCGACACAGCTCCGACATTTCAATAGCATTACTCCTGGGTGTTTTACTACCAGACCAACTTACATCCAGGAAGTGTTAGGGACACAAAGAAGACTCGGAATCACATAGGAATGTAACGTTGGAAATGCCTTTTTTTTCGAGTTATTGTTAAAGGAAGCAGAGAAGATAGATACAGAAACAGCTGAGAATGAGCAACACGTTAATGTGACAGAAAACAGTTTTTTTAAAGGTTTTACTACAAAATGTGTTCAAAATTACGACCAGAAGTAGTCCGGCAAGTTTGACAGCGATGGTAGATGGCGCTGCGGTTTCCTTGCAGTAGATGGCGCTAAACGGTAATGCGTGTGAGCAGCGATCAATTTGAAGTGATCATTCTCGAACCGGCTCCAAAGGTAGCAGAATGAAGTATTTGAAAGATGAACAGCCCGATGGGGCTCCTCCACATTTTACCGATGCTATTTGCCAACACTTCAAGTAACATTTGGGAAACGGTGGATAAGTCGTGGTGGCCTGCCAGATCACCGGACCTATCATGTATCGACTTCTTCTGCTGGGGTCAAATGAAAAGTTGGGTGTATGAGACTCCCGCACCATCAGTTAAAGACCTCGCATATGGTATTTCTGTCGCTTGCCAGAAAGCTATCAGAGATGCCAGGAATCTTTCAAAGCGTGAAGAATTCCATGCGACGCCGCTGTCAAGCATGCCGAACTACTTCTGGTCGTAATTTCGAACACCTACTGTTGTAAAACATTTAAATAAATTGCTTTCTGTCACATTAACGTGTTGCTCTTTCTTTGCTGTTTCTATTGCCTTTTTTCTCTGCTTCCTTTAACCGTAACACGCAAAAAATCATTTTCAACGTTACATTCCTATGTAATTCCGAATCGTCTTTGCACCCCTAACGCCTCCTGGAAGTATGTTGGTCTGGTAGTAAAACACCCAGGAGTAATGCTATTGAAATGTCGGAGATGTGTCGGAAGCGCCCTCTATCAAAAAATCAGGACACCAAAGCTGTACGTCGTTTTGAATAAAATAATTACCAAGGGAATGATCTACACACAAACCACAATAAAATCGCTTTGTTTGTCCAATATTTATGAGCGTTTAAAATCTCCCCCTCTGTTCAGAGATAAATTTTCGCTAGTTACCCTATCCGAATGTTTCCGATTTTAAACTTAAAATTTAAGTTAAATTCTAAACTTTAGAATAATTTCAACCCAATGCCGAAAATAACGGTAAAAAGTAGTTGTTCGTTACTCTAAAGTCTAAAGCGCCCTCCATCGATAATTTTTTAAAGCAACCTTTAAAAATTTTTTCTAAAAAAATCGTAATTTAAAGAATGATTTTAGTGAAAAACGCAAACGAATCGACCTTTTTTTCCGTTTTCTATCATCATTTGAAGTTTTGGACCCTAAACTTTAATGGCCTCTAGCTCCTATAGAAGACGTTTTCGCCCCATGGTTTCCTATTTAATAATGTTTGTCTTCATGTGTACTATCATCCCTTAAAGTTTGTCGGTCTGGTAGCGAAACACCCTGTATACGTTTCAGAAACTGGAGATAGTGAAACACATCTTTTAGGTAGATTTCGTAAGAAATACTACCTATTGCAATCGCACCAGTTTATATATATATATATATATATATATATATATATATATATATCTCACTTTTTTATGGACACGATAACTTCTATAATTCTTCACCAATCTCCACCAAACTTTTACATAAAATCAAAGGGGATAAAATCTTGGCTAAATTCGTTAATGGGCAAAATCGGACCAAGGGGGTCGGAATAGGGGGCGTTTTTCTGAAAACCGAAAAAACGCCATAACTTCTTAATTAATTTAGATATCGAATCTGTTTAAAGTTTATATTACTTCTTAAAACTGGGCCAAAAGTATATGCATGACAGATTTTTGATAAATTTAGAAGTGGGCTCAAAGGGCGAAAAAAACAGGGATTTTGAGAGAAAAAAAATCATACCTTCGTCAATTTTCAAGATATTAAGTCCATTTAAATTTTTTGTAAATGTTCTTAAAATTATCTAAAACTTTTGTATTTACAAGTTTTTGATAGGACCAACTTTTACCGATGAAAAAAATTAAAAACGAAAAGAAAAAGGGCGCTGAATAAAGAGAAAAATCCATAACTCCGTCAATTTTTAAGATATCAAATCTGATTAAATTTATTTTACATCTTCGCAAAAATATCTGCAACTTTTATATTTACAAGTTTTTCATAGGACCAACTCGTATAGCAAAAAGAAATTAAACAAAAATAGGAGTTGGAGAAAAAAACCTCAAATCCAAACTGTTTATATTCTGACTCATTTTTAAATTCATTTTTGATTTTAAACGCATCCAAACAGTAGATCCTCTTATTTAGAAACTGTATAAAGTGACGCATTGGTCAGTTTTCTGATAAAGACAGAATATATTTCAAAAAAGGCTACCAAAAAGGGTATTTTGAACAGAATTTCCGAAAGTCATCGAGACTGAAAATTGAAGGAAGTATTCAAATAAGAAATTGCGTTTTTTTCTGACTCATTTTTAAATCCATTTTTGTTCTCAAACGCATCCAATTTACAGATCCTCTTATTTAGGAACTATATAATGTGATGCATTGGTCAGTTTTTTGATAAAGACGGAATATATTTCAAAAAAGGCTACCAAAAAGGGTATTTTGAACAGAATTTTCAGAAATCATCGTGACTGAAAATTTAAGGAAGTGTTCAAATAAGAAATTGCGTTTTTTTCTGACTCGTTTTTAAATCCATTTTTGCTCTCAAATGCATCCAATTTACAGATCCTCTTATTTAGGAACTATATAATGTGATGCATTGATCGGTTTTTTGATAAAGACCGAATATATTTTGAAAAAGGCTACCAAAAAGGGTATTTTGAACAGAATTTCCCGAAGTCTTCGTGATTTGAAAATTTAAGGAAGTTTTCACATAGCAAATTGCGTTTTTTATGACTCGTTTTAAAATTCATTTTCGCTCTCAAACGCATCCAATTTACAGATCTTCTTATTTAGGAACTATATACTGTGACGCATTGGCCAGTTTTTTGATAAAGATAGAATATATTTTTAAAAATGCTGTCAAAGTGAGTATTTCGCACAAAATTTTCCGAAGCAATCATGATTAAAGAATTAAGAATGTATTCAAACAAATCGGTTATTTTATGACTCATTTTTAAATTCAATTTTTTTCTCAAATGCATTCAACTGACAGTTTTTTGTTATTTAGGAACTGTATAATGTACTGTTTTGGTCGATTTTTTAATAAATTCAGAATCTATTTCAAAATATGTTGTCAAAATGGGCATTTGAGCTGAATTTTTCTTAAGATGATTCTGATAAAACCAGTTTTTGCAGAAAAATGAAATTAAAATTTTTTCGTAAACGGCCAAATGAAGTTATTAAACTGGGTTTATCTCTAATCATATATATATATATATATATATATATATATATATATATATATATTTGTTGAAATGAGCACTCTTCGAAATCTACCTCTGCCTATAGGCTCTGCCGACAGGGATTTTTTAGATTACCATTTTTAGCCGTCCGTTTGTCTGTATTGCTATGTTTGTCTGTAAACGCTCAATCACTCAAACGAATTGAGATAAAAACAAGAAATTTTAATGTGTACTTAGTACGTAATAGCGGGAAGAAGCCTATTAAATATCAGTAACTTCGATTATCCGGATTTTGTTTTTGTTTTCTTCGGGCTTTTCAAATATTCGTTTTGATAAAAGGTACATAAAACTTCCAAATTTGTTACTTTAAGGAGTGAATGTGATAAATAAAAAAACAATAAAAAACAAAATTTTACAATAAAGGAAGGGCATAAAAAAAAGAAATTGATCGGATAACTGTTGTGGAGATATTTATAACCATGTTTTCCACATTCTTAAATTTTTTATGGCCTTGTATTTCATTCAAATTTCAATTAAAATATGTATTTTAATTGGGAATGAGGCGAGGCAGGAAACTTTTAGTCAATATGTTATTATTTTTGGAGTTATAAGGATGCTTCTTTTACGCAATTCGGTATTACTTAATTAACTCGTAGACAAAAAAAAAAAAAAAAAAAAAAAAAAACTATTGCTGAATTATAAGATTAAATGCTAATAATGGCTAATCGTAAATCTCACATTCACTTGTATAAAACACGTTACACGTGTTTGTTATGTCATCAAGTGATTTTTAATTCGACATTTTATTTGTATTTTCATTAATCTTTTAGTAATTTATTTGTTTTTTCGGTATTTGAAATAAAAGTTATGCCAATTTGTATAATTTACGAGTAATTTGGTGATTTATATAATTTGTCGAAATGGGTGCGATAATCAAATAATACCCACAATTTCGTAATAGAGCATTACTATGTATTAAAAATGTTTAAATATAGGGGGAACTGGGCACATTGATACACCCCCTCTACTGCTCACAGGGTCATTATAGGAAGTTTCACAACAGCTCAAAAAGGTGAAGCTAGTGTACACAATTACATACAGAACGTCTTGACATAATTCAGTAGTTTGTTGAAATGGGACGGGTGATTTATTGCTTTTGTAGGTCAAAAGTAAATTTGAGTTGTACAATTGAAATGGTATTATACGACTTTTCCAGCATTTTCTACCGAAAAGAATACTCTTCCTGGCAAGTATAGCTACTCTTTATCAGTTCTTCATTCTTTAATGTTAGGTAAATTATGAAATGGTGGATTTGAGACTCATTTTATTCAAAATGGCTGTATGGGGCACATTGGTACAGTCTATGTCGGGGCACATTGATACTGTTGAAATAAACTAATCACTATTTCAGCTGAATAAAATCAAGTTAGATCTATTTACAATAAAAAGATTTCATTTTTTGTCGTCATAAAAAAAAAAAAAAAAAGAAATTATTTTTTCCCTATTTCAGAACAATTCAACTACGAAATAAACTGATCTTATTCAAGGACACTTATTCCTTTTCTACTGCAGTGAAGCCACGTGACAACGACCAAGAACAAAATAAAAAAAGAACATTTAGAACTCTTTTTTTTTGACATTCTAATTTTTTAGTGTTAGTTTAGTTTTCTGTGTGGATGTAAGTGATGTAAACGTCTAATTCTTCGCTGCTAAAAGCAGCTATGTAATATATGTTAATATAATATCATTATTCAACTCAAAACTCGCCTCGACCCCATTGTTTATTAAAAACAAACTATTAATCAAATGTTTACCATTTCAGCGAAGTTTAAAGTAATTAATAAGTAATAAAAAGCTGACGTTAAATCGAAGATTCCAAAAGAATGGAGGCCATGAAGAACGGAGTATTTTGAAGAACCAGAAGAATGAAAGGCAAGATTATCTTGCCTTCTTATTATTATTGATAGATATAGAATATAGAACTGATTTGGTAAAACGATATTAAACAAAAATCCTTATGTTGCGTAAAGGAGTAATGCGCTATAAGGCATAGTTTTTTTAATACATTTCCAACAAATCGATCAAGAGACTGAAATTAACACATAAGGTTATAATATAATATGATATAAATAAATAAAAATGGCCTTATAAAATTAAATCGTATTATTACTAATGCATATAATTATTGTGAAAAAATATATTTGTTCTTCTTTTCTCAACGTTATTGAAAATATATGATATATATGAGTTGAAATTGAATGAGTAAACATAACAAGTTATATGTTCGTTATATTTGAATGAATAAAAATAAATAGAGAAAATCTCTTATATAATATAAAGAAAAATAAAAACAATTTCTCATCGAATTACGATATTAAATATTTATAAGTTGATAAGTAAGATCCATTATGGCCACATCGAAAGAATTTCAGTTAATAGAAAAATTAAATCAAAACAATTACTCAACATGGAAATTTAAAATAGAAATGTTATTAATAAGAGAAGAAATTTTCGAGGTAATAACAGATACAATTCCAAATCCGATTACCACAGATTGGCAAAAGAAGGATAATAAAGCCAGAGCAATTATAAACCTGGCAATTGAAGACTCCCAGATTGTGCATGTAAAAGGGCTAAATACTGCCCGACAGACCTGGGACGCGCTCAAAGCCATACATGAAAGGGGGAATTTGTCTAGTAAATTGCATTTATTAAGAAAACTGTATGGGGCAAGGCTGCCAGAAAATGGTAACTTATTTAAACACATAACGTACATTTTAGAATTAAAAGATAAACTATTAGCGATTGGGGAAACTATTAACGATTCGCACCTTTCAGCATTATTGCTGTGCTCATTACCCCCAAGCTATAATACATTGATTGTAGCACTTGAGGCTCGCGATGAAACCGATTTAACACCAGAATTTATTATAAATAAACTAACTGATGAATATAACAGAAGGGTTGAAAACGCGGATCAGGGTGACAATTCTACCAAAGCGTTTAAAGCACAAAAAAGGTTCCTAAATGATAATAGCAAAAGGGAAAAATATTGTACGTACTGTAAATTGAAAAGTCATACTTACAGGGAATGTTGGCATCTGAAAAATAGACAAACTCACCCAAATACACAAAAACAACAAACATACAAAAACAAAAACAATACAACGTCTCTCTGTTATCAACAATCGTATAACCAAAATGAATTTAATGATCGTAAACAAGAATATAAGCCAAATTACAAAACACAACTAAAAACAGATCGAAGCAGCGACGCAGCCTTTCTAATTGAGAAAACTGGAAAACAAACATGGATTATTGATTCTGGTTCTTCCACACATATTTTAAACGATAAAGACTTGTTTACCAAATTAAACGACACGGAAAAAACTACCGTTATTATTGCAAACGGAAAATCGTTAAATTCGCATGGTGTGGGAGAAACCACATTTATGACAAAAACATCCGACGGAGGTGTAAACAAAATTACATTAAAGGAAGCATTATACGTACCTGATTTAGAATCAAATTTAATTTCAGTAAGTAAGGCAACAAAGAACGGTTATAAACTAGTTTTTGATAAAGATAAATGCACGCTATCCCGAAATGGGAAAATATACTTGGAAGCAAAAATGAAAAACAATCTATATGAGGTTGAATTGTTAAAGAATATAGAATCTAACACAGTAAACATTGCGCATGAATGCAAAAATAAAAATTGCATAGAATTGTGGCACAAACGCCTAGGTCACAGAAACTACAATTCCATAAAGGAAATGATTAAAGAAAATTTAACCTATGGAATAGAACTAAATAATTGTAGTCATGAAACAATATGCGAAACATGCATACAAACAAAAATAAGCGATGCACCTTATCCAAAAACAACATATAAAAACAAAACAGGCAGAGTACTCGATCTAGTGCACACAGACGTATGCACATCCATAGGATTCCCCACAATTGGCGGAAAAACAATGTTTGTAACCTTCATAGACGATTACTCTAGGTTTACAGTAATATACTTATTAAGTCATAAAGACGAAGTGCACGATAAATTAGTAGACTATATAGCTATGGTACGAAACCAATTCGGTTCATATCCGAAAGCAATAAGATCCGATAATGGCGGAGAATACATGAGTAGAGAAACAAATGACTATCTAAGAAAAAGAGGTATAAAACACCAACTATCTGTGCCATATTGTCCGAGCCAGAACGGCGTGGCTGAGAGGAAAAATAGATCACTATTAGACATGACTAGAAGTCTATTACGCGAAGCCAATTTACCGCAAAAATTTTGGGGAGAAGCAATTAATACAGCAAATCATTTACAAAATCGCTTACCAACAAGATCAACGAATAAAACCCCGTACGAGCTTTGGTTTAAACGCAAACCAAATTTGCACTATTTACGTACATTCGGCTGCAAAGCATACGTATATGTAAACAAACAACATCGAGGAAAATTAGACGATAGAGCTCAGGAAGGGACATTCGGAGGGTATGACAACAATTCAAAAGGATACCGCGTATACACTAAAGATAACAAAATAGTAATAGCAAGAACCGTAAAATTCCTAGAGAATAGCAAAATTAACTTAAAAGAAAGTAAAGATGAAGAAAATTCATATGATGATAAAAATTACATCGAAGCAGAAATAAACAACACAATCGAGGAACCAACCTCGTCCAAACAACACACCACTGAACTTAGAAGATCGCAAAGATCAAACAGGGGGGTACCACCAGACAGATACGTCTGTTATGTAAACAATAACCAAATGAATGAACCCACTAGTTGGAACGACATACAGGAAATTGATAATCCCTGTGAAAAAGAAAATTGGCTTAAAGCCACACAAGCGGAAATCAATTCGCTAAAAAAACATAACACATGGGAATTAGTGGATCCACCACCAAACAAAAAATTATAGGATCAAAATGGACATTTAAAAAGAAATTAGATAGTCACGGAAATGTTCAAAAATATAAAGCACGCCTAGTAGCGAAGGGCTATAGTCAAAAATACGGTGAAAATTATGATGAGACATTTGCCCCTGTCGTCTCACAAACAATAGTTCGCGCATTTTTAGCAGCAGCCGCATACCACAAACAAAATGTTAGACACATAGATATTGACACCGCCTTTCTGTATGGTGAGCTCGAGGAAGAAGTGTATATGAAACAGTCGGAAGGCTACATAGAAAAGAATTCTGAAAACAAAGTCTGCAGACTGAAAAAATCAATATATGGCCTAAAACAGGCAGCCAGAACTTGGCACAAAAAAATCGAACAGTCCTTAAAAAAACTGAATTTTAATCAAAGTATAGCTGATCCCTGCTTGTTCACCAGAAAAGAAAATTAAAATTACACTTACATAATTATATATGTTGACGACATATTACTCTCCGGTGACGAAAAAACTGTTGACATTATAGTGAAACTACTCAAAGAAGAATACGAGCTTAAAGATCTCGGTCATATAGCATATTTTCTCGGTACGGAAATAAAAAACACAGAAAACGGATATACACTAAGCCAAAAATCAAAAATCGAAGAATTGGCAAATAAACTAGGATTAAAAGAAGCTAAACCCGTAGGAACTCCGATGGACCCCGGCTTTTATAAAATAGAAGACGAACAAAATTTGCTGCCTAACAATACAAATTTTAGAAAAGTCATTGGATCTTTGTTATACATAGCCACTAACACACGTCCAGATATATCAGCCGCAGTTAATATCCTCAGTAGAAGATACGAAACGCCCCGTGAGATGGACTGGAAAGCAGCAAAACGAGTGGTCAACTATCTAAACTGTACAAGAGAATTAAGATCAACAATCAGCACAGACGATCAACCAGTATTGGTAGCTTATGCAGACTCTGATTGGGGAGGCGACACCAGAACAAGGAAGTCAACAACAGGAAATGTTTTCTTTCTAGGAAAAACACCTATTAATTGGTACACGAAGAAACAGAACTGTATTGCATATTCTTCGGCAGAAGCTGAATTTATCTCAGCAGCCGCAGCAGCCCAAGAGATTATTTGGCTAGAGAAGTTATTGAACGACTTAGACTTGAAACAAGACGAACCTATAACGATTTTCGAAGATAATCAGAGTGCGATAAAAATGGTAGAGAATACAAAGTTTTCGAAATATACGAAGCATATTGATATAAAATTCCACGCCATTAAACAACTCAAAGAAGACAAAATAATAAATTTAGAATATTGCCCATCTAAAGATATGATAGCCGACGCACTTACAAAACCACTGCCAAGGCCTCAATTAGTAAAACATCGAGAATCTATGAACCTACAGTGTTATTCATCTGAAGTGATTAAGGAAGGGTGTTGAAATAAACTAATCACTATTTCAGCTGAATAAAATCAAGTTAGATCTATTTACAATAAAAAGATTTCATTTTTGTCGTCATAAAAAAAAAAAAAAAAAAAAAAAAATTATTTTTTCCCTATTTCAGAACAATTCAACTACGAAATAAACTGATCTTATTCAAGGACACTTATTCCTTTTCTACTGCAGTGAAGTCACGTGACAACGACCAAGAACAAAATAAAAAAAAGAACATTTAGAACTCTTTTTTTTTTTTTTTGACATTCTAATTTTTTAGTGTTAGTTTAGTTTTCTGTCTGGATGTAAGTGATGTAAACGTCTAATTCTTCGCTGCTAAAAGCAGCTATGTAATATATGTTAATATAATATCATTATTCAACTCAAAACTCGCCTCGACCCCATTGTTTATTAAAAACAAACTATTAATCAAATGTTTACCATTTCAGCGAAGTTTAAAGTAATTAATAAGTAATAAAAAGCTGACGTTAAATCGAAGATTCCAAAAGAATGGAGGCCATGAAGAACGGAGTATTTTGAAGAACCAGAAGAATGAAAGGTAAGATTATCTTGCCTTCTTATTATTATTGATAGATATAGAATATAGAACTGATTTGGTAAAACGATATTAAACAAAAATCCTTATGTTGCGTAAAGGAGTAATGCGCTATAAGGCATAGTTTTTTTAATACATTTCCAACAGATACAACATAAATCCTTTTCTAGTTCATTTTCCATTACCTTTTATTATTAATATTTTACCATACACTCCTTAATCCAACCATTTTTCGCCAAAACTTTCTAATATTGGTTTTTATTGAAGTGAAATAGCTCTAATTTTTTATGTTAGAACATTGTATAATATTTTCGCAAACAGAAGACTTACAAATTTATCCAAAATCTAGTGCTAGTCGAACTAACAAAAGAAAAAACGACAGCCTGGAAAATCTGGAATTTATATTGATTTTTCAGAGAAAAAGTATTTTCGAGATGAGTAATGTTAAGTAAGAGAAAGAAGCTGCAGAGTAGCATTACATTACATAATTACATAAACAGAATTTCTAATGTAATTATATTTTATTTTCTACTTATAAACCGATTTATAAATAGAAAACCTGGTATTTTTTCATCTTTACTAAGAAAGAAGATAATGCTGGAGTTGAAGTACCAGATATCACAAAGTTGCCACAGCCAACAATCAGACAGGGAACAGCCAGAACATCAAGTCATTATTCATTTAATTTTGATTGCTTTAATATTACTTACAGATAAATTGTGGGTGATTTGAATTTCTATAAATAAATATAGAATGGTTTGCTAACTAATTTTCTATGAAAAATATGCATTGGTGTTATTTTGTCTCCATTTTTCCCAAGCGTATCAAAGTGCCCCATGAGGTGTATCAATCTGTCCCGGAGATGGGGCACATTGATACAAATGACTTTTTTTTAATTTTTTTTTTAATTACATGAAAAATATTATAAGGTACTTATACCCTATATGGACAGTGCTCTCAATATGGACACCCCTAATATTTTTTAAAATAACAATTTTGATGAAGAGATTGCGCTACATATCCGCGAAGAAAAGCAGTTGAAAGATAATTAAGCCAGGAAAGTACAAAAAAAACGCGCTGTTCGCTATTTAGAAGGAAACTTGTTGTTTCGTGGTGTGCTAATCGTAATTACAGGCAAGTTTAAATTCATATAAGATATTGTAAAATTACTTTAAATATTGAAAAGTGGGGTGTTTTAGAAAGCTTTTAAAACATATTTTCGATTGCTATTGCATATATTGCTTAAAAGTTTTGTTTATATTTTACAAGATCTAATAAAACTACTCCCGATTCCCAATATGGACACCTTATGTCCACATTTGAAGTACAGCAGGTGACTCTTCAGATTCAGAAAAATAGAAAGCTAAGCAAAACCAACTACATTATTTCATAATATTTTGTAGTAACTGAGGTGCTTTGCATCGGTCTTCGAAGAGCCACGACCGAAAATGACCCCCCACTCTAAAGTGCATGTTCTGAAGCTATTTACTGTGCCCTCCCCCGCAATACTTTAAGATATCCCCTCTCCTCTTAAATTCCATAGAAGAGTGGCTCTTCCCTACACCCTGTGTAGTAGGTCAATAAGGAGGC
Source organism: Maratus speculifer (assembly GCA_964019185.1). Classification (NCBI taxonomy): domain Eukaryota; kingdom Metazoa; phylum Arthropoda; class Arachnida; order Araneae; family Salticidae; genus Maratus; species Maratus speculifer. The sequence goes on along the minus strand of OZ025301.1, from coordinate 148,522,477 downwards.
ACCTGTTTATAATAGGGACTGGTGGTTCCTTATATGAACATTTGTTAAATTTTTTTGTTTTTATCATTTAAATAAAACCGGAATAGTTACAAGGTCGCTAATTTTAATAATGATAGTCAACAGTACGGGGATCATGGTCATATATTTTTGGAGTCCTATCACGTGTACATAGGGGTGAAAAAATAAATTTTCCTTAGGGTGCCCATATTAGGCACAGGCACCTTATAAAACAACGATTGTACATTTTTTAAAACACACTACACAAGTTTTCCTGACACCACATGGAAAAATTACTTGAAATTTCTACTTTCTGGACACCAAAAAAGTTCTTAGAAAAAAACTGTATCAATATGCCCCAGTTCCCCCTACGTTTAAATTTTATTTTGGAATTGCGATGCATTTTATAAATATTTTACATATGATTTATTTTTATATTTTATATTATGCATATCCATGATGGGTTCGTATTACGGTGATCCCCAACTACTAGTTTTATTTCGCAAATTTTAAGGGATTATTACAGTCCATTCAAGGCCGTAGCTAGAAGCGAACAATAGAGGGAGGGGTGGGTCATCACTTTTTTCCCCTCTCTCTCTATGACGCAGAAAGATAAATTAGTGCATATTCACATAGTAGGTACTATGTTTCTTATTAAACTGTTATAATAACTTCATTTTAAGCTAAGAAAAGTATATGATGATGAAAATCTTGAGTGTATAACTGGTACAAAATTAAATATCATATTAGCTTCATATGTACAAGTAGGATGGGAAAGTGTTGAAACACTTATTTTAGATACAGTTTAGTAGTATTTCTGCAAAATTGTGAAAGGGCCTCAAAACTAAATTAGATTTTTGAACAGAATTTAGTTTGAATTTTCAGAACCGAAATTCATATAGTGACCTTAGAATCTTTTCCGGGGGGGGGGGGGGGCTCAAAATATTTTAGGGGGACTGAGGTGCCCATAGTGCCCCCTTAGCAACGGCCCTGAGTCCATTTTAGCTCACCCTGTATTTCCTGAAACAATTCTGGATAAGTCCTTGTACTTGCAAATCCATCAACTTATTAAAGAAAAAAAAATCGAAACATGATTTTTCTTGCTTACATTTTTCAGTCACGAAAATTAAGCATTTTCTCCTATGAAAACACGAGAAAACTTGTAAAAAATCATTCTTCATCTTGTTTACATAACACACAATAAATCAATGATAACTAACACGAAATTATTCTTGAAAGTTTGCATTTTCGTGTCTGCATCATGAATCAATAAAATCTTGCTGCTAATTTTGATTTGCTCTTATATTTCAAATAATTTTTCATTTACCATTAAATATTACCTAAACATATCTGTTTCGTTAGCCTATGTATTTCGATTCAATTCGATTAAAATATCTCTGTTTTGGTGGGTTTTTTTTTTTTTTTTTTTTTTTTTTTTCAATAAATCGTTGCTTTCTTAATGTACGTTATGTAAAATATATATCCTTGACAATAAACCTGTGTGCTGCATTTGAGGAATACTGGTTCGATGGTCTTAGACGTAGCTACCAACATCTCCCACTTTTTTTGGCTCGGAAAAAATTTATACTAAATTTTAAGGGAGACCCGTAAGAAAAAACCCAAAATTTTTATTATTGATTTTAAAGTAATGAATTTCGGTGTACTACTTAAGAATCTTTTTGTAAGGAATAATTAGCAAAAAAATTCACTTTTTATTAAAAAGTATATTTTTATGGGGATTTTTATGTTTTTTTTTTTTTTTTTTTTTTTTTTTTTTTTTTTTTGTCGAAATATACATTTTTTAAAATTACTACTCCTCATTCAATTTTCAATATTTTGGTATTACTAAAATTTCTTAAATAGTGTTATAGTATATAGAAAAGAACTAAGGAGAGATATTTTTAATTTTCTATTTTAATCGGCTAAGGAAAGAAAAAAATAAAAATACGCATCGTAAATTTCCTTAAATTCGTTATAATTTTCATGTTTACCAATTTATGTAAAATTTTCAGAAATAGTTAAAAAATATATCTCTCCCTACTTCCGTTGCAAATTTTTTTAAGATTCTAAAAACACCAACACTTTGTTTCTAAACCATTTTACCACTGAGCCTTAGTACTTTGAACTTAGGTAAAATATGAAAAAAGTCATTTTCAGGAAAACACGTTTTAAATGGCCGCTAGTCCTTTAAACTCTATAGTGAGTACAATTAAAAAAGCTCATTTTCTACCTGTTCCAAGTGTCTCCGAGTTCTGAAATTTTGCATGGATATTCGCAAATATGTATTTTATCGTTTTCTGAGATAATTTTTTTTTTTTAACTTTTGATGATTTTTGGCCAAAAATGGGGTACGGGTCTCCCTTAACGTATTAAATCGGCGTAATCTGCCGATTAAATAAGGCAAAATTTTCTATTAAATTTTCCGGTCAAAAAAATCAGAAGAGTTGGCATCTATGTCTTAGACCGTATGAATATATGTCTAATACACACTCGATCTGCTATAAGTAGAGTTATATAAGCAGGTTTTAGAAGATACCATGAATAGAGACTGAGTTGAATTTATGAGACTATCTAAAAGACAAATATTGATGATGACAGTTCTTTATTTAAACTTCATTTCAATTCCTATAAACTTCTTTAAAAATACTTTCATAACAGCTTTCAATTAATTAATATTCAGTACAAGCTACGTTTAAAAATGATTAAGTGAATCATTAAAATAGTTTTTTTTTTAAACAGGATTAAACTCCATTACACTGGGAACTTTTCAAAATAACTTAAATTTAAATTATTAATAAAATCGTTCATTTAAAACATCATAAACGAACTCGAACTAAATATCTTATTGTAACTTATAACTCAAAACTTAAACGTATTAAATCATAACAATAACTTCAAGGAAACTAAAAGAGTAAGCAATGAACTTGATCATCGAACGGTATTTATACCCTTTCAGAAACTGAACTGGACAGTTCCTCTATGTAAAAAGGGTAGGACTAAGACTAGCACCTAACGTAACACCTAACACCATCTACGGAAGTACAAATGCTTCATGTCGATACTTTAAGTTAATGTATGTTTCAGGAAACAATTAACATTATATTCCAGAAAATAATTGTATTGCTTTTAAAATAAAGAAGTCTTTTAAATATTAAAATATTGAGAAAAACGGTATTAAATTAATGAAAGCTTATTAAGGTTTTATACTCATAATAGCCATAAGTGACAACTAAAACCGGCGATTAGCTAACAGATGGATATGGGTGAACAATCGATTGCAAGATTTAACCCGAAATCCAGACCAAACAAATCAAATAAAAAAAGAGTCTGAAATTGTACGCTAAACGTGTTAAATGAGGTGCGTTCATACTATAACTAGTTTTATAAATATTCAGATCTTGGTGCAAAAACTGTTGCACTCATATGCAAACATGCATAAATTTACACTTGTAGAGATTTTAGAATGCATAAAACATAGACTTGATTTTATTATAGTCAAAGAGAGATTTATTACCTGAGCAATTCTTCTTGTCGGCGACTTGTATAAGCAATTGTATGTTTCATAACTTGAATTCCAGTCTTCGAATTTACGATTTCTTCATATCTTGAAAATAGTTATTTATGAATTATGCCTACTGGCAATATTATACCTTTTACGTATGGTGCTTCACAAACTAAAAAAAATGATTTAGAGGGATTTAAAGAGGTTTAATAGACTTAGCAAAACGTAAACATTCTTGAATCAGAACATTCTAAAACAGTTCCGCAGTCAACTGCAGAATAAAGAATACAATCTAAAAATATGGATTAGAGATGATTAAATACAAATTATATCTATGAAAAAACATATTATGAATTTTAAAGTACAAATGAATGAGAATTAATGAAATATAATATTAATTAAAGTCAAAATAGTCTCGTTTTATCAAGATCAAAAGTTTTGGTGCTGCCATCTACAGTCATTTTTGCGAGTTAGTGTCTTAATTAGTGTCTTTTTACTGAATATTTCCTTTTAGTTCTTTTTAGGATTTAACATCCTCCACCCCCGGCAGTAGAGGGGATACCTTTGTAATAGAACGCTTGATATCACCGTCCGCTGTTTTAATCAAGACTACACGAACTCGATTGTCCTGTCCTGGGAAAGTTTGTAGAATGCGGCCCATTTTCCATCTCATGGGCATGGATCGTTCATGAATTATTACCAAGTCTCCTTCTCGTAGATTAACACTTGGAGTAGTCCATTTAGGACGCTGTTGGAGATGTTGTAGATATTCTCTTGACCATCTATACCAAAATTGGTTCTTGGCCCTTTCAATAAGGCGCCAACGAGCATTTAATGATAGAGCTCGTGAATTAGAAGCTTCTGGAATATCAAGGAGCGGTGCTCCGATTAGAAAATGACCTGGAGTTAATGCGCGCGGATCTGATGGATCTGAAGACATCGGCGTTAGAGGTCTGGAATTTATACAACTTTCTATTTGGCACAGTAACGTGGATAATTCTTCAAAATTTAAAATACTTGATTTACATGCCTTTAACAGATGATTTTTTGTAAGCTTTACAGCTGCCTCCCATAGCCCACCAAAGTGCGGCGCATATGGAGGAATGAAATGCCAATTGATTTTTTGGCTCGAAAGAAAATCTTGAATTTCTCTGTCCCTCAAATATTGGAATAACTGCTTTAGTTGATTTGCTAGACCTACGAAATTTTTCCCATTATCTGAATAGATATCAGACGGCAGGCCTCTACGTGCAATAAATCTCTTTAGGGCTGCTAGCAAGGCTTGCACAGACAAGTCTGATACCACTTCCAGATGCACTGCCTTTGTGCACATGCAGACGAAAACACATATGTAAGTTTTTATTTTTATCTTACTTCTAGGCAAATTTGGCTTGGTTATGCAGGGGCCGGCAAAATCTATGCCAACCTTGGAAAAAGGACGAATTGGGGTGATTCTGTCAACGGGAAGATCTCCCATCATTTGTTGACAAGCTTGTGTTTTTAGGCGTTTGCAAAGTACACATTTGTTGAGTTCTTGTCGCACAGTAGAACGACCATTAACAAACCAAAATTGTTGACGTATAATAGAAAGTACTAGCTGTGTACCTGCGTGCATATGTTTCTCATGTACATGCTTTATTAATAGTTTAGTGACAAAGTTATTTTTTGGGAGTAGCATCGGATATTTTTTATCGAAGGTTAAAGACTGATGTTGTGACAAACGACCACCTACTCGAATGATATCACTTGAATCTAAAAATACATTTAGTGGTAATAGTTTACTATTGCTTGGTAAGGGTTTTCTTTCTTTTAACAACTTAAGCTCTGTGTTGAATTCAGAACTTTGAATTAATTTTACAATGCATTGAATTGAATTAGAGATTTCTTCTGAACTTAGATTTCCAAATTTTTTCGATGTACTATGTCTAGCATTATGAATAAATCTAAGACAATAGGCTGTGACTCTTGACAGCTTAGAGAATTTCGAGAACTTAAGAAGAAAGTCAGGAGGTGCACTTACTTGTGTTACATTACTGACAGAGTCAATTACTTGATTTAACTCACCTATTGGAGCAGTGAGTTTAGGTATTGGGATTTGCTCATTTGACAGTAGCCATGGAGGCCCATGCCACCACAGAGAATGATTAGGAAGCTTTCGTGGAGGAATTCCCCTAGAAGCTACATCTGCAGGATTTAAAGCACCTGGAATATGATTCCATTCATGGGAAGGCATTAATGCCTGTATTTGACATACTCGATTGAGTACGAACTGATTTCCCTTTAAAGGTGGTGCTTTTAGCCAACTGAGAACAATTTGGGAATCCGACCACAAATAAATATTGTCAAATTTTACTTTTAATGTGTCGATAATTACAGAACATAACTTAGCTAGCAAAAGAGCTGAACAAAGCTCGATTCTAGGCAATGTTTGAGGTTTAATAGGATTCACCTTAGTTTTTTCAGCAATCAAATTAACAAATACCCTTTCAGGTGTAACCACACGTAAATATGTAACAGCAGCATAGGCTTTATTCGAACCATCGCAAAAACCGTGCAGTTGAATTTGAACAACTGCTTCATTGAATAAATTCATGTATCGAGGAATTTCTATCGATTTTAATAAATGCATTTCAGATGAAAATTCATTCCAAACATGTTGTATGGCAGGTGGGATTTTCTCATCCCAAGAAATCTTATCCTTCCAAAGATCTTGCATCATAATTTTTAACTTTATTGTTGTAGGAGCTAGGAAACCCAGAGGGTCAAAGATTGTAGCCACTACAGATAACAAATCTCGTTTTGTTTGTACATCCTTTAAATCAGCGAACCTAATTTGTAAAATATCTTTGGAAGAGTCCCAAAATAAACCAAGCACTTTAACAGTATCATCTTCCTGAATGACCTTTTTTGAGGAAGCCTTCATTTCATCAGGTAAGTGAGCAATTACATCAGGATCGTTACAGGCCCACTTTCGTAGATTAAAACCTCCACTTTTCATAATTTTAATTAGCTCTGTTACTAAATTCTGAGCGTTTTCTCTTGAGTCGGATCCAGAAAGGAGATCATCAACGTAAATTTCATCTTGAATAATTTGGCAGGCCTTTTGATTAGATTGTTCATTATCAATGACCAATTGGCGTAATGTCCTAATGGCCAAAAAGGGTGCACAGGAAAAACCGTATGTAACGGTCAACAGCCTGTATGATTTGATAGTGTCTTCTAAATTAAATCTCCAAAGAATGCGTTGATAATCAATATGATTCTGATTAACGAGTATTTGTCGAAACATTTTTTCGATATCAGCACTAAAAGCAATTGGATTCATTCTAACCTTTAATAATAAAGGAAATATTTCCGGCTGCAATTTCGGACCTATCTCTAGATAATCGTTTAAAGAGCGGCCTGATGAACCAACTGCAGATGCGTCAAATACTACTCTAAGTCGTGTAGTTGAACTATCTTCTTTTAGTACCCCATGATGCGGAAGATAAAAATGATCCGGATTTGAGATTTCTGAATTTGGTACAAGTTCCATGTGCCCCAAATCGATATATTCTTGCATGAATGCTAAATATTGCTCTCTAAGCAAAGGGTTTTGATGGAGTTTCTTCTCCAATAAATAAAACCGCTTTAGAGCTTGAGATTTTGAATCACCGAGGATTGGCTTAGATTTAAACGGCAAGTTTACAACATATCGTCCTGATTCTGTGCGTGAAACGGTTTTAGAATAATTATCTTCAACAAGAGAAATTGGATCAGAACTGGGAACCGACTCAAGTTCCCAGAACTTTTGCAGCTGAGAAGTAATCTGCGTAGTAACATGACAACTAACAGATGAATTTTGGTTTGATTCATTCGAATAAATAATTCCCGATAATATCCAACCCAGTTTAGAATTAATAGCACTCGGTGATCCTTTAGGTCCTAAAATAGACTCTCCTATTATGATATTAGCAAACAAATCTGCACCTATAAGAAGATCAATGGGACCGGACACATGGAAATTTGGATCCGCAAGATTCAAGCCTTCAATATGTGGCCAAAACGTAGTCGTAATCAGAAAATTTGGTAAGTTTGTTGTTATCTGGTTAACAACTAACGCGTCTAACTGAAAGATTTCATCATTAAAATGAGGAGAGAATGTCAAAGAAACTTCCTGAAGAGATGTTTCTGCAACTAAATTATTTATACCTGAGATTTTATGATTTGTAGGCCTTGATGGAAGACCTAATTTTTGACAACAAGTTTTAGAAAGTAGGCTCTTTTGAGAACCACTATCGATCATCGCCCTGCAAGGAATGAATTTGCCTGATTTGGATTTTACACGTATAATGGCAGTAGCCAACAATGTTTGAGAATTTCCACTCAACGATTGATTAGTAAAACAATTTGATTCATTTAAATTACCTACAACATTTGGGGTTGTTACATGATCTTGTTGTCCAACAATTTGTTGTTGTGCAGGGGTAGATTGATCACGATGAAGGAGTGTATGATGTTTCGAATTACAATGTTTACATGTGGTATTTATCAAACAATTAGCAACAAAATGGTTAGAACGCAAACAGTTCGTACATAACTTTTTAGATTTTACTAAATGCCAGCGTTGCTCAACAGATAAATTCTGCATTAATGGGCATCTATGAAGTTGGTGGGGTTCATTACATTTTGGACAAATAATTTTTTGTGATTTATTCACATTATCCGTTACGACAGTATTCGATACCGATCTTTTTGGAAAATGTTGAGATTTAGGATCAAACTTATTATTAAACTTAGATTCAGTTTTAATAAATTCAACATTACAATTCTGCAGACTACGTGCTTGTTTTTCAAGAAAACTAATTATCATTTCATAAGTTGGAAAACAATCATTATTTAATGATAACTCCCACTGTTTTCTTAAATTATCATCAAATTTTGTTTGAATTAAATAAACTAAAATCAAATCAACAAATTCATTAAATTCAAATTTTAAAGATTTCAAATTCCGAATAACTTCATTACAAGTGTCCAATAGCTCTAGAATTGATTTTTGCGTAGGTGATTTTAATGATTTAGCATTAATGAATTTTGACAGTAATGAATATGCCAAATTCTTACGATTATCATAGCGATTAACCAGAGTTTCCCACGCTTGTTTATAATTATCACCGGAAATTGAAAATCCCGAAATTAATTTAGCAGGATAATTTTTTACACTCGCTATTAGATAAGAAAATTTTAACTGATCTGATAAATTTTCATTATTATGAATTGCAGTCAGAAATGTTTCCTTAAAGGTAATCCAATTGTTGATATCTCCATAAAATATCGGCAATTCAAATTTTGGCAATTTTAAAGTGTTATCTTTAACAGAAATTGAATTATTACTATTTTCATTCGTAATTTCTTGTATTTTTACAACCAAAAATTCTTCGATTTTTACTAAATCGTCAACAACAATGTCCTTCGCTTTTGTAAATGAATCGTATAAAGTATTAATACTTTCTTCGGCTATGCCAAAATAAGATTTCTTTAAATCAGCTTCTAAGCTAATTAATTCTTCTTTAAGCTTCTCAGTTAATTTAACATTTTTATTTTGTATTGCTTCAGCTACTTGAATGTTATATCTGTTTATTTCTTTTATAGTGAAATTAAATTTCTGTTCATTTTGTATTTCTACTTTCGTTTTCATTCTGAAGTAATTAACTTTTATGATTAAACTTTAAAAATACGCTAGACGCTGCGGCTGAGGACGGACCAGAAAATTTATTTATGTAGAGATTTTAGAATGCATAAAACATAGACTTGATTTTATTATAGTCAAAGAGAGATTTATTACCTGAGCAATTCTTCTTGTCGGCGACTTGTATAAGCAATTGTATGTTTCATAACTTGAATTCCAGTCTTCGAATTTACGATTTCTTCATATCTTGAAAATAGTTATTTATGAATTATGCCTACTGGCAATATTATACCTTTTACGTATGGTGCTTCACAAACAAAAAAAAAATGATTTAGAGGGATTTAAAGAGGTTTAATAGACTTAGCAAAACGTAAACATTCTTGAATCAGAACATTCTAAAACAGTTCCGCAGTCAACTGCAGAATAAAGAATACAATCTAAAAAGATGGATTAGAGATGATTAAATACAAATTATATCTATGAAAAAACATATTATGAATTTTAAAGTACAAATGAATGAGAATTAATGAAATATAATATTAATTAAAGTCAAAATAGTCTCGTTTTATCAAGATCAAAAGTTTTGGTGCTGCCATCTACAGTCATTTTTGCGAGTTAGTGTCTTAATTAGTGTCTTTTTACTGAATATTTCCTTTTAGTTCTTTTTAGGATTTAACAACATTTAATAATGAATTTAGTAGATTGGAGTTTTTATAGTATTGGCATATTTCATTTCGAGTGTATTTAACAAATTACCAGTTTCATTCTGATTCTTCATCAGTCTCTTCTTAGCTTTTATGAGGACTACTATAAAACCTAAATGTTTAAGTCCTACAACTAGAAGTTGTAGGGTTTCGTTACTATATGGCTTACTCTTTTACCTTGGTCTTTGTCTAGAACAGCTTTTAAAACGATCCCTGCTTGTGCATTGTTGCATTGTTGGAATCCTTGTTTGCGCCAATTTTAAAGTTTGACACATCAACTTAATGTTGCATCAGCATAGGGTTGAATTTCTTTTTTTATCAATGCGATGTTTACATGTCACTTCCAATATTACTTTCCTTCTTTTGGTTTGTTCTATATCTACTCCATACCTCTTCAATTCTCCCCTTCCTCTCCTTATATTTCACCTATGAGTTTCCAAAACTAATTAATGAACTTTTTTTCAATAAACAAAATACATGCAATTTGAAACCTATGGAATGTTTCTGTCAAGAGATAACGAGTTATGTGCGTGTCTACATACATACATACACACCTACATACAGAATCTGTATGCGTAAAAGCTCTGCGGTAATATCCTGTGAGATAAAAACCTGCAACATGATAGAAAAAATATATAGTTTTTATTTTTTCAATTCGGTGGCCGCAAAACAGGGCAATTAAGTAGCCCCCAGCACCTAACAACTTTTATATATAAAAATGACACCTATATGCAGAACATTTTTTGTGTGAAATTGGCATTCAGAACTATAACCAATACGATTACAATTCAAAAATGGCCTGCCAAAAACTGATACATTCAAAAAATTTTTAATATACAGTCGAGCCTCTATATAACGAAATCCATCGTTCCAGTAAAAAATTCGTTATATAGAGAAATTCGATGTATAGAGTATGATGTTAAAAATAGTATTCAATGTGTAAATTTTGAACAAATATTATTTTTGATCTTTTTAATTAAGAATTTGAAATGTTTAAAAGTATATATTAACCTAACATTTTATTTCTTACTTATTTAAGCAGTTTCAAAAAAGAGAAAAGACATTTATTTGAAAGCTTAATGAAAATCAAATAAGGAAGACTTACATAAATTTCAGGGGAAGAAATCTGTAATTTTTTGTTGTTTTGATTTTAAAATTACAATTGTTACGCTCTCAAAAAAAATTCTCAAATTTTAGCAAGGAATGAAAAATTGTAGTTGATATTTTCCTCCATTTGAAGGTCTCTCTTATGTGCTCTCATTGATTCCTCTCTTATATGTGTAACAATTCAATTGACTGTGTTTTGAGAAGGATGTTGAAAGGTGTGTGGGAGGTGGGATGAACTTGTTAGATTTAAAGAATAAGGAGAGAAGTAATATTTATAAAAAAAAAAAAAAAAAAAAACCTCTCCACTGAACGATAAATCAAAAATAAGTGATGGAAAATTGATTCCATATGATTTCGAAGCTTTTTTAAAACTGAATAAATTAAGATCAATTTATGAAAAAATTCGTTATATGGAGATAGATATTTCGCTATATAGAGTCTGTTTTTAATGTAATCATGCGAAAAGGGGACCGTTCTTACTAAAAATTCGTTATATGGAGAAATTCGATGTATGGAGTTTTGTTATATAGAGGTTCGACTGTATTTAAAATAGAACCAAAAATGCTTTAAAAATCATTCTTTAATAAGTTTAATTTTTCTATTATCAATCTATCTATCTATATTATAAAGGCCAAACGTATGTGTGCATAATACATACGTCATTTTGCAAATGGCAACACTATGAAATTTCGGTTTTGCAATTTTTGCTACTGCATATTTTTAAACTTCTAAACGTCTCACACTTTAAATTTTTACACCACTGCACAGGGGAAAAAATTGCTTTTAAATGCAATCTGCTTAAAAACTCTGTCTTATAATTAATTTTTGAGACAATTTTTTTTTTCTTTTTTTAAATACCGCTTTTGTAATCATAGCAACGAAAGCTCTTTATTTCTATTGAAAATAAAGGGAAAAAAATATATTACTATCTTTTTTTTAGTCATTTAGCCATTTTCTTATAAACAGGGGAAAAAATGAAATTAATATGTGTGCTACGTCAAAAATATCGTCTGTTATAAAACCCGGTGAATTTTGGTTTTATTTATCAATTATATGGGGGTGGGGGGGGGGGGGTTAGTTTATTACAAACTTACTTTACATTCGATACAATATTTTCTCTTTACAAATATATATTTTAACGAATAGTTACGTGAGATATTTTCTCTGCTTTTACTTGATTTGTATCAAACAGCTGAAATAATACAAATTTATTAATCCGTGTGTAAAATATTTTTTAAATCAAGAAATATGAATGAATGGTTTCCAATAAAACATGGAGCGATTATAAACAAACAAATGAAGACATATGAATCGTTAGATACCCAATTTGCTTCGAGAACGTCGACATTTTTTTTTTTTTTTGAGTTTTTGTATTATTTAGCGATAATGATATCATATGTGTACTTTTCTATAGATGTTTAGATCAAACAGGGTGTCCCAAAAATGACTGATGGATTTTAAAATTCAATAACTTGCAAACGGTGACAGCTATGTAAAAAATTTTTGCAGGAGGGTTATGTATAATGTCAGGAGTGTTTTTACCGTAATTTTTAATTTTAGTTCGAATTTCAAACAATAGATGGCGCTGACGGCGATTGAAGGCCAGCTGATTAGTGCTGAGTGAGATCAGTTTCGGCGTCAACTTGGGCTTTAATTGCCGTCAGCGCCATCTATTGTTTGAAATTCGAACTAAAATAAAACATTGCGGTAAAAAAAACTCTTGACATTATACATAACCCTCCTGCAAATTTTTTTTAAATAGCTGTCACCGTTTGCAAGTTATTGAATTTTAAAATCCATCAGTCATTTTTGGGACACCCGGTAAAACAAGAATGATTAAGCAGATGCAAATGACGTCATTTTATTTAAACGAAGAGCGTATTTTAATTCTTAAGACTGAATTATGTTTTGTAGAGGTGCATGATTTTGACCCCAACTGCTTTGCACTAATTCACAGGTGAAAATACTAGACTTTCAATAATAACGTAATCGAAATCATACACTGATAAGATGCAAGGGTTTATAGAAATTTAGAGTGTCTTTTTAGGAGAGCTGTGACATTCAGTGGGCATGATGTTGTCGGAAATCTTTGTCCAAAAAACAGCGGTTTATGTTACAGAACTTGATGTTTCTTGACTGGATGACTTCACTTTGCCGTTTTTCACAAGCAAGTAAAAAGGTTCTTTGCAATAATTCGAGTACGAAATTTTAAAAATCGCCATTTTTCCTTATGTGATGTCACAGAAATATTTTCTATCGTATTTATTGCATGCAAATTATTTCAGAAATTTTCATTTGCATTTAAAAGAATATGAACAGTTTAGTATTTATTTCCAGCTTAAAACAACCGAGACTTTAAGTTTTGGATTTAAATGATTTTGAAAAGATTAAATTAAAATACATTTTTTTCCTTTTTTAAGGCGAACTGTGTGACTTGTGAAACTTTTGTTTTGGGAAAGTGTTAAAAATTAAAGGAAATAAGATCGCCAATTGCAACAATTTCTGTTTTAAAAAATTCGCAGTCAAAGGATTAATCAATTCAATCGATTAATCTACTTCGTATGATATGATAGAATATGATAGATGCATATGTAATTTTGTGATGATGAAAATGGTATCGGGTTTAGATAATGGCAATAACAAATGTGATAAAAATGAAAATTTGAACCTATAAACTCCTTTATTTCTTTAATTATATAGTCTATTTAAAAGTTTTGACTTAATAAGTAAATGTAAAATATGTAAATATTTTACATTATAATAAAACAAGATGGAACCCGTCGACATTCGACGTTAAAAATAAGTTTTAAAATGCCCTATCAGTACAGTTCTTTCTCATTTTAGTTTCATTACTTCTGAATCGCATTCATTGTTTTAAGCTATTTAATTTTTATGTAAAAATGAAGAAAATAATTTTCTATAACAGCGGTTCCCAAACTATGGGTCGCAACCCACTGGTGGGTCGCGGTGGCTACTTTAGTGGGTCGCCGAAAGAATCGAACTTTGTCAAGAAAATATATTTTGCATTTCACCTGATAAAAAATATAACAATTTCAATAGCAAATAATATTTCAAGCGGAATTCCTTAATTTCTACATGAACTAATTTACAAGCAGAATGTCCAGAAACATCTAAACGAGCTTTAAATTCCTTGATAGAGTTACTTTTTGAACTTCTCTGTTTTTGAAAAAAAAAAAAAAGTATAGAAAAGAACTGTGTTTGAAAGTGAATTAAGGTTGAAATTAGCCAATTTTTAACCCTGACATTGGATGCTTTCATCGGTAAAACACAGTGCCAGAAAACGCACTGATGAAAAAAGTTATATTTTGATAGTCAATAAGCATATTTTTAATTGTCGTTCTAGTTTGGGTGTTATGTTAATTATTGTTCCACTTACACACATTGGAATTACGAATTGTTGTTTTTGCTGATAGTGTATCCTTTGTACGAAATTTTGCTTATTTCGTAGGATAGGATAGCTGATAGCTTATAGATTTCACATAGCGATTTCCATTCTGATATACACCATTATATTAAGTGGGTCGCGAAATACTTTTTTTCCTTAGTGGTGGGTCGCGTACCAATCAAGTTTGGGAACCGCTGTTCAATAATATTAGGATAATTTGCAAATTAAAACAAAATTTTAATGCTTTCGACACATCATTTCTTTTCATAGTTTTTCTCGTTCCTTTTCCATAATCGGGATAGCTGAGCCATTTCCACAAATGGGATACTTTCCTTATTATGAAGTACCACTCCCATGGATCCTTAAAAGTACTGAAACATAATTCCTATCCTAATCTTATTCAAAACATATTTCATACATTTTTACTTGTTATTAATTATATGTTCTTCCTAAACTGAAAGTCTGCTTTTTATTGGTTAGCAGATTTCAGTTTAGTGACAAAATGCTGTAATTTATGGATAATCTAAAAATATGATTTATCAGTTTCTATCTTTTTTTTTTTTTCTCTCTCTCTCTTAATTTGGTTCTTATTTTCAATTTGGTCGAAAGAGATTTGAAAAATAATTCATGTTTGAAAATAATTTAAAATTTCACTAAATTGAGATTCAGTTTTTAAATAATTTTCATTCTTAAATTCATTTTATTCCTGTTTTATCATGTAACAGTACTTATAAATTTGGAAGCAATGTAAACACTGTAAAAGTGAAAGCGACAGCGTTGTTAGCTGTAACTACCGTTTATACATTTATAAAAAGTGAAATTGGGTTTTGTTTGCTATTAAAAAATAAACTACTATTACTTACCCATCATGCGTAGTATAGGGTAAGTCTTGCAATCGTTTTGAAAATCGAAAAAAAAAATTTTGACGGATTTACACGTTTTAGATAGTAGAGATTCCGAAAAACATATTTTTAGAAAAAAAAAATTTCCGTCCGTCTGTCTGTAAACGCTCTATCTCCCGAACAAATTGAGATAGAGGCTTGAATTTTGTATGTAGTTAGTATGTAAGAATGGGACGAACCCTATTTAATATCAGCAACCTCGATTATCCGGAACTATTTTTTTCGGACTCTCGAAAAATTCGTTCTGATGAAAGGTATATAAAAATTGTCGAATTTTTTTTGTTCTAAGGAATGGACGTAAAAGGCAATAAAATAACACACATTTTGCATATAGAACGAAGTCGATCGGATTATTAGTTGCCGAGATATTTGTAATCTTGTTTTCCACATTCTTCGATTTTTCATGGCCCTGTATTTCATTCAAATTTCAATTCAGAGGTATATTTTAATTGGAAATGAGACGCTTAATTCGACGCAGTCAATTGTTAGTTAATAGAATTATTATTTTTGGAGTTATAAGGATGTTTCTTTTACGCAGTTCGGTACTACTTGAGTAGTTGGCGTTTTATATAATTTGTCGAAATTGGTACATCAGCAGTTCTTTAATATAGCATTACTATGCATATTAACAATACTTAAATTTTGTTTATGAATTGCAATGCATTGTATAAATAGTTTCACATGTTTTATTTTCATATACATATCCATGATGGGTAAGTATTACGGTGGCCCCCAACGACTAGTTTTTTGATGACAATAGAGAATTTCATTGTTTACACAATGGAAGACCACAATGAAAGAAATAGGACTAAGTCGATAATAAGCAACTGTTTAATGAATTTACAATAAATCTACAAAAAACATTCCTATAAAATATAAACCTTACATCACAGTGGTTTTACTGTAAAACCAGTCTTTATTAATCTTAATTTTAATGATTTTTTTTTTCTTTTCTGAATTTCGTATGAAAAAAATGAGTACAACCTACCTAAAATTAAGCGCTTTTTAAGCGAGAGAGAACATGTAATCAAGATGAAATAATCAAAAAAGTCTCCAATTATAATTTTTACAATCAAGAAATTATTAAAAAGAATATTGCTCAGTTAAACTGATGGCATTGAGCTCACAGGCTACAAATACTAATTGTACATTACAGCCTTATTTTTTCATAGAATAATGCCCCTCGAAAAAACAAATTAAATGGTGGGGGGGGGGGATTAGATCCCGCATTTTCATCCTTTATGCTTAATGACTGAACCCGCAAAATTAATCAACTTATCACAGCATTATCACAATGAACCTATATCCAAAATTCTAAACAAATCGAATAAATCCGAATAAAACCCCATTTATTTAATTTAAGAGGGGCTTTACACCGTTCTTTCCTTTATACTTAACCATTACGCCCTCAAAACTATTCAGGAATTCGCCTTATCAGAAAGAACCAATATCAAAAATTTAAATTAAATAGGGTAGTTCAATATAAAAACTTATTTATCTAATTTAACTGGGTCGGCGGGGGAGTAATCGCCCATTCTCCTCTTTATGCGTAATAAGAGAACCCCAAAACTAATTAGAGAAGCGTCTGATCGGTGTGAACTAAAATTGATGCAAAACTGTTATTTCTGCAGTATAAATTCATTTACCCAAATGAATTTATCATGCCCCTTATGAGAGGGGTAGCCCCTGGATCCCCCTTTATACTTAACCAATGAATCCCCAAAACAAATCAGGGAAACGCCTTATTAGAATGAACCTATATCCAACATTTGAAGTTTATCGGTAAATTCTGTATAAAAACCCATTTACCTACATTAACCTAATTTTTTTTTTCTTTTATGTGATGTTTTCGTCTCATTTTAATCAAATTACATTGACAGGCCTAGGTTATGGGGTAGATTTGCAAGTAATAAACCCCTTTAAGGAATTTTTTTAATATTTTTTTATTAATAGTTATAATTATTATATTCCAGTTTTTTTTTTTTTTTTTTATAGTATATTAATCTTTCAACAATATTTAACTAATCTCATAGTTAACAATATTTAACTAATCCCATTTTCCAACAGAAATAGAAATTTAATTTTAAATAATAGAAATTCATCAAAACACCCAAAAGCCCAGTAATGGTAACCCCTCCTAAAATTTTAAAAATAGTAAATAAAATTTTGTAGAAAATTTTGTAAATGATCATTGGTATTTGAAATTCAAAGTTTCATATTATTATCCAAACACAAACATGCAGTTTTTACAAGAAAATAAAGAAGATTAAATAAGTAAAGTGAGCTAGCTCTTAGCATGTTCATTAAGATTTTCAATGAAAAACATTAAAACGCTATTTTTTGCTTCCAAATTGCTTTGATTAAATGTTTAAAAAATAATCCAGATTATAAAACTTGCAAATAGGAGTTAAGAAAAAAATAATAATAACTATTTTTTGTTATTTTTTATAAACCAAAAACTGTGAGACGGCCCATTACTGAAAGGTGGTTGATTACTGGCACATTTATCCTATATGAAATAAATATTTACATATTTTGCCACTAAATAAAATAGATCACTAATTAATTTTTTAAAAGTTTCTTAGCATTATTATTTACATTTGTCAAATCAGTTTTATGTTTAATATAGTTATTTAACCCTTTCCGGCACACTATGCCCGGTCTGGGATACCTAATTTTAATTCCAAACTTGCAAACGGCACCAATAATATTTTAGTAAAATTTTGCTTTTACAATAAGAGCTTAAATTAAGGATTTCAAAATATCTAAAGAATTCGTTTGTGAATTCCGGTGTCAGTCGGTAATTTCTCATTTTACTGCGAAATTTGCCCGTGCCGGAAAGGATTAACATGATTTTGCATGAAATCAAATTAATATTTCATAATCTAGTTTGTAAAATCATTTGAGAATTACAGGTACCTGATAAATCAATCCCAAGTCTAATTAAATAAATGCATGATAATTTGTATAATATTCCCAATTGTTGTCCTGAACTAAGTTATTTATTTTTAAAATTTTCAAGCATATTTGTGGATAAGTATATATTTTTAATACTATCACTTTCACTGAAATGTTTAATACAAATTACTAAATTCTTTAGCTTGCTTAAAACAATTGCAATTTTTCTCAGCCATTCAGCTTTTTAATTTTGCAATTTTGGTAAGCTAAATGTATTTATAGATGGGTGACCGTCACAATTGGATTTACATCCAGATATATTGCAATGTCGAGGCATTTTAAAAGCAGAAAAAAAATATATAACGAATTTATCACATTGGTAGATAACAATTTTTTTTTTTCAATGGCAATAACAGTTCTTAGACTAATAAAAACACAGATTTTCACAACACTATTATTTAAATAGTATAAATACCTTCTTCAAATGTTATCCGCTAGTAAAACACATGTATATATATTTTTTTAATCGCAATAACCAAAGAAACGCGAGAACTAAAAGCACGCGTGTTAAAGTATTTCTGACTGAATTTCGCGGGAATATCGTTCTAATCGAGCTTTGAATGGACCTTATGCACACGAGCTGAGGTCGAGGCTAAAATTCGTCTGCTGGTGGTGTTTACTGGCGGTGTTTAGCATAGCAGTCTATGGAGTGTAAATTATTAATGCTTGTTTCTTAGAAATACAGAAAAAAAACTCTTTGTTGAAGCAGCATATACTTAATATATTATAATATAAATTCAAAATTGTTGTTCTGCTTGCAAGAAAATTCTCTAAATTTGTAAATTTTCCGTTAAAATGTATCCAGAAAGGCTGAAATCGTCTGCTAGCGATGTTTGCGCCTGCGCATTCAGGCATTCTGGCGGTGCAGTGACTAGAATAACAGGTTAGCATACCGCCAGCTCTGGTATGTGACGTCACGTGCATAAGGTCCATTGACAGTGCTTTGAGGCCTATAGCTGTTTGACTGTCGCCTCGATTGATCCATTATACACAGAAACAGAAACAATGCAGAAGACTTTTTTATTACAGATATCCATTACATACATTTTATTACACTTCAAAGGGATAAACACACCATCCATGTCCGCACCCGGATTCGAACCGGGAACCCGCGGTGTGGCAGCAACTGCCGTTACGGACCACGCCATTGGGTCGATCCAATGACCTAACAAGGAAGGTCTCCATTGGGGGCATACTCAGAATTTTTTGAAAAAAATACGAATTAAACTACTCATGTAGGTAATAAAGGATCAGTGAAAATTAGCGGCGGAATTACATTAATAGATATGTAAAAAAATAAAATAGTCTGGAATAATTGGCGTGAAAAGCTGAGAGCGACGCGGGAATTGGCGAGCAGTGCATTTCCTCGCCAGAAGCAGACGATTTTAACGAATCTGAAAATTGATTTTAGTTGACTTCACTGTTAAAAATCTGCAGCATTTGCTGCAACGTCACTCCACTACTTTTATAGAATATCTCTCTTCTGACCAATGAGAATGTTCCATAGCACGGTGAATTGACCGTTTTCTATAAAAGCGGTGGAGTGACGCTGCAGAAAATGGTACAGATTTTTAGCGGTGTTGTAGCTTGTGCAACACTGTTAAAAATCTGCTGCATTTTGCTGCAACGCACTCCACCGCTTGTATATAATATCTCTATTCCAACCAATGAGAAAGCTCCATTTCACGGCCAAGTAACCATTTTCTATACAAGCAAGGGAGTACGTTGCAACAAAATGCAGCAGATTTTTAAGAGTGTATTTTTCAATTTGGAACAATTTTATTCAATTTAAATTGCGTTTTAAATGATAAAATATATTAATTTCATTTTGTTATAAGTACATATAAACGTATATGACAAAATTACACTTAAAGTAAAGTAAAAATGCAAAACTAAAATTACTTAAACTAAACTTATTTAAATAAATTGAACATAGAAAGTTTTTTCTTTAAAAAGTATTCGAAGCGTAAAAGCGTATTTTTCAAAATTTCGTTTTTTCGCCA
This sequence comes from Maratus speculifer, assembly GCA_964019185.1. Taxonomy (NCBI): domain Eukaryota; kingdom Metazoa; phylum Arthropoda; class Arachnida; order Araneae; family Salticidae; genus Maratus; species Maratus speculifer. The sequence continues at coordinate 148,502,230 of OZ025301.1, read as the reverse complement.
ACCGGAGATAAATCGCCAAATAAACGAAATTTTTATTATTTTTTTACGGACGTTATAAGGAGGTTCCGCCGAAATTTTTTTTTAAACATATATAACTATATGAGAAGAACATTCTGTAATTTTTTCAGATTTTTCTGAGTATGCCCGTATGGAGACCTTCCTTGTAAGATACCTAGACACCACAATGGCAACCTTTTCTTAGGTCGACATCTTTGCCTTCCGTCACGTGACGGAGAGCAGATTTAACGCGCCAAACCGGTTTTTCTTCTATGTTTCTTCCCAGTTTCCCTTCTATGTTTACATTTTTTTTACTGCGAGAGTAAAATCTGAAAGTTGCCAATAAAGCGATCACCGCCAAAAAACAGCATTTTTTCGCCAAAGATGTTGGATTCGAAACCATGCCGAGATAACAATGGGATGTGTCGTCTACGTATATTAGAAAGTCAATGGGCCGACCGTTCTAATCGTTCGACGCTGTAAGGAAAGGGCATGTTTACAAACAAACGATTCCGCCAACCAATCTACCACTATAATTTTGTCGTTACGATCATTGTAGGATTCATCTTGGCTACGTAGGCCTATCATAATTACGAGTAGTAAAGAACGGACAGGGGTTTCTTGTTTATCCACAGTTATTCGACCCCGAGGCTAAAGAAAAAGACAGGCTACCCCGGTGCAAATCAAGTATCTTTTTTTTACAGACCGCTAGAATGACGTAGTGCTGTATTCGTGCATCCGCATTGGTGTATACAAGATCCACGTGACTCCAGCGGTCTGTAAAAAAAAAAAAAAAAAAAAAAAAAAGATTATCGGAATAGACCGCTGTAGCCTGTCTATCTCGTTAGCCTCGATTCGACCCACAGTGACATCAATTGCCCTTTCTTTATTGGTTTTCATGACTTTTCGTATCTGAGCCACAGTAAGGGAGCTATGTCCATCTCCATGATGATGTCAGCTGGACACCAATGTTTTTCCTCCACATCCCTAAACAATTACTGTTTGTACTTTTTTTTTTTTTTTTTTTTTTTAAGAGGGAAAATAAATTTTTGGTAATAAAGTACTCCACTATTTCGTCACTGATGATAGATAAATATTTTCCAGGGATCTCTTTTTGTAAGAAAATGAATTTTTATATCAATACACGCATATGTAGATATTATATGAAACACCATAAGTGAATATCATAATTTAGGATATAATATTTTAATAGATATATCCCTTTCTAAAAAGTTTTTTTTTCGTATTTTTTATGTATAAAAATTACATTTACAAAGCAATAATTAGAGTGATTATTCACGCTATCTACTGGTGAAAGCAGATCTTTAACGATTTTTAAACTATGGCGAGACTGCGAAGGAGAGGAATAAGAGGAGTCGAGTTTGTCTGTGATCTATGTAATATCAGTTTCAATAATAACAAGCTTTTATAAAATAACATTCAAATCAGAAAAATTATAAAATTTGTGAAAAATTATTTAATTGCCTATGTCAGTGTTTGTTACAAATATTCTGAAGTACAAATCATGGTACAATGCTAACAATTTAGCTTGAACCTATGAGATTCATGAATCGAGATCTATTTGACTAAGATTACACGTCAATCTTTGGTTTGTTACTATAGAAGGCTCTGACTCACGCTTCCATTTAAATTCCCAAAACGGACGCCTGACTTTGCCTCTTATCGCCCAGACGGTGAGGCAAGTAAATTTTGTTATTCCATCTCATGAGAAAATATAAGGGTAAATAATTAACACATTTAATTTTGCCATGTATTGAAAGGTAAAGTAGTTTATTTGTAAAAGTTAAAGTATAGTTTATTTGTAATAGGTGATTTGTATTTATAAAAGTAAATTTATTTTCATCAATTTATGTTTATTGATATGTTTTACATGCATATTTAAGAACAAAATGTAAATTTAACTAATATTAAATTTGATTTAATATAAATATACATATACGTTCATATTCAATGGACTATGTTTTTATTATATTCATTATAAAATTAGGATTTAACTTATTATTAATTTAAAAAAGCTTCAAATGTTAATATTCTATGCCATAAGTTTATAGTAAGTTAAATATCCAGTTTCTACGATTTAGGCGTATGTAAAATAATCTTCAATAAAAATTTTAAAAAGGAAACAATTTAATAAGGAAGGATGATTTTCTTCCGCGTTTCCGTTTTTTGTAAATTTCATCTTAACACCTCCCCCTCCCTGCAACCTAAAATTTTCAATTAAATGCTTAAGATTTGTAAAATTTATTATTATTATTGTTGCTATTATTATTATTATTATTATTATTGATTTTTATTAATATTTATACTTTTCTGTTCATTTATTGCTTTATTGCAACGATAAACAATCAATTATTTAAATCTTCATGTTTCGAAATTACTGATTTCGCCCCCTCCCCTCCCCCAAATTGAACATTCAAAATTTTAAATAATTAAGCAAAATTCTTTAATTTTTAATTTTTTTTCTGTTCTTTTTGTAATTTTATAGTAATAGTAAATAAATAATATTTTTTCTAATTTACTGCTCCCCTTCGCCAATAACTAAAGAAATAAAATAATAATTATAATAATAAATTTTTTCACGTCCGCCATTTTCAGCTGACAAAAATAAAAATCTTTAAAAGTTATAATTTTTTTTCCTAATGTTTTTGTTATACTCCTAAGAATAAACATATAACGATAAAAAACCCACCACAGTCTGAACTTTCGGGAGAGTACCAAATATACGTATGTGATAAATCTCGGCTGTCAAGATGTGTGCCTGAAGATCATTAAGAGGGGAAATTACAAGGGATTATATAGCAGTTGCACACAGTCAACGTTCAGTTCTGAATTTCAGTGAGGCGCGTGTTTTGAAAGACCCACATGGAGAAAGCAATATCTTTTAATGTTACTTTATTTCTTTTAATTATCATGAAATTTAGATCTAATCTTAAGTTGTAGATAATCTCTAAATTCGTAAAGATTGTATGTTTGTAAAATTATTAACTAATGAAAAATAAATCTTGTGAATAATTATTAATTGTCGTCAGATCTGTCTGTCTGTCTGTTTGTCATCTGTCAGCCCGCCTATAACAGCATAAAAACTACCAAGCGAATTGTTTGAAATTTTAATTATAGATTTGTTGCAGAATTTTTATGAGTCATTTCAAATTTATTAAAAACGGATATATAGTTCAAATACAAGGACAGTCAAAAGTATTCTGTTACATTACGCCGGTAGATAAAATAGTTTCAAACGTTTTTTAAGAATGTTACACCCGTCGAAACATATTTAAATTGGAACTTTCGGCTTTTTCCTTTTGAGCCCATTCTCCCTCTAAACTTCCGCCTTTTTTTTCCTTTTGTACCTACCCCCCCCCCCCCACACACACACACACTGCTCCCACAAAAGTGTAATATCTTTCAATTTTGATTAAAAAAATCTCCCTATTCTTTATTTTTTAGAAACATTAAATGAATTCAACCATCTAAATTAATAAAATAAAATAATAATAATAGCAAAAATTTTTTCCTTCCGCCATTTTTAGCTGACAAAATTAAAAATCTTTAAAAGTTACATACATATATATATATATATATATATATATATATATATATATATATATATATATATATATATATATATATATATATATATATATATATATATATATATATGTGTGTGTGTGTGTGTTACAGGCCAAACCCGATTTGAGGCCAAACTAGATTAGCCTAGGTCAAATTAGTTTATCCTAACGCCCATCGGATAAACTAGTTTTTCCTAGGCCAAATCGGTCTATCCTAACGCCCATCGAATAGACTAGATTTTCCTAGGCCAAACCGGTCTATCCTAGCGCCCATCGGATAGACTAGTTTTTCCTAGGCCAAACTAGTCTATCCTAAGGCCATTAGGACAAACTGGCTTTTCCTAGGCCAAAATAGTTTGGCCTAACTCTTATAGGATAAACTAGTTTAGCCTACTGTTTATTGGTCTGAACTAGTTTATCCTAGCCCAATTCAATTTCGCGTGATTTTATTGAATTCAATGACCGACTCAGCGCCAGCATTCTAGTTTGTCCTAGGCTGATCTAATTTATCCTAGGCCAAAGAAATTTTACGCGTTTTAAACTTATAGGCGTCAAACCATGGGAAATAATGAACTCGTAGGTTCTGTATGTATGTACGCATGTACGTACGCACATATGTACGTGCTTATGTACGTAACGCGATAACTCGTGATAGAAATATCCAATTTGCTTCAAATTTTGGATGTAGGTTCATTCTGATAAGGTACTTTTCTGATTAGTTTTGGAAATCCATTGGATAAGAATAAAGAAGGACGAACGGGTTGCTAATCCACCACCGTTAATTTAGAGAAATGAATTTTTCATGCAGAATTATCAGTTTTTATTTAAAATTTTAGATATAGGATCATTCTAACAGTGTAATACTCTGTAAATTTATCCAATAAATATTTATGCAGTACTTTTTTCTGAATTTCTGCAAAAAATTCAGCTTTTACTTTAATTAAGATTCCTTTAAAAAATACTGCATACATACTTATTGGATAAATTTACGATGTGTTCGCAGAATGGAAAATACACAATGCATTAATGATTATTTAGATTCTTTGACCTTTCAATATTCAAATAGGGATTCATCGAATAATCAATATACTCGTAGTTTAGAACAAAAAAAAGGAGAGTTATAAACATCATAACATTTCAATCTGTTCCGTAAAATGTAAATTTGTGAATCTATTTTTTATCATTCCTTAAGGCCTTTCTCAAATCCAAAAGAGCTACATTCTAACACATTTATGAACTAATTCCTTTTCGGAAATGCATAAGGTTAACAGGCATTCTCACTCAGAAAATATGCAATCGGATGGCGTTAACCATTTTTTCATAAAAGCGATGTATCTTTGATAAAATACTATTAAAGCTACGTTTTGAATCGAATTTCTGGTTAAGACTTCACGGAAAAGAAAAAGTTGACGCCATGGCAAGAATAGCTCATATGTGGACAGGTAATTAATTTCTCAAAAATAGAAAACGCTGTTTGATTCCAAATTATATTCAGCTCCGATCTGGCTCGAATATGTAATAATAATGATAATAATAATAATAAATGCAAGTCTGATCTCAGTTGCCGCGAGTCCGCAGAAAAAAAAAAAAAAATACGCAAACATCATGTCTCTACGGTGGACATGTTAAATTTCTGTATTGATGTTATAAGCAATGACTCTTGACAAACATTTATACTTATTCTAGTGAAAGATATGTTTTTTACCGGCGAACCCGATTTCGAGCCAAATTAGTTTAGCCTAGGCCAAACTATTTTATCCTAACGTCAATTGGATAAACTAGTTTATCTTACGCTAAACTTGTTTATCTAAATAACCATAGGATAAACTAGTTTTTCCTAGGTAAGAAGGTAGAACTTCATTTTTCCACTTAACCATTAAACATCAAAAACTATTCAGGGAATCACCTTATCAGAAAGAACCTATATCCAAAATTTGAAGCAAATCCGTAAATTCTGCGTCAAAAACCATAATGATGAGGGTTACCTAAATTGCCTTTTCTTTTATACTTAAACAATAAACATCAACAACTAATCACGTATGCGCCTTATCAGAATGATCCTATATCTAAAATTTTAAATGAAAACTGATAAATCTGCATGAAAAATTCATTTCTCTAAATTAACGGTGGGGAATTGGCCTCCTCTTCGCCCCTCTTTATTCTTATCCAATGAAATCCCAAAACTAATCAGAAATGTATCTTATCAGAATGACATCGAACATCCTACATCCAAAATATGTAGCAAATCGGATATTTCTATCACGAGTTATCGCGTTACGTACATACGCACTTTCATACGTACATATATGCGTACATAAATGCATACATACATACACACAGAACCTGCGAGCCCATTATTTCTCAGGCTTTAACGCCTGTGAGCTAAAAACACGTAAAATTACATTGGCTTAGGATAAACTAGATTAGCCTAGGACAAACTAGAATGTTGGCGCTGAGGCGATCATTGAATTCTATAAAATCACGCCAAATTGAATTGGCCTAGGATAAACTAGATCGACCTAGGATAAACTAGTTCAGACCAATAAACAACAGGCCAAACTAGTTTATCCTGTAAGAGTTAGGCAAAATTAGTTTGGCCTAGGAAAAACTAGTTTGTCCTATCGGCCTTAGGATAGACCAGTTTGGCCTAGGAAAAACTAATTTATCCGATGAGCGTTAGGATAGACCGGCTTAGCCTAGGAAAAACTAGTTCATCCGATGGGCGTTAGGATAGACCGGTTTGGCCTAGGAAAAACTAGTTTATCCGATGTGTGTTAGGATAGACCGGTTTGGCCTAGGCTAATCTAGTTTGGCCTAAAATCGGGTTTGGCCTGTAACATATATATATACAAATATATTTCCAATGTTTTTGTTATTTTCTTAAGAATAAATATATAATGATAAAATCCCACCACAGTCTGAACTTTCGGCTTCCTTTTGTACCTCCCTTCTAAGAAAAGTGGTTTTTTCTACGCAGGTGATCAGGTTAGCGCGGTATTTGGCGGAGATCTTCCATCCAGATCATTTCTTTTTAATATTTATAAATAACTTATTCCACTATTCTTCATTTATATCGAATCTAAGTACTCTAAACTCATTCTCAGACAGGTTAGAACAGTTTTCTGTTGAAAAACCGTCCATTTTTCACGATTTTGAAGCTTTATTATTAATCAAAAGTTACCCACTTCATAAGGAATCAATGGTAAACAATTAGTGGGTTGGGAACAAGATGCTTAATAATCCAGCCTAAGTTATAGAAGCCCTATTCGTCACTATACCAGAAAATTTTCATTAAATCCTACGCATGTACGCTCTGTAAAAAATAAAAAAAAAATAAAATAAAAAAAAAATAAAAAAAAATAGTAAAAAATTATTTCTTTTTTTGAAGACTGTTGTCTGGTCAATGAAATCGCTCCATATGCTTTTATGGCTCGTTTTTATTTGTCAAAAAATAGATTTGCCCTAAAAAATGTTTATTATTTTCATTATTACTATTTTGGCGTTGGGGTGAGGAGGGGAAAAGAAATAAAAAAAGGGCTTAAATAATTTTGAACCATACAGTATTTAGCAAGCTTACGATAATTTAATTTCGAATTATAAGGTAAAGGTCCCTGAAATGTCATGGACTCATGAGATCTCCCCCCCCCCTTTCTTCCCCAAAAGTATAGTATCAAAATTTCTTCATGTCTCACCCATTCGATATAAAACAATTCAGCTTCGAAGAACCGGTTTTTTGTATACAGGGTGTATCTAAACTACTGGGCAAAACTTTAAGGGGTGAAAGTACACATCAAGACAAATAATATTAAATGGGAAACTAAGGGTCCCAAACGTCTTCCGAAGGAGATAGGCGCTATCAAAGTTTAGGGTCCAAAATTTCAAATGATTATAAAAAACGGAAAAATTGGTCGATTCGTTTGCGGTTTTCACGAAAAGTATTCTTTATGTCAGTATTGTCTTGAAAATAAATTATAAAGATAAATTTCAAAAAATGTCGATAGAGGGCGCTTTAGACTTTGGAGTAACGAACAACTACTTTTTACCGTTATTTTTTGCATCCCATTAAATTTTTTTAGAAGTTTAGACATAAACTTAAATTTTCAGCTCAAAATCTGTGGTTAAGTAGCGCAAACTAAACTGTGTTCAATGGGACTTGGTAGGTTCAAATTTGAAACGATTATAAAAAACAGACAAATTGGTCAATTGATTTGCAATTTTCACTAAAATTATTCTTTATGTCAGTATTGTCTTGAAAATAAATTATACTGATAAATTTCAAAAAATGTCGATAGAGGGCGCTTTAGATTTTGGAGTAACGTACAACTATTTTTTACCGTTAATTTTGGCATCTCATTAAATTTTTTTAGAAGCTTAGACATAAACTTAAATTTTGAGCTGAAAATCTGCATTGTTGATAGTGGTTAAGTAGCGCAAATTGAACTGTGTTCAATGGGGGTGGGTAGGTTCAAATTTCAAATGATTGTAAAAAACGGAAAAATTGGTCGATTCATTTGCGGTTTTCTCTAAAACCATTCTTTATGTCAGCATTTCCTTGAAAATAAATTTTAAAGATAAGTTTAAAAAATTTCCGTTAGAGGGCGCCTTAAACTTTAGAGTAACCAACAACTATTTTTAACCTTTTTTTTTTAATCTAAATAAATGTTTTAAAAGCTTAGACATAAATTTTGAACTCAAAATTTGAATCGTTGTGAGTAATTAAGAAGCGAAAAATTGAACTGTGTTCGAAGAGTAGGCAGAGTAACATTTCAACTTCTGAACACTTTTCAGTTTGCGCTTCTTAACCCCTCCCAACGATTCAGATTTTGAGTTCAAAATTTATGTCTAAGCTTTTAAAACATTTATTTAGATTAAAAAAAAATAAAGGTTAAAAATAGTTGTTGGTTACTCTAAAGTTTAAGGCGCCCTCTAACGGAAATTTTTTAAACTTATCTTTAAAATTTATTTTCAAGGAAATGCTGACATAAAGAATGGTTTTAGAGAAAACCGCAAATGAATCGACCAATTTTTCCGTTTTTTACAATCATTTGAAATTTGAACCTACCCACCCCCATTGAACACAGTTCAATTTGCGCTACTTAACCACTATCAGCAATGCAGATTTTCAGCTCAAAATTTAAGTTTATGTCTAAGCTTCTAAAAAAATTTAATGAGATGCCAAAATTAACGGTAAAAAATAGTTGTACGTTACTCCAAAATCTAAAGCGCCCTCTATCGACATTTTTTGAAATTTATCTTTATAATTTATTTTCAAGACAATACTGACACAAAGAATAGTTTTCGTGAAAACCGCAAACGAATCGACCAATTTTTCCGTTTTTTATAATCATTTCAAATTTTGGACCCTAAACTTTGATGGCGCCTATCTCCTTCGGAAGACGTTTGGGACCCTTAGTTTCCCATTTAATATTATTTGTCTTGATGTGTACTATCACCCCTTAAAGTTTTGCCCAGTAGTTTAGATACACCCTGTATATGTGGTCAGGTTGGCGCCGTATTTGGGAAAGTTCATGAGAGAATAACGTGAAATTTATGAACGAGTTTTTAATAGGTATTCTCTAAATAGGTGTGTCTGTTATAAATAAAAGTACTACTTTAGGAAAATTATTGCCTAAAATCGCAAAATATTTAAATAAATAAATTAACAATACTTGTTTGTTTAATAATAGAACATTTAAGGCTTGCATTTAAAATTAAGGTTTTTCCGAATACGCAGGGAAAAAAAATTAATTAAAAGAATGAATTGTTTGTAGGTTAAATAACTTAAGTGCAATACGACCAAGAAAATATTGGATTTTTATCGTCTGCGCAAACTTGATAAACGAAAACGAAAAGGACCTAAAATTGAATATTTTATTTATTATTAAATTCTATACATATTCTAAATATTGATAAACGTTGAATTCTCATCGGTGATAAAGCCGTGTATATTATTTTGTGTAATTAGTTCATTAAGAATTTAGTGCAAAATGAGGACTCTACAAAATTCTGTCTTTACACATTAACTACTCACTAATTTTCATGTCATCTCTCACTCCATTAAAATACATTATTAAAATAGAATGTACTTAAATCAGCAACATTTTCGTTACAAAATTAAATAATATTTCATCTCAGTATATTTTACGTTAAGATTTAATCGTACTTCGCTTATTTATTCTGCATTTATTTACAATACTGTTTCAAATTTTATTCTACGCACTTTTTAAAAGTAATATTTTATAGCAACAAAGCGATTTTATTGCTATTCACTCAAAAGAAATTACAATCTACTTAATAATCCTCCTGTAGTTCATCCCTTCCGCTAGATAGCATATGGCCTTGATTGATGTGACTCCGATCTTAATCTTGTGGACACCTCTCCCACTTATTTTGAGTTCTATTTCTACATTGTAAAAAATATGACCATTTTTCTATTGTCACTCCCCCGCTTTTATAGAAAACTACTACTTCAGGCTATCATGGAGCATTCTCATTGGCCAAAAGAGTGCCATTCTATAAAAGCGGGGGAGTGACAATGCAGCAAAATAGTCATATTTTTACAGTAGAGTTGGCCAAAGAGTGGAAGAGCCGACTCTAAATCTCGACTCCTTCCAAGGCAGTCGAACTATCGACTCCTAAGTAGTTAACCGAGTCGACTCAAAAGAGTCGAACTTTCACTTCAACTCAGTTTGGGATTCGGAGTCGAAGTCAAGTCAACTCACTCACTCAAAAGAGTAGTTGGACCAGTTTAACACAGCGTCGGACTTAGTCGAGAGTTGAAGATTGGGTTGTCGCTATTCGACTCCTTGAAAACCCCTCTTTCGACTCGGTATCAGATTTCAACTCTTCGAATCTGCGCTGGGTAACAAACGTCTACGTTTGATTGATATTATATTGGTATTGGGGATTTTGAGAAAGGACAAATGAGGGAGGAGTGTAGCTGTAAAAGGGGCGGGATAAATTAATGCAAGGAGAAGGGGAGACAGAAATATGGTGGAGAGTCGCAGGGTATTTTTTGAAAGATTAAATGATAAAGGAATTTACGATATGCTTGTGCTGGTCATCGTATACGGGAAAGACGATCATACAAATCAGGTGTTATTTTTCGACAAAGAAAAAAAAAAAAGATGCAGGATTCATTAGGAGAATATTTTCAACTGGTTTAATCTGATGCAGTTCAGAAAAAAAAATCTGTAGAAGAGATAGAAATAAAATTCTACTTTTGTAGCAGATTGTTAAAAAAAAAAAAAAAAAAAAAAAAAAAAAAAAAAAAAAGAGTAGTATTGAATTCAGACACTTTCTCCTAAAGGGATTTCTGTTGCTTCGGGTAGGCATTATAGATTTCTCGGAAGCGGGGAAGGGGGGTGCACTTTTTGATCCTTGAAAACACAAGATCTCAAATATTCCGGGGAGAGGCTCTTTGTCCCGGGGGAATGCCCCAACTCCGGGATACCTTCTGTATTCATCATTGTTATAAAATGCTATGAGTTTATTTTATGATCGACATATTTTAGATAAAAGTGAATATCCTTTATTTGATTTCGTCATTGGCACACCCAGGATTACTCTTTGGAGGGGGCTAGCATTTTCAGTGGTCTGCACGCTCTCATACCTGGGTTGTTTTATAAATGCTTCTTTTAATTTCAAAAATATGTTTGTGAGGTTTCTAAAGTTGGAGAAATAATCTTCTACAATATTTATCAAAAAATGGGCTTGCATTGGAAAAAATATACAGTATATTCTTTCTCTAGACTGTCTAATACTGTCTATTCTTTTCTCACTGTAACACATTAAAAAACTTTTTTTTTAAATTACTAAATCAGTGAAAATTAAATATGCTAATATTTTGAAGTTCAGAAGAAAATACATAACAGATAAAAAAAAAATGTAAGACAAAATAAATATTTTTCAAAAATTCCAATTTTTAAGTAGAAAATTTTAAATAACTATTTTTGTCTCAGATTCTGGGAGGAGCTTCAGCCCCCTCAGCTCCCTCCGTGAATGCGCCAGTGGATTGCGTTTAAATTATTTTAATTCCTTTCTATAAATTATAAATGTTTCGCAAGTGATAAAAATGGGTAGGGGAAGGCAAAACTGGGTACCATAACTGTTGTTATACTCAAATGCAATCAAATGGAAAAACAAATTCTCAACACTGTTTTTAATATTAAATGAACCTTTGGCTATAACAAAACATAGTCTTTTCGATTAAAAATATACAGTCGAGTCTCTCTATAACGAAACTCTATCTCGCAAATTTCTCTATTTAACGAATTTTTTGTAAGAACGGTCAAATTTTTCATGATTACATTATAAATAACTCCATATAGCGAAATATATATCTCCATTTAACGAATTTTTTGAAATATGTTCTTTCATATGTTCAGAAAACGCTTCAAATTATTTGTAGAATATTTTTTTTTTTCGTTTATTTCTGGTTTATATTTCATAGTTACATTCTTCTGCCTTATGTCCAAATAAAGGCATTCAACCTCCCCCCAATAAAATAAAATAAAATAAACATCGCATTTGCATGGTTACACTTGACTTTGTTTAAACCAAGATGAGCATGCGTTCTTGGAAAAGATTGAAACATTTACTTGTTACTGGAGCGATTTGCAATAATCACAAAGCATCCTAAAAATAAAATATACTATTATCGTCTTGAAAATGTTTGTTTTTTGGTTTTGATAGTAAGGCAATATCAATATGCCAAAATTTTTGAAGCAGCCCCCTGCTCATCTTTTGAATTCGCCAATGGAACTTTTCATTTCCGATGCTCATTTCTTAAGCCAATTGATGATTCTAGAGGCTTTGATATTTACATGGTGAGGTTAAAATCTAAAATACCTGAAGAAAAGATATTTTACAATATAACTTTATTGGACTCTCGTGGAATAAGGAAGGGATTAGGGGGCAATTGCAGAAAAGGTCGTTTTTTTCAGAAGGTTTTCATCTATCTAAACTTTCATTACTTTTAAAATTTAGAATGGTTGCTTGTTGTTTGTGGTGACTCTTAGCATTTTTTATTGTGAGAGATCATTTGAACGAAGAATTGTTACTAAATGTCATCTGTTACTAAATGTTATCTGCTACTGCATCTGCATAAAATTGAGATTTATTTAAAAAAAATAACTATCAAAGCATAGGACATTCCTTTAAAAAATGAAGATTATAAACAGGGAAAAAATACTAGAATAATTATTCCATAAATAATAAGCTGAAATAATCAGACTTCTTCGCTGAAATAATCAGACAATTTTTAACCATATCGACGCAAAAATTCTTGTTTTGTAGAAATTCAGCGAATTCGGTCGTAGAGGTTTACACGGGCCCAGCTCGGAACCACGGAATGAGGAAGAAAATTCAAACAGACCGGCAAAAAAATTGAATGGGCCGGGCCAATAAAAAAGATTGTTTTATTGAACTTAGTTGTTCTCAAGATGTCTACGGCAGACAATATGTTTTGTAAAAAAATAATAGCGATAATAAACTTCTGTTAACGTAACCTTTGGAAATATACGAAAGGTGGCGCAATGCACGTGATACGAGACATAGAATTGCGGCATCTTTGCAACCAATCAACTAACCTCTCAAGTGAGTCGAGAGTCGACTCTTCAAATCGACTCATCGATCAAGTAAATCGACTCAGAGTCGACTCCTCGAAAGGAGTCGAAATGCCCAACCCTATTTTACAGTGTATATCAGATCGAAACGAGTAGCGTAGCTTTACAGCCGCACACTCGAATTTAATATATGTCAAATGTTTAGCGACACAATTGTAAATTTTTTCTAATAATATATTTTTTTAATTTCTTTCAAAATTATAGAGTAAAATGTTTAATAAAAATAAAGTAGATATAAAATAGAGTGTTCTAAAAGCCATTTGTTACACTGCCTTCTGGTTCATTTCAAGTTGTCTCATAAGTCGTGAATATACAACAATTCTTGCGTGTTCTGGAATTTTCAGGCATTAAATTCTTTATTACCAGTATTTTCTTACAGAAAATTTCTTTTTAAGTAAGGCAAAATTTCGCGTGTTTTTAACTAGATTTATTTCTTAACTAAAAAAAAAAAAAATGATATTTTACCTGGAAAATAACGGTAACGTTACGATCGTTAAGACAAACTTTAAAATTTTATATTGCACTTTTTTTTAACTTTGCACAGAATATCCTCCAACTTTTCTAAAAAAAAATACCGAGCCTTTTTAGCTTAATCCATTTATATGGAAATTAGTCTATTGAAATTAAATACAAGCCTGAGAAATGAAAATTTTGAAAATGATCTACTAATTGCTGTTGCCCAGGAACCTTCAGAAACTGATCAATTGCAGGCTTAAAACAACTAAGAAAAATCATGCGTTAAGCATAGATTATGAAGCACTTTCCAACGCTTCACGAAATCTTTAACAAAACTTCGTTATTTTGGTAAATAAGGATATAAAGCCAAATATGTATTCCAGTACTATTGAACAGCCCTGTGTATGATCTGTCAGCTAATATAGATACTACATATTGGGAAAATTTAAATTAGCAAAAAATGCCTAGTAGCTTGAAATTTCTCTTTCAGCAATTTATACTAATAAATGGAAGCATACTTAAATACTTTGTTCAGCCTTGTAGTTTGACTGGTACCTTTATTACACATCAATGTTAAGCTAAAATTTATTTTAAACTAAAACACTCTTAAAACAACTGAAATCATTTTCTCATAAATTATCATTCATAAGCTCTCATGTACCCAATTCTTTGCGTGCCCCTGTATATCATTTTATCTATATTCTGCAAACATTTCTAGTAAATTTAATGTAGTTTAGCGTAAAAATGTATAATTTATTTAAGAATCACATTTTAGTAATTTATGTTCATATTCAGTAACGTTGGCGAGCTCTTTTGATTAACCCTGTATATTAACAATAGCATTTATACACACCATATAATATGCATAAATTTAGTGAAACTTATACACGCATATCATAATTAAAATGCATTTCATCCATCCATCAGCTGTCATCGGATACATATACAGTAATTCGGAAAGAATGTACTATTTGAAATCTTCTGTGTCCCTGTAAATACTATGTACTTTATATTAGGGAAGGTAGTATCGTACAATTTATACTAAGCTTCATTGACATACATCAATTTTATTATACATGAAAGAGTTTAATATATTTAAAAGTCACACACAATTCCCCCTTTTGCCTTTATCTAATGGAATTCTTTTGTGTGGCCCTGTAAATGAATAATAGCTACATTTTACCTTATATTTTATAGAATGCATATTTTAATGCACCTCGTAAAAGCATATAAATTTGAATATGTTCACAGGGTATAACATCTTTAAAATTCCTTTGAAACGATTTTTCCCCGTAGGCCGTAATGTAAAGGGAAACTATTAATTCTCCCTGTAGATAAACTAATCATGGTAGAAATTCCATTTTCAATAGGGTTCGTGCTACGGTAAACGTCAATAACGTCCTAAAATTTCATGGCAATCCGAATATATTTACGTGAATCAGAGCGCGGACAGACGGACAGACAAACCAAATGCATAAGCACTTTTCAACTTTGTTGGAAAGTGCTAATGAGACCTTCAAAAATTGAGAATTCCAAAAACGCTGGGAATTTTTTTGAAAGTTTAGTAATTATACATGTACATTTATTCAGTGTGAGCATAGTTTACTACAATTTTTAATTGAATTTTTCTTTTTAATTATTGCAGAAAAATAACGCTAATTCCATGAATAAACGTAGCAAAAACGAATTTTATAATTTAAACTAGCGGAGCCGTCCGGCGTTGTCCGGGCCTGTAATAATTTTCTTAAATAAACCTGCAATTTGTACAGCAAAATCTGATAAAAAGATCCAATCTCGAACCGAATCCCCTCTACCTACGGGTACCGTAAAAAAAAAAAAAAAAAAAAAAAAAAAAAAAAAAAAAAAAAGGTGTTGTTTGAACCTTTAATAATATTCTTAAATGAACCTGAAATTCTCTATAGTTTATTCTTTAATTTGTCAGCGTACTAAAGAATTTGTGGTTTATAAAACTTGCTTTCAAATAGCTCAAGTCTTTCAAGTAATGAATTAATAATTAATATCCAAGATTGTAATTGAGCGACTGTACATATTTGAAATCAGCGAAAAATTCTTCATTAGAATGTATAAAAATTAAATTTCTAAATTTAATATTTGAAAATATTTATAGATCGTCTAAAAATGCCACTCCTCGGTGGCGCCCAGCTGTCTGAGTTGCAAAACATCTGCTCTCGTTCAAAAAGATTTCTCGAAAATATGTTTCTTTGATGAATGGAAATAAAATAAGATTATATAAATAAATTTTTGCGAATTTTTGAACTATTTACAGAAGTATGAAAATATTCTTTTTTGAATTTCTGAAAGGGAAATTTTTTCTGCATGTAGCTGTCTAATTTTTGAGTTTTTAGGCCCAGAAGAATTTAAAATGTAGCCCTTTATATATAAAAAAAAAAAAATCCTAGTACATTCATCGCCATGGCAATCCTCTATTTACATTAACCCTTTTCCTTTTCTTTGAGTTTTCGAAGAAATATTCTGCGGTTTGATAAAAATCTATGCTCTTTTGAATTATGAATACTTTTCCTTTCTTCTAATTTAGGGATTTTAATTAATTTCTCAACTAATTATTAGAATTTTAAAATTCGGTGGGTCAGGTACATTAGGAAAGGCCTTAAATAATCTTCACAAAAATTTGAGCCTCGTACCTGCCGCAGTTTCCGCTTGCCATCGCAGACACACACACCGACAGAGTGATTTGTTATTTTATTAGTATAAGATGTTTAGATTTTTTTTTATTATTATTATTTAATACTAAAAAACGATGGTTGAGCAATCACAATTCTACGTTATTACAACAAATAGTCAACATTTCGTATTTACCTTTTGTCCTCTTACATAAAAAACAATAGGAGCGACTCATCATTCAACCCATAATCCGCATAAATCGATAAGGTGTCTGTACGTAGAAGATAAGTGTTTGTTTTAAAGTTTGCATCGCTACTCATCCGTCGGATACATTGTTTTTTGTTCTGAAGTATATGTCTTATTTAGAAAATTTTCACATTCTCAAAGAAAAGAAAATTAACCCTTTTGTGTTGTGCGCTAGAATTTACATTTTATTTGAGAATTCTTTTCCAAAATCTTATAAGATCATACATAAACTAGGGGGCTCCGCCCCCTGCGAGCTATGCACGCCAATCCCGCTCAGAGTTTTAAAACTTGGTAATTTGTCTTTTCCAAAAAACAAAAAAAAACAGAAGATTATTATGAAAAAAGATATTTTTTGGTAGTTTGGTTACCATTCAATCTTGATCCACCACTGTCGTGACAGCTGACGTTTGCTTTGGAAATTGATAATTAAAATCAGTTACACATTTGAAAATCCGCAAAAAAAAAAAAAAAAAAAAAAAAAAAAAAATGTGCTAACCCGGCCAGATGCTGTTCGGAGTCCCCATGTAAAGGTTAAAATATCACTGTCAATCAGTATTTTATAACGACGCTATGGACAATAAATACTCTTCCGTTTGATTTAAGGATTAAAAAAATCCATCTTGAAATAATATTTAAAATTATGAAATGTAGCGTGTATTGAAATTTCACGCTTATATAATATGCTGTGATCGACTTTTTGATAGCGTTAGTAACAGGCTTTAAATCTTTTCTTTCTTTCTTTCTTTTTATTATTACGATCATGCATATATTCTTTTTAATTTTAAAATTTAAATTGTTTGTTTTACATATTAAGCTGTTAACGAATTTTCTAAAAAGTATCGAATAGTAATTTGTACAGCAATATTCGTAAATATTTGGAGCAGAAAACCTGCATTTATGCTGCATATAATACTGATATATATTCATTTATAATGCATGTATGCCTTACTTGTTTCTTGACATAGATTGAAACGAATTTGTTAGCCGTGCTCTTTTACACCATGTTCTTCCGTGACCTTCGACAATGTTCGTACCTCCTCCTCCCCCTCTTCTCCCTCAAAAGTGTAATATCTTTCAATTTCGATAAAAAATCTCCCGATTCTTTATTTTTTAGAAACATTAAATAAATTCAACCATCTAAATCAATAAAATAAAATAATAATAATAATAAAATTCTTCACCTCCGCCATTTTTAGCAGACAAAATTAAAAATCTTTATAACATATATACAGGGTGGTTAGTTATTAACGTCAGGTGTTCAGAGCCCTCTAGCGAGTAAAGTTTTGGTCAAAACATAATTAAATTTGATCAGCATACATAGTAGACCATGGGATTTCAAATTCTTAAAAAAAAATTAAAATAAAATATTTTAAAAATCGCCACTAAGGGCAATTTTTAGTGTTGTTTAACGACTAAAATGCATTAATTTGCATAAAATCAGTTGTGTATAGCAATCATGAGTATAAAAGGAAAGGTTGTGGGAGAGTTCTCATCATTATCAACTCTCACCATACTTTGCTAGTCAAGCTGTATTATCAGCAGAACGAGAATTGCAATGATGCTCGTCCTGAATTTCACCGATTACAGAATTTGCCAAAAGAACTGGTGAGCATAAGAAATTTACAAAAGATGATTCATCGATTTGAAACTATGCGGCAACAAGGCCTAGGACACAAAGTGACTAGTCAATAACAAGTTGACGAAGTTGTAACTGCTATTGTCGAACAAAAGATGAAAAATGTGCAGGTACCATCGGCGCTCAGGCAGTATTCCAGCAGTATAAAATTGATCTGTACTGTATTTTTTGCCATTTAATCATACAACATGAACATATACACTAATACACTTTTGGTGCGCCAAAATTGCTGATTTTATGCAAATTAAATGCATTTTAACTAAAATTAAACCTAGTGGCGTTTTTTAAAACTTTTTATTTTATTTTATTTATTTTTTTTTAAGAATTTGAAATCCCTTGGCCTATTATGCTGATCAAATTTGGTTATGTTTCGCCCAAAACTTTACTCGCTAGAGGGCTCTGAACACCTGACGTTAATAACTAACCACCCTGTATATATTTTTTTATAATAGCATTACTGCAATCACTCAAAAGAAAGAGCAAAATGACGTAATTTCTGCACTATTGATGTCATTTTCTTATTAAAATTGAAAAGTAAATGAACGGACAATTTTATTTTTTTAGCATCCGATGCTATTTCTTTCAGACAAGCTAAAAATGTCGTGTCATCAGCCCTGAGTTTTCTACTCAACCGAGTTTGATAATTATTTTTTTAAATGAAAGCTATTTATTTGTAGTTGTGCCCATTATAACTATTTTTTAATTTATTTCCATTTTTATATTTTATTTTTAATTTTAAATGCTTTTTTTACTATATTTCTTCAAAATGGTGGCAACACAGTTTAGCTTTTCTCTCGATAATAAAAATTTATTTTCCAAAATGATTGCGTATAATTATGCACTAATTGAGGTAAAAAGAAATATATTTACTGAGAAATAATATTAATAATGTAAATAAAATAACGGAAAATAATTTATGATAAAAATTATTGTCTAAAGCAAAAAAAGAAAAATTTCAAATGAGGAAAATGATGTCATTCAGCAACCAGGCCTTTTTCATATTACTAATAACAGTAACTTTTGAAAAACATTTGAAGAGAAAATGACATCACTATTTAAAACAACTCATTTTTACTCATAACGATATTACTTCAATATTTCTTTTCATTATGGACACTGAGATTTAGATATTACTTTCAGATGACTTCAGTTAGTAAAATAATGTCACAGTAAAAATGAAATTAGTTTTAACCTCCGATGCTATTTCTTTCAGAAAAGCTAAAAAGTGTCGTGTCAAAATTTGTGGCACACTTTTACTTACCTATCATACGTAGTATAGGATATGGCTTCCAATTGTTTTGAAAATCGAAAAAAATTTTTGACGGATTTACACGTTTCAGATACTGGAGATTCCGAAAAACATATTTTTAGAAAAAAAAAAAAAAATTGCAATCTTTTCAAATAAAGGAATGAGAGCTGGTGTATATATGACGACTTACAGTTATCATATGGCTCTTTATGGAAAAATTGATTAAAAAAATTTTTAATGACTTATTTAAATAAATAAATAAATAAATAAATGACTCTTTTTTTTTTTTACAATTTAAATCGGAGGCGAAACTGAATTCTGCATTAGCAGAATCTACATTCAACTTGTGATTTACTTAAGTTCGATATTGTCGAAGGTCACGGTTCTTCCCAAAGTGACATCACATTGTATATTTTCCATAAATAAATCATTTTAAATGCATAGTTTTAATTTATGGCTTAATTTTTACCTAAAATTAGATTTGTGTAAAATACTTTTATTATTTTAAAGCTTTTTGTCTCCTTTAGATTTTCGTGTAAGTATGTAATTTAATCGTGTTGTTGAAATATAATTTTGTTTTAAATTTTAATAGCATTACTGCAATCACTCAAAAGAAAGAGCAAATGACGTAATTTCTGCATTATTTATGTCATTTTCTTATTAAAATTGAAAAGTAAACCAACGGACAATTTTATTTTTCTTTACAGTCATTTGGGCGTTTCAGCGTTCTTACAAATGTTTCAGATATCAGAACAGATCCAAAGGAATGATGTCATCATGATGTTTCGCATCATTAACCCCTTGGAGACGAGCGACACGTATACGTGTCGCAAAACGGCTTAAGAATCCTTGTTTATGCCCACCAGTAAAATTATACTGTAAAATTTATGTTATTTAATCGGAGCATTTTCTCGATTTAAGTAGGTACAAATTTCTGTTTTTTAAAACCGATGACAAAACATTAAAATTTTTGTTAAAGGTTCCTGTCCCGAAGGGATTAAGGTCACTTTATCTTTAAAATCTAAAAGAAAAATCACGCAGAAAATTTTATCAACCTCAGTTGAGCTGATCGTATTCTTTTATTCGATTCGATCCTATAAAAAATCGCCAATTTATTAATTGTGACGTTACACAAATACTATTAATTGAACTTACCGTATACAGACCATTAGAGAAAATTCTGTTTACACTTAAAAGAATTCAGTTGTTTAGCATTTATTTCCAGTTAATAATTCCGAATAAAGAAATACACCCTAGTTTTCTTTTCGTTCCAAGTTTTTAAAATCGTCATTTTACAATAGTGACATCGCAAGAATTTCAACCATTCATTATATTTCTTACATTCGTTTTACATTTCCGCTTTTATAAATTCGTTTCATCAGAACATGCGTTTTTCGCCAGATCGAAAATGCACAGAATACGAGAGAGAGATTTCACGTGACGTCACAATCCGCCGCACATTGTTTTTGTATCTTGCGGGAATATGGGTGTAAGTTTTTTGTTTTAAAAAGATAAAATGATATCTGTAAGTAATAATAATCCCTATTGGTTTCCTTTACCCTTTTTCTTTAGCTTTTACATTAAAGACCCCATTGTATAATTTGGAAGATGATTCAAAATGTTTCTAGAATTTAAATAAATGCTTAGAAAATTGTATATTTTCTTCTGAAACCATTTCTGGTTTATGCACTATTGTCAAATGGAAAAAAAAAAATGTTATGGTGGAATTATTTTTACGCATAGAGTAAAGAGAAAAAAAAAAAAAAAAAAGATAAAGTGTAAAGACTGGGGTGACTAAAAAAGTAAACGTAGAATCCATTACATATGGCAAAACACAAACTTTTTTTTCGCAAAAAATAAGAAAACTTTTAATAATCCTTTTTGAAATTCGAATGCAATAAAATAATACTTTGGAATGCTTAAATATGAGCAGATCATATTCATTTAGAGAAAAAAAAAATCACGGATGATGTTACAGATTTAAGTCCTGTTTTGTTTGACGAATAACGGCATTTAAATTTGGGTACTAATGTGCATTATTCTGTAAACCATTTGTACAGCGTACTGCATCTCTATCTATCTCTTTGCTTCATTATTTTCAAGTCAACGGAATTTATTTCAACGATTAAAATGACAGACGATTTTCTTTTACTGTTTGTTTTCTGACGTAAATTGATACTTGAAGATAGAATAAGTGAACATAAGGTTTAGTTTAGTCAGATATTTTTGACCAAACATAATTTAATCATAATATGTCTTTGTTATTGATTGAAATAAAAGTTGTTTTTATTTCAATTTGAAAATGAAAGAAGAAAAAGAAATCTAATAATCCCTTTCCCAATCGTTATCCATTTTTAACCTTTTTTCACAAAATGGAATAATTTGGTTGCCAATATTAGAAAAATTTAATTCAAATTCGAAAAAAATTAATAGCTCAAAAACTATTTCAAAATTTAAAAATCTGATATTAGTTTTGAGATCTGCTGATGACTATGGATTTTTCGTGTTAATTTTATTGCATTATATTCAATATTTTGGGAGAAATCGCTATAAATCCAAATCAGTCGTTTAATCAGTTTTTTCATAAAATCGTTTCATTATGATTTTATATACAGGGTGTTTCTAAATTCATGGTACAAACTTTAACGGGTGATAGTACACATCAAGACAAAGAATATTAAATAGGAAACTAAGGGTTCCAAACGTCTTCCGAAGGAAATAGGCGCCATTAAAGTTTAGGGTCCAAAAATTCAAATGATTATAAAAAACAGAAAAATTGATCGATTCGTTTGCGGTTTTCACTAAAACTATTCTTTATGTCAATATTGTCTTGAAAATAAGTTATAAAGATAAATTTCAAAAAATGCCGATAGAGAGCACTTTAGACTTTGGAGTAACGAACAACTATTTTTTATCGTTATTTTTTGCATTTCATAAAATTTTTTTAGAAGCTGAGACATAAATTTAAATTTTGAGATGAAAATCTGAATCGTTGGGAGTGGTTAAGTAGCGCAAACTGAACTGTGTTCAATGGGGGTGGGGAGGTTCAAATTTCAAATGATTATAAAAAACGGAAAAATGGGTCGGTTTTTTGCTAAAACTATTCTTTATGTCAATATTTCCTTGAAAATAAATTTTAAAGATATCTTTCAAAAAATTCCGTCAATTGGCGCCTTAAACTTTAGAGTAACCAACAACTATTTTTAACCGTTATTTCTTGTATCTAATTAAATGCTTGTAAAAGTTCAAACTTAAATTTTGAGCTTAAAATCTGCATCATTGTGAGTAATTAAGTAGCGGAAAACTGAACTGTGTTCGAGGGTGGGGAGGGTAACATTTCAACTCCTGAACACAGTTTAGTTTGCGCTTCTTAACCCTCCCATCGATTTAGAATTTGAGCTCAAAATTTAAGTCAAAGCTTTTGCAAGCATTTAATTAGATACAAAAAATAACGGTTAAAAATAGTTGTTGGTTACTCTAAAGTTTAAGTCGCCCTCTAACGGAATTTTTTGAAATTTATCTTTAAAATTCATTTTCAAGGAAATATTGACATAAAGAATAGTTTTAGAGAAAACCGACCAATTTTTCAGTTTTTTATAATCATTTGAAATTTAAACCTCCCCACCCTCATTGAACACAGTTCAGTTTGCGCTACTTAACCACTCCCAACGATTCAGATTTTCATCTCAAATTTTAAGTTTATGTCTAAGCTTCTAAAAAAATTTAATGAGATGCAAAAAATAACGGTAAAAAATAGTTGTTCGTTACGCCAAAGTCTAAAGCGCCCTCTATCAGCATTTTTTTAAATTTATCTTTATAATTTATTTTCAAGACAATACTGACATAAAGAATAGTTTTAGTGAAAACCGCAAACGAATCGACCAATTTTTCTGTTTTTTATAATCATTTGAATTTTTGGGCCCTAAACTTTAATGGCGCCTATCTCCTTCGGAAGACGTTTGGGACCCTTAGTTTCAGATTTAATATTGTTTGTCTTGATGTGTACTATCACCCCTTAAAGTTTGTACCATGAATTTAGAAACAGCCTGTATATAGGGTAGATATATACAGGGTGATTCAGCTCGTCGGTGACAAACTTTAAGGATCGATAGAGCACACCTAGACGAACATTTTTGAATAGGGAATGTAGGGTCCCTGACGCGATGGTAAGGCGCTAGCTGCTTTCGAAAATTTGGGTGCCGAAATTCGAAACGTCATAAAAACTAGGGAAATGGTTAGATTTTCTTGCTTGTTGCGTCGAAATGATTCTGTTTGTTTAGACTTTCTTCAGTACCAATTTGATAAGCGTATCTCTTAAAACATGGATAGGGGGCGCTGCAGACTTTGGAGAGCTAGACAACAACTTTAAGCCCGTTATTTTGATAATTTAACACATGCTCGCCAAAGTTTATACTCTAACTTAAAGTTTGAACCCAAAAGTAGAGCCCTGCAAAAAACGTAAGAGCCGGAATAAAATGTCAAAGTACAGGGTAGTCGAAACTCGAAGGCTCCTAAGAGATAAACAAACAGATTTCTTGACTTATGGCATGCATTTTCATGATTCTGTTTGCTGGGGCTCTCTGAAACTCAGTTGAACGGTACAAAAAGAAACATCGATAGGGGGCGCTTTGGGCAAAAAACATAATTCGTTGACATTTCGGACGCTAACTGGAAACGGGGCGCTACGATCAGTTAGTAATAATGAAAACACATTTTCTACCTCTGCTCAACACTTCTGAATAAATTTAGACCAAAAACATCAATGATACTGGAAATTTATTTACAAAAAATAACACTACAGAAGATGCTCGAAATTTCGACCTTGGGCCATGATGCAGGCTTCGCACCTCCGTCGCATTGAGGAGTGTGTGTTTCCAACAATGCCAGGAGTATCTCTGATCTGCCCTGCAGCTGCCACAATGCGCGCCACAAGTTCTTCAGCACTGCTGACAGGTGTATGGTATACCTCGGCCTTCAGGTAACCCCAAAGGAAGAAATCCAAGCAGGTGAGGTCTGGTGATCGGGCAGGCCAGTGAACTGGACCCCCACGCCCGATCCACCGCTAGTCATACCTTGCGTTTAGATGGAGACGCACGTCGTTCGTGTAATGGGCCGGAGCTCCATCGTGCTGGAACCACATCTGGCGACGCGAACCTTCGGGTACGTGCGCCTCCTCCAGAAGCTGCGGCAGCACTTGATCCAGGAAAATCAGGTAATTTCCACCTGTCAGCCGTTCAGGTAACAAATAAGGGCCAATGAGGCAATCCCCCAGAATGCCGGCCCACACATTTACTGAGAAACGCTCCTGGGCTGCTCGGCTTCTGGTTTCATGTGGATTTTCATCACACCACACATGACTGTTGTGGGCGTTCCACATTCCCTCCCGGCTGAAGGTGGACTCGTCCGTAAACAAAATGCTGTTTACAAAACGGGGATCCCTGGATCTCATCGCCAAGTACCATCTTGAGAATTCCACTCGAGGGCCAAAATCCTGCTCTCTGAGCAACTGCACCCGCTGGATGTGGTAGGGGTGCAGATTCCGGGAACGTAAGATGCGCCACGCAGTTGCTTGCGAAATGCCAACATGTCTGGCGATATCTCTCGTGCTAAGACCTGGGTTGTCCTCAACCAGGTTAAGCACAGCCTCTTCGTTGTCGGGGGTGCTCACTGATCGCTCCCGTTCAGGCCTGCCTCCGTCGAAAGATCCCGTTGTGGACAACCTCTGGTGTACTGGAGCGAAGAAGGCATGGCAGGGGATTTGCCTGTTGGGGTAACGCTCGGCGTACAACCGCTGAGCGGCTCGTCCATTACAACCAGCAGCGCCATACGCCAAATGCATGTCAGCCAATTCAGAGTTTGTGTACCGTTCCATCCTACTACCGATCTGCAGACAAGTAACCCGAAGCTTAAGTAGGTACCGCACGTTCAAAAGACGTGTCTGCGCATACAACTACGTCATCTCGCGTTGTCGTCTACGCATTACGTATCTTTTGCATATCGATATGGTACGATATCTTTTGCATAAATCAGCAAAAAGCACCTTATGTAAATTTTATTGCGCGCATTGTGCATGATTGAAACCAGCTATGTTTGTTAAAAAAAAAAAAAAAAACTGCAGTTTTAATAGCTTCTTATGATAAGTAAATTACTCTCTTGTTTTGTTTCTAACTGATCGTAGCGCCCCGTTTCCAGTTAGCGTCCGAAATGTCAACGAATTATGTTTTTTTGCCCAAAGCGCCCCCTATCGATGTTTCTTTTTGTACCGTTCAACTGAGTTTCAGAGAGCCCCAGACAACAGAATCATGAAAATGCATGCCATAAGTCAAGAAATCTGTTTGTTTATCTCTTAGGAGCCTTCGAGTTTCGACCACCCTGTACTTTGACATTTTACTCCGGTTCTTACGCTTTTTGCAGGGCTCTACTTTTGGGTTCAAACTTTAAGTTAGAGTATAAACTTTGGCGAGCATGTGTTAAATTATCAAAATAACGGGCTTAAAGTTGTTGTCTAGCTCTCCAAAGTCTGCAGCGCCCCCTATCCATGTTTTAAGAGATACGCTTATCAAATTGGTACTGAAGAAAGTCTAAACAAACAGAATCATTTCGACGCAACAAGCAAGAAAATCTAACCATTTCCCTAGTTTTTATGACGTTTCGAATTTCGGCACCCAAATTTTCGAAAGCGCCTAGCGCCTTACCATCGCGTCAGGGATCCTACATTCCCTATTCAAAAATGTTCGTCTAGGTGTGCTCTATCGATCCTTAAAGTTTGTCACCGACGAGCTGAATCACCCTGTATAGATTTGCAAAAAGAGATTGGGTGTCACCCCTTAGATTGTGACACCCTCGGTGGACCGCCGACTCCGCCCCCCCGCTTTCTATGCTACTGTCATACATTTTAAGAATGAATAAAAATTGTTGACTTTTTGTGTCTGTAAGTGAATGTTTTCTTTTGTAAAATATTTCGTGATATCCAAACAATGATGGGTAAAAAAGTTTCTGTAAATGTTTCTAGAGATGGTTCAACGGTCTTTCTACTTTATATGATTTCAAACTTGAAGTAAGGAGCAAAAGGATTAAAGGGGGCCGTGTTCTCGCTGACATTTGACCAACGTTAGTTATTTGGCTAATTAAAATAAAAATCATTCGCCAAATGAAAAAAAAATACTAGCCAAATAGATTCGCCGTGTGGCACAAAAAAAAAAAAAAAAAAAAAAAAAAAAAAAAAATATATATATATATATATCCTTTAATGTATTTTTCCCTTCCTTTTTTTTGTCTCAAGATGTTCTAAAATAACCTAAGTTTTTATAACTGCGACACCAATTGTTATTAATCTAAATTCAACTATCCACTACAAATATATTAACAAGTTGGAAATTGCACGTGAAGCGTAGTAAATGAGGTGCGTTCGTACGATAACGAAGTTTTTAAAATATTCAGATCTTGCTGATATAGTAGAGCGTACTTCGGATACAGTATAGTGGTCGAAATTTCTGTGTTCCTGTAAATATGCAGGAAGTAATTTTTACAACACCTCAGCAACGTATATCTTATTCATAAAATATGAAGCAGTTTAATATAATTAAAACACACCCCAAACAATGTTTCCCCGTATAACATTGTTTAGTGGAATACTTTTGTGTGTCTCTGTAATTTAATTATAAATATTCTTTGCATCTCAGATTGTACAAAATGTATACTTTAGTATATACTTCATAGATTCATGTAGATTCTATTATGTTCGAATGAGTATAGCACCATTAAAATGCATTTGAAACTTTTTCTCCATTGACCGTAATGTAATGGAATATTTTTTATTGTCCCTGTAATTGATCTATGCATCCGATTTTCATAAAATTTGAAATGACACGACAAAATGATTAAATAATTATGTATTTTAAATTTCAAACGATTGCAATGCATTTGAAACTTTTTTGATCATTGACCGTAATGTAATGGAATCATTTTGATTGTCCCTGTAATTGATCTATCCATCCGATTTTCATAAAATTTGAAATGACTCGACAAAATTATGTAATAATTATGTATTTTAAATTTCAAACGATTCGGTTGGGTAGTTTTTGCGTTGTTATATGCGGACGTACAGACAGACGGACAGATGGACGGACTGAGCGACAACAATAGGTGCTACGTTTTTACATAATTACGAACGCACCTAAAATTATGCTATTTTACAAGTATATTTAAAATATATATATTAAACACACACACGAAAAGAAAGAAAAGGCAAAAATTGATCACTAGCAATTTGGCGAATCAGATCGCTTGTTTACTCGCCAAATAAAAAATTTATTCGCAATTTGGCGCAATGGTGAGCGACAGCGACAACACTGAAAAGGGGGGGGGGTGCACAAATTGAGAAATGTTTAAAATCCAAATTATGTCACATATTCTGACAATAAATAAGTATTGTTGACTAGCGGCGTAGCAGGATGAAACTTGGAGGGGGGGGGGGGGGGGCTAGCATATTTTAGAAATCTATGGTTTCGAAAATATAGATCTCTAATGTATGCTAACTCTGAATGTCGGACAAGCTCTGTTCGATTTTTTTTTAACATATAATTCAAAAAGGCGAGAAGCATCGAGTCCGACATACATTTTTTGTTGTTGTTCTTGACATAATGCAGAACAAAGACTGGGGGTGGCAGTTAGAAACTTGGGCTGGGACTCTGAAAATTTCTATTGGGGCTGATTCTGAAGAGTTAAAACTCTTTAATAAATAAAAAGAAAATATTATTTTTAGTTGTGAACATTAAAATGACAGTATTTCAAATTTCATAAAAAAATATAAATAAAAAAAAGTGAAAAAATTAATATTTTTCAAAATTTTTATTTTGCAGGATTTTGCACCTATAGCAAATAATACAAAAAAGCTTTCATAATTTTAGAAAACTTTAAATAGACTAGTCTCGCGGTCTGGGAGGGTCTTCAGCATCTTAGATCCCCGTGGGTGCGCCAATGTTGCTGACTATTTATTATTATTGTTGTTGTTATTATTAATTTGTGTATCTGTGTGTGTGTGTGTGTGTGTGTGTGTGTGTGTGTGTGCTATGAAGAAATTCAATGATTGGGAAATGAGAAAAAGAGGAAAGATCCGTGTTCCGATCGCGGATGGAGAGTAGCGTAGCTAGTGGGAGGCAGGGCCGTAGCTAGAAGTGAATAGTAGGGGGGGGAGCTCACGAGAATGTAGGGGGGGGGGCTCATAATTTTTCTCTCTCTCTCTCTCTCTGACACAGAAAGATAAATTAGTGCATATTTACACTGTAGATACTATATTTCTTATTAAACTGTAGTAATAATTTCATTTTATTCTTAGAAAAGTACAGGATGGTGAAAATTTTGAGTGCATAACTTGGAACAAAATTAAACATCACGTGTACAAATAAGATGAAGGAGTGTTTAAACACTTATTTTAGGTACAATTTAGTATTTCTGCAAAATTGTGAAAGGGTCTGTAAAGTAGCTTTCTCGTTTGTACTTTAAAAAAAAGGTGAATTGGAGATCAACAATTGTTTGCGTTTTAGATCAGCCGTGATAATTAAAATTACTTTGTGTAAAACAGCAATAACTCAAATAGGAGAGACTCAGGACGAAGATCTAACTATGTATGTGGCATTTATTAATGAAAAATAAAAGAGTATTACACTCTTACGGGGTGACCCCCGGTAAACAGACAATACTGGGATACTACATCTTGACAGCAGCGCGTCCAGAGATAGAATGAAATTTTTACCATTAGAAATCATAGCCAAAATGAGTCAAACTAAATGTGGTTCCCCTGAAATTATTGTAACCCCATACGTAAAGTTCATAAAGAAAGTTTAAATTAAAAACGTGCCAATCGGACCGTTAATTTGCCGTTTAATATATCAAAGTACAAATATGCATGCCCATACTGATTGCTGGGAAAAATATTTCTATATGCATAACACAGATGTCAGACGCCGATTTACTATAAACAGAGCGTTAGATTTTAAGCCGAAAAAGGCGTTGTATTGACTATTAATTTGAAAAGGAATGCAGTAAGCGACTGAGTAACTGCCGCAAAAGAGCATATGGTTTTTAAAATATCTTTCAATGTACTCATTGAACAAACGAAAATATGCAGGCTCAGATAATAAGTTTAGGATGAAAAAAGATTTGTTTTTGATTTATTTTATTAACGGCTTCGCCTAAGCATGAGAAATCTACATACTTGAATTTAACGCGCAAGAGAAAAGAGATAAATATATTCTTTTTAGAAAGTAAAGGGGAGGTTTAATTAATTTGAAATTGCGAAAGATAATTTAAATTTTAAAGTTGAGAATTTAAATTAAAAAAGGGATTTAATAATAATATGTGATGTCATTTTGCTTTCGACATCACATACCTATGTGATGTCGAAAGCAACATGACAACACAGGGTCTCAAAAATAAATCAGCTTTTGAACAAAATTTCATTTGAATTTTCGGAACAGAAATTTATTGAGTGACCTTGGAATCGTTTCCGGGGGGCTCAAAATATTTTAGGGGGGCTGAGCCGCCCATAACGCCCCTTAGCTACGGGCCTGGCGGGAGGTGGAGGTAGCAGTCCGCCACGGGTGTCACCTTCTAAGGGATGACACCCAATTTTATTTACAAATAAAAAATATAATCTTATAAGATTCTGTAAAGGAATTCTGAAATAAAATGAAATTTTTAGAGCACGACGCAATAGAGTTAGTTTTCTTTTCTTTGAGAATGTGAAAAATTATACAGAATGGCGTAGCTAAATAAGACATGCACTAGGGAACAAAAATCTATCTATTCAACAACTGGATAGCAAAAGCAAATTTAAAAGGAAATAATTTTTTTCTACATGTAGACTATAGATACCACATTGACTTATGCGGACATAGGTTGAGTGATAAGTCACTCCTATAGGTTTTTTTTTTTTTTTTTTTTTTTTTTATTTTTATGGATGAGGATAAAAGATAAATAGGGAATGGTATGGACATTTCTTTAAAAAAAAAAAAAAAAACGTAGAATCGTGATTGAAAAAATATGACGGATCGGAAGGGGGGGGGGGGGTGACATCATTTACATCTGCCCCAGGTGTCACCTATCGTAGCTACGCCACTGCAGATGGATCTCTTTATCGTATATCCTCAAAAAAAAAAAAAAAAAAAAAAAAAAAAAAAAAAAAGACAAAAAAAAAAAAGACAAAAAAAAAAAAAAAAAAAGACAAAAAGGCAAAGTCAAATTTTTGCTACCGGAAGAGCATTTTTTTAATTTCTCTATAAGATATCCTACTGATTTTCGTGTTCTCAGTATCTCATATGTTTATTTTTGTGTCTTCTGTGAACCATTTCATAATTAATTTTGCTGGAGGAACACTAATAAGGAAAGTCTACTCACTGGACATACTCAGAATATGTTGAAAAAAAAAAAAAAGAAGAAGCTAGTGGTGCTACATAAGTACGCAATAAAAGATCAATGAAATTTAGGGGCGAAATTCCAATAGAAAATCTAGAACAAAACAAAATATTTTCGAATATTTGAGCATAAATGCGAAAGGGACGCACGATTTGGCAAGAAGAATTTTTTCTTGCCAAAAGCAAAATATTTTAATGCATCTGAAATTTGCTTGTTAATTGACGCTCAGTCTTTCATTATTCTAATGAATTATTTTTTATTATAATGTTTACTTTTTCTCAGAGCACTTTCACGATTCGATTACAGAAATTTTTTCTGTTTTGAAAAATCAGTAATAAAAGATTATAAATTAAGCAAATAGCTCACGTCACGAATAGATTAAAAAATATTCGGCATAAAAAAGTATTTTTAACAAAAATATTAAAAAAAAAAAAAAAAAAAAAAAAAACAAGAAGTGTTTTAACTTTTTTTTCCCCCATCTTCCTTTATAATTCTTTAGAACTTTAGTTGCAATACAAACAAACAAAAAAATTTATTTTTAATCTACTGGCACATGCGCATTGCATGATTAATCGGAGCACCGTTTCTAGACATTAAAAATCAATATGGTCACAATATGTAATCAGTAGAAGACATTAAAAATCAGTATGGTCACGATATGTGAATCAGAAAAACCAATCAGAACAATACCAACCGCTATGTTTAGCCGCCTGTAACTTTGTACCATGTCCTAATTTTCAAAATGTTTAACCTCAAAAGGCAAAATAAACTCCTGTGCTGCACACTATTAGCAAGATTCTAAACTGAGATTTAAATTATTCATTTTAGAAAATAAATTAGCAACATTATACGCAATTAATTGCATCATACAACTATTTTTGTGAAGTATCTTTTTCTAATAAATTTGAAATGTTTTTTTTTAATTGTTGTTATCCAATTAAATTTTTATAGTAAGTAACAATGTATACTCTATTATCAGACGTGTTATAATCTAATTTGGTGATTGTTAATTTATTAATAGTTAATGAAAAATAAAATAAGAAGACACTAACTACCATTTTACTCCATTTCCAGTGTAATTTTTACCCGGCACTTACAAGGAAGGTCTCCATACTGAGCATACTCAGATTTTTTTGAAAAAATAATAATTAAGCTACTCATGTATTGTCAAAAATTCCCCATATTTGCAGGTATATTTTATATAAATGCCGAAATTGTGGATTAGATACGGATGCAAATATTTTCACGAATATGTGTAAAATACATACAAATCATTTAAAGCATAGGTTCCCAACCTTTCATGGACCACCGCCCCCCTCCCCCCTTATAAGAAAAAATATTCCAACCCTCTCCCCCTCTTTCGCAATAATTAATTATACGAATTAAAATATTGTTGCATATTATCTATAACTATTTTTATTTTGTCTCTTTTGTAAGATATACAATGTATATCAATCATACATTGTATACGTAAAATTTATAATTAAAATGACTACCAAACGTAGTAAAAAGTTGTTTAGCAAAAATTTTAAAAATAAATACAAAATAAAAACAAATAAAACTTGCTAAAAAGGTGCATTAAATACGCTAAAAATATCATATATCAAAAGGTTCTTATTGTATATAAAACAGAGTTTTAAAAGTTTAAAACTTTAAATAATATACGACCAGATGACATACCATACGTTCTTTCGATCAGAACTTCATCAACTTCAGGGCCGCTTTGTTTATGTACTCAAATTCTTTTCCGTATTTTAATGTAACTCAAATGTAAATAAAGCTGCCCCTAAGTTGATCAAGTTTTGAGCGAAAGCACTCGGTGTATAATATTTGAAGTTTTAAGTTTATAAAACTGTGCTTTTATATGTAACATCTTTTAGATTTGGGAAATCTTTAACGTATTAAAGGTTTCAATAATACTATTGTGAATAAATAGAAAATCAATAAGAAATTAAAAACAGTAATAACATAAACATAAAATAATAAGAAAAAGATATTAATTAGATGGTTGAGGCTGATAGAAAGTCAACAGTTTATTAATGTCAAGTTCTAATTTTTTCATCAAAAGTCGTAAATCGACACGTTCAGTGACGTGCAGCCTGTTTCATTTCTTAGCCAATAAATTAGATATTGCACTGAACCCATGCTCAATCAAACTCGATGAAGGAAAAGCAATTAAAAAGTTTTGTATTTCTGCCCACAACTCAAGGTAGAGCGTAGCTATAGACTTCAGAAGCCAGAAGTCTTGGTATCCACTTCCAAGTTTTACTTTTAGTTCTTCATTTATTGTGAGTTCTTTGAGTTCCTCTTTTAAATTTGGTGATTCTGCTGCATCTGCATTTGTGAAAGCATTTAAACCTCAACTCAATATGTTTATGTTTAAAATGTCCTGGAATCGCTCAATAAAATCTCTATGGACCCCACCAGTGGCCGAGAGGTTCTGACCTCCAACTGGTAGACGGCAGGTGCTGGGCTCGAACCCAATCGCGTCAGTCGGCCTAACCGCTCGGAGTTTTCGTGGTTTTCTTCGAACCTTGCGTAAATACGGGTTAGGTTCCCTTAGAAAGACCCCCACGAAGGGCACTCCTCCCCCTTGGGCCTTTATCCCTAGTGTAGATAATCGGCCGACAAAAATACACCAAATCTCTATGGAGAGAAGTGGCAGTAAGCTAGTAAATCTTTTTGCTTTGCAGAGACTGCTGCTAATGTATGATAATGGCTGTATTATCTCTACTTAGTTTTTGCCTGAATATTACAAGTTTTCTCACAAAAGAAGCTACGACATTTTTTGTTTTCATTAAATTTAATTCGTTACCTTGCAATTGAAAATTGATTTCATTGAATATTCTAAACAGGTCTGTCAAATAACCAATGTCCTTTATGTTATTAGGTTTTCGCGTAATTTTTCATCTCTGTTTTCAAGGAAGTCCAGTACTGAGTCAAATAGATTAAATAAAAGATTGAGATAAATACCTTTCTTGAATCAAAGAAATTCTGTGTGCAAGAGCAAGTGATTGTAATCTTCGTCATTTTCACTACAAAGTTAGCCAAATAATCTGTCATGTAAGGAATTGCTTCTAATCTTATTCACTGCTGTAATAAGGACAGACATTCAATCAAGTTTTCGGCAGCCAAATGATCACGATGTACACAATGCACAGTGAGTACATTTGGTACTAATTCTTTCAAATGCGCTGCGAAACCCTCATGACGCCCCGTCATTGCTGGAGCACCATCAGTAGCTGCTGACAAAATATTATGAATAAAAATTTCTTTCTCTTGAAAAAACATGTTCATGCTGTTAAATACCGATTCGCCCTTTAATATTTTTTTTAATTTGATAAATTCATTAAATATTTCCAAATATTTGTCAAATAATAACTCTTGACAATTTTTTTCTTCTTTTATGAATCGGACATATGATAAGAGTAGTGCTTCGCTATTAGGTAGTGTTCATTCATCGAGTTGATTAGACATTTGCAAGTGTTTAAGTAATTGCATAATGATATTCCAACGTCTTTGGCCATTTCCTCTTTTCTTCTTTGTACCGAATTTGTATTACTCGGGGGATTTTTTTAACCTTCCTACCTTGTTCAAATTTTACTCAATCATGATTAAAAACATTTCACACCAGTATTGTTATTTAAGACATTTTAATATAATGAATTGACTTACTTCTCTGAATCTGTTATTTACCTTTCTTTATAAAAAAAGTTCTGGTTCGAATCGTATAAAACGAATTATAGTTATGAGTCGATTAGACCTATTCAGGATAGGAAGGTTAATGATATCTGACGGTGTTTCATAATGAATAACAATTGATATTACCTCTTTGACTTCCGGCAAGATGTTTCACTGCTGCCAACTGTGTAATTTTCCCGTTTTTGCGATTAACAACGCAATATTATATGAAGCTCATTGTCTGTCATCTTTTTGCTTAGAAGACAACTCAAAAAGGTTTGATACAGTTCGCTGTTTCAAATATTTCTTTTCCAGGCCTTGAAAGTAAGACTTTGTCCTTTTTATTTAGCATGCATTTTATTCAAACACTCTTGTAATCTAGAAGGCATCATAGCTTTACTCAAAAAACTTTTTGGCGAATTAAACGCGATCAATCGATTCGCAATTTGGCGAATCAATCTTGGATCTGCGCGAGCGGAGCCCTGGGTGCCCGGGCACCCCCCCCCCCCCCCCCGCTCGCGCAGATCCAAGATTGATTTTTTAAAAAATCAAAATTTATAAAAGAAAAAGGAAGAAAAATGAAAGCAAAGTTAGTTCAGTTAGTTAATCAAAACTAACAGTCTATGTTTTGAAATGTGATAAAAGAAGAGACCCAGATTTTTTATTATTATTATTATTTTTAAGAAAATTATTTTGTTCATCTTTTTTAAAACTAGAATATTTACTAGAACCCGTATTAGTCACAGTAAGTCAAAAAGTTGGTTTTATAATCCCAATTTGATGTCTTTTGTACATGGGAATTTTTTTTTAACACCATTCTTTCTCATGCATGTTTTTGCAATTCCATAAGAAATTAGCGTAAATTCTCGATAAGGATAGAAATTATTTATATTTTTGCTTTTGTAATCTAAAGTCTAAATAGCAGCAAACAAAAAAAAAAAAAAAAGAAAGGAAAAAAAAAAGAAAGGAAATACAGATGTGAAAGATAATTCCACCATGTGATTAACCTGGAGAACGGAGGAGGAGAGGGGCAGAGATGAGACGGGCTCAGCCCGAGTCCGAGCCGGGCATGAAACGGACTCGGGCTCTATTTTTATTCGAGTCTTCGGGCCCGGGTTCATTTTTTTCTGAAGCCGGAAAATTTTATTTATTCAGTGTAGAAAAGATTGAAAGAACTTTTTTCACTTAAAATTGCCTTCTTATTCCTTTTCAACTCATTTTAATTCTCCTTTATCAAAATGACGGGGGAACTGAATGCTTGATTATTTAAATTTAGAATTTCATTGCTGTTTCAAATGAAAATTTGCGATAATTAGAGATTTATGTCTACGAAATTTCCGGCGACGATGTATTTATACGGCGCCAATCAAAACAAACACAACAATGAACTTGCTTTTAGTTGGCTTTTCTTTAGCAGAAGATATTTTTTAATGGGATCGTTCATTTATTTATTATTTAGTTATATGACGCCAATGTAATATTTTCTTCTGCTTTTTAGTAGACGAGAATTAGCTGGAGGTTTACAGTTATTTAATCTTCGATTGTGAACGAATTATACTCGTTTTTCATATGAAAATAACTTTAGTGATTATTATTATATGTATTTGTCATCATGAACTCTGCGTTCTGGGGACGCTGTTCCTTTTGAAGTCATTTTCCTCCGTAAGTAAATATGATTACCATGTTATTCCGATAGAAAGCAATTGTTCAGTGTTTCCTCTTTTTCTATACAAACATCGGACCTTTAAAACATCAATGTCGATTTTTTTAATTTACGTTGATTTTCATGTACCTGGCAATCACAGAAGATTGTTATGAGAAAGAAATCGATTATAAGGAAAGATGTATGCTTTTTATTGAAAATTGAAGAACGTTGTTCGATTCGCCAGCTTACAAATAGTTATTTCTGTAAATTTCATGCATTTATTCATTAAACACAAACGTGTCCATCAAATTTATTTGTTAAAGGAGGAAAAAATATGAGAATCCTTTTAAGTATGAAGTATATTTTTATTTTATACGGATTTTGATAAGATTGGATTCAAATTTTCATTTAAAAATTACATCCATGTAAGAAATTTTTTAAAATGAGGTATCACTTTTGAAACAAATTTTATATATCATACAATTTTGTTTCGTATATTTTTGGTATCGGGCTCGGACTTAAAATCGTCGGGCTCGGGCGGGGTCTCGAAAAACGAGCTCGAACTCATCTCTAGTGAGGGGGTGTACAAATCTGCTGCCTTTGAAATGAGAAATAATGCTACCCAAAATTCAAATTAAAATGAAGGTTGGTTGGTTGGTTCATTAAATTTCTTTTTTTTATGGCCATTTTTTGACATTCGTACGGGCTCATTTTTTTTAAACCGGAAAATTTTATTTATTCATGTGTAGAAAATGTTGAAAGAACTCTTTCCCGTTTTAAATTGCGTACTACAAGTTATTTTAATGCTACTTTAATCAAAATGACGGGGAACTAAAGTCGTGTTTATTTATTTTGGTATTTCATTGCTGCTTGAAGTGAAAATTTGTGATATTACAGATGTATGTTTACGGATATCTTTGTTTTATATCTATCTTGTTTTATCTATGTTTATATATCTTTTTCTTATCCATTATATTTAGTTTTGAGCAACTTCTCATCCTTCTTCAAAAATGAAAAATTGCGTTTGGGTTTTTTTTAAAAGAAGTACCACACAATTATATCTTTTGCAAATAAAAACCTGTCTAAAACAGAAATTCGATAGGTTATGAGGTTTCGTTTTATTAGGTTTTACTACATAAGATATTGTTTGTATCCAACATGTTCAGGTTAAAAAATTTGGACCCCCCCCCCCCCCCGCTCAAAAAGCTGGTTACGCCTATGTATACATATGGTCTTTCTTCTTAAATTCAGACATTTTGATATACAAAATTTGCTTTATTTTAAGTTCGAATGGATTAACTTTGCAACATATTTATAGATAGGTATAAAAATAAAGGCTATAATATATTTTATAGCTTTTACTCAGAATTAACGAATTTCTTGAGTAGGTCCAAACTCTAGTTTCGTTTCGAAATCTCTATTCAGGCATAAGTCGCCATATTTCCTACATTTTTCAGAATACCAGTTAAAAAAAATAAACTCTAGTTATTAAAATTTTAGTGAGCTTAATACAGAAAATTCTGTACTAGTGATCGTGATAGTATTTTGATCAATGTGCTTGTTACTAAATTAGCTGATTAAATTACATTATTATTTTATCAAACACGAAAAAGTCAAATTATTTGTAGTTGAGAGAATAAAAAAAACACAGCGTTCAGCGCATAAGCTTCTGCGATCCAAATAGCCTAAAAAAGATTCAAAAGTGACCACAAGCGGAAGACAAACTTCTTCTCATACAGATTGAATTCAAGGAGTGGCCCGGGGGCTTATATCACATATGCACATTCATTTAGCGACCAGCGTCAATTCTGATTCCTGATTGGCTGTTTACTTTAGTCTTCCGTGAAGAATTTCTACTGCATTTAAATATACCAATATCTGAACTAAAAAAAAACGTAAAATATACTTATGCAAAGACTTAATTTCTAATTAAGATATAAATTTTAATTTACAAGCGTCTAGCCTCTGAACTCTGACTACTGAAGTTTGGCTAATTTCAGAAAACTTATCGTTCTAGGTGAAGGCGCATATTCACAGTATCCGCAAAGAAACTCTTCGAGAGGGTTGAATTCTGATAGGGACTGGCCGACGCGTTTTCACGTAACTTGGCGATAATTATACTTGGCGAGCGATAGATGCTTCCGTCGAGGAGTTTGATTTCCTTTCGAACCGAGTACAAAGTAACTTTTCTCTTGCAGCATTGCATTGGATGGAACGTGTCTTACTGAAAGCTGTACTCTTTAAAAGTTTTTAAACACAAATTTTTACTTTGTACTCGGCTCCGAAGGAAATCAAACTCGACGGAAGCGTCTATCACTACGCCAAGTATAATTATCGCCAAGTTACATGAAAACGCGTCGGAAAATCCCTATCAGAATTCAACCCTCCCGAAGAGTTTCTTTGCAGATACTGTGAATATGCGATGAAGGCGTAGTGTTATTTGCTATAAGATAAATGAATGTAAAGGAAACTTTTAGCAAGAAAAACGAGGATCTGACGGTGTAATGGTTAGCGCGTCCTTCTAGTGAATCTGAGATTGGGGGTTGTGTCCTCGCTTTAGACTATTTGGAGAATTTTATTTCTATCTTTATTCATTTACTTTCAATTATTCTAAAGTTTCTTAAAATCGATTCTTGTTAATAAAATTTATTTTTAATATTTTATTTTATTTATTTATGCCTTTATTTTTATTGATTTACTATCAGGCAATAAAATATATTTTTAAATAAACTTCTGTTACTAAAATTAGTTTTTAATTTTATTTATTTAAACAACTTTTTTTTAATTGATTTACTAACAGCTAATAATGTATTATTATTTTAATAAATACTTGTTAATGAAAGGATTATTTCACATTTTATTTCATTTACATATACAGTTATTTTTATTAATTTACTATCAATTAATAAAATATAATTTCTTTAATCAATTCTTGTTAAAAAAACTAATTTTTTATATTTAATTTTATTTATTTATACAATTATTTTTATTAATTTATTGTCAGTTAATAAAAAATTATTTAATAAATCGATTCTTTTTAATGAAGCTAATTTTTAAATATATTTAATTCTTTTTTATTAATTTACTTTCAATTAATAAAATATTTTTTAAATCAGTTCTTCTTAATTAAACTAAATTATATTATGTAATGTCACCTAAGTCTATATTTTAATAATTAAAATGAAAGATATATTTTAATGCAATAATAACATCGGAAAAAATGCATAAAAATATTTTTATTTTACAATTATTATATTAATTGCTTTTTTTTTAATTAAAATGTGGCTTTTAGGTAATATTAAAAATTAAAATTTAGTTTCATCATAAAGAATATATCTAAAAATGATGTTAATATATTATATGACAGTAAATTAATAAAAATAAATTTTTGTAAAATTGAATTTAAAAATATTTTTTTATAAATTTAAATGATGTAATTATTGATTTAAAATATCTTTCATTTTGATTATTAAAACATAACCCTTAAGAGATATTAAACTTAATTTCATTAATAATTGATTTTAAAAATGATATTTTATTAACGGATA
Source organism: Maratus speculifer (assembly GCA_964019185.1). Classification (NCBI taxonomy): domain Eukaryota; kingdom Metazoa; phylum Arthropoda; class Arachnida; order Araneae; family Salticidae; genus Maratus; species Maratus speculifer. Next base: position 148,462,501 of record OZ025301.1, on the reverse strand, counting down.
GTAAATTAATAAAAATTACTGTAAAAATAGATAAAAATAAACATTAAAATTTAGTTTCATTAACAAAAATTAATTAAAAAATTATCATATTTTATTAACAATAGTAAATCGATGAGAAAAATATATATATAAATAAGTATGACAAATATTAAAAATTAATTAAATGATAAATCAATAAAAATAACTGTATAAATAAATAAAATTAAGTATTAAACTAGTCGTTGGGGGGGGGGTCACCGTAATACTTACCCATCATAGATATGTATATGAAAATAAAACATGTGAAAACTATTTATACAATGCATTGCAATTCATAAACAAAATTTAAATGCTGTTAATATACATAGTAATGCTATATGAAAGAACTGCTGATTACCAATTTCGACAAATTATATAAAACGCCAAACTACTCAAGTAGTACCGAACTGCTTAAAAGAAACATCCTTATAACTCCAAAATTAATAATTCTATTAACTAACAATTAACTGCGTCCGATTAAGCTTCTCATTTCCAATTAAAATATACCACTGAATTGAAATTTTAAAGAAATACAGGATCATGAAAAATCGAAGAATGTGGAAAACAGGATTACAAATATCTCGGCAACTAATAATCCGATCGACTTCGTGCTACATGCAAAATGTGTGTTATTTTATTGCCTTTTACGTCCATTCCTTACAACAAAAAAATTCGAAAATTTTTATATACCTTTCATCAGAACGAATTTTTCGAGAGTCCGAAAAAAATAGTTTCGGATAATCGAGGTTGCTGATATTAAATAGGCTTCGTCCCATTCTTACATACTAAGTACATACGAAATTTCAAGTCTCTATCTCAATTCGTTCGGGAGATAGAGCGTTTAAAGACAGACAGACAGACGGACGGCAAAAAAAAAAAAAAAAAAAAAAAAAAAATTCTAAAAATATATTTTTCGGAATCTCCACTATCTAAAACGTGTAAATCCGTCAAAAAAATTTCGATTTTCAAAACGATTGCAAGACTCTACGTATGATGGGAAGTAAAATAGGTTTAATTAAGAAGAATTGATTAAAGAAATTATATTTTATAAATTGATAGTAAATTAATAAAAATAATTGCATAAGTAAATAAAATTAAATATCAAAAATTAGTTTCATGAACAAGAATTTATTTAAAAATCGTATTTTATTAGCTGTTAGTAAATCAATAAAAAAAAGTTGTTTAAATAAATAAAATAAAAAATAGTTTCAGTAACAGAAATTGATTTAACAATATTTTTTATTAACTGATAGAGACGATAAATAAAAATAAATGTATAAATAAATAAAATAAAATATTATTGAATGCATATATTGAACTTATTTTGCAAGATAGTTTACTTTATTTGGCAATTCTGATATGTACTGACAAGGAAGGTCTCCATTGGGGGCATACTCAGATTTTTTTGAAAAAAAAAATACGAATTAAACTACTCATGTAGGTAATAAAGGATCAGTGAAAATTAGCGGCGGAATTACATTATTAGATATGTAAAAAAATAAAATAGTTTGGAATAATTGGCGTGAAAAGCTGAAAGCGACGCGGGATTTGGCAAGCAGTGCATTTCCTCGCCAAAAGCAGACGATTTTAACGAATCTGAAAATCGATTTTAATTGACTTCACTGTTAAAAATCTGCAGCATTTACTGCAACGTCACTCCATTACTTTTATAGAATATCTCTCTTCTGACCAATGAGAATGTTCCATAACACGGTGAATTGACCGTGTCATACACTGTTAAAAATCTGCTGCATTTTGTTGCAACGCACTCCACCGCTTGCATATAATATCTCTATTTCAACAAATGAGAAAGCTCCATTTCACGGCCAAGTAACCGTTTTCTATACAAGCAAGGGAGTGCGTTGCAACAAAATGTAGCAGATTTTTAACAGTGTATTTTTCAATTTGGAATAATTTTAATCAATTTAAATTGTGTTTTAAATGATAAAATATATTAATTTCATTTTGTTATAAGTCTATATAAACGTATATGAAAAAATTACACTTAAAGTAAAGTAAAAATGCAAAACTAAAATTACTTAAACTAAATTTATTTAAATAAATTGAACATAGAAAGTTTTTTCTTTAAAAAGGATTCGAAGCTTGAAAGCGTATTTTTCAAAATTTCGTTTTTTCGCAAACCGGAGATAAATCGCCAAATAAGCGAAATTTTTATTATTTTTTAAGGACGTTATGAGGAGGTTCCGCCGAAATTTTTTTTATAAACATGTATAACTATATGAGAAGAATATTCTGTAATTTTTTTTAGATTTTTCTGAGTATGCCCGCATGGAGACCTTCCTTGTGAGTAAAATCTTAACTAATAACATGCTAGTTTTTTTTTTTTTTTTTTTTTTTTTTTTTTTTTTTTTAAATAAGGTATAACATTTAAAGCCTTTTTACGTGCTTCTCTTCGCCAGATAATTTTATTCTTAATAAACAAGATAATTTTTCTTCGAAAACAAACCGCACTTTCAGAAACTTTAAGGTCGAAAATTGGTGGAAAATGATTTATTATATCACCACCGTAATTTATAACATCATTTCCCATTTCTGTCATAACGCAAACATAAAGAATCATTTGTATGCAGTAGCAAAATTCTTTCAACACAAATCTGTAAATATAATCTCTTTTACCCTCTTTGTTTCAACCAACCACAGGGTAGTATTTCGACTGGTCGCTAAATGAATGTGCATATGTGATATACAGGGTGATTCCAATTTTTTTTTTTTTACAATAAAAGAGGGGTGATAGTACACATCAAGACAAACAATATTCAATAAGAGACCAGGGGTCCCAAACGTTTTCCAAAGGAGATAGCCGCCATTAAAGTTTAGGGGCCAAAATTTCAAATAAACATAAAAAACGGAAAAATTGGTCTATTGATTTGAGGTTTTCACTAAAATTATTCTTTATGTCAGCATTTCCTTGAAATTAAATTATAAAGATAAATTTTTAAAAAATGCCGATAGAGGGCGCTTTAGACTTTGGAGCAACAAACAACTATTTTTTGCCGGTATTTTTTACATTTCATTAAATGTTTTCGTAAGTTTAGACTCAAACTTAAATTTTTAGCTCAAAATTTGAATAGTGGGGAGTGCTTAAGTAGCACCAACTGAGATGTGTTCAGAGGGTTCAAATTTCAAATGATTATAAAAAACGGAAAAATTCGTCGATTGATTTGCGGTTTTCACTAAAACTATTCTTTATGTAGGTATTTTCGTGAAAATAAATTATAAAGATAAATTTCAAAAAATGCCGATAGAGGGCACTTTAGACTTTGGTGTAACCAATGACCTATAATACCTACGTAGACACCAAAATGGTAACCTTTTCGTAGGCCGACATGTCTGCCTTCCGTCACGTGACGGAGGGCAGATTTAGCACGCCAAACCGGTTTTTCTCCCGCCGAAACTCATATTGCTATGTTTGTCTTGAATTGGACCACACTTCTTTTCTCTTTGTGAAATCTGAAAGTTGCCAATAAAGCGATCACCGCCAAAAAACAGCATCTTTTTGCCAAAGATGTTGGATACGAAACCATGCCGAGATAACAATGGGATTTGGCGTCTACGTATATGAGAAAGTCAATGGGAGTAACGAACAACTCCTTCTTGGCGTTATTTTTTTTTAATCTTATTAAATGCTTTCGTAAGCTTAGGCTTAAACTTAAATTTTAAGCTCCAAATTTGAATAGTTGGGAGTGGTTAAGTAGACAAACTGAACTGTGTTCAGAGGGTTCAAATTTCAAATGATTATAAAAAACACAAAAATTGGTCGATTCGTTTGCGGTTTTCGCTAAAACTAATTTTTAAATCAGCATTTTCTTGAAAATATATTTTAAAAATAAATTTCACAAAATGCCGATAGAGAGCGTCTTAGGCTTTGGAGTAGCGTACAACTATTTTTAACCGTTATTTTTTTAATCTCATTAAATGCTTTCAAATGCATAGACTTAAATTTTGGGCTCAAATTCTGAATCGTTGGGAGGGGTTAAGAAGCGCAAGTGTTATCAGGAGTTGAAATTTAACCCTTCCCCTCCTCGAACATAATTCAATTTTTCGCTACTTAAACAATCCCAACGATTCAGAATTTGAGCACAAAATTTAAGTCTATGTATTAGAAAGCATTTAATGAGATTAACAAAATAACGGTTAAAAATAGTTGTACGCTACTCCAAAGCCTAAGGCGCCCTCTATCGGCATTTTGTGAAATTTACCTTTAAAATTTATTTTCAAGAAAATGCTGATTTAAAAATTAGTTTTAGCGAAAACCGCAAACGAATCGACCAATTTTTGTGTTTGTTATAATCATTTGAAATTTGAATCCTCTGAAGTTCAGTTTGTCTACTTCTCCCAACTATTCAGATTTTGAGCTCAAAATTTAAGTCTAGCTTACGAAAGCATTTAATAGGGCATTCCAACATGACGTCAGGAACATAACCGCCCAAAATCTTCTATCTGCGCAACTTCATGCACATATTATTGGCATCTTTCAAGTGAATGTATGGTTATTATTTTGGCTGCTTTATCGCACTTCATTTAATTGCCAAATGCTTTATTGAAGTTAGTCTTAAGCATTTGTTTTTAATAGATAATTCAGAAATCTTTGAGCTATCTAGACTTGATTGTAAATGAAAGAAATATATCACATAAGTGTTTTCTATTTAATATTCTGTCCGATTACTTCTTGTTCAATATTTCGTATAATTTTTTGTCTGTTACGTGAATAGTAATATTTCTAGTGCTAGAATCATGCCTGCTTTTTAAATACTTGTAAACTTTTTGTATATTTTTATATTAAAGCTTATTTATCATTATGATAAGTATACTAGAATATTTTATAGAAAAGACATTGTATATTTTGAAAAATATTTGTGATATAGGGTAACATCCCCAGTAATTGGCACTTTAAGAATTTGTCTTTAAACTTACTTCAATTTTCATTACAAAGAAATAAGATATTTACTTGGAAATACTTTAAATCAAAGAATGCATATCTGTACATCTATTTTGCCCACTAAAAGCAAAAAAAAAAAAAAAAAAAAAAAAATTGAAAAAGTATTTTTATAAAAATATATTTATAAAAAGTTGCTGAAATCACCAGTAATTGGCACCTAGAGCACCAATGTATGACACCTTGTGATCCAGTAATTGGCACAAGTTTATATTTTAAATAAAACTTTGCATTTTGCATTGGGTTTAATCGCTTTAAATGAATTTACCATAGATGAAGATGCCATATTTCAGGTTTTTGAGAGTAAGAAATCAGCATATTAGTCTGAAATGTGAACACTTTAAAACAATACAATATACTTATATTAATACCCAGTAATTGTCATGCTGTCCCCAGTAATTGTCATATGAAGCTTTAATGGATTCCAATTATTGATAATATTTCATATTTTCATATAAAAACAAATGATAAACAAAATTAGTCTATAACCTTAAAAGTACTTCCAAAATAAGTGGTTCAATCTCAAATTCCTTGCGAATTCCTTGTAATTAAAATAAGTGCCAATTACGTGGAACTAGCAAAATTGAAGCACCATTAATTGGCATCTATCATTAATTCAGAAATCCAAATATTTGTGTCGAAAATACTTTTACACAATTAAAGTAACCCCTTTTAAATAAACAAAACCGTTGTCAACTAAAATTTAAAATATATTATAAATCATATAATAATGAATTGAAAAGCATGCCTTGCTTAAACCAAAGAAGAAGCATTTGCAACAAAAATGGCTAATTTCATACAAGCCATAATTGTTTCTCTTTCCTAAGCACTATTGTCATCTAGTAGCATAAATCAAAGTTATAATCTTTACCATAAATGAGCATATAACTGGTATATGGTCTTGCATTTTTAAAAGACTGGATATAAATCTTATTTTAGGACATGTTTGTAAGATGTGCCAATCACTGGTGCATGCCAATTACTGGGGGTGTTACCCTACATGCTTGTTGATATATTTTTTTTTTTCCTTTCAATCAATACGCAACTACAATATTCCCTTCTAGTTCTTGTAAGATATATTCACAATCCTTCACAGAAAATATATATTTAAAAATATTTTATTAGAGTTTTTTTACTTTTAAAACAGTCAATTTTGCAGACCTATTAATATGAAAACATATATCTGCCAACTTCCCCCCCCCCCTTTTTTTCTACTCAAATAAGTATTTTATTTGTTAAAAGTTTTATTTAAATGAAATGAAATCGAATAAGTACCAAATAAATATAACACAGTTTATGAATTTTCTGAACTCATTTAAGCTAAACAAGTACGAAAAATCATGCCTTAAGCATAGATTATGAAGCACTTTCTAACACTTCCTGAAATCATTAACAAAACTTTGTTATACATCTTGGCGATGAAGAAGAATGTAGTAGTGTGATTAAAGTACGTTTTTAATCCTTCATTATTTATGATAGTAGAATATAATTCATCTTATTGTAATTAATATTGTTGAAAAATTGCATTTCTCAAATTTAAACATAGATCGAAATCATCATAAAAATAAATAAATAGTTAATGACGATTGTTTATAGTGCCTAAACGTTCAATGAATGGGTAATTTTTCCTTTATTGTATTTAGTAACAAGATTCTCAGTTGTCAATTTAACATAAGGTTTTGTATCAATAAAATTATGTGTCTTAAAAAAGGTTTAAAGGCAGATTTTTTTTCCGCAAAAAAATTTATCATACTTCTTTGATTTTGTAGTATACTATATAAATGTAAACTTTAAAGCAATTTATTTAGGTGAATTAAAAGGAAAAAAATGCATAATTTATTTCATGGTATTTGATGTCATATTAAAGTAAACATGGAGTGTATTTTTAATATTTAAATCTTGTTTTATTAAATCTTGTTCTGTGCTCTTTCAAATTTATAAAATGTGGATTTTTTTTTTCTTTTCAGTGTAATTTTCTGCTCATCACATCACCAACAAGTCCCAGCATATTGATTGAATGTGTATTGTCTATGCTGTATGGTTTGCTAATTCACTTCATACCATTGACAATACGTTCTCAATTATTCCTACTTCTGTATACTAATGTTAGCTATGGAAATTGGAAATAAAGAGAGGCATTTTCTGTTAAATTCAGAATGGTGAAGGATGGAAGATAATGAAATTGTATTCTACTTCAATGATAATTCATGGTAAAATTTGGATTAATGATATTAATTATAGTAATTCTTATTTATTTACTTTTTGCTTTCTTCATTTTAATTACATGAATTTCATCAATGGTTATTATTATTAATATTATTATTATATTATAAAGTTGCCATATTAAAATTAGTGGCAGAAGTATTTATATATTTTTAACTGCATAATATTATATGTATATTCTTCAACAACAAGTCCCTCTTTATAATGATTACATATTAAATAATAAAACTTCGTTTTAATGACTATAACACAGTCCACACACATCATGTGTTTCAGGCTGGAAACTTAAGCAGCCCATCACCAGCCAATGTAAACATGTGTCTGTAATGAGACAAGATCAAAATGAACTTTGTGACCGTGATTTTTGAATGTTCATTCGTGACTATTTGCATGTGCTTTTATTTTATATTTAATTGTGATTTATCACCAGTTTTTCAGTGCTATTTCATTAGTGGTTATACATACTCGTAGAGATTTAGACAGGTTTCAAGACTTAAAAAATGTATTCTTTATCATGCATGACATTTAAAAGCCAATAAATTTGAAAGAAATTTTAAGAAGAAAATGTCTTATCTAATCGCAAATTTTCAATAAGACCACAAAAGTCTAAAAAATCTATTCAGAAAAACAACAAAAGTCTATTCAGAAAAATTAATGCTTAGCAATTAAAAGATAGTGTTCATCCTGAAAAGATGGGTTACATCAATTAACGTCAAATTATTGTTGTTTGAATGTTTTAGGCTTTATATTTATTCTACACTAAAATTTAATTAATTTCAATAATAATAATAAAAAAAAAATTATCCTTTGTTAAGAAAAATTTTTGCAGGTCATATTATCAGAATCTCGGTTTTAACTGTTTTAAAGTATTGCCCCTTATCTTGTAATTATATTGAAATGTGTGTGGACTGCCTCAACATTTATTGTAATCAAAAATTTACATGTAGCTTAAATGTTTTACTTTATCATAAAATTTGGATAAAAAAACTGATAAAGTTCCCTCTTACAATGATTATATGTGCTTGTATAAATTTTGGTGGGTTGCATTAATTAGATCACCAGATATAATTGTTTATGTGTAATTCTATAAATTGTAATTACTCTAACTTTCGGTTGTTTTAAGAAAAGAATATCTCTAAATGATCCAAAAATGATAAGATAACATTAAAAAAAGAAAATAATATCTCCTTGTAATCATTATATTTATCCATGGAAAAAAAAAAAAAGGCTACATGAATAAGGGGATGAGTTATCACTTTAGATTAGGGGTGACGAAGGTGGTACATGATATCATAAGATATCTCAATGGGCAGAAGTAGTCATCTTTAGATATTACATATAATATAAACATCACTTTAAAATATCAATTTAATTTAAATGCTTTAAGTGATAAATTAAAATAACATAAAAAGATTATAGCTTGACATGTTTCATTGCTCTTAAGGCAACATTTTCAAAAGCAAATAAAATGATAAAAAGGAAATTCCCGAAATAAACAGAAAAAACACAAATCACGTGAACATGAGCATATAAAAATAAACTGGAAATAAAATGAATAAAAATAATTGTGAGCGTGACATATTACAAATTATTGTCTTAAAAACCTTTGAAGCATTTCTTTCCATATTTTAGGTAGTTCCATGGAGGCAAATTCATTGCAAATATTGTCTTTACGTATGAAGATTTCTATTGATTCTCTTATGATTGACGGAAAATATGATCAAGAAGGGTATATTATTCTGCTATTTTTAAAATCTATTTGTAATGGTTCTTTGCTGTATAATCTTGAGAGAGCTGTAGTTTTCCTATTGTATTTGATGTCTGCTATATGTTCTTTAATTCTAGTTTTGAGTTTTCTACTTGTTTCACCAATGTAATATTGTTTTGCTCCATCTTGTTTTGTGAATGGTATTTCATATACGCCAGATATTTGATGTGGTTCTATTGGGTCAATTTTCCTACATATTGAGTTTTTTAATTTAGCAGACGGTTTTGCAACTATGTATATATTGTATTTATTGAGTTTATATTTTAAACGTTCGAAAAATCCAGGAAAATATTGTAGAGAGAATATATTCGAATTTTGTAGTTTGAAATTACTACTCTTTTTACCATCCATGCTTTTAATTAACTTGTCTATTGTACTTTTACTATAACCATTTCTCTTTGCGATGTCAAATATTATATTTAATTCTTTGTCTAATTGTCCCGGAGTACAGATTGTGAAGGCCGTTTTGAGGGCATGTCTAAATGCAGATATTTTGTACGAAAACGGTGCTTGAGCGTTATGAGGTATAATGATTTGGTTGGCAATCGGTTTTCTGTAAACTGTACGTTCGATTCCTTGTGGCGTCTTGATTAGTAATACATCTAAATAAGGTATTGTACCATTCTTTTCTATTTCCAATGTAAACTTAATTTTAGAGTCAATGCTATTAATCTGTGTTAAGAAGCTATTGATTAAGGTATCTGCATGTTGCCATATGATAAAAATGTCATCTACATATCTGACCCATGTATGGGGGGTATAATCCAGTTTATTATATATTTCACTTTCCAGAGGCCGCAATATAAATTCAGCAAGCAGACCTGATATAGGAGAACCCATTGGTGCTCCATCATTCTGTTTGTAGATTCTATTATCAAAGGTGAAATAATTATTATTAACTATTAGATTAAGAGCACTTTTTAATGTAGTTTTCATATTTTCATTTATATTCTTCATTTGGTCAATACAACTAGTTATATTTCTAACAGCTTTTTGGCTGTCAATAGATGGGTATAGTGAGATAACATCTAGTGTGGCCATTAAATAATTTTTAGGTAAATTGATATTCAAAGATTGAATAAAATCATCAGTTGAGTTAATGGTATGATCGGAGCTGGGCAAGATACTTTTCAATAAAACTACGAAAGCTTTTTCTACATAGTATGTGGGACTTGAGCATTTAGTTACTATTGGTCTCAATGGCATGTCTATTTTATGGTCTTTGAGTCTGCCCACAATTGTAGGGATTATTGCTAATTTATTAATTCTAAGTAGGACTTTCATGTTATCGGGCCAATGTCCTTTATTCACTAATTCTTTAACTTCATCATTAATTTTATTAAGTGGATTCTTTTTTACTTCTTCACAACCCATCTTATTGATGCATTGCATCATTTTGTTTTTATAATCATCTGTATTCAAAATAGCTAATTTATTAGATTTATCTGTTTGAATTATAATAATATCTTTATCCTGTTTAAGATTTTTCAAAGTATTCAATTCATTTTTCGGTGTTATTGTAGGTTGTTTAATTAATTTGTTAAGTTCATGATGCATAATATTGCGAATTTGTTCTTTATTGTTGTTTTCTGTCGATCGCACCATATTTTCAAGTTGTGGTATGATATCTTTCAGATTTGGCTTTCTCGGAAAAATATGTTTTGGTCCATGTTCAAGTACTTTTCTTTCTTCTTCTGGTAACTGTTTGTCAGATAAATTCAAAAACTCAACGGGTTGGCATGTACGATTAACATAGAGCCTTTGTTCGTTGCAAAGTTTTTCTATTTTTCTATTTTGTACTAATCCTTTCAAATGGTTTTTACCATACCTATACTTATCCAGAATGTGCATAAACATATCAAAAACATAAGGTGGACTAGAATTGGCAAATTCAAAATATAATTTCAAGGTCCTCTTTTGTAGACTGTCAATGTAGGCATATTTCTTCCTAATACATAATGCTAAGCATTTTTGCTCAAACTGCCTGCAGAAAACAAGATGGAACAAAACAATATTACATTGGTGAAGCAAGTAGAAAACTCAAAACTAGAATTAAAGAACATATAGCAGACATCAAATACAATAGGAAAACTACAGCTCTCTCAAGATTATACAGCAAAGAACCATTACAAATATATTTTAGAAATAGCAGAATAATATACCCTTCTAGATCATATTTTCCGTCAATCATAAGAGAATCAATAGAAATCTTCATAAGTAAAAACAATATTTGCAATGAATTTGCCTCCATGGAACTACCTAAAATATGGAAAGAAATGCTTCAAAGGTTTTTAAGACAATAATTTGTAATATGTCACGCTCACAATTATTTTTATTCATTTTATTTCCAGTTTATTTTTATATGCTCATGTTCACGTGATTTGTGTTTTTTCTGTTTATTTCGGGAAATTCCTTTTTATCATTTTAGTTGCTTTTGAAAATGTTGCCGTAAGAGTAATGAAACATGTCAAGCTATAATCTTTTTATGTTATTTTAATTTATCACTTAAAGCATTTAAATTAAATTGATATTTTAAAGTGATGTTTATATTATATGTAACAATTCATCGATGCTGGATTGAACATGTGTGAAACTTTTGATAAGAGTATATTTTCGCGTTTTAAATATGAAAGACCACGTCTTGATCGTGAACTTTTAAATTTAAATTTTCTTAAATTATGCCGAAGTTTGAACGTAATTCCATCATTTTTGAAGAGCAGAAATAAATTTATGAACTCCAATTTTCGAAATCTTAGCAGGCAGTTTGAGCAAAAATGCTTAGCATTATGTATTAGGAAGAAATATGCCTACATTGACAGTCTACAAAAGAGGACCTTGAAATTATATTTTGAATTTGCCAATTCTACTCCACCTTATGTTTTTGATATGTTTATGCACATTCTGGATAAGTATAGGTATGGTAAAAACCATTTGAAAGAATTAGTACAAAATAGAAAAATAGAAAAACTTTGCAACGAACAAAGGCTCTATGTTAATCGTACATGCCAACCCGTTGAGTTTTTGAATTTATCTGACAGACAGTTACCAGAAGAAGAAAGAAAAGTACTTGAACATGGACCAAAACATATTTTTCCGAGAAAGCCAAATCTGAAAGATATCATACCACAACTTGAAAATATGGTGCGATCGACAGAAAACAACAATAAAGAACAAATTCGCAATATTATGCATCATGAACTTAACAAATTAATTAAACAACCTACAATAACACCGAAAAATGAATTGAATACTTTGAAAAATCTTAAACAGGATAAAGATATTATTATAATTCAAACAGATAAATCTAATAAATTAGCTATTTTGAATACAGATGATTATAAAAACAAAATGATGCAATGCATCAATAAGATGGGTTGTGAAGAAGTAAAAAAGAATCCACTTAATAAAATTAATGATGAAGTTAAAGAATTAGTGAATAAAGGACATTGGCCCGATAACATGAAAGTCCTACTTAGAATTAATAAATTAGCAATAATCCCTACAATTGTGGGCAGACTCAAAGACCATAAAATAGACATGCCATTGAGACCAATAGTAACTAAATGCTCAAGTCCCACATACTATGTAGAAAAAGCTTTCGTAGTTTTATTGAAAAGTATCTTGCCCAGCTCCGATCATACCATTAACTCAACTGATGATTTTATTCAATCTTTGAATATCAATTTACCTAAAAATTACTTAATGGCCACACTAGATGTTATCTCACTATACCCATCTATTGACAGCCAAAAAGCTGTTAGAAATATAACTAGTTGTATTGACCAAATGAAGAATATAAATGAAAATATGAAAACTACATTAAAAAGTGCTCTAAATCTAATAGTTAATAATAATTATTTCACCTTTGATAATAGAATCTACAAACAGAATGATAGCACCAATGGGTTCTCCTATATCAGGTCTGCTTGCTGAATTTATATTGCGGCCTCTGGAAAGTGAAATATATAATAAACTGGATTATACCCCCCATACATGGGTCAGATATGTAGATGACATTTTTATAATATGGCAACATGCAGATACCTTAATCAATAGCTTCTTAACACAGATTAATAGCATTGACTCTAAAATTAAGTTTACATTGGAAATAGAAAAGAATGGTACAATACCTTATTTAGATGTATTACTAATCAAGACGCCACAAGGAATCGAACGTACAGTTTACAGAAAACTGATTGCCAACCAAATCATTATACCTCATAACGCTCAAGCACCGTTTTCGTACAAAATATCTGCATTTAGACATGCCCTCAAAAGGGCCCTCACAATCTGTACTCCGGGACAATTAGACAAAGAATTAAATATAATATTTGACATCGCAAAGAGAAATGGTTATAGTAAAAGTACAATAGACAAGTTAATTAAAAGCATGGATGGTAAAAAGAGTAGTAATTTCAAACTACAAAATTCTAATATATTCTCTCTACAATATTTTCCTGGATTTTTCGAACGTTTAAAATATAAACTCAATAAATACAATATATCCATAGTTGCAAAATCGTCTGCTAAATTAAAAAACTCAATATGTAGGAAAATTGACCCAATAGAACCACATCAAATATCTGGCGTATATTAAATACCATTCACAAAACAAGATGGAGCAAAACAATATTACATTGGTGAAACAAGTAGAAAACTCAAAACTAGAATTAAAGAACATATAGCAGACATCAAATACGATAGGAAAACTACAGCTCTCTCAAGATTATACAGCAACAAATAGATTTTAAAAATAGCAGAATAATATACCCTTCTAGATCATATTTTCCGTCAATCATAAGAGAATCAATAGAAATCTTCATACGTAAAGACAATATTTGCAATGAATTTGCCTCCATGGAACTACCTAAAATATGGAAAGAAATGCTTCAAAGGTTTTTAAGACAATAATTTGTAATATGTCACGCTCACAATTATTTTTATTCATTTTATTTCCAGTTTATTTTTATATGCTCATGTTCACGTGATTTGTGTTTTTTCTGTTTATTTCGGGAAATTCCTTTTTATCATTTTAGTTGCTTTTGAAAATGTTGCCGTAAGAGCAATGAAACATGTCAAGCTATAATCTTTTTATGTTATTTTAATTTATCATTTAAAGCATTTAAATTAAATTGATCTTTAGATATTGTTAGAATTTTTGATTCAATCAAAATTTTCCATTTTTTTCGTAACTATTTTGTTAATAAATTGTCATCCTTTTTTTCAGTCTTTTGCTTGTTTTTATGAAAATGCAAAGTTGTTATTAAAGCTGTTAAATGATTATAAAATCATTTCATTTCAAAACATGGAACACCCCAGCATTTGACATTTCTATTGTTCTGCCATATGCTCATATAATCGACTGTTAGATAAACAATGTGGAAAGTAAGTTTGAAATAATATTTGTGTTTATTATAGACCGGGAGACAGAAGCATAGACAATCTTATTGAGTTCATGGGAGAAAATCTAGGATTAGTTAAATATTGATTTGCATATTAAAACACAATTGATTTATCAAGTCCTATCTTGGTGGGAAAAACCTAAAAACTTAATTTTAGTTGTTGTCTTGTATGTTTACCATTGTGCTTTAATGCAGCCAAAAGTATGAAAACATGAGGATTGGGAGCAGGAAAATATATTATTAAGCCTCTGAGTTAACCACTAAAATCGGATTATAGATGTTTTCCACCAAGATATGACTCGGCAGACCGATTGCATTTTAATATAGAAATTGAGGTTTAATTAATTCTAGATTTTCACCCGTGAACTGGATGATGTTATCATCTGTGCTGCCGTCTCCAGAATTTATTAGTAGAATTTTTTTTTTTTTTTTTTTTTTTTTTTTCATAAGGAGTTTTGTTTTTTCCTTTCCTTTCATGGGCCAACTACAAGTAGACAATATTACTGTTGAATGCATTCTGTAACAAAAAGCTGTTATTAAATAATTTTAAATACTAGTTATCTCCCTTAAATGTTATTTGGTAGATATAACAGTATATTGCATATAATAAGATATTTTTTATCGATTTGTCTTCAATGAAACCAGCATTGGCACGGATTAAACCAGTTGGTTTTAATCACGGTTTAAGCCAATTGGCTTTTTTCTCAGAAAAACAAATTGGTGTTTTTAGAAGAAATCTAATGACACTTTCTCTTTCTCTTTATAATTTACTGTTCCAAATTATTGGATATAAATAATTTCTACTTTTAACACTTTATTTTAGCAATAAGCATTAGATTTAACAGATTTAGGTAATTTTTTTATGTATAGGATTAAAATCAGTATACATTAGTGAACTTATCTATTGCTCTAAAGAAAAAGCTTCAAGCATGTAAAATTATCAAAAATAAGATAGATAAAAAATATTCAATATGTAGTATAAAATAAATAATTTTTTTAACTGCAAATTATTGATGCAATAAATAACATAACATGATGATCTTTAAGATTTTGCTCATGCTGTAAATAAATTTTTTCTTGATTGGGGAGATTATCTTGAAGAATTAAAATCATAATATAAAGACAAATAAGAGAGTATTAAAAGATTGGGATGCTAGTTATAGCATAATAATAATAATCTTTATCTACTGCATCTAATGACAAAAAATGTTGACTTCAAATTATCATTCCAAAAACAAAATCCCATGAAGTATTTGAAATTTAATATTTGAATAATTATGAAAAATAATATTGTTGCAGCGTATATAGGGTTCTTTCGATCTTATGGTTAGACAACTTCAAACTCTTTTCTCTTAGAAAAGTAGAAAATAATTTATTTACAGATCTTCAGAACAACAGAGTCTTCGAAACTCACAAATATTACAAGATATTCCAAAATAACTGTTCAAATCTATCGAACAAGTACAAATATAGGTCGCAGAGACTCTTTATACAATGTCTCAACACTATATCACATTCAAAACAATGTAGATAAAACTCAATACATCAAGCAAACTTGCTTGGACAATCTCTAGTAGCTCACTCAATGTCTGACTGGTAAATAATAATAATAGCTCGCATCGCTTCTCTTCTTATATAGGCTCGCAGCATGTGCGGGAAATTTCTAGAACCATCTCGAAAAATCCACGGAACAACAAACAGTGTATCAGTATATCTAAGGGGGGTTACCATAGAGAGGAAAGGGTTACCATCGCCAACAATCGCCAAGTTTGTCGCCAACTTGGCGATATATCGCCAAATTTGGCGACCAAAATTAGTCGCCAAAAGTGACGCCAACTTGGCGATATCTTTATTATTTCGCCAATCTGCCGTAGACATACACTGAAAATAATGGACAAGTTTGCTTGATAACAGAGACAATGTAACAAAAACTAATATTAGTAAAGGAATGGAGCTTAATAAGATTATTTACATTATTTTACAGTACAAACACTAACTATTTACAAAATTCGTAACACTACCCCCTCCTCAAAGACTGCACGTCCCGGGCAGTGCAATCCTTGAGTTAGAGGAAAACACTTAAAATAAATAAACAAATAAATAAATAAATAAATAAATAAATAATAATAATAAGATTTACATAAATAAGAACTAATTACTATTTACATATTTACAAAAAGTGATTTTCATGACCATGGTCTGAAATTTGAGTTTTGAATTTCTAATCACTTTGGCCAAAATAAGGGGCTAGTCGGTTATAGTGTACGACCTTGGGTTTGGCGTGTGGCGATTTTTGTATGCGTACAACGACGTCATTGACGACTGTGTAAGGACCGTCCCTGTTTCTTTGTAATTTTGGCGACAGTCCCTTACGACGTATCGGATTCCACAACCAAACTTTGTCACCTTCGTTGAACTCATGTCCTGTTGCCTTTGTGTCGTACCGTGTCTTCATCTTTTCCGTTGCCAGTCCGATTCGGTTCCTCGCTAGACGATGAATCTCCTCAATCCGCGCCTGGAGTTCATCGACATATTCCTCAGGCGATGAAGGAGCATCAGGAGGACGGCCAAACAAAAGATCCGCAGGCAGACGAAGATCACGACCAAAGAGCATTTGAGAAGGGGAGTAACCAGTGGCCTCATCAGTGGCACTCCTGTAGGCAAGCAGGAAAAGAGGTAATTTCTTGTCCCAGTGCTGTTGGTCTCTAGACACCAGGAGAGAGAGGCTATTTAAGATTGTACGATTGAACCGCTCCACCATGCCGTCCGATTGCGGATGTAGAGGTGTAGTTCGAGTTTTGTCCATGCCGAGTAGTCCACACATTTCCTTAAACACAGCCGAATCAAAGTGTCTTCCTTGATCGGAATGGATCTGAAGAGGAACTCCGTATCTGGAAACCCAGTGTTGAATCAGTATGTCTGCTACGGTTACCGCCTCTTGATTAGGAATGGCGTAGGCTTCAGGCCACTTAGGGAAGTAATCCATGACAACGAGAATGTACTTGTTGCCATCAGATGTTCTAGGAAGAGGACCCAGGATATCTAGAGCAATTCGTTCGAAAGGAGCTCCTACATTATAACGCTGCAATCGTCCACGGGTGCGCCTCTTTGGACCTTTACGTGCTACACAGGTGTCACAAGTTCGACACCACTTCTCCACGTCGCTGCGAACATTATTCCAGTAAAAATGCTCTCGAACCTTTTGCAGGGTCTTCATTACACCAAAATGACCTCCTGTGGGACTACCATGCAGTTCTTGAAGGACCATAGAAATTCTCGACTTAGGGAGTAGTAGTTGCCATCTACATGTCTTTCCATCGTCAGACTCCCATTTTCGGTACAAGATGCCGTTCTTCAAATGTAAGGAATCCCAGAGAGCCCAATAACGTTTAGTCGTAGGATGGTAATGGGCCATGTCTTGCCAACTGGGCTTCCTGTTGGACTCCTCTTTCAGCTCTAGAATTGGCTTAATTTCAGGATCAGCAAGTTGATCTTTACGCAGGCTCTCGTCACTCCACTGATCTTGCGATGATGTAGACCCAGTTGTAACTTGTCTTACTATAGGACCTTTGACATTAAATTTCTTCTCAACCCGGTCGCAGTATCTACAATTCTCTGAGCAGGGTCTTCTTGAAAGAGCATCTGCATTTCCATGTGATGAGCCTTTTCGATGGCGTATCTCCATATCGTACTCTTGAAGCTTTTGTATCCACCTGGCTATCTGGACTTCAGGGTTCTTAAAATTCAATAGCCAAATTAGAGAAGCATGATCTGTTCGGATCAGGAACTTTCGACCGTAAAGATAGTGATGAAAGTGGTCTATGGCTTTCACTACAGCAAGAAGCTCTTTTCTTGTTACGCAGTAGTTTCGCTTGGTCTTTGACAAGCACTTGCTGAAATAGGCGATAACACGCTCCTGGCCGTCGATTTCCTGGGACAGTACAGCGCCAATGCTTTCGTTGCTTGCATCCGTATCAAGTATAAACTGTTTATCGATTTGAGGATACGACAGAATTGGAGTGGATGTCAAGGCCTCCTTAAGCTTTTCGAAAGCAGCGTCACATTCCTGTGTCCACATAAATTTTTGATTGGCTTCTGTTAATTTATGAAGTGGTCTTGCAATCATCGAGAAGCCTTTGACGAATTTTCTGTAATAGGTGCATAATCCTAGAAAACTTCGAAGAAGGTGAACATCTGCTGGACGATTCCAATTTTTCACGGCCGATATCTTCTCCGGATCAGTCCTAACTCCTTCCGCCGAAATGATGTGTCCAAGGTAGGCGAATTCATTACGAAACAAACTGCACTTCGAAGGGCTTAACTTCAAATTAGCTTCCTTTAATTTTTGTAGCACCCGCCTGAGATTGTTTAGATGTTCATCAAAAGATTTTCTTATGATTACGATATCATCTAAATAAACAAGACATGCTTCATATGACAGCCCCCGGAGAACCGTTTCCATAAGCCGTTCGAAAGTTGCAGGTGCGTTACACAGACCAAAAGGCATTACCTTGAACTGCCATAATTTTTGTCCCGTTGTAAAGGCAGTCTTCTCGCGGTCGTCCGGATGGATCTCTACCTGCCAGTAACCACTCTTCAGATCCAGAGTCGAGAACCAAGTGTTGCCCGCAAGTGTGTCGAGAGTGTCGTCGATCCTTGGCAGAGGGTAACTATCCTTTTTAGTGGCATCATTCAGTCGGCGGTAGTCTACACAAAATCTTGTAGAACCATCCTTCTTTCTTACTAATACAATGGGAGAAGCCCAGGGACTTGACGATGGTTCGATGACGTCATTTTCTTCCATATCCTTAATTAAATTTTGCACCTCTTCTTGCTTGGCAAAAGGTAATCGTCTAGGGTGTTGTTTAATAGGTGAGTGATCTCCAGTATCAATTCGGTGTTGTGTCATTTTGGTTCGTCCAAAGTCTTCAGATGTTTGGGAGAATAAACATTGGAATTCCCTAATTAAATTTTCCGCGGCGTCCATCTGTTTTGGATCTAAGTCTGTATTTTGTAACAAATCCTTGACTAAATTATCTGAAGATTTCTCAGAGTGACTGGAATTTTGACTTATGCACGTCACAGGAGCACACGATGCTATCACCTCTCCTTTCTTGATAGTCTTCGTCTTATCACTGATGTTAGCTATTCTGACTGGAATGGTCTTTTTCGAGAGGTCTACTACAGAAGAAGCCACCAATACTCCTGCTTGTGTACTATTGTCTTCTGGATAATCTATATGGCTAAATCGGTAATTAGTTTCATTTTTAATTTCAGCTGGAACTAAAAATTCTGTTCTTGGATCTAGATTGATGTCTTCTTTGGCTATTACTGCTTGTTTACATTCAATTTCGTTATTTAATCCAAAAAGACTTATTTCTTCAAATTTTGAGAGCATTTTGTTATTTTTGAAATCAAGCTTGAAGCCAAACTTCTTCAGAAAATCTAGCCCGATTAAGCAAGGATCTGTTATGTCAGCCACATATGCCGTATGATAATATTTCGTTCCTCCAAAGTGTATGGTTAAATTGGCCTTTCCATATATGCCAATCTTGTCGCCCGTCACAGTTTGCAGGGTAACGCATGGTGGAGACCAGATGAGTTTACATTTCAATTTTCGAGCCAAATCTTCTCTTATTATTGTCACATTGGCTCCTGTATCGACAATCATATGGCATTGAATTCCGTTAATAAAGCCTATCACATATGATTCATTATCACCGCCACTCATTTTTGATATCTGGAGCAAGGCTAACTTATCATAATATCATGATATTATGATAAGGGGGCCTTGATCTGGAGGATCTTCAGGTGGGGCTTTTCATTCTCTGGCAACCTCCGCCCCGCGAGATGGCCAAAATTTAGTTTCCCTGCTGACTGTTTGAATTTATCTCACGTTCGTGGATTTTGGGGCAATTTCTTCGGAGATGTCCTGTATCACCGCATCCCCAGCACGTGAGATTCTGTCTTCTTGCGCTTGTTCTTCCATATTTTAAAGCTTCAATCTCTTGGCATTTGTCAATTTTATTTGTCAACTGTTCCATTCTTTCTTCGTTTTTATTCATTTTTTCCGCCAACTCTTCTTGGCCTTTATTCATCTTTTCCGCCAACTCTTCTTGGCCTTTATCTTATACTATAATGCGAGCAAAAATTGTGAGTGTGTGGGTAAATTTTATCTCAAAAACGGCTCTAACGATTTTCGCAAAAATTTGGATTTTAACATTTTCGGGCACGAGAAGACCATTGGGCTAGGTCCCATGTTCGGGAAAATTCGATTACTGGGTCATTTTGGGTCACAATGGGTCACGATCAAGCTATTTATATCTAGAGAACGGCTGGATGGATTTTAAGGCAATTTTGTATCCAATCGTTTTTTGGCACGAGAAAACTATTGGGCGGGGTCACATGTTCGAAAAAGTTCGATTAGTGGGTCATTTTGGGGTCATTATGGGTCAAGCCATTTTTATCTAAAAAACGGCTCTAACGATTTTGACCAAATTTTATATTGTATCGCTTTGGATTACAAGAAGACCATTGGGTTAGGTAACATGTTCGAGAAAATTCGGTTAGTGGGTCATTTTTGGGGTCATTGTGGGTCATGCTATTTTTATCTAGAGATCTGACGCAATTTTGACTAAAAATTGCATTCTATGGTTTTCGGGCATGAGAAAAACATTGGCCTAGGTTACATGTTCGAGAAAAAATTTTAATGGGTCATATTGGGTCATTAAGGGTCTGGGTCAAACTATTTATATTTAAAGAACGGCGTGATCGATTATAACGAAATTTTGTATGTAACAGTTTTTTGACATGAGAAAACTAATGGGCTAAATCACATGTTTGAGAGATTTCGACTATGTGGGTCTTTGTGGATCATGATGGGTCATAATGGGTCATGGTCAAGCTATATCTAAAGAACAGGTGGATCGATTTTAACGAAATTTTGTATGCAACATTTTTTTGGGACTATAAAATCATTGGACTAGGTTACATGTTCGAAAAATTTCGATTAATGGGTCATTTTGGGTCATTAAGAGTCTGGGTCAAGCTATTTATATTTAAAGAACGGCGTGATGGATTATAACGAAATTTTGTATGTAACAGTTTTTTGACATGAGAAAACTAATGGGCTAAATCACATGTTTGAGAGATTTTGACTATGAGGATCATTTGTGGGTCATGATGGGTCATGGTCAAGCTATATCTAAAGAACAGGTGGATCGATTTTAACGAAATTTTGTATGCAACATTTTTTTGGGAGTATAAAATCATTGGACTAGGTTACATGTTCGAAAAATTTCGATTAATGGGTCATTTTGGGTCATTAAGAGTCTGGGTCAAGCTATTTATATTTAAAGAACGGCGTGATGGATTATAACGAAATTTTGTATGTAACAGTTTTTTGACATGAGAAAACTAATGGGCTAAATCACATGTTTGAGAGATTTTGACTATGAGGATCATTTGTGGGTCATGATGGGTCATGGTCAAGCTATATCTAAAGAACAGGTGGATCGATTTTAACGAAACTTTGTATGCAACATTTTTTTGGCACGATAAAATCATTGGACTAGGTTACATGTTCGAAAAATTTCGATTAATGGGTCATTTTGGATCATAAAGGGTCTGGGTCAAGCTATATATAATTAAAGAACGGCAGGATCAATTTTAACGAAATTCTGTATGTAACAATTTTTAGAAACGAGAAAACTAATGGACTAAGTCACATATTAGAGAGCTTTCGATTATAAGGGTCACTTGTGGGTCATGATGGGTCATGGTCAAGCTATATCTAAAGAACGGGTATGGATAGATTTTAATGAAATTTTGTATACAGCATATTTTTGGCACGAGAAAATCACTGGGCTATGTCACATGTTCGAGAAATTTCGATCAGTGGGTCACTTTTGGGTTATTCTAATTTTATCTAGACAATGTCTCGCTCAAATTTGACTAAATTTTGTATTTTATCGTTTTCGGGCACAAGAAAATCGTTGGGTTATGACAGATTTTTAAGAAAATTCGATCAATGGGTCATTTTGGATCATAAGGGGTCAGGGTCAAACTAACTATATCTAAAAAACGGCTGAATCGATTTTATCTAAATTTTGTATCTAATGTTTTTCGGCATGCTAAAACTAATGAGCTAGGCCCAACGCTCGAGAGATTTCGATTATAAGGGTCATTTGTTGGTCATGATGGTTCATGCTAATTTTATATAGAAAATAGTACTCACCATTTTGACTATACTTTGTATTATATCGTTTCTGAGCAAGAGAAAACCATTTGGCTTGGACACATGCTCGCGAAAATTCGATTAGTGGGTCATTTTGGGTCTTAATGAGCTAGGGTCATTCTAATTATATATAACAACGACTCAATCAATTTTACCTAAATTTTGAAACAAAACGTTTTTTGTCACGAGAAGACTATTGGGCTGAGTCGCATGTTAAACAAAATTATATTAGTGGGTCATTTCGCTTCATTGCTGAATGCTGCCAAGCTAATTTTACCTAAAAAATGGCTTAAATGGTTTTGATTCAATTTTATATTCTACTGTTTTTGATTACCTGAAGACGATTGAGGTATGTCACATGCTTGATCAAATTTGATTAGTGGCTCATTTTGGGTAATATGGGTCAGGGTCACGAGAATATGGCAATAGGCAATAACTTGGTGATATTTGACAAAATATTGGCGACATATGGCCAAAAAATCGACTATAAAAATTACGAAAACCAAAACACGTATTTGGATCCAAATGAAAGAATGCCTCCAAATTTGGCTATATCAAGCAAAAAATACTGTCATTCAGAATGTAAAGAATTTTTTTATACATTCTTAAGAGGATTCGAGATGCATGGTTAAACCAATCAGAGTCGAGCTAAAAAAGTGATTTAGATCGATGTCCCTTCGTTATAAACATGCGCATAAAAACATAGTTTTCTTATTGATTGTTTTTCTAAATAATACTATTATAAACATGTTTTACAGTAATAATACAGAGTTAGTGATACAGTGAAAATACTATATCGAGTTGAACACAAAGTTAATTTTGACCGAGCTAAGCTCGGTCTCCCCTGC
Organism: Maratus speculifer; assembly: GCA_964019185.1. Taxonomy (NCBI): domain Eukaryota; kingdom Metazoa; phylum Arthropoda; class Arachnida; order Araneae; family Salticidae; genus Maratus; species Maratus speculifer. The sequence continues at coordinate 148,439,049 of OZ025301.1, read as the reverse complement.
TAGTCAATTTTATTTGTCAACTGTTCCATTCTTTCCTCGTTTTTATTCATTTTATCCGCCAAATCTTCTTGGCCTTTATTCATTTTTTTCCGCCAACTCTTCTTGGCCTTTCGTCAAATCTGCCTTTATTCCATTAATAGCTTCTAACAGTTCTTTCAGTTGACCGTCCATTGTTCTTGTTTTCGCCATAAGATCCCGACTCCTGACACAAATGTTGCAGCGTATATAGGGTTCTTTCGATCTTATGATTAGACAACTTCAAACTCTTTTCTCTTAGAAAAGTAGAAAATAATTTATTTACAGATCTTCAGAATAACAGAGTCTTCGAAACTCACAAATATTACAAGATATTCCAAAATAACTGTTCAAATCTATCGAACAAGTACAAATATAGGTCGCAGAGACTCTTTATACAATGTCTCAACACTATATCACATTCAAAACAACGTAGATAAAACTCAATACATCAAGCAAACTTGCTTGGACAATCTCTAGTAGCTCACTCAATGACTGACTGGTAAATAATAATAATAGCTCGCATCGCTTCTCTTCTTATATAGGCTCGCAGCATGTGCGGGAAATTTCTAGAACCATCCCGAAAAATCCACGGAACAACAAACAATGTATCAGTATATCTAAGGGGGTTACCATCGCCAACAATCGCCAAGTTTGTCGCCAACTTGGCGATATATCGCCAAATTTGGCGACCAAAATTAGTCGCCAAAAGTGACGCCAACTTGGCGATATCTTTATTATTTCGCCAATCTGCCATAGACATACACTGAAAATAATGGACAAGTTTGCTTGATAACAGTGTCAATGTAACAAAAACTAATATTAGTAAAGGAATGGAGCTTAATAAGATTATTTACATTATTTTACAGTACAAACACTAACTATTTACAAAATTCGTAACAATATATTTACCAAACTACACCCAAATGTTTATTATTGGTAATCAAAAGATTGTTTATAAAGAGTTCAGAGTATCAATGTTTCACTGGATAGAGCAGTTTATTCTTTGAACATAAGACTGTTTTCTAATACTGTTTAATAAAAATATGAATTTTTTCAAATTTTTATATAAATTCACTGTAATTATTTGATTTAAATTATTTTAAAATAAAGTTACACTACTTATAATCCAACAATGTCTATTTTTATTAAAAAATATTCATATATATTTAATAAGAAAGGAGGTTTTAAAAAAACCTGTTTAAACAAGAACAAAAAAAAGTCTTCTTTTTTTTTTTTTTTTTTTTTTTTTTTTTTTTTTTTTTTTTTTTTAACAGGTTTTTTGCTAACTCTGAATGAAACTAGTAAAATGTGTGGAAAATAAATGCATAATAAAGAAAAGAATTTTTAAATACTGATAATGTTATCATTGAGGGAATGGATCTCGGAGGAGGGGGGGGGGGGTGTCTAAAATTACCAAAAAGTTTATGTTATACATGCATTGTACTGACCCTAAAGACAGTTATAGTCAATTGAATCTATCATTGTATTTATTTAATACTAACATTTGACGACGAATTCGAAAAAGAAATTAGGTAGAATAAAAAAAAAATAATATTTTTTTAATTAAGACTCTTTGCATCTTACATGGTATTCTTACCAACCCATGCCCAAACCATAAATATTCTAAAAAATGCTAGTTGCTCTGTTTTATAGAGATTACCCAATCGTAAAAGACTAAATAATATTATTATTATGATTAGTATCACTCTTTTGTAATCTACTTAATAATCATTTCCATTTCACTGGGTTATTTTCAGGTTTTCAATGTCACATTTGCTGTTGTTGTGTCAGCTGTTTTGTAATTAATTAAATATAAAAATACATTTGTAAATCAACTCTCTCATTAATGTTAATTTTATGGAGGAAATTTTTTAAGATATCTTGTGCGCATTTTGATTTTTTGCATTGGCCAGCTGAGAATGATCTGACTCTACATTTGCCCTTCTTTACTTTTTCGATTGTGTTTGCAGATTTTTTTTTTCAAGAGGATTCTTTCACCTTTGAAACTGGTTCTGAAAATGAAAATGTCCTAATTAAAAATATCTGTAAACAAAATGAAAAAGTAAAAAATGCCCTTTGTATAGATTAATCTCTGCTAGTCACTGAAAAAGAATTGTTTAAAAATACTGAAATACAAATGAGATATCTGTAAAAATAATAATAATAATAATAATAATAATAATAATAATAATATATTCCATTGGATTAGTATTTGTGAGGGTAATTTCATTCAGTTGACTGAAGTAGTCTTTTAATTTTCCTCCACTGAATAATTTTTTTGCACATGATAATTTGTTTTAATATTTTCTTACTTTTTTAATATTCACATGTAAATATATTTTTCAATAGAAAAGTGTTTGGTATTAATATTATCTGGCCTTTTGTGACATGATTTTTCATAATCAGAGATACATCAAATTAATGTATTTTAACAGAATTTTTATGCACATGCATGTGCCCCACCAATGGCCGAGAAGTTCTGTTCTCGAAACTGGTTGTCTGGCGGGTGTTATATTATAACCCAATCATTTGAAGTTTTTGTAGTTTTCTTCAAGCCTTCAATTTCCTTGCGTTAAATATAGGTTAAGTTCCCTTAATAATTGACTGTCATAAACACACACATGTATATATATTCACATATACATATATATTTAATACTGGTGCCCGGTTAACCAAAAAATTACATTGAGTAACATAAATCTTGCTGATTTTGATCTAGTTGTTAACTCGCAATAATTTTAATACTTTTATCTTGACTGGACACAGGAACTGGAGTCCTGTGAATTTTTTCTTAATAAAGACAAATTCTTCACATTTTTAAGCAGTTCGTTTGGATATAAAATGCTTTATTTGAAAACAAAACAAGCTGACAGGAAAGATAAACATTAGTTATTATTATTATTAAAACATCAGTTAAATGATGGATCGATTGCGACATAGGGCTGCTTTTTGTTCAAAGATGTGGAGCCATTTGTATATGTTTTTAGCAAAATTTAATTCAAAGACACATGTACAAACTCTTTCTGGCCATCTCTCACTTGTTGATACAATTCTTGCAGGGAAAAAAAAAAGAACGGGTATAACAGTGAGATAATGTGCCTATCCACAAAACATTAGTTCCACAAGAAAAATATTGAAGTCTTGCAATGGACGCTCAGAAATCCAGTTTTAAATCCCATCGATAACTTATGGTGAGATCTAGAAGGTTGAGTTTATCAAAAAGGAAGGCATTTTTTCTCATCATCAGAACTCAGGTTTATGATTAAGGATGAATAGCACAAACACAATCCCGAACAGTGCAAAAATGAATGATGTCGAGGAATGGTGGAATATTTGCAATCATTAAACTTCAGAGGTGGTTGCATAATATATGAAATATTAGTTCCTTTGGTTACTATATTGAATTTATTTGCTGTCCTTATAGTTTTTACACAGGGAAAAATGGTGGGGTTTTTTTTTACAATTACTTTATTTTCGTAATAAAATACTCAGTTTAATTTTGTTGATTTTTTTATTAGCTTTTCAACTTGATACCTTTTATAAGGAAAAAAGATTTATTTGTTTTGAAATTTTCAAGAAAATCAACATTTTTTGCTGTTTTTATAGTTTTTACACGCAAAGTAGTTATTAATGGGCGTAATCAAGAATTGCTGCTTTTATATTTCACATTGATTTTAATATAAATTTATTAATAGTTTAAATAATTAAAAAAACTTTTTTGAATAGAGAAAGAAACCTGTAATATGTTTGGGTCAATTTAGTATAAAAATCAGATGACTTTCATGAAGATATAAATTGTTTTTGAAATGGGTTTAATTATATCATCCTCAAAATCATGCTCTTCCAGCTGTATCAAGATTTAAGATAATATGGATATACAATGACATTTCCTGGTCCATTTGGATCCAAGAAACTCAAATAAAATGTCAAAAATGGGTGTTATTAATTGAAAATTCAAAGTTTGTATAATTTTTTTAATGTAGATTACTTCGAAAGCATAATTTATACACAATAATAATTAATAAACATTATGCTCAGTCTGATTCCTAGAGTTTATGATTATTTTTGGTGTAATTAGTTCAGAATAACCCCTTTCATTCCACTTATCACCATTGATGCTCTGGAAATTGGTAACTGAAAACTAAGAATTTTTTTTTTTTGCTACGTTTTTGCAATGCTGCAAAAAGTTCAACCTTCTTTAAAAATTACATCATATATATTAAAGTATTTTTTTAACTTAATAAGAATTGTTTATCAGTCAGTTAAATATGAGATAAATTTAACTTTTGTTACAATCTGACAGTAATTACTTTTGCGAGTCAGATATTTTGTAGCAAGAGGCATTTTGTTCTAGCCTTAAATCATGACTTTATCTGTATACAAAAAGGTAAATTTATGTTTCACTATTACAAAATTTGGTACAGCGCAATTTATGCTGCGGTGGCGTTCGCAGCATAAATTGCACTGATGCGCCAATAAAGAGCAATCTCGTTGTTTGCACGTGCACACAGTTATCGTTTGGATTTCTTGTTGCCTTGTTGTTTGCTGGTTTTTGATGCCTGTTTTGCACAAAAACAGATTAAGATGCAATTTTATTTTTTTCAGGAGCAATAATACAGGAGTTAAACTCTATATTGGGCCATTTTCCACTGAAATCTGACTAACTGCTTTTTTTTAAATAATGTGTTTTGAATTTTGAAAGTGTTTTATTTTATGATTTGTCGAAAAAATTTTAGGTGTAGATTGGCAATACTTAAAAACCATCAAATGTTGTTTGCACGCGCACACAGTTATCGTTTGGATCTCTTGTTGCCTTGTTGTTTGCTGGTTTTTGATGCCTGTTTCGCACAAAAACAGATCAACATGCAATTTTATTTATTTTTTTTCAGAAGCGATAATACAGGAGTTAAACTCTATATCGGGCCATTTCCCATCGAAATCCGACTAACTGCTTTGTTTTTAAATAATGTGTTTTGAATTTTGAAAGTGTTTTATTTTATGATTTGTCGCAAAAATTTTAGGTGTAGATTGGCGATACTTAAAAACCATCAAATCTGTAGCTGCGGTGGCATTAATACGTAAGTACCCAAAATTTATACAAAAAGAAATGGTCAAATAAAGATTAACTTTATTACCAGGGTTGGAAAAAAACATGTTTTTTATTTAAAAAAAACAAAAAACATGGGGTTTTTTTTGTTTAAAACATGTTTTAAACGTTTAAAACGTTTTTTTTTTTTTCTCACACAGCACAATTTTGATTAAAGTGAACAAAAATTGTTAAATATAAAGAATGAAAATATTTTCAAACGGCAGTAAGAAAGAAAAAAATTACATAACAAATACCAAACATTAATTAGCAATTTTATTTTTATTCTAAACTAAAACATTTAATTGTTCAGTTCTTTAAAAATGGTAACAAGTTCGTCAATACCCTTACAACAGCCTTATCAACACCCAAACGATTTCTGGTTTTGCTTTGCACAAAACTAAAAGTAGAGAAAACTCTTTCTAATCCAGCAGTAGAACATACAGCTGTATGTAACTGTTTTATGATATTGATGGCATTTTTATCAATGTGTTTTTCAAGGCTTAACCACCACAATAAATGTGTTATTTCCACTTTATTTGATTCTCCAATGGCAAATTTATGATTGGTAACTGCATCAAACATATAATCAGAGAATGGAGCTGACTTAGCTTTATAATTTATAATTAGTGGAATTAGTTCAGGACATAATTTGGCAGCAAGGTTCATGCCTTTTTCAGTCTCATCAATTGCAAGTGATTATCCTTTAAAGTGTAATGAAATATGTAAAAAATATATAATAAATGTGTAAAAAAATATGAAGTACGAAAAAAATTAGTGAAGAAATAAATATTTTTTAAACATGTAAATTTTTTATTATTAAATTATTATTATTAATTTGAGAACATATTCAAACTGAAAAACAAAATAGATAGATTGGTTGGTAGGTAGCATACTTTTATAACTCTGAGGACAGAAAAGCAAATTTAAACAATTAGAATTTAAAAGGAACTGAAAGTAGATAAGTTATTATTTTTTTTTTCATTTCAGTTTATTTTCATAAATGAATTATTAAAAAGGAAATACTATTAAAAGAAATTTAAATTAATGTTGAATTTTTTTATATATGAATATTTTAAACTGAAGTCATTATAATTTTAATAAAGAAAGAGAAAAATAAAATAAAAAATCTTTTTAAACTACTAAACAAATATCTATAAAATATTATAGCATTATCTATTGATGGGAGAAAGTATTATTTATAGTACATTAAAAAGGCATTTAGCCCATATTTTTTACTCAATATTAGGTTTTCTGTGCAACAACTGCCGAATTTATTCAGAAAAAAGGAGAAATAGATCTCTCAAAATATACAAATAAATACTTAAAAAGTGTTGTAAAAATAGATATTATTTAGCTATTATTTACCTTAGATCTTTTGGATACTTTCGCATCCATTTTCAAAGGAGTATAAAAGAAGATAATTCATTAGAAATGGAAAACGTAAAAACAGTCCACGTGTACAAACAAAGTCGCGATGAATTCATCAAAACACCAAGGATATTGTACCAGAGTGCCGAATATTATAAGAAATGACATCATTACAAACAGTATCATTGTTAAGCAAAATTGCGAGGGATTCACGGATAGTTGAAGAGTAATGGTTTGATGTTGAAAAGATTATTTTAGCTTTGCCGAAATTTATCAAAATATTTCCTTTTCGTTGCATTCTAGATAAGGCTGTACTAGGTTTGTTGTATTGTATATCCGAAAAATGCTCTTTCAGTCTTACTTTTAATCTTCAAAAATTAATATATTATAGAACTTTGATATTATATAAAAAATCATAATTGAGATATTTAAAAAAATAAATTATGTATTTCTAATTTTAGAAGAAATAAATTTACTTTAAATACTTAATTAAAATTAAATAACCAATTTTTTATTTTAATAAAATTTGAATGTCTTTTAGTATATATAGCTAACTAAAAATTTTTAATACAATTTTATTTCATAAATTTTAATTTGTGACATTATTAGCAATAATCATGTTTTAAACATTGTTTTAATTGTAATGTTTTAAACGTGTTTTAAACAGCTGTTTTAAACGAAATGTTTTAAACATAACAACCCTGTTTATTACACTAAAATAATTTACAGAACACTCTTCCCATGATTTGCAAAATTCTTATGATAATTTAGGGGTGATTGTGTTCAGGTTATATACCTGAATTCAGGTATTTTGTAAATTTACAGTACCAAAATTCCAATTTTTATGATAGTTCAATTCTTAAAATAAAATATCAATTTCATATGATCGCTAAACATAATTAAAGTTTATATATTATGTAATTTGGCCTTCCTGTTATAAATATGTTGTCTTTCCCCCTTGTTCCCATACAGAAACATTTCCTCGCTAAAATTTCAGGTATTTTTTCATGAGCCCACAGTCAGCCCTGATAATTAGAGTTCAAGGGAAATATTTAAATTTCGATAATTAAGAGAAATGTACGAATTTTATTCCTCGAAGTTGCAGGATTTTGTGTCCAGCGTATTTTATTATTATTTAAAAAACCTATTACATTTTTTCAATATAATCATCATTTTATTTAATAATAGATGTTTCCATGATTAAATTTAACATTTTTAAATTTGAAATACATACTAGAATTTCCATATAGTTATTTAACCATGGAAAGTTTGTCATTAAATGGAGCGAATATTACTAACCCAAAATTATGTTGTAGATTTTGTGAATTAAAAAAAAAATCACTCGCTGTTTCATTCCAAAGCTTGCAGAATCTAAAAGTGTCAACAGGTTTAGATTCCTAACTATCAAAGATCATGTTTTCAAATCAACAACAAAATGTTTTTTACTATCTGATATTTTTGTCTTTCTTTTCTCAAATTATTTTCATAAAGCACGGTTTTAATTATAGGTGCATTCAAGGTCCGACTTTAAAGGGGGAGGAAAAAACAAGGTATCAAGACCTAAAGTATTGATAATTTGTAAATTATTTGGTGAAAATCTAACCCAGGGTGCCATGGCTATTAAAATTTTTCTTGAGTGCATTTTTTCTCTCTTGATGATTACTTTGGTTTCCTATTCTAAAATTGTTTCGATCTATTTTTATTTATTTATTTATTTTTTTTTTATTATTATTTTTTTTTTTTTTTTTTTTGTTGCGGGGGAAAAAAGCTTCTCTTGTGCTGCTTGTCTGTTGATTGAGGATTATTCGCTTTATGAATTCTCAAAAATTAGAGCACTAGTCAAAATACATATGTTCAACAAGAAAAAGAATATTTGAGCAGCTTAAGAATTTAGGCGTGCAAAGTTTTCTTGAAACAGTGGTGCACCGGCTAGCGTGCCAGTCTGAGCCTGCCCATGACCTCCCTTTTGGATCTGCCGTTGACACGTACATATATCCTTTTTTTTGTACATTCACAATCATTTTACTTTCTCATTTAATAACTACCATGTAAGAGAAAATAAACAGTCAAGTGCAAGTATTACTCACACTCAGAGAGTTCTGTACAATAAACATATGTATTATTAACCCTTGGGGACAAGCAACTGATATATGTGGTATTTAAAATTCTCAGAATCCTTCATTATTCTCACCAGTTATTTTTTATTGTAAAGTTTACCTTATTTAATTGGAATATTATCACTATTTATGTACAGAAAATTTATGTTTTGAAATATCGGTGGTTAAAGATTAAAAATTGAACATTGTGAAGGAGCTAACTGTATTATTAAAAGAAAATCATTGCTGAAAGAATAATAAGACTTTGTAAAAAACTATGGAAATAGGATTCGTTTTTATAGCTGTATGTACTAGAAAAGTATGATTGGATAAACCATAAAAATTCAAAGCGATATGAAGCCAAATATTGCTATTCTGTATAACTCTTTTATTTTTTTTATCCTATCTTTATCTATGTATAAGGAATTTAACTCCGTACTGAGAATAAAAGGTACTGCGTATTTAAACTTCATTTCACATTTCATAAAAGTAAATTCAACTTAATAATAACCTTTTCTTTAAGTACTTTTATGTTAACTGAGAGCAAATCATTTCAATAGTATTTTTTACCTCGCCATTGCAGTGTTTATTTTTTGTGATGTAGATAAAAATAATGCTTTAATATTGAAATAAAATGCCTTGGTTTGCCTTATTATTTTTTGTTTTTCTTCCTCTTTATTTGAATGAAATAATAAAAGATTTATATTTTAAATGAGATGAATGCAATATAATGATTATGGCAAGAACATTGTTTGTCAATATATAAACTGTGGCTAACTAATAAAAAATGTAGTTTTTCACAAGGAACTGTTCTAATATTAATAAAATACAGTAAAAAATGATAAGTAGGAACTCCTAAGGATTTTTTAAAAGGTCTGCTTTAGTAATTTTATTATGTATAATGTTATGGTTATGATATTCTTTTTATTGGGACTGTGATATTCCTTCTTGATCATTGATGCAGGATTTTTTGAGACAGCCCTATCATTACATCAGAAATTTCATGGCTTTGGTCAAAGAAATGCTATAAAATTATATTTGCTGAGTGAAATCTGTCAAAATTTTTTAGTGTTTAAACTGTACCATCAAATTTATTTTAAGAAAAATATCTACAGCACAGATTCAATTTGTTCAGGCTAATATTAAAAGAATGCTGAATTCTTTAGAATAGTGATAAATGCTATAGAGGGAATTCTAAAATGCTGGCATTTTATTGACATGAATATTAAAATATGAATATGTTGAATTTCTCAATATCATTGATCTTACTCTAGCATTTGGTTTATTTTCAAATTTAATAAATACTAATTCAGAAATATAAAGAAATAACAGAAAATTTAAATATAATAATGCGGAAAAAAAAATTCAATAGAAAAGCGAAATTAAAAAGGAAGTAAAATTCACAAATAGGTTGTGATGACATCTACAATGAATCCTTCATGCTTTTGTTAATAAAAGAAAAAGCGTTCTGATTCGGCATTACAGCCTAGTATATTAAAATACAATTTTATCTTTTAAAAAAAGGAGCGTTTTAGTTCGAATTACAGGCTGGTATATTAAAATAAGATTTTTTATAAATAATATTTATATATAAATAGATGAATATACAATAAGCGTTAAAAGTGAAACATTAAATAAATATGCAATTTTCCGCTCGCAATATGTCAATCAATCGTTATATTTTATGTAATTATAAATTTTCTTTACTCCAAAGTAAATAAGTTGAGTAATAAAACAATTTTTTTTTATTACAGCTGCTTATGAAACTTTTTTATCTACTATATATTTTTTAAATATTGATAATCATAATTCTTCACGTTGATTTAATTATTATTCTGAAATACATTATCGTATGTGATGTTTCATGTAACTTGTGATAATAATTTGTTGTTTACATCTATAATATGTCAACAAAAATATACGAGGTTGCCAGAAAATCGCCAAGAAAAACGCCAAATCTCCCGGGTGATGACGTCACTTTTGGAGAGAAACATGAAAATCACGTGACTGCTGCCATTCGTTGAACTGCCCTATAAGATGCAATGAATAACGCCAAAAAAGAGTTGTTCGTTACTCCAAAGTCTAAAGCGCCCTCTATCGGCATTTTTTGAAATTTATCTTTATAATTTATTTTCACGAAAATGCCTACACAAAGAATTGTTTTAGTGAAATCCGGAAATCAATGGACCAATTTTTCCGTTTTTTATAATCATTTGAAATTTAAACCCTCTGAACACAGCTCTGTTTGCAGGGCCTGATTACTAACGGGGCACTCTCCCACCAGGAAAAAGAAATAAAGAATTTTTCCTTATTCATGACAGTAATCTTGTATGAAAAGGGCGTTTAAAGAAAACGAAAATTTCTATAAATTTTTTCTGGTGAGAGAGTGCCCCGTTAGTAATCAGGCTCTGTCTGTTTGTGCTACAGCACTCCCCACTATTCAGATTTTGAGCTCAAAATTTAAGTTTGGGTCTAAGCTTACGAAAACATTTAATGAAATGTAAAAAATAACGGCAAAAAATAGTTGTTCGTTGCTCCAAAGTCTAAAGCGCCCTCAATCGGCATTTTTTAAATTTATCTTTATAATTTAATTTCAAGAAAATGCCGACATAAAGAATAACTTTAGTGAAAACCGCAAATCAATCGATTGATTTTTCCGTTTTTTTATGTTTATTTGAAATTTTGGACTATAAACTTTAAAGGCGGCTATTTCCTTTGGAAAACGTTTGGGACCCCTGGTCTCCTATTTAATATTGTTTGTCTTGATGTGTACTATCACCCCTCTTTTATTGTAAAAAAATTTAGAATCACCCTGTATGCGGCCCGGGGTGGATATTTCCCCCAGCCCGGAGCACTAAAATATCCCCCTCCGAAAAATCTGAAAATATCCGTTTTCAATGGTCAAAAAGTACAATTTCCTTCCCCCAGAGCTCTATAATGCCCCCCCTCCTCGGAGAAAAGTGTCTAAATTCAACATTGTTCTCGTAGTAGTCCCGTTTAACTTCTCCTCATAGAAGAAGACATCGTATGCCAAATGGCTCGGAATGAGTGTTCTCCTTTACTGCAAACTGCTCAGGTGAAAGCAGATCCCATATGATATCATGCACACTGACAAGTCAGGAAGACCGGTAAACTAGTTTTATTGTATCAATTTGTTAAATAGGTAGGTACGCCGCCCCCCTTGACTGACTTAACACCTCCCCTCCCATTTTCCACTTGACCCGTCACCGCCCCCCTGGAAAGCTACTACGCCCACTGGGAGAGCGGTACCGCCCTTTTTGGGAACCTATGATTTAAAGGCTTTATTCGGGGCGGAGCAAATCGAATTCCACATGATATACATTTGATACTGTTTTTTCTGTTTGAATGATACTAGTACTAAGATGTATCTGTAACTATGGATATATTATTAAGTTAACTCATGGAAAAATGTTTTTCAGTACATTTTTATGTTTTAAATAAACAATAAACAGATTTTTTTTTTAAATAATTATGCTTTTTTTCTTCGACTCCTCTTATACATAATTTCTTGTATTTTCATTTTACATTTCTTGTATTTTCAAAAATTATGCAAGTCTTGTGATGTTGGGAAATGTAAATTAAAAGTCATTACACATCTAAAAACATTTTTTGGGGGGAGGGGTAGGAGGTTGAAGAGATCCCAACTATAGCACTTTATTTTATAACGAATTATTTTATATGATATTTATCATATGGTTCAATGTTACTGTACATGGCTGAGCAACTTCGAATCAGATTAAAAAAAATATTTTTTACTGTTTTTATCATTATTATTCATTAATTTTTGAAAGTCATAGAATAATTTAGGATCATTCTTCCTCTTTTATACCTCTAGTTGCAACAATATTCTGAAAATAAGACTGCCATCTGAAAATAGAGAAAATGCGGATCGAAATTCCCCTGAATGACTGTATATGTATATAGTTACATATGTATATAGTAATATTTGTATATGCCCTTAGTAAAATGTTATAACATTAAAATATGACGCTATAAAAATGTATATTTAACACATTTACATAACAAATGATTTTATAGTAAATAGCACACAGTATTTAAATTCTTCTTCCTTTGAAAAAAAAAAAAAAAAAAAAAAAAAAAAAGGAAAAAAATTAGATCATTGTTTTCTCAGAAATTATAAAAATTAGACATTACTATTTTACATTGTTTAATGCAAGCGTAAAGGAAAAGCTGCACAAGTTTGAAGGAAGAACGCAGTACTCCCTTCTCCCATTCTCTCCTGTTGAAACATACTTAAGGCGAAATTCATACTGATAGAAATCGTTCTCTCAGAAGTTCATTAAATGCACTTATTTATTAACGAGGAGCACGGCAAAACAACCGCTCTCCCGTTAGTTTAAATTCCTATAGAAATCATGCAAAATTTTAACTGGCCGAACTATGTAATTTAATTTATATAAACTTACATTATAAAAATTGTGGTGTGAAACTTCTAATAAAAATAAAAAAATTATAAGGTATTATCATCTCTTTAACCTATTGCTTACGGGCTAGCACAAATGGCGTTTTCATATTAACTCGTACCGCAATTACAAAAAGAAAGCTTTCAAGCAATTTTTCTTCAAATTTTCCTTGTATTAGTGCAAGACAAACATATTATTTTAAAAAGTGTCAAAATAATACTTTCTGGGATGACATATGTCCCAACCCCGTCACGATATATGTTGAAATTATTACGCATTTATATTGGTTAACATATATCTTTAATAAGGACAAATAAACACTAACAAGTAACAAGAAGAACTTAAATTAACTACAGTTAGAAAACAGGTTTGGGCAGTTACAGTTAAATTGATGTTTCTATAGTAACGATTATATTACATCTCCCCTTTCAAAAATGTTTTTTAAGTTCGTTTACACATCAAGTCTTTTTACAGGCTTTACAACTCTTCCTGATCTTGTAACAACGGGTTTGCTGTCAGTCATGTTGGGAGCAGGTACACTTAATCGGAAGCAGTAGTAGCAGTAGGATGTTGATTTTTTTTGTTTCTATGAGTATCTTCCTTTTTCCTTTCAATTTGAAACTTCAGTTTAGTTGGCTTGATTTGGCTGGTATTTCTTCTAAATTCTCCTTCACGCGTCTTCAGATTATATGATCGAGGAGCAGCTTGGGAAGTTACTGTTGCTGGTATCCAATTCCTTGGTGCTTGTTTTAGCATAACATTTTGATTTGGTTGTAACGGAATATTGGAAGATGGCTTAGCACAAAGATCGTGGTAGAATTTTTGTTTTAATCTAGCTTCCGTTAAATATTCTGTAGTTTGGCTCATAACTTTAGGCTTTAACAATTCTTCTGCAATCGGAATTGTGGTTCGAAGGCGTCTGCTGAAGAGACGTTGAGATGGTGAATCTAAGTTTTCTCTTGGCGTGTTTCTAAAATTCAATAATGCTAAACGTATATCTTGGCCTGATAGTTTACATTTTCTTAGCAAATTCTTTGCCGTCTGTACAGCTCTCTCTGGCAATCCATTTCCTTTAGGATACCGAGGACTTGAAGTTTGATGGCTAAACATCCATTCTTGTGAAAATTCCTTAAATTCAGCAGATGAGTAATTAGGAGCGCTGTCACTTTCTAAAATTCTAGGAATTCCATGGACACTAAACCAATCTTTGAGGATCTCTATTGTAGATTTGCTTGTCAAATCTTTTAAAGGTTTGAAATCAATAAAACCAGAATAACAATCAGTGATAAGTAGATAATCAACATCTTGATAGGTAAATACATCAGATGCAAGAATTTCCTAAGGTAGTTTAAGAATGTCCTTTGAAATTAATGGTTCTGTCGGAGATGACTTCTGAGTTTCCTGACAAACTATGGAATTCTCTATCATCGAAATTATGTCTTTGGACATTTCCGGCCAAAACATGGATTCGCGAGCTCTTCGTAGAAAACTTGTTATACCCAAATGTCCTTTATGAAGATTTTCTAATGTTCATAATATGTTCATAATGTCCTTTATGAAGAATTTCTAATTCTGTTACTAGGCTCTGAATTTCTCTAGGATAATTATACTAAGGCCTTTAAATATTAAATCGTTTTGAACGGAGAGTTCATCCAAAAATGGTAGATATTTCTTGCATGAATCTGGAACTGAATTTTTGTTACTAGGCCAACTAGTAGATATGAAGTGTTTCAACAAAATGAGTTCGGGATCTGTATTTGTGAGATCTTGCAAAATTTTTAAACCTGCGCTTGTAGTTGGGATTGAAAACAGAATCTGATAGTTGCTCTCCTGTAGCGAATCTCCATTATTGCAATCTCTACTAAGTAAATCCGCTATATACATTTCTTTTCCTCGTTTGTAGCAAACTTTTGGAGCATATTGGTGAACTTTCCTAATACATGCGTGCATGGTCACAGTGAAGTCACTGTGACGTCACTGTGAGTCACTTTGGTCACATCACATCTGTGACCAAAATGCCACCACTCAGTGACGTCACATTGTGACTGAGATGTGACTTTCTTAAAAATCTTTAGAAATTTATAAATATCCTTCAAAACGTGTTATTTACTTTAAAAAACATGTTTCTGGCAATTTAAATATCGTCGCTTTTGTCACAGTTTCGTCACAATGTTAATATCAAATTAGTCACAAATGACACATTTTTCACAAATTTGTCACATTGTGACCCCTTTGTGAAACGTCACAAAAGAGCTCTAAAACGGCCATAACGACTTCACATTTTAGTCACTGTGACTTCACATCGACGTCACATGACGTCACATCGACAATCGATGGTCACAAAGTCACAATGTGACGTCACAACGACTTTGCAGTGACGTCACCATGCTTTACGGGTTCTAGAAAGATTTTTCGAATTCGCGGTGGAATTCGATCTATTGGTTTGTTAAAAATTGATTCCAAAGGCTTGTTATCAGTCTCAATGATCACCTCATTCCCATAGATGTACTGATGAAATTTCTGGCATCCGAATTTCATCGCCAGGGCTTCTTTTTCTATCTGAGGATGAGATTTTTGAGCTTCATTCATAGCTGTGGATGAAAAAGCTATGGGCCTTCCATCTTGGAGTAGTACAGCTCCTAATGCGAACGAACTAGCAACCACTGAAATTGTAACACTTTTGTTTGGATTGTAGTACTTAAGTGAAGGCGCTTTCTTCAATAATTCCTGGATTTCTGATAAATTTCTATCTAATTCCTCATTCCAATTACATACTGCATTTTTTTTCTTTAAAAATCTCATGTTATGTGTTTTTTCCGAAAGATTGGGAATAAATTTATACAGCTACTGAATCACGCCAAGTAATCTTTGTAACTCTTTTTTGCTTGTTGGTGTTTTAATTCTATCTATGGTTTCAATCTCTTCTGGATCAATCATGATACCATCACTTGTTAGGATATGTCCTAAATACTTTACTTTTTGAACTTCAAATTCACATTTGTCTTTATTAAGCTTTGCTCCAGCATTTCTTAGTGCTTGTAGGACTAATCGAGTATTTGAATGGAGAGTATTTATGTCAGGCGCATGAATCAAGATGTCATCCATTGAATTTTTAACTCCTGGTATGCCTTGAAGAATTTTGGCTATTTCACTTTGAAAATTTTCCGGAGCTGATTTTATACCGAATGGAACTCGAAGAAAGGAATATCTTCCCCAAGGAGTACTGAATGTTAAGAATGGCTGGGTATGAGGTGAAACTTTCAATTTCCAAAAGCTCTTTTTCAAATCTAATTTCGTGAAATATTTTGATCCACCTACATTAGCTGTGACCTCTTCTAAAGTTTTTAATGGAAATTGTCTTCGCATAAGTATTTTATTCAAATCAGAAGGATCGATGCAAATTCTTATTTTTCCGTTCTGTTTCACGATAACTATGTGGTTACAAATTGGTGTAGCTTCGTCTACTTTTTTAATAATCCCATCCTTAACCATTCTATCAAGCTCCTGTTTCACGATTTTCCTTATCTTAAACGGAACTCTTCTAGGTGGTTTGATCTCTTTTTGAGCGCATTCTTCTGAAAATTCGACTGTGTATTTAAATTTTTTATGCACCCTATTCTTTGAAACAAATCCTGAAATTCCTCTTCCAAAGTGTTAAGTATTTCAATTCTTTGAATTAATCCTGCCTCGATACAAGTAATTCGACCTAGGACTGGAATGATCCCTCCATGTGCTATTATTAATTTAAGTTGTATATGCCTTTTTTTAATTCTGCAAGAAACTAAAGATTCTCCTGTCACATCAATAGCATGACCCGAATATGAGAGGCGTTTGCGGATATTTGAAGGTTTTATTTCTAAATGCAATTCTTTTGCTAAGCGATATGGTATAACATTACATTGAGCACCAGTATCAAACTTCATAGGAATAGCCTTATTGTTAATTTTCACGGTCTCATACCAGTCTGATTTATTAACATCGACGCTTGCTATCAGGAAATTTTTATCTTCCGCAATCGTGTCAACATTTTCAGTTTCTTGCACTTTGTACCTTTTCCGGATTTTTGACCTACATTTCTTTGAAAAATGGTTTTGTTTTCGACAAATCTTATATTTCTTGCCAAATGCTGGACATTCATTAATTGTATGGGTACTACCACAATTTGTACAATCAGTTATCATTTTAAAGATTTTTGTATTAGAATTATGCTTATCTATCTGTGAACTAAGGTTATGCGACTGCATGCATTTTTTCGATATCACAGAAATTACAGGTTGCGATTTATCATCATTAACAATATTTTTTATTTGCTTTGAAGCACTTTCAGAAGCTAAGCAAATCTGTACGGCTTTATCTAAATTTAAATCAGCATCGCTTAAAAGATTTTCACGAGCATCGTTGTTTTCAGTTCCTACAACAATTCTATCACAAAGTAATTCATCTTGCATAATCCCTAGTTTACAGCGAGAAGCTTGTAGTTTAAGCCTGGTTAAAAAATCATTGAATAAGTCATCTAGCTTCTGTTTAATTTGATTAAACTTGTAACGTTAAAACTATAATTAACTTTAGGAATGAAATATTCAGAAAACTTACCTTTAATAATCTCCAGATTTTGTTGCTCATCGGCACTCAAACTAAAGGTTTTATAAATTTGCTGGGCTTCACTACCGATAATAGCCATAAATGTTGCTACCTGTACTTTTTTTTCTTTCTTCTCAAGTTGAACAGCAGTAGTATACCACTCAAAACTTTGCAGCCAATCTTCCCATCCATCTTTGGAATCTGCCGTAAACATCAATGGTTTTGGAGGACGGATAGAATTTTCAGCAATTTGTATTTATTTAATACATTCAGTTACGAAATTAAAAGTAAAACTAATTAACTTTTTTTTTAAACTTCTGACACCACGTCACGATATATGTTGAAATTATTACGCATTTATATTGGTTAACATATATCTTTAATAAGGACAAATAAACACTAACAAGTAACAAGAACTTAAATTAACTACAGTTAGAACCAAAACTGCATATATTTCAAGCGTTCCAACTCCTATGGAAGAGCTGTCCGCAAGATTAAAGGCGGGGTCAAGGCATATGCCATCTAGCGGCAGGGGTGCATAACTAGAGGATTATTAAGTAGAGGATTATGGCAGTTTCTTTTGTGTGAATGGCAACAAAACTTTTTTGTTTCTATAAAATGTTACTTCAAAATATTTCGTAGAATAAGTTTTAGGTTTGAAATATTGTAAATAAATATAGAATAAATAAGTGTAGTACGACTAAATATTAACATATAATATACTAAGATGAAATATCATTTAACTATGCGATACAAATATCGCTGATTAAAATATGTTCGATTTTAATTACGCTTTTAATGTAATGAAAGATGACTCATTAAATTTTGTAAGTACTTATTATATAAATGCAGAATTTTGAAATAGTGTCACATTTTAGTAATTTTTTGATGAGCTAAATTATACAAAATGATATACACCGTAGTATTTCATATGATAATATAATATTTATCAATATTTAGAAATGTATAGAATTTAATACTAAATAAAATATTCAACTTTTATTTACAACAAGCTGCATTTTTTATTTACCAATTTCAGACGATAAAAATCCAATGTTTTCTTGGTCGTATCGACTTTTATTATTTAACTTGCAAACTTTTCATTCTTTTTATTTAAAAACCTATTTTATTGTACGTATATTCGGAATAACTTTAATTTTAAATGTATGTATTAAATGTTGTTTTGTTAAACAAAGAAATATTGTTAATTTATTTGTTTAAATATTTAACGTTCTAGACAATAATTTTCCTAAAATCGTTGACTCTTTTTACTCTTTGACTTAGACTCTTTTTTTTTTTTTTTTTTTTTTTTTTTTTTAACAGACAAAGCCATTTTGAGAGTTCATATTAAAAATTCATTCATAAATTTCAAGCTATTCTCTCAATCATGACAGATTAATCAAGTCTACGAGGTTTATTGCAAAATATTTTTGCTATAGTTTGTTTCGGTAAAGTCATGTACATTTAAAAAAAATAGTCACAATATCATTTTAATTTTGGGAGAAAAAGTACTAACTTAGTAGTCATAAGTACCATATAATGCTACGAAAAATATTGACTTTTACCCTAAAATTAAAATGACAATGAGATTTTTTTTTTAAACACAGATCTTTTTAATTAAAAATATGTGTACTATTTAAAAAAAGTCTCATTATTGTTTTAATTTTAGGGTAAAAGTCAATATTTTTCGTAGCATGATATGGTACTTATGAGTACTAATTAGTACTTTTTCTCCCAAAATAAAATTAAAATGATATTGTGACTATTTTTTTAAATGTACATGACTTTATCGAAACAAACTATAACAAAAATGTTTTGCAATAAACCTTGTAGACTTGATTAATTTGTCATGACTGAGAGAAAATTCAGAAAATATGCGCAAAAGATATGGAGATAATAAACATCTGCGCATATATGACGTCAAACCCACGCCATCCTCTAGTTATGCACCCCTGCCGCTAGATGGCATATGCCTTGACCCCGCCTTTTGCTTACGACAGATTCCAGCATTAAGTTGGTACGCTCTAGCAGCTCTGGTTAGGCACGCCACACACCAGCGAGACATGCGGCAAAAATCGTGCAACATGACGCAGTCAAACCGGTTTTTTCTTTGTTATCAGGGAGAAATTGTCGCATGTCGCACGTTTTTTCGTTCAATGTTTCACTGGTGTGAGAACACAGGTTTGGGCAGTTATAGTTAAATTGATGTTGCTATAGTAACGATTATATTACAAACCCCGTAATCAAAGGGAAATATATTTATGCTAGTTATAGAAATAAAAATATATATTATTAATATTAATGCATTTTATTAATATAAAAAAAATTACGGCAAATTGTAAAATATTTATTTTAATAAAAGAATTTTTTGGGGGAGGGGGGGGGATTATAACGTGATTTTAAAAAAATGAAAATTGTAGAGAACATAATTACTGTTTTATACAAATGCTTTATACAGAATTTCTGCTTCGAATTTCGAAAAATCTCCGCGAAACAAAAAATAAAAACTATAAAAAATGCATAAAAAATTTGCGAAAAAAAGACTGCATAAATTCATATTAAATTTTACTACTGCACTCGCCGAAACTCGACGGAAAAGAATATATATTAGGTATTATACATATCAATCTTATATAGCAGTAAAATACTGAGCGAAATAAACAATTTCCACCTCTTAAAATAGGGATAACATAGCTTTTCATGATGAAGATATACAAACTTCACAATATAACAAAAAATAAGGAAAACAACTCATAAATTATTATGCTGGACTTCAGCTACAAATCTTTTTTTAATGCGGTTTCTAAACCTTAAATATTATTTAAATGCCAAATTAATTAGGATGTTAATATTATACCTCGGAAGACGAATTCAAAAATATCTGCATAGTTTATTTTTTCTCCGTTTAAATATCTCTTGATAACTGTACTATAATTATAATATCAATGGAACATTTTAATTATAATAGAAACAGGAACTTACTAAACTGCCTACCCAACCCACTACACATTTACAGCACTTGCAATAAATTTAATTTATTTATTGGTTTGTATCCTCCATGAACTTTTAAAAATTAATTTTATTGTTATGGTAACGAAAAAAAAAACGATATCTCTGTTATTAAAAAGAATAAAAATTTTGTATTTGTTGTTGAAATGCAGAATTTTTTTTTTTTTAAACAATAACTTAATACAATGAAATGATTTTAATTATTTTTTGATATTATGTAAGATAGAAATATAGTAATACTGGCATATCACAGGTTTTATTCTTTCTTTTTTTCTAATATGACATCATTTACACCTTCAGAAATACTCATCTTTTCTTAAATAAAAGCGTGATTTATGCAGTTATTTAAGAATTCTTTAGTTTCATAAAATATTCATTATAATTAAATAGAAATGGTGCAGTCAGGGCCGTGCTTAAGGGGGGGGGGGCGAGCCGGACATTTGCCCAGGGCCGCCAAAATTTGGGGCCGCAAAAAAGTTGTTCTTTCTACATTTCACCAGTTTTTATGAAGAATCTATGTTGACTTGACAGGCGTAACCCGAGTCCGTGATGAATGACCTTTAAATTGAGTTCAAATATGTAGGATTTTATGTCTTATGACACCATTCTATCTAAATTTATATTTTTAAGTGAAAAACTATTGGATTGAAAGTATCTGCTATTTTGCATTTTATTTTCTGCTTAATTTTATTATTAGAGTACTTGCATACCGAAAGTGAGGGAAACCGCGACAAAACACTCAGATTTTTACCAATTTTGTCAAAATATACCATGTTTCATTTTGTAAAAAATACATATCTAACGTTTTATTTTGTTAATCTGCGGACTTTAGTTACTTTTAACGCAGGAAATATCATTTCTGTTAGGCGCGAAGTGACTTGCGTTCATCAGTGTGTTTTAAAAGAATTATCGTAAAATTCATACATTTTACAACTAGTTGCACTATAGATTATAAGATTTCATCCTATATGAAAATATATAAAAAACCTTTAATGCGTTTCAAAACTTTACTTAAACGCATAGTATACTTTTTGGTTTCTTGGAAACTCTAAAACTGCACTATAAAAGGGAGAAACCGCGGCGAAACATTAAATTTTTTACAGACTTCGTCGAAATTTTCACTAATACAATTTTGTAAAGAATATTTATAATGTCAGAAGTTTTCAAAATTTTTGTAGGTGATTAAATCTGGTCTATTGTGATGCTCTAAAAAGACTGTATTAAAGCACGGACGATTAGTTTCTTTTAGTGAAGAAAAGATTTCGTCTCTGTAATCACCGTACATTTGAAAGGGTTAAAATTCTGGCTTTTTAAAACCAATTATATTATCGATTAGAAGAAGGTTTCATCCTTTAAGCACATATTTTTGATTTGTCGGTGCCTCTAAAACTGCATCCTTGTGAGGCATTGCAATAAGAGTAAAAAACGTTTTTCACTCCACCTTTTTATTTTCAGGAGTGCTATAAATTTTCAAGACTGTTGTAGATTTTTTTAATTGATTGCAGCATTTGAGACTTAGGAGTACGGTCTTTCAGAATGTGTCTTGTGTTTTAAAGTTAACTAAACGGTTTGGACAATGTAAGTTAATACATAGTTACAAAATTTCTCAGAAATTTTCTTTTTCTGTTCTTTATTTTCAACAAATGTATAAATGCACCTTTAGATCATGCGCCGCAGCTTTTCATTTCTCGCAACGACCGAGATAAGTTTTAAGTGAAAGTGAGTTTGGTTTTTAATTAACAAATCTAATAATTATAAGTTTTTAAATTCCGAGTTCAAAAATTTCAGTTGTGTCTTGAGACACTTTGGGCTAGATTTACCAAATATTTCATCCTCGTACGTGCCTGTTTCTGCCACCGCACATAGATTGACATACACGCATGTAGACAGAGATTAACTTTGTTTTATTAATATAGACTTATACATAAGTAATAGAGAGAACTAATTACTAAACTAAAGAACTTTGAATTTTGTTACTGAATAGAAATCTTACTTCCTTCACTTGATAAAGAATAGGCCGAATGCATCGTTTTTCCAAATTTAAATGTTTTCGACTCGATACCAGTAAATTTTTTACCAAAAATTTTCAAGATTTTCTGAGTTTAATTGCCAATTTATCTGTGCTAAATTTGCCGACTGAAGCTTGAATGTGGGATGTAAGGGATTCACACCTCTTAGGATTATTGAGAAAAAATAAGATGGAGGCAATGACAACCATTTCTGAAGCAAAAATAAAATTACGTGACATATGGGATTCTTTCTCCAGTCTATGTTCTTTAGCATTTTGGATTAATATGGTCCTCTGTCAGATTATGCTCGCAACTGCCGTCCTGATATTGTAGGCTCTAAGACCACGCTAATTAGCATCATTTTAAAACAAAGGGCCTGACTATCAAAGATTGAATTATATCATCGCGAACCGTAGCGATTTTCTCTAATCCGATTTCCATTCATTCCTTGTTGACTATTTACTGGGAGTTTTTTCAGTTCGAGTAGGATTTTTCTGCCGAAGTCAATGATGTCACAATACCTGGAGACAATTTTCATGATTGATTATGTAAAATCTATCATTCATTTGAAAAGTAGCTTGTTCAAAATGGCTAAATGAAAATTATTGTTGTCTATTGAGCTTTTATAATAACTTATAGAAGAAAAGTTATCTATTAGAAGCCATAAGAAATCATTTTAAACGCAACGTTTTAAATATATTGTTTTTAATATGTCATAATGCTCGAACTTAAACCTGTTTCACACGTAATAATTGATTTGTTTTAATGTTTTTTTCCTATTTTAAAGTGAACTTCTAGATATAATTTTAATTTTAAAAAGGTAGAAAATATTATTTGTTCTTTTTTAAAAACCGGCAACAGTAAATAACAAGTAAGAAAAATCATGCGTTAAGCATAGATTATAAAACACTTTCAAACTCTTCCTGAAATCTTTAACAAAACTTCGTTATTTAAAGAAATAATGTTACTTTCCATAGCCAAATATGTATTCCAATACTTCTGAATAGCCCTGTATTTGATCTGTCGGTAATATATTTATTATATAATGGGAAAATTTAATTTAAAAAGAAAATGCCTAGCAGGTTGAAGTTTCTCTTTCAGCAATTTATACTAATAGATGGAAACAAACTTGAATGCTTTTGTTCAGCCTTATAGTTTACCTAGTACCTTTATTACATGCGAGTATTTAGCTAAAATTTATTTTAAACTAAAACATTCGTAAAATTACTGAAATCACATTCTCAGAAATTATCATTCATAGGCGTCATGTATTCAATTCTTTGCGTGGCCCTGTATATCATTTTATCCATATTCTACAACTATTTTTTAGTAAACTGAATGCAGTTTAGCATAAAAATGCATAACCTATTTAAAAAGCATCTTTAAGTAATTTACGTTCATATTCAGTAACGTTTGCGATCTGCCTCGTGTATCAACTATAGCATTTATACACTATACATAATATGCATAGATCTTGAGAAACTTAAAAGCACATATCATAATAAAAAGCATTTTATCCATCCATCGGCCATCATCAGATACATATACAGGACGTCGGAAAGAATATACTATTTAAAATCTTTTGTGTGTCCCTGTAAATGCTGTGCACTTCGTATTATACATAATTATATCGTATAACATATGTTAAGTCTCAGCGACATACATCAATTTTATATGTATGAAATAATTTAATACAATTAAAATATGTCGCACACAATTTCCCTCTTTACCACTATGTAATGGAATTCTTTTGCGTGGCCTTGTAAATAAATAACAACTTTTTTTTTTTTTTTTTTTTTTTTTTTTTTGTAAGGGAAATTTGATTATTTTGGTAATAATTTTTACGATCTCTTTTTTTTAATTTTTTGTGTTAAAAAGTTCATACTAATTTCACTCTTGTGATACATTTTGTACAGTTTATAATATTTTATATCCGTTTAAAAAATTTCGGAAAAAAGAGCCGCCAAAATATATTTCGTCCAGGGCCGCCAAAGTCCTAAGCACGGCCCTGGGTACAGTTTATAGAAATATTTTCATTTGTGCACATCACGGACCTTTAAATTAATAGAAGTTCACTTTATTTAGATGCAGGAACTAAAGTCAGTGAATATGACATCATCACTGACACAGCTATAACAATGTATATTATATTCATGGAATAAATTTATCTGATTTCTGTATGACAACATTTTCTCCATCGACAAAATTTCACTTTAGATATTATATTTTATTAAAGTTTATCTTCTGTTATTTTACTTACATAATACTTAATAATATTGCTCAGTAAATAATTTGTGTATTGCAGGGAATAACTATAAGCAATCATTTTATTATGATTAAATTTAACGAAAACCTTTATTTATTTTTTTATTTTTTTATTTTTTTTCTTTTTTTGAAATGCGATTATACATTCACCGACGAGATCAAGCTCCTGATTGGTAAAAAATAATGAAACAAAATAAATTTTGAGAAAAGCTTAACCTGTTGCCACTGTTTTGAAGAAATGTCATGAAAAAGCTTTTAAAGTTAAAAATAAAATATAAAATTTGAAATAAATTAAAAATAAGCCAGAATGGGCTCATCTACACATAAACAGCTTTCATTAAAAAAAATAATTATCAAAATTGGACCAGTAGAATAAAGCTCAGGGCTGATGACCAAAAAAACAGCCAGGTCTTTTAAATATATAGATTATAAAAAATATTCAAAATGTACTATATTGTACTAACAGTTTGAAATTAGATTCATTTTACAAATGTAAAAAGAAATCGCCGCAAAGCGCGAAAGTTAAAAAAAAAAACACAGATGTAACGCAATTTTTTAACATTTTGATATATTTTCGTAAGTGCGGCGCTTCTGACGAATATTTGTTTTATTTTAATATATTTTCAGGGATGCGGCGCTTACGATGTGTGCTGCGCATACGCCCGAAAATACGGTACAGTAAAGCAAAGCGGGTATATAGAATGGTCGGCGCTAAATCGCACAACGCTTAGGGATAAACAAACTGAAGCTCCTCCCATACTATGAAGCGAGCGCGATCTATTGGCGAATCCTTTTAAAATACGCCAGGCAGGGGGGGGGGCAGCAAAAAGGAGTTTAAAAATCAATTTAAAAATTGATTTTTAAACTCCTTTTTGCTTCAATGAATTGAAAACATTCTTTACTATACTCTTAAAATAATAATAAAAATGAAAAATATAATATATTTTTTCAGTGTCTACCCATAAAATTTTCATTTTATGGTATGCCATCAAAAACTAGTAAATTTTAAATAATTTTTTTAGTAAAGTTAATAAAAAGAGAGAGAGAGCGAGGGGATATATTTTAATACTAAATATTTAATTTATACGCTTTAACACTGAAATTAGGACTATCCTGCATCAAAATTAGCATGTTTATTTTATTTGGCATTTATTTATTGTTTTACTTAAAATAAATTTATTTCAGATTTACTAGTTTATAATTTCATTTGGCAAAGTAAAAAAATTTACGGCTGATCACAGAAAAATCCATGTTTAATTATTATTATAATTTAGGAATTCAAAGAAGAGCTTTTTTTTATTCATTATTTTTGCATCTCATTAAGAAACAAGAAAAGTTTATCTGAAGAAACCCCTATAATTTTACTTTTCATTCTAATATTTTGAATGTATATTTAATAAAAGAGAAAGGGAAAAATAATAATATCATATAATAAATATAATTATTTTTGAATAATTATAGCTATCAACTATTTTCAAATACTTTTATCCAAATCTAACTTAATTATTTAAATTATTTTTATTAATAAAATAAACAGATTTATACAAAAGTATTTATAAAAGAATTATCTTAACCATCTTTGATAATTTACTAGAGAAAATAAATTATTTTTCATGGAAAAAAAAAGTTGGTGAATTCCATTTTGTGATAGACATGACTGAGAGAACTTTTTTGTTCATCTTTAAGTACTAAATATTAATTGATAATTAAAAAATTGCATGGGGTGATGTAAATATAGGCCTTATGCTATAAAAAACACTAAAATTTTAATTCAAGGAAAATCTTAATTTAATTGAGGGTTAAAACCTGCCGTGACAGACATGACAAAATTTAGACATAGATTTTGACTAGACACATATTATTATCATTTGCTCTTAATTGGCATGCATAACAAGACCAGAATTTTTTAGGAAAGAAAATAAGACTTGAATATGTGAAGCAGAAAGAAAAATATTGAAAAATTTGTAAATAGAAAAATATTATAAAATATTTATCAGCGTGACAGACACGACAAAGTTTTGTGACAGACATGACACGTGTACAATCGCAGCTTCAGCACACTTACATGATGCTCTAGGATTTCTACTTCTAGCTTGAGTAGCATCAAGGAACTGAATCTTAATAGCCTCATCAATACATTCTTTTCCATGTGATGTCACTGAAAAATGCCAGACTGGTGAAAATTTTTTTTTGTGTTATTGAAAATATATTTTTTTGTTCGAAGTGTAGAGATGCTCCATCAGATTAGAATTCAACCTCTTTGACTTTTAACTTTGAATTATTTATCATGATTTTTTCCAATGATCAAATTGGTAAACATTATAACAACATAATTGTCATAATTACCATAATCAGATATCACTATATATGGCTCTGAAGAAACAGTGACTGAGTCACTATAACATTAATATACAATTGTAATATATATATATAGCAGAGGAAATATTCTGCCAATGAGCAGATTTAATCTTGTTCTAGTAAATAATCAAATAGTTTTCACTGAAATGAGTTTGTACCAGTAATTTTCTATTTGGCAGATTTTCTTTTAAAAGTAGAAAACTTTAGATTGTGTACGTTTCACATCAAGAAATACCATAGCCATCAATTCCAAGTTAAATAATAATAACTTTCAAATCACAAGATTAAAGCAAAACTGCTTGAAAAAATAATTGTGACAGATAATACATCTGAAACAAAGAAATTGGTATCAACATAATTATCTGGTAACTATTACATGCATTCTAAATTTAAGCATTTTGTTGAGTTGAGTTGTAAAGAAATATTATTGGCATCAACTATAAGTTTAAAAATTACAAAAATAACTTTCTAGGAAAGAGATTAAAGTAAAGTTGCTTGAAAAACTAATTGTGACCGACATGACAAGCGTGACAGACATGACAAATGTGACAGACATGCCAAAATGTAATGTTTTATATTTCACTCAAATTTTTAATTTATCTTTCAATTTTTTTATGAACTGTTCCTTTTGACATATAAAAAGAGAAATAAAGTGTTAATAACTTTTATCAAATAGATTTTCTTGAAAATAAAAAAATCGACATTTTCTGTGACAGACATGACATAAAAACTAATATACAGTTTGGGGGGGGCAATAGCAAAATAATTAAAATATTTCAGGTGAAAACTTTGATGTTTTTAAACATACTGTTAGTCATTTTTTAAAAAGATATATTTGTTTCAAAAATCTATGTGATATTTAAATGCTTCAAAGGACATTAAACTAGAGATAAAAATAGCAGATTTTTGATTTCAAAGTTAGTCTTGATAATAATTAACTATAAAAATTTATTTTTACAATTATCTTATTATATCGTGTTATTTTCATGAAATTTGACTTATTTTCTATCAATTGGAACAAAAAATACTAATTTAGTTCTAATTTAAAAAATGATGTCCATGTCGCATTTTCATGGAATTCACCAGTTACAAAAATGTATAATTTATTTAGCCTATTTCTGATAAATGCTTTTAAATGCACATTAAATAAAAAAGACAACATACTCTTATATTTGGGCTTGAAAAATAGTAAAAAGGTTTGTTTTTAAATATATTTAATAATTTATATTCTAATTTAGTGTAGCATGAAATTTAAATAAGGCTTAGCTAAAATTATTGGAAACTAAAAATTTTATATTTTTCTCTCCCTCTCTTTTTTATTAAGTATATATTCAAACAAATACTATGAAAAATAAGATCCTAGTGGGTTCTCAAAATTGAACTTTTCTTACTTGTTAATAAGATAAAAAATTGAAAAAAAAAATGAATAAAAGATTTTGTTTGAATTCTTACGTAATAAAAATAATTGAATATTATTTTTCTATTCATACATGATTTCATAAATTAGTAAATCTTAAATAAATTTTCTTTAAAGTAAAATAATAATAATAATCATAATAATAATGATAAAAGAAAGAAAGAACAAATAAATAAATAAAACATGGTAATAGACGTTACTCTTAAATCAAAATTTTTTTTTTTTTTTTTTTTTTTTTTTTTTTTTTTTTTTTTTTAGGGAAGAAACTATTTGTGCATTATATTGCAGTACGTGTACAGAGATATGCTTGAAAATAACTTCAACATAAAGGATATAAATGAAATATTTGGTATTAAAGTATATTCCCCCCCCCCCCTTCTCTCTCTCTTTGTTCACGTTAAAGAGTTTTTAAACAAATTCATTGGCTTATGATGTCATATCATACAACAAAAATTTTTATGGAAAGTCAGAGAAAGAATTATATTATCATCATCATTATTATTTTAAGAATATAATGAAAATGTTTTTAATGAATTACTAATTTAAGAAAAATTTAACATTAATTTGAATATTTTATTTATTTTTATTTGGATATTTATACTTTTAACTATATTTTTAACAAAAACCAAGACCAAACGTAAGAGTAATATATGTATATTTTTACCGTAGCACGCTCTTAAGTAGTGTTTTATAAAAAATAAGTGAAATAAAATATGCATCTTTGTTGTTTGTTAAATTAAAAAATTAATTTACATAATTAAGTAAGATTCAGATAACGGTATTTATAAGTAACTGATAACTAAAATTATTAGAAATTATTTGTTATTATTAGTTTTTTCTCTCCATTTCTCTTTTATTAAATATAAATTCAAAATATTACTGTGAAAAATAAAATTCAAGGGGTTTCTTTTCAAATAAACTTTTCTTGTTTCTTAACAAAGTGCAAAATAATGAATAAAATAAAGTTCTACTTTGAATTCAATTAAATTCAATTCAAATAAATTAATTAAATATGGATTTATCTGTGACTAGCCGTAATTTTTCAATTTACTGCATTTAAATCTGAAATAAATTTCTTTAAAATAAAATAAATTAATGAGAAATAAATTGAACATGCTAATATTAATTGGAGATAGTCTTAAGTCAAGATGCAAACCACAACTTCAATATTTAAGCATATGAATTAAATATTTAGCATTAAAATATATCCCCTTGCCCCTTCCCCCTCTCTTTATTATTATTTTTACTATTATTATTAATTTTACTTCAAAAGAGTTTTATTTTAAATTAGCTTATGATGTCATATCATAAAATAAAAAAAGAATATAGTGAAGAATGTTTTCAATTCATTGAAGCCAAGATAAGTTTAAAATTAATTTAAACAGTCCTGCATGACATATTTTTAAAGGATTCGTCAGTAGAGGTGGGAGGAGCTTCAGTTTGTATATCCCTAAGCGTTATGCGATTTAGCGCTGACCATATAGAATACTATATACACGCTTTGCAGTAAAAATGCCACAATAAAAAACACTTTATTTTAAGTCTCACACCAATAAATGTCAGACGTTTATTTTTTAAAATTTATAAAGATAAACTTTTACTTGTGCTATCGGGTTCCATACTATACATAAATAAAAATCTGCCTCTGCTGAAGCAGATTGAAAATCCATACTAGTGATGGGCGATTTCGATTTTTTAAATCGATTTAATCGATACTACGGCCAACTCGATTTAATCGATACTTTAAAATTTTAAATCGATTTCTCTGAAGGTAACATAATTTTCATATTCTTTCAAAAGTCGAAGATAAAATAGACGGATGTGACAATTCCAAAATTTCAGTGTATTAGTTTCTAAGATAGAAGAATTAAAGAAACCTCAGAACCCCCCCCCCCCCCCCGGTAAAATAGCGTTTTTTGTTGAGTGATGTACACCAAAAATTGATCAGGATAAATTTTTATTAGGTACCAGCTGAATCTGAATTTTGATGAAAATCCATGAAAGCGCGAGACACAGCTATTGCGAAATCATAAAAAATGCAGCATATCAGCGCCACCTGTAGGGCAGTTTACACCAATAACTAAATAACACTAATCTATGTCAGAGATTTACTGAATCTGAATTTTGATGAAAATTCGTTCTTGAGATAGCGCTATTGCGTTAATCATGAATAATGCAGTACAGCAGCACCATCTCTTAAGCGATTTCCACCAAAATGTAATTAGCATTAAATAATATCAAGGACTAATTGAATCTAAATTTTTATGAAAATCCGTGCATTAGTTCTTGAGATAAAGCTAAAATGGAAACAGGGGCGTGCGAAAAGAGAGCTGCGCCCAGTTCAAAGTTCCAATTTAGCCCCCCCCCTATTAACTTTTTCTTGTGATATGCTAGAAGTGATGTTAGAAGTAAAAATTTGGCGCCTGCTAAATTTCCGTGCTCGGAACGACCGCTTCCTTTCGCCCCCCCCCCTTTTTACTTGGCGCTGAGTGGAAATTGTGAAAAAATCAGTATAGCAGCGCCATCTGAGAAGCTATATACATCAAAATGCAAAAAACATCAATTCATGTCAAGGACTAACTGGATCTAAAATGTGATGAAAATCCGTTCATTCGTTATTCAGATATAGCTGTTGCTCAAATCGCAAAAAATGCAGCATAGCAGCGCCACCTGTTAGGCTATATGCACCAAAAATTAATTAGATTCAGTTTATATCAAGGTCAAACTAAATTTAAATTTTGTGGAATTCCGTGCATTTGTTCTTGAGATAGAACGGTCAGAAATTTTTGTCATATACAGACTCACAGAGTGACAGACACACACACACAGATATTTCTTAAAAACCATGAAATCCTGTTAAAGACCTTCTAAAATACATAAATCCATCAAAAACGGGAAGTCAAAATTTTTCACGAATCTAATACTCTCTTCTTGTAAAGTTACAAAAGAAAGTAAAAATGCAAAATCGATTCTGCCCGTAGCATCGGTCTTTAGATTCGATGTCGATCTTTAGATTCGATTTCGATCTTTAGATTCGATGTCGATCTTTAGATTCGATTTCGATCTTTAGATTCGATGTCGATCTTTAGATTCGATTTCGATCTTTAGATTCGATGTCGATCTTTAGATTCGATTTCGATTTTTTTTTTAATTTTTTTTTTAGGCTAAATGAGTGTTGAATGCAGGTATTTTTCTGCGACTCCAGGTATTTTTCTGCGAGGAATGCATCATGTTTTACAGCTCTGTAAGAGAGGGGAAATCGCAATTTGTGCATTAAAAAGCATAAAATCTCATAACTTCTGGGGGGGGGGGGTTAATCGCCTGCCGGCTACCCCATTAATTCGACACTAGTTTAAATCGTTATATTTTTGTTTAGAAGTCCAGTTATTTGAAGTATTAGTTTATTATGTTTTACTTTTCACGCTCGTCTCTTCTAATCACCCCCTTCCGCGTCAGTTTTAACAATGGGGCTAAGAAGGTATATGGAGGAGACATATGTGACGTCACTTGAAGTTTTTCTTACCCCCCCCCCTCCGTTACAACGCCGCGGCTGCCATATTTGACCTGGGTAAGCTGCCTTTTTCCGTCTGCTACCGATCGTCGTATTGAGGAAGCTCCTCGCGGCGCAAGTCAACTACGGTAAAAGTCAAACATGGCAGATATGAAAGAGGGGGGAAAGAACTGATTTTTCGGCGTCAGGGCTCATCATGATGCTAGATTGATGTGTCTTCTCTATATACCTTCTTAGCTCCATGATTTTAACTTACAGGGCCGTTCGAAATATGCATACAGTTTTAAAAATGCCCAATTCTCGGTCTATTTTATTTTAGTTCCACATTTTAAATCCTTAACAAAAGATAAATAAAGGATCGCCCTTCCGCCCGTTTGGAGTTTATCTGCGCCCGGCCGGATGCATATTTTTTTGTTTCTTCAAAAGAAACAAAAAAAAGTGAGGGGGGGGGCTTGCACCCTTCCCCAATATACACCTTAAAATTTCGCTCATTTAATTTTCTACCATTTTTAACTTAAAAGTTTAAGCTACATGGCACCCCCAGAGCTGTGGACCCCTCCCCCCCTGTCGATCACTCACCTAATTTTGCTTATTTCTTCACTCCATTTCAATCTTTAAAAGGCTATAACTTTGCTTCTATAGGAGTTACAGTGATGAGAAAAATTCTAGTATAGCTAACCATTTCTCGCCGTTCTTTTTGCTATTCCAGTTTCCCGGTTTTCCCTATAGGACCTTTTTTTTGGGGAGGGGGGGGGCAGAGGGTTTTTTTCTCATTTCTTGATACAATATGTCTATTGAATGCTTATGCTTCATACATTACAAATCTAGCATAAGAAATTTTCTCCCATCATTTCAGGTCACGTTACGGACCCATAATGTGTTAAAATTTTAATTTTTCAAACTTCTTCAAAAAAACAAAAAAAAAAACATTGATACATATTAGCGAAACTGGGGTTCGAACCCGCAATCGTTTGATTGCACACGTAATCCCTAAGCTTATTGGCCACCGAGTACTCAGCAGCGCTATCATTTCTTTAGATTGTCATCTTTAAATTCGTAATATCTTTTGAATAGAATGTCCGATTTTAATAATTCAAAAAGTAATCTACAGATATTGTAACAGGCATTAATACAAAATGATTTATTTGGATAAGGATTAAGGTATCGATAGTATCGTCTAATTTTGGTTGATGTATTTATCGCGTTTTAAAATGTAAGAAAGTAGTTATAGTGAGTTAACTACAATAGTTGGATATATGGTATCGCGCGGTTTTTTTTATAGATATTAATATATTCTTTAATATTATAGAACCTTTTTTTATTCATTTAAAAGTATTTCCTGGCGATTCAAAATTATATATCCTAACGATTCAAAAAATACACACGTAATTGTTCAAGGTTTCACTTCTATCGGCACTCTCAGAGTGCCACTATTTTTTTTTTCATGGTCGCCCATCCTACCGCCCTCCCCCTTCCTCACCAATCTTAACTTACAGGTTCGTTCAAATTATGACTGCGATTTCAAAAAAGTCTAATCCTCGTTCCATTTTGTTATAAATCCATATTTTGGAACCTCAACAAAAGATACATTTGAGTCGGGGTCGCCCTTCTGTCCGTTTGGGATTTACCTTTCCCCCCTGGGTGGGGGGCATATTTTTTGTTTCTTCCACAACATCTCATGTAATATATCGTTATAAAGCTTTTATCTCCTCTTTTTTCTGTTACTACCCCTCTCTCCCCCTAGTTACATGCTCTTGGCACTTTTTATAGTTTCAAAGAGTGCATGTTCCCCGCGGGCCACCCCATGAATTCAACACTAAGTTAAACACTATATTTCTATTTAGAAGCTCAGTTATTTGGGTTATTAGTTAATTATGTTTTTTTTTTCAAGTTCGTCCGTTCTAATCCCTCGCCCTCCCCCCCCCCTTCCTCGCCAATCTTAACTAAATGGGCCGTTCAAAGTATGCATGCAATTTTTAAAATGTCCAATTCTCGTTCTATTTTATTGTAAATCCTCATTTTGAAACTTCGACAAAAGATACATTTGGGCTATGGTCGCCTTTCTGTCAAGAGGGGGGTTTACCTGCCCCCTTGGGAATAGGGCATATTTTTTGTTCTTCCAAACTATCTCGTGTAACATTTGGTTGGCATTAGAAAAAAAATTGTCTATAGTCCTTGTTCCCTATCCTAGTTACACGCTCTTGGCACTCTTTATACTCGGTTTAATGCCAAGTTACTCAGAGTTGTTATTAGTTGAGTTATGTCTCTCAAATTTGTCAAAGTTTTTGTGTAAGTGACAACCATAAGTGACAATCATTTTAAAATTTAAAATTCTTATTATTCCAATAGCCTGGCATTCTATGCCTCCCTAAATGGGGATTGGGGGGGGGGGGAGGCGGTAATTACGGTCCTGCTGATTGTCTAAGTTTTGGAATTAGTAATTTGGATCTTCTCTGTGTGAACCAGAATATCGAAATATCGATTCTAGTATCGATTCTAGAACTGATAAATCGATTCTTATTATGATCGATGTTGTTTCATACGATATCAATTTTAATCGATTCTCAAAATTTCCAGAATCGCCCATCACTAATCCATACAGATTCAAACATAGTGTAGGACAGGCTTGTCCAGCCTTTCAGTAGGCAGCGGCGCACCTCAGCTCTTGACACTCAATGAAGGGCGCCATTACTCACACGATTTGAAACATGCGCCAATATTACCGTATAACAATATACAGACACGTTTAAACATAATGCAAATAAATTTTATAGCGGTAGGCAAAAGGTGTCTACGGTTGTGGAGTTGCATGTATAATTTCAAATTATACATTTTTCTATGAGAGGTCTATCAGAAAATTTTTTGTAGAATAACATACAAGAAACTTTAATCGTACTTATGATAACAAAAAAACATTAAAATCAGAGATATTGCTAGGATTTTAAAATGTAAAAATACGCCTCGATATTTTCTGTAGAAGTGAATTTAGTTTTATAAAAAGAACGAAAACAAAGACAGGCATGATAGAGGCCAATCTATATGGGGCTGTTCCACATAGATAGTCTGGAAATGCTTTCATAGATGAAAATTATTCTGTACCGTTTTATTAATTTTTCTACGCATTTTTTTTTTCTTTTACTTTTTAAAAAATAAAAATTAAAGCCCTTTATCATTCGTATAAAACAGCCAATGGGGCAGTGTGGCAACAGCAAGAAAAAAAAGCTGAATTTTAATGCACATGTGTCTTCAAAGAGACGGGAAAAAAGGTGAAAAACGTTTAATTTTCTGTTGCTTCTTAAGTTTTAAAAAAGAGCTATTTCCAGTTATTACCAAATTTAACCATTGTAACTGCATCGTAATCGCACTTTTTTTTTTTTTTTTTTTTTTTTTGCATGAGACTGAAATTAAGCACTTATCCTCGAAGTCAACAAGAAAGAAAAATCATTTAATGTGCTTTCTGGATCCTTTTTTTCTTCTTTGAATAAGAAAATTTTTAAAAATGTATGTGTAAGGCTGGAACAGTAATCGAGGTTACTGATATTCAATAGACTTCTATCCATTATTATATATTAAGTACACACCAAATTTCAAGTCTTTATCTCAATTTTTTCGGAAGATAGAACATTTACAATCAGACTGACGGTATTTTTTTTTCTTTCTAAAAATATGTTTTTTGGAATCTTGTATGTCTGAAATGTGAAAAACAATACCTTTTTTTTTCTTCTTCTTTAGATGTTGAAAATGATTGCAGGAATTACCTTATACTTCGCATCATGGATAAATAAAAATGAATACAATATGTGATTAAAGATGGTTTTTTCAGTTCTTCCACGCCAAATCTATTTTGCTGGTTTTTATTTTCAAATTTGGCTCCAAATTGCTAATGTGGATCAGAACTCAGGAAGAACTCTGGGTAGTTAAGTATATAGATAAGATAAAGTTGTTAACAGGAGGTGGTTTTGGGTTCTAGTAGTCACAATTATCGTGACATGCAAATTTTTACAGAAATTCCAGCATGAGGGAGAATGCAGTAGGTAGTATATCTTACGAAATCGTTTTAAAAGCTAAATATTGATTATAATCAAAACATGATCAAAAACTGATTTAAAAAAAATCCTTACGGAGATCTAAAGATCGAATATGAAGCTAAATGATGATAGTAAATTTGGCAAGCAATCTGAACGAGGCAGTTACGACAGTTAAAAAGAAAGTTAACTGAAATAAAATACAGTCGGGTCTCTATATAACGAAATCCATCGTTCCAATAAAAAATTCGTTATATACAGAAATTCGATGTATAGAGAATGATGTTAAAAATCGTATTTAATGTGTGAAATTTGAACAAATATTATTTTTGATCTTTTGAATTAAGAATTTGAAATGTTTAAAAGAAAATATTAACCTAACATTTTATTTCTTAATTATTTAACCCGTTTCAAAAAAGAGAACAGACATTTATTGGAAGGCTTAATGAAAATCAAATAAGGAAGACTTTCATTAATTTCGGGCGAAGAAATATGTAATTTTTTGTTGTTTTGATTTTAAAGTTGTTACGCTCTCGGAAAAAAAAGCTCAAATTTTATCAAGGAATGAAAAATTGTAGTTAAGATTTCCCTCCATTTGAATGCATCTCTCATGTGCCTCTCATTGATTCCTCTCTTACATGCGTTTCAATCCAATTGATACTGTTTTGAGAAGGATACGGAAAGGTGTATGGGAGGTAGGATGAATTCTTTGGATTTAAAGAACAAGGACAAAAGTAATATTAAAAAAAACTCAGCACTGACGATAAATCAAAAATAAGTGATGGAAAATTGATTCCATATGATTTCGAAGCTTTTTAAAACTGAATAAATTAAGTGCAATTTATGAAAAAATTCGTTATATGGAGATAGATATTTCGCTATATAGAGACTTTTTAATGTAATCTTGCGAAAAGGGGACCGTTCCTACTAAAAATTCGTTATATAGAGAAATTCGATGTATGGAGTTTCGTTATAGAGAGACTCGACAGTAATTTCAAAATAAGTATATATCTATATTATAAAGGCCAAACGTATCTGTGCGTAACGCATACGTCATTTTGCGCATGGTAACACTTTCAAATTTTAAATGAAATTCCGTTATTGCAATTTTTGCAACATTTTTAAACTTCTAAATATTTTCAATTTTTACACCATCGTGTAGGAGGAAAATGTACTTTTAAATGGAATTTGTTCGAAAGCTGTATCTTAATTTGGTTTTGAAATATTAATTTTTTTGTAGCTTTTAATGCCACTTTTCTAATCGTGGCAACAAGAGTACTCCATTTCCATTAAAAGCAAAAGAAAAAAGGGGAAAAATTGATTGCTGTATCTTTATGTAGCCACTTTCTCATTAAAAGGGGAAATATTGAAATTTAAATAGTTTCTGTTATAAAACCCGGTGAATTTTGATCTACACATAAAAGAATATCAACAGTTTAATATCTGTTTCAGCTAATAACATTGAGACTTAAAGTTTTGAATCTAAATGATCAAATTAAAATGCCAATTTTTATGAAAAGGTGGATACAGATGTGAAATGTGCATTTGTAAATTTGATATGGTGAAAATGATGCCGGGTGTAAATTTCATGGGAAAAAAAATTTATGATTGAGTCAAAGTCGAATAAATTTTGCTTTTTTTCATTATGGATTATTAGCATAAAAATCTTAATTGATAACTTTATCACAATAGCATATCTTTGTTATTTTTTACTGCTTACATGAACGATTAAAGTTTAATTTTAACAATTTCTAGAACTGCGTTTTATAAAAATCGTATTTTGTTAATTTGACAATAAATATCGTTTGTTTAAGAGTTAGTCTTAACAATATAAATTGCATTACTATAACTAATTTTGTAGGTTTATTATAAGTCAATAAAACAGTTCCTTTTTAAACATTTTCTTTCGTTAAAATTTGACGGGTTCTGCCTTGTTATTATAAATAAACAAGGAACCTTCAAGTATTTTTAAGTAGATTTCTTAAAAAAAAAAAAAAAAAAAAAAAAAAAAAAAAAAAATTTTGTTATATTTTTCCCCATGTTGTAATTTCTGAAACATTTTTGCAGATCGACGCCGATCATGACTCCTAGAACACAAAACCCCCTCCAGTTCAAACCTCTGTCTTATTATCTATCTATTTATATAACTCATTTAGAGACGCGTTAACTACCATAATTTTACTCAAAATATTTTTCTGTCACATACATAAAATTTAGAGTTTTGTTATTCACAAGGAAGATCTCCATACGGGCAGACTCAGAAAATTCTAAAAAAATTACAGAGTATTCTTCTCGTGTAGTTATAAAAAAATTGCGGCGGAATCTTTTTAAAACGTTCGTAAAAAAATAATGAACATTTAGTTTATTTGGCGGTTTATCTCCGGTTGGCAACGAAATAAAATGTCAAAAAATACTTTTTTTATTCAAATACTTTTTAAGGTAAAAATGTTTCATGTTGAACTTGTAATAAAAAAAAATATATATATTAAAATAACTTTATTTTTGTCAGTTTTCGTTTGTTTTATCAGTAGTTTTATCATATATATACTGAAAGTTAACTATGAAATGTTACGAATAAAAAAAAAAAAAAAAAAAAAAAAAAAAAATTGTTCCAATTACAAAATGAAGTTCATATGACCACTGTCGATTCAACTTTGTTGCTATAGAAACGAAAACCTTTCCGATATTGGAATGTATTACTGCAGGATTCTTCATCTTTATTTTAGAATAAACTTAAATATATGAAAACATTTTTTATATATGAAATTATTTTTACTGTGATAAAATTAAATAACAGCAGCAACAAGCAGCATAAATGTGTGCTACAAAAAGAAAATATATGTATTAAACTCTTTAATTTTTGAATTTAAATTCATAACAACCATTTACACGCATTTTAAAATGCACTGATTCGAATTTTCAGTTACATTAAAATCGTTTGTTTTTGGCGAGGAAATGTGCTGCTTGCCAAATGACGTTTTCTTCTTTTCACACCAAATATTCAAAAGTTTTTTTTTTTTTTTTTTTTTTTTTTTTTTTTACAGTTTCTACTCTAATTCCGCCGCTAAATTTGACTGATCCTTTATTACACACATAAGTAGCTTAATTAGCGCTTTTTTTTTCAAAAATTTCTGAGTATGGAGATCTTTCTTGCCAGTCAGTTTCGTTAATGGACTAAATCGAACCGAGAAGGTCGAAATGGGGTAAAAGTTCGTGAAAACAGAAAAAAACCCCTCATAACTTCTTAATTATGATACATATCAAACGAGTTTAAATTTATTTCTTGTAGTGAAAGGGCCAAAAATTTATGTATAATGAAATAACTTTTGATATAATTAAAAATAGGTTCAAGTAATGCAAAAATGTGGTTTTAAGCAGAAAAAAAATCATAACTTCGTCAATCCACAAGATATCAAATTCAATTAAATTTGTTGAAAATTTTCTTAATCTCAACTGAAATTTTTATACTGAGAAATTTTTGATAGGACTGACTCTTACAGCAAAAGAAAAAAAAAAGGATGTTTGTTGAAAAAAAAATTCTTAGTCCATTTACAAAGTATCAAATTCACTTAAATTTATTATAAAATTAACGTTATCTTTATTATTATTATCTTTAATATTGTCTTAATACTATCTCATTATCTACAACTTTTGTATTGACAATGTTTTGATATGTCTCAGCAAACTATAAATTGAAAATAAATGAGGGAGGAGGGGTGTAGGAGAATAAAAAAAAAAATCACATCTCCACAAATCCACCCCTATTGTGATAAAAAAGTATCATTAGCGTATTGAAAGCTATTGGCAACCCTTAGATATATCATGAATGAAGTTGCAATATTAAACTTCCGTGTGTCAAAATAAAAAATTTCTCAAAATAAAAATATAATGTGTGGTTCATTTAACGACACAAACTCCACACGGTTTAAATTTTTGATATGAACCTTTTTAATATTATCAATAACTCTTAAAATCATTTTGATAAAAGCAATTCTTTTTGAAAAATGAAATTAAAATCCCATCAAAAGCAGCCAGTTAAAAATCTTAAACTGGGTTTATTCCTCACCTTAATTTAGTTTTTTTTTCTTTCTTTTTTTATGAGTGCTATTTAACTTCAAAATCTATTTTGAATGCAGTCAGAATGTCCGGTAATAGATAAATAATAAAAATAATAAAATAAACTTCT
This sequence comes from Maratus speculifer, assembly GCA_964019185.1. Lineage (NCBI taxonomy): Eukaryota > Metazoa > Arthropoda > Arachnida > Araneae > Salticidae > Maratus > Maratus speculifer. The sequence goes on along the minus strand of OZ025301.1, from coordinate 148,398,672 downwards.
TTGTAATTAAGTTTTTTTTCTTTAGTTATCAATCAAAATTTGAAAACAAAAAAAATTGGAATGAGGTATTTATTATTATATTACAATACTTATATACTTAATACTATATACTTAATATATATACTTAATAATATATACTTAATAATATTGCTCAGTAAATAATCTGTGTATTGCAGGGAATAACTGTAAGCAATCATTTTATTATGATTAAATTTAACGAAAACCTTTATTATTGTTATTTTTTATTTTATTTTATTTTATTTTATTTTATTGAAATGCGATTATACATTCACCGACGAGATCAAGCTCCTGATTGGTGAAAAATAATGAAACGAAAAAAAAAAATTCAGAAAAGTTTAACCTGTAGCCATTGTTTTGAAGAAATGTCATGAAAAAGCTTTTAAAGTTAAAAATAAAAAATAAAATTTGAAATAAATTAAAAATTAGCCAGAATGGGCTCATCTACACATAAACAGCTTTCAGTTAAAAAAATAATTATCAAAATCGGGCCAGTAGAAAGCTCAGGGCTGATGACCAAAAAAACAGCCAGGTCTTTTAAATATATAGATTATAAAAAATATACAAAATGTACTATATTGTATAACAGTTTAAAATTGGATTCATTTTACAAATGTAAAAAGAAATCGCCGCAAAGCGCGAAAAAAAAAAAAAAAAAAAAAAAAAAAAAAACCACAGATGTAACGCAATTTTTAACATTTTGATATATTTTGGTAAGTGCGGCGCTTCTGACGAACATTTGTTTTATTTTAATAAATTTTCAGGGGTGCGGCGCTTACGATGTTTGCTGCGCATACGCCCGAAAATACGGTACAGTAAAGCAAAGCGGGTATATAAAATACCATATACACTAGGGTGGACCTTAAATGCCATGATTTTTTTAAATTATTATTTTTACAAGTCTCACCCCCCTATTTTGTTCCTTTTGATACAAAAACATTATGTAAAAAGTTTGAGCAATAAATTCAACTATTTAGAGGTAGCTCAATGGATCTGAAATTTATAAAATTAGGAAAAAATTCAGAATATTAGCTACACAAAAAAGTAAGTACTTTAAATGTTTTAATGATTTAATTGTGACAATTTATTTAATTTACAGCAAGATTATTAGGTTTTCATGTTACATTAAAATTTTATTGCATTTGTGCAGGTTGAGAGAGACACATTTTTTTGTTATCTGAGTATATTTTACGATGTTCTTCGACAACTTGTAGTAAAAATTCTAGTTTCATTTCATCATGAGTTATCAATCCATTGTATTCTTGAATAAGTGCAACTGCACGTTCGGCATGGTCATTTACTACTTGAAGAGATTTTTTTTTACCTCTTTTGCCTGTTTATAGTCTTCTTTTATATTCCCTTATTCCCATAATTCGGGATCTACTGCGAGAAATCTATCCGGAAGTTCCAACAATTGAAACAACATCATTGACTTAGCTGTGACAAAATCTTCCAATCTTTTATTCTTAAATGAATGTAGAGCAACGCTGACTTGTTTGGAATAAATTTAAGCTTGTTTTTTAGAATTAGCTTCATTCTGTAATGCAATAACCATGCGTCTTTTAGTTAATGAACTTACACGGCTATCAAATAAAGCTAAAGTCCTTCTGACAAATACCACAAGTGATTAGCAAATTTACGTGATGATGACTTGGAAACAGTGGAATGTATTGATGAGTAGTCAAGTGGTGATTTGAGCAACAACAGGTCATTATATTGGGCACATGAAGCTTTAGGTGCAGTGATCCAAGCTTTCAAGTATACACGGACTGTAAAAACACAAATATCACGTATACCGTCTTCCTCTTTTACAGTAATTTTAACTGAGCCTTGAACATCCAGATCTTGAGACAATATATTACTTTGGACATCCAACGGGCATGGTGCATTGCATCTGGTGACATAAATCTAATTCCCCTTTCTGGAACAGCACCTAGAAATATAATTACAAGTTCTGAAAATTCCTTATAATCACCTTTTAGCTTTGTTTCTCTTTGCTCTTCTAGGTACTTTTTTGCATAGTTGATAGTCTGTTGCTTAATATCTTCGATTAGATTTGCAACATCATCAAATGAAATTCCCGTTTCGTACTTGTCTTTATCAATTAAGCTCCAATATTCCTGAAAGCTTTTAAATAATGCAACTTCAGGTGAAGATTTGACTCCCATGCATACTTCAAATAGAGTACTAATTATCAGCTCCATAATGTGATGTCTTCAAGCAAATGATAAGAACTCTTTTTCCAATTTATGTTCTAAAAGAACATATGCACCAGAATTATAACCAGTGTTTGAGTGGTAGTGTCAAAGCACATTGCACGTACATTTTCTGCTATTCCCCAGTCTTCAATGGCTTCAAAGACTGTTGTCGCCTGAGCTTCTCCCGTTGCAGATGAAATCTTAGCAACAGTCAGTAGTTGAGAAACTCCTTTCCCAGAAACTAATATTGGCAATCGATCCACTTTTTCTTTTCCAGTTAAATCATGCATTAGTTTTCCATCCCAATGAATGACAAAAACAGTGTTGCTTTGGATCTTGCTTTTTATTTTCTCATATTTATTAGTTCTCTCAAAGATTCTTTGTCGGCGAATCGAATTTCTGTTTATTGCATATTCATTAATGCTTAGCCCTAAACGTTTGGTAGTTTCTGATAACATAAATACAGCATTTCGGTCTGACACCTTAGTGCGATCTAGTGCTGCTGCAAGATCTGGAGTAACTATAGTTTTACGACCTCATTTTCTTTTTCGTAATTCTTCGACATGGACTGCATTGTTTTCAGTCTTTTCCAACTTTTCAAAATCTCTTTCTGTCAAGTTGTTTTCAAACTCGTCATCTGTAGATGAAATTAGTTCAACGGAATCATCTAATAGTCTTTTGCTTTTCATTCGTTGTTGTCTTGCAAGAAATATTTTGTTTCTTTCATATTTTCTTTTTTCTTTAAGAGTGAGTGTTTTATCTATTCCAACCATTGATCCGCATCTTCCCTTTTTTCTCTGAGCTATCGAAAATTCCTTATCTTCTGGTAATACTGATGTCATTGTCAGTACATCGGCATGTGCTATGTCAAAAAGATCTTCAAGCTTGGAAACAAAAGCTGATTCCTTAGTCTGTTGAGTGAGAGAAACTCGTGCTTTCTTTTTATTAAGAAGTCGCCACTCTTCAAGTAACTGTTCAAGTTTGTTTTGGAAATGTTGATGTTCTCTCATGGGAATTCGAGCTCTATTCCAAAATTTTATTTCCTTAATAGTAATAGATGATGCTTCTCTTATAGTCTACTTCATTTTAAAATGGCGATGTAAAAAAAAAAATCCAAGAGCCATTCGTAAAGATGGCAACTTGCTGCCATTTAATTCAGACATTGAATTTCCAACAATATATAATTGAGTTCTAGATCTTGTTGCTTCAGCCATTTTAATCAGCAATAAATTAAAAAAAAAATACCACATTTAAAATCATGAATTTTAATACATGATTTTAAAAATGTATGTTTATTTTCTATTTACCTGTGGTCATATTTTCAAATTAAATTCAGTATTTAATAATACTACAATTTATTAACTTTTGTTTTTTGAATATATAACATTCTTACCTGAAGAATTATATCCAAGATCATTTTTTAACCTGTGTGTCAATGAATTCTTAATTCGAAACTAATCAAAACAGAACGCTTTTGAAATATTTATCAAAATAAATCACTTGTTTAAATTTATTCAACACTAATGGAATATTTGATTTTTGCTATTTGCTAAATGCAGTTTGTTTTAAATATTATTGTGCATAGTACTGCTATCTATGAATAAAAATGTAAAGCTAAATGCATTTTAAAATATTTTAGAAGATAGAATTTATTTTCTATGACATAGCATGCGAGTACGCATATGTTTATCATTGCTCATACATTGGAAAATTCTACATCATTCAGCTACCTCTAAATATTGTTCAATTGAGCTAATGTTTTACCAGAATTATTTTTTCATAAAAAGGAACAAATTTAGAGGGTGAGAAGATTATATTTTGAAACTTGAAAAATAAGGTCCACCCTAATATACACGCTTTGCAGTAAAGATGCCACAATAAAAAACACTTTATTTTAAGTCTCACACCAATACATGTTAGATATTTACTTTTTAAAATTTATAAAGTTAAATATTTACATGTGAAGTCGGTTTCCATACTATACATAAATAAAAATCTGCTTCTGCCGGAGCAGATTGAAAATCCAAGCAGGTTCAACCAACCTTTCAGTAGGCCTAGGCAGCTGCGCACCTCAGCTCTTGGTACTCAATGAAGGGCGCCATAACTCACACGATTTGAAACATGCGCCAATATTACCGCATAGCAATATACAGACACGTTTAAACATAATGCAAATAAATTTTATAGCGGTAGGCAAAAGGTGTCTACGGTTGTGGAGTTGCATGCATAATTTCAAATTATACATTTTTCTATGAGAGGTCTATCAGAATTTTTTTTGTAGAATAACCTACAAGAAACTTTAATCGTACTTATGATAACAAAAAAACATTAAAATCAGCGATATTGCAAGGATTTTTAAAATGTAAAAATACGCCTCGATTTATTTTGAAGAAGTGAATTTAGTTTTATAAAAAGAACGAAAATAAAGACAGGCATGATAGTGGCCAATCCATATGGGGCTGTTCCACAGAGATAGTCTGGAAATGCTTTCATAGATGAAAATTATTCTGTACCGTTTTATTAATTTTTCTACGCAATTTTTTTTTAACTTTTTAAAAATTAAGTAATAAAATTTAAGGCCCTTTATCTTTCGTATAAAACAGCCAATGGGGCAATGTGGCAACAGCAAGGAAAAAAAAAAGCTGAATTTTAATGCACATGTGTCTTCAAAGAGACGGGAAGGAAGGTGAAAAACGTTTAATTTTCTGTTGCTTCTTAAGTTTTAAAAGAGAGCTATTTCCAGTTATTACCAAATTTAACCATTGTAACTGCATCGTAATCGCACAATTTTTTTTTTTTTTTTTTTTTTTTTTTTTTTTTTTTTTTTCATGAGAGAGACCGAAATTAAACACTTATTATCCTCGAAGTCAACAAAAAATCATTTAATGTGCTTTCTGGATTCTTTTTTTTTCTTTTTTGAAAAAGAAAAATTTTAAAAATGTATGTGTAAGGCTGGAACAGTAATTGAGGTTACTGTTATTCAATAGACTTCTACCCATTATTACATATTAAGTACACACCAAATTTCAAGACTTTATCTCAATTTTTTCGGAAGATAGAGCATTTACAATCAGACTGACGGTATCTATATTTTTTTTTTCTAAAAATATTTTTTTGGGGGGGAATCTTCTATGTCTGAAATGTGAAAAACAATACATTTTTTTCTTTAGATGTTGAAAACGATTGCAGAAATTACGTTATACTAGGTATCATGGATAAATAAAAATGAATACAATATGGGATTAAAGATTTTTTTTTTTTTTTTTTTTTTTTTTTTTTCAGTTCTTTCACGCCAAATCCATTTTGCTGGTTTTTATTTTTAAATTTGGCTATTGGTTTTTTTTTTTTTTTTTTAATCTCATTCACCAAATAACTAATGGGGATCAGAACTCAGGGAGAACTCTGGGCAGTTAAGTATATAGATAAGATAAAGTTGTGAACAGGAGGTGGTTTTGGGTTCTAGTAGTCACAATTAGCGTGATATGCAAATTTTTACAGAAATTCTAACATGAGGGAGAATGCAATAGGTAGTATATCTTATGAAATCTTTTTAAAAGCTAAATATTGATTATAATCAAAACATGATTAAAAACTGATTTAAAAAAATTCCTTACAGAGATCTAAAGATCGAATATGAAGCTAAATGAGGATAGTAAATTTGGCAATCTGAACGAGGCAGTTACAACAGTTAAAAAGAAAGTTAACTGAAGTAAAATATTTCAAAATAAGTATCTATCTATATATATACAGGGTGATTCTAATTTTTTTTTTTTACAATAAAAGGGCGGGTGATAGTACACATCAAGACAAAGAATATTAAATAGGAGACCAAGGGTCCCAAACGTTTTCCAAAGGAGATAGCCGCCATTAACGTTTAGGGACCAAAATTTCAAATAAACATAAAAAACGGAAAAATCGGTCGATAGATTTGCGGTTTTCACTAAAATTATTCTTTATCTCGGCATTTTCTTGAAATTAAATTATAAAGATAAATTTTAAAAAATGCCGATAGAGGGCGCTTTAGACTTTGGAGTAACGAACAACTATTTTTTGCCGGTATTTTTTGCATCTCATTAAATGTTTTCGTAAGCTGAGACTCAAACTTAAATTTTGAGCTCAAAATCTGAAAGTGGGAGTGATTAAGTACCACAAACTGAACTGTGTTTAGAGGGCTCAAATTTCAAATGATTATAAAAAACGGAAAAATTGGTTCATTCATTTCCTGTTTTCACTAAAACTATTCTTTATGTCGGTATTTTCTTAAAAATAAATTATAAAGATAATTTTCAAAAATGCCGATAGAGGGCGCTTTAGATTTTGGAGTAACGAACAACTATTTTTTGTCGTTATTTTTTGCATCTTATTAAATTCTTTCGTAAGCTTAGACTTAAACTTAAATTTTGAGCTTAAAATCTGAATAGTTGGGAGTGGTTAAGTAGACAAACTGAACTGGGTTCAGAGGGTTCAAATTTTGAATGATTATAAAAAACGGAAAAATTGGTCGATTCGTTTGCGGTTTTCGCTAAAACTAATTTTTAAATGAGCATTTTCTTGAAAATAAATTTTAAAGATTAATTTCACAAAATGCCGATAGAGGGCGCCTTAGACTTTGGAGTAGCGTACAACTATTTTTAACTGTTATTTCTTTAATCTCATTAAATGCTTTCAAATGCATAAACTTAAATTTTAGGCTCAAATTCTGAATCGTTGGGAGTGTTTAAGTAGCGAAAAATTGAATTGGGTTCGAGGAAGGGGGAGTGCTAAAATTCTACTCTTGAAGACACTTCAATTTGCGCTACTTAACTACTCCTAATTATTTAGATTTTGAGCTCAAAATTTAAGTTTAAATCTAAGATTCCGAAAACATTTAATAAGATTTTGCAAGCATTTAATTAGAACAAAAAATAATGGTTAAAATTAATTGTTGGTTACTCTGAAGTTTAAGGCTCCCTGTAATGGAGTTTTTTGAAATTTATCTTTAAAATTTATTTTCAAGAAGCTACTGACTTAAAGAATAGTTTTATTTTAAACCGCAAACGAATCGATAAATTTTTCAAAAATTCTATAATTATTTTAAATTTGAACCCCCCCCCCCCCCTTAAACACAGTTCAGTTTGTGCTACTTAACTACTCCCTACTATTCAGATTATGAGCTCAAAATTTAAGTTTAAGTCTAAGCTTCCGAAAACATTTATGAGACGCAAAAAATAACGGCAAAAAATAGTTGTTCGTTACTCCAAAGTCTAAAGCGCCCTCTATCGACATTTTTTTAAATTTATCTTTATAATTTATTTTTAAGAAAATACCGACATAAAGAATAGTTTTAGTGAAAACCGCAAATCAATGAACCAATTTTTCTGTTTTTTTTATAATCATTTGAAATTTGAACCCTCTGAACGCTGTTGAGTTTGTGCTACTTAACCACTCCCACTTTCAGATTTTGAGCTCAAAATTTAAGTTTGAGTCTAAGCTTACGAAAACATTTAATGAGATGCAAAAAATACCAGCAAAAAATAGTTGTTCGTTACTCCATAGTCTAAAGCGCCCTCTATCGGCATTTTTTTAAATTTATCTTTATAATTTAATTTCAAGAAAATGCCGAGATAAAGAATAATTTTAGTGAAAACCGCAAATCAATTGACCGATTTCTCCGTTTTTTATGTTTATTTGAAATTTTGGTCCCTAAACTTTAATGGCGGCTATCTCCTTTGGAAAACGTTTGGGACCCTTGGTCTCCTATTTAATATTGTTCGTCTTGATGTGTACGATCACTCCTCTTTTATGGTACAAAAAATTTGGAATCACCCTGTATATATATTATAAAGGCCAAACGTATCTGTGCGTAATGCATACGTCATTTTGCGCATGGCAACACTTTCAAATTTTAAATGAAATTCCGTTATTTCAATTTTTGCTACATTTTTAAACTTCTAAATATTTTCAATTTTTACACCATCGTGTAGGGGAAAAAATGTACTTTTAAATGAAATTTGTTTGAAAGCTGTATCTTAATTTGTTTTCGAAATATTAATTTTTTTGTAGCTTTTAATACCACTTTTCTAATTGTGGCAACAAGAGTACTCCATTTCCATTAAAAGCAAAGGAAAAAAGGGGAAAAAATGATTGCCGTATCTTTATGTTGCCATTTTCTCATTAAAAGGGAAAATATTGAAATTTAAATATTTTCTGTTATAAAACCCGGTGAATTTTGATCTACACATAAAAGAATATCAATAGTTCAATATCTGTTTCAGCTAATAGCATTGAGACTTCAAGTTTGGAATCTAAATGATCAAATTAAAATGACAATTTTTATGAAAAGGTGGATACAGATGTGAAATGAGCATTTGTAAATTTGATATGATGAAAATGATGCCGGGTGTAAATTTCACGGGAAAAAAGTTTTATGATTGAGTCAAAGCTGAATAAATTTTGCTTTTTTTCATTATGGAATATTAGCATAAAAATCTTAATTGATAAATTTATCATAATAACATATCTTTATTATTTTTTACTGCTTACATAAAGGATTAAAGTTTAATTTTAACAATTTCTAGAACTGTAAAAATAGCGTCTTGTAAAAATAGTATTTTGTTAATTTGACAATAAATATCGCTTGTTTAAGGGTTAGTCTTAACAATATAAATTGCATCACTATAACTAATTTTGTAGGTTTATTATAAGTCAATAAAACAGTTCCTTTTTAAACATTTTCTTTCGTTAAAATTTGACGGGTTCTGCCTTGTTATTATAAACAAGGAAACTTCAAGTACTTTTAAGTAGACTTCGTAAAAAAATATTTCCTATTATATTCTTCCCCATGTTGGAACTTCTGAAACATTTTTGCAAATCGACGCCGATCATGATTCCTAGAACACAAAACCTCCTCCAGTTCAAACCTCTGTCTTATTATCCAGTGTCGTAGCTAGGTCTTTTGGCGCCCGGGGCAAAAATAAATTTTGCGCCCCCCCCCCCTTTCTCGCCCCCCCCCCCCCCAAAAAAAAAAAAAAAAAAAAAAAAAAAAAAAAAAAAAAAAAAACTCAATATTTTTCCTGAAGACAATTTTTTTTTTTTTTTTTTTGGGGGGGGGGATTGTACAGGAAAGGGAAGGCAGTTTCAATCCTTCTTGATTTTAAGAATTCATCTAATTTTATTCTTACACACGAAATTAAAATGGGTAGAATTCAATATCAGAATATTTGTAGATTTTTTTTTCGGGGGGGGGGGGGGGGTCAATATTAAATTAGAACTTGACTTTAGAAAAATTAACGGAAGGTTCACGGATATTACTTAGGATATGGGAGCATATGGGAATAGCAACAATGCAAAAAAAAAAAAAAAAAAAAAAAAAAAAAAAGAACACAATTGATAAAACTCCCAAATTACCCACAGTTTTGAAATAAAAATCTTCTGTTTAAAAACGGCAGCCACCCTAGTATTTCAAATTTTTAAACTCATCCATTTCATAAGATAGAGGAGAAACCAAAAATTTTTTTGAATCTTTCTATCAAGACCTAGCGATTATGCAAGAAACAAATTTGCATTTATAATATTTTGTATTTAAGTGTAAGTGTGTTTTTGTAAGTAGCAGCCAATCATGATGGCGGATTCAGATGTCCAACAAATTTGGTTGAAATCATAAAATACCCTTAACAATTGTCAATCACATTTAAATAGGTTTATAAATACGAGCACAGTTTCATGACAAAGATCAGATATCTATAAAGAGATCAGAAGCGTCGCGATGGAGAATTATTGATGGGATGCCTCCCCCTCCTAATTTTCTTAACTTGGGAAATTTGAGGTAGAGTTGTGAAATTCTAGATTTTTGAAACACTTAAAAACGTAAAGAGAAATTTTTTTTATTGTTTTGCTGACTGTCTTTCTAAGTTCTGTAACTGTAAAATAGTTAAATTTTCAAAAGAAATACAATAGTAGTCAGACACACTTTTTCGATGTTTCTTTGTGTATCTTCCAGGCCTGAATTTTTCTCTTGTCCATCAACAGTGTCCATTTCTTTTAAAACATTGTTCCTTTCTCAAAAATCTCAAACGATCATGAGGTTATTTTCACATGAGGTTATTTTCATACGCAATAGAAGACAAAAATTTCATAAATGAACCAATAATTATGATTTTTGTGTTTTTAGCTTCAATATTTTTCTTTTGAAAGAATTTTTTTACGTATAAAATCATTATCGTTATCATTAAATACACGTTGCTTGTGTTATCATACTTTGAAAATAGAACAGTTTGTTTTATGTTGGGAAATTTTTTAAATTCCCAATTCTCCAACCCCCTGCCATCCTCCGTCGAAAAAATATTTGTAGCTCAACCAGTGGCGCAGCCAAAGGGTTGGTTTTAGGGTTAAAACCCCTCCCAGAGCTGCGAAAGATCGCTATAATTGCTGCTTATATGAATGAAATCCAAACTTAATATTTAAATGTTTTGGCGCATTTCGGAATCCGCCACTTTATTGAATCAGATTTCATTTAATAAAGTGATTCAATTAAATGGCGAAAATTCTACTTAAAATTGTGAAAATGCATATTACATGAATCAGTAAAGTAAAAATTGGTTATTTGAACTAAATTACTTTTCTTAGATGCTTCATGCTAAAAAAAAAAAAAAAAAAAAAAAAAAATGATGATTTCCGGCCACACAGACGCTCTTTGAGTTTAGGTATTATACAGTAAATATTCTAATTAGTACTGATTCTATTAACCGGCAATCACCTTTATCAGAAACTCAAAACCCACCCTAGAACCGAATTGTGGCTGCGCCACTGAGCTCAACACTTAGAGTGATATACATACGATATATACATAGATGAAAGCAATAAAAATTTAAATCTTTAAGTTATTTTTACTAACTTTAAATCTTGTATTCTAAAATACTTTTTACCACGCGTAATTTTTCGATGTTGACACTTATTACATTCACCTTTTAAAACGTAGAGTAAATTAAGATAGAAAATGCTGATGCTTGGACAGTTCTCCTTCGTTTGTGGTTAAAGCCTTGTCCGCCACTGATCCCGAAAATTGTGCGGGTGTTGATCGCATATCAATCAATAGCTATAGTTAACCAATTAAACTACATTTTCCTCCCAAATAGATATCATCACCTCCTGTGGGAAAACATTACAAGTCCCAACATATTAACAAATATTTGATTTTGTTTATTTGATATGCCTGCGCAACCCACAACAATGTAAATCATGGAAACTAATGTAAATGACTCGTGGGACATCCGATCGAACTCACAGGGATGATGTAAGATGCAAGCGACGTTAGTAACTTAGACTTTGTAGACCGACGACGAGTTCGGTCTACAAAGAGGTTTTCGAATCAAATTATTTTCTTTCATTAATCCCTCCCAATTATTCATTACGTAAATAGATATAGATATAGTTTTCTGTAATGCATGCACGCTGAATTTACGTATATATGATATATATATAACTTTTAAGTTCACGAAAATAGTCATTTGTACTACTCGTACTAGAATAAAGTCCTGCTAAATAAAATAAAGTTCTACTTTATTTTTATATGAAGTGAAAATTATTTAAGAAGTGAAAATCTCGGGATGGTCGTTCACATTTTATTATTCCTTTTTTCTCTATGCCAAATCGCCGGAAAAGGAAATTTCCAATTAAAAAAAATAGCTTTACTTTGTTTTTCTTCCACTTAAAACCATAACAAACCCGATTTTTTTTTCATAAAATGGCAAAATTGCGCGCATATCTGAAGCTGCTTTCACAGTTGAAATGAAAGAAATTAAAAATTTATACCAATCAGCGAAAATTAAGAAAACTAATAACTTTATTGATTTAAAAATTTCAGAACATGTGTAGAAAAATATTTTACACCTGAATATAAAATTTTTGGAAATCGGTCCGTAAATTTTCTTAAATTCTCTAAAACACTGACGGCGACTGTGGAATAGTTAGCAAAGAAGGATCATAGAGGAATGGATACTTATTAAAAACGAAAATAAAAAAAGATCTTTTTTTGGTCAATCCCTACATTTAATTTCCGAAAAGCGATTGATCAGAGACTATATGACATGTTGACAACCGACTTAAATTTTAAACGTTAACAAATGTTAAAACAAACGCTGACAATTTTTAAATTTCTTCAATTGTCAGACCTATCAATTTTATGCATTTTCTGTTAAAAATTAATCAGAAAATGTGTCAAAGTTTCGCATTGTTGAGCAGTGAATTTCAGAACCATTTTAAGGTTTCAACGGGAAGATTTCAACGGGAATTGGTTCATTCAACTTATCCTCTAAGTTGCGAATTTTTAGCAGTTTTTAGATAAATCTTCCAGTGCAGGGGGCGCAATATTATCTCGGCTTCTATATACCCAATTTCAACTGGGTTCTGCTCATTTATTTTTGGTTTTCGATTGCCTTACAGGTTTTAATTCTATCTTCTATCGCAAAGGATCATTTTTATCTGAGGTTTTATGTATCTAATTTCTGCGGATTTTTTTAAAACTTATATATATATATATATATATTCAGAATTTCCAATGCATGCGTACCACGAATTGTTATATGGAGGCACAAAAACAACGGAAACCTATGCCATCGTTTCATTTTGAAAGAGCTAAATTTGAATGGGAGTTTTTAGTGTTTAGCTATACCGCTTTATGTTGCCAGAGATAGTGAGAAACTCATCCAAAAATTCAATTTTAATTTCTTTTCTTTGTTTGTTTAACGAATAGAGAATTTAATCATTCGCAGTTCGTCTGGAAAAATTGACGGGCGGGTCAACTAGTATAGAAATGAAAAGTGTTCTTTTGATACCAGAAATGTAACTCCTATTTACCAACGCAGACCTATTGATTAATAAACTATAGACAGTTAGAATCCTCCACCAATGATTTTCAACTATTGATATCTTCATTCCCCCCACATTAACAGAATTTCTTCAAAATGTTCACACAGAAACAAAGGAAATGGCAAAAATCAAAAATCATATTCATTATATATGTGAAATAATTTCGTTTTAAATCTCTTCTCACTTTGGCGCCCTTTACTTAATCATTTTGCACCTCAGCAGATCGTAATTATCTTAGGTACTAAGTATGTTGAGCCATTCAAAGAAACATTTACAAAAGCTTTATCTTCTTCATTATTCGGATACAATAAAATATCGGAAAAAAGAAAAAAATCACAAAAAAAAAGAAAAAAGAAAATAAACATTTTTTATTTAATGTAAAAAATATGTGAGGTAATTTCGGCTTAAATATCTCTCAGTTTGGCGCCCCTTGACCTCGGCGCCCGGGGCGGACACCCCTTACCCCCCCGTAGCTACGCCACTGTTATTATCGAACTCTATATAACTCATTTAGAGAAGCGTTAACTGCCATAATTTTACTCAAAATATTTTTCTGTCACATACATAAAATTTAGAGTTTTGTTATTCACAAGGAAGGTCTCCATACGGGCAGACTCAGAAAATCATAAAAAAATTACAGAGTATTCTTCTCGTGTGGTTATATATGTTTATAAAAAATTGCGGCGGAATCTCTTTAAAACGTTCGTAAAAAAAATAATGAACATTTAGTTTATTTCGCGGTTTATCTCCGGTTGGCAACGAAATAAAATGTCAAAAAATACATTTTTATTCAAATATTTTTTAAGGTAAAAATGTTTCATGTTGAGCTTGTATTTAAAAAAATATATTTTTTTTAATAACTTTATTTTTGTCAGTTTTCGTTTGTTCTATCAGTAGTTTTATCACATATATAAATACTGAAAGTTAACTATGAAATGTTATGAATTAAAAAATAATAATAATAATAAGAAATCGTTCCAATCACAAAATGAAGTTCATATGATCACCGTCGAATCAACTTTGTTGCTATGGAAACAAAAACCTTTCCGATATTGGAATGTATTACTGCAGCATTCTTGATCTTTATTTTGGAATGCACTTAAATATATGAAAACATTTTTTATATATGAAATTATTTTTACTGTGATAAAATTAAATAACAGCAGCAACAAGCAACATAAATGTGTACAAAAAGAAAATATATGTATATTATATATATGTATACAATTTAATTGTTACAAAATATATGTATACAATTTAATTGTTTAAATTAAAATTCATAACAACCATTTACACGCATTTTAAATTCCATTGATATAGAATTTTCAGTTACATTAAAACCGTCTGTTTTTGGCGAGGAAATGTGCTGCTCGCCAAACCGAATGACATTTACATCTTTTCACACCAAATATTCGGAAGTACTTTTTTTTTCTTTTTTTACAGTTTCAACTGTAATTCCGCCGCAGATAAAAAAAAAAAAAAAAAAAAAAAAAAAAACCTCATAACTTCTTAATTATTATACATATCAAACGAGTTTAAAGTTATTTCTTGTAGTGAAAGGGCCAAAAATTTATGTTTGACAGGCTTTTGATATAATAAAAAATAGATTCAAGTAATGCAAAAATGTGGTTTTAAGCAGAAAAAAAAATCATAATCTCGTCAATTCACAAGATATCAAATTCAATTAAATTTGTTGAAAATTTTCTTAATCTCAACTGAAATTTTTATACTGAGAAATTTTTTATAGGACTGACTCTTACAGCAAAAGAAAAAAAAAAGGATGTTTTTTGTAAAAAAAAAATTCTTACAATTTACAAAGTACCAAATTCACTTAAATTTATTATAAAATTAACGTTATCTTTATTATTATTATCTTTAATATTGTCTTAATATTATCTACATTATCTATAACTTTTGTATTGACAATGTTTTGATATGACTAACTGTCTCAGCAAACTATAAAAATAAATTGAAAATAAATGAGGGAGGAGGGGTGTACAAGAATAAAAAAAATCACATCTCCACAAATCCCACCTAATGTGATAAAAAAAAGTATCATTAGCGTATTGAAAGCTTTTGGCAAACCTTAGAGATACTGTGATAAAAATTTTCTCAAAATAAAAATATAATGTGTGGTTCATTAAACGACACAAACTCCACACGGTTTAAATTTTTTATATGAACCTTTTTAATATTATCAATAACTCTTAAAATCATTTTGATAAAAGCAATTCTTATTGAAAAATGAAATTAAAATCTCATCAAAAGCAGCCAGTTAAGAATCTTAAACTGGGTTTATTCCTCACCTTAATTTAGTTTTTTTTTTCTTTCTTTTTTTATGAGTGCTATTTAACTTCAAAATCTCTTTTGAATGCCGTCAGAATGTCCGGTAATAGATAAATAATAAAAATAATAAAATAAACTTCTTTGTAATTTAGTTTTTTTCTTTAATTATCAATCAAAATTTGAAAACAAAAAAATTGGAATGAGGTATTTATTATTATATTACAATATTTATATACTTAATACTATATACTTAATATATATACTTAATACATACTTAATAATATATACGTAATAATATTGCTCAGAAAATAATCTGTCCATTGCAGGGAATAACTATAAGCAATCATTTTATTATGATTAAATTTAACGAAATCCTTTATTATTGTTATTTTTTATTTTATTTTATTTTATTTTATTTTATTTTATTTTATTGAAACGCGATTATACATTCACCGACGAGATCAAGCTCCTGATTGGTGAAAAATAATGAAACAAAATAAATTTTGAGAAAAGCTTAACCTGTTGCCATTGTTTTGAAGAAATGTCATGAAAAAGCTTTTAAAGTTATAAATAAAATATAAAATTTGAAAAAAAATCAGAAAAAAAAATCATAACTTCGTCAATCCACAAGATATCAAATCCAATTAAATTTGTTGAAAATTTTCTTAATCTCAACTGAAAATTTTATGCTGAGAAATTTTTTATAGGACTGACTCTTACAACAAAAGAAAAAAAAAAGGGATGTGGGTTGAGAAATAATTACTTAGTCAATTTACAAAGTACCAAATTCACTTAAATTTATTATAAAATTAACGTTATATTTATTATTATTATCTTTAGTATTGCCTTAATACTATCCACATTATCTACAACTTTTGTATTGACAATGTTTTGATATGACTAACTGTCTCGGCAAAAAAAATAAATTGAAAATAAATGAGGGAGGAGGGATGTAGCAGAATAAAAAAAATCACATCTCCACAAATCCACCCTTAATGTGATAAAAAAGTATCATTAGCGTATTGCAGCGGTTCCCAAACTTTTGGGCTCGCGGAACTCTTTTTGCGAAAATTTTTTAAGGCGGAGCCCCTGAACCCTGCTATGCTCTGTGCTTTACAAATTAATGTTTTTATTTTTATGCCTATGGAGCAAGCCTATATTGAATAAAAGTCCGAGCCAGTAATTTCCAATATTGGACCAAAGTTCTCAGTTTAACTTTTTTACTGATGCAGAAATGCTGAATTCAGTATGAATTTGCAGTATGAACTCGGAATTAAAGATCAAATTGGTAACCATGTTTGGATTATGCATTGCATTGGGGCTTACTGAAAAATATTATTATTTAAGACGAAAACCACACAGACACAGAAAAAAAGGTAAGTTGTACCTATTTCGTTAGCAGAGAGGTATTTCTAAATTCCTATAGGCAACTCGCGAAAAAAAAAAAATCCTAGTTTCAATCACCCATGAGTATTTATATAACACATTCTCGCTAGACCCGCCTACCTGTAATAGAATCAAGCAATCATGGAATATTTTTTTCGTTCATCCTTAAGTTTCCAATACTTCTAAACATGCAACGAAAATGAATCATCACTCACCATCTTTTTTTTTTTTTTTTTTTTTGAACAAATTTTAAAAAAGACATTTAGAATAAAGTTATCGTTTTAATGTTTAAGTAGGCG
The DNA here is from genome assembly GCA_964019185.1 of Maratus speculifer. NCBI lineage: Eukaryota > Metazoa > Arthropoda > Arachnida > Araneae > Salticidae > Maratus > Maratus speculifer. The sequence continues at coordinate 148,381,640 of OZ025301.1, read as the reverse complement.
GGGCAAAATCTATAAGCTGTATTGCTTGGTGCAGCATTGTTCACTCTTTTAGACATTATATTTAAAGTATTTGGCAATTAATTAGTTTTAAAAGAAACTTTCTTTCGTCATTGTTTTTTCTCAAAACAAACATGCAATTAAAAACTACACATGTTAACCCCTTGAGGGGCAAGCAATAACGTCGCTGTAATATTGAATTATCATTGGAAAAATCGTAAAGTTTTGTTTTCAAATAAAAAAGGGCAATTCTTTAATAAATTGCTGCTAAAATTAAAAATATAAAATTTCGTTAAAAATTTCTGTTGAGAATCTCGTTTAAATTAGGTGGGATAAAGTACAGGGTGTTTATAAAGTCCCGGACCCATTCTGATATGGACTTTTGTTCCTTATGTACTCTTTCAGTTTTTCCGCACCAGGGCGATGAAAAAATTGAAAATTAAAAATATTACTGAAATATGAAAAATTACATCATTTTTGGCTAAAATTGAATATTTCGACCTAAAAGTGGAACCGGAAGATATTTATTGATTGTTTTAAAATTCTGTGATTATATTACTGATACCACTCCACAACTCTTCCGCGCTAGAGAGAAAGGAATTACGAAAAAACTTTTTTACGCTCCACCCTACTGTATATCCCACCACCATTCAAAGGGTGTAACGAACTGCAATTAGTAGAAAAACTTTTCTAATAAAGTAAGATACATGGATGGGATTAAATTTATATCAGGGCGGATACTCATTGACAAAAAGTATGATCAATGATTGAAGCTTAGCAATTTTTTTAATTCTTAATGTGATGATAAATGTAAAGAACCAATATATATTTTTAAAATTTCTACAGACTTATATCTGACTGGAAATGTGGCTGAGCCCAATTAAAAGAAAATTTTAAAGAAGGGTTCTAAAAAGATACAAGATGGAAAAAAAAATCTAGTTTCCGCAATATACGTTGCTTATAAAATTAAGTACAATTATGAAAAACAGCATACAAAATTTAAATAACTAAGAAATTATAAAAATATGATAAACAGATTAAAGCAATTAAATTTACGAAAAAAAAAATAACTATATACACAACGGACATAAATATTAAATAAATCTAATGAGGGCTTTCTTAAATAATACAAAATATTGCATAAAAGGGGCGTTTTAATCGACAACCATTGTTGTACAGAGAAAAACAGTTTAGAAAATTTAAATATACAAATAACATAAACAGATTAAAGAATTTAAATATATATATATACATAAAAGAAATACATATACACAATGTACACAAATGTAATATGAATATAATAAAGGTCTTTAAATGATAGAAGATGCAATAAAAATATGTTTTCAGCGACAAAAATTATTTTATTCTAAAAAACAGCATAAAAATTAAATAACTAAAAATCAAGTAACATAAACATATTTTTTTAAAAATCATACAAACAAAAATAAGAAGAAATATATACACACATTACACATAAATGAATCTAGTGAGGGACTTTAAATTATACAAGATCTTTTTTAAAAAGACGTTTTAAGCAACAGATATTGTTTTAAAAATTAAATACAATTTTGAAAACTAGGATAGATTTTAATAAGTAAAAATTAATAAAAAAATACATTTAAGGAAATTAAAATTCCAAAAATAAAAATAATGCAATGTGCAGCATGTAAAAATATTAAATGCTTGTAGTTTTTTAATTATGATTCTGCATATAAAAATAGTATGTAAAAATTTAGTATGAAAAATGTGCTTGAGTTATTTTGGACTGTTATGTTATTATATCATCTTATCATAATTATATCTGCTGCCAATTCTTTCAACTTTTTGGCTCGGAAAAATTTAATAGAAATTTATTACTGATGTAATCTGTCGATTACGGTGATTTGAAATGGTAAAGTTTTCTGTAAAAATTTCTTAGGCCAAAAAAGCGGAAGATGTTGGCAGCTATGTTATATGGTGCAATTTTCGACAGAAGTAGGAGAATGTCTGGTTCTGCATTTAACCGGTTTCTGTATTTTGTTTTGATACTTAATCGGAGAATCCAGCTCCATACAGATATGTCTTTGAAAATGGGAGTAAAATGAATTTTCCTTTGTCTGACAAGATTTTGTATTCATCTGCAAATGATACCAAAATTCAGTGATACGCTTGCTTTGAAAAGAGATTTCTAGATCGCTTTGAGATGTTAAATTAATGAGAGACTAGTATTCTTCAAAGCTTAAGCTGTGTGGTTTTGTTTTTACACTGAATGGATTTAGTATCCATTTAAAATCGTCCAGCATCTTATTTTGAGCAGCTGGAAAATAATGCTTAAATGAATTTATCAGAACTTCGAGATTATCTTGAATACTTTCTGATTTTTTTTCAAACTTAATGTTATGGTCATTTAAAAACATTTTAGTAAGAGTTAGGTGTTTAATTAGCGAATTAAAAATAAACGTATAAATAGGCGGAGCTCCAAAGAACTAAACTGTTCTCCCTTTTGTTCAGCAAGCAGAGTTAACAGTACTGGCATGTCTTTTCTGTTTCGATTCACGTTGTGCATTCGATTAGGAATACTATTTTTTGTAGCTTATTTTAAATCGAATTCTCAAAACGCAGAACAGTTTTTAAAGCGAATTTTTTAAATTATTAGAGTTAAATTATTATTATAAAGCAATTCAAACCAAAAATATTATACAGAAAGTAGATACATTTATAATGCCAGTGTTCGAATCGATTTTTCAACCCAATTATAAAAACACTTACTTTGACACGCATACATACAAATTTCTATATACTTTAAAAAATCTTTTAATTACGATATGATAATTTCTTTCATGTTTCGTTTATTTTCCTGGAACGCCGCGGAGCCCCTGGAAAGTTCAGACGGAGCCCCAAGGGCTCCGCGGAGCACAATTTGGGAACCTCTGGCGTATTGAAAGCTTTTGGCAACTCTTAGAGATACTGTGAATGATGTTGCAATATTAAACTTGCGTGTGCAAAATCTCTTTTGAATGCAGTCAGAATGTCCGGTAATAGATAAATAATACAAATAAAAAAATAAACTTCTTTGTAATTTAGTTTTTTTTTCTTTAGTTATCAATCAAAATTTGAAAACAAAAAAATTGGAATGAGGTATATATTATTATATTACAATACGTATATACTTAATATTATATACTTAATATATATACTTAATATATACTTAATAATATATACTTAATAATATTGCTCAGTAAATAATCTGTGTATTGCAGGGAATAACTATAAGCAATCATTTTATTATGATTAAATTTAACGAAAACCTTTATTATTATTATTATTTATTTTATTTTATTTTATTTTATTTTATTTTATTTATTTTTTTTGAAATGCGTTTATATATTCACCGACGAGATCAAGCTCCTGATTGGTGAAAAATAATGAAACAAAATAAATTTTGAGAAAAGCTTAACCTGTTGCCATTGTTTTAAAGAAATGTCATGAAAAAGCTTTTAAAGTTAAAAATAAAAAATAAAATTTGAAATAAATTAAAAATTAGCCAGAATGGGCTCATCTACACATAAACAGTTTTCATTTAAAAAAATAATTATCAAAATCGGGCCAGTAGAAAGCTCAGGGCTGATGACCAAAAAAACAGCCAGGTCATTTAAATATATAGATTATAAAAAATATACAAAATGCACTATAATGTACTAACAGTTTGAAATTGGAATCATTTTACAAATGTAAAAAGAAATCGCCGCAAAGCGCGAAAAAAAAAAAAAAAAAAAAAAAAAAAAAAAAAAAAAACACAGATGTAACGCAATTTTTAACATTTTGATATATTTTCGTAAGTGCGGCGCTTCTGACGAATATTTGTTTTATTTTAATATATTTTCATGGGTGCGGCGCTTAGGATGTGTGCTGCGCATACGCCCGAAAATACGGTACAGTAAAGCAAAGCGGGTATATAGAATACTATAGTAAGTAAAGTAAGGCCCGACCCGAGTGCCGCTAAAAATAGGCCGGAGCTTCGAGCCAGGATCCGGCAATCACAGCGTTTAAAATTATTAGACTGTTTTCTTTCCTTTCTTTTTTTGAGGGGGGGGGGGGGGGTTCTTTACTTAAAATTTTAAAACGGATATTTTAAGTTCATTATGTTCTTATATTTATAAATTATTAGTTATTCACAAATACCCCCCCCCCCCTTAAAAAAAAGAGAAATATTAGTACAAGTTAAGTTAATTGATTTTTAATTTTTTTTTTTTAATATGTGTGCTTTTACATATATGTCATGTTGGTTATGTTGGAAAGATATCGTATCCTCGACTTTATAATGCATAAAATATATCTCCCCCCTCCCCGGTCTAGTCTATTTCTGAATTTATTAAAACTAAAATTATGTAAAAAGGGGCACAACAGTACTTTATTCGAATTTTGCTGGAAAATAATAGCGATTATCCTGAGTCTCATTGTTTTGTAGAAAATTGCATTTTTCGTTTCACATAAGATTTATATTGCAGGGCTCAATGTCAGCATGTTTTAATGTACAATTATAAAATTGATAGCCTGACTATTGAGGGGATTTCGAATCAAATAACGTTTTCCATTTGTTTAATAAATGAACTGCTGATCAAACTAAATACGAAAAAGAAAAAACGGAGCTGTTGTAGTTTGAAGAGGTAAAGAGATAGTAGAAAATTTAAGATTCAATTCTAGAAATAAAATTCAGCATTGACTTAATTTCTGATACATTTTTATTTAGAACTTTAAAAATTGACAGGCAGCTATAGAGGCGATGAAAAATCAAACAGCATTTCCATTTTTTAATAAATATATTATGTATGAAGAAAAAATGTATTCTTGTCATGAAACGACAGATTTTCCTCTTTTCCCTTGCAATATAAACTTCAATTTTAAGAGTAATTTTCTAATGTATTTTGCCAAAAATTGTAAAGCGCCAATCAATTACATAATTTCTGAATAAGAAAACTTTTCAATTTTACGAGTTTTTTTTTCCAACTAAAAATGAATTCAGAAATGTGTAAGAGAGTAGCTTTTTTGAATTTAAGAACAGATTTAATAAATTCAGCGAAATATTTCAGAAATCTACTTTATATTATACAGCTTTATAAGCTACGACATTTTAAACCCTCTTTTATTTCTTTCATTTCAAATTATATATTTTTTAACGAATGTTGAAGAGTCTAAAAATCTAAGTAAACGATAACATTGCTGTTGCTATTGTGTATTTTCTGTCTTGCGAATACATACTAAACTAAAATATTGCTCATGAATGTGCATAAAATATTCTTAAAAAATTATTGTATGCTAAGAAAAATCGGATATTTTTTTTTTTTTTTTTTTTTTTTTTTTTTTTTTTTTTTTTTGTAGAAATTAAACCGGGCCGGGTAAGTTTATTAATTTATTTACTTGTACGGGTCGGGACCGGATAGAACTTTTTATTTTACATTAGCCTGGGGTAGTTTTCGTTTGTACCGGGCCTGGTTGGACCTGTGAGCTCCTCTAAATAAATTATGAATATTTGCAAGGTTTCTGTAATTTTAATAAATGTCATTTTACAAATCTATCAAAATGTTCAGTGTCTGGGACATAATTTGCATCTTATGCGATCATAAAAAAGCGGCAGGGAGACTATTTTTTTTAATTTTCCCCCTTATATTTACAGTTTTTATAATTGACTTCCTTTTGAAATTCTATTTATAAAATCATGATAATATACTGAATAGCTGCTAGGTTTTATGTTTTTACCCTACCACTATTTAAAAAATAATAATAATAAATAAAAAAAATGTATTTTAAAATCATCGGAAATTTAGGTAAATAAGCAAATTCCCTTCATAAAAAATAACGGTAAAAAATAAGCGTAAAATTTGGCAGCTATGACATTGTGATCCCCTCTTCTCCCGATTGACACTCAGAACTTACTTGCGCTACCAATAATAATAATAATAATAATAATAATAATAATAATAATAATAATAATAAATAAAATAAAATAAACAGGAAATATTATCCGAATCTGGTTTGAAAAAAGGAATATTTAAAAAAATCGACCATCTAAACTTAAAAAAATTATATGAAAATTATATCCGTTTTTACATTATCTGCAAACATTTATAATTTATAAAAAAATACATATATATTAAAAGAATATATTCGTAATCAAATGAAGGACAACACTTTATCTAAAATACATCAATCATAAAATAAACTCATAAAACTTTTTAGCAGTGGTGAATTCGGAAAGTGGCCCGGGGGTCAGGCATTCCCGCGGAACAATGAGATCACCCCCCCCCCCCCCTTGAAATATCAGGCATTTTGTGTTTTAAATGGTAAAAGAGTGCAGTCTTTACCCCACCCAAAATTTTTATAACATCCACTTACACCCACAGAAATCTCCTCCCGAAAAAAATGTGTCTTAATTTAACACTGTTTTTTAAACAATTTGCTATTAAAGTAAAATTTTATTTCTTTCTCTTCAACTTTTTTTTTCTATATTGCATCAGATAAAGGCAGTTGAAAATATTTCCCTAACAAGTTCTACTTCTTAAAGCAAAAAATACAAACATAATAACTGCTTTGTTTGATCGTTCGATCTTTCCTCAATACGGAAATCCGCAGAAGCTTATCGTAAATTCAATTAATCTTCCCAGAAATATCCTGCGGAACGCCCCTTTTTCCATAAATTCAATTAATCTTTGCAGAAATAACCAACAGAACGCCCTTTTTTCTCTGCCCCTCCCATTCTTTTCATTCATACGGTATCTTCCTAATTACACGTGAAATGCACATCTACACTGCCTCCGCTTTTCCCAAAATCCCCAACCGCAATATAAAGTCAAACCAAGACATTTGTTTTTTGCTAAAAAGCCCAGAGCGGATTCGAAGAGTCGAAATCTGATACCGAGTCGAAAGAGTGGTTTTCAAGGAGTCGAAGAATCGAAGAGTCGACCACCCAATCTTCAACTCTCGACTCTCCAAGTCCGACACTGTTAAACTGGTCCAACCACTCTGTGAGTGAGTTGACTTTTCGACTCTTCGACTCCGAATCCCAAACTGAGTTGAAATGAAAGTTCGACTCTTTTGAGTCGACTCCATTAGCCAGATAGGAGTCGATAGTTCGATTCACTTGTAAGGAGTCGAGATTTAGAGTCGACTCCTCGACTCCTCGGCCAACTCTAATGTAGAACTGGCCTGTACAACCTTTCAGTAGGCAGCTGCGCACCTCAGCTCTTGGTACTCAATGAAGAGCGCCATTACTCACAAGATTTGAAACATGCGCCAATATTATTGCATAGCAATATACAGACACGTTTAAACATAATGCAAATATATTTTATAGCGGTAGGCAAAAGGTGTCTACGGTTGTGGAGTTGCATGTATAATTTCAAATTATACATTTTTCTATGAGAGGTCTATCAGAAAATATTTTGTAGAATAACCTACAAGAAACTTTAATCGTGCTTATGATAACAAAAAAACATTAAAATCAGAGATATTGCAAGGATTTTTAAGATGTAAAAATACGCCTCGATTTATTTTGAAGAAGTGAATTTAGTTTTATAAAAAGAACGAAAACAAAGACAAGCATGATAGTGGCCAATCCATATGGGGCTGTTCCACAGAGATAGTCTGGAAATGCTTTCATAGATGAAAATTATTCTGTACCGTTTTATTAATTTTTCTAAGCAATTTTTTTTTAACTTTTTAAAAATTAAGAAATAAATATTAAGGCCCTTTATCATTCGTATAAAACAGCCAATGGGGCAGTGTGGCAACAGCAAGAAAGAAAAGCTGAATTTTAATGCACATGTGTCTTCAAAGAGACGGGAAGGAAGGTGAGAAACATTTAATTTTCTGTTGCTTCTTAAGTTTTAAAAAGAGCTATTTCCAGTTATTACACAATTTAATCATTGTAACTGCATCGTAATCGCACATTTTTTTTTTTTTTTTTTTTTTTTTTTTGCATGAGAGAGACTGAAATTAAACACTTTTAATTTCATCCTCGAAGTCAACAAGAAAGAAAAATCATTTAATGTGCTTTCTGGATCCTTTTTTTCTTTTTTTTGAATAAGAAAATTTTTAAAAATGTATGTGTAAGGCTGGAACAGTAATCGAGGTTACTGATATTCAATAGACTTCTACCCATTATTATATATTAAGTACACAACAAATTTCAAGTCTTTATCTCAATTTTTTCGGAAGATAGAGCATTTTACAATAAGACTGAAGGTATATGTTTTTTTTTTTTTTTTTTTTTTTTTTTTGGGGGGGGGGGAATTTTCTATGTCTGAAATGTGAAAAACAATACATTTTTTTCCCTTTAGATGTTGAAAACAATTGCAGGAATTACCGTATACTACGTATCATGGATAAATAAAAATGAATACAATATGGGATTTAAAATGTTTTTTTTTTTCTTTTTTTCAGTTCATCCACGCCAAAACTATTTTCCTGTTTTTTATTTTTAAATATGACTACTTTTTTTTTTAATACCATTTGCCAAATTACTAATGTGGATCAGAACTCAGGGAGAATTCTGGGTAGTTAGTATATAGATAAGAAAAAGTTGTTAACAAGAGGTGGTTTTGTGTTCTAGTAGTCACAATTAGCGTGATCTGAAAATTTTTACAGAAATTCTAACATGAGGGAGAATGCAATAGTTAGTATGTCTTACGAAATCTTTTTAAAAGCTAAATATTGATTATAATCAAAATATGATCAAAAACTGATTTTAAAAAATTCCTTACAGACATCTAAAGATCGAATATGAAGCTAAATGATGATACTAAATTTGGCAAGTAACCTAAACGAGGCAGTTACAACAGTTAAAAAGAAAGTTAACTGAAGTAAAATATTTCAAAATAAGTATGTATCTATATTATAAAGGCCAAACGTATCAGTGCGTAACGCATTCGTCATATTGCGCATGGTTACGCTTTCAAATTTTAAATGAAATTCCGTTATTGAAATTTTTCTATTTTTCAATTTTTACACCATCGTGTAGGGGGGGGAATATATTTTTAAATGAAATTTGTTTGAAAACTGTATCTTAATTTGTTTTTGAAATATTAATTTTTTTGTAGCTTTTAATACCACGTTTCTAATCGTGGCAAAAAGAGTACTCCATTTCAATTAAAAGCAAAGGAAAACTAGTCGTTGGGGGCCACCGTAATACTTACCCATCATATATATGCATATATAATATATGACAATAATACATTTGAAAACTATTTATAAAATGGATTGCAATTCCAAAACAAAATTTAAACGTGTATTTATATTTTTCTTGTTCATAGTAATGCTATATTAATGAGTAGCTCATGAATCTCTTTCGATAAATTATGCAACACGCCTAACTACTCTAGTAATGAATTGCGAAAAAGTAACATCCTTATAACTCCAAAAATAATAATCTTATTAACTAACAGTTTATTGCGTCGGATTAAGCGTCTCATTACCAATTAAAATATATCTTTGAATTGAAATTTAAATGAAATACAGGGTCATGAAAAATCAAAGAATGTGGAAAACAGGATTACAGATATCTCGGCAACTAATAATTCGATTAACTTCGTTCTTTATGCAAAATTTGTGTTATTTTATTGCCTTCTATGATCACTCCTTAAAATAAAAAAATTCGAAAATTTCTATGTACCTTTCATCAGAACGAATTTTTTAAGAGTCCGAAAAAAATAGTTCCGGATAATCGAGGTTACTGATATTAAATAGGATTCGTCCCATTCTTATATACTAAGTACATACAAAATTTCAAGTCTCCATCTCAATTCGTTCGGGAGATAGAGCGTTTATAGACAGACAGACAGACAGACAGACAGACGGACGGACGGCAAATTTTTTTTTCTAAAAATATTGATTTTCGAAATCTCCAGTGTCGAAAACGTATAAATCCTTCAAAAAAATTTTTTTTCGATTTTCCAAACGATTGCAAGATTTACCCTATACTACGTATGATGGGTAAGTAAAAGGGGAAAAAATTGATTGCTGTATCTTTATGTTGCCACTTTCTCATTAAAAGGGAAAATGTTGAAATTTAAATATTTTCTGTTATAAAACCCGCTGAATTTTGATCTACGCATAAAAGAATATAAACAGTTTAATATCTGTTTAAACTAATAGCATTGAGACTTCAAGTTTTGAATCTAAATGATCAAATTAAAATGCCAATTTTTATGAAAAGGTGGATACAGATGTGAAATGTGCATTTGTAAATTTGATATGATGAAAATGATGCCGGGTGTAAATTTCACGGGAAAAAAGTTTTATGATTGAGTCAAAGTTGAATAAATTTTGCTTTTTTTCATTATGGAATATTAGCATAAAAATCTTAATTGATAAATTTATCATAATAACATATCTTTATTATTTTTTACTGCTTACATAAAGGATTAAAGTTTAATTTTAAGAATTTCTAGAACTGCGTTTAATAAAAATAGTAGTATTTTGTTAATTTGACAATAAATATCGTTTCTTTATGAGTTAGTCTTAACAATATAAATTGCATTGCTATAACCAATTTTGTAGGTTTATTATAAGTCAATAAAACGTTTCCTTCTTAAACATTTTCTTTCGTCAAAATTTGTCGGGTTCTCCCTTCTTATTATAAACAAGGAACCTTCAAGTATTTTTAAGTAGACTTCGTAAAAAAATATTTCCTATTATATTTTTACCCATGTTGGAACTTCTGAAACATTTTTGCAGATCAACGCCGATCATGACTCCTAGAACACATAACCCCCTTCAGTTCAAACCTCTGTCTTATTATCTATCGATTTATATAACTCATTTAGAGAAGTGTTAACTACCATAATTTTACTCAAAATATTTTTCTGTCACATACATAAAATTTAGAGTTTTGTTATTCACAAGGAAGGTCTCCATACGGGCAGACTCAGAAAATTCTAAAAAAAAATATATATTATTCTCGTGTAGTTATATATGTTTATAAAAAAATTGCGGCGAAATCTTTTTAAAACGTTCGTAAAAATTACGGAGTATTCTTCTCGTGTAGTTATATATGTTTATAAAAATAATGCAGCGGAATATCTTTAAACGTTCGTAAAAAAATAATGAACATTTCGTTTCTTTGGCGGTTTATCTCCGGTTGGCGACGAAATAAAATGTCAAAAAATACTTTTTTATTCAAATACTTTTTAAGGTAAAAAATTTTCATGTTGAACTTGTAATTAAAAAAATATATATATATTTAAATAACTTTATTTTTGTCAGTTTCCGTTTGTTTTATCAGTAGTTTTATCATATATACACTGAAAGTTAACTATGAAATGTTATGAATAATAATAATTAAAAAAAAAAAAAAAAAAAAAAAAAAAAAAAGTCGTTCCAATCACAAAATAAAGTTCATATGATCACTGTCGACTCACCTTTGTTGCTATAGAAACAAAAACCTTTCTGATATTGGAATGTATTACTGCAGCATTTTTCATCTTTATTTTGGAATGCACTTAAATAAATGAAAACATTTTTTATATATGAAATTATTTTTACTGTGATCAAATTAAAAAATAGCAGCAACAAGCAGCATAAATGTGTACTACAAAAAGAAAATATATGTTTTAAACTCTTTAATTTTTAAATTTAAATTCATAACAACCATTTACACTCATTTTAAAATCCATTGATATCGAATTTTCAGTTACATTAAAATCGTTTGTTTTTGGCGAGGAAATGTGCTGCTTGCTAAATGACGTTTTCTCCTTTTCACACCAAATATTCAAAAGTATTTTTTTTTTTTTTTTTTTTTTTTTTTTTACAGATTTTCTACTGTAATTCCGCCGCTAAATTTGACTGATCCTTTATTACACACATATGTAGCTTAATTAGCGCTTTTTTCAAAAAATTCTGAGTATGGAGACCTTTCTTGCCAGCCAGTTTCGTTAATGGACTAAATCGAACCGAGAAGGTCGAAATGGGGGGAGGAGTTCGTGAAAACAGAAAAAAAAACCTCATAACTTCTTAATTATGATACATATCAAACGAGTTTAAAGTTATTTCTTGTAGGGAAAGGGCCAAAAATTTATGTTTGACAGGCTTTTGATATAATAAAAAATAGGTTTAAGTAATGCAAAAATGTGGTTTTAAGCAAATAATAAAATCATAACTTCGTCAATCCACAAGATATCAAATCCAATTAAATTTGTTGAAAATTTTCTTTATCTTAACTGAAAATTTTATACTGAGAAATTTTTGATAGGACTGACTCTTACAGCAAAAGAAAAAAAAAAGGATGTGGGTTGCAAAAAAAAAAAAAAAAAAAAAAAAAAAAAAAATACTTAGTCAATTTACAAAGTATCAAATTTACTTAAATTTATTATAAAATTAACGTTATCTTTATTATTATTATCTTTAATATTGTCTTAATATCATCTACATTATCTATAACTTTTGTATTGACAATGTTTTGAGAGGACTGTCTCAGCAAACTATTAAAATAAATTGAAAATAAATGAGGGAGGGGGGGTGTAGAAGAATAAAAAAAATCACATCTCCACAAATCCACACCTAATGTGATAAAAAAAGTATCATTAGCGTATTGAAAGCTTTTAGCAACCCTTAGAGATACTGTGAATGAAGTTGCAATATTAAACTTGCGTGTGTCAAAATAAAAATTTTCTCAAAATAAAAATATAATGTGTGGTTAATTTAACGACACAAACTCCACACGGTTTAAATTTTTGATATGAACCTTTTTAATATTATCAATAACTCTTAAAATCATTTTGATAAAAGCAATTCTTATTGAAAAATGAAATTAAAATCTCATCAAAAGCAGCCAGTTAAGAATCTTAAACTGGGTTTATTCCTCACCTTAATTTAGTTTTTTTTTCTTTCTTTTTTTATGAGTGCTATTTAACTTCAAAATCTATTTTGAATGCAGTCAGAATGTCCGGTAATAGATAAATAATAAAAATAATAAAATAAACTTCTTTGTAATTTAGTTTTTTTTTCTTTAGTTATTAATCGAAATTTGAAAACAAAAAAATTGGAATGTGATATTTATTATTATATTACAATACTTATATACTTAATACTATATACTTAATGTATATACTTAATATATACTTCATAATATATACTTAATAATATTGCTCAATAAATAATCTGTGTATTGAAGGGAATAACTATAAGCAATCATTTTATTATGATTAAATTTAACGAAAACCTTTATTATTATTTTTTTTTTTATTTTATTTTTTTTGAAATGCGTTTATATATTCACCGACGAGATCAAGCTCCTGATTGGTGAAAAATAATGAAACAAAATAAATTTTGAGAAAAGCTTAACCTGTTGCCATTGTTTTGAAGAAATGTCATGAAAAAGCTTTTAAAGTTAAAAATAAAAAATAAAATTTGAAATAAATTAAAAATTAGCCAGAATGGGCTCATCTACACATAAACAGTTTTCATTTAAAATAATAATTGTCAAAATCGGGCCAGTAGAAAGCTCAGGGCTGATGACCAAAGAAACAGCCAGGTCTTTTAAATATATAGATTATAAAAAATATACAAAGTGTACTATATTGTATAACAGTTTAAAATTGGATTCATTTTACAAATGTAAAAAGAAATTGCCGCAAAGCCCGAAAAAAAAAAAAAAAAAAAAAAAAAAAAAAAAAAACACAGATGTAACGCAATTTTTAACATCTTGATATATTTTCGTAAGTGCGGCGCTTCTGACGAATATTTGTTTTGTTTTAATATATTTTCAGTGGTGCGGCGCTTACGATGTGTGCTGCGCATACGCCCGAAAATACGGTACAGTAAAGCAAAGCGGGTATAAAGAATACTATATACACGCTTTGCAGTAAAGATGCCACAATAAAAAACACTAAGTCTCACACCAATAAGTGTTAGATGTTTATTTTTTTTTAATTTATAAAGTTAAATTTTTATTTGCAGAGTCTGGTTCCATACTATACATAAATAGAAATCTGCTTCTGCTGAAGCAGATTGAAAATCCAAACTGATTCAACCAACCCTTCAGTAGGCAGCTACGCACCTCAGCTCTTGGTACTCAATGAAGGGTGCCATTACTCACACGATTTGAAACATGCGCCAATATTACCGCATAGCAATATACAGACACGTTTAAACATAATGCAAATAAATTTTATAGCGGTAGGCAAAAGGTGTCTACGGTTGTGGAGTTGCATGTATAATTTCAAATTATACATTTTTCTATGAGAGGTCTATCAGAAAATTTTTTGTAGAATAACCTACAAGAAACTTTAATCGTGCTTATGATAACAAAAAAACATTAAAATCAGAGATATTGCAAGGATTTTTAAAATGTAAAAATACGCCTCGATTTATTTTGAAGAAGTGAATTTAGTTTTATAAAAAGAACGTAAACAAAGACAGGCATGATAGTGGCCAATCCATATGGGGCTGTTCCACAGAGATAGTCTGGAAATGCTTTCATAGATGAAAATTATTCTGTACCGTTTTATTAATTTTTCTATGCAATTTTTTTTTAAACTTTTTAAAAATTAAGAAATAAAAATTAAGGCCCTTTATCTTTCTTATAAAACAGCCAATGGGGCAATGTGGCAACAGCAAGAAAAAAAAAGCTGAATTTTAATGCACATGTGTCTTCAAAGAGACGGGAAGGAAGGTGAAAAACGTTTAATTTTCTGTTGCTTCTTAAGTTTTAAAAAGAGCTATTTCCAGTAATTACCAAATTTAACCATTGTAACTGCATCGTAATCGCACAATTTTTTTTTTTTTTTTTTTTTTTTTTTTTGCATGAGAGGGATTGAAATTAAACACTTAACCTCGAAGTCAACAAAAAATCATTTAATGTGCTTTCTGGATTCTTTTTTTCTTTTTTGAAAAAATAAAATAAAAATGTATGCGTAAGCCTGGAACAGTAATCGAGGTTACTGATATTCAATAGACTTCTACCCATTATTACATATTAAGTACACACCAAATTTCAAGACTTTATCTCAATTTTTTCGGAAGATACAGCATTTACAATCAGACTGACGGTATCTATATTTTTTTTTTTCTAAAATTATTTTTTTTTGGGGGGGGGGGAATTTTCTATGTCTGAAATGTGAAAAACAATACATTTTTTTCTTTAGATGTTGAAAACGACTGCAGGAATTACCTTATACTACGTATCATGGATAAATAAAAATGAATACAATATGGGATTAAAGATTTTTTTTTCAGTTCTTCCACGCCAAATCTATTTTGCTGGTTTTTATTTTTAAATTTGGCTATTGGTTTTTTTTTTTTTTTTTTTTTTTTTTTTTAATCTCATTCGCCAAATTACTAATGCGGATCAGAACTCAGGGAGAACTCTGGGTATTTAAGTATATAGATAAGATAAAGTTGTTAACAAGAGGTGGTTTTGGGTTCTAGTAGTCATAATTAGCGTGATATGCAAATTTTTACAGAAATTCTAACATGAGGGAGAATGCAATAGGTAGTATGTCTTACAAAATCTTTTTAAAAGCTAAATATTGATTATGTCACATACATAAAATTTAGAGTTTCGTTATTCACAAGGAAGGTCTCCATACGGGCAGACTCAGAAAATTCTAAAAAAATTACAGAATATTCTCCTCGTGTGGTTATATATATATTTATAAAAAATTGCAGCGGAATCTCTTTAAAACGTTCGTAAAAAAATAATGAACATTTCGTTTATTTGGCGGTTTATCTCCGGTTGGCGACGAAATAAAATGTCAAAAAATACTTTTTTATTCAAATACTTTTTAAGGTAAAAATGTTTCATGTTGAACTTGTATTTAAAAAAATATATATATATTTAAATAACTTTATTTTTGTCAGTTTTCGTTTGTTTTATCAGTAGTTTTATCATATATATATATACTGAATGTTAACTATGAAATGTTATGAATTAAAAAAAATAATAATAATAATAAGAAATCGTTCCAATCACAAAATGAAGTCCATATGATCACTGTCGATTCAATTTGTTGCTATGGAAACCGAACCTTTCCGATATTGGAATGTATTACTGCAGCATTCTTCATCTTTATTTTGGAATGCACTTTAATATATGAAATTATTTTTACTGTGATAAAATTAAATAACAGCAGCAACAAGCAACATAAATGTGTACAAAAAAAAAAAAATGCATGTATTAAACAATTTAATTGTTTAAATTTAAATTCATAACAACCATTTACACGCATTTTAAAATCCATTGATATAGAATTTACAGTTACATTAAAATCGTCTGTTCTTGGCGAGGAAATGTGCTGCTCGCCAAACCGAGTGACGTTTTCTTCTTTTCACACCAAATATTCGGAAGTTTTTTTTTTTTCTTTTTTTACAGAGTTACTTCTGTAATTCCGCCGCAGAAAAAAAATCTCATAACTTCTTAATTATGATACATATCAAACGAGTTTAAAGTTATTTCTTGTAGTGAAAGGGCCAAAAATTTATGTTTAACAGGCTTTTGATATAATAAAAAATAGGTTCAAGTAATGCAAAAATGTGGTTTTAAGCAGAAAAAAAAAAAATCATAACTTCGTCAATCCACAAGATATCAAATTCAATTAAATTTGTTGAAAATTTTCTTAATCTCAACTGAAATTTTTATACTGAGAAATTTTTGATAGGACTGACTCTTACAGCAAAAGAAAAAAAAGGATGTTTGTTGAAAAAAAAAAATTCTTAGTCAATTTACAAAGTATCAAATTCACTTAAATTTATTATAAAATTAACGTTATCTTTATTATTATTATCTTTAATATTGTCTTAATACTATCTACATTATCTACAACTTTTGTATTGACTATGTTTTGATATGACT
The DNA here is from genome assembly GCA_964019185.1 of Maratus speculifer. Classification (NCBI taxonomy): domain Eukaryota; kingdom Metazoa; phylum Arthropoda; class Arachnida; order Araneae; family Salticidae; genus Maratus; species Maratus speculifer. The sequence goes on along the minus strand of OZ025301.1, from coordinate 148,364,821 downwards.
AACTGTCTCGGCAAAATACAGTAAAACCTCTAAATAACGGACACCTCGGGAACACAGAAATTGTCCTCAATTCGGAGGTGTCTGCTATTGGGAAAACCTCAGAGATTCAAAAATCGCTAAGAAATGCTTAATATTTCATTAATTTACTTTTATATGTCCTAAAACCTCTATTATAAAATTAGTCAGAAATTAAAACTATTTTTTAATCAAATCAAATTGAAATAAATTTGTGCACACTTTTATCCACTGTTTATTATATTCTCTTGAAATAATCTTTTACAAAAGTTTGCTTTTGCTTGCGATTGCATGTAATTTGTTTTTCTACGTGACGTTATTGGACATTATAGAGTTCCGGGCGGTAAGGGAAGGATTGCACTTTTTGACCTTTAAAAGCATAAAATCTCAAAATATTCTTGGGCGATATTTCAATGCTCTGGGAGATATTCCTCCCGGGTAACACCCTGAATTTAGCACTGAACGTGGGAGGGCGGGGGGATTTTCCCCACTTCTTTATCTACAATTGTCTGTGATCACAAAATTTGTGACACGTTGTCCTGATAAATTCAGAGGCCTTTTTGTTTAAATTTTTTTTTTCTCTTTAAAACATACTTTTTCATCCTTTATCGCCGTAAATAGTGTCCGCTATTCGGAATGTCCGTTATTCAGAGGTTAAATATAAAAAAAAAATAAGTTTTGGGAGTGGGGATTGGAAAACTGTCCGTTAAATAGAGGTGTCCGCTATTCAGTATGTGTCCGTTATGGAGGTTTTACTGTATAAAAATAAATTGAAAATAAATAAGGGAGGAGGGATGTAGGAGAATAAAAAAAAATCACATCTCCACAAATCCACCCTTAATGCGATAAAAAAGTATCATTAGCGTATTGAAAGCTTTTGGCAACTCTTAGAGATACTGTGAATGAAGTTGCAATACTAAACTTGCGTGGGTCAAAATAAAAATTTTCTCAAAATAAAAATATAATGTGTGGTTCATTTAATGACACAAACTCCACACGGTTTAAATTTTTGATATGAACCATTTTAATATTATCAATAACTCTTAAAATCATTTTGATAAAAGCAGTTCTTATTGAAAAATGAAATTAAAATCTCATCAAAAGCAGCCAGTTAAGAATCTTAAACTGGGTTTATTCCTCACCTTAATTTAGTTTTTTTTTCTTTCTTTTTTTATGAGTGCTATTTAACTTCAAAATCTCCTTTGAATGCAGTCAGAATGTCCGGTAATAGATAAATAATAAAAATAATAAAATAAACTTCTTTGTAATTTAGTTTTTTTTTTCTTTAGTTATCAATCAAAATTTGAAAACAAAAAAAATTGGAATGAGGTACTTATTATTATACACTGCTCAAAACAATTAAACGATATTTGAAGTTTTATATAAAATAACGATATAAACGAAATTTTTTTGCCGAAAATTGATGAAGAGAATCACAAATGCACATTTTTCTGGTTTTCAAACTGTGGAGTATGCAAAGTTTGAGTTAGACGTCAAAAACGTCGCTTCAGCGGCAGAGAATGGAATTTGACTTTCAACTGGATAAAAGAGAATGAAGACAAGGATGATCGGCATTCAGTGATTGCTTTGTTTCGATGAGTACGATGTCTCAGTGAAATCATTTGACAGATTCAGAAGCTTGGAGAATTGTTGGTAGGTTAGTAGGGGGCCAAACTCAAGCCGAAGTAGCGCAAGCCATTGGAGTGTCACAAAGTGTCATTTCCAGGATCTGGAACCGTTTTTTGGAGAGTGGATGTGCATGCCGAAGACCAGGGCAAGGTCGTAGACGGGCAACAACGCCCAATGAAGATCGGTATTTAGCGTTAACAGCTCGGAGACACCGAAACATGAACGCTACTCTTCTCCAACAACACCTTCGCTCGGCTACAGGCACCACGATTTCAACTCAGACTGTCCGAAACAGGCTCCATGCTGCAAGTCTCTATGCTCGCCGACCGATGGTATGTGTTAGATTAACATCGAGGCATCGTCGCGACCGCAGGGAGTGGGCAACCGAGCATGTCAACTGGAGGAGAAATGAATGGAGCAATATTCTGTTTTCTGACGAGTCCCGTTTTTCTGTGCATCCGGATAATAGGCGTATTTTCATCTGGAGGGACCGTGGCAGTAGGAATAATCCTGCGTTCGTGCACGAAAGTGTCAGATTTGGCGGTGGAGGAGTGTTGGTGTATGGTGGCATCTCCATTGACGGGCGCACTGACCTCTATATCATTCGAGATGGAGCTCTGACTGGTCGCCGATATAGGGATGAGATCCTCAGACCTATTGTAGTCCCTTACGCTGCAGCAATCGGAGATAACTTCATTTTAATGAACGATAACTGCAGGCCACATCGTGCAAACCTGGTGGAGGACTTCCTTTTCGTGGAAGGAATCGTTCAAATGGAACGGCCAGCGTGTTCTCCAGACATGGATCCAATCGAGCACGTTTGGGACGCTCTAGGAAGACGAGTTTCTGGCCGCCAACAACCCCCACAAAATCTCCAAGAACTGGAAAGAGCTCTTCTGGAACAGTGGGGCAGAATACCCCGACTCGTCATTAATAGCCTCATTGAGTCCATGCCTCGAAGATGTTCAACGTTGCTGGCCGCCCGTGGAAACCATACACTTTACTGAAAATGATTTTCTTTGAAGAAAACACCTTTTCTTATTCTTTTTTTCTCATATGCACAAATTGTGTTTTTTTCCTTTTGTACACAAATGCGCAATAAAATGCATTTTTTTCTGCCAAACATGTGTAATTTATTCTCATATAACCTACTATGTCTGTCGACCATGTATCAATCAGCTAAAAAGTTTCCCAGATAAAAAATCCACCTAACACTGCAATATCCTTTAATTGTTTTGAGCAGTGTATTACAATACTTATATACTTAATACTATATACTTAATATATATACTTAATACATATACTTAATATATACTTAATAATATATACTTAATAATATTGCTCAGTAAATAATCTGTGTATTGCAGGGAATAACGATAAGCAATCATTTTATTATGATTAAATTTAACGAAAACCTTTATTATTATTTTATTTTATTTTATTTTATTTTATTTTATTTTTTTGAAATGCGATTATACATTCACCGACGAGATCAAGCTCCTGATTGGTGAAAAATAATGAAATAAAATAAATTTTGAGAAAAGCTTTACCTGTTGCCATTGTTTTGAAGAAATGTCATGAAAAAGCTTTTAAAGTTAAAAATAAAATATAAAATTTGAAATAAATTAAAAATTAGCCAGAATGGGCTCATCTACACATAAACAGCTTTCATTTAAAAAAATAATTATCAAAATCGGGCCAGTAAAAAGCTCAGGGCTGATGACCAAAAAACAGCCAGGTCTTTTAAATATATAGATTATAAAAAATATACAAAATGTACTATATTGTACTAATAGTTTGAAATTGGATTTATTTTACAAATGTAAAAAAAAAATCGCCGCAAAGCGCGAAAAAAAAAAAAAACACAGATGTAACGCAATTTTTAACATTTTGATATATTTTCGTAAGTGCGGCGCTTCTGACGAATATTTGTTTTATTTTAATATCATTTCAGGGGTGCGGCGCTTACGATGCGTGCTGCGCATACGCCCGAAAATACGGTACAGTAAAGCAAAGCGGGTATATAGAATACTATACAGGGTGATTCCAAATTTTTTTTACAATAAAGGAGAGGTGATAGTACACATCAAGACAAACAATATTAAATAGGAGACCAAGGGTCCAAAACGTTTTCTTAAGGAGATAGCCGCCATTAAAGTTTAGGGACCAAAATTTCAAATAAACATAAAAAACGGAAAAATCGGTCGATTGATTTGCGGTTTTCACTAAAATTATTCTTTATGTCGGCATTTTGTTGAGATTAAATTATAAAGATAAATTTCAAAAAATGCCGATAGAGGGCGCTTTAGACTTTGGAGTATCGAACAACTATTTTTTGCCGGTATGTTTTGCATCTCATTAAATGTTTTCGTAAGTTTACACTCAAACTTAAATTTTGAGCTCAAAATCTGTAGTTGGGAGTGGTTAAGTAACACAAACTGAGCTGTGTTCAGAGGGTTCAAGCTTCAAATGATTTAAAAAAAACCGAAAAATTGGTCGATTAATTTGCAGCTTTCAATAAAACTATTCTTTATTTAGGTATTTTCGTGAAAATAAATTATAAAGATAAATTTCAAAAAATGCCGATAGAGGGCGCTTTAGACTTTGGAGTAATGAACAACTATTATTTGCCGTTATTGTTTGCATCTCTTTAAATGATTTAGGAAGGTTAGACTTAAATTTTGAGCTTAAAATCTGAATAGTAGGGAGTGGTTAAGTAGCACAAACTGAACTGTGTTCAAGGGGTAGAGGGAGGTTCAAATTTAAAGTAATTATAGAAAATGGAAAAATTGGTCGATTCGTTTGCGGTTTAAAATAAAACTATTCTTTAAGTCAGGATCTTCTTGAAAATAATTTTTAAAGATAAATCCCAAAAAATTTCGTCAGAGGGCGCCTTAAACTTCAGGGTAACCATCAATTCATTTTAACCATTAATTTTTGGTTCTAATTAAATGCTTGCAAAAGCATTTTAAGTGTTCTCGGAAGCTTAGATTTAAACTTAAATTTTGAGCTCAAATCCTGAATCGTTATGAGGAGTTAAGACGCGCAAACTGAAGTGTGTTCAGGAGTTAAAATTTAACCCTCTTTCCTCCTCGAGCACAATTCAATTTTTCGCTACTTAAACACTCCCAACGATTCAGAATTTGAGCCTAAAATTTATGTTTATGCATTTGAAAGCATTTAATGAGATTAAAAAAATAACAGTTATAAATAGTTGTAAGCTACTCCAAAGTCTAAGGCGCCCTCTATTGGCATTTTGTGAAATTTATCTTTAAAAATTATTTCCAAGAAAAAACTGATTGAGCAAGAAAACTGCTGATTTAAAAATTAGTTTTAGCAAAAACCGCAAACGAATCGACCAATTTTTCCGTTTTTTACAATTATTTAAAATTTGAACCCTCTGATCACAGCTAAGTTTGTCTACTTAACCACTCCCAGCTATTCAGATTTTGAGCTCAAAATTTAAGTTCAAATCTAAGCTTACGAAAACATTTAATAGGATGCAAAAAATAACGCCAAAAAGAATGTTTCGTTACTTTAAAGTCTAAAGCGCCCTCTATCGGCATTTTTTGAAATTTATCTTTATAATTTATTTTTACGAAAATACCTAAATAAAGAACAGTTTTAGTGAAAACCGCAAATCAATCGACCAATTTTTCCGTTTTTTATAATCATTTGAAATTTGAACCCTCTGAACACAGCTCAGTTGGTGCTACTTAAGCACTCCCCACTATTCAGATTTTGAGCTCAAAATTTAAGTTTGAGTCTAAGCTTACGAAAACATTTAATGAGATGCAAAAATACCGGCAAAAAATAGTTGTTCGTTACTCCAAAGTCTAAAGCGCCCTCTATCGGCATTTTTTGAAATTTATCTTTATAATTTTATTTCAAGAAAATGCCGACATAATGAATAATTTTAGTGAAAACCGCAAATCAATCGACCGATTTTTCCGTTTTTTATGTTTGATTGAAATTTTGGTCCCTAAACTTTAATGGCGGCTATTTCCTTAGGAAAACGTTTTGGACCCTTGGTCTCCTATTTAATATTGTTTGTCTTGATGTGTATTATCACCCCTCTTTTATTGTAAAAAAAATTCGGAATCACCCTGTATACACGCTTTACAGTAAAGATGCCACAATAAAAAACACTTTATTTCACCAATAAATGTTAGATGTTTATTTTTTTAAATTTATAAAGTTAAATTTCTTTCTCTTGCAGAGTGTGCTTCCATGACTACATAAATAAAATTTTGCCTCTGTTGAAGCAGTTTGAAAATCCAAACAGATTCAAACATAGTGTACGACAGGTCTGTCCAGCTTTTCAGTAGGCAGCTGCGCACCTCAGCTCTTGGTACTCAAAGAAGGGCGCCATTACTCACACGATTTGAAACATGCGCCAATATTACCGCATAGCAATATACAGACACGTTTAAACATAATGCAAATAAATTTTATAGCGGTAGGCAAAAGGTGTCTACGTTTGTGGAGTTGCATGTATAATTTCAAATTATACATTTTTCTATGAGAGGTCTATCAGAAAATTTTTTGTAGAATAACATACAAGAAATTTTAATCGTGCTTATGATAACAAAAAAAAAAAAAAAAAAAAAAAAAAAAAAAAAAAAAAAACATTAAAATCAGAGATATTTCTAGGATTTTTAAAATGTAAAAATACGCCTCGATTTATTTTGAAGAAGTGAATTTAGTTTTATAAAAAGAACGTAAACAAAGACAGGCATGATAGTGGCCAATCCATATGGGGCTGTTCCACAGAGATAGTCTGGAAATGCTTTCATAGATGAAAATTATTCTGTACCGTTTTATTAATTTTTCTACGCAATTTTTTTTTTTTTTTACTTTTTAAAAATTAAGAAATAAAAATTAAGGCCCTTTATCATTCGTATAAAACAGCCAATGGGGCAGTGTGGCAACAGCAAGGAAAAAAAAAAGCTGAATTTTAATGCACATGTGTCTTCAAAGAGACGGGAAGGAAGGTGAAAAACGTTTAATTTTCTGTTGCTTCTTAAGTTTTAAAAAAGAGCTATTTCCAGTTATTACCAAATTTAACCATTGTAACTGCATCGTAATCGCACAATTTTTTTTTTTTTTTTTTTTTTTTTTGCATGAGAGAGACCGAAATTAAACACTTATCACTGTTGAAAACTACTTCAGGGATTAACTTATATTACGTATCGTGGATAAATAAAAATGAATACAATATGGGATTAAAGATGGTTTTTTCAGTTCTTCCACGCCAAATCTATTTTGCTGGAATTTATTTTTAAATTTTTCTACTTTTTTTTTTTAATTTTTTTTTTTTTTTAATTTTATTTGCCAAATTACTAATGTGGATCAGAACTCAGGAAGAACTCTGGGTAGTTAAGTATATAGATAAGATAAAGTTGTTAACAGGAGGTGGTTTGGGGTTCTAGTAGTCACAATTATCGTGACATGAAAATTTTTACAGAAATTCCAACATGAGGGAGAATGCAATAGGTAGTATGTCTTACAAAATCTTTTTAAAAGCTAAATATTGATTATAATCAAAACATGATCAAAAACTGACTTAAAAAAATTCCTTACGGAGATCTAAAGATCGAATATGAAGCTAAATGATGATAGTAAATTTGGCAAGTAATCTGAACGAGGCAGTTACAACAGTTAAAAAGAAAGTTAACTGAAATAAAATACAGTCGAGTATCTATATAAAGAAATCCACCGTTCCAGTAAAAAAATCGTTATATAGAGAAATTCGATGTATAGAGAATGATGTTAAAAATCGTATTTAATGTGTGAAATTTGAACAAATATCATTTTTGATCTTTTGAATTAAGAATTTGAAATGTTTAAAAGAAAATATTAACCTAACATTTTATTTCTTAATTATTTAACCCGTTTTAAAAAAGAGAACAGACATTTATTTGAAGGCTTAATGAAAATCAAATAAGGAAGACTTTCATTAATTTCAGGCGAAGAAATATGTAATTTTTTGTTGTTTTGATTTTAAAATTGTTACGCTCTCGAAAAAAAAAAAAAAAAGCTCAAATTTTAGCAACGAATGAAAAATTGTAGTTAACATTTCCCTCCATTTGAATGCCTCTCATTGATTCCTCTCTTAACTATGGATTAATCCAATTGACACTGTTTTGAGAAGCATGTGGAAAGGTGTATGGGAGGTGGGATGAATTCTTTGCATTTAAAGAACAAGGACAAAAGTAATAAAAAAAAAACTCAGCACTGACGATAAATCAAAAATAAGTGATGGAAAATTGATTCCATATGACTTCGAAGCTTTTTAAAACTGAATAAATTAAGAACGATTTATGAAAAAATTCGTTATACGGAGATAGATATTTCATTATATAGAGACTGTTTTTAATGTAATCATGCGAAAAGGGGACCGTTCCTACTAAGAATTCGTTATATAGAGAAATTCGATATATGGAGTTTCGTTATAGAGAGACTCGACTGTATTTCAAAATAAGTATCTATATATATTATAAAGGCCAAATGTATCTGTGCGTAACGCATACGTCATTTTGCGCATGATAACACTTTCAAATTTTAAATGAAATTCCGTTATTGCAATATTTGCTACATTTTTAAACTTCTAAATATTTTCAATTTTTACACCATCGTGTAAGGGAAAAAAATTTAATTTTAAATGAAATTTGTTTGAAAGCTGTATCTTAATTTGTTTTTGAAATATTAATTTTTTTTTTTTTTTTTTTTTTTTTTTTTTTTGTAGTTTTTAATAACACTTTTGTAATGGTGGTAACAAGTGTACTGCATTTCAATTAAAAGCAAAGGAAAAAGGGGAAAAAAATTGATTGCTGTGTCTTTATGTTGCCACTTTCTCATTAAAAGGGAAAATATTGAAATTTAAATATTTTCTGTGATAAAACCCGGTAAATTTTGATCTACACATAAAAGAATATCAACAGTTTAATATCTATTTCAGCTAATAGCATTGAGACTTCAAGTTTTGAATCTAAATGATCAAATTAAAATGCCAATTTTTATGAAAAGGTGGATACAGATGTGAAATGTGCATTTGTAAATTTGATATGATGAAAATGATGCCGGGTGTAAATTTCACGGGAAAAAAGTTTTATGATTGAGTCAAAGTCGAATAAATTTTGCTTTTTTTCATTATGGAATATTAGCATAAAAATCTTAATTGATAACTTTATCATAATAGCATATCTTTATTACTTTTTACTGCTTACATAAACGATTAAAGTTTAATTTTAACAATTTCTAGAACTGCGTTTTATAAAAATCGTATTTTGTTAATTTGACAATAAATATCGTTTGTTTAAGAGTTAGTCTTAACAATATAAATTGCATTACTATAACTAATTTTGTAGGTTTATTATAAGTCAATAAAACAGTTCCTTCTTAAACATTTTCTTTCGTCATAATTTGACGGGTTCTGCCTTATTATTATAAACAAGGAACCTTTAAGTATTTTTAAGTAGACTTCGTAAAAAAATATTCCCTATTATATTCTTTCCCATGTTGGAATTCTGAAACACTTTTGCAGATCGACGCCGATCATGACTCCTAGAACACAAAACCCCCTCCAGTTCAAACCTCTGTCTTATTATCTATCTATTTATATAACTCATTTAGAGAAGCGTTAACTACCATAATTTTACTCAAAATATTTTTCTGTCACATACATAAAATTTAGAGTTTTGTTATTCACAAGGAAGGTCTCCATACGGGCAGACTCAGAAAATCATAAAAAAATTACAGAGTATTCTTCTTGTGTAGTTATATATGTTTATAAAAAAAATTGCGGCGGAATCTTTTTAAAACGTTCGTAAAAAAAAATAATGAACATTTAGTTTATTTGGCAGTTTATCTCCGGTTGGTAACGAAATAAAATGTCAAAAAATACTTTTTTATTCAAATATTTTTTAAGGTAAAAATGTTTCATGTTGAGCTTGTATTTTAAAATATATATATATATATATATATATATAAATAACTTTATTTTTGTCAGTTTTCGTTTGTTTTATGAGTAGTTTTATCATATATATATATATATATATATATATATATATATATATATATATATATATACTGAAATTAACTGTGAAATGTTATAAATTAAAAAAAATAAGAAATCGTTCCAATCACAAAATGAAGTCCATATGATCACTGTCGATTCAACTTTGTTGCTATGGAAACAAAAACCTTTCCGATATTGGAATGTATTACTGCAGCATTCTTCATCTTTATTTTGGAATGCACTTTAATATATGAAATTATTTTTACTGTGATAAAATTAAATAACAGCAGCAACAAGCAACATAAATGTGTACAAAAAAAAAAAAAAAAAAAAAAAAAATGCATGTATTAAACAATTTAATTGTTTAAATTTAAATTCATAACAACCATTTACACGCATTTTAAAATCCATTGATATAGAATTTTCAGTTACATTAAAATTGTCTCTTTTTGGCGAGAAAATGTGCTGCTCGCGAAACCGAGTGACGTTTTCTTCTTTTCACACCAAATATTCAGAAGTTTTTTTTTTTTTCTTTTTTTACAGAGTTACTACTGTAATTCCGCCGCAGAAAAAAAATCTCATAACTTCTTAATTATGATACATATCAAACGAGTTTAAAGTTATTTCTTGTAGTTAAAGGGGCCAAAAATTTATGTTTGACAGGCTTTTGATATAATAAAAAATCGGTACAAGTAATGCAAAAATGTGGTTTTAAGCAGAAAAAAAAAATCACAATTTCGTCAATCCACAAGATATCAAATCCAATTAAATTTGTTGAAAATTTTCTTAATCTCAACTGAAATTTTTATACTGAGAAATTTTTGATAAGACTGACTCTTACAGCAAAAGAAAAAAAAAAAAGGATGTTTGTTGAAAAAAAAATTCTTAGTCAGTTTACAAAGCATCAAATTCACTTAAATTTATTATAAAATTAACGTTATCTTTATTATTATTATCTTAAATATTGCCTTAATACTATCTACATTATCTACAACTTTTGTATTGACAATGTTTTGATATGACTAACTGTCTCGGCAAAATATAAAAATAAATTAAAAATAAATGAGGCAGGAGGGATGTAGAAAATAAAAAAAAAATCACATCTCCACAAATCCATCCTTAATGTAATAAAAAAGTATCATTAGCGTATTGAAAGCTTTTGGCAACTCTTAGAGATACTGTGAATGAAGTTGCAATATTAAACTTGCGTGTGTCAAAATAAAAATTTTCTCAGAATAAAAATATAATGTGTGGTTCATTTAACAACACAAACTCCACACGGTTTAAATTTTTGATATGAACCTTATTAATATTATCAATAACTCTTAAAATCATTTTCATAAAAGCAATTCTTATTGAAAAATGAAATTAAAATCTCATCAAAAGCAGCCAGTTAAGAATCTTAAACTGGGTTTATTCCTCACGTTAATTTAGTTTTTTTTTTCTTTCTTTTTTTATGAGTGCTATTTAACCTCAAAATCTCTTTTGAATGCAGTCAGAATGTCCGGTAATAGATAAATAATAAAAATAATAAAATAAACTTCTTTGTAATTTAGTTTTTTCTTTCTTTAGTTATCAGTCAAAATTTGAAAAAAAAAAAAAATGGAATGAGGTATTTATTATTATATTACAAGATTAAATAGCAAAACCAAAAAATACATTGAATGTTACCAGTCGGAAACAAGAATTTAGTTTTTAAAAAGAACCTACGAGTAAATTTCGTAATAAAAGTATTGATAATCTGGTTAAAGGAAAGATGATTTTTTTTCTCATTTTTTTAGCATAATGAATCGTACTTCATTTTTCAATAATGTAATTAAAAAAAAAAAAAAAAAAAAAAAAAAAAAAAAAAAAAAAAAAAAACAGAGCAAACATAAATGCATAAAAATATTTTAACTTTCACGCCGTAAAATTTATGTAGTAAAATTTATATAATTTAATAAGGAAATCGGGCAACTATTTTCCATTTTTTCAAACAGAATTATCACGGAAACGGCTGTATTCACAGCTGTTGCTGAATGCAGTAAGCAGGTTACTCAGAAATCGTCGTTTATTCAGTAGACAGACTCAAGTTTCAATGATATCAAGGTCGGCGCTAAATCGCACAACGCTTAGGGATAAACAAACCGAAGCTCCTCCCATACTAATAAGCGATAGTCATCTATTGGCGAATCCATTAAAAACACGTTTTGCAGGGCTCTTTAAATAAATTTTTAATCCCTTTTTGCTTCGATAATTTTAAAACATTCTTCACTAAAACTTCTTAAAATAATAATAATAAAATCGACTACCCATAACATTTCCTGTAAATGATATGACATCATAAGTTAGTAAATTTAAAATAACTTTATAAGTAAAACTACTTATATGTATTAAATTATGTAAGTATTTAAATGCGAGTCAGATAAGAAAAAAGATAACATATTCTTATATTTGGTCTTAAAATATAGTAAAAGGTTTGTTTTTAAATATATTTAAAAATTTAAACTCAAATTTTGTACGAAATTTAAATAACACTTAGCTAAAAGTATTGGAAAGTAATTGGTAGCTAAAATTATTAGAAAATAAGTATTATATATATATTGTTACGAATTTTGTAAATAGTTAGTGTTTGTACTGTAAAATAATGTAAATAATCTTATTAAGCTCCATTTCTTTACTAATATTAGTTTTTGTTACATTGTCTCTGTTAACAAGCAAACTTGTCTATTATTTTCAGTGAATGTCTATGGCAGCTTTGCGAAACATTAGAAATATCGCCAAGTTGGCGTCACTTTTGGCGACTAATTTTGGGCGCCAAATTTGGCGATATATCGCCAAGTTGGCGACAAACTTGGCGATTGTTGGCGATGGTAACCCTTTCCTCTTTATGGTAACCCCCCCCCCTTAGATATGCTGATACATTGAATGTTGTTCCGTGGTTTTCCAGTTTTTTCGAGATGGTTCTAGAAATTTCCAGCACCTGCTGCGAGCCTATATAAGGAGAGCGACACGAGCTGTGTGGTTATTATTTACCAGTCAGTCATTGAGTGAACAAGGCGTTTGTAAAGCAAGTTTGCTTGAGTTTCATTTATGTTGTTTTGAATGTTATTAAGTGTTGAGACGTTGTATAAAGAGTCTCTGGGATCTAAAGCTGTACCTGTACGATAGATTGGAGCAGTTATTTTTGAATATTAGTAATATTTGTGAGTTTCGAAGACTCTGTTGTTCTGAAGATCTGTGAATAAATTATTTTCTACTTTTCTGACAAAAGTTTGAAGTTGTCTAACCATAAGATCAAAAGAACCCCATATACGCTGCAACAATATTTTCTCTCTCTTTCTCGTTTATTAAGCATAAATTATAACAATTACTATAAAAAATAAGATCCTAGGAAGTTCTCGAAATTGAACTTTCCTTGTTTATTAACAAGATGCAAAAATAATAAATAAATAAAAATCTTATTTCATTTTTTACGTAATTATAATACAGGGTGAGTCATAAATATCGAAACAATAGGCTATCTCCTTAAATATTGCCTCTAGACCCATACTTCCAATTGCAAAGTTTCACCAAAAAAGGTAAATTTTTTGATAAGATAAGTTGCAACTCCATGGGGGGTCTATTTTAAAAAACACAAAAATTAAATTTTTATACGGCCCCCAGAGGATAAAACTTCCAATTAGAAAAATTTTCCTTATCCATTCCTGAATTGAACAAAAAAAATTCCATCTTGATATCTCCAAAACTCAGAGAGTTATGATAATTTTAATAAATCGTGAGGTTTCAAGGGATCAGACACAAATTGAAATGCGTGTAATTGAAGAAACAATGTTGCTGTATGTTGTCCAGAAAACATTTATTTTATTTATTTATTTACAGAGTTTGAATTTTGAATGTTTTGTGATGGTTAAACACATAATTTGTAAGCACTATCACATAATAAGCTTTCTTAATAATTTTTTTTTTCAAAAAATGTAGAGTAAATTAAAATTGTCATAACTCAAAATATTATTTGTCGCATTGAATTTTTTTCTTTTAATTAAATGAAAATGTTTAATTTTCAATTTTGATTCAGCATTTTAAATAATATTTTTTAAAAATAAAAGTATTTAAAATAGCAATTTAAAAAAAGATGCAATTTTTTGTGAACAAATAATATTTTTAAAAGTAAATTTTCTGAGGTGAAAACATCTTTCGGCATCTTTTTAAATAATTTTTTTTATTGAGGTGTTAAAAAACTATTGAATTGTTACCGTAACCAAGGGTTACTGACTTATGATGTAAGTTTAAAAATGAGAAATACTGAAATAAAAACATCTGATGAAGAAATGTGCATTTAGTTTTAAACAAAGATTGGCTCCTAACGTTTAAATGCTTTTTTAAAATAGGTGATTAACTAGGTGATTAACTTCTTCTTGTGTAGTTTCAATTTCAGATTTTGTTTAAGTTTTGCCATTTTCGCCTTCTTTAATTACTATTTAAATGAGTCAGCTTATTTAATCTTAATTTTTTTATCACGCCGACTTCAATTTTTTTCATTGTTTTATCCCTGTCAACTTCATATTTTTCTTGTTAAAATTGCCACTACACGATGCGTAAAAGATGTCTCTAATTACGGGCCTCCAAACTGGTAGACGGTAGGTATTGGGTTCGAACCCAATCGCAACCATCGGCCTAACCGTTCGACGTTTTCCGTAGTTTTTTTCGAACCCTGGATTTCCAATTGCAGATAATTGGCCGGAATAAAAAAAAACAATTAAAAAAAAACAATCCCCAACGTGTTAACTGCTGTAAGCGGACTCAAAGGCCGCTGCGCTTTTTTTTTTTTTTTTTTTTTTTTCATTTTTTAGAGTTTAACATACAGTTTTCAATTCAAATACAAATACATTTTAAATTTTGTTTAACTTTCGAATCAGTTATCTTTTTAAAACAAGAACAGGTGTTTAATGAATCTTCGGCATATTTCATTTAAATGTTTTAAGTTGAAATTATTCAATTGAATTTCTTAAATGATGTTTGGTTCGAACGCATTAAACCTTGATCAATTAAATACACTTAGAATGAAATATTAGTGGGAGCTTAGCATAAAAAAAAATACGCAACAGAAACGTTATACTCTTCGACTTTAACATTCGAATAAATATTTTTTTTAATGCCGTTTGGAATAAATAAACTACTCGGATGTAGCAATCGGAGGACTCTAAAGATACGAAATTCCGTGGATTAGTACAAGATATCGCTGAAATCGTGTAAACTATACAAAATTCATTATGAAAACGCCATCCGAAAGATGATTGATACAAAAACGTAAACAAAACCAATTCATGTCAAGAAGTAACTGCATCTGACTTTTTATGGAAATTATTGCATTAGTTCTTAAAGTAGAGCTATTGCAGAAATCTTAACAAATTCAGTGTTGCAGCGCCTCTCGTGGAGCCATATACAACAAAATATAAATAACATCAATTCATGTCAAGGAATAACTGAATCTGAAGATTGATGATATTCCTTGCATTCTGGAGATACAGCGATCGCGGAAATCGCACAAAAGCCTTTTCAGTAGGGTCACCTGTTAAGCAATTCATACCAAAAACTAATCAGCATCAATGTAGATCAAGAACTAAGTAAATATAATTTTTTATTAAATTTTGTGTATTAGTTTTTGAGATAGCGCGCTCACAAAATGTATATCATATACAGAGATACAGAAGCAGTGACTCACAGACAGACATTTTGTAAAAACATGTTTTTCGGTATCTCTGAGCCCTAAAACGTGTGAATCCGTCGAAAACCGGAATTCAAAATTTTCATGAATCCAATACTTTTTCTTGTAAAGATAGAAAAAAGTAAAAATATGTTTAAAACCACATAAATTTTGAAGCTGAATAGTAAAAACTAGATTTTTGAAAAAAATTCTAAGTAATTTTTTAAAATATATTTCCATTAACATTAAAATGTACAATAACATTAAAATATATTCCATATGATCCAGTTAATATAAGGGTCATTATCGCTATTACTATTTTTACTAAACTTATTACCTGTGGCAATAAGTTTTAAAGACACGGTTAATGAGAGTTTAATTAATATCACTTAATTTAATAACACTTTTAATAAGTTTTTAATAAGACGGTCCGGCCAATGGGTCGTGCCAATTACGAGCCTGACGCCAAGCTCGAGATATTGCAGACATCTAGCATATGTCAAGGAAGTTTAAAGCAAAAAGCTATATGCTTTTATTTTATATTTAAAAGTTAAAGCATTGTCTTGGGTCTACATTTAACAATGCGTAAATTAATGGTCGATCCCTAAATTGTATTTCAAATGAACTGATATCGCTGCACTCAGATGTATGCTAAAGTGGTGTAAGTCACGAATTTTGAAAAATTTTGGATTTTAATATCATCCAGGGATTTGCAGATATCGAGATGAATTTTTTTTTGTTCGATTCAGAAGAGGATAAGGAAAAATTTTCTAATTGAAAGTTTTATTCTCTGGGGGTCGTATAAAAATTTAATTTTCGTATTTTTTAAAATAGACCCCCCATGGAGTTGCAACTTATCTTACCAAAAAATTTACCTTTTTTGATGAAACTTTGCAATTGGAAGTATGGGTCTAGGGGCAATATTTAAGGAGATAGCCTATTGTTTCGATATTTATGACTCACCCTGTATATGAACATGATTTTTCTATTAATGCATGACATTAAAATTAGTAAATATCAAATAATTTTACTTTAAAGAAAAAACATAAAAGAAAGAAATAACAAATAAATAAAATATGCTAACATGAACAGATGTTAGTCTTAAGTCAAAATAAATCTTTTTTTTTTTTTTTTTTTTTTTCAGAAATTTTTTTTGAACTAAAATAAAATAAAATAAAATAAAATAAAATAAAATAAAAAACTTTTTACTATTTTTTAAGTCCAAATGTAAGAGTATATGAATAAGTTTTACATAACACGTTCTAAAATAGTTATTTATAGAAAAAATAAGTTAAATAAATTGTGCACCTTTGTTGTTGTTTTTTACATTAAAAATAAGTTTACATAATTAAACAAGATTTGGATTAAGGTAATAACTTATCATTAAATAACTGATAGCTGAAATTATTAGAAATTTTTATTGTTATTATTTTCTCTCAATTTCTCTTTTATTAAATATAACTTCAAAATATCACAAATTCAGTTCAAAACGTCCACTTTGACACTATTTTCTAAAGGATTTACAAAAAAAGGGGGGGGGGATGAGTGTGATTAAATAGTTCCTGAACAACACCTGCTAGTTTCATGCATTTCCTGCAAAAATAAATTAAAACTTATGTCACATATTTTGCCTTTTGGATTTAAGAACAGCTTTATCAAGATACAGAACTTATGAATTGCAAAAGAGCTTTTCTTTGATTTCTTAAAATAGTTAAATATGATTTTTTTTTTTATTAATAGCCATTTTTTTTTTTTTTTAATTTACTGCATGACCTTATAGACTAGTAAATTTTAAATAAAGTTTCCATAAAGTAAAAAAATATAAAATAAATAAATAAATAAAAGTAATAAATGACAAATAAATAAAACCTGTTAATATTAACAGATGCTAGTTCTAAGTTAAGATACACATATATTGTAAAATAAAACTTCAATGTTAAAGCATATAAATTAAATAATTGATATTAACTTATATCCCCCACCTCTTAGTTTTTTTTTATTTTTATTTATTTATTTTCTTTAAAATTTTTTTTTTTCAAATTGAAATAGCTCATGATTTTATGTCATAAAATGAAAATTTTATAGGTAGTCACAGAAAGGAATATAATAATTATTATTATTTTTATTATTATTATTTTACGAATACTGCGAGTATATACTACGAGTGCTTTTAATCCATTGTTCAGAAAAAAATTGTAAAATTAATTTAAAAAATCCTTCAAGGTATTATTATTTTAGGATTAACCACTAGATGGCACTCGTTTCTAATGTGGGAGGAGCCTGCAGTTTGCAATCCTGGAGCGTTGTGCGATTTAGCGTTCACCTGATATTAATCGAGGTCACGCGCCACGTAGTGGACGGGATTGAACTACAAAAAAGATGCCTAACTGGAATAATCCTTCTTGATAAACTAGTAATGTAAAACACGACCGGGATGCCACGCCCACTCTTGTTAATTTTACTCATCTAACATTTTATTCACATTTATTATACGTAACTTAATTTTATCCAAGTGTTAAGTTATCCAAGTCCAATATCATAGGCGTAGAATTGTATGGGCCCATGGGGCTCGGGCCCCTCCAATAATTTTTCCAGATGGGCTGTATTTTTTGGCTTCAACCATTACAGAAAAAATTCAAATTTTGAAATAGAATTTTTCAGCGCATATTGTTTTCCAAAAAAAAAAAAAAAAAAAAAAAATCTTTCTTTAAATTAGTTATTTATTTTTATACTTTATAAACGACAAAAACAGCCTAAAAAAACTTCCACCGTACATTGCTTGGGTGAAACGAAGCAGTCTCCATGGAGTTTTTTCTTTCTTTCTTTATTCTTTGGACGGTAAACATGGTTTCCAGGAAGTATCACATTTTCTGATTCGTGCTACATAGAGGGCAATAAATAAAGTAGACTGTGTCCGATACGTTGCGTTTTCTCAAAATTATCTAGAAGGGGCCTTTTGACCTTGGATAAAAAGGTCTTGATTGTGAAGCTTCCAAGAACTCGGGAGATGGCAGGTGGGGGAGTAAAGAGGAGTTTTCCTGCTGACCAAACCAAAACTGTCAGTTCAATAGTGTCGAATCAAAAATAGGTGGGAAAATTTCAGATGGACAAATATCTATTAACTTTAACATTGTCTAAATTTACCAAGCCGTCTCTTGCAGAAACGGATACGTCTCAAGCATTTAGTAGTTCCGATAAACAGTAAGTATTCAATTGTTCCTATTTATTATTTTAAATAATTCATTTTTTGTTGTCAAAGTTATCTGATTAAAAGTCTTCATAGACTTGTGCCGGGCCCGAAACTTGAACTCGGGACAATTTTCTTCCACTGATCGCAACCTAATAAAGTAGGAGAATTACATTCTCCCATCCCCTTCTTTTGCAAACTCAGGTTAAGTCTGAACTTCAATTTTTCTTGGTCGTGTCTAGAGGAATTTTCAGGTCCGGTTCCGGAACGAAAGGGAACTTATTTTGGCCCGGCCTGTTTATATTTTTACATTTCTAGGCCCGGCCCGATCTGGTTTGATACACGTTTGGATACACGTTTGATTTTAATAAGCGTAGAAATCTACGGTTCTTTAAAAAAGAATAAATTTTAATGTTTAATTGTAAAATAAAGAGGTCTTAAAAGTCTATGCCTCTTTTGCAAAAATTTTTAGACCAAGCCAAATTTTACTGATTTTTGAACAGACTTGGCCAGGTTGAGAAAAGGGTTTTCATTACGGAATGATTCAACCAGAACTGATTATTTTGGTCCGTGAAGACTAGAAAGAATGAAATCCGGCATGGCTTCGTACGGAAAAAAATAAGATAGACCCGGCCCGGCGCGAAAAGATTAGTGACTAAGTTCGGCCCGGCCCGTATACCATTGATGGAAATCGGCTTGAACCCGGTCCGCGGACCGGGCGGGCTCGGGCTTTGGTCCGAGGCCCGACTCTTGTAGATCTCTAGCCTACATCCCCCGTCCCTACTTTTGCAAACTCAATTTAAGCCTGAACTTCAGTTTTTCTTGATCGTGTCGAAAGGAAATTTCAGGCCCGGGACCGGCCTGTTTATATTTTTTATGTTTATAGGCCCGGCTCGTACAGAAATCGGTGAAAACAAGCCCGTCCGCGGGCCGATCTGGCCTGACACAATTTCGACTATTTCAATTGTTCTTATTTATTATTTTAAATAATTTATTTTTGTGTTACATAAGATATCAGATTAAAAGTTTTTACGGATCTGTGCCAGGCCCGAAATTTGAACTCGGGACGGTTTTCGTCCACTGACCGCAACCTAATAAAATAAGAACTACCCCCACCCCCTTCTTCTTTTGCTAACTCTTGCTAAGCCCGAACTTCAATTTTTTTGGTCGTGACAGAGGAATTTCCAGGCCCGAGCCTGGACCGGACCGGCCTGTTTATATTTTTACATTTCTAGCCCGGATCGTACAGACACCAGTGAAATCAGGCCCAGCCCAGTACAATTTCAAATATTTTTAAAAAAATCAGATTTTTGTTATAATAATAAAAATTTCTTTCTGCACACATATTTATGGGATAATTTTACAGTATATTTTATAAAAAAAAAGACACAATAGCAACATTAATGATTAATTAGATTCTTAGACTTTCAACATTCAAATAAAGATTCAGTAAAAAATATATATATATAATTTAGAATAAAAGAAGAAAAAAGAAAATCAAAAACATAATAACTTTTGAAGCTGTATAATAAAAAGATGTTTTAAGAAAATATTTCTCATTTTCTAAAGACTTCCTCAAATCCAAAGGACCTACTTTTTGATACATTTTTGAATTCATTTCTTTTCGGAAATGCTTATGAATAGCAGGTGTTTTCATTCAGAAACTGTGTAATCGATTAGCGTTATCTATTTTTTTTTTTTTTTTTTTTTTTATACAAGCAATTTAAGAAAATACGCTCAAGGTTAGCGTTTTGAATCGAATTTCCAGAAGCGAGTATGGGAAGGGAGAAAAATCTGGAATCACGTGACAAGAATCTCTTATATTTCAACAAGTATCTTATTTACAAAAAAAAAAAAAAAAAAAAAAAATAGAAAACGCTATTCGATTCCAAATCCCTTCAATTGTCAGGCTTGTCAATTTTGTACCTTTACAGCTAAAAATTACTCAGCCAAACATTCGCGTTGTTTAGAAATGAATTTAAGAACTACTAAGAAGTCTATATCCAAATATTACGCTAACGTAAGTTTTTTATCGCTATTAATAATTTCATAAAACACGTTGTTTGCCCTACACATCTTGAGAACAATTAAGTCTAGTTCCGGCCCGGCTCGACTAAAAAAAAAAAAAAAAAAATGTAAGCGTGATTTTGGCGCGTCACAAGTGAGCTAAAGAATATTAAGCATGGGTTAGACACAAAGTAACTCCGATGTACAAATTACATTTCAGTATTGATGTTGTCAAATTAGTATCGGCTCGCGACGCACATTTATACTTATCCTCGTTAAAGCCATATTCATTGAAAAAAGAGCTCATACTATATCGTTTTTGTTTAAATCTTCATAACAGGTCGGTAGGCCCGCTATTTTTTTTTTTCATCGGCCTGGCCCTGCCCTTATTGCCCGTTCAATTTTTTTTCTGGCCCGGCCCATTAGAATATTCGGAACCATTCCGCCTGACTACGGGCCAGGTCCGGGTCCGTACAGACCTCTTGTTGTGTCAACCTCTTTGGGCTTTTATGGTATACTTATTCATATTCATACTTTTCTAGTAATACAGTAATACTCGACTCTACGTTATATAGTTTTTTCTATAGTCTTACCATTCTATTAGCAACGATTTTTATTAATAAAACAGTTAATATTTCGTACATTAATTGTATGGATTCCTCTGAGCGTGAGTAATGTTCGCGCTTGAACATTTATTTCAATTATAAATTTTCCTTTGTTTATTTTTATTGCTATTTTTTCCTTTTATATGCATAAAAAGCTATCATTAAGCTTATTTACATTATTATTATTTAAATCTAATGATGTTAAAAATGATTTAAAATAGACATAACAGCAATTATGATTTAATGAAGGACATTTAAAAATTTCCTTTTTTATAGTTTTATACTATACCGTTATGTAATTTCAGAGATTCTGTACTTTAAAAACCGCAAGACGGAGTTTTAGTATCTGAAAGATTTGAAATTTCATAAAATTCAAAATATCCTGATTAGATTAAATGTTTGTTAGAGTGTCCTACTTAGGTCGTTCCCCTTTCCATGAAATTTATTTAAAAAAATTATAATAAAATGAAATTAATATTTTAAAATATAGATAATGACTCGCCGCGATATTTGTAATCCGATTTTCTACACTTTTCGCTTTTTCTTCACCCTGTATTTCATTCAAAATTGGAAATGAGACGATTAATCCGACGCAATAAACTGCTAGTTAACAGGATTGTCATTTAAAGTTGTAAGTATTTTTTTATGCAGGTATTAATTGATTATCCTGTCGACCAAAAAACTATTGCTTAACTATAAGATTAAATATTTATTTAATTTTAATTAATTTTTCAATTAATTTTTTCAATAAGTAAAGATACGCTTGAAATGATTGAATACTTGATAAATGACCATCACATTGCTAGTTAAGCATAAGAATCAGTTGGTTCTACTCTTAATTAGTAACGTGATGGTCCACTTATTAAATATTCAATCATTTCAATAAGCGTATTTTCACTTATTGAAAAAATTAATTAAAATTAAATATATGTTCACCGTTGCTGGGTCTCTTTGTGTATTTCATGTTATGCCACAGGTTTGTTTGCTCATGAGAACGTTTCCATCTTGTGCCGCAGTTGCAGCCTTACCAACAAATGAGTGTGAATGCCAAGCTGGGCATCGTCCTCGTAGCTTAAATAGTAGAACACGTAAATGGGAGAGTGCTATTCCAAGAGTTCCGGGTTCGATTCCCGACTTGGACATTTTGCACTTTGTTGCTTTCTACGCTTAACTAGCAATGTGGTGGTCACTTATTAAATATAAAATTAAATGTCAATATAGTTTATGGTAAATGTCACATTTACTTGACTTTAAACGAGTTACATGTGTTTGTTACGCCATCAAGTGATATTGATTTCGACGTTTTACTTGTATTTTTATTAAACTTTTACTAGTTTATTTGTTTTTTCTTTATTTAAATAAAAAGTTATGCCAATTTGTGTAATTTACGAGTAGTTTGGCGATTTATACAATTTGCCGAAATGAGTCGACGGGATAATGAAGTAGACCCACAATTCCTTAGTAGAGCATTACTATGTATTAAAAATATTTAAATATACGTTTAAATTTTATTTAAGAATTACGACGCATCTTATAAATAGTTTACACATATTTTATTTTCAAATTTTATATTATCCATAGCCATAATGGGTAAAGTATTATGGTGGTTCCCAACGACTAATCTCCTCTTGTTTACACGTAAAAGAATTTTTGAGCTAAACCTAGTAATGTAGCGGGGGTTTCTTTTCAGAAAGGAAAGGGGGTGTCTAGAATTTTTCTACATGTTTATATATATGTATAGTGAAACCTACTAAGACGGAATTAGAAGGCGCACAATTCCATTTGTTTGGTTTCTGGTTTCTGCCTTAGAAGGTGTATTGAAAATTAGAAGTGTTCTTCAAAATCATAAACTGTAGAAGTACCTTCCATGTAATTTTTTCAACGATACTACAGTATTTTTCTGATTAAGATCAGTTCTGATTCATAGTAGGTTCACAGGTCCGGTTCAGTTCCGATTTTTGATGTATTTACATATATCTATATATATTTGTTATATGTACATTAAAACCTGCCAAAACGGAACATGTCTTTAACAAATATTTGCAACTTTTCATCTGGACTCCGATGGAAGGATTACCATACAATCATATGTCATTATAGTCTGCAGGAACCTGTCAAACCTACTATTTTGATCCTTTGCAGTTGCTTTTTCACAGATTTCACTTTATAAATATTTAACCTTTTCTATAAACGAAAGCAGTCTATAAAGGGATGCTGTCTCAATCTGAAACATTTCATTGTCATAACTAAATTAATTCCTGAAAAATTTACCTGCTAAAACGAAAAACCTGTCTTAAACGGAATTCTCCCTCATTTTTTGAAATTTTGTCTTAGAAATTAATGTTTTTGTATTCACGGTGAAATAATTAATTCTTCATTCCAAAGGGGTTCAGATTCCCCCCCTCCCTCCCCCCCACTACGTCACTGAATGAGCCCCTCCAATAATTTTGAAAATTCTACGCCTATGTCCAATATGCATTAGTTCATGTGTTTTATAAAACTGTGCAAGAACTTCACACAAGTTAGAAGTGTCTAAGCTTTTTAGCTCTCCGAAAAATTGTACACCATTAATTCCTAAAGAACTCGAGCAATTTCGATATTTTTTTTAAGCGATAGAGAATAAATATAAAATTATGTATAGCGGATGGTTAAAAAAAAAAAAAACTAAATTAGTTAGTTTCACAGGGGAAAAAAAAAGGAATTTAAAAATAAGAAATTTCGGAAAAATTGCCATTGCTGGAAAATGAAAAGGCTTAGTCGCAATAATTCTTTAAAAAAATCCAGTAAACATGGACTACAAATTTCATCAAAATAGTTTATAAGGAAATGAATCTTAAAGCTTACATATTTTCTAGTCTTGTATTCCCTTAATTGTATATCTATAAAATAATTGTGCAAGTGCAAACGTCGTGTTTTCATTTGTTAGTAGTATTTATATTCTGACAAATTAGTATTTTTATTTTATGAAATTTTATTCGTGATTATTTAATTTATTTATTATAGCACAGGTGTAAAAATATAGGCGCCAAGGGGCTGTCTCTCATCACTAAATTTTATTAATTTTCTTCCTTAAAATTTATTAGCATGCATTATAATAATTAGATGTAATATTAGACGAAAAATAACGAATACAATATAGTGATGCGAAACAGCTCACTGGCGCCTAGATTTTTATATCTCTGTAATTATAATTTTTTAAATAGACACAGATGTAGAAATAACGTAATTTGTAAAAATGGCAAACTGTTGGCCATTTAATCCCTGTAAATTTCGAAATTGTAAGAATTCTTTTTTCTAATAGAATTAATCTATTTCGTTTTCAAAAGAATGTTACTTATATATGCATAGTAACATTATTTATTTCTTATTCTATTTTAGAAGTATTTATTTATTTATTTATTTATTTATCCTTACTAATATTATAAATCGGAAAGTGAGTTTGTGTGTTTGTTTGTTCCTCTTTCACGCCGTAACTACTGAACCGATTGCTTTGAAATTTTGCAGACGTAAAGTTAGAAGTCTGGATTAAATAATAGGGTACTTTTTATCCCGGAAAAAATTGATATTCCCGAGGGAAAACAAAAATATAGTTTGCTTGATGGATGGATTGGAGATGGCGCTGTGTGTCGTTTAAAACAAGATAAAATAATGCGATAGATGGCGCTGGGTGTTTTCAAAACGTGGTAACGATGTGCAGTAGCTGTATAATAGTTAGGTTAGGTTAGTTTAGTGCTTTTTTTCTAGGTAGATATCTAAAGTAGTTATTGTTTTTTCGATTGGTAATTACGTCGCTTTGTTCGTCGTTTAGATTGTTATAGTTTAGTTTGGGATTTTAGTTTAGTTTATGTTTATAGCTTGCTCATATTTTCACAATGCCTCGCAAACGTAAATCTAATTTGTCGAGAACCTCATCTAAAGCTCGGGCAATGAAAATTGCCCGATCTCAAGAATCGTCTCTCCATGCTGAATTAAGAAGGCGCGAACAAGCAGAGCGTCAGGCTGCTTCGAGAGCTGCTGAGCTACCATCTCAGCGCCAGCAAAGACTTGAGGAGCAAGCCGCTCGCCAAGCTTCTTTGAGGGCTTCTGAGAATGATATTCGTACTCAAGTCCGTTTATCGCAACAGGCTCAACGTCAGACAGCACTAAGGGCGTTAGAGTCACCTCTTCAAACGCAGCTACGTTTGGAAGAGCAAGCAGAAAGACAAGCTGTTTTGAGAGCTAACGAGACGCCCCTTGAAACACAGCTTCGTTTAGAGGAGCAAGCAGAAAGACAAGCTATTTTGAGAGCTAACGAGATGCCTCTTCAAACGCAACAACGTTTAGAGGAGCAAACTGGGCGACAGGCAGCTTTTAGAATGGCGGAGACTCCAGAAGAGTCTCTGGCGAGAAGAACCGCGCATGCAGAAATGCAAGCTGAACGGCGTCGAGCTTTCATGAGAAATATTTGGTCTGTGTTTAATAATACTCCATTTGAATACGATCCTTTGATCGATTACAAAAACCATTCCTTGGTCGTCATCGGGTTAATGAATAAAAAATGTAGGTTTTGTGATGCCCTTAAATGGAAGGACGAAACGGCAGGTCTCTGTTGCGTCAATGGGAAAGTACGTATTCCTACATTGGATGCACCAGAAGAACACCTCAAAACTCTTCTTTTATATGACTCCGATGAGTCACGGCGCTTTTTAAATAGGATTCGAAAATATAATTCCTGTTTCCAGATGACATCTTTCGGGGTAGACCGGGAAATAATCAAGCCCGGATTTTCACCAACTTTTACTATCCAGGGCCAAGTTTACCACAGGATCGGTTCTATGCTTCCCGCGGCCAATGAACAACATAAATTTCTTCAGATATATTTCATGGGAGATGAAGATAATGAAGCAGATCGGCGATGTCGGTACATTCAAGGAGTTGAGAGCGAAATCGTACTAAAAATCCAAAGAATATTGCATGAGCACAATCGACTTATTAATACTTTTAAAACGGCGTTAGACCGCATGCCTCACGAACAATACAAATTGGTTATTCACGCAGATCGCACTCCGCACGGAGAACACGAGAGACGATTCAATGCGCCTCTCATCAATGATGTTGCTGCAGTGGTTTGTGGTGACTTTTCTTCATCACGCGTCATCGTTCTCCGAGCGCATGATAATACTTTGACACGCGTACCCGATACTCACAAGTTCTATGACGCCCTTCACAGTATCCCTTGATTTTCAGCAAAGGCCAAGAAAGGTATCAATTTGAGCTGCCATTAATCAACCCAACTACAGGTCAACCCATGCCTAATAAAAAAGTATCTTGTATGAAGTTTTATGCTTATCACATGATGTTACGTGAGAATGATTTTAACTTGCTGCCCCGTTTCAGGCAAATTTTCCATCAGTTTTTGGTGGTCATGTGGGTTAAAACCGAGAGCGAGCGCCTCCGTTATATAACTCTTAACCAAAAAAAAAATTACGAGCTGAACAATACATTCACCTGCAAGATGCAGTAAGTAACGATGCCAATGTAAATCTCAGTGATTTAGGAAAGATGGTTATTCTCCCATCAACTTTTATCAATAGCCCACGCTACTTTCACGAATATACGCAAGATGCTTTTGCATACGTACGTGCTCACGGCCGTCCCGATCTCTTTGTTACATTCACCTGTAACCAATCTTGGAAGGAGATAACCGATGAATTAATGCCAGGTCAGAAACCAATTGATAGACACGACTTGATAGCGAGAGTATTCAGATTAAAAGTACAGAAACTTATGGGTGTCATTACTAAAGGTAAAGTATTTGGCGACGTGCAATGTTATATGTACTCCATCGAATGGCAAAAAAGGGGGCTGCCACATGTTCATATTTTGATTTGGCTCAAGGAGAAATTACGACCTACCCACATTGACAATCTGATTAGCGCTGAAATTCCTGATCCTACAGAAGATAAGAAGTTGCACGACACTGTGGTTAAAAACATGATGCATGGTCCCTGTGGCATTCGTAACTCTACGTCACCGTGTATGAAGGAGGGGAAATGCACAAAAAAGTACCCGCGATCACTTATAAAAGACACTATCCACAATGAACAGGGCTATCCGTTATACAGAAGAAGATCACCTGAAGACGGGGGTCGAACGGTTACTATCAAAACCCGCAGCGGAGCTTTTGAAACTATGGACAATAGTTGGATATTACCGTACTCGCCAATTTTATGTAAAATATTTAATGTCCATATAAATGTGGAGGCCTGCGGTTCCGTGCGCGCTATCAAATATATTTGTAAATATATTAACAAAGGAACCGATCAAGCCGTGTTCAATTTTATACAGGAAGCTGGATCGTCTGTCATAAACGAAGTGCAAGCTTTCCAACAGGGGCGTTATGTGAGCAGCAATGAGGCAGCATGGCGACTTTTAGGATTCCCATTACATGAAAGGCACCCCACTGTCACTCATTTGGCCGTGCATTTAGAAAACGGACAGCGTGTGTATTTTAATGAAAGCAATTTTCATGATAGGATGGCCTCTCCGCCAAAGACAACACTTACCGCATTTTTCCATCTTTGCCAAATCGACCCATTTGCAAAAACCCTTTTGTATTCAGAGGTTCCCCGATACTATACATGGAATGTCTCTAGAAAAGAGTGGAAACGTCGCATTCAAGGCACCCCAGTAGAAAACTGGCCCGGGGTAAAATCAGGGGATGCTCTTGGTCGTGTATATACTGTTCACATATGCAATTTTGAGTGTTTTTGTTTAAGAATGCTTCTGCACCATGTTCGTGGACCAACTAGCCACAGGGACCTTAAAATTGTGAACGGTCAAGAGTGCGCAACATACAGAGAGGCATGTGAAGTTCTTGGTCTGTTGGAGAATGAGAATCATTGGGAGGAAACCATGATAGAAGCAGTTCAATGCAGATCACCTACAAAAATAAGAGAGTTGTTTGCAACCTTGATCTCAACCTGCGGTGTTTCTAATCCTCAACAGCTATGGGAAAAATATAAAAATGATATGGCAGAAGATATTTTAAAAAGATTGCAGATGACACATCCGGACATCACGTACAATGATTTTATTTACAACGAGGCTCTCACTAAAATAGAAAATAAAACTATGGAAATAATCGGTAAAAAATTGAGTGAATTTGGAATGACTAGCCCACAACGATCAGAAGAAAGCGTAACTGACATCGCCAGAGAGCTAGATTATAATGCTACTATACTGCAACAGCAAGTAAATGACATGGTCCCACAATTGTTACCCGAGCAAAAAACTGTATTCGACGAAGTAACACGCTACGTAGAGTCAGGAAATGGCGCACTTTTCTTTCTTGATGCTCCGGGGGGCACTGGAAAAACTTTTTTGCTGAATCTTCTTCTGGCTCATGTCAGAAAGGATAAAAACATTGCAGTAGCCGTTGCTTCCTCTGGAATTGCTGCCACGCTGCTCACTGGAGGACGAACTGCGCACTGCGTTTTGAAACTGCCTCTAAATCTTGCTCAAGAGGAATCCCCAATCTGCAATTTTAGTAAAAATAGTGGTCGGGCCGCGATGCTGCGCCAGTGTAAGCTGTTAGTTTGGGATGAGTGTACCATGTCGCACAAAGGAGCTATTGCAGCTCTCAATAGGACTTTGCAGGATATAAGGGACTGCAAAAGCATAATGGGAGGAATGGTAGTTTTATTAGCAGGTGACTTCCGGCAAACACTGCCAGTCATACAAAGGGGGACTCCAGCAGATGAAATAAAAGCTTGCCTAAAATCGTCCAAGTTGTGGGACCATGTCATAAAGTTTCAATTAACCACAAACATGCGAGTGCGATTATTCAACGACATTCAATCGAGTCATTACGCGGAAACATTGTTAAAAATCGGTGATGGGAAAATGACAGTAGATGCAGAGGGAATGATAACTTTAACGGAAGAGTTTTGTAATGTTGTGGGCAGCGAATCGGAGTTGGTAGCAAAAGTTTATGCTGACTTACACGATCATATAAATGATGACCAATGGCTCTGCGAACGCGCAATATTAGCACCAAAAAATGAAACGGTCACTAAAATAAATGAAAATATTTTGAATGAAGTTATGGGAGAAAATACTTAATATTTATCTGTAGACACAGTGATAGAAACAGAACATAGTACCTCATATCCTGTGGAGTTCTTAAATTCTTTGGAATTATCTGGGGTGCCTTCTCATAAATTAAAACTAAAAGTAGGTGTTCCGGTGATGCTCATGCGTAATCTCGATGCCCCTAGACTGTGTAATGGTACCAGGCTGAGTGTCACTCAGCTTGGGCGGAACATTATTACAGCCACTATTTTAACTGGCGCAGCAAAGGGTGAAAGTGTACTCATTCCTCGGATTCCGATTATTCCAACAGACCTCCCATTTCAATTTAAAAGACTACAATTTCCTATAAGGGTTTCATTTGCAATGACCATTAATAAAGCACAAGGCCAAACTCTAAGGGTTGCTGCAGTACACTTGGAAAAACATTGTTTTTCGCATGGTCAGCTCTATGTAGCGTGTTCCCGGGTTTCCAGTGCCCAAAATCTGCATGTTTTTGCTCCACAAGGGAAAACATATAATATAGTGTACCATTCAGTTTTGGTTTAACAACTAATCGTATCCAGCGTTACATCGCGCTTCTTACATTTTTCCGTGGAAATGAGATGTTTTCTTATAGTAGTTGTGCTTTATACCGCAATACAACCGAATTCCACGCGGGCGAAGCCGCGGGCGGAAAGCTAGTTTCTAATAAAAAGATTAAATATTAAAAAAGAAAACTTTCAAATGTTGTTTATTTAAGCATGTTCGATTTCAGTTATGTTTATTTAATGAAAAATGACGTATAAAATTAGTCAATATATGTAAAGATTGTTTCGTAGTTATTTATTACTTACTCATCATACGTAATATAGGGTAAGTCTTGCAATCGTTTTGAAAATTAAAAAAAAAAAATTTGGCAGATTTACACGTTTTTGACACTGGCGATTTCGAAAAACATATTTTTATAAAAACAAATGTTGCCGTCCGTCTGTCTGTCTGTAAACGCTCTATCTCCAGAACGAATTGAGATAGAGACTTGAAATTTTGTACGTACTTAGTACGAAGAATGGGACGAAGCCTATTTAATATCAGTAACCTCGATTATCCGAAACTACTTTTTTCGGACTCTCGAAAAATTCGTTCTGATGAAAGGTATATAAAAATTTTCGAATTTTTTTATTTTAAGGAGTGATCGTAAAAGGCAATAAAATAACACAAATTTTGCATAAAGAACGAAGTTGATCGAATTATTAGTTACCGAGATATCTGTAATCCTGTTTTCCACATTCTTCGATTTTTCATGACCCTTTATTTCATTCAAATTTCAATTCAAAGATATATTTTAATTGGAAATGAGACGCTTAATCCGACGCAATAAACTGTTAGTTAATAAGATTATTATTTTTGGAGTTATAAGGATGTTTCTTTTTCGCAATTCAGTACTACTTGAGTAGTTAGGCGTATTGTATAATTTATCGAAAGAGATTCATCAGCAATTCATTAATACAGCATTACTATGCACAATAAAAATATAAATGCACGTTTAAATTTTGTTTTGGAATTGCAATCCATTTTATAAATAGTTTTCAAATGTATTATTTTCATATATTATATATGCATACATATGATGGGTAAGTATTACGGTGGCCCCAAACGACTAGTTTATTTATATGTTATTATTAGTATGTAGATAATTTGTAGTCCCATTTTTGTATTCAATTTCTGATGTGAAAAATTATAAAAAGTGGTACAGACGGTTGTATTCCCGATGAGAATACAACGTTTATGAATGTTTAGAATATGTACAGAATTTAATTATAAATAAAGTATGGGACTATCGGGTGGCTCCGGACACTAGTATAAATTGCAAATAAAAAACAAATGAATGAAATTTCTATCTTTATTTGATACTTAAAATAAAATTACAATCTTATTTAGCGATTTTTATTAAACATTGCTAATAACATCAAATTATTTAACGAGATAGCCTGAAATAAATTTAACCTTATTATTTGACGCCATAAGAAAGCAAAGTCAAAGTAGTTCCGGACTTTTAGAGTCCCAACTGTTTTTTAGCCATACAAACATCACAATAATTATAAAAATCCGATGCATCTATATATCTTCATGGCCCAGCCTTTGCATTCCTGGCACTGAATCCAGTATTTTTCAAATGTTTCTGAGCATGTGATGCATTCTGTCTCGTTTTTTGACGAAAACAAAGCACTTTCTTCAAACAAATTCTTCATGTAAATTTCTTTTTTAAACAAACAAATAAATAAATAAATAAATAAATAAATAAAAATTTTAGGTTGAAACATAAAGCAATGGCAAAATTTCATTAGAATAGGGGGAAAAAAAGAAAAAAAAGGTGGGTGTTATTTATTACAGAATACATACCTTATAGAATCATTAAATATTACTGCAAATGTTATAAACTCCTAAGTAAATAGTATTTGCAGCTTGAAAAACATAAATTAAATAAATTATGTAATTATATGGGGACGCAAGATATGTGTATCTTGCAAAAGGCAGAAAATATTTTCGCAGTGATAAAATTAAATAATTAAAACAACAAGCAACATGCATGCGTAACAAATAAATGTATAATAAATCCTTCCATTCATTAAGTTTGAATTCATTAAATAGCGCTCCTTTTAAAAAACAATTGACAAGCACTTTTCAGATGCATTAAAATCGTTACCTTTTGGCGAGCAAAAATCCTTCTTGCCAAATCTTCTATTGCTTTCATATTTTCACGCCAAATATTCATTTTTTTCTGATTTTCTGCTGCAATTCCGCCGCTAAATTCAACTGATCCTTTATTACATAAGCATAGCTGCCAACTTTTACGCATTTTTGCTGCCGCTAAAATTGTACAAAGTTTTTCGATTTGTTTTATCATAATATTTCGACGATTAAATAAGACAATATTTAGGATAAATTTTTTATGGTTGGTAAAATGCGTAAAAGTTGGCAACTATGCATAAGTAGTATCACTAGAATTTTTTTTCAACATGCGTAGTAAAGAAGCTTTCTTTATTAGCCGAAAGGCTGAGAACCGATGGCCTAAATAAACCATATGGAAAACGCACAACGCATATGAAAACCCAATTTTTGCAATTACTATCAATAGTCAGGAAAATATCCGAATTTTTTTGTTCATCTCTGTATATGATCTATAGATTTGCGTGTATATCTCATAGGGACTGTAAAATATAACGTTATAAACGTATATTTATTTTGGGCTCCCTCCTTTCTTCCGATGTCATACGTTATCATCTCTCGAACCCTTTCTCCCTCCCCCCCGGTAATGATATTTTTATCATAGTGGTTTTTTCCCCCTAGAATTAAATTCTGTTATTCGAAATAATATATAGAACTGGTTTTATGTATTTTTTTCTATACTTTTATGATTTAAATGAAGAAAAATCAGCAAAATGTCACTTTTCATATATAAAAAAATTATGTCAAATAACACTTAAAATAATAGTTACTGTTTAAAAGTATTTTACAATAGTTTTTTATTACAAGATGCATTAAATAGTAATAAAGTCCTATTTCACTTGCCCCGAACCATATTCATATTACCCTGATGAGGGGTAGGTGGGGGGCAGATAGAACTTTTATCAGCAAAACAAATGGACAACATTCCTTCTCTTCCTCTTTTATTTATCAGTAAATACAAGCTTAATTTCAAATATACTTCACATACGGTTTTTCCAATCGTGATTATATATGCATAAACAAATGAAAAAGAAAAGGAATGTCAAAAGTTGCGGTATTCCGCATTTTGGAATTAAATAATTTTACAACAAATTAGTGATTTTGCTTAACTTTGTATTTTCATGAAAATACATAACAGGTTAAAAAAAGATTACATGTTATTTTGCATCAAAAAGAAAAAAAAGGAGAGAAAATTTTGATACCAAAAGAGAAGCCCCTCTACCCCCCCTAGAGATATCTTACGATATCATGTGCCAGACCCCGCGACCCTCTTAACTAAAATGATAATGTTATAATTGCACAACCCCAACGTATGCTGAAAGTTAGTTCAGTGAAATGTGTAGGAAAATTGAAAATTCCCATTCAGATTTTTCCTTTAAATATTCGAAAGTACTTGAGAACTTTTGTGCAGCCTTGTATTAGATCTATAAAATGTATACACACGAAATAATATGCAAAGAAAAAAATGGTTCCTTTTAACAAATGCATACTACAACTGAAAACGCACTTTCAGAAACTTTTGTTCATATATCTACATAATTTTATTTAAACAAATTCTTTTGCATATCCCTATAAATAAATGATAAATTCTATCTATGCACATCGTTCTACAATGAGCGTCTTGTAGCACACCTGACGGATATTCATCAATTTTAATATGTTAATAATAAACTGTACTATCATTAAAATTATTACACATATTAATATACCTATAATATAATAACTCCCTTAAATCCGCAGCTCTGAAATCCGCAATTCTATAAAATCCACGTATAATTTACAGATGTAAACAACCAAACTTTCAATTCGGATGTACGAATGAAATTTGACTTTTTTTAAGTTTATATCAATACCATATATATTTTAATCTGCAATTTTCATTAATATTACTGAATTCATGCTTTTTCATGAAGGAAGAATAAATTTATTTCTGAAAAAAAGATACTGCTGATTACTACTGGTAATCACATACTTTTTAACCAGATGTATTTATGCAGTTATCAAGTTTTTTTTTTTTTTTTTTTTTTTTTTTTTTTTTTAATTGCTAAATCTGGCTACCTGAAACAAGACTTACTTATTTTATGATTTTGATGAAAATTAGTAGTGCACCTTTATGAGGCAAGTTTCATTGAAAAATTTAGGAAAAATGCATCTCATCTTTATAATGAATATTTAGCTATACATTATTGATTATTTATTCGCCCTTTGCTTTAAATACTTCAATCATTTTAAAAAGTCTAAATTTTTATTATTTTAGTTTATTAATTTACTTAATTATTTTAATATTTTATTATGCTGTAAGCATTTATTTTAATGTCAATTGCATTATTAATTGCATTCAAATGATTGTTTAAAAAATGTAAACGAAGGAATGACCAGAAAACCGCAAAATTCTAAAATCCGCACAATCTTTGGTCCCAAACTGTGCGGTTTGAGGGAGTGTACTACATATATTTCATTTTATATAAAATAGTGATATTATAAATATTATTAAAATATATGATTGTGTAATACACTAAAATATTACACTATCTAGTGTAATATCATAATGTAATATTTCACTATGTAGAAAATGTTAGACAATTGCCTCTTTTGTACCAAAATCTGCCGCCAGATGGCAGCACCAGACATTCTTCTGTTTTCACTGGAACAGAACTTTAGAAAAGTTAGTTGAAGTAGTGACTTAGCTGACTGTAGGCAGCAAAATGCTGTCAGGGATTAAAAATCGATTAATATACAATTTTATTCGACAGGAATAATAACTATTTATCAAGAACTGCTTCAAAGTGAAGCTAATATGTTTCAAAGTTATTTTTCTTTATTTGTTGTGTTTCTGTAAATATTGTGAAGACTGTGCATCTGTTCTTTTGTTTTGTGAAATATTCTAAGTATTTGTTCATCATTATTCTACTTTATTTCATTAAATAAATGTGTGTCAACTAAAAGGTAAAGCTTTTACCTCTTTTTTATTATTGAGGAACTCGCTTATTCACGCCTTATGGAATAACATTCCAACAGAAAATAGTGTAGATAATACATTATTATCTAGATTATTAGATAATAATAGTATAACATATGATTACACTATTATCATCGTGTATAATAATGACATAATATCATTATATTATTATTAGAGTAATAATAGTGTGATAACAATAAATGTGTAAATTTTTAGTTGCTCGCTAAAAGTTTCTGAATGATAAGAGGTTTTCTAAAAATTGTCATTCATTATTATCTGGCTTTCTGCTAAGGGGTTAGTACTCAAGAGCCCACACTTGTCTCTGAAAAAGATCCGAGAGATAATGTTAGGTCTATGTGGGGGCGTTCTTTTCAAATATCTCGCTCAGATTTTAATATTTTTACATGATTTTTTATAGGATAGCTGAAGATGGTCTACAACCGGGCTAGTTTTTACTTTTTCAATTTTGGTTTCAAAAAAAAAACAAGTTGAATGTAGATTCTGCCATCGCAGAATTCAGTTTCGCCTCCGATTAGACAAAAAAAAAAAAAAATCGATAGGGTCTTTTAGAAGGGCGACCCCGTTTAGAATGCAATGAACTAACTTCATTTTTTTGTGTTTATCAATATAATAGTAAACAGAACGGCGTGAATCAATTGATTAGCAATTTCTCTCGGAGTCATTGGAATTGCGGAATAATAAAGAGATACAATTTGACGTGCTACTTCTTCATTGACTAGATTCATCAAAAACGGATTTTATCTTTAGTTTAAACGCTTTTTTATAAACGCTGAGAAAAAGAAAATGCATTTTAATAATAAAACGAGTGGAATCCCATCGAATTCGACGAATGAAATATTTAAAAGAACCGATCGATTTGGTTTAAAAAAAGCAAAAGTAATTACATTATTGAATCAATATATAATAAATATATTTCCAAACTTAATGTCAAGTTTGTCAGTTACAATTTTGCATGCACATTCTTCGCACATCTTCAGTTAAAATTGTAATCTGAGTGCCGGCGAAATTCAGAAATTTTATTTTATATGCACTCACAGAAAAATAGTTTTATTAAAAAAAAAAACTAATTTCATTTTTACTGTGACATTATTTTCACTAACTGAAGTCACCTGAAAGTAAAATCTCAATCTCAATGTCCATAATGAAAAGAAATATTGAAATGTAATATCGTTATGAGTAAAAATGCGATGTTTTAAATAGTGACGTCATTTTCTCTTCAAATGCTTTTTAAAAGTTACTGTTATTAGTAATATGAAAAAGGCATCCGTGATACTATTGTAATTCCCATTTAGCTGGTTCCTGAATGACATCATTTTCCTCATTTGAAATTTTTCTTGAGACATTAATTTTTATCAAATTATTTTCTGCTATTTTATTTCCATTATTATTATTATTTCTCACTAAATATTTTTTTTTAACCTCAATTAGGGCATAACTATACGCAACCATTTTATTGTGGTTAAATTTTACGAAAACAATTGACTTTTTTCTTTTAAATGCAAGGACATGTTCACTGATGAAATAAAGCTTCTGACTCGTGGAAAGTGATAACTGAAAATAAATTTTTATTATCGAGAGAAAAGCTAAACTGAGTTGCTACCATATTTAAGAAATATCGTAAAAAGCATTTAAAATTGAAAATAAAATATAACAAGTTGGATATTGCATGTGAAGCGTAGCAAATGAGGTGCGTTCGTACGATAATGAAATTTAAAAAATATTACTCTCGTATATCAATCTCATAAAATTTTAAATAGTGAATTACAATTAAAACGCTCATCAAACAA
Source organism: Maratus speculifer (assembly GCA_964019185.1). Lineage (NCBI taxonomy): Eukaryota > Metazoa > Arthropoda > Arachnida > Araneae > Salticidae > Maratus > Maratus speculifer. The sequence continues at coordinate 148,328,126 of OZ025301.1, read as the reverse complement.
TGTGTTCCCCCTATACCATTATATAATGGAATACTTTTGTGTGGCCTAGTAAATCAATAACAAATTTTCTTTGCACCACAAATTATGTAAAATGTATATTATAATATGTTATTTATTGTTGCATATAAATTTTATTAAGTTCGAATGAGTGTAACACCATTAAAATGCATCTGAAACATTTTCCCCCATTGACCGTAATGTAACGGAATACTTTTGATTGTCCCTGTAATTCATCTATGCATCCGATTTTCATAAAATTTAAAATAACTCGACAAAATTATGTAAGAATTATGTATTTTAAATTTCAAACGTATAAAATACATTTGAAACTTTTTCCCCATTGACCATAATGTAATTGAATACTTTTGATTGCCCCTGTAATTGATCTATGCACCCGATTATCAAATATTTTGAAATACCTCGACAAAATTATATAATAATTATGTATTTTAAATTTCAAACGATTAAAATGCATTTGAAACTTTTTTCCCCATTGACCGTAATGTAACGGAATCCTTTTGATTGTCCCTGTATTTGATCTATCCATCCGATTTTCATAAAATTTGAAATGACTCGACAAAATTATGTAATAATTATGTATTTTGAATTTCAAACGATTCGGTTGGGTAGTTTTTGCGTTGTTATATGCGGACGGACAGACAGACAGACAGACAGACGGACAGACAGACAGACAGACAGACGGACAGACAGACAGACGGACAGACAGACGGACGGACTGAGCGACAACAATAGGTGCTACGCAGTGGCGTAGCTAGGGTGGGTGACACCCGGGGCGGACGTAAATGGTGTCACCCCCCCCCCCCACTCACACACACACACACATCACCAACATAAACGTGAGCAGGAAGAAGAGAATTATTTTTATATTTCAGATAGTATAGTAAAAATTTATCTGCTATACATTAGCATACCTTGATTGTATTCATGTTTAAAACCAGATTACGACAAAATTGATATATTTTTATATTTGAGGATCCATGAATCCGTTTTTGCTTTTTAAAACTTATTGCATATATATGTGCGTGATTAGAATTTCAAAACTTTGGCAATATTGTATTAGCTCTCTCACACACACATACACACAAATTACATTGAGACATTATCGAAAAAACACCAAAAACAAAGTTTGGGACCACTTGGTTTGGAATCTTTAAAAAAAAAGAAGAAATCAACATACATTTATATAGATGGGGGAAGTGGATTCAGGGAGCATCAAAATGTTAATTATACCAATACCAATATCCAGAGTTCTATAATATAGACGCACGCCATGTGCAAAAAAAATTTATGAACTTTGCAGAAAATTTTAGGAACGAAACAATTTTTATTTTTTAAACTTTTTTAGCGTCAAAAAATTAAAAATATTCTGCTAATTTTATGTACGATTTATTTGCTATTAGCGTCCAATTAACAGCAAAGTCGAAAATTTAAGTCATTTCATGCTGAAAACTTTAAAATTCCTCAATCCGGTATATCGAACACCAAAAATCGTGAATTTCATACATCGCAGTTGTCGTAAAAAATCAATTTTGTCAATCGTTTTCAGGAAAAACCCTCCAATTTCGTCAAATTATCAAGGAAAAAACACGAACTTATTCAAAGTTCTGCGGATAAAGCGCAAAATATCGTTAAAGGCCCACGAAAAAATGCAAATTTCATCAAAAGACAGGGGGGAAAAATCGCCAAAAGATCGTGAGAAAAATGCGAATTTCTCCGAAAAACTTCGTAAAAATTGCAAATTTCAACAAAGAATCGCATAAAAAACTATTATTTCGACAAAGGACTGCATAAAAACTCGTATTTTAAAAAAAGATCACAAACAAAATACAAATTTAGACAAGAGATCAGTAACCTTATTTATACCCGGTTCTAAAAGTGATACTACTAACCTTAAGTAAAAAAATTATAACCAAACTCAAAAAGTACAAATGGACAATAGATATTGACTTCAGGTATCCCATTAAAAAAAATCATTTAAAACAATAAAGAGAGAAAATCGTAAAAAATACTCCAACAGGTTTAACATTAGCGTTCGAGTTACCACATAACTATACTTCGTTTCACCTTAACTTGGCAGCACTGAATATGCTACGAGAGCCGAATTGCAGCCGTTGCCGTAGAAACCAGGGTTTGCTTGAGAAACACAGGGTTGCTCATAAACAAGGAAAAGCGCCATTTTGGCGGAAAATTTTAATGTGTATGCAAAAATCAGTATGTTTTGAGGTTTCTATCAAATAATTTTAATATATAATCATTTATTAAAATAATGAATAGCATTATTATTCTTTTCTTAGTTATACCATGTTTAAAGTTAATTTTGGCACTATTTTTTATTATAATGATGACCCACCCGACGTTGTCCGTAATTTCATAAGTTTGTAGTATCCAATAACATTATGTACGTATAAATTTTATAATAATTGTCGAAAACTATATTAAATACAGTAGATGATTGATTACATTTATTAAAATAATTTAAAACTACATTTAATAAAAAATAGCCATAACTGCTCAAAATTAAAAAGCTATTTCGGGCCTCACCATTGGCCGCGAGGTTCTGACCTCCAAACTGGAAGACGTTAGGTGCTGGGTTCGAACCCAATCGCGACCGTCGGCCTAACCGTTCAGAGTTTTCCGTGGTTTTCTTCGAACCTTGCGTAAATACGGGTTAGGTTCCCTTAGAAAGGCATGCACGGAGGGCAACCAACCCCATAGGGCCTATATCCCATGGTGTAGATAATTGGCCGACATACATACAAATAAAACAATAAAAAGCTATTTCTCTCATGTAAAAACACCTTATTTAATCATATGGAAGCATTTTTTGAATATCTCGTTTGGATTTCAATATTTTTATATCATTTTTATTATTTCTACAAAAATCCTTTTTTTTTTTTGTACTTTTTTCGATTTTGTTTAAAGGATTTTTTAGATGGTGGTGGTGGAGGGGGAGGGGGGGGGTTCTTAAATTCTTAGACCTGATTTTGAATTTGAAATTATCCTAGTAAAAAAGCCTCAGAACAAAATCGAAAAAGTAAAAAAAAAAGATCTTTGTGAAAATCGACATCAGCTATAAAATGGAAAACTAATGATTTCAAAGTATTGAAATGTAGATGAGATATTTTTAAAAATTTCTTCCATAGAAGTAAGATTAGCGAGTGGGTGTTTTCATGAATGAAACAGCATCTTAATTATTATTAAGCAATCGATTCTCTAAATAGGAACATAATATACAGTTTCATGCTTTAATTATAAAAACGATAATTAATAATTTAATATTCATTACTGAAAGAAAAGAATGGCAGGGTGCTAGTTTCAGTATGTGGTTATCAACAATATAGGAAAAAAATATTTTTTTAATCAGTTGATGTCACTCTTTCATTCTTCTTTCGATCCATTCCTTATAAATTTATTATTGCAAAAGTAAAATAATAATAAAAAAATACTGACAACTATTTATTCATTTACTTACTAGAATTCATCATATTTTCTATGCTTATTTTATATAAAAGAATAACTAATTTGATTACTAGGAAATTATGGTATTGCAAATTATATTGGATTTAAACATACATTAAAAAAGTTTAAAGCACAAAGTAACTTAAATTATCAAAATGAATTTGGTTTTCTTACGCCGCCAGGTTCTGAAAATAAAAAGAATATTTTTAAATAAACTTACCAAAGATGTATGTTCTTATGTATCCTCAGAGCTCAGAGCCCATTAGTTCTGAATCATTGTCACTAGAGTCGCTATGCAAGGAAATAATAAGTTCATGTTTTTCACATATTTCATCTACTAGTCCATCAGTTTCCCACATCTCTTTCTCTTTATCTGTTACCTCTCTAATGCAGTTTCTCCAATTTTCAACTGATACCCTTTCTATACCTTGAATTACGAGATCCTTTACATCATTAAGTTTAAAGGTTTTATTTTCCCGTGCGACATATCTTTTAATTTGGCTCCAAATCATCTCAATTGGGTTTAGCTCGCAATGATAAGGAGGGAGACGTAAAACTTTATGTCCATATTTCTCCGCAATTTCTTCCACTCTATATTTATCGTAAAAATGTTTCACTTCGGACACTTTTTGTAAAAGCTCGATCTTTAGCATATCTTCACTCCAGTCAATATTCTTCTGCGATAACCATTCTTGAATCGAACGTTTTGTCGAAGATTTTGTCGGAATTTTTTCCACTTTCACTGAATGATACGGAGCATTGCCCATTACAATTACACTATCTGGTTTTAATTTTGGGAGGACATTTTCGAACCATTTTTCAAAGTGACTGCCATCCATTTCTTCATGGTAATCGCCGCTTTTTTTCCCGACAAAAATATCTAAGCCACCACGAACGAAACCTTCCTCGCTTCCAATGTGAGTTATTATGAGCCTTCTTCCTTTGCCTTTTGGTGCTTTTAATCCTACTGTTAAATTCGAAGAGGAAGCTTCATAGCTGTTATTAATTTTAGTATCTCGCCATACTTGACTAAGAGTATGCCCTTCATTTACCCATGTTTCATCGAGATAATAAATGGGCGCTTTTTTTTCCTTGTATTCTTTAATTTTTCTTAAGTAATTTCGTCTCCACAAAATGATATCTTGCCTCTCAAGAAGAGCTGCATCTTTTTTTCGTTTTTCAAAAGAGAATCCCAAATCTTTTAATATTCTGTATAAAGTTGTTCGGCTAATATTTTTTGAAAAAATTTCTTTATCATTATTTACAACTGGTAATATTTTATCTAATGTAGGTATGTCGTTACTGCGGAAAAAACTATGAATTTTTCGTCGAATGCAAGACAGCGTGAATTCATCGTATTTTTTAAGTCTACTGCGTATACCCACTGCACGAGATCGTTTCTTTCCAGGTGTACTTAAAGGGCTAGATGCTTTTTTCTCTTTTTTCAAACGAAATATTGTTCTTTGAGAAACACCGGTAAGTTCGGAAACTTCATCTACGATTTCATTTACTGATTGTTGCGGATTTTCTTCACGAAGCCTTGAATAAACATTTAAAATATTTCTACGAGCTGCACTTTTGATCGACTTGCCTTGTCTTGAAGGTGTATAAAGCGTAGATGGAGATATTGTTTTATCAGACATTTTATAATGCAAATAAATATTAACTATGTAGCAAAACTTATAAATACTCAATTAATAAACGAATAAATTATATCATTAATTATAGATAATAAAATAATAAATAAGTATAAATAATAAAAATATATAATAAGTATAAATAATAAAAATATGAACACGTTAAAATGAAAAGTAAAAGCGAAAGCAAGCAAAACTATTCATAAAACAATAAGAATTGCGAAGAGAAACACAGCATTCGAGTTGGCACCGGCGCTGAAAAAGCACGCCAGCTATTTAGCCTTGAAGATTAGTTTATCGCCAAAGGAGAGTTTTTTACGCCAAGATTTTTACTTTATACGTTCGCGTGAAATAAAAAATATTTTTTAATTAACTATTTTTAACAGAAGAATTACTTTAAATATATACTACAAAATACCGAATTTTGTAATTTATAAACGTAACCATAAAAAGTTCTACCCATTTTCACCATAATATTAAAAAATTACGGAGAACTATATTTCAAAGCGGAATGTTACTGCTTCTACCTTTCACAGTGCTGCCAAGTTAAGGTGGAACAGATATAGGGTAGGCTCTTAACTCGCTATAGTAATGTTGTCGATACACGTACATAAAAATACCGCTCCTAAGGGAAGGTGATAACATAAAGCTCTCTATGATTTATATGTAGAGCTGTTCTATATGTAGGGGCCTATGTAAAAAAAAAAATTGTCGAAAAAATATGAAACATGGTAAATATAATATTTCATCTCTCTAATGATCCCCTTTCTTAAAAAAAAATTTCTAAGGAAAGAAACCAAAAATCTTATTACTGCTTGTAATAACAAAAGCATATAAACAATGATTTTAAAGCAGAGTATATTTTAAACAGCTTTTTAAACGTAAAAAATCTGTCTCGGGTGAAATCGATCCAGACCGAAAAACACTCCATCGTTGACAGTTTTCTGCAGTAAAATTTATTGGATTGAAAATCGTAAGGAAGCTAAATATCTTTTAACTTTAGACAGATTCCCTTCAATCTTATACAGAAATAAAAAACTTAGAAAAAGGATACAGTGGAACATGAAAGGAACACAAACAGAACATTCAAAGGACACCCTGGAGTGCGGTATTGGGCAGACCTGCTCTAACGTATGCACAAAATTCACGAATGACATGACTTTCGAATATTTACATTTATAGAGAACATTCAAACACTTTTGTTTTCAAATTAAAATTTAATTTTTAAATAAAAAAGAAAGTTTTAATTACCTATTAACTGCTTGGACTTGGATCTTTCAATCTTAGAACAAAAAATTTTATTGATAAAACCCTATATTCTAACAATTATAACATTTCAAATTATAATAATACAAAATGTATAATATCTTTCAAATGAATACTTATCATACATGATTTTATAATGAACTAAATACTAAGAAAGGATAAAAAATGAAACAGAAGTGACGCTCTTCGGTGCCAGACAGTCTATGTATTTTTCGCGATGAGGGTCCCGTCATTGGATACATATCGAACATATTTAAAAGATTTTGATTGGATAATTGAAACAAAGAAACATTCAAGAACAAACTAGTTCCCTTTTTTATGAAAAAAAACTCATTTGCTTTTTAAGGCTTACAAAATTAATATTATTTTTAAATGTATACAGATAATATTTTTAATCATGTTCTAGCTATTTTAGTACTTCATAATTTTTTTCTGTTAGTTTCACGTTGACGAAAGCGAACAGTATCTCCAAAATAAGAAGATCACAACAATCAGAGATGTAGTGAAGGGTATACGGGGGTATAAGCCGTATACCTTCTGTAATTTTTAAAGATACGTCTTATACCCTCTGTTACCCAAGAAAGCTTGTAGTATACACACTCTAGGGTATACCCCCTGTCTTCAGAATATACCCTCTGCTTAGAGCGTATATCCTCTGTTATTTTTATGACTACACCCCTGACAACAATGACTCATCACTCATCGCGAATTCTGCATAAGTCAATGCAGCGCGTATGTAAAAGGACATGCAAAGAGAAAATTGCGTCCGGGGCAAAGTTAGAAATTGGCACTCCCCCTCCCATCCCAACTTTTTCTTATGAAAGATCAAAAATGACGATGGTAGTATAAATTTGGCGCCCCTAAATTTCAGCGGCCGGGACCGCGCTCTCCCCCCCCCCCCCCTTCGCTCTCTTCTTCCATTTCGCAGGGCGCTGCGTGTAGAAAAAAAATTCTTTCTTTTAAAGTTTGTCTTAGTTACCCACACATTGTGTAAATGGGTTTTTGCTCACTGTTGTAAACCTAATTTAGACGCCGCATTTGGTGTACCATTTCACTTTCTCCAAGAAAATAAAAGTAAGTCTGTTGCGCCTTGTTTTGCTCTAGAAAATTCATTTTACGTCAAAATTTTTTCCAAAATCTTGTAAGATTATGCATATTTTTTACAAATAAAGATCGGGTGTCACCCCTTCGAAGTTGACACCCGGGGCGCCCCCCCATCCCAACTTTTTCTTGTGACAGACCAAAAATGATGATGATAGTATAAATTTGGCGCCTTCTAAATTTCAGCGCCCGGGGCCTGCCCGCTTTGTCCCTCATTTAGCATGGCGCTGCGTGTATAAGTAGAAAAAAATTATTTCTTTTTAAAGTTTGTTTTGGTTACCCGCACTTTGCGTAAATGGGTTTTTCCTCACTGTTGCAAATCTAATTTATACACCTCATTTTTTTAACCGTTTCACTTTCTCCAAGAAAAGAAAACTAAGTCTGATGCGCCTAGTTTTGCCCTAGAAAATTCATTTTACGTCAGAATTATCTCTGAAATCTTGTAAGATTATGCATATTTTTTTGCAAATAAAGGCCGCTCGGGTGTCACCCCTTCGAGGGTGACACCCGGGGCGGACCGCCGCCCCCGCCCCCCCCCCCCTAGCTACGCCACTGGTGCTACGTATTTATATAATTACGAACGCACCTAAAAATGGAAATAAATTAAAAGATAGCTAAAATGGGCAGAACTACAAATAAATAGCTTTTATTTAAAAGAATAATTATCAAAATCGGTTGAGTAGAAAATTCAGGGTTGACGACATGACATTTTTTAGCTTGTCTGAAAAAAATAAAATCGAAGGCTAAAAAAAAAAAAAAAAAAAAAAAAAAAAAAAAAAAAACTTTAAATCTTGGAACCGGTTCTGAAATTGAAACTATCATAATGTTAAATATATATATAACCAAAATCGAAAAGGTAAGAACTAGCCCGCTTGTAGATCATCCTCAGCTATCCTATGCAAAAAAAAAAAAAAAAAAAAAAAAAAAAAAAAATCTTCATGGATGACAATGAGTAAATTAAGAAAAAAATGCTTTAATTTTAATAATTCTTAATTTTTTTTTATTATTATTTTTTCTGAGAATAGGCTTATTTTGGCGGTTTTTCAAGAACTAAAGCATGAATAAAAAATAAGCTTAAAGCAGGGATGTAGTAGAGGTAGAGGGTATACGGGAATATACGCAGTGTTCTCGCTGTCGCTCACCAATACGCCAAATTGCGACTAAATTCTTCATTTGGCGAGTAAACAAGCGATTACATTCGCCAAATTGCTAGTGCTCAATTTTTGCTTTTTCTTTCTTTCTTTTTTCTTTTTCTTTTCCTTTTTCTCGTTTTTCATTCATAGCATTTGTACATATTTTTAATATATACATATTTTTAACGTATTTGTTGCGAATAGTTGAATTTAGATTAATAACAATCATTGTCGCAGTTATAAAAATTGAGGCTGTTTTAGAACATATTGAAAAAAAGGTGGTATATTACAGGATTTAAGATAATTTTTTTTTTTAGTGCTACACGGCGAATCTATTTGGCTAACGCTTTTTTCATTTGGCGAATGTTTTTTTTATTTTTAATTAGCCAAATTACTAACGTTGGTCAAATGTCAGCGAGAACACTGGATATACGCCGTATACCTTCTGGATTTTTTAAAGGCACACCGTATACCCCTGTTTATCAAGAAAGTTTATAGCATGCACACTCAAGGTATACCCTGTGCCTTGAGAGTATACCCTCTGTTTAGATCATATATCTTCTGTTTATTTTTACGACTAGACCCCTACTTAAAGAAAGCTAAAATTAAAAACAAGAATTTATGGAAAATCCCTTATCATTTGTCTGTTTTCAACGAACAAAACGGCTTCCGATCAAATCGCCGTTTTTAAATATGGACCTGGTACCAGGGGCGTAAACCACCCTAATCGCGTGGGGGGGGTGTCGGCTCAAAAATTTCCGACTCCAAGAAGGAAAATTTCCGAGTACTATGGCCAACATGAAGACTAATATACTTTTATATATATATATATATATATATATATATATATATATATGAATATGTAATAATTCGCAAAATAATTATGACTTAGTGTATCGAGATAGTCAAATAATCTTATATTATGTTATTATTAGTCTTATATAATGTAGTTTCCCCATTTTTAGGCGATCTCCTGATGGAATACAATAACCGTTCCACCCGAGAGGGATACGAGTGTTGCATAATACGAATAAGCAGTCAAAGGGCTTTCCAGCAATATATCACATGAAAGGTATCGGCTAAAATTAGAAAAGTGGTTGCCCGTGAGGGCAAAATAGGAATCCAACGATATATCACAAGAGATATGTATTCCAAATTTAAGAAATTGTCCTCCCTCCCAGAATAGACCCTTCCCCTAACTATAAAATTTTCATATATTATAAGTAATATTTATCGGAGGCCCCCCCCCCCAAAAAAAAAAAAAAAAAAAATCCGGTCTAAAATGATAAAACGTTACAATTTCAAAAAAGATCGAAAATTGTCCCCAATAGAGGATAAGAAGGGGGGGGGGAAGGGAGAAAGATTTATTATATGAAAGAGTGATTTGAGGGCTTTCCTATGATATGGCCAAAAAAGTATGGAATTTTTCTACCCCCATTTAAACTTCTCGGGGGTGGAAATTTTAAAATATCGCTGAAACACGTATTTAATTAGTTTTAAAAAAATTTATTTTCTGCTGTTTCACGTTCTTATTTGAAAAGACTGTTGAGATGTGCCAAATGTTCTAAATTTTTCGACTCCCCCCTTTTAACCCCTTATGTTGAGATTTCTAAAATCACTGGATTATGTGTTTAATATTTTTTTTAGTAGATTTATTTTCTGGAATTTTACGCTCCTACCTTAAATGTTTGCTGAGATATGGCAATTTGCTCCAGAATTTTTTACCTCCCCCCGCTTGTCTCTCTTAAGGGGGGTAATTTCAAAACTTCCATCTTAGTGCATGCTTACATCATAAGAAGTACTTTCTCTCCAATTTTCATGGTTCTAGATTCAGTAGTTTGGGATGTGCGTTGATTATCCCTCTGTCAGGACAAACTATTTTATATATTTATAACTATCTCTACTAGCATTAGATAAAATATATAATTAAATACATCATATTAATATATTAGATGCAATATACAGATAAATAACAAATAAATTATTAAAGCAGAGTATGTAAATTTTTAGGAGCGAATTCAAAGGGTTTTCAAATTATACTCAAATTTTTTAATAAATAAGGCAATTGTACATAGTTTTTCTGACCCCTTGAGAAAACATGCGCAAAATACCAAACAAATAAACGAAATGCATAAGCCAAAAGTAAAATTCTGGCTCCTTTTTCATCTACCCCCCCCCCCCCCTCACACACACACACACACACACAGGTTGGCAAGACGTGCAAACTCAGGACTTGGTGTATACACCGCCAATTGGGGACTTCGAAAATAACGGACTTAGAAGTTTATTTCCGGTGAATAGTTGTTACTTATACTCTATTAAATATGAATTAACTTTGATTTTTGTCAAATTTGCAGAATTTCACAAAATTTCACAATATGTATTTTTGCTATATAAATGGGGACATTGATACACACTTACATACACAGTGAACTTGATACACACAATCAATTGGGGACTTCATTATTTTACAATCAACTGAGGACATTTACTATGTTGATACACACAAACAACCCCGGACATTGTGAAAAAAATTCGTGCTACGATACAATTTACATGTTGTTTCTTTATAAGTATAAATAATAATCTTCAGTTTTTAATCTTAAAATTCATTTTAGTGTTTTTTTATCTTTTATGTACACAAGTAGAAAGTATTTTAATCGCGAAAATTTTCAATAAAAAAAGTGTCTATTTTCTGTAAATCTCAATTAACTTTGATTATTATTATTATTATTATTATTATTATTATTATTATTATTATTATTATTATTATTATTATTAATTAATTAATTAATTAATTAATTAATTGTATTCCTGTATCTGAATCTGCAGATTTAGTGAAGGTACGCAAGTAAATAAAATTATGAATAAAAGTAAAATACAGCAAAGCTTAGCATAAATTTAAAGAGACCAAAATGGTCAATAGAGGCAGCTCTTAATTTAAATGAATAATAATTTAATAAATGTAAAAAATATTTCATTTCGCGTGTCAAAATAAATGATAAATATGATTTAGTATGATGAAATAAAAACAAATAGGCACATTTTTACGTGATCTATTTAATCCATTAATTTTAGTTATATACATAATAATTTTATTTAAACTTGCGTGCAACAATTAAAAGAAATGAATTTTCAATTTTGAAATGTACGCTACTGCAAATTTTTAAGCTTCTAAATACCGCACATTTTCAATTTTTACACCATAACAAAGGGAAAAAATGTATTTTTAAATGCATTTTGTTGAAAAGCTGTATCTCAATTTATTTTTGAGATATTATTTTTATCGTAGTTTGTAATACCAATTTTATAATTTTGGCGACAGGGGTACTCCATCACTTTTAGAAGTAAAGGGTAAAAAAATTATTTTTATATCTATTTAAACTTGCGTTGCAACAATTAGAAGAGAAAAAACAACAAAAAAAATAAACTGATGATTCAAAAAGAATAAAAATAATATTTTTTTCCACACCGACAAACAGAGACGCAATACGCACCGACAATTTAAAACGTAATACACATCAACAACCCACGAAGTATACACACCGGTAAGCCAGGACCTAAAACACACCAGCAAAAGAGGACAAAATACATACCAGGAAGTCAGGACGTGAAATACAACGGCAACCAAGGACGTATACACACCGGAGAATCAGGACGTATACACACCGGAGAATCAGGACGTATACACACCGGAGAATCAGGACGTATACACACCAGAAAATCAGGACGTATACACACCGGAGAATCAGGACGTATACACACCAGAAAATCAGGACGTATACACACCGGAGAATCAGGACATATACACACCGGAGAATCAGGACATATACACACCGGAGAATCAAGACATATACACACCGGAGAATCAAGACATATACACACCGGAGAATCAGGACGTATACACACCCGAGAATCAGGACATATACACACCGTAGAGTCAGGACGTATACACACCGTAGAGTCAGGACGTATACACACCGTAAAGTCAGGACATAAACACACCGGAAAGCTAAGACATAAAACACACCAGCAAGTGAGGACGAAATACCCACCGGAGAATCAGTACGTAATACATGTCGACAGGCGAGGACTTAATAGAGGCTCTCTACACTGAAAAAAATCTACAAAGGTGCTAAACTTTTTCTAGGAAACTGGGATTCCAAGAACTTTTCATGTAACGATAACAAGAAAAATTCATGTAACCGACTCTGAAACTTGAATTTTTACTGTTACCTTTACAGGAAAAGTTCTAGGAATCCCAGTTTCCTAGAAAAAGTTTAGTACCTTTGCAGATTTTTTTTACAGTGTACCACACGTTTAACTTTTATGAAGAATTGTCTCCAAAGAAAGCAAGAATCTTATAAACATTTATATTTTTTTCAAATTAAAAACAAAATATGAAAATCTCATTTTTGGTCCCACTTTAGAAAAAGAGCAAAATTTTTGAAAAATCCTGAAATTGTTTTTTAGCTATCTATGTTTATAGTGATTAATGCAAGTTTTTTAAATCTCTATTTGAAAAATAAAATAAAATAAAATAAATGAATAAATGTCATGTTAAAATCTTGTTCCCTTTTCTGTCCCTTTGACTAAGAATATTTAAAATTCTAAGATATGAAATTTAGGTAATCCTCTGACTATATTTTAAAACATTAATTTTATGAATAACTTTCCTTAATTGAAATATAATGAAAAATGTAAAAAGCTGGATTGTCACCTGGAATCTAGATTGAAATTTTTTTTACTCGTAAATGATTCCGTCTTAAAAGGTTTTTCGATGCAGAATTTTTCAAAATTTTAAGTCTCCAAACCGTATAAATCTATTAATGGGTTTAGTAATAATTCAGATATTTCTAGAGTAAATTTAACGACAAACAGTTAAAATTAGTCGAAAATTTAGTCGGATTGTCGAAACTTTTGGGTTTTATTGATGTATATCCTAGCACGAACACTATTCCAAATGAAATTCTCAGCATGATTAGTTTATTTATATGGACAATCAAAATTTGTTCGTTACATTACGTTCTATGGGAAAAAATCGTTTTAAATGAATTTTAATGATGTTACGCACTGTCAAACATATTAAAGCCTATATTCATCTACAAATTGCACTAAAATATAAAGTGAAAAGTATAGAAATTATTTGCAGCGCCACACAAAAGAATTTCATTATAGGATAGTAAAGAAGAAATTATTTGCGACATATTTTAATTATATTGAACTGTTTCAAGTATAGTAAAACTGATATACGTTGCTGAGGCTTAATATAAGATATTTCATGCATATTACGAAGTGCACAGATTTACAGGGACTCACCGAAGATTTAAAATAGTATGTTCTATCAGAAGTACTGTATATTATTGATGATGGCTAATGTAAGGATAAAATGTCGTTTTGATTATGATATGCGCTAAATATGCGCTTATGATATGCGCTTAGTTTCACTAAATTTATACATATTATATGGTATGTATAAATGATATAGTTGATATACAGGGAGATATACAAAGATATACAAAGATGTTGATATACAAAGGAGCTCGAGGCTACTGAAAATATGCATAATTTACTTAAAGGTTGTTTTTTTAAATAAGCTGAACTGCATCCTGTTTACTAAGAAATGTTTGTAGAATATAGTTAAAATGATATACAGGGCTACTCAAAGAATTACATATATGAGTCGCGAAAGGATATATAATTTCTGGAAATGTGATTTCAGTAGTTTAAAGGGTGTTTCAGTTCAAACTAAATTAAAGTTAAATACTGGCATATAATAATGGTCCTAGGTTAACTACAGGGCTGAACAAAAGTATATATCCATCTATTAGAATTAATTGCTGAAAGAAAATTTCAAACTGTTCCGCGTTTTCTTGTTAAACAAATTTTCCCTTTTTATAGTATCTACATCAATTCACAGATCAAACAAGGCTTTTCAAAAGTATTAGAATACATATTTGCCTATAGACAGTAGCATTAGTGAAGTTTTGTTAAAAATTTCAGGAAGTGTTGGAAAGTATTTCATAATCTATACTCAACGCATGGTTTTTCTTACTTGTTTTTTTTTTTCTTATCAGAACTGCTCGCATAAAACAAAACTTTAAATATCTCGATGTAAAAATAAAAATAACCACACACATCAACACTATACGGTGCATTTTATGCATCATTTATAATAAGTATCATTAAGGTGTATTCAAATTCAAGTTGTTTATTTTTTGATTTATTTTTAAATTCATTTTTGTTTTGAAAACTTCTAATCCGGAGGTTTTCTTATTGAGAAACTATATATTGTGAGGTGGTTTGTCGATTTATTGATAAAGGAGAGTCTTTTGCCAAAACTGCAGTCATAGTTGGCGTTTTAAACCGAATTTTCTGAAGCGATAGTGTTGAAAACGGAAAAAGGGTCATACTGGGAAGATAACTATTTTTAAATCAAGTTGCAATAAATTGAGTGAAAAATGAAAATACACGGCCGTTTATAGATATTTTCAAAAATCACGTCAGCAAGTTTCCTGTTTTTATCCTTAAAAAAAGTCTGAAAATGTGTCCTAAAATTTTGAGTATTTGAGCATGGATATTTTTCTTTGTATATATACCGTCTCAAGAAATTTCGGAAATTTCCCCGAAAGTTTGAATAATTATTTTCTATTATTTTTTTATTCAAATGTGCTGGATTGGAACTGGGTTTGGTTTAGGTTTATTTTATGACGTCCGATTATCTACGCAAGGGATATAGGACCTTAATGGAGTGGGATACCCTCCGGGGGGGTCTTTCTAACGGAACCTAATCCGTTCACCTAATCACGCAAGTAAATCCAAGGTTCGAAGAAAACCACGGAAAACTTCGAACGATTAAGCCGACGGCCGCGATTGGGTTCGAACCCAGCACCTGCCATCTACCAGTTTAGAGGTCAGAACCTCTTGGCCACTGGTGGGGGATTGGAACTGGGACTGAAAATTTTTGCCTATTCAGATTTCAACAATAATATAGCACATTTCTACTAGTAACTACTTGTAACTTGCCCCGGAAAATAAATCCAGTCGCCCATCTTGGTCTGAACTATAGAAAAAAGTAATTTCCTGAACCAAACTCGCACACAGAGTCGACAAGGAAAATGGAAATGGAGACCTTATGTCGAATACACAAAAGAATTGTTCACAAAATTTTGAAAATTTAGTCGATAAAAGTCTAATTGAAATATATATAGGGTAGATGTGCCAGTAATGGGCCACCTTAAGGAAATTCTCTAAAAAATAATTTTTTATTAATAGTTATAATTATTGTATTCCAATTTTTTTCATAATAGATTAATCTTTCAACAATATTTAACTAATCCCACAGTTACATTTCCCAATAGAAATAAAAATTTCATTTTAAATAATAGAAATATGTCTAAACACCCAAATGCCCAGTAATGGGCCACCTATGTTCCAGTAATGGACCGCCTATGTTCCAGTAATGGGCCACCCTACAAAAAATAACAGATAATTATTTTTAGGTGCGTTCGTAATTATGTAAGTAGGTAGCACCTATAATTGTCGTTCAGTCCGTCTGTCTGTCCATCTATCTGTCCGTTTGTCTGACAGTCTGTCTATCTGTCCGTTTGTCTGTCCGCATATAACAACGGAAAACTATACAACCGAATCGTTTGAAATTTAAAATACATAATTATTACATAATTTTGTCGAGCCATTTCAAATGTTATGAAAATCGGATGCATAGATAAATTACAGGGACAATCAAAAGGATTCCGTTACATTACGGTCAATGGGGAAGAAGTTTCAAATGCATTTTAATGATGTTACACTCATTCGAACATAATAGAATTGGCATGAATCTGTGAAATATATACTAAAATATGCATTCTGTACAATCTGTGACGCAAAGAATTTTTATTATTAAATTACAGGGCTACACAAAAGTATTCCACTATATGATGCTATACGGGGAAACATGGTTTGGTACGTGTTTTAATTATATTCAACTATTTCACATTTTATGAATAAGATATACGTTGCTGAGGTGTAATAAGAATTACTTTCCTGTATATTTACAGAATTTCAACCAATATACTGAATCCGAAGTACTATTTACTATAAAAGCAAGATCTGAATATTTTTAAAACTTCGTTATCGTACGAACACACCTCATTTGCTACGTTCACGTGCAATTTCCAACTTGTTCTTTTTATGTCTGCGTAAGTCGCATCTTCTTCTTCCTCAGAATCCACATTATCCTCTTGTATACAAAATTCGGCCTTTTTGAAGCAATTGTAAATTGTTTTTTCTTCAATTACCCCAATTGATCCCATTCTTATATGTATAACTATTCAATTAACATTGTTTTGAGAAGGATGTTGAAAGGTGTGTGAAAGGAGGGGGTTGATGAATTTGTTGGACTTAAGGAACAAGAAAATTCAAGCAGAGGAGTAATATAAAAAAAACTCAGCACTGAACGATAAATTAGGAATAAGAGATGGAAATTTGATTTCATGTGATTTCGAAGTATTTTTTTACAACTGAATAAAGAACATTTTATGAAAATATTCGTTATATGGAGATAGATTTTTCGCTATATAGAGACTGTTTTTAATGTAATCATGGGAAAAGGGGAACATTCCTACTAAAAATTCGTTATATAGAGAAATTCGATGTATGGAGTTTCGTTATAGAGAGACTTGACTGTATTTATAAAGAAATTGTCTTTATTAAATTCTAGTAAGTAAAATTTAAGTATTAAATTTGTTTATTTAGTTTTCAGTTAAATCAAAATATTTTATCACTACTGAAATTACACTTTTAGTATTGGTCACTTGGGTGGCCCATTACTGGCAAATCACGAAATAAGCAATCCAGTAATGGACCACCCCTCCTAAAATCTTAAAAATAAATAAAATTTTGTAAATGGCCATTGGTATATTAAATTCAATGTTTTATATTGCTAACCAAACAAAAACATTCAATTTTTACGGAAAAATAAAAAAGATATAAAACTAAGTAAGTAAAGTCTGCTCTTAGCATGTTCATTAAGATTTTCAGTGAAAAACAGAAAAACTGTGAAACTTTATTTTCTGCTTCCTAATTGTTTTGACGAAAAGTGTAAAAAATTAATCCAGCTTATAAAGCATGCAAGGTAGAATTCAGAAAAAAATAATAAAAGCTTAACTATTATTTATTATTTTTTTATAAACCAAAAAGTGCGAGGTGGCCCATTACTGGAAGGTGGCCCATTACTGGCACCTCTACCCTATATATATTGTTCCTTTGAAATCCTTTTGATGTTAAGTTTGAACTTAACTCATTTTTGAAAAATTGAGTTCAAATTTAAATTATTTTTTAGCTCACAGGCTATCAAAGCCAGAGAGCTTATGTGCTCGTCCGTTCTGTATATATGAATGTACGTGCGTACATACGTACCCAACTGGATAACTCGTGATAATTTTTTTACAATTTTACATGAAATTTTGGATATAGGTTTATGATAAGACGCTTCCCTGATTACTTTTGAGAGTTCTTTCGTTCAGTCTAAGAAGGGGAATGGCAGCTATTGCCCCTCCCCTTAATTTACGTAAATGGGTTTTTCATGTAGAATTAGTAGATTTCGTTCAAATCTTAGATGTTGGATCATTCTAATGAGGTGTCTCCGTTACTAGTATTTGTTGTTCATTGGATAAGTTTAAAGAGGGGGAATGGGGGGGGGGATGATCCCCGTGTTAATTTAGGTTTTTCACGCAAAATTTACCGATTTGCTTCAAATTTTGTATACAGATTTATTCTAAATGACGCTTCTATAGTTTGTTTTTGAAATTCAATGCATAAGTACAAAGGGGGGATAGAGGAAACTACCCCTCATAATTCATGTAAATGGTCTTTCATGCAGAATTAACCGATTTGTTTCAATTTATGTCAGGGGCGGATCCAGAGAATCTTTTGGGAGGGGAGATTCTGAGACTTATGCTTTTTTTGCTATCGTTTGATGAAATTCGCTCTTTTTTCGGGATACTTTGAGAAAATTAGCTCTTCTTTTGCTGCCTTTTGACAAAAATCGCGCTTTTTTAACGATCCTACGTCAAAGTTCGCGTTTTTTTCATGATCCACTGTCAAAATTTGCGTTTTTTTCCCGACCCTTTGACGAAATTCGCCCTTTTTCTGTGATCATTTGACGAAATTCGTGATACTTTAAAAAATTAGCGCTTTTTCAGCAATTCTATGTCGAAGTTCAAGGTTTTTCAACAATCCTATGTCGAAATTCGCACTTTTTCCGAGTTCCTTTGCCTTCCCTTTTCGCAACCATTTAAAAAAATAGCGCTCTTTCCGAGAACTTTTGACGAAATTTGAGCTTTTTACACAACATTTTGACAAAAATCGCGCCTTTTCAGGGATCGTATGTCGAAGTTCTCGTTTCTTACGCGATTCTCTCTCAAAATTCGCATTTTTTCCGCGACCCTTTGACGAAATTCGCACTTTTCCGCAGTACTTTGACAAAATTAGCAGTTTTTTGCAAGCCTTTGAAAAAAATAGCGATCTTTCCTCGGACTTTTGACGAAATTCAAACTTTTTGCGCAACACTTTGACAAAAATCGCGCCTTTTCAGCGATCCTATGTCGAAGTTCGCGTTTTTTACACGATCCACTGTCAAAATTCGCGTTTTTTCCGCGAGCCTGTGATTAAATTCGCGCTTCTTCAGTGATAATTTGACGAAATTAGCGCATTTTCAGCGATCCTATGTCAAAATTTGCTTTTTTTACGCGAACTTCTGTCGAAATTCGCCTTTTTCTGTGACTCTATGATGAAATTCGTGCTTTTTCCGTAATAATTTTACGAAATTCGCGTTTTTTTCGCGATACTTTGACAAAATTAGTGCTTTTTCAGCCATCCTATGTCAAAGTTCGCGCTTTTTCAGCGATTCTTTGTCGAAATTAGTACTTTTTCTGCAATACTTTGCCTTCCTTTTTTCCAACCCTTTGACAAAATTAGCGCTTTTTCCACGACCTTTTGACAAAATGTGCTCTTTTTCCACGATACTTTAAATTAATGTTTTTTTTTTTGCAAACATTTTTTCCGCGACACTTTGACAAAACTCGCGCTTTCAGCGATCTTGTGTCAAGGTTCGCTTTTTTAGCAATCCTTTGTCAAAATTCCTTTTTTTTTTTTTGCGCAATCTTTGACAAAATTCGTGCTTTTTCCGCGATCTTTTGTCGAAATTCGCTCTTTTTCCGCGACACTTTGACAAAATTAGGGCTTTTTAGCGACATTTTAATGAAATTCGCCTTTTTTCCTGAACAATAGAATGTCTCTGACGGAGTCGCAGAAATCCCTTCCGGAAAAAAGTCTGAATTCAACACTGGTTTGGGGGGGGGGGGGTGATCGCCCCGATCGCCCCCCTCCCGTTGATCCGCGCCTGATTTATGTATACAGGCTCATAAGAATAAAAAGCTTCGCTCATTTATTGTGTTGTTCTTTTGTTAATTATAAAAGGGATACGGGCGATCATCTAACAATGAAGTTAGCTAAATAGAGTTTTATGCAGAGTTATCAGATTTGTTTTAAATTTTGGATGTAGGTTCTTTCTGATAAGGTGAATTTCTGAACAGTTTTGGAGTTTTAATGGTTAATTATAAAGGAGGAAACGGGGGACAACGTTTCTTAAATTACATAAATGAGTTTTTATGCAGAAATATTTGACTTGCTTCGAATTTTGGATACAGGTTTTTTATATGATAAGGCGTATCCCTTATTAGTTTTGGGGCTTCAATGATTAAGTATAAAGAAAGAAAATAGGGGGGTACTTTCTTCCATATTTTTGTTCGAAAGGCATTTCTATATAAGACTGTAATATACAATTAGTCTGCACAGTCTGTGAGCTCTATGCCAGCAGTTTAACTGGACATCATTCTTTTTATTTTTTTCTGTGCGTGTGAGCATGACTAACACTGGACTAAGCTGTTAAACAGATGTCATATATGAGAAAGCATATGAAAACAAGTTGGGTTCACTGTTGGAATAGATAAAATAGATATTATAAGCACCTTCTAATTGCACAATCTCTTTCTTTTTTTCCGAAATGGTATTGATATACTATGGTTATGAGCTCCTCATTTATGTAACAAGATTAGTTTTGACTGCTCATTGATGACTTGAGAGCATGAATTAGCCGTGAGATGTTTCTTTGTGTATATAATTATACACTATTAAAAAATCAATAATATTTATTTATTTATTTTCATTTTTATTAGTAAATAACAAGTGCATGACATTTAGTTATATTCAACCAAACAGTTAAATTTAAATTAAAAAGAGTAATAGAGAAATAATATTTTTTTCTTTCAATTATTCTTCTAATAGCCCTTTCCACCAGTTATACTTAAAGCCCATGGTATGTTTTTAACAAAGACAACATCCAGCAGTAATATAATCGAATTTAAGGAAACTTGGGGTGCAGGTAGAGGTCGACATTCATAGTTAAACCAGACGGAGATTCACCTTAACGAGTGTCACCGATGTATAGCAGAAAATATTGTTATTTGTTATTTGGAGAAAGACAAAATTAAATCATGCAGACAATTATCTTTTTTCAAAATAAATAGATAAATAAAATATTAAAAATTGAAGGAATTAAAATAATAAAATTAGCTAGATATTAACCAATATTTTTTTAAATAAAAATTCCCAACATATTTGTCAGGTTTACGGATACTAGTGAGATACTAGTGAGCAGATAACTATTTAGGGTACTGTTGTATTATTGTTTAACTTATATACTGAATTCATATTGCTCATTGTGTACTTGAGATTTTAAGATAGCATTTTTTTCATATCTTAAGTTACTTGAGATATTTTAGTTTGATAATGTGAACAAATCCTAGAGTATCAATCCTTCAGTTCCTCTTTCTAATTAGGAATTTATTTCATGGATAAAGAAATAATGAATTCCCAAACTATCTGGACGTAAGAGAAAGTATAAATAATATTTCCTATGGTCAAAAATGTAGTTTTTTTTTTTTTTTTTTTTTCGTTTGTTCTCTCGGGGTCAGCTTTGTTTTCCTTGGTAGAGTTTTGAGGGAAAGACTTTGAGGTTCTTGGTATATATTGCGTGGAAATCAAGGGTGATCTTCCGTTAAATACCTTTAGATACTCTAATGTAAGAGGACTATCATGGTAGATGTAGGGCCGTAGCTATAAGCGGCTCAGCCGTCCCCCCCCCCCCTGTAAAAAATTCCATGATCATTAAATGTTCTAAAAATTCAAATGAAGTTCTGTTCAAAAATCTAACTTAATTTTGAGAACTTTCCACAGTTTTTCAGGGTTACTAAATTGTATCTAAAATAAGTGTTGCAACACTCCCTCATCCTATTTATACATATGAAGCTAACATAATGTTTCATTTTGCGCCAGTTATACACTCAAAATTTTCAACATCCTATACTTTTCTTAGCATAAAATGAAGTTATTACATCAGTTTAATGAGAAATAGTATCTACAATGTGAATGTACACTAATTTATCTTTCTCAGTCAGAGAGCGGGGAAAAAAAAAGTCCTTCCGGCAATGCCGGGAGGAAGAGGTAGCTTTCATATACTTATATATTTTTTTATTTATTTTAAAGTAAGTTACATTGTTCAAAAATACCAAGCTCAAATTAGTGGAAACAATCTTATAAAATTAGTGATTTTATAAGATTGAATACTAGTTTTTGTCAAGACTGAATATTAATAGGAATTTTTAAAAATTAGTCATTTTTATTCAACCTGATTTTATTTTAAGCGATTTAGAGAGTCACCAAATTCCACGATATCATGAAGTGTATGCCATTTTAAAGCAACATGGTGGATTGTTCAGATCAGACCGTTTCAAAATGTCAGCCATAAGCAAAATTAAAAGTGCTATAACTCAATCATTTTTTAAGATATAGACAAAATAAAAAGTGTTCTGGAATCGTTGTTTTAAGTTTTAACACGTAAAAGAAAAATATTTTTCAACTTTTAATTTTTTCGCATTTAATTTTAAATTTTAAATTTTTTAAAAAATTTAAAATGGCCACCATTTTGAAACAAAATGGTGGATGATGCTGGCCAACGAACTCGGTCGAGAAATTTGTATGTACTATGTACATACCAAGTTTCATTGAAATCGGCTCATAAATACGCGTGTTATCACGTGAGAAAAATCAGATCGTTTCAAAATGTCAGCCATAAGAAAAATTCAAAGTGCTACAACTCAATCATTTTGTAAGATATAGACAAAATAAAAAGTATTCTGGAATTGTTTTTTTAAGTTCTAACACGTAAAAGAAAAATATTTTTCAAATTTTGATTTTTCGCTTTTAATTTTAAATTTTAATTTTTTTTAAAAATTTAAAATGGCCACCATTTTGACGCAAAATGGCGGATGATGCTGGCCAACGAACTCGGTCGAGACATTCGTATGTACTATGTACATACCAAGTTTCATTGAAATCGGTTCATAAATACGCGTGTTATTACGTGACAAATATCAGATCGTTTCAAATTGTCAGCCATAAGAAAAATTCAAAGTGCTATAATTCAATCATTTTTACTTTCTTCTATCTTTACAAGAAGAAAGTATTGGATTCATGAAAATTTTCGACTTCCGGTTTTCGACGGATTTATACGTTTTAGAATGTCCTGAACACGTTTTGACTATTTTTAGAAAATGTCTGTCTGTGAGTCTGTCCGTCCGTCTGTCTGTCTGTCTGTCTGTCTGTCTGTCTGTCTGTGTGTCTGTCTGTATGTGACAAAAAATTTGTGGGCGCTCTATCTCAAGAACTAATGCTCGAAATTTAATAAAATTTTATATTCAGTTAGACCTTGATATGAATTAGTGCCTATTGGTTTTTGGTGAAAATTGGTCTGCAGGTGGCGCTGCTATACTACGTTTTTCATGATTTTCAAGATTGCTATATCTCAAGAACTAATGCACAGAATTTCACCAAACTTCAGATTCTGTGACCCCTTGATATACATAGACGCTGATTAAGTTTTGGTGTAAATTGGCCAGCAGGTGGCGCTGCTATGCCACGTTTTTCATGATTTTTAAGATTGCTTTATCTCAAGAACTAATGCACAGAATTTCACCAAACTTCAGATTCTGTGACCCCTTGATATACATAGACGCTGATTAAGTTTTGGTGCAAATTGGCCAGCAGGTGGCGCTGCTATGATACGTTTTTCATGATTTTCATGATAACTATATCTCAAGAACTAATGCACAGAATTTCACCAAACTTCAGATTCCGCGATACCTTGAGATACATAGTCGCTGATAAGGTTTTGGTGTGAACTGCCCTATAGGTGGCGTTGCTATGCTACATTTTGCACGATTTTGCGATAGCTATATCTCAAGAACAAATGCAGAGAACTTCATCAAATTTTGGATTCTGTTACACTAGAATATATAACATAATTAGACGCTGATTACATTTTGGTATTAACCTTGCAACAGGTGGTGCAGCTATGCTGCATTTTGCACAATTTTTCCGATAGCTATATCTCAACAACCAACGCACAGAATTTCATCAAACTTCAGATTTTGTTACAAAATGACATATAGCATAATTACACGATAATTACGTTTTGTTATAAATCCTTCAACTAATGGTGCTGCTGTGCTATATTTTACACGTTTTTTTTTAACTAGCTATATCTCAAGAACTAATGCACAGAATTTCATCAACCTTCAGATTCTTTTACACCATAACATAATTAGGCGCTTTTTTACGTTTTGGCATAAATTGTCCAAGATACGGTGTTGCTGTGCTACGTTTTGCAATTTTTTTTGTTATAACTATATCTCAAGAACTAATGGACGAAATTCCATCAAATTTCAGATTCTGTTAGGTCTTGACATAAATCTTGCTTATTAGGTTTTAGTATAAATTACCCAACATGAGGCACTACTAAGCTCATTTTCTCAGAATATTAATTAAATTTTGCGTTTTAGGCTTTTCGGATACCAGAATCTCATTAGGCTAGGTCAAATGTTCGAGGAAATTCGATAGTGGGTAACTTTGGTGTCACCACGTTTTCTTTTTTTTTTTCTTTTTTTTTTAAATATTAAAATGTACTTATGAGATAGAAGAAAGTTTTGGGATTGACACATCCAACTAGTTTAAGATATAGACAAAATAAAAAGTGTTCTGGAATCTTTGTTTTAAGTTCTAACACGTAAAAGAAAAATATTTTTCAACTTTTAATTTTTTCGCATTTAATTTTAAATTTTAAATTTTTAAAAAAATTTAAAATGGCCGCCATTTTGAAACAAAATGGCGGATGATGCTGACCATCGAACTCGGTCGAGACATTTGTATGTTCTATGTACATACCAAGTTTCATTCAAATCAATTCATAAATACGTTAGTTATCGCATGACAAAAATCAGATATATATATATATATATATATATGGTTATATATATATATATATATATATATATATATATATATATATATATATATATATATATATATATGTCAACATTTGAACGGAGGGTGGTTTTGGGGTCTGGGGGTCATGATCGGTGAAAATATACCAAAATTTTCCAGAAGCGCTTTCCTCCGGACGGCTGCAATAGGTAGCTTTTTACTTTTTGTAATGAAAGCTACCTAATTATGAGCCTACCCTCTACATTTTCTTGAGCCCCTCCCTATCGTTCACTTCCAGCTACGGGCCTTGGTAGATGATATATATGTTATTTTTTAATTGTAAATAATATTTTGTTTATATGTAAATAAAAGTTGTAAATAAATTGTCCGCTAAATTAAACTAAATAAGTTAACAATTTTTTTTTTTTTTTTTTTTTTTTTTTTTTTTATAATTATTTCTTAGAATGTACCGGATATCACTTAGTTATATCAGTTGTGGCAGCATATTGTTTAAATTTTTTTTCCAAAATCTACGCGAGTGGTAATCGTGGTTCTAGAAAAATTCATCAGGAAGTGGACTAAGGAAAGGTGCAATATTATTATTTCTGAAGATGATGAGCAAATATGATTAGATGATGGATACCTTGTAAATATGATACATTTGTTCAGACATCTTCCCCATACAATTCACATTTAAAAATTTATTTTATGTTTATACATTAATGTATGCATTTGAAGTTTCAGAATATGTGCCGAAGTATTGTTCCACCGCCATTCAGAAATTTAAGCAATTAGCTAAAAAAAAATTAAAGTTTAACAAAAATAATGCATATTGATTACAGAAAATATGATATAACTTTTAACGGAAGTAAAAAAAAATGTCATTATATATTAATAATAATAATGATAATATAATTATGTAGACAAGTTACACAACTTGGTTTTTAGATGTTTGTGTTTATAATACTTTATAACGAAAATGACTGAAATTTCGATTTAAATTTACATATTAATAGTAATTTTAAAATCACGTCCCACACATTTTCGTTTGGACAGGAATTTCGAAGTTACTAAGAATTGATTTTTATGTATTCCTTCTTGTTATATTGTAAACCAATAATTTCATGAATGTATTTTTTCTAAATTAAAATATGAAGAAAAAGGAGGACAATAGTATTATTGCACTCTTCGCCCCATGTATTTCTCTTCCTCTTTGCGTGAGTGGAAGGGGGTTATTTTAAAAAAAATCCCTGTCGGCTTGGCCTATAGGCGGAGGTAGATTTCGAAGAGTGCTCATTTCAACAACAAAAAATAAATTTGATTACAGATAAACCCAGTGTAACAACTTTATTTGTACTCTTTTGAAACATTTTTAATTTCATTTTTCTGTAAGAACTGGTTTTATCAGAATCATCTTAAGCTAAATTCAGATCAAATACCCATTTTGACAACATATTTTGAAATAATTCTGACTTTATTAAAAAATCAACTAGTACAGTACATTATATAGTTCCTAAATAACAAAAGATTGTCAATTGCATGCGTTTGAGAGCAAACTGGAATTTAAAAATGAGTTATAAAATAACCAATTTTGAATACAACCTCAATTCCTAATCTGGTAGCTTCGGGAAATTTTGCGCGAAGTGCTCACTTTGACGGCATTTTTAAAAAAATATATTCAGCCTTTATCAAAAAACTGACCAATACGGGTTTTATACAGCTCCTATATAAGAGAACCTGTCAATTGGATGCGTTTGAGAACAAATCTAAATTTAAAAATGAGTCAGAAAAAACGCAATTTTTTATTTCAATGCTTTCTCAAATTTTCAATCACGATAACTTCTCGAAATTCTGTTCAAAATACCCTTTTTGCAGCCTTTTTTGAAATATATTCTGTCTTTATCAAAAAATTGACCAATGCGTCACATTATACAGTTCCTAAATAAGAGGACTTGTACATTGGATACGTTTGACAGTAAAAATGGATTTAAAAATGAGTCAGAAAAAAACGAAATTTGTTATTTGAATATTTTCTCAAATTTCCTATCACGGTCACTTTGGGAAATTCTGTTCAAAATACCCTTTTTGGCAGCCTTTTTTGAAATATATTCTGTCTTTATCAAAAAACTGGCCAATGTTTCACATTATATAGTTTTTAAATAAGAGGATCTGCCATTTGGATGCGTTTAAAATAAAAAAAAAGGATTTAAAAACCGATTCAGAAAGTAAGCAGTTTGGATTAGAGGTTTTTCCTCCAACTCCAATGTTTGTTTAATTTATTTTTGCTATACGAATTGGTCTTATGAAAAACTTGTCGATATAAAAATTATAGGTATTATTGTGGAGATGTAAAATAAATTTAATTGGATTTGATAGTTTAAGAATTGACAAAGTTATGGATTTTTTTCTTTTTCCAAACCCTTTTTACTTTCTTCTATCTTTACAAGAAGAAAGTATTGGATTCATGAAAATTTTCGACTTCCGGTTTTCGACGGATTTATACGTTTTAGAAGGTCCTGAACACGTTTTGACTATTTTTAGAAAATGTCTGTCTGTGAGTCTGTCCGTCTGTCTGTCTGTCTGTCTGTCTGTCTGTCTGTGTGTCTGTCTGTATGTGACAAAAAATTTGTGGGCGCTCTATCTCAAGAACTAATGCTCGAAATTTAATAAAATTTTATATTCAGTTAGACCTTGATATGAATTAGTGCCTATTGGTTTTTGGTGAAAATTGGCCTGCAGGTGGCGCTGCTATACTACGTTTTTCATGATTTTCAAGATTGCTATATCTCAAGAACTAATGCACAGAATTTCACCAAACTTCAGATTCTGTGACCCCTTGATATACATAGACGCTGATTAACTTTTGGTGTAAATTGGCCAGCAGGTGGCTCTGCTATGCCAGGTTTTTCATAATTTTCATGATAGCTATATCTTAAGAACTAATGCACAGAATTTCACCAAACTTCATATTCCGCTATACCTTGAGATACATAGTCGCTGATAAGGTTTTGGTGTGAACTGCCCTATAGGTGGCGCTGCTATGCTACATTTTTCACGATTTTTGCGATAGCTATATCTCAAGAACTAATGCAGAGAACTTCATCAAATTTTAGATTCTGTTACTCTAGAATATATAACATAATTAGACGCTGATTACGTTTGGGTATTAACCTTGCAACAGGTGGTGCAGCTATGCTGCATTTTGCACAATTTTTCCGATAGCTATATCTCAACAACCAACGCACAGAATTTCATCAAACTTCAGATTTTGTTACAAAATGATATATAACATAATTACACGATGATTACGTTTTGTTATAAATCCTTCAACTGATGGTGCTGCTGTGCTATATTTTACAGGGGTTTTTTTTAAACTAGCTATATCTCAAAAACTAATGCACAGAATTTCATCAAACTTCAGATTCTTTTACACCATAACATAATTAGACGCTTTTTTACGTTTTGGCATAAATTGTCCAAGATATGGTGTTGCTGTGCTACGTTTTGCAATTTTTTTGTTAGAACTATATCTCAAGAACTAATGGACGAAATTCCATCAAATTTCAGATTCTGTTAGGTCTTGACATAAATAGATGCTTATTAGGTTTTAGTATAAATTACCCAACATGAGGCACTACTAAGCTCATTTTCCCAGAATATTAATTAAATTTTGCGTTTTAGGCTTTTCGGATACCAGAATCTCATTAGGCTAGGTCAAATGTTCGAGGAAATTCGATAGTGGGTAACTTTGGGGTCACCACTTTTTATTATTATTATTATTATTATTATTAAATTGTACTTATGAGATAGAAGAAAGTTTTGGGATTGACACATCCAACTAGTTTATTTTCGTTTTTAAATTTTTTTACCGGTAAATGTTAGTCCTATCAAAAACTTGCAAATACAAAATTTTAGATAATTTTGAGATTATTTATAAAAAATTTAGATGGATTTGACAAAGTTATGATTTTTTTTTCTCCCAAAAACGAATCTAGGAAAAAAAGTGACTGGAAAAAAAGTTATCGGAAAAAAGTGACCTAAATTACAAAAGCGGAAAAAAAGTGACACGGAAAAAAAGTGACAAGGAAAAAAAGTGACACGGAAAAAAAGGGACACGGAAAAAAAGTGACAAGGGTTGATTTTGGGGAATTATTATTGATTTTGGGGATTCATTGGTTAAATTTGAAAGGGGGATGGGGGGGAGGCTCATAATTTAGGTAAATGGGTTTTTCATGCTGAATTAACTGTTTTGGTTCAATTTTTGGATATACGTTCATACTGAAAAGACACTTGCCTGATTAGTTTTGGGAAGGGACGATTACCCCCCCCCCCTCCATCCGTCCTCAGTTAGATGAATGGGTTTTTATGTAGAATTATCCAACGTGTGTCAAATTTGAATATACAGGGCCTGACTAAGGCAGGGGCATGCGGGGCAATTGCCCCGGGCCCCCGGTTTGAGGGGGTCCCCAAGAAGAGAAAAGTTTATTGTTAAAAGAGGGCCAAATGATATAAAATAGCAAAATATAACCAAAATTCTTTTTTTTCAATTTTAAGGGGTCTTTTTTCTCCTACCCCCTTTGCTTTCCTGCCCCACGTTCCCTTAAAGTAATAGTTACATCATAAGAAAATTAATAGTTAAAATTATTTATCATTTGTTATTATGTATAAAGATGTGAAATATAAATACTGAAATCAGTACTTGGTACAAAATTTATGCATGCATACAATAGGTTTGAATTTTAATTTTAGTCACTTGAGTATAATTCACAAACATTTTTAAGATAGAAGGGGGCCACTCTAATAATGTTTGCCCCAGGGCCCCCCACTGTCTAAGTCGGGCCCTGTGAATATAGGTTCTTTTCGATAAGGCTTATATATAGCATATAATACATGAAGAGTTTTAATGGTTATATATAGAGGGAGAACGGGGGATAACCTTTCTTAAATTAAATTAATAACTTTTTACGCATAATTATCCGATTTGCTTAGAATTTTGGACATAGATTCATTATGATAAGACGTATCTCTGATTAGTTATGGGGTTCTTCTGCTTATTATAAAGGGTGGGGGGCGAGCAATTATCTCCCCCTTAAACTAGATAAATAGGTTTTTATGCAGAATTACCCCATGTATTTCAAATTTTAAATATAGGTTCTTACTGATAAGGTGGATCCCTGAATAGTTTTAAGGATTTGATATCTAAGTATTGAAGGGGAATAGAATATAACCTACCTTAAATTAAATTACTTTTTACGCAGAATTATAGGATTTGCTACAATTTTGGATTATAGATTCATTATGATAAGGCGTATCCCTGATTACATATGGGGTTATTTTTCTAATTAAAAATTAAGGCGGGTGATTTTCCGATCCCCTTAAATTATATAAATTGTTTTTTATGTTCACTTATCCGATATATTTCATATTTTGGATATATGTTTTTTCTCATGAAATTAGTCCCAGAATAATTTTAAGGGTTTAATGGCTAAGTATACTGTCAGGTTCTGAGACCACCTCTGCTAAAGATTGGAATTTCCGTTATTTCTCTATCTTAATCTCTTTTATATTATACCGGCTGTGTACTAGAATTTTCAAGGTGACATTCTTTCTTTGTTGAAGGGAGAATTGACAGGTAATCCTCTACAGGTGGTGAGTGAGAAAGAGGAGATTGCGGAAAGGCGTGTTCATCCGTCAGTGAGGTATGTGGATGATGAGCTGACAAGCAACATGTCACTAATCAAGAAAGGAATGTGGAATGTGTCCAATGGATAAGCCCCAAAGGGGGTTGACATTGGGGAAACACCATGATTTGAGAAGAGCAAGTCTTATCTCAGATTAGTTCAGTTCGTATCTGGGTTCATACCTAGAGAGTAGTGTTGGACAGAGGTCCTGATAGGGTGTGCTCTGCGTTGTAGAGCGGAGGCAGTGCGTATCTGGAGAGCAAGGGACACAGACGTCCTGGTGTTTAGTGCTCTGGGCCGAGAAGTGCAGGCCGAGTATCCATGTGTTGGGAGATTCGAAAGTGATCTCCGATAAAGTTAATCTAACGTGCATTGAGTGTGAGGTGGAAGGTGTAATTCGAATAGTACACAGCCAACCTTTACTGTATTTAATTTAATGTTGAACCGGATCACATATATCCGAGTTGTAATTGTATATAATGGTAAATAGCGTATTTAGTGTGTACATATATTCTAAATAAACTGTTAATTCAGTTAATTGACAGCGTCAGTGTTCATTTACACAATCCTCACAGTGGGTGACCGATATCACCTAGTAATATCGGTGGTGGCAGCTATAACTACCACGGACTTTCTTCAAAGTTGTGCGGGCTGAGAGGAACGTCCGACATATACAGTGGGTGAACGGAGGATAACCCCTCTTAAATTAATAAATGGCTTTTTACGCAGAATCATCTTATTTGATTCAAACTTTGAATGTGCGTTCATTATGATAAGGCGAACTCCTGATTATTTGTGGGTTATCCCCCGTTCATCCCTCTATACTTAGCCATTAAACCCTTAAAACTATTCAGGGATTCACTTTATCAGGTAAAACCTATATCCAAAAGTTGAAATACGTTGGATAATTGTGGAAAAAAAATCTTATTTAAAGAGTGGGGGATTAATCGCCCGCTTTCCCTTATTTAATTAGCAAAAGAGCCCCATAATTAATCAGAGATACGCCTTCTTATAATGAATATACATCGAAAATTTGAAGCAAATCGGATAATTCTGCGCAAAAAGCCATTTATTTAATTTAAGGGTGTATTTCGATTCAAACTGCCTATTTTCCGATTTATTTTTAACTTCATTTTTACTCTCATATGCATCAAACTGGCAAATTGTCTTATTTAGAAAGTACACAAGGTGCCGTAATTGTCAATTCTTTGATAAATGCAGAAAATATTGCGAAAAAAGCAATCAAAAATGGCATTTTGAACAGATTTTCCCCTGGCGGGAGATCTGTGAACGAAAAAAGGGTCATACTGAGAAGATAATTGTTTATAAATCAAATTCTAATGAATTGAGCGTAAAAATACAGCACATGGCACCTTGTACATCTCTTCAAAAATATCCTCAGCAAGTTTCATGTTTCTACTTTTGAAAATGTGTCTGAAATTGTATCGGAAAATTTCGAGCTGTTGAAGGTGGAAAAGCGTTTTTTTGAATACACCCTTAAGGGGGTTTATCCCCCGTTCTCCCTCTATACATAGCCATTAAACCTTAAAACTATTCAGGAATTTACTTTATGAGAAAGATCCTACATCCAAAATTTGAAATAAATCGGATAAGTGTGCATATTTTTTTTAAAATCTAATTTAAGGCCGGGGGTAGTAATCACCCGCCCCCTTTTTAATTAGCAAAAGAACCCCATAAATAATCAGAAATACGTCTTATCATAATTAACCCATGTCCAAAATTCGAAGCAAATCTGATAATTATCGGTAAAAAGCCATTAATTTAAGAAAGGTTATCCCCCGTTCCCCTTCTATACTTAACCATTAAACTCCTAAAACTCTTCAGGCACTTTATACTATATATAAGCCTTATCGAAAAGAACCTATATGCAAATTTGACACAAGTTGGATAATTCTGCATAAAAACCCATTCATCTAATTGAGGACGGATGGGGGGGGGGGTAATCGTCCCTTCCCAAAACTAATCAGGCAAGCGTCTTTTCAGTATGAACGTATATCCAAAAATTGAACCAAAACAGTTAATTCAGCATGAAAAACCCATTTACCTAAATTATGAGCCTCCCCCCCCATCCCCCTTTCAAACTTAACCAATGAATCCCCAAAATCAATAACTCCCCAAAATCAATCCTTGTCACTTTTTTTCCGTGTCCCTTTTTTTCCGTGTCACTTTTTTTCCTTGTCACTTTTTTTCCGTGTCACTTTTTTCCGCTTTTGTAGTTTAGGTCACTTTTTTCCGATAACTTTTTTTCCGGTCACTTTTTTTTCCGTTTACCCCCAAAAACCCTATTTTTTTCGCCCCTTGAGCCCATTTTTAACTTTATCAAAAATCTGTCATGCATAAACTTTTGGCCCATTATTTAGAAGTAATATAAACTTTAAACTGATTCGATATCTATTTTCATTAAGAAGTTACGAGGTTTTTTCTGTTTTCACAAAAACGCCCACTATTTCGACCCCCTTGATCCTATTTTGTCCATTAACGAACTTATCCGAGATTTTATCCCCTTTGATTTTATGTACCAGTTTGGTGGAGATTGGTGAAGAATTATAGAAGTTATCGTGTCCATAAAAAAGTGAGATATATAGATAGATAGATAGATAAACTGGTTCGAATGCAGGTAAACGGAAAAAAAGTGACCGGAAAAAAAGTTATCGGAAAAAAAGTGACCTAAACTACAAAAGCGGAAAAAAAGTGACACGGAAAAAAAGTGACAAGGAAAAAAAGTGACACGGAAAAAAAGGGACACGGAAAAAAAGTGACAAGGATTGATTTTGGGGAATTATTATTGATTTTGGGGATTCATTGGTTAAGTTTGAAAGGGGGATGGGGGGGGGAGGCTCATAATTTAGGTAAATGGGTTTTTCATGCTGAATTAACTGTTTTGGTTCAATTTTTGGATATACGTTCATACTGAAAAGACGCTTGCCTGATTAGTTTTGGGAAGGGACGATTACCCACCCCCCCAATTCCGTCCTCAATTAGATGAATGGATTTTTATGCAGAATTATCCAACTTGTGTCAAATTTGCATATAGGTTCTTTTCGATAAGGCTTATATATAGTATAAAGTGCCTGAAGAGTTTTAGGAGTTTAATGGTTAAGTATAGAAGGGGAACGGGGGATAACCTTTCTTAAATTAATGGCTTTTTACCAATAATTATCCGATTTGCTTCGAATTTTGGACATGGGTTAATTATGATAAGACGTATTTCTGATTATTTATGGGGTTCTTTTGCTAATTAAAAAGGGGGCAGGTGATTACTACCCCCGGCCTTAAATTAGATTTAAAAAAAATATGCACACTTATCCGATTTATTTCAAATTTTGGATGTAGGATCTTTCTCATAAAGTAAATTCCTGAATAGTTTTAAGAGTTTAATGGCTATGTATAGAGGGAGAACGGGGGATAAACCCCCTTAAGGGTGTATTCAAAAGAACGCTTTTCCACCTTCAACAGCTCGAAATTTTCCGATACAATTTCAGACACATTTTCAAAAGTAGAAACATGAAACTTGCTGAGGATATTTTTGAAGAGATGTACGAGGTGCCATGTGCTGTATTTTTACGCTCAATTCATTAGAATTTGATTTATAAACAATTATCTTCTCAGTATGACCCTTTTTTTCGTTCACAGATCTCCCGCCAGGGGAAAATCTGTTCAAAATGCCATTTTTGATTGCTTTTTTCGCAATATTTTCTGCATTTATCAAAGAATTGACAATTACGGCACCTTGTGTACTTTCTAAATCAGACAATTTGCCAGTTTGATGCATATGAGAGTAAAAATGAAGTTAAAAATAAATCGGAAAATAGGCAGTTTGAATCGAAATACACCCTTAAATTAAATAAATGGCTTTTTGCGCAGAATTATCCGATTTGCTTCAAATTTTCGATGTATATTCATTATAAGAAGGCGTATCTCTGATTAATTATGGGGTTCTTTTGCTAATTAAATAAGGGAAAGCGGGCGATTAATCCCCCACTCTTTAAATAAGATTTTTTTTTCCACAATTATCCAACGTATTTCAACTTCTGGATATAGGTTTTACCTGATAAAGTGAATCCCTGAATAGTTTTAAGGGTTTAATGGCTAAGTATAGAGGGATGAACGGGGGATAACCCACAAATAATCAGGAGTTCGCCTTATCATAATGAACGCACATTCAAAGTTTGAATCAAATAAGATAATTCTGCGTAAAAAGCCATTTATTAATTTAAGGGGGGTTATCCTCCGTTCACCCACTGTATATGTCGGACGTTCCTCTCAGCCCGCACAACTTTGAAGAAAGTCCGTGGTAGTTATAGCTGCCACCACCGATATTACTAGGTGATATCGGTCACCCACTGTGAGGATTGTGTAAATGAACATTGACGCTGTCAATTAACTGAATTAACAGTTTATTTAGAATATATGTATACACTAAATACGCTATTTACCATTATATACAATTACAACTCGGATATATGTGATCCGGTTCAACATTAAATTAAATACAGTAAAGGTTGGCTGTGTACTATTCAAATTACACCTTCCACCTCACACTCAATGCACGTTAGATTAACTTTATCGGAGATCACTTTCGAATCTCCCAACACATGGATACTCGGCCTGCACTTCTCGGCCCAGAGCACTAAACACCAGGACGTCTGTGTCCCTTGCTCTCCAGATACGCACTGCCTCCGCTCTACAACGCAGAGCACACCCTATCAGGACCTCTGTCCAACACTACTCTCTAGGTATGAACCCAGATACGAACTGAACTAATCTGAGATAAGACTTGCTCTTCTCAAATCATGGTGTTTCCCCAATGTCAACCCCCTTTGGGGCGTATCCATTGGACACATTCCACATTCCTTTCTTGATTAGTGACATGCTGCTTGTCAGCTCATCTTCCACATACCTCACTGACGGATGAACACGCCTCTCCGCAATCTCCTCTTTCTCACTCACCACCTGTAGAGGATTACCTGTCAATTCTCCCTTCAACAAAGAAAGAATGTCACCTTGAAAATTCTAGTACATAGCCGGTATAATATAAAAGAGATTAAGTTAGAGAAATAACGGAAATTCCAATCTTTAGCTGAGGTGGTCTCAGAACCTGACAGTATACTTAGCTATTAAACCCTTAAAATTATTCTGGGACTAATTTTATGAGAAAAAACATATATCCAAAATATGAAATATATCGGATAAGTGAACATAAAAAACAATTTATATAATTTAAGGGGATCGGAAAATCACCCGCCTTAATTTTTAATTAGAAAAATAACCCCATATGTAATCAGGGATACGCCTTATCATAATGAATCTATAATCCAAAATTGTAGCAAATCCTATAATTCTGCTTAAAAAGTAATTTAATTTAAGGTAGGTTATATTCTATTCCCCTTCAATACTTAGATATCAAATCCTTAAAACTATTCAGGGATCCACCTTATCAGTAAGAACCTATATTTAAAATTTGAAATACATGGAGTAATTCTGCATAAAAACCTATTTATCTAGTTTAAGGGGGAGATAATTGCTCGCCCCCCACCCTTTATAATAAGCAGAAGAACCCCATAACTAATCAGAGATACGTCTTATCATAATGGATCTATGTCCAAAATTCTAAGCAAATCGGATAATTATGCGTAAAAAGTTATTAATTTAATTTAAGAAAGGTTATCCCCCGTTCTCCCTCTATATATAACCATTAAAACTCTTCATGTATTATATGCTATATATAAGCCTTATCGAAAAGAACCTATATTCACAGGGCCCGACTTAGACAGTGGGGGGCCCTGGGGCAAACATTATTAGAGTGGCCCCCTTCTATCTTAAAAATGTTTGTGAATTATACTCAAGTGACTAAAATTAAAATTCAAACCTATTGTATGTATGCATAAATTTTGTACCAAGTACTGATTTCAGTATTTATATTTCACATCTTTATACATAATAACAGATGATAAATAATTTTAACTATTAATTTTCTTATGATGTAACTATTACTTTAAGGGAACGTGGGGCAGGGAAGCAAAGGGGGTAGGAGAAAAAAGACCCCTTAAAATTGAAAAAAAAAAGAATTTTGGTAATATTTTGCTATTTTATATCATTTGGCCCTCTTTTAACAATAAACTTTTCTCTTCTTGGAGACCCCCCTCAAACCGGGGGCCCGGGGCAATTGCCCCGCATGCCCCTGCCTTAGTCAGGCCCTGTATATTCAAATTTGACACACGTTGGATAATTCTGCATAAAAACCCATTCATCTAACTGAGGACGGATGGGGGGGGGGGGGGTAATCGTCCCTTCCCAAAACTAATCAGGCAAGCGTCTTTTCAGTATGAACGTATATCCAAAAATTGAACCAAAACAGTTAATTCAGCATGAAAAACCCATTTACCTAAATTATGAGCCTCCCCCCCCCATCCCCCTTTCAAATTTAACCAATGAATCCCCAAAATCAATAATAATTCCCCAAAATCAATCCTTGTCACTTTTTTTCCGTGTCACTTTTTTTCCGTGTCACTTTTTTCCTTGTCACTTTTTTTCCGTGTCACTTTTTTTCCGCTTTTGTAATTTAGGTCACTTTTTTTCCGATAACTTTTTTTCCGGTCACTTTTTTTCCTAGATTCTCGAATGCAATAGGTAGTATTTCATACGAAATCTGCCTAAAAATCGCAGAAAAAAAGCAAGAATCTTTTGAATATCTATTATTTCTTTAAAATATCAGTCCAACCTGTGTCTGAGAGGTTCTGCTCTTGAAGACGGTAGACGGGAGTTGCTAGGTTCGAATCCAATAGCGCGCTTACTGTTCGGAGTTTTCTTCAAAATTTGCGTAAATACGGGTTAGGCTACCTTAAAAAAAAAAAAAAAAAAAAAAAAAAAAAAAAAAAAAAAAAAAAACGGCGCGACGGAGGGCACTTTCTCTAGGCCTATGTCCCACGTCCAGAAATAGGCAATAATAAATAACAACTTTAAATTATCAAACCTACATGTTTGTTGTTGTTGTTATTTTCAACTCCACACCTTGAGTTGAACACAAAAAAGTCTCATGTTCTCATTCTTGTTATTTATGATTGCCAATTACCTGGACGTGGAATATAGGACTATAGAGAGTGCCCTCCAGCGAGGTCTTTTTAATGTAGCTTAAACCGCAATTTCGTATGTTTTGAAGAAAACTATGGTATATTCCGAATGGGGACCCGAAGGGTGCGATTGGGTTCGAACCCAGAACCTCCCGTCAAGTAGTTTCTACCAGAGTTTACCAGCGAAATTTGCAGAGTACAGTAACTGATTATTAGCTACTGCTTGACCAGGTTCTAAAGACCTGTCTTGGCATACTGCCAAAATAATGGATCTTTCCGAAGGTAGGGAAGCATTAAGGGGAGACGAAATTTCTCTCTATTCCCCACAAAAG
Source organism: Maratus speculifer (assembly GCA_964019185.1). Lineage (NCBI taxonomy): Eukaryota > Metazoa > Arthropoda > Arachnida > Araneae > Salticidae > Maratus > Maratus speculifer. The sequence continues at coordinate 148,290,022 of OZ025301.1, read as the reverse complement.
CAATATTAGGGGAAACTCCCTTTTCATTGCGCTCAGTCCTATTATCAAGAATAGACTCGCTTTACTCAGACCTGTTACTCACGTGACCGGTCTTTAATGCTTGGCTCAGCAGTATCTGTGTTTTTAATTCTTCAAGAATAGATTATTATGATTCTCTGTTTTTCTTTAGAATGTGAAAATATGTGTAAATCATGTTTTTGTCAAATGATTCTCTTGCAGAGAAGGAAAATGTTACAAAGTTCTAACAATGTGTTTTCATATATTCATTCGGTGCAGTATTTACAACCACGAAATTTATGAATATATTTCTGTAAAAGAAAATGACTGTAAATGTAAACTCGTGCATTTTGTATGTGTGGGGAAAGATACTTACATTTTTTTTTTTTTTTTTTTTTTTTTTTTTGTATCTGTAATACATTATAGCAAGAATCTTATGAATTTGATTTTAGGGTTTCGTTCATCTCATGAAACTTTATTCATCTCTTCCATTATCTGTTCGTCTGTCACAGAGCCCGAACACAAAACCAGTATAAGTCAGAGACTTCAAATTTTGTGTACTTACAGCTGAAAACCTCGTGTCCCACGACAAATGATAAAATTTTGAGAAAATCGTTAATTAACATCATCAGAATTATAAAAATATAATTGAAAATGACTGTCAGAAGCACAAAATATTTATGATTTTTTAAATTAAGTTTTTGATGTGATCTTATTTAAAAAAATAAAAAAAATATGAGTTTCATAGCATTTTTTAAAAGAATGTTTCAACTATATAGCAATCTAAATAATAATGATAATAATAATAATGAGGTGAGATGTTAAAAGACTGAATAATATAAACAAAGACAGACACATACAATTGTGTATAAATCAAATTTTAAACTTATTTTTCTCACTTTTTTCATTTTATTCGAAATAATTTATTTAGGCATTTTTAGTACGTTACGGAGGAGAGGGCGGGTTGAAAAAATGCACTTCTGCGTTTGTCAAGGTCTCAGCAATGAAATCTTGTTAAATATGAAGTAAGAAGGGTTCAAATAAAGCTATGAGGGCGGAGGGCAAAGAATTATTCGAATAGGGAGTCCCACTTTTCCACCCTTCTATCTATTTGTTGATTTTTTTTTTTAATACTATAGAAGTGCCTAATGCTGAGCTTTGTACATATTATATGTATGCATAAATTTTGTACCCAGCACTGCTTGCTCACGTCTGTACATAGGGTATAACTCACACAACTTTATGAAAAAAAAAAAAAAACAAGTTGGAAATTGCACGTGAAGCGTAGCAAATGAGGTGAGTTCTTACTATAAGTTTTAGAATATTCAGATCTTGCTGGTATAGTAGAGCGTACTTTGGATACAGTATAGTGGTCGAAATCTTTGTGTTCCTGTAAATATGCAGGGAGTAATTTTTATTATACTTCATTAACGTATATCTTATTCATAAAATGTGAAGGTAGGTTAATATAATTAAAACACGCTCCAAACAATGTTTCCCCGTATAACATTATTTAGTGGAATACATTTGTGTGGTCCTGTAATTTAATAATAAATATTCTCTGCATCCCAGATTGTACAGAATGTATATTTTAGTACATACATCATAGATTCATGTCAATTATATTATGTTCAAATGAGTGTAACACCTTTAAAATGCATTTGAAACATTTTTTCCCATTGATCGTAATGTAACGGAATATTTTTGATTGTCCCTGTATCTATCTATCTTCTATGCATCCGATTTTCATAACATTTGAAATGACTTCGACAAAATTATGTAATAAATATAAGTTTTAAATTTCAAACGATTAAAATGCATTTGAAACTTTTTCCCCATTGATGTAATGTAAGGGACAGACGGACAGACGGACGGACTGAGCGACAACAATAGGTGCTACGTATTTACATAATTACGAACGCTCCTAAAAAGACTACTATGATAATAATAGGAAAAGTAGTAGATTGGTTGACATGAGTATTTCTTTGCAAGTTTTACCTTTGCGAATCAAATGCATTATATGATGTCTAAAAGAAAATGTCCCAAATTGGTCATAATTAATGCTTTTTACTTGATATATTACGAGGAAAATGTTAGTAAAGAATTTCTTTTGAAAATAATATAATATTAAATTGTCATAATAAAATTTTAATCATTAGTTTTCTAATGATAGTTTGTTTTTGGAAAGAATAGAGGGGGTTGTGGGCGCTGAAAGCAGAGATGTGAAGGTGGGGTACACTTCCTTCATTTCTTAAGGAAAATCCTGATAACTCTCATGGGGAATCTCAAAATGTGTAAGATAAGCAATATGCTTCGTAAAAATATCAATAGTGATAATGAACATCTGTTAACGGAATCTTTGGAAATGCACCTTAAGGTAGTTCTCAAATTCATTGCTCAACAACCCAAATCTTTGAAAAAATGTTTGACTAACTTTTAACTGTAAAGCCCTAAAATTGACAAGCATGATTATTTGAAGTTTTGGGAATGAAATAGTGTTTTTCATTTTTTTCTAAACGAATTACGTAACGACGTATAAGAGATTCTTATCAGGGATTTAAGTTTTTCTCCTTTCTCGTTATGTCGCTTCCGAAATTCGATTCAAAACGCTATCTGTAGCCGTATTTCCACAAATAAATGATCTCTTTAATAATAATAATAATAATAATAATAATAATAATAATAATAATAATAATAATAATAATAATAATAATAAATGGATAACGCCATTCAAATCATAGTTTTTGAATGAGAAAACCTGTCAATTTTATACGTTTCCGAAAAGAAAAGAATTCAGAAATGTGTCAGAAAGTAGCTATTTTGGATTTGTGGAAATATTTAATAAATCGGAGAGAAATATATTCATAAATCTACGTTTTACTTAACAACTTCAAAGTTTTTCATCAATTTTTTAATTAATAACACTTTTCATGTTCCATTATGACTATGCTTTATTCAAACATGAACCTAAAAATGTAATTCAAGTTACAGTTACAAAATATTTTCTTTTGACAACTAGCCCTTTAATTATATTTTCTAACTTAAAATGTAATTATTTTTTTAGTATTTATAGCATTGTTATGGCTTCAATGAAGCATGTAAAATAGTTCCTTATTTTTCTTTTGTATTTAAAGAATACTTATTTTTGTGATTTAAAAAGAAAAATATAATTAGCAATTATAGCAATCTGTATGAATAACATTAAGTTTTTAATTTTTTTTTTTTATTGACACACCCAGGTTTATGCTTTGGAGGGGCAAAATTTCCCGTTACTACACTTCATGCTAACATTATCTATAATATTCCTATAAGTTCAATCAATAAGTATAAAATGTTTCTTTCTTTTTCTCTTTTTTAAATTAATGTAATTTGCTGTACAAATTAAAAAATATATTATTAATGAATATATCATTTTTCTTATTAATGTTAATATCTTAAAGTATAATTCAAGCCATGTAACAAAAATTATTTATTTCTTTTGAAAAAAATTAAAAATAATTCGTTAAATTTTTAAGCTGTTTTTATGAAAATATTTAAAGCTACCTTAAAACAACAAATAGCGGGCAAATGTTCTTTAAATTTGTTGCTGGAAAAAATTCGAAAGAAACACAATTCGGAATTTTTTTTTTCAATATTCTGTTTAATTTTCTTTCCCATTTATGCTCCTGGCTATGTCATTACGGCTCACTTCCGTCCGCAGTTTCTATCCTTACTTATCTTCTCCAGCCCTGGGAAGTACCGGTTATAGTGCAATCATTTTGAAAAATCTCTTCCTATGAATATTACCTGTGTTCGAAACTACAAAGAACTAAATAAGCTGCAATGGGTTTGAAAGAATGGAATTTTTTTTAACATTCCGCACCGCACCACACTTGTATGTTACGCCTTTTTTATTTTACAACATCAGTAGTTTTTAACATCTGTTAAAATTTTAGCTATTAGTTTTTTAACATCTGTAGCTATTTTTCTTAAAACTGCGTTTAAAAGCGAAGACAATTCTTCTGACTTCAAAGGAGCATTATGAATGTTGTTAGTATCATTCATTATATGAAGTTAACTGAAGACGGGAGACTAAGCATCTTAGTTTCACTCAAACAGTTACATTGCAGTAGTAAATATTTAAATATCTTATCCTTGTATTGTGTCGATTGTGAAACGATTTAGAATCGTTTCTTTTTGAAACAGTCTTTTATTCAAAGAGGGGAGAGAAGACACAGTAGCTTTTTCACTGTTAGCGAACGATTGACAACATTTGTTCTGTTCATTGATCTGTTCAGAGAACGTTCGAATCCATTATGTGGCAGTATTGTGGATACAAATCTTTTTTTAGAAGAATGCAGTATTTTTTAAAATTAAAATCGCTTTGATAATAAAGGAAGTGGCCCTCTCAAAATCAATTATTACCCAATGTTTTAAACTATTAATAAAATTGTAATAAATTACAGTTTTTTTATAAGTTGTGTTAATCATTTTTTGCAAAAGAAGAAAAGTATGAAATTGATTTATATGAATGTAGAAATATATTTCATTAAAAGACGGACCGTTTAAAAAGTTTCATATCATTGTTATATTTTCCCTCTCCGGAAATGGAGAAAACTTCTTTTCTTTAATAAATTTATTTCAAAGTAATGAAATGAGCTTTTTAAAAAATATATTTTTCAGCTCTCTCGCTTTAAGTCAATGGTTTACGCTTGGGGGGGGGGGGGGGGGGGGCTTTCTAAGATCTTTCTAAAAAAAGAGAGAAAAACTAATATTTTTTATCTTTCCAACAAAGTTCAGAAGTATTTATGATTTCAGTATGTCTGGCCGTTTGACCGCGCTCCAACTCTTGTAAATTTAGTCGGATTGTCCTGAAATTTTTGGATGTTATTGATGGTTACCCTATTACGAACCCTATTCCAAATGAAATTCTTAGCATAATTAGTTTATTTACATGGACAATCAAAATTTGTTCGTCATATTACGTTCTATGGGAAAAAATCGTTTCGAATGAATTTTAAAGATGTTACACCCTGTCAAACATATTAAAACTTATATGCATCTACAAACTGCACTAAATATGCATTTTTTTAAATATGAGGTGAAAAGTATAGATATTATTCATTTACAGGGCCACACAAAATAATTCCATTACATAATGGTAAAGGAGAAATTGTTTGCGACATATTTTAATTATATTGAACTGTTTCAAGTATAACAAAACAGATATACGTCACTGAAGCTTAATATAAGATATTTCATGCATATTACAAAGTGCACAGATTTACAGGGACACACAAAAGATTTCAAACAGTATATTCTATCAAAAGTACTCTATGTTATCGATGATGGCTAATGTAAGGATAAAATGTATTTTTAAGTATGATATGCGCTTTTAAGTTTCACTAAATTTATACATAATTATATGGTATGTATGAATGATATGGTTGATATACACTGGGCTAAAGAAAAGAGCTCAAGGTTACTGAATATGAGCATAATTTACTTAAAGATTTTTTTTTAAAATAAATTACGTATTTTCATGATGAACTGCATTCTGTTTACTAAGAAATGTTTGTAAAATATAGTTAAAGTGATATACAGGGCCACCCAAAGAATTGGATACATGGATCGCCTAAGGATAATAATTTCTGGAAATGTGATTTCAGTAGTCTTAAGGGTGTTTTAGTTTGAAATAAACTGTAGCTAAATATTGGCGTATAATAAAACTAATAGGTTAACTACAGGGCTGAAGAAAAGTACATAAGTATACTTCTATCTATTAAAATAATTTGCTGAAAGATAAATTTGAGACTGTTCAGCGTTTTCTGGTTAAGTTAAATTTTCCCTTTATATAGTATGTATATCAATTGACAGATCAAACACAAGGCTGTTCAAAAGTATTAGAATACATATTTGTCTATAAATAGTAGCACTTGTGAAGTTTTATTAAAATTTCAGGAAGTGCTGGAAAGTATTTCATAATCTATGCTTAACGCATGATTTTTCATACTTGTTTTTTGTTATCCGAACTCCTCGTATAAAACAAAACTTTAAATATCTCGACGTAAAAATAAAAATATCCGCACAGAGCAATCAACACTATACAGGTTACTAATGCATTTTATCCGTCATTTATAATAAGTATATCATTAAAGTGCATTCAAATCCAAGTTTCTTACTTTTTGATTAATTTTTAAATCTATTTTTGTTTTGAAAACATCAAATCCACAGGTTTACTTATTCAGAAACCATATATTGTGCCGTATTTGTCAATTTATTGATAAAGGCGAATATAAGGCCGAAAATGCAGTCAAAGTTGGCATTCTAAACCGAATTTCCTGAAGCGATAGTGTTGGAAACGGAAAAAAGGGTCATACTGGGAAGATAACTTTTTTTAAATCAAGTTGCAATAAATTTAGTGAAAAACGAAAATACACGGCCTATATTATATAGTAAATAATATAATATATACATATATATAATATATAATAAAATTTCGTAAGCAAGTTCTCTATTTTTATCTTAAAAAAAAAGTCTGAAAATGCGCCCAAAAATTTTGAGTTATTTGAGCATGGATACTTTTTTTAATACCGTCTTAAGGAATTTCAAAATTTTCCCAGAAAGTTTAAATAATTATTATTGGAAATTTGAAAAATTGGAAAAATCTATTTACTGGAACGGAAAATTTTTGCCTATTCAGATTTCAACTGTAATGTAGCACACTTTTAACTTACCCTGGAAAATAAATCCTGTCCTTTCCCATCTTGGTCCAACCTATAGAAAAAAGTAATCTTCAAACGAAACTCGGACCGAGTGACGATAAAGAAAATTGAAATGGGAATGGGCTCTTGAAGACCTTATGTCGAATACCCAAAAGAATAGTTCACAAAATTTTGTAAATTTGGTCCATAATAGTCTTATACATATATGTATATAAATTTATAGTGAATTTTGCTTACTTTCATAAATGAGTTTCAGCTGAGCGAGTTCGTTTGAAATCTTTTTGAATTTAAGCTTGAACTTAACTCATTTTTGAAAAATCAAGTTTAAATTTAAATTATTTTTTTTCTGTGTGTGAGAGTATGATTAACACCGAACCAAGCTTGTAAACAGATGCCATATATAAGAAAGCATATGAAATCAGGTTGTGTTTATTGTTGAAATAGATAAAATAGATATTGCGTGCACCTTCTACTGCACAATCTCTTTCTTTTATTTTCTTTATTTTCTTGAAATGGAATTCTTATGCTAGGGTTATGACCACCTCATTTACGTACCAAGATTAGTTTTGGCTGCTCGTTGATGACGAGAGAGCGAATCAACCAGGACATATTTCTTTATAGATATAAATAAGTACTATAAAAAAAATCAATGTTTTTTATGTATTTATTTTATTTTATTTTTTATTAGTAACTAACAAGTGCATCATCTTAGGATGAAACATTTGAAAGTACAGTGAATGAGAAATTAGTTTAAACTTGATGAAAATATTCCCTCCCATACATAATTTTCTAAATGTTTTCCTACTATGTCAAATTAAAAAATATATATTTTTTTTAAACGGAAAATAATGTTTTTTATTTATTATTATTATTATTATTTTAATGGCACTGTTGAATAACAAGTGTTATTTCTTCATAAAATTTTCTCTTCGCAAATAGTTAAACAATTTTCCAATGCTTGAATTACTTGTGAAAAAATATATATACGAATTTTTTATTATCATCTTTTATTTATTTATTTATTTATTTATTTATTTCAATTTTTCAATTTGTGCAACATACCTTTTCATGCTGTCCATTTTTATGTGATTTAAAAGCTATTATTAGCAAAAAATTATATTATATATGTACATAAAATGTGTTTAAAATTTTTGTGAGTTGAAAAAAATTCCATTATTGACAGCTGAAATAATCCATAAAGTTCCCAATTTAGTGAATTGATGGCTTAGGCGCAATTAGCCGATCTCCTTATTTCTGTGGGTACGTCTCTGCTTCTCCAGGATGAAAAACAGCATTGTAAGATTTTTAAAAGATTTGAGACTTTTAAACTGGTCGTTATAGTTTATGAGTCCTTATGTTGGATGTTCGATATACAGTCGAACCTCGATTTAACGAATTGATTGGGACCTACAAATCCGTTCGTTAAATCAAAGCAATTCGTTAAATCGAATATCAATTTTTGGAAGAGTATAGTATAAAAATATCAATACAAAATACCCTTAGATATACAGATAAGAAAAAAAAGAATGATTATTGTTTACTAAGAGCTTAAAAATTATATGTTAGGATATCAAAGTTTAAATTATCTAAATTCTTTAATGTTATTTCCTTTTAGAACTTAATACATAATACATGTATACTTATTGGCGATTTGGAAAGAAATTCTCTATGGTGCTTTGTTTTCGGTTCATTGTTTTGACTTTCCAAAGTTCTTTGTTGATATTTTCCGTAAGAACAACATCATCAATCTCATGAGACAATTTTTTTTTTTTTTTTTTTTTTTTTAAGTGTTCAAACTGCAAATTAATTCTTGGAATGTCATATTTTTTATTTGATTTTCCGTTTTTTCGTCATCTTGACCTCTTTCAGAATCTTCATTCTCTTTCTGTTCACTATTACAGGTACTTAGCTCTACATCTTTGTATACATCTTTGCCATGTTTCTAGTTGAAAAGTGGAAAAGACTGTCTTTTGAATCCACCAGAAATGAGAAAAAAATGTAACACTTTGATTAGGATGTGAAAGATTAAAAATTTTACGTGCAAAAGAATCAAAATTTTAGTTTTATCTGCAAATGCAAATTTTTTTTCAGCGATTGTTGTTCGTTAAATCAAAGCTAAAAATTCGTTAAATCAGAGCATTTTAACATCCTTTTTGTCGGGACAGAAAAAATATTCGTTAAATCGGAAAATTCGTTAAATCAAAGTACGTTAAATCGAGGCTCGACTGTATTAAGTGACTATTTCCCTCACGTGAAAATATCCTCTTCCTAATGCTAATCCTATGGAAGAAATTCATAAAGATATCTCGTTTCCATTTCAATATTTTAAATATTTTTTCATTGGATGGCTGAGGTTGATCTGTACAAAGGCCGTTTTTTCACTTTTCTGATTTCGTTAGCAGATTTTTTTTTTAAGAGGACACTTTCCCTTTTGAAACTGGTTCCGGAAGTAAAAATGTCCTCCTTTAAAATACCTATAAAAAAAATCAAACAATTCAGAAGTTGCACGTCAAACGTAGCAAATGAGGTGCATTCGTGCTAAAAAGAATTTTTAAAAATATTCAGACATTGATGTCTGAATACTATAGTATGTAATACTATTGATGTAATAGCATTATATACTATAGTATCAGAAATCTTTTGTATGACTCACTCCTTTTGTGTGTCCCTGCAAATACTATCTACTTTCTATTATACAGGAGATAACTTTTAGTACACCTCAACAAAGTTAATCAATTTCATAATATGTATAATAGTTTAAGAAAATTAAAACGCACCCCAAACAATGCTTCCTCCTATACCACTATGTAATGGAATACTTTTGTGTGGCCCTGTAAATTAATATCAAAACTTTTTTTTTTCATCTAACAGTAAGTATATTTTTATATATTTTTCATAGATGCACATAAATTTTGTTATGTTCAAAAGCACATGTAGCATCATTAAAATGCAATTAAAAACTATTTTTTTCCCATTGGCCGTAATGAAAAGGAATAATTTTTATAGTACCTGAAATAGAACTATGCATTCAATTTTCACAAAATTTGAAATGAATCGATAAAATTATGCAACAATTACATAATTTAAATATCAAAAATTTCGGTAGGGTAGTTTTTGCGCTGTTATATGCGGACGGACGGACTTAACGACTATTATAGCTACGTATTTATATAACTACGAACGCACCTAAAAAGGGATAGGTGGCCTTAGTTCTCAGTTATCCAATGCAAAAAATACTGAAATGGAAACGAGATATCTTTTTGTATATATTTTTATAGGAATTGCATTAGCAAACACTTATTTTTACTTGACTGAAGCAGCCTCTGAAGGGGCTAATTATGCGAAAATATCCGCAAATATTAATCCTACTTGAAAAAATTCGAAAAAAATCTCGTTTGTATTTAAATATTTTTAGATGTGTTTTTTTCATTGAATAGTTGAGTCAATCTCTACCAATGCAGTTTTTTATCTTTTCGAATTTTTTGTACCAGATTTTTTTCTTTCTTTTCTAATGAGGATTTTTTCATTTTTGAAATCAGTTTCATAGAAGAAAGCATCTTCATAAAAAAAACCTTGCATTCAAAGAAAAAAATAAAAATAAAAATAAAGCGTTCTTTGTAGAGATCAAACTCAGCTATACCATGTAATAAACAAATAAATAAATATAAAAGGAGAAATACTGAAATGCAAATGAGATAGCTTTAAAAAAATCTTCATGGAATTAGCATTAGCGAGTGGATGATTTCGATGAATGAGATAACTTCTTATGAGCACATGCAATATATAATTAGTATATTCGCTGTAATAACTCTAAATCTGTGGCTTTTTACTGCTTATGACAATGCCAACACAGAATTATGGAGTTATTAAAAATTCCAACACGGTGAGTTACATTTAAAACAATAAATATATCTACAAAAACAATCAATAAAGAAAATATCTATCTGTACATTTAAAAATACAATTAAAGCAAAAATTCTATCCTAAAGATTCATAATAGGCATACAAATGCATTATATATCTTAAAGTTATTATTATTATTATATAACTTGCAAAGCAAAATTATATTGGCAAAATTGATTAAATCCTGAGATTCCAGTTGCTCAGTTTTTGGACCATAAAACAATAGGGAATTATTCTCTGAGTTATCTCATATGTTATTTAAGAGTGCAATTATGTTTCTTTTCACATAAAAAAAAAAAAAAAAAAAAAAAAAAATCTGTATGCAAAATTTTTCAGTTGGATTTATTTTACTTTTATTAAAATCTTTATCCGAAAAATTATGTTTTGTAGAGATAGTATTACAATTCTAAAAATACGTGGGAATTTTGTCCTTGGGGATTTTGTCTGGTGGAAGTTGTTGTCCTTAGGGAACTTGTCCGCGGTGAATTTTGTCCTGGAATTAAAAATTCATCAGGGTGTGGATTAAGGAAAAATACAATGTTATTATTTCTGATTATGACGAGCAAATATGATAAGATAGTGGATATCTTGTAAATATAATATGTTTGTTCAGACATTTTCCCCATAAAATCCACATTTAAAAATTTATTTTATGTTTATACATTAATGTATGCATTTGAAGTTTCAGAATATGTGCCGAAGTATTGTTCCACAACCATTAAGAAATTTAAGCAACTAGCTAAACAAATTAAACTTTAACAAAAATAATACATATTGATTACAGCAAATATTATATAACTAATAAGGGAAGTAAAAAAAGTCATTATAAAATAATAATAATATTGACAATATAAATGTGTGGACAAGGCATTTCAAAAGATGTTTTACTTTTCCTTTTTTTACTCGTAAACATTTTTTTTTTTTGTTATTATGAAACTAATTCGCATAAAAATAACTTTAAAGAACGGAAACGGAAATTTAAGTCTTTTAAATAAAAAAAAAAGTAGAATTTTATTGTACATATTTAAATACTACTCATATTTCTTTCTTTATTATATACTACAGACTTCTACAAGAACATATTCAAAAAACCTAAAGATCCTATTCTCTTTCCTATAAATAATTTTAGAGAAAAATAATTTCACCAAAATCTTACGTATTTTTTTAGTTAAATAATGTACACGAATGATTACATATTTTACTTTTTCTAAACATTAAAGTATTACTATTGAAAATAACTTATCCATAAATTTCTCACAAATGATATGCTTATATTGAAGGAATTTCAATCAATTGCATGCACATTTGATAAAGGTTTAACATACTGAATGCATCAAAAATCTTAACAATCGCAAACGAAGATAAATGAGTTTTAAAAAATCATTTAGTTAACTTTGTTAATTATAATCAAAACTCATTTTTATTTTTTATATGCATTTATTCAGCAACACACTACTAATTAAGTCCGTTAGATGATTAAATCTCATTATTAATGTATGAAAAACCCATAATTTAATAAATACAATTTAAAAATAAAATATTAAAGAATAGCGGTCGAAGCTGTTTTAAAGGGAATATTAGGTTGTTATAACGAAACTTTAATTGTTAATTTTCTAATGTAATTTGTTTATTAGCACAGATAAATGAGGTACTGAAAGCGAAAAGAGGAAGGAGAACCCCTCTTTCCTCAAAAATTGTCCATTCCCAAATTACTTTATCTCAAAAAGCGACAGAAACAGGTTATTACAAATGCCTGTGGTCAATTTTCAAACACCCTTTTCAAAGAAAAACGAGTTGGTTGTACCCTTTTTTCCACCCACGGTGTAAAAATCTTCAAATGCTTTCTAAACCACCATTCGTTAGCTTAAGGCGATTACTGACAAAATTCTTTGAAACATATATGCAGATGTGCCGTCTAAAAATAAATCTTTTCACCTCAGAATAAAGTAGCCTGGTCAGTTATGTTATCACTGAAAAGACAGCCAGATACAATAATACTATTAACAGCAGTTTAGCTAATGCATTTTGTTTGTAAAGGGGGGTGGGGTACACATCGGATTTACCGAATGTTCACAGTAAAATTACCGAATGATTGTAATTTTTCATTCTTGTATATTCATGCCTTTTTATATTTTAGAGCGAGCACTGTGAAAACAATTGTTGTATGATAAAAGTGCCGATAGACCAAGTTTCATTAGTGCGATCTCTTCGCACTACGATTGTGGTAACACATCGTAGTGGTTTTTGCCAAATATCAAATACTGAATATTTAAATAATATATATATATATATATATATATATATTTTTTTTTTTTTTTTTAAACAAGAAACAATATTTTAATCCATTTATTGTGGTAACATATCGTAGTGGTTTTTGCCAAATATCAAATACTGAATATTTGAATAATATTTTTTTTTTTTTTTTTTTAACAAGAAACAATATTTTAATCCATTTATTTCATCAAACGTGCAATGCATTAGGTTATACATATTGGGTGTAAAACAAACTGAATTTTTATTCGCAACTTTATCTGTAATTATGACATTTCAAAGACATTTATTTCAAATTAATTTTGTTTATAATAAATGCGATGATATCATTCAAAGTAGATTACGATTATGGTTTCTTGAACGAAATTTGTCTGTTTTGATTCTTATTATCAGCTAAAAAAGCTTTTCTATTTTGTTTAGAAAACTTTTTTTGTGGAAAAGCAGCAATAGATAATGTACTAAACAAAATGTAAGAACTACATGAAATAATTCTACGAAAATAATAATTAATCATCATTTTAACACTCTTTATGTTTAATTTTCTTAACTTATACTTTACAAATAGTAAATTAATAATCTAAAAACATTATTAGCCTCCGATGCTATTTCTTTCAGACAAGCCAAAAAATGTCGTGTCATCAGCCCTGAATTTATTACTCAACCGATTTTGATAATTTTTTTTTAAATGAAAGCTATTTATTTGTAGTTGTGCCCATTTTAGTTATTTTTTAATTTATTTCCATTTTTATATTTTATTTTTAATTTTAAATGCTTTTTACGATATTTGTTCAAAATGGTGGCAACTCATTTTAGCTTTTCTCTCGATAATAAAAATTTATTTTCCAAAATGATTGCGTATAATTATGCACTAAATAAGGTAAGAAAAAATATATTTACTGAGAAATAATATTAATAATGTAAATAAAATAACAGAAAATAATTTATGATAAAAATTAATATCTAAAGCAAAATAAGAAAAATTTCAAATGAGGAAAATTATGTCATTCAGCAACCCGATAAATGGGAATTACAACGATAACGATAACGATCATAACGATAACACATTTCAATATTTCTTTTCATTATGGACACTGAGATTGAGATTTTACTTTCAGATGACTTCAGTTAGTGAAAATAATGTCACAGTAAAAATAAAATTAGTTTTTTTTTTTTTTTTTTTTTTTTTTTTTTAATAAAATTAGTTTTTTGTGAGTGCATTGCATATAAAATAAAATTTCTTGATTTCGCCGGCATTCAGATTACAATTTTAACTGAAGATGTGCGAATATTTGCATGCAAAATTGTAACTGGCAAATTTGACATTTAGTTTGTAAAAATATTTATTATATACTGATTCAATAATGTAATTACTTTTGCTTTTTTGTAAACCAAATCGATCGGGTCTTTTAAACATTTCACTCGTTGAATTCGACGGGATTCCACTCGTTTTATTGTTAAATTGCATTTCCTTTTACTCAGATTCTATAAAAAAGTATTTAAACTAAAGAAAAAATCCGTTTTTGATGAATCTAGTCAATGAAGAAGTAGCACGTCAAATTGTATCTCTTTATTATTCCGCAATTCTAATGTCTCAGAGAGAAATTGCTATTCAATTGGGTATTTCACGCCGTTATGTTTGCTATTATATTGATAAACACAAGAAAAATGAAGTTAGTTCAATGCAATCTAAACGGGGTCGCCCTTCTAAAAAACCTGTATCGATTTTTTTTTTTCTTCTAATCGGAGGCGAAACTCAATTCTGCAAAAGCAGAATCTACATTCAACTTGTATTTTATTTAAATACAAGTTTGTTTCCAATTACTTTTTAAAAGCCTTACCAGTGGTCGAAAGATTCGAGTCTAAAACTGATAGATCTAAAGTGCTGGGTTTAAACCCATTCGCACCCGTCGGCCTTATCGTTCGGAGTTTTCCGCGATATTCTTCGAATAAGGGTTAAATTCCCTTAGAAAGACCCCCCCAAGGCGGATACCCCCCAGGGCCTATATCCCTCTTGTTGATAAATGGCGGACATAAAAAAATCAACCAACCAATTATTTTAAATATTTATAAGTACATAGTTAAAAGTAGAAATTGTGAATAGTTTTTAGAAATGTGTTTTAAAAGGTTTTTAACTTTAGGATTTGGCCAAGTAGTTTGATATTCGGCCAAACCGAATATTCGGCAAGCAGAATATGTATCTTTGATATTTATCCAAGCCGAATATTCGGCCTGGCCGAACATGCAGAATACCGAATGGATGTTTAATATTCGGTGTATTCCTAGTTTAAATATATACAATCTTATAAATCCGAGTGTGTACGTTGCCGGTGACAAATGGGGCTCTGACTGTTGGCTCGTTTGTATAGATTTCCATTTTGGAATTCCATTTTATGCATTTTCAAAACGTTAATACTTGGACAGGCAAGTACTTTAAATTTAACAACAAAGAACAGTGTTAGTCTTAAAATTATTAGATTATTTTTAAGATGTTACTTTATTTGTCTCAGCTGCATTCAAAATGCATTAAATCAAGCATTCGACTTAACCTAATAATATGATATTCGGTATTACCGAATATTCGGTAACATGGCCTAATAGGCAGAATACCGAATGGATGCTTAATATCCCATGTATCCCTAGTTTAAATATATAAAATCTTATAAATTTGAGTATGTAGGGAGTCAAAGGCAGTTGTGGCTCTGACTGTAGGTACGTTTGGATAGATTTCCACACACGTATGCATTTTCGGAATGCTAAATACTTAGGCAAGTATTGCCTTCATTATGAAGGAACCGAGTTACTTTTAAAATTATAAGGTGATTTTTCAAGTGTTATTTGTCTCAGCTGCGTTCAAAGATCGATGAAAATATGAAAATAAATAAGTAAAAGACGATTGCCTTGTGCAGTTTAACAATTAGTTAGTTATTTAAAAGATTAACCGATTTAAGTTAAAAAGCGGTATAAAGCCGATTATGGGAGCTCTTGGCTTCGTTACCCCCTGTCCCCATTTAAATTTGAGGCACAAGAGGAGCAGTCCCAACATCTCTTTAAGCAAGACGACAAATATTTTTTTTTTCAAACTTGTCGCATTTTTACGAGAAAATAGCGGAAAAGTGAAATAGTAATCGATTCAGAGCGAAAGAAAAATAATATAGTGCAAAGAGTAGAATATTACTAATGAAAAAAATAATTATTATTACTTTAAATATTTGTTTTTACATTGTTATCTGTTCTGCAATAATTTTTTTAGAATATGTCTAAAAATTCTTAAGAGGGCGTTCTTAACAGCGTCAAATGATGCAATTTTTGGACAAAAGTGAAATTACCGAATGTAAATGATTATTTCGAATGGGGAGGGGGGGGGGTCGCACCTTCGCCTTTTCCTGTAGCTAAGCTCCTGACTACTACTAATAATAAAATAAAAATGTAAAAGCTAAAGCAACTGAGACATTATTTTGCCCTTAGGAAATAGAGTCACCATTTCAGTTCGAAAGGAGCTCATTTTGTTTTTATTCGGTAAATGGCAAATAGAACGTTATTCCAATTTGAAAGGTTTGAAGGGTTAGGGCGTTAGAAAACTTTACAGAGTTTACCAGTAAATTTTTCAAAAAAAAAAAAAAAAAAAAAAAAAAAAAAACAGAAAATGACAATTTATTGAGTTCTAATGCTGATATTTTTCTATATAAATAGGCTTTCTAAGCTCTTGCGTCTCCCCTCCCCCCACTTCTCCGAAGTAAAGCGGAGATAATTTTTACGTCAGTGGGCAGGCTACAGTAAACTTTTCAGTTAAATGCTATTGCAATTCAAATATGTTGCAGTGAGAGTAAATGTTTTATAAATCTTTAAAACAACTGCTCACATATGGATTAAAATACACAGTGTTGTAAAAAGATGCTTCGTATATGTTACGCCTAAACTGGGGGTACCCCATAGGCTTCCGCCCATATCCTAATACCATCACTTAGGATACCGAATATCCTTAGCCTTTATACGATGGCGGCTTTTGCAAACTGGGTCAAAACACAGACAGAAAAAATTTCAATATCTGTTTTACACCTTTAATAAAATTTAGTTTGAAGTATTCTTTCCTTTTATATAATAGTCAGCATATTTATTTCAATTATACATCAAAGTGACTTATTCACAACACTAATCCAATCCACCACTAAAGTGTAACATCTTTAATCGATAAATCAACGAGTCAGCTTCTACAGGTTAAGTAAAACTTCAGAAAACTTTATGCAATTTCATTAGTAATTTATTCCTAATTAAGAACAGATGAACAAAATAATTTTACATATATAAGTATAATCATAAATTATTACGAATTATCATCTATTAAGGGCTTGGGCTTATGGGGCCCTGCTATATATATATATATATATATATATTTAATCTAATAGTGTAAAGTTTTTTTAATTGTTTGCTTTTGAAGGCGCTTGTAAAAATAGGTCGATATATATATATATATATATATATTTTTTTTTTTTTACAGGGACACTATACGTCTAAAGTTCGAACATGATATCATTTATTGTTTCCTTAAAACATTCCAAAACGACGCCAAGAAATTTAGATATGGTTTTCGAATAGGGAATATTACTTCATATGCTAAAATTGTTATTCAGACAAATTTTGCAGCCATACAACAAAAGTTTGAATACATTAGCATTCTTTTTTTCAGTGAAATATTTTGCATCACATTTAACATCTTAGTAAGATGCGCAAAATTACTTAACACATTAAAGGATGTACTCTGCTGCTTTGTTCAACAAGTGTGAAAAGTTTTGACACATTTACAAATTTATTTTTTAATGGAAAGATATAAAATTAGAAAGCCAGACTATGGAAGCAATTCGGAGTCGAACTGTGTTTTCTATTTTTTGATGAATAAATTACCTACTGAGTTATAAGCGTTTGCGATCACATGACAAAGATGTTTTTCTCCTTCTTGCTGACCTGTTTCTCTCTTCGCGCAGGATGTCGGTTCAAAAAACCCACATTGGCACTGTTTTCTGAAAACTCTATTATGTTTGACCAAAAAAAAAAGAAAAAAAAAAAGAAAAGAAAAAGAACAGGAAAGTGAATAAAACTAGGTATTTTCTAAACAACAATACCTGCTACTTTCGTGGATATCCGAACAAAAATAAAATAAAACTTATGTTATAAAGTTACCCTTTTTAATTTAAGAACTCTGTCATTGTATCATACATAGATTTTTACAGGGTTATATACAAAGCTTGAATGCACTAGGATTTACGAATTCCTAAAAATGTTTTGAATCGGCACTAAATTTGAATTATTTTTTAAATGTTGGAAGTATTACTTTTTACACTAAAGATAGTCATTATATTATACATAAATTTTACAAGAATACGTCAAAACTTTGAATGCACTGTGATGTACTGTTTCTGGACAATTCTCAATTTGGCATACTTTATAATAGGTATGTTTTCTATGTTTTAATATATTACATGAATTCATTCCATCTTTTAAAAAAATTGCTTGTTAAAAATTTCGCTTGAGAATAATACTTTTTTCGGTTGTAATTTATTTCAAAGAAAAGCATTCTCCAAATATTTTAAATAAGATATTATAATTTTGGAAGTTTGTGTACTTTATCTATTTTATAAAAATAATATTATGTAGAAACAGGTTTTGTGTAAATTTAAAGTGGTAAACTGATTTTGTGTATTTTTTCCTTTACATGTTTAAAAATTATTTTTTGGGACGGAAACGCATTATATGTATTGTCAGAGAATTTCATCTTTAGAAAATTCTGTCAAAAGCCAAATCACTCTTAGATACAATCCTCTCCACTTAATCGGGTAACGGATAATCGAATACCCCGCTTATTCGAATACAACTCTCCGGAACCGAATTTATCGTCATTGGATCTGTGTTAATTTTCCCCGCTTAAACCGAATAAATTTCGCGAATCTCTCCGCTTATTCGAATACCATCTGGGTGACCTATGTTTGAAAACAGTCGCGAAAAACACGTTTCATATTGAATTTTTCTTCACCTTTGGTCATTTTCGGCTCATTTCCATTGAAGACAAATTATCAGTTCTTCCTGCAACGATTTCGGCTGGCAGGTGTATAATGGACAGGTTAAATGATCTCCCTTCCTTTTTCTGCGAATGAGTAAAATAAGTTGGTCAATGGATTATTTTTAAGTTTAGTCGCGGTTTTGTTCGGAAAAAGGCGTTGCTATGAATTTTAAATGGAAAGCTACCTATGAATTTTAAATGGAAAGAAACCTTTATGAAAAACTGCAGTTTTTGAAGCGTTAAATAAGAAAACAGAAGTCCAGGTAGCAGAAGTAAGGTTCCAATATAAAACACAATGACAAATATGTCCAAAAATAAGAGAGGTAAAATGGAAATTGGGATTGAAAGAGGGAGCATAATTCCAGTTTTCATAACAATATGCACTGGAATAGGTTTAGCGAAAAAAGCGAAATTTTCGTTAATAAATGGCGCTGTGATTTAGCAGAAGGCGTGTGCTAATGCACAAAAACGCATCCACGTTTTTTGTGCTAGCAAAGTTTTAACCAAATTCCATTGAACTACATTAAGTATACTGTAAATCATACAGTTACATAACTGATATTATATTATTACGTACTTACTTTATATTAGAAATTGTATTTATTTTACTAATTTACGTTATTATATTAACGATTTTATTATGCTACTAGCGGCCTTCGCCCGCTACGCTGGTCGGTTTATCTAAAGAAATCTTGAAGAAGTAGTTAGATAAGGTTCAGACATACATTAAAAAAAAAAAAAAAAAAAGCACGTCGATCATTCAAAAAACGTTGGGAAATATCAAATATTTACTGTAATTTTTTAAGAAAAACAAAGTTTCGAAAAAAAAAATTAAATCGAAAAAAAAATTACACTGACATATTAATGCAAGGAAATTTTCCCAGAGAGAAAATTCGCCTTGAATACAATATTTCAAATTCTTTTAATTGCTTATAGGCGTTAATGCCAACATAGTGAAAAAAAATTCCATGCTGGGAATCGAACCCGGGCCATCAGTATGGCGCACTGACGTTCTACCGACTAAACCACATGGAACGACAGCCAGCTTGAAACTTTCTCATACTTAAGTAGACTGGCGAAAACATAACGATAGCGCGTTTTAAAATCGCACAGTGACATCTATTGGATTTTATATGTACTAAAAAACGTTATGTACTAAAAAACGTGAGCAGCGCACCTAATAGTTTCTTTTGTTTCTTTTTGTTACTTTTTTGTCTGTTGTCCGATTTTGATGAAACAAAGCCTATACACTGCCCGGGAGTGTGCATTCTTCATTAGTGAAAACCGCATAAAAATCCATTCAGTAGTTACGAAGATAACCTCGAACAAACAGACAGACAGACAGACAGACAGACAAAATATTCAAAAAATTTTTTTTTGTGTTTCATTAGTTTTCTTTTATCGCCCTGACTCCATTTTTGTCAATTATCTTCAATGTACAGACACACCGGGTCCTACTGTTTTATTATATGTATAGATTAATTAATTATGCTGCAGATGGTCGTTTTACCTTTTTATTGCGCATTAAATATCACATTTCTGTGTTCCCCGTTTAATTAAATACCCCGCTTAAACGAATATTTTTTCCGAAACCATCAATATTCGTTTAAACGGGGACGACTGTAGTTTGTTGTTTTCATTATTGGTGTAAAATAAAATTTTAATATACATTATTTAAAACAGCAGTTACCGTTCACGGATTGTTATATTTAAGAATTCTTTTATGTTTCGGCGTGGAAAAAGCACTATATACAACAATTTTAGTGGTAAATATATTGTTCGCGTTCGATACATCGCATTTCAATTTCGTAAGGCTTATGTATAGTATAAAATGCCTGGAGAGATTCTAGGAGTTTAAGGGTTAAGTATAGAGGGGGAACGGGGGATAACCTTTCTTAAATTAAATTAATGGCTTTTTACGCATAATTATCCGATTTGCTTATAATTTTGGACATAAGTTCGTTATGATAAGACGTATCTTAGATTAGTTATGGGTTCTTCTGCTTATTATAAAGGGGGGGGAACGAGCAATTCTCCCCCTCAAACTAGATAAATATGTTTTTATGGAGAATTATCCCATGTATTTCAATTTAAATATAGGTTATTTCTGGTAAGGTGAATTCCGGAATAGTTTTAAGGATTTAATGGTTAACTATAAAGGGGAGATGGAGGAAACCCCTCTTAAATTAAATAAATGGCTTTTTATGCAGAATTATCCGATTTGCTTCGAATTTTTACATGGGTTCATTATGATAAGACGTATTTCTAATTAGTTATGGGGTTCCATTGGTAATTAAAAAGGAGGGCGGATGATTACTATACCCACCTTAAATTAGATTTCAAAAAATTATGCACACCTATCCGATGTATTTCAAATTTTGGATATAGGATCTGTCTCATAAAGTGAATTCCTGAATAGTTTAATGGCTATGTATAGAGGGGGAACGGGGGACAAACCCCCTTAAATTAAATCAATGGCTTTTTACGCAGAATCAACCGATTTGCTTCAAATTTTGGATGTATATTCATTATTAGAAGGCGAATCTCTGATTAATTATGGGGTTCTTTTGATAATTAAATAGGGGAAGCGGGTGATTAATCCTCCACTCTTTAAATAAAATAAATAGTTTTTTTTTTCTTTCACAACTATTCAACGTATTTCAAATTTTGGATATAAGTTCTTCCTGATAAAGTGAATCCCTGAATATATTTAAGGGTTTAATGGCTAAGTATAGAGCGATGAACGGGGGATAACCCACATTTAATCAGGACTTCGCCTTATCATAATGAACGCCCAATCAAAATTTGAATCAAATCAGATAATTCTGCGTAAAAAGCCATTTATTAATTTAAGGGGGGGGGGGGATCCGTTCCCCCAGTGTTTACTTAGCCATTAAACCTTTAAAATTATTCCGGGATTCACTTTATGAGAAAGAACATATATCCGAAATATGAAATATATCGGATAAGTGAGCATAAAAAACATTTTTCTAATTTAAGGGGGGGGGATAATCCCCCCCCCAATTTTTAATTTGCAAAATAACCCCATATGTCATCAGTGATGCGTCTTATCATAATGGTTCTATAATACAAAATTTGAAGCAAATCTGATAATTCTGCGTAAAAAGTAATTTAATTTAAGGTGGGTTATATTCTATTCCCCTTCTATACTTAGATATTAAATCCCTAAAACTATTCAGAGATCCACCTTATCAGAAAGAACCAATATTTAAAATTTGAAATACATGGGATAATTCTGCATAGAAACCTATTTTTCTAGTTTAAGGGGGATATAATTGCTCGCCCCCCTTTATAATAAGCAGAGATACGTCTTATCATAAAGAACCTATGTCCAAAATTCTAAGCAAATCGGATAATTATGCGTAAAAAGTTATTAATTTAATTTTAGAAAGGTTATCCCCCGTTTCCTCTCTATACTTAACCATTAGAACTCCTAAATGTCTTCAGGCATTATATACTATATATAAGCCTTATCGAAAAGAACCTATCGGCAAATTTGACACACGTTGGACAATTCTGCATAAAAACCCATTCATCTAATTGAGGACGGATGGGGGGGGGGGGTAATCGTACCTTCCCAAAACTAATCAGGCAAGCGTCTTTTCAGGATGAAAGTATATCCAAAAATTGGACCAAAACAGTTAATTCAGCATGAAAACCCCATTTACCTAAATTATGAGCCCCCCACCCCGTTCCCCCTTTCATACTTAAGCAATGAATCCCCAAAATCAATAATAAATCCCCAAAATCAATTCTTTTTCACTTTTTTCCGGTAACTTTTTTTCCTTGTCATTTTTTTTCCGCGTCACTTTTTTTCCGTGTCACTTTTTTTCCGCTTTTGTAGTTTATGTCAATTTTTTTCCGATAACTTTTTTTCCGGTCACTTTTTTTCCTAGATTCGTTAATAATAGACAATTTTGAATCGTTTCTTCTTTGAAACTACCTTCTGTTTAAAGTGAGGGGGGGGGGGAAGAAAATCTTTGTTGACCGTTTGAAAAAGATTAACAACATGTATTGCTTGAATTATCTATGTTAAAAACGTTCGAACTTTCCCTGACAGAAATATGGAACCAGTTTTTTTTTTTTTTTTTCTTTGGAAGGAAGACCAAAGTTATTAAGGGTGTATTTCGATTCAAACTGCTGGTTTTCCGATTTATTTTTGAATTCTCTTTTGCTCTCAAACACATCAAACTCGCAGATTCTCTTATTTAGAAAGTGCACACGGTGCCGTGAAGGTCGATTCTTTGATAAGTGCACAAAATGTTGCAAAAAAAGCAATCAAAAACGGCAATTTGAACCGATTTTTCCGACGTGGGAGATTTGGGAACGAAAGAAAGGGTCTTCCTGAGAAGTTAATTTTTAGCTCACAGGCTATCATTGTTAAAGAACATTGTCTTGTACGATTTTCATCATCACGAAACACCAGCAGGAGACGCCACATGTCAAGGACACTTTCCTTGTTTACGAAATGATAGACATTCCTGCTATGAGCATCTGCTCGATGTCATATTTTTTCTTTACTTTTTCTTCTCTGTTTATCTCTTATTCAGTGTAACGTCTGTACTAGAGCAGACATCATGTTATTAGCGCGACGCTCTTTTCTTTCACGTTCAGATTAATAATTGAATTGTATATTAACTTAAAGCTAATTGAAGTCTAATGTAAAATTGTATGTTACCATACTTTATAAAGTACAGTAGTCAATTATAAGTGGTATGAATCATTTACATCGACACAACATCCCGAGTTTCATTTCTTCTTTTTCCCCCTAAGTTTTCGCAGCCTGCAACGAGAGAGTGAAAACGAAAGCAGAACCACTGACGCTGGAATACTTGTTGTGCTTGCCAAACGGACAGAGGTGAATAAGGTAAGTTCCTTATTTCACTTATTCAGCATGCTTCAAATATTGATTATTGTTTATACGGGGCTCAAATTTAACAATTGAATTTAATTTAACAGATCATGAGTACTGACGCGATAGCCCCAATTAACATTTGAGCAAAATATTGAAGATAAAAATAAATAAATAAATGAGCGAAATATATGCACACGAAAAAAAAATAAATAAAAATATTATATAAAAATAACAATATAATATTAAAATGCAAAACAACTGCCAACTGCATCATAGTGTGTAACATGTAACATATTATCTATTATCTTATTATCTTATTTTACTTACCTATTTACTTAGCGTAATAAATAAACTGAAAAATACGAATCACAGTTGAATTAGATTCGTGATTAAGATAAATCATAAAATAAACAAAACAGTCATAAAATAATAATTGATCTGAATAAAACAAAAAAAAAAAAAAAAATTTAGCAATTACAAATATGGCTGCTGGAAAGGAAATCGCGCTAATCGAAAAATTAACCGATGAAAATTATAGCAATTGGGCCTTTAAGGTTGAAAATTTATTGCTAAGGGAGGATTTATTCACCATGGTCACATCCGAACCTCCAACCCCAGAAACTGCCCAATGGGTTAAAAGTGATGCAAAAGCTAGAGCTTTGATAAATCTGTGTATAGACGATTCACAAATAATACATGTAAAACACCTCAAAACCGCAAAAGCCGTATGGGACGCATTAAAGAAAGTACACCAACGTGCTAATTTATCAAGCAAACTATTTTTGTTACGCAAATTATATTCACAAAAATTAAATGAGGGCGGCGATATGATCGGACACATAAATAATATACTGTCACTAAGAGACAAGCTCACTGCTATTGGAGAAGATATAGCTGATTGGCACATATGTGCACTACTGTTATGCTCGCTTCCACACTCTTATGATCCTCTCGTGACTACGCTGGAAGCCCGTGATGAGGAAAGTCTGACTTTAGAGTTCGTTAAAAACAAATTATTAGACGAACACAAACATCGTTGCGAAAATCGCGAAGCAAGCTCAAGCTCGCGTGACTCAGCGTATAAAGCGGTAAACAAAAACCATAAAAACAAGAAATTTTGTAGTTACTGTAAACGCCTTAACCATGATGTTTCGGAATGTTTTCACCTAAAAAACAAAAATACAAACAATTTTCAGAGAAATGATTGGAACAGAAACAAACCTAATAACAATAATGCGAACGGGTTCAGAAATAATCCCGCAAGTAATAGGAGCGGTCAAAGCAACCCAAAGAACGCTTCCAATTTTTGTTTCAAAGGCAAAGCCGACACTCTAGAAAGAACGGATGACAAACTTCCCACCACACGTTCCGAAAATACTATAGAAGATGAAATACCGTTTATAAACGAAGCGCAGACAATTAACATGAATAAATTCATCATAGATTCCGGATGTACGCGTCATGTTGGGTTCGCAAGGGAAAAATTTACAAATTTCAAACCCGGAGATTACGGAAGTATAGTGATAGCCGACGGGAAAAGATTGAATTCACGCGGAATAGGGGACATAACGATAAACACAAATTCGCCTCATAAGGTTACACTCAGGGACGTTTTATACTGCCCGGAACTACAGAGTAACCTGCTGTCTGTAAAGAAAGCTACCGAAAATGATTTTAAGGTTATCTTTGAGAAAAACAACTGCAGTTTCATTAAGGATAATGAAACAGTTTTAACGGCAGAATTAAATAATAACCTGTACGAAATCGAACCGAAGGACGAATATGGATACACCATTCGGACACAGGCGCCCTGTGACGATCCAAATTGCATAACCACTTGGCACAGACGACTCGGACACAAAAATTTCGAATCGATCAAATCTATAACGAGCCAAAACCTCGCGGAAGGTATAAATCTTAGCAATTGTAAACACAATACAACATGCGAAAAATGCATCGAGGGAAAGCTAACGACACTACCCTACCCTAAAAAGGCTTCGAATAGGTCAAAAGAAATTTTGTCGTTAATCCACAGCGATATTTGCGGGCCAATGAGCACCGAAACTTTTACAGGAAAAAAGTACTTCATTACATTCACCGACGACTATAGCAGATTCACTACGACTTACTTACTCTCACACAAGGGAGAAGCGATAGTCAAATTAAAGGAATATGCGGCACTTGTCAAAAATAAATTTGGGAAACAAATTAAAGCAGTCAGGACAGATAACGCGGGAGAGTACCTAGGTGACGAATTTGAAGATTACCTAACATCTAACGGCATAGAACACCAGCTTAGCGTGCCGTACTGCTCACCCCAAAACGGCGTGGCGGAACGTAAAAATCGTACGCTCGTCGAAATGGCACGGACCATGCTCTCCGACGCCAATTTGCCTAAGCGGTTCTGGGGCGAAGCAATTCTCACCGCTACATACCTGACGAACCGTCTACCCACGACGGCTAACGATAACAATAAAACTCCGTTCGAATTGTGGAACAACAGAAAACCAAATTTATCCCACATAAGAACTTTCGGATGTAAAGCATACGCCTACGTAGAGAAAATAAAAAGGTCAAAATTGGACGAGAAAGCCGTAGAGGGAATCCTTTTAGGGTACGATAACAGAAGCAAAGGGTATAGAATTCACACTGGCGATAACAGAGTGATCATATCTAGAACCGTTAAATTCTTGGAAAATGAAGCAAATAGCACGAAACAAAGTTCGCAAGAAAATGAAAACCCTTCCGGAGAAATTAAAATCGATTTGAACCTTAATGGACACAGTGAGGAAACCTATGAACCAGACACACATACGCAACCCCGAAGGTCACTAAGGGAAAACAGGGGAGTGCCTCCCGAACGATTCGGAATTAGCGCAAATATTTGCCAAATCGAAGAACCCAAAACTTGGGAGGAAATGCAAAGCATACGAGATCCCGAAATAAAAAACAAGTGGTTAGCAGCAACCGATGAAGAAATAAAATCACTAAAACAAAATAAAACATGGGTACTAGTGAAACCAATCCCCGGAAAACGCATAATTGGATGTAAATGGACATTTAAGAAAAAATGTAACGCTAAAGGTGAAGTAGAGCGCTACAAGGCTAGACTCGTAGCGAAGGGATATACACAAAAGTTCGGATGTGACTACGATGAAACCTTTGCCCCGGTTGTAGCCCACACTACCATTAGATCATTTTTGAACGCAGCTGTATATAAAAATCTAGATGTTACACACTTCGATGTAAAAACGGCGTTTCTGCATGGAGATCTCGACGAAGAGGTACTTATGTACCAGCCCCAGGGGTACGTCGAAAAAGGAAGTGAAAAAAAAGGTGTGCAAACTAAACAAAGCCCTATACGGGCTCAAACAGGCTGCCAGAGCATGGAACGTTAAAATCACGCATATATTAAAAGAACTCCAATTTAATCAATGTAAATCGGACCCATGCCTCTTCAAAAAAGAAGATAACTCAAATGATTCCTACGTGATAGTTTACGTAGACGATATATTAGTAGCGGCAAGCACAACAAATACTAATAACTTATACAAAAATTTGTGCAAATCAATCGAAATAAAAAACTTAGGAAAAGTGCGACAATACCTAGGAATAAACTTTACCCACTTAGAAAATGGCAGTATCCTATTAGATCAAGAAGCAAAGATAAACGAAATAGTTGAGAAATTCAACTTGGGCAACTCAAAGCCCACATACACTCCAATGAGTCCCGACTACTACAATGTCGACTCAAATTTAAACCTGCTTGAGGAAAATAAGAATTATCGCAAAGCAGTGGGGGCTCTCCTGTATGTATCAACCATTACTCGCCCCGACATTTCAGTATGTGTAAACATACTCGGGCGCAGGAACGAAAACCCACGAGAAGCCGATTGGCTCACGGTGGAAAAGGTAATAAGATACCTTAAAACCACGAAAGTGTTCAAATTCAAAATTGATAAGGGTAAACCCCCGATATTAACAGGATACTCTGACAGTGACTGGGCGGGGGACAAAACGGACAGAAAGTCCACAAGTGGACATGTGTTCAAACTGGGAAACAACATCATTTCGTGGACCTCCAGAAAGCAAGGCTGCGTGGCTCTGTCTTCAACCGAAGCAGAGTTCATCTCCGCATCAAATGCCGCACAAGAACTTGAATGGATACTTGAGGTTCTCGAGGATCTGAACTTACACCAAAAACCACCCATCACCATATATGAAGACAACATCCCATGCATCAAATTAAGTGACTCTGACAAACATCAGGGAAAATCCAAACACATCACCGTGAAATTTCACCATCTCAGGGACCTTAAACTGAGAGGGACTATAACTCTTGAATATTGTGCTTCAACGGAAATGGTGGCAGACGCACTTACGAAGCCTCTGCCCAAACCTCAGTTCGAAAAACTGAGGTCGCAATTGCAGCTGATAGCCCCGCACTTTGAAAATCGTAAGTGGGGGTGTTAAAGAACATTGTCTTGTACGATTTTCATCATCACGAAACACCAGCAGGAGACGCCACATGTCAAGGACACTTTCCTTGTTTACGAAATGATAGACATTCCTGCTATGAGCATCTGCTCGATGTCATATTTTTTCTTTACTTTTTCTTCTCTGTTTATCTCTTATTCAGTGTAACGTCTGTACTAGAGCAGACATCATGTTATTAGCGCGACGCTCTTTTCTTTCACGTTCAGATTAATAATTGAATTGTATATTAACTTAAAGCTAATTGAAGTCTAATGTAAAATTGTATGTTACCATACTTTATAAAGTACAGTAGTCAATTATAAGTGGTATGAATCATTTACATCGACACAACATCCCGAGTTTCATTTCTTCTTTTTCCCCCTAAGTTTTCGCAGCCTGCAACGAGAGAGTGAAAACGAAAGCAGAACCACTGACGCTGGAATACTTGTTGTGCTTGCCAAACGGACAGAGGTGAATAAGGTAAGTTCCTTATTTCACTTATTCAGCATGCTTCAAATATTGATTATTGTTTATACGGGGCTCAAATTTAACAATTGAATTTAAAATTAACAATCATAGCCTGAGAGCTTATGTGCCCGCCCGTTCTGTATGTATGTGCGTATGTGCGTAACGCGATAACTCATGATAAAAATATCCGATCCTCTTAAAATTTTGTATGTAGGTATATCCTGACAAGGCGCTTCCCTGATTAGTTTTTGAAGTTCATTCGATATGTATAAGAGGGGGAACGGGGGGCTCATGCCCCCCGTTAGTTGATATAAATGGGATTTTCATGCAGAATTAAGTTTTCAAAATTTGGATTAGGATCATTCTGATGAGGCGATTCCATGACTGTTATTAGGTGTTCATTGAATAAGTATAAATAGGGGGAACAGGGGTTCTAATCCCCCCCCCGTTAGTTGATATAAATGGGATTTTCATGCAGAATTAAGTTTTCGATCAAAATTTAGATTAGGATCATTCTGATGAGGCGATTCCGTGACTGTTATTAGGTGTTCATTGAATAAGTATAAATAGGGGGAACAGGGTTCTAATGCCCCCCCCCCCGTTTGTTGATATAAATGGGATTTTCATGCATAATTAAGTTTTCGTTCAAAATTTAGATTAGGATCATTCTGATGAGGCGATTCCGTGGCTGTTATTAGGTGTTCATTAAATAAGTATAAATAGGGGGAACAGGGGTTCTAATGCCCCCCCCCCCCGTTAGTTGATATAAATGGGATTTTCATGCAGAATTAAGTTTTCGTTCAAAATTTAGATTAGGATCATTCTGATGAGGCGATTCCGTGGCTGTTATTAGGTGTTCATTGAATAAGTATAAATAGGAGGAACAGGGGTTCTAATGCCCCCCCCCCCGTTAGTTGATATAAATGGGATTTTCATGCAGAATTAAGTTTTCGTTCAAAATTTAGATTAGGATCATTCTGATGAGGCGATTCCGTGACTGCTATTAGGTGCTCATTGAATAAGTATAAATAGGGGCAACAGGGGTTCTAATGCCTCCCCCCCCCCTCTTAATTTATATAAATAGGTTTTTCAAGCAGAATTTTCAGATTTCGTTCAAATCTCTGAATAGTTTTGGAAGTTTAATGGTTAAGTATAAAAGAAGGGGATAACTCCTTTTAAATTATATAAATGCTAAATGGGTTTTTATTAAGAATTATCTAATTTGCTCTGAATTTTGGATATAGATTTTTTATATGATAAAGCATGTCTTTGATAGTATAGGAGGTTCAATGATTAAGTATAAAAAAAGAGGAAAGGGGAGAGCTGTTTCCCCTTCTTAATTTTTTTTTTCGAACGGAATTAACCCTTGAAAATATAAGGCTTTAATGTACAATAAGTATTTGTAGCCTGTGAGCTCAATGCCATCAGTTTAACTGGGCAGTATTCTTTATTTATAAATCAAATTCTAATGAATTGAGCGTAAAAAGACATTACACGGCACCTTATACGTCCCTTCAAAAATCCCCTCAGCAAATTTCATGTTTCTACTTTTAAAAATATGTCTGAAATTGTATCGGAAGATTTTGGGCTGCTGAAGGTGGAAAAGCGTTTTTTCGAATACACCCTTAGGTACAATTTTTCAAAGATACAACCACATCGGTAATAAAAAAGAGAACCTCCCCCCCCCCCCAAAAAAAAAAAAAAATGAAAATAATTATCTATGAATGTTTTTAGAAGTTGATAAACTCGTAAAAAATGTTAGATCTTTTATAAGTTGTGCTAAAAAAAAAGAAAAAAAAAAACTAATATAACCTAATAAAACTAATAAAAACTAATATTGCATATAAAATTAATATAAACTAATATTGCATTATTTTATAATAATCATTATAAAATAATGCAATTCAACATCTGCAATGAATGTAGAATAAATTATGTATATATAATATAATATTATATCATATATTGTATTTTATGATGCAGTAATTATATTATATTTATATTATTTAAGCATATTAATGCATAATAATTTATATTATTATGCATTATGCTAGATTCAATTTTAGCATAGCAATTTAGCCTCAAATAAAATTGATTTTGGTGTATTAATTTTTTATTTTCATTTTTATACGAGCGATTTACTAAAAAAAAAAAAAAAAAAAATGTTTCTATTAAGGTTGTTCTTAAATCTAAAAGGACAACTTAGTGACATATGCTTTAATTTATTTTTGTCCGGAAATGCATGAAAATAACAGGTGTTGGTATACCGAAACTGTCTAATTGCACTCAATTTTCTGTTTTTTTTTTTTTTTTTTTTTTTTTTTTTTTTTTTTTTTTTTTTTTTAAACACAATAAATCTTTCATAACAAGCCCTCAAAATTGACATTTTTAAGCACATTTCCCGACAAAAGCAGAAAAAGGGTGATCACGTGATAGCTTAGAATTGGATAGGTAATTTAATTATCATAAAAAGGAAAACTAAGTTTAATTCGAAATTGCCTCCATAGTCAAGCCAGGCATTCCAATTTTATATCTTTCTGATACAAAATGAATTTGTAAATGTGCTAAAGCGTTTTGTGCCTGTTGAGCAGACCAGTTGAGAACACTAAGAAAAAAGCTACCAGTAGCAAGTCAGGTGTTTCTCCCCATGCCGATTCATTTAACATAAACCACTCAATCTTCAAATGTGACATATCCTTTTTTATTTCAATGGCTGCATTGCCTCAGGACTTATGTATTGGCGTTACCTATTGAAAGCATTCGTTAATGACCTTCACACATGGAAATGCATCTTTTAACTATGAGCCAACAGATGTTAAAATTTGAGTGAAGTTACATTGAAAATATCAACCATAGTTATATTTTAAATTTAACAAATTAGGATTGACTGAATTAAACAGAACTTTATAGTTTAAAAAAAAAAAATTTCTGAATGGATATTTTATTCCCATTTAAATTTATTCACATATTACTACATAAAACAATATATTTAGCGTTAAAATAGATTTATTATTTTTTTCCTTTTAAATATTTGTTTTTAAGTAATATTCAAATCTAATGTTATTTGTGTTAAAGTTTATTTTTCTTCTTTACTTTTTATATTAACTTCTTTAATCTATATAATTCATGGAAAATTTTCTGCAGAATTTTTCATTTATTTATTTACTTATTTATTCATTTATTTTAATTACCTTTTTATTTAAGCATTCAAAAATCAGATAATACTATGCATTTCCCGAAAATACTTGCTATACTTGCTTATACTTGCTATTATTATTATACAATCGGAAATTTGGAAAGTTGGCTTCCAAATAAAGATGAGATTTATTCATTTTTTTACTAGACTGCAGTGGCATATTCAGGGGGTGGGAACCGAAATTTCAAAAAGAAAAATTAATTATGAAAGTTTATCAAAAAGTAATGAAATCTAAAAAAAAAATGAATTTTAAAGGAACTGTAAATATATTCCGTTTTCAGCAGGTTTTCATTAAAAGATTTCTTTTTTTTTTTTTTTTTTTTTTTTTTTTTTGCTGAGTCCACAAAATAACAATATCATCTAAATGTCAGATATACGCAGGCTCTCTTTACGTGCCGTAAATTTTTACTAGTTAAGACGAGAGCCTGCTTAAAGCGAAAATCCAATCCCATGCAAATTCCAAATTAGCAGATTTGATTGTATAATGTGTGCATTACCGAAATCATAAAACTCTGTTTAAAGCAAAAATATTAACGTTTTTGATATTTCTTTTCAGAATTTTTTACAGTATTTTAGCCCCTTCCGAAATGATAAGTCTAGATTCGCAGCCATACAGTTTACTTTAGATAGCAATAACTTTAGTTCTTGTTATTTAGATACTGCAGCACATTTTTTTTTTTTTCCAATCTCAAATATTTTTGTTACAAATCATTTTATTAATTTCAATCTGCTCATCTGCGACTAAGTCTGACTATTTAGTAACCAGGTCTTTGAAGTTTTGAATTCTTTTATAAAATAGCACAATCTTCAAAAGTTTTGCTTTTTTCGATATTGTATTTATACAATTTTTTAAGACTAATATATATCTATATTGATTTTATTTTTACACTTTGTTTTCTAATACTTTCGTTTATTATTATTATTATTATTATTATTATTATTATTATTATTATTGAAAAAATATTAAGAGGGAATTATACGAAAATATATATGCATATATATAAACTGGAAAATGTGAACAATATTTTTCCAAAAAATGTTCTTAGTACACAAATTTAGCCGTTTTGCTTAGAATAGACTATTATTTCCATCAAGTATTATCTCTCAGTTATGTTATAAGCCGTGTATTAAGCTGTTAAATTATAGTAGTCAAATACTAAATCCTTGTACAACCTTCAATAATAAACACGTGACAAGATGATTAATACATTAAAAGTCTAAAAAAAAAAAAAAAATACTTAGTCTATTTTTAGAATTCTAAAAATAAATATCTAGCATAACTATCTCTTTGAAAAGAGCATGCAAATTTGTTTTGAATTTTATATTATTAAAAATTCAAATACATTTTAAATCTGTTAGTCTGTTTCTATTTTGTGAAAATACGGAAAACATTAATAATACGTAATTAAAGCTCAAAAATATAAAATTCGATAGATTTTTCTGATATATATATATAAAAGTCAAAGCTAGAAAAATAAAAAATCCTTTTCAAAAAACGTAACGGTAACATTTCCCCCCCTTAATCACTGTTTTCCGTACAATATTCACCACTATTACCGATATATCGAGTTCCACCCTTCCATCAAAGTATGTTCCAATGTATCCCACTTTTATAATATTATTTAAAAGATCATTATATATATGTAATGATGAATATATAATAATATGTAAATAATACATTGGTTTTTAAAAAATGTTAATTGAAATATATAAAGCTAATCTTGACTGCAATATAGAAAAAAAATTGGTTTTGCTGTAAAAATACTTTGTTACACATAAAAAAAAATCGCTCTCGAGCACACACTTTTCTTTTCAAGCAAAATGATAACTATTGTTATTTATTATAACAATAATTATCAAGTTTATGCTTTCCATTGCAAGCAGCTATTGACAATAGTTGATGCAATGGAAAGCATATAGACATTAAAAACGTTTATTATTTTTTTTCTATATAAAAAAGAAATAGTGAGAATGCAGGAAAGAGACTGTTACTGAATAATTATTTTAATTTTGTACTTTTTGTGCATTTTTTTTTTCAATTTCTTTCTTTTTCATTCTTAAATAGCAGTATTTTTTATGAGAGGCGATTTTGATATAATTTTCTTTGACTTTTGTACAGTTTTAAAATTTTTCTTTCGAAATATTTGTCCAAACGCACAATAACAATTTATCATTTGAACAGAAAAAAAGGCCTTCGAAATAGATTAGATCATTATTTGCTATAAATAGGATGATTTAAATCACGAGTTAAAAAGTTGATAAAGTCTGTGATAAATACAGTAATTATTATTATTAAAGATCAACATAAGTGTTATTCTCTACAATACAGCAAAAAGTGATTCCCAGCCATATAAATGCTCTAAATTTCATTTTATTTTTATTTATTTTTACTTTCATTAGAAGATATAAAGCTTGTTCATTAAGGTCATGAATTAAAATTTAAAAATATACAAATTTAATGTTTAAAAATATAAGTTATATCATGCAAATATCATTCCCTCACCTTTCCCCAACCCATACTACCATACTTTAATGTCTGATTTTTTCCATGCAGAAATAAAAATAATTAAAGGCACACTAAGCAAAATAAAATTCCCAATTGGTACTTCACAAAAAGTAATGAATATATATATATATATATATATATATATATATATATATATACTATTATTAGATAGTCTACTCAATTATATGTAGTTTCCCCATGTTAGACCATCATTCCTTCACACATTGCTATTATCTCAAATATCCTATCACTAAAGAAGAGCAGCAGTCTATCATCCTTCACAGTGAGGAAGCTAATTTGATTACTTGTCAGTCCAACAACATAAATTGGTGATGCAAGTTTTTGTTAATTTTCTAGAATTTTTTTCAATCAGAAAATCAGGAAGTATTTTTATTAGCAGTCATTCCCTCACACAGAATGCTAAATTTTTGGTAATTTTCAAAATTTTTAATTTTATCATATATTATATTTTAAGTGTTCTTCTTTAAGGAATCAGTTAGTTTTTTCCATAATTCATTATCATTCATTATCATGTCACTGTTACTGTGGTTCTTGTTTCCGCTAGCGAAGACACTTGCGAACTAATGCTATTCCTATGGGGAGGTTATTTTCTAATAACTCATTTGCATTTTGACATTATTATTATTATTATTATTATTATTTTCATATTATAGGTGAAGTCCTTTTCCACATCGCTCTTTTTTTATCTTATTTTTCCATTTTGGTTGCAGATATTCAGAAGATATTCAGAAGTTAGTTCCATTTTAAAACCGGTTTTGAAAATGAAAGTATCATTTTGGAAAATATCTGCTACCAAAATCAAAAAAGATAAAAAGGGGGATATATATATATATATATACACACAAATTTCGAAATGCAAGCAAGTTAATTGAAAATAATCTTCCAATAGGAATTAGAGATCTGCATGGGCCGGGCCCAGGCTACTTTATTCTGAAGACTCGGGCGGGATCCAGTCACTTATATTTCCGGCCGGGCTCGAGCCTCAACTTTTTTCTGAGGGATCGAGCCTAACTTATTTTTTCCGTTCGTAGACGGGACTGATTTCATTATTATTAGTTTTCATGGGCCAAAATAACTGTTGAATGAACTTGAATGATAATTATATTTTCATCGGCGCCAAGTCTGTTCAGAAATAATTAAATTTGGCTTTGTCCAAAAATCTTTGCAAAAAAGGCATATAATTATAAATCGCCATTATTCGACAATTAAACACTAAACTTTATTCTTTTTAAAATCGGAAATTTCTAGGCTTATTAAAATAGAGTTAAAGGCATGTAAAAAAGAACATTGTCTATGACGGCATCTACTTTTAAACTTAAAACTGGAAATTTCTTTTAAATTTCTTTTAAACTGATCATCTATGCAAAATGAAGAATCTAGGGAAAAATGACGGAAAATAAGTTACTGGAAAAAAAGTTACATGAGAAAAAGTGACAAGGAATCTATTTTGGGGTTTCGTTCTTGATTTTTGAAAATTTATTGGTTAAGTATGAAATAGGGATCGGCGAGAGGCTCTTAATTTGGTTAAATGGGTTTTTCATGCTAAATTAACTGTTTTGGTTCAATTTTTGGATATATTTTTATACAGAAAGGACGCTTGCCTGATTAGTTTTGGGATCGGACGATTACACTCCCCCCCCCCCCCCAATCAGCCCAAAATTAAATAAATAGGTTTTTATGCAGAATTATCCAACGTGTGTAAAATTTTGGATATAGGTTTTTCTGATAAAGCTTATATAGAGGGAGAACAAGAGATAACTTCTCTTAAATTAAATTAATAGCTTTTTAGTAGAATTTTCTGATTTGCTTGAAATTTTGGACATAGGTTCATTATGATAAGACTTATTTCTGATTAATTATTATTTTTTTGCTTATTATAAAGGAGGGACGGGCTCAAATCTCTCACTAAAATTAGATAAATCGGTTTCAAAGCAGAATTATCCTATGTATTTGAAATTTTAAATATAGTTTCTTTCTGATAAGGTGAATTCCTGAAAAGTTTTAAGGGTTTAATGGAGGAGAGAACGGAGGATAACCCCCTTAAATTAAATAAATGGCTTTTACGCAGAATTATTCGATTTGCTTAAAATTTTGATGTAGGTTCATTATGATAAGGCATTTTCCTGATTAGTTATGGGGCTCTTTTGCTAATTAAAAATGAGGGACTGTAGGCGATTACCCCCCCCCCCCTTAAATTAGATAAATTGTTTTTTATACACAATTATCTGACGTATTTCAGATTTTGGATACTGGTTCTTTCTCATAAAGTGAATCCCTGAAAAGTTTTAAGGGTTTATATATATATATCCTTAATAGGTGTTCGCATTTAAAACTGTGGTTTATGTTTTTGCATGGCATTTTTCATTATTCTATAAATATCCTTATAAAGAAAAAAATATCCTGTTTTTAATAAAGTCTTTTTTAAAAATAATCTGCTTTTATTTTATTTTGTTTTATTTTATTTGTTATGCGTTCAAACATTGAAGACCTATCAAGAACTGCAGGTTTTTAAACAATTAACTTTCTAATTACTAACATAATCTAATAATAAAAAACTATTATTATTACTACAAATTTCACTAGTTTATTCGTTCGTGACATACAACATAGTTTGTACATTATAATTTTCTAACATGTGTTTTTAAAAGTTTTGTGCTATATTTTGTGATGTGTAATATGGGATATTTATTAATAAAAATTCAGTTTTAAATGATAGATATTCATTTTGAATGAAAAAAAGTAATTAATAATTATAAGAAAAGGGTAAAATGTGTTATAGTGTTTTCTGACATAATTGTTTTCAATCATTAAATAATTATTTTTTTTTATCTGTTATTGACATTTATTTGCGTTCAACTCGCTATTTTATCTTTCTTGGGTCTTTTTGCGGCAAACCTTTACCAAGAAATCCCCTGATCGACAAATTTCCTAAGAGACTAGACGTCCACAATATCTACCGGACATCCCCCTCCGTTAAATGTCGAAAAAAAAGCTTTTCCCCCCGTAAGTGTTTCCTAAATGGACTGCTGCATCTCGCGCTATTTTAACAACATTCATTAGCTTATACGCCTTATGATAATGAACCTACATCAAAATTTGGCAAATCTGAAAATTCTCCGTAAAAAAACATTTATTTAATTTAAGGGGGTTATCCGCCATTCCCCCTTATTTAGTTAACCATTAAACCCTTAAAACTATTCATGGATCCACTTTATCAGAAATAATCTATATCGAAAATTTGAAATACATTGGATAATTCTTCATAAAAACCAATTTATCTAATTTAGGGGGGGAGTAATCGTCCTCCCCCCTCCTATTTAATTAGCAAAAGAGCCCCATAGCTAATCGGAGATACGCCTTATCACAATGAACCTATATCTAAAATATGAAGCAAATCGGATAATTCTGTGTAAAAAGAAGTTTATATAATTTAAGGGGAGGGTATTCTTTTGTTTCCCCTCTATACTTAGCCATTAAACCCCTAAAACTATTCACCTTATCAGATACAACCTGCATTTGAAATTTGAAACACATCGGATAATTCTGCATAAAAACCGATTTTTCTAATTTGAGGGGGGATATACTTGCCCGGCCCCCTTTATAATAAGCACAAGAACCCCATAACTAATCAGATATACGTCTTATCATAATGAATATATGAATTCCAAACAAATCGGATAATTCTGTGTATAAAGCTATTAATTTAATTTAAGAGAGGTCATCCCCCGTTCCCCCTCTATACTTACCATTAAACTTTCAAAACTCTTCAGGCATTATATACTATATATAAGCCTTTTTAGAAAGAACTTATACCCAAAATTTGACACACGTTGGATAATTCTGCATAAAAACCCATTTATCTAATTTAGGGTGGATGGAGGGGGGGGGGGGATACTAGTCATTTCCTAAAACTTATCATGCAAGCGTCATTTCAGTATGAACATATATCCAAAAATTGAACCAAAACTTTAATTCAGCATGAAAAACCCATTTACCTAAATTAAGAGCCTCCCCGCCTTCCGAACCCCTTTCATACTTAATGGGCTGTACAAATATAACGTTATCAAATTAGAAGGGAGGGGGGAGGGTCTTTCATATAATGCCATAAGATATCGCTAGGGGGAGGGGGGTTGTTTTTTGATGTCGATATCATTTTTGATCCTATCAAAATTTCCTCTCTTTATTTGTAACAAGTTCTTTGGTACAAAATAGCATGTTACCTTTTTTTTTTTTTTTTTTTTTTTTTTTTTTTTTTTTTTTTTGTTCTCACTTTTTTTTAACTGTGCATGCATATGTAAAGACGATTCGAGATACCATAGGTGAAGTATATTTGAAAGGCACTAATAATTAAATACTAATAATTAAATACATATAATTAAAAGAGAAGGAATTTTGCCAACTTGCTTTATTGATAAGAATTTCTATCTGCCCTTCAACTCCTCTTCCGTTCGGGGCATATGCAACAGAACTTTATTATTGTTGAATGCATTATGTAACAAAAATCTATTTTAAAATACATTTAAAGAGTAACTATTTCTTTTAGTGTTTTTTAATATAAAATTTTTTCATAAGGAAAATGATATTTTATCGACTTATCTTCATTTGAATCATAAATATAACCAATTTTGTATGTCGCTTCAGACAAAATAAATAAATTCTAGGAAAAAAAAAATATATACTTTGAAAACGATATCATTACCGGGGGGGGGGGGGGGGGAGGGGTTCGAGGAATGATAACGTATGATATCGGAAGGGGTGGGGGTCGAAAATTACAGAAAAGTTGATAACGTTATATTTGCTCAGCCCCTAACCAATGAATCGTCAAAATCAATAAAGAATCCTCAAAATCCATTCCTTGTCACTTCTTTCCGGTAACTTTTTCCTTGTCCCTTTTCCCCGGTAACCTTTTTTTCCGTTTTTATAGTTTATGTCACATTTATCCAATAGCATTTTTTCCGGTCACTGTTTTTTGTTTACCCAAAATGAATAAGATAAAACCCGAGAAAAAAATATATTATACATTTACACCTGCGAAGAAGGGAACTTATGTATGACGTATTTTTACTTTCTTCTATCTTTACAAGAAGAAAGTATTGGATTCATGAAAATTTTCGACTTCCGTTTTCGACGGATTTATACGGTTTAGAAGGTCCTGAACACGTTTTGACTATTTTTAGAAAATGTCTGTCTGTGAGTCTGTCCGTCTGTCTGCCTGTATGTGACAAAAAATTTGTGTGCGCTCTATCTCAAGAACTAATGCTCGAAATTTAATAAAATTTTATACTCAGTTAGACCTTGATATGAATTAGTGCCTATTGGTTTTTGGTGAAAATTGGTCTGCAGGTGGCGCTGCTATACTACGTTTTTCATGATTTTCAAGATTGCTGTATCTCAAGAACTAATACACATAATTTCACCAAACTTCAGATTTTGTGACCCCTTGATATGCATAGACGCTGATTAAGTTTGGTGTAAATTGGCCTGCAGGTGGCGCTGCTATGCCACATTTTTCATGATTTTCATGATAGCTATATCTCAAGAACTAATGCACAGAATTTCACCAAACTTCAGATTCCGCGATACCTTGAGATACATAGCCACTGGTAAGGTTTTGATGTGAAATGCCCTATATGTGGCGCTGCTATGCTACATTTTGCAGGATTTTTGCGATAGCAATAGCTCAAGAACTAATGCAGAGAACTTCATCAAATTTTAGTTTCTTTTACACTAGAATATATAACATAATTAGACGCTGATTACATTTTGGTATTAACCTTGCAACAGGTGGTGCAGCTATGCTGCATTTTGCACGATTTTTCCAATAGCTATATCTCAACAACCAATGCATAGAATTTCATCAAACTTCAGATTTTGTTACAAAATGACATATAACATAATTACACGATTATTACGTTTTGTTATAGATCCTTCAACTGATGGTGCTGCTGTGCTAATTTTACACGATTTTTTTTTAAACTAGCTATATCTCAAGAACTAATGCACAGAATTTTATCAAACTTCAGATTCTTTTACACCATAACATAATTAGACGTTTTTTTATGTTTTGGCATAAATTGGCCAAGATATGGTGTTACTGTGCTACGTTTTGCAAATTTCTTGTTATAACTATATCTCAAGAACTAATGGACGAAATTCCATCAAATTTCAGATTCTGTTAGGTGTTGACATCAATAGATGCTTATTAGGTTTTAGCATAAATTACCCAACATGAGGCACTACTAAGCTCATTTTCTCAGAATATTAATTAAATTTTGCGTTTTAGATTTTTTGGATACCAGAATCTCATTAGGCTAGGTCAAATGTTCGAGGAAATTCGATAGTGGGTAACTTTGGGGTCACCATGTTTTTTTTTTTTTTTTTTTTTTTCTTTTTTTAATATTAAAATGTATTTATGAGATAGAAGAAAGTTTCGGGATCGATACATCCAACTAGTTTTCTTTTCAATGCAATTCCATCTTAGAAGATTTTAGCTTTATAATATACCATTATTAGATGTTGCTGTATCCATTACGTGGAATATGGATTAATAATATTCTGATAACTGAAACATTTACATATAACAAACAGAGATTCTTGTCAAACATAAATATCGCAGCCTACGGCATTGCTGCATAAATGTTTCAAAATGTTAAAAAAAAAAGAAAAAAAAAAAAAAAAAAAGGATGTAAGTTTTTTTTTTTTTTTTTTTTGTCAGAATTTTTCCGTAAGAGTAAAAATCATGTACTGTAGAAATTCACTCGAATCGAATTTTTTTTTTTTTTTTTTTTTTTTTTTTTCCGGTCTGGACGGGACCCGAGCGTGTTTTTAGCTATTATTGGGCCAATATTTTTTCGTTTGGACCGGGTTGAATTTTTCCTTACTATGTATCGGTCTGGAAATTTTGGCTTGTTCAGACTTCTTACAGCATTAGCCCGCGAGTGTCTTCACTCGCAGGGAAAGCCTTAACGCTGCCTTCTCAAGCTCAACTCTCTGCTCAACAAGTGCAAAAAGTTTTGACACCTTTACAAGTTCATTTTTTAACGAATATAAAGATATAAAATACCAAAGCCTTACCAGAGATTTGGAATCTAACTGAATTTTCCATTTTTTGATCGATAAGATACCTATTGAGTTATAAAAGGTTTTGATCACACAAAAAATACGTTTTTCATCCCCGTGTGAGTGGTTATCCTTCTTTCACTCGGGAAGTTGGTTCAAAAAGCCTAATTTGACACTATTTTCTGAAAAATATATTGCGTTTTCAAAAAAGTGGTAAAATGAGTTCGATTCGATAGTTTCTTAACAACAAACACCTGTTAATTTTATGCATTTCGGAACAAAAATTAAACCTATGTCACAAAGTTGCTCTTTTTTATATGAAAATAGCTTTAATCTCATTTTCAGACTGGTATTTAAAACATTAATTTTATCAATCTTATAATTTTAATCAAAACAAAATTTTAAATCTGGTACTCCAAGCTTTCGAATCACTTTCGATGCACCCAATTAAGAAAATTTTCTTAGCTTCTTTAGTCACTAGCATTTCTTTTTAAGTTTCATTTTTAGGCATTAAAAAAAGTTTTAAACCAGCAAAGACTTTTCTTCTATATTAAAGCCTTTTTCCCCTTAAAATTTTTCAGTAATATTACATTTTTGTTATAAGAACAGAAAGTGATGTGATAAAGGCTTGGATATTATATTATAGTTGAAGTTAGTATACTCAGCGCTCA
This sequence comes from Maratus speculifer, assembly GCA_964019185.1. Lineage (NCBI taxonomy): Eukaryota > Metazoa > Arthropoda > Arachnida > Araneae > Salticidae > Maratus > Maratus speculifer. The sequence goes on along the minus strand of OZ025301.1, from coordinate 148,247,822 downwards.
CTGTACTTTGTTTTACTTTATCAACCTTTCAAAATAATTATAATAATAATTAAATAAAAAAAATAAATAAAATTATATGACTTATTATTAAATCAGGTGTAGAATGTTATTGCGTAATTTTGTACTAAATTTAATTTAAAAGATTCCAATTTGATATTCTTTGCAGATCTTTCAAAACTGCATTTAAAAAAAAAGGTTTTACTTTCAATTTTCATTTATTTTCATTTATTTTGAATATGAAAATAATAATCTGTGAGTCACAGAAGTCAATACAGAAGAAAAAGACAGTAGTATCAGGGAAAAAATACAAAATTCCATCATAAAATAAACACTTTTAAATAGCTGAGAGAATGGGGTGAAAAGACTTGAATTTGCAAAAGCTTATGTCAGCAAACCACTTAGAGTTCTGGAAAACTGTTATTTTTTCCGATGAAAGCAAGTTCAATATTTTTTGGCTCAGGTGGTAAGAAAACTGTATGGCGAAAGCCAAATATTTCTCTTAAAATTAAAAACTTGAAACCAACTGTAAAACATGGCGGTGGTTATGTAATGATTTAGGGATTCATGTCTTTTAACGGAGTTGGCAAAATGACCTCCATCGAAGGCAATATGAATGCTAAATAATATATTAATGTATTGCGAGATCATTTATTTGCTCCGAAATTAGGAATTCGTAATTCATATTATTTCCAACAGGATAACGAACCGAAACACACATCATATATTACGAGGTTATGGTTGCTTTATAATGTAAAAAATCCCTGTCGGCTTGGCCTATAGGCGGAGGTAGATATCGAAGAGTGCTCATTTCAACAACAAAAAATAAAATATGATTAGAGATAAATCCAGTTTAACAATTTTCTTTGGCCGCTTTTGAAAAATTTTTAATTTATTTTTATGCAAGAACTGGTTTTTATCAAAATCATCTTAAGCGAAATTCGGCTCAAATGCCCATTTTGACAACATATTTTGAAATACATTCTGAGTTTATTATTAAAAAATCGACCAATACCCTAATTATATAGTTCCTAAATAACAAAATACTGTCAATTGAATGCTTTTGAGAGCAAAATCGAATTTAAAAATGAGTGATAAAGTAACCAATTTGTTATTTGAATACATCCTCAATTCTTATATCATGATCGCTTTGGGAAATTTTGTGCGAAATGCCTACTTTGACAGCTTTTTAAAAAAATATATTTAGCCTTTATCAAAAAATCGACGAATTCTCACATTATATAGTTCCTAAATAATAAAAAAATGTCAATTGAATGCGTTTGAGAGCAAAATTGAATTTAAAATTGAGTCATAAAATAACCAATTTGTTATTTGAATACATCCACAATTCTTTAATCAAGATCGCTTTTGGAAATTTCGTGCGAAGTGCCCAATTTGACAGCTTTTTTTAAAATATATATTTAGCTTTTATCGAAAAACTGATAGCTGACCCATACGGCCCATTACACAGTTTCTAAATAACAAATAACTGTCAATTGAATGCGTTTGAGAGCAAAATTCAATTTTAAAATGAGTCATAAAATAACCAATTTGTTATTTGAATACATCCTCAATTCTTTAAACATAATCGCTTTAGGAAATTTTTATTTGCGAAGTGCCCACTTTGACAGCTTTTTAAAAATATATATTTAGTCTTTATCAAAAAATTGATGAATACGCACACAATTTATAGTTTCTAAATAACAAAAAACTGTCAATTGAATGCGTTTGAGAGTAAAATTGGATTTAAAAATGAGTCATAAAATAACCGATTTACTATTTGAAAACATCCTCAATTCTTTAATCATGATCGCTTTGGGAAATTTTGTACGAAATGCCCATTTTGGCAGCCTTTTTTGAAATATATTCTGCCTTTATCAAAAAACTGGCCAATCCGTCACATTATATAGTTCCTATATAAGAGGATCTGTAAATTAGATGCATTTGAGAAAAAAAATGGATTTAAAAATGAGTCAGAAAAACGCAATTTGTTATACTTCCTCAATTTTTCAATCACCATCACTTTGGGAAATTCAGTTCAAAATACCGTTTTTGGCAGTCTTTTTTTGAAAAGCATTCTGCCTTTATAAAAAAACTGGCTAATGCGACACATTATACAGTTCCTAAATAGGAGGATCTGCCATTTGAATGGGTTTAAAATCAAAAATGAATTTAAAAATGATTCAGAATATAAGCAGTTTGGATTTGAGTTTTTTTCTCCAACTCCTATTTTTGTTTAATTTATTTTTGCTATAAGAATTGGTCCTATGAAAAACTTGTTAATGTAAAAGTCGTAGATACTATTGAGAAGATGTAAAAAAAATTTAATTAAATTTTATTACTTAAGAATTGACTAAGTTATGAATTTTTTTCTTTTTCCGCCCCCCTTTTTTTTTCGTTTTTAAATTTTTCATCGGTAAATGTTGTTCCTATCAAAAACTTGTAAATACAAAAGTTTTAGATAATTTTGAGAACATTTATAAAAAAAATTTAGTTGCATTTGATATCTAATAAATTGACGAAGTTATGATTTTTTTCTCCCCAAAACCCTGTTTTTTCCGCCCCTTGAGCCCATTTTTAACTTTAATAAAAATCTGTCATGCATAAACTTTTGGTCCATTTTTCAGCAAGTAATATAAACTTTAAAATGATTCGATATCTATTTTAATTTAGAAGTTATCGCGTTTTTTCTTTTTTCACAAAAACTCTCCTAACACCCCCCTCCCCCCTGGTCCGATTTTGCCCATTAACGAACTTAAGCGAGATTTTATGCCCCTTGATTTTATGTAAAAGTTTGAAGAAGATCTGATCTTAATTATGGAAGTTATCGTGTCCACAGGAAAGTGATATACACCGATAGATAGATATATAGATATAAACTTTTTTACTAATGGTAGTTTTGGTGTCTAGGGGTCGTGATCGGTGTAGATCTGCAAAAAAATTTCAGAAATTCCAACATGGGAGCGATCGCAATAGATAGTATTTCATACGAAATCTACATAAAAATCAGTTGAAAACGCCATCACAATTACCAGACCTCAATTCGATGGAAAATTTATGGCATATTTGAGATGTGAAAATAAGGAAAAGGAAAGTTTCTAACAAATCACAACTTAAGCAAGCTCTTGGGGAAGAATGGCTACAAATCAGCAGTGAAACATGTCACAAATTTATAGAATCAATGTCCAGACGATTACAAGCTGTAATTAAAGCAAAGAGCATGCATTCTAAATATTAGCACTGTTTTTAATTTAAAAATAATTCCTCTAGTTCTATTTTTATTGGTAGTGTGTAAATATTTTTTTGGCAGTACAAAGGCTACTTTTTTATGTTTTCATATTTTACGTATACTTATTAACTCAAATATTAAATATGTTAAGTGTTGGTATTTTTAATTCGTAGTTGCTTTTCTTTTATTTATACATATGCTAAACAAATTTACTTGGTGTGCAAATACTTTTTTGTTTACCGTATGTGCCCGCAAAATTAAAAGCTAATTCGTTAATAATTTTGATAAATTAATTTCAGCAAAATTAAGATGAAGTCCCCCCCTCTTTTCACCTAGTCTTCACATCGACAATTTAAGACGCAATACACATCAGCAAGCTAGGGCATTATACAAGAAGCCAGGAAGTAATGGACACCGGAGAGTAAAGACGCAATACATTCATGCAAACTAAGATATGATACACACCGTAGAGTGAGGACATAATACGTACCGGCAAGCCAGGACGTAAATTATACGGAAGAACGAGGACGTAAAACATGCCGGCAATATAGGACGTCATACACACCGCAGATTTAGGACGTGAAACACAGCGACAAACCAGGACGTGAGACTCACCGCCAAGCCAGGACGTGAAACACACCGACAAACTAGGACTTGAAACACAGCTACAAACCAGGACGTGAGACTCACCGCCAAGCCAGGACGTGAAACACACCGACAAACTAGGACTTGAAACACAGCGACAAACCAGGACGTGAGACTCACCGCCAAGCCAGGACGTGAGACTCACCGCCAAGCCAGGACGTGAAACGTACCGACAAAACAGGACGTGATACACACCGACAAGGGAGGACTTGGAAAACAACGGCAAACTACGACCCGAAACACAGCGGCAAGCCAGGACGTGAAACACACTGGCAACCCAGGGCGTACATATCACCAGTAAGAAACGACGAAATACACACAGGATACATACAACATACAGCATGCATATATATCGGCTATGTAAGGAAACCATAAATTCAACTTTTATGAAATATGAAGTCTTCATAATAAAGCAGTAATCTCGTGAATAACTATATTTTCTTTCAAATAAAAAACAATACAAGAAAACCATTGTGCCTTTCAAGAAAAAAAAGGGGGCATTATGTACACATGGTAAAGTGTACTACTATATTATATAGTAAGGTAAAATGAAATAATTTCTTTTGTTATTTCGATACGACTCTCTCCAAAATAATTATTGGGTTTCTATATCATTGAATGATTTTTTTTCATTATTACAGTTAAAGTAAAGTAATTTTTCAGACAATTCTATGTTTAAATATGAAGGTTACTTTCAATGATAATCCGTGTAAAATTTACATAAAAGATAAACTGCAGCTTATCTTTTTTTTAAAAATATTTGAAGCTAATCGGTTAATAATAAAATTAAAAGAGACAAAATATTACGACCCTGGGCATAGATACTTACCAGGGTCCCCTTGCATTAATACTTAAGGGGAGTTAAGTTAAAAAACCTTACTAAAATAACCATATAGATTTTAATAATTACTTTTAAAAATCCATTAAAAATTAAATTCATAATTATTAATTTATTTTTAAATAATTATTTCAAAATTATGAAACTTAAATGGATGGGCGTTTTATAATAAATTGTGAGGCGCTGATTATCTTTTTATATAAAAGTCTATATGTCGGAAATAAGTATGTTACAATTAATAATAATTTTTCGACAATATCAAGCTACAAATATTTAAAATATTTAGGAGGCTCTTCTGCCTACAAACTACGCTTACCAATTACCAAATAATCTGATAGGAACAGGAACAGGATAATATAAGAATTAAAAATACAATGCATTTCTAAAGTGATAAAGATAAAATAAAATATTCATTATAATAAAGTAATTATAAATGCTTTGGTAAAATGTTACCGGAAAAAAAGCGAGAGAAAAAACAAGAGTGGAAAAAAGTGATATGGAAATAAAGTGACTAGGAATTGATAAATATTGAAATTGTCGATAAATATATAATAAAAACTGAAGTGTAACAAATGTCTAATTTATATAATAATCGTAGGCCAGCGGTTATCAACCAGGGGTACGCGTATCTATGGGGAAACGTTGCGGGTCGGGAGAAGCTACATGACAATGTCTTAAAAAAGTAATGGCTTAAATCACAAACTTGTCGATGGGGGTTCTCGTAATACTTACCCATCATGGACATGCATAGTATAAAATATGAAAATAAAACAAGTGAAAACTATTTATACAATTCATCGCGATTCCAAAACAAAATTTAAACGCGTATTTAAATAGTGCTCTATTAATGAATTGCTGATGAAACCATTTCGACAAATGGTATAAAATTATATAAAATGCAAAACTGCTCAAGTAGTACCGAACTGCGTAAAAGAAACATCCTTATAACTCCAAAAATAATAACCATATTAACTAACAGTTTACTGCGTTGGACTAATCGTCTCATTTCCAATCAAAATATATCTCTGAATTGAAATTTGAATGAAATATAGGGTCATGAAAAATCGAAGAATGTGGAAACCAAGATTACAAATATCTCGACAACTAGCAACCCGATTAACTTCGTTCTTCATGCAAAATGTGTGTCCTTTTATTACCTTTCACGTCCATTTCTTAAAATATATATATATATATATACTTTTTATCAGAACGAATTTTCCGAGAGTCCGAAACAAATAGTTCCGGATAATCGAGGTTATTGATATTAAATAGGCTTCTTTCCATTCTTACTTACTAGATACATACAAAATTTCAAGTCTCTATCTCAATTTATTCGGGAGATAGAGCGTTTACAGACACTCAGACAGACAGACAGACAAACGGCATTTTTTTTTTCTAAAAATATGTTTTTCGGAATCTCCTGTGTCTAAAAAATGTAAATCCGTCAAAAAAAGTTTCGATTTTAAAAACGATTGAAAGACTTATCCTATACTAAGTATGATGTAGAAATGCTTTTTATCGATTTATAATATGGTTCAGAAAAGATAATTTTTAATAGAAAAATACATAATTATTATGGTTTATTATAATTTATTTATTATATATTATTATATATTTTTTTTATTTTAAATTAATTATTAAATTATATTAATATATTAATTACTGTATTATACAATATATATATTACATTATATAAATATATTATGTGAGTATAATTATAATTTTATAAAATATTAATATATACCTTATAATAGAAAAAATAATATATAGATTATTTCATATGATTAAAATTATAAATAATAATTTAAAAAATATAAATATAAATAAATAAATATGAATAATAAATATAAATAATATAAATATAATACATTTATATTGTATTCAAAAATTTATTTGAACACTTTCCATTACATTAAACTAATTATTATATGGTGAGATTACTCTTTGCAAAGAATAAAAAAATAAATATAAAAACAGGAAGTATAACCCCAAGCTATGTGTGTTTAGAAAATTGCTTGAGTAAACACGTGGAAAAAAAGGTACAAATTACTACATCGTAGTAAATAGTATTTTTCCCCCCGCCTCCTTCAAACCAGTTTAACCCCTGTTCTTCATTATCCGCGAAACATGTATTTTCACCGCACAAATGGGGACATAACATTTCAGCTATACACACTTCTCTCTGCGACACACATGTGAGCTATACACATTACTTTAAAATACCGGCAAATGAGGACCTATAAAAATATTGCTCATGTTAATGTCTTGATACTAAAAATACATCACTTAACAATATAAAACAGAAATTTTTAATTTTTCCAACCGAGGACGTCCCCGGTTGAGTGTGTGTCCGAGGTTTGAAGGTGTGTATACATATTGAAGTCCCCGATTGACACCTTTTGCAAACACACACACACACACACACACACACACACAGGCACATCAGGCACAAAAAATGTACCAGTAAAGTTGAAATGCCTTTTTAAAATTTCAAATTGCAAAAGAGGTTTAAAGATCCATTTAATCATCAATTAGCTTTAAACAGTCAAAAGTTGCGCTGTTTTATCCTCCCCCAAGGCTAAAATTATTTTCAAGTTTCAAATGATTAAATTTTAATTCTTATCTATACACACACACACACACAAAATCATCTATCCATAAAATAATAATAAAAATATTGTTATGCAGGGAGACAAAATTATTTTTACTTGTACTATAACAAAGTTTTAAAAATATAGAATATTTTACATACATTGACATTTGAATTTCAAAAAATAAATGAACTTTCTTAGTTGTTGAACCTTGAGATAATAAAAATGAAAAGCCATGTAGGCAAAAATTTATTAAAATACTACATTACTCTTAAATAATGATGAAATAAAATTGATAAATTATAAAAAGATCTATAATACAATTTTAACTTCTTGTATAATACTAAATACATTGACTTGCAATTGCAAATTATAAAATGGTTGGCAAAAAGAAGGCAAATATATTGAAAGAGAAAAAATGTAGTTAAAAATGATAATTTCATGAAATTTAAATGACTAGCTTGTCATCTCCAGTTTGTAACAAAACTAGCAAATAGTTAGGGAATTGCGATACTGACTGTTAAAAACATTTCCATATATCGAATAACAGTACATTTTTACAAGTTATTAAATAATTTATCTGCCCCCTCAAAAAATAAATAAATAAATAGTAAAAAAATAATAAATAAATAAAATAATTCATTTTTAAATATGAAAACAATTCAGTTATTTACACATTTTACATATCTAAAATTTTCTGTAATAAAATAGCTAGCTTACTTCAAAAGGATATTTTAGAGCTCCAACAATGCAAAACGGTATATGTATATCGGCTGATATTTTATCAGCATGCTTTTGTTTATTAAGTGTGTTCCTGTAATCACTATCGAAAATATAATTACATAACCCACATTGCACTTTTTGTCTCTTACATTAGGTGGGGGCATAACTGATAAAAAAAATATTGAACTAGTAACTATATACCAAAATATTCTCCCATCAACACTTTTTAATTGAATGATTTCGTACTATGAGCCAGAATACTAACGGTTTAAACAAAGAGTTAACGGAGGCGCAGTTTGTTTTGTAACTGACACATAGGGCGGGAGGTGCAACGTCCAGTCATTTAGGTGCCCAAGCTTTACGTTGAAGAGAAAACAATGTTTTATCTTTCTATTTTTTAGCATTTAGTTAAAATCTCTTTAGGGTTTTTTTTTTTTTTTTTTTTTTTTTTTTTTTTTTTTTTTTTTTATTATTAATATATATATATATATATATATAAAGTAAAATTGAAATCTGTTTGCTTGGGTAATATTTCAGAGACAAAAAATTGTCAAAAATACGGGATTTCTTAATATAAGTTTTAATTCTTTCTAACGACAAACTTAAAAGCAGCGCAACAATTTGGTGTTACAACTCATTCTTCTGGCTAAACAAAATGTGATAGTAATAATAAAAATATTAAAAAAAATAATACAATTGACTGAGGAAAAAGCTAACGAAAGTATTACTTCTGAGAGAAGTAAACTCGTATAGGCTGTAAAATATCCAGATTATTTCGAGATGAAAATTCAAAGTATTTGGGTATTTTCAATTTTCATTTTGTATCATATAAATTTCTTAAACAATCTTTTAAATCAATCAAAAATTACGTAAAAAAGTAAGTATAAACAATTTCGCCTTTATTATTATTTCTCAACTGGTAGACGGCAGGTGCTGGGTTCGAACCCAATCGCGGCTGTCGGCCTAACCGTTCGGAGTTTTCCGTGGTTTTCTTCGAACCTTGCGTAAATACGGGTTAGGTTCCCTTAGAAAGACCCCCACGGAGGGCACTCCCCCTGGTCCTATATCCCATTAGCGTAGATAATCGGACGACAAAAATCAATCAATCAACCTTTATTATTATTTTTTTTAATAAAATAAAAAGAAAACAGAAATTTAGATAGTAGGAAAAAAATGAGACTATAATTATTTTCAATTAAAGGTAAAATTTGAATAGAATGGAAAATATCCAGATTTTGATATGAAAAAATACCAAATATTTGTATTTCTATAAATGAATTTTCATCGTATACTACCTAAATTCCGTGATACATATTTCTAATTAAATTTAAAGTTTAGATTAAAAGAATAGAAGTTTCTTCACTTCGATCAGTATATCTTAAAATTTCGAGATTAAACTAAAAACTTTCCAACAGTAAAAAAAAATACAAGTAGATTTCGATATATCCATATCCAATTCAAAAGACACAGAAAAAAAAATCGGAATATCAAGGTTTTACTCAAATATCACTGTTATAATTAACGGTATAACTTTCTATAGAAAATGTACAAGAATATTTTTTTCCCGTCATATCGAAGTTTCCGAGAATACAATATATGAGAAATCGACATTTTTCTGAATAGTTTTATCAGAAAAATAAAATCCTATATATTAATAAGTTATATTAATTAATTACTAAATTAAAGTAAATAGTAAATTAGCAATTATTTAAATTAATTAATAATAGTTCCGGCTAAGAATAAATTTGTTTTCTTCATCCTAAATTGGTTTTTTTTTTTTTCTTATTTTTCTTATCAGAAACTGCAAGCGGAAATAAATCCAACTGAGAATAAAATTTTATAGGTTTTCTTCGATCTAACTTGTTTTTCTTATTTAATTAAAAACTACAAAAATATTTCTCCAATTCATAAATATTTACAGATTAATACCCTTTTTTTCGGCTAAATTTACTTTTTTCTGACTAACTTTTCCATTTTTCCAATTTATAATTCTTTATAGATTAATACGTAATACTATTTTTTCTGACTAAAGATGCCTTTACCGGTGGAACAGAAAACTTCCGATTGATATTTTCGTTTTTCCAATTTATAATTCTTTTTATAGATAAATGCCATTTTTTCCGATTTAAACATTTACAAGTATTTATAGGTTAATACGTAATACTATTTTTTCCGACAAACATACCTTTCCGGATTGAAACGGAAAATTTTCCGAATGATATTTTCGTTTTTCTAATTTATAAGTTTTTATAGGCTAATACCATTTTTTCCGATCGAACAAGAATTTTTCCGATTGACTTATTCGTTTTTCCAATTTATAAATTTTTATAGGATAATACTATTTTTTCCGACTCGTGCCTTTTCCGATGGAACGGGAAATTTTCCGAATGATACTTTCGTTTTTCCAATTTATAAGTTTTTATAGGTTAATACCATTTTTTCCGATTAAACAAGAATTCCGACTGATTTTTCCTTTTTCCAATTTGTAAGTTTTTACGTAATACTATTTTTTCCAACTAAATACGCTTTTTCGGATGGAACGGGAAAATTTTCGAATGATTTTCCAGTTTATAAGTGTTTATAAGTTAAGAACATTTTTTCCGATCAAACAAGAATTTTTCCGACTGATTTTTCCTTTTCCCAATTTGTAAGTTTTTATAGGATAATACGTAATACTATTTTTTCCGACTAAACACGCTTTTTCGGATGGAACAGGAAAATTTCCGAATGATTTTCCAGTATATAAGTTTTTATAGGTTAAGAACATTTTTTCCGATCAAACAAGAATTTTTCCGACTGATTTTTCTGTTTTTCCAATTTATAAGTTTTTATAGGATAATATGTAATGCTATTTTTTCCAACTAAATACGCCTTTTCCGATGGAACGGGAAATTTTCTGAATGATTTTCCAGTTTATAAGATTTTATTGGTTAATACCATTTTTTCCGACTAAACATAGTTTTCCCGATAGATCTGGGAATTTTCCGACTGATTTCTCCTAGGGGGGGTGTTGCACCCCCCCAAACCCCCCCGGGATTTACGGCCCTGCCTGGTACATATTCTTCATAATCCTGAAGTTCCAGAAAAATCCGTCATATGTATTTTTAAATATTGGACAAAATGTCTAAAATTGAAAATGTCCGGTGATTAGGAGTCATTCAATGCATATGCGTGTTGTAAATAATAAACAGCTCCATTCCCTGTACTTTTTTTTTTCAACATTGTTATTCTTTCTAATAAATTATTTCATGAAACAAAAGCTTTTATTTATTCATTGTTCATGTCGTCTGATGCATTATTAATTTGTTTTGACAATATTTTTCTGCTATTTATCCGTTTTTAATTACGTGAGAATAGTATAAAAATGCAACAAATTATGCATGTTGAATATTTAACGAAATACATATAATTCTGTTTCTACTACGTGGTCGCAAGCTTAACCAGTCGGATGTAGCAATCCCAAAATCTTCTTCTATATTATACATGTTAACCCTTAATTTACCGATGGTACTTATATGTACCATTAAAATTACTTATTATAAAATTCTTTTAATGCGCCAATTAGTTGTAACACGGTTTAGAATGAGTTACAGATACATTATTTTATCTTGTTTCAAGAGCATTGTTGGTTACACAAAACAAAAATATTTTTAAAAGCATGATTACTTTTGCCTTTGCATCTTTTCAACTTTTTTGGCGCTGAGGGAGGAGGATGTGGATTCGGAAATATTTTTATATTTATACTGTAAAAACATCATATTTGTACATTTTATAACTCTACAAAATACCAAGAAAACAATTTAAAATAAAAGACTTGATTAGGGTTATAAATATTGTACAAAATCCCAGTAAATTCAAATTTAATTAATCCTTCCCAATCTTCTAAAATCCTTCAAAAATTTATTAAATGATTATGTAATCTTTTAATTTAGTTTAAATAATTTACGTAAAATACTTTAGAATGCAAAATTTTCATGAATTCATAATTCGGTAGAGAAAGAAGAGAATTCATAATTCGGGTTAACCCCTTCGCTGCGAGAGCCTTTTGCTTAATTAACCGACTTCAAGGAAGAGGTTATGATTTCGACCTGTATATATTTGTTGTTCGCCCATAACTTTCGTAAATATGAACCGATTTTGATAATTCTTTTTTTGTTTAAAAGTATAAGATGCCCGCATGGTCCCATTTCAATTTTTATCAAATTCTTGAAATTAGAACTTTTTAAAAATAAAAACATCAAAATTCCAATTCTTTTTGAAGCCGTCATCCAATTAGAAGCGTTCATTTTTCAGGTAATCGCAGGCTTTCATGTCGAGCACACAAGTCAGATGTGTGTGTACAGTAAATAAATAAAATTTCAGGCTATCACTCTTACACCGATACGAGATCTTTTTTCTACAAAGTGCGAAATCTTGACTGACAACTGCCAATTTAACCGACTTCAAAGAAATAGGTTATGAATTTGACCTGTATGCATTTTTTGTTCAAGCATAAATTCTTTAAATATGAACCGATTTTGATAATACTTTTTTTGTTTGAAAGTATAAAATACCCGTGGTCCCATTTTAATTTCATTAAATTCTTATGATTAGAATATTTTTTATAAAAAAATGGATTGAATAAAGAAGAATAGTAATGAGTTGTGACAAATCATCATTCATTGTTTCAACCGTTTTCTAATCATAAGCATATTAAAACTATGCATTCGTATGCGTTAGCGCCAAGTTGTCGCCAAGCTTGATTCTTTTTTTTCCCTCTTGAAGTCGGTTAGTATTTTTTTTTTAAGCATATTTTTTTATTTTTAATATTTTATCATCGGTTTTTGAAAACAGAATTTTTTTGGTAATTGAATTGCTCTAATATTTGACAAGAATCACATTTTTACGATGATTTTTTATCTTACTTAGCTTGTCACCATTTTAGTGTAATAGCTCTTTACAGGTTTAGAGCAAATGCGCTACCGGAAGATGTTGGTGCATTTAAATAATGTTTCAACATTCTATTTTGTTATTCTAATACATAAAAATTTCAGCTGTGAAGAGGCTAATTTTGAATTAAAAAAAAAATTGTGACAATGTGAATTTTTCCACATTTCGACAAACTTTACGGTACATGCGCGGCCGAAACATATAAACTGATTTTATTTATTATTTTTTTATATATATAGCAGAGTTCGCACAACTGTACCAGAAAATTTTAACAGTATTTTCAAAGTATTTTTTTTTTTTCAGAAAAATATAGTAAAATTTGAGAATAAAGGTAATGTTTCTGAATTAGTTTTCTTAAAAATTAAATATAAAATTTCTTATCATTAATAGTGGTGCCAGAGTCCTTAAAAAATATAAGGAGTGCGCGAACCTTGTATAGTTTCCATATTTCGCAATTTTTCCACGGTATCAGAACCGTCCTTCTATAGGACGGTTTAAAGCGAGGCCTTGTGCAAGGATTTTGCAATGCCCTTTGCTTTCAGACTCTTGGGTGATTCTACGATAAGAGGTTCAAAAACATAGAGAATTCGGCCAAAAAGAAAAGTTTGAGTTTGATCAAAAACCTTTAAATTATGATTTTTGTCCCGTTTATTTACTTTTTCATATAAAGACAAGTTACTTTATACATATTTTATAACTTTTTCTGGTCAGTGACTCGCTCCCCTGGCAGTTATCTTGCCAGAGGAAATATGGCAGGGGAGAGACATTTTCATGTAAATTCAATTTTTTTAAATGACTGATTTAGTTTTTGGATTAATTGCGTATTTCACTTTATTTGTTACCGTATTGTTTAATTAGGGCAATAAATGCAATTGAATTAAATGAATATTATATGTTTTATGACCTACCAGGGGAGATACACGATTACCGTGCGAAACCACTACACTGCACGGTCGCGTCGCAACAACTAAAAATGGCGACGCTTAAATGGCTTGCGCGTTTAGTATTGCTAACTTCAAGCCAATAGATGTCTTTAAGCACTACTTCCAATATAGCCATCCTCGAATTTATATTTGTTTCAGCGGAACGAAATTTGACAGGGTAGAGACACAAAAAAAGCGGAACAAAAGTTAATTTTAAAAATTATTTGAAATTAACAAAATTATTTTATTTTTTATTTTATAATACGTAAGTATAATTACTTAAATTCCAATTAAACATACTTTAGCTAAGCATCTGACGGAAAAAATATATGTATTGTTTGAAAAATAAATTGAAACCGGCAAGGGAACATGCCAGGGGAGAGACTTTTTTAGACTTTGTAAGAAATTTCAGAAAAATGTGTTTTAATTAGGCATTCAATCTTGATGTTATTTAATAAAGTATATTAAGATGATGCGATTCATTGCAAAAAATAGCAACATATAGAATAAAAAATCTGTTTTAAACGGATTGCCGAACAAATTACCTCTTATCGTAGAATCACCCTCTTAACATAATCTTATCTATTCTATTAATAAAAAAGAATGGTTTTCACTTATATAGTGCGAGCGGGGAGCCAGGGTTCGATTTCCTAGCTATTATAAAGGAGAAGCGTTTGTTTTTGTGTTTCTAGGATTAATTTCTGGAACTGCTCAAACTTTTTCAATAATAATGGTGGCAAATTGATGTTGAAAGTCCCTCTTCTAACATAGGCCATACTTTATGCCAGAACCACTATCTTTTCTTAACTAAGCTCATACATTAATATAAAGGATTTTCTATTATACCTTCTTCTTTTTATTAAAGAGAAAATATTTTGTATCCAGGTGCGAAGCCTTGTGCGGCCGCACCTGTCGCACAACCCTAAGGACAGTTCTGCACGGTATTACAAATTATAAAACAATTTTGAATTTTTTTCGGCCCCACCCTTATACAACCTTATTGATCATATACAAGGCCTGTACAAAATATTTCAGCTATTTTACCGATTGTTGATGGTAATTGTTGATATTAGTTTTTGAAATGTATTAAGCATTTTACAAATGTTTTGCTTAATGTGTCATCTTTCACCTTATTAAACAGTGGAGTTTTATTACAGTATCCTGAATACGTTGGAAAGCGTTTCATAACTTATGCCTGAAGCATTCTTTCTTCTTGTTAGTTAGATTTTTCTTTTACATTGAATGGAACAATTCGTGTATTTCTCCGATTCTGCATGTTTGCCAGCTATTTTGATCTACTCATAAGGACCCTACATACATAACGTTATCACTTTAGGAGGGGGGGGGGAGGAGAGCTCTGGCCCTTGATATCGTAAGATATCAAGTGCCAGAGCCTTTCTCCCCTTATTTACTTATCTCCAGTACTTACGTATCACCAGAGTGAGAGGGTGGGGGACGGTTATCTTTTATAATAGTTATCACATTTGATTAAAAAAATATTTTTATCTTAACATCGAAAAAACCTGTTATTTTTTACCTTTCTATTTTAATCAAAATATATAACTACAAAATCATTACGTGATATATATATATAATTTTAATGTATTTAAAATAGCATAATATCATTAAAATACACCGAAAATGATTTCCCTGCAGGCCGTAATGTAACGAAATACGTTTGAGTGACCCTGCAATTGAACCGCAATTGTTGTATCCTTCCTTTATAATACCGAACATGTCATGGTAAGTCCGAGTAATATAAATCAATTTCAATTTGTCCACATGATGCAATATGAATGCATTTAAGTGAGTTAGAGCACGGACAATCACTCAGACAAACAGACAGACAAAGCCAATTCACAAATACTTTACTGTTATAAGTTCATACTTTTATGTTGAAAGTGCTAAAAAGTAAACAAACAAAAAGTGACTGGGTTAAAGAAGCCATACTCAACCTTTTTTTTCTCGCGGACCGATTTACAAATTTTCGACTGTAGTTGGGCCGCAAGCAGATGTTTCCAACTATAGGCGGACCGCAACACGCTTATAAAAAAGTTTTAAAAAAAATAACAAAATACAATAACTATTTGGAAAATGATCTTTTCAAGGACTCAAATTTTAAAGACTTGTGAACAACTCTATATTTAAATTAATAATAATAATAAACATCATTTTTAGCATAATTATAACGAGTCATATATTACTTAAGAAGTAAACAACAACATTCCTCAACCAATGATAAAAAAAAAAAAAAAAAAAAAGTAGATTAAAGATAGACAATTTTGACTATTCAAAATGTGCATTTTTATTGGTTGGAGTTAATCAAACTGCCTTCTGAACGCCTCATATTAAGTACGACATGGATTAAGCATTAATATTCCTGGGCCCATCACAAACAAATTTTAAATGAAATTTCAGTTTTACAATTTTTGGAACTGCAAATTTTTCAACTTCTTAATATCGCACATTTTAAATTTTTGCACCGTTGCGTAGAGAAAAAAAATGCACTTTTTAATGAAATTTGTTTGAAATCTCTATCACAATTTGTTTCAAAATTATAAATTTTTTTAGAAGTTTCCATTACGCATTTCTCATCGTGGCAACAGAAGTATTCCATTTTTTGAATTAAACTTGGTCCAATCAAAAAACGAATAAAATAAAAAACAAGTATTCCATTTTTGGACATTAAACTTGGACTAATCAGGAAATGAATAAAATTAAATAAGTTGCGGAATTCATCCAATAAAAAGATTCAGATATACTTTATACTTTCCAATTCTCTACTGAGAACAACAATTTTTTTTTTCTTAATAGTTAATAAATAGTCTAACAATGCAATATAAATAAATTTATTTTACCACTAAGGTAGAACATGTGTTGCAGAAAAAATATCACTAAAATATTTAACACCACTCTTTCCAAATAATAAATGAAAGACTCTTGAAATTGTTGTCTCCTGTCTGTAAAATGTTTTTAGTTGTAATTATCAGGCGACAAAAGTTTAACACTAAAAAATAGTATTAGCTATATAATAGATATAAAACATATCTATCTATATAATAAAGGCCAAACGTATCTGTGCGTAACGCATACGTCATGTTTCGAATGGCAACACTTTTCGATGAAATTTTAATTTTGCAATTTTCGCTATTGTAAAATTTTAAACTTCTAGACATAGCGCGTTTTCGACATTTATACCATCGTATGCAGAAAAATATGCACGTTTAAATGCAGTTTGTCAGAAAACTGTATCTCAATTTGTTTTTGAGATATTAATTTTTTTATAGTTTTTAGTTCATTTTCTCTAATGGTGGCAACTTAAGTATCGCATTTGTGTGGGAAAAAAAGGAAAAATATCCATAGAGTAAAAAAAAAGGAAGATGAATAGAGATGCCGTTTGGTGGCTGCAGGTGACGCTAAAAAATCATCTCTAAAATTCGCTGCATTGCATCAAACACAACCACGTGCTTTCGCAAAAAAGGAAAACTTTTAGCGATATAGTTTTAATTCATAATACAATGAAATGCTATTTTAGAATGCTAAAATATAATAATTATTTTTTTTTTCATTTAGAGAAAAAATGATGTTAAAGGATTCGGTCTCTGTTCTTAGAGATTGTTTTGTTTGGCCCGAATAAGAGACTTAAATTGGAAGAACAACGCCCATGAAACCGTTTTAATTGCATACTTCACCTCCATTTATCTCTTTTCTACGTGAAAAATAACAGATCATTGTATATTTTAGTTGCCATTTTTTCATGGCAACCGAAAAAAATAGTAATTAAAAACGTGTTATGTCAAAATATCGTCGGCTATAAAACCCAGTGAATGTTGTTGGTTTTATTTCGTTTTTTCCTATCAATTTAATAACTTTTAGTTCGTTGCAAACTTAATTTACAAAAAATACATCAATTAATCTTTACAAAAATGTATTTTAAAGAATATCTGTGTATCATATTTTTTTAGTTGATTTTATAAACTGAAATAATGCAATTTTATTCTTTGGCAAGATCTTTGGCTAATAAATTCTATCTTGCGTCTAATACGGAAGTACCGATAATTTTCAAAGCTTTATATGATAACATAATTAATATTTTTCATATAAAATTGCTGTTTGGAATTAGTTGGCAGTTTAAAAAACATATTACATCGGAAAAATTTATTAGACTTTTCAATTTTAATTTTTAAAAAAGTTTTTCGCCTTAACTCTGTGACCCGGGAACCCCGGGTTCGGTGTACTAGTAATTATAATAATGAAGCATTTCCATGAACATTTTCTTTAATAAATCCATATTTTGCTTACTGAAAAAAAAAATTATTGTACAAAGGGTATAGCCGGGTTTCATAGTAAAATCTGCCCTTGAGTTAACCACATCGAGTCCTACATGGATCGATAGCCCATAAAAAAAAATTCATTTATCCCCAGTTTTAAGTTTGTATCTCAAGACAATGGGGGGTAATGACCCTAAATGCCTGTTTTGAAAAAGTGCGCATTGTGACGAAACTACTAAGCAAATTTCAACCAAAAAAATAAGGGATGTAAAAAACCACCATACGAATGTTTGACAATTTTTTCAGATTTTTTTTAAACAAAAGAACAAGTTTTCTAAAAATTTTCCTGTTTTTAAATGAATATTTTAATTAAAAATAAACTGAAATTTCTGAGTAACCACCTTAATTTTTTTCATGAAATACTATGAGACATGATGCATATTCACTATCAATTTCAACCTTCTACGTATGGTGCATCATATTAAATAAAGACAAAATCATATTCCGGTGGAAATGTGGGGCGTGTCTCGGACAAATTTCACGCCTTCTTTTCAAATCTCACATGTTAATTCACGCGGTATTTTTAAAAGAAGGCGTGAAATTTGTCCGAGATACGTCCCACATTACCGCCGGAATATGATTTTGCCCTTTTTTAATATGATGCACCATACGTAGAAAGTTGAAATTGATAGTGAATATGCATCATTTCTCATAGTATTTCATGCAAAAAAAAATTAAGGTGGTCACTCAGAAATTTCAGTTTTTTTTTATTAAAATGTACATTTAAAAACAGAAAAAATGTTATAAAACTTGCTGTTTTGTTTTAAAAAAATCTGAAAAAATTATCAAACATTTGTATAGTGGTTTTTTACATCCCTTATTTTTTTTCGTTAAAATCTGCTTAGTAGTTTCGTCAGCATTAGTTTCGACAATGCGGTCTTTTCCAAAACAGGCATTTAGGGCCATTACCCCCCCCCCGCCCCCCATGGTCTTGAGATACAAACTTAAAACTGGGGAGAAATGAATTTCCTTTATGGGCTATCGATCCATGTAGGGCTCAATGTGGTTGAATCAAGGGCATATTTTACTAACAAACCCGGGTATACCCTTTATAGCGCAAATTTAATTTGGAATGATGTTTTATTATTGTTGAATATTAAGAAATGTGTACATCAATGTAGGATAAATAGCAGTATATGCAAATAGAGCTTTTGCCTAAGGAAAAGGCTTTTAATACGATTTTCAGTTAAAATTTGTTCCGTTATATATAATTATCTGCCCATAAAAATACATAAAGCGACCTGTAAATAATAAATAATTAAATACGTGAATATTCATACTTCTACTAAGCGTAAGACCAACTCAGTGAAAAATGTCCAAGCCGGGAATCGAACCCGGAACCCTTGGAATAGCACTCCAAGTGCTCTATCATTTAAGCTACAAGGACGATGCCCAGCTTAGCATTTTTCACTTCATATATTGGTTAAGCTGCAAATCGCAGCACTAGATCCGTCTTTATGAGCACACAATTGTGTGGCGTAACATGAGACACTAGAGACCCAGCATCGGTAAATCACATATATATTTAAGATACTAATCAATTTCTTGATTAATTTTCCGCAGTGAAATTACGCCTGATATTTTTAAATACGTGAATATTCATACTTCTACTAAGCGTAAGACCAACTCAGTGAAAAATGTCCAAGCCGGGAATCGAACCCGGAACCCTTAGAATAGCGCTCCAAGTGCTCTACCATTTAAGCTACAAGGACGATGCCCAGCTTAGCATTTTTCACTTCATATATTGGTTAAGCTGCAAATCGCAGCACTAGATCCGTCTTTATGAGCACACAATTGTGTGGCGTAACATGAGACACTAGAGACCCAGCATCGGTAAATCACATTTTTCACTGAGTTGGTCTTACGCTTAGTAGAAGTATGAATATTCACGTATTTAAAAATCTCAGGCGTAATTTCACTGCGGAAAATTAATCAAGAAATTGATTAGTATCTTAAATATATATGTGATTTACCGATGCTGGGTCTCTAGGGTCTCATGTTACGCCACACAATTGTGTGCTCATAAAGACGGATCTAGTGCTGCGACTTGCAGCTTAACCAATATATGAAGTGAAAAATGCTAAGCTGGGCATCGTCCTTGTAGCTTAAATGGTAGAGCACTTGGAGCGCTATTCCAAGGGTTCCGGGTTCGATTCCCGGCTAGGACATTTTTCACTGAGTTGGTCTTACGCTTAGTAGAGGTATGAATATTCACGTATTTAAAAATATCAGGCGTAATTTCACTGCGGAAAATTAATCAAGAAATTGATTAGTATCTTAAATATATATGTAATAAATAATTTTTTATGCACATTTCAAAAAATTGTCTAAAAGTGCATTAATGATTTTGTGCCTCGTGCTGCACATAAAATTTGCCCAGGCACATGCGGCCCGAGGGCCGCAGGTTGAATATAGCTAGGTTAAAGGTTTAAAAATTCAGTTAAAATATTTTTTTTAAAAATAAAAATGAAGCCTAATGAAATTTTTTAAACACTCAATATTTTCTCTTCAACTCATATATTATTGAGTGCGTGAATCGTTTATTTCACGTATAGACACTATTTTGGCGTCAATATATATATATAACACTCGCTTTGTTTACATAAGCGAACAATGGTAGCGCAAAAATGAGCTTTTACAATAAATCCCCCCGTGTCTAAATTAAGAGGGTGGTGGCGCGCAGAAATAGTGTCATGGGAATACTCTTCGTGCACGAGGTATGGAATAAAAACACTAACCTGTAGTAAACCGTTAGCATGAAAAACATGCTAGCCTCAAGTAGTTTTTCTCCTCTGTTGCTAATAATTTGGTTGATAACTTTGCAGAGATGCGGAAGTTCTCGAAATAGGTAAGTGAACTCTGGGAATAATTTATGTAACACTGATCAGTATATCTATATTTTTAACATTCAAATAATGTCTATTTTTTCATGTCTGTTACAGAATTTTTAATCATTTTTCACCGGTTTTCCAAAACAGAAATTTTTGCCTAATTGAATCAGAAAAATGCTCCGATTAAAGAATACAAAATTTACAATAAAATTTTACTGGTGAGAGTATTAAATCATGGTTGGCAAAAACATGTTGCCCGCTTTTAAAAGAGAAAGAATATTGTAAATAATAAATTCGTTATTATGCACTAAAAGTCTAAATGGGAAAAAAAAAAAAAAAAAAAAAAAAAAAAAAAAAAAAAAACTACATCAGATTTAAAAAAAAAAAATAATAATAATAATAAAAAAGGACAGGGCAAATAATAATTTTTTCTAACAATAAAACTATTTTTGCGTGAATGTTACAAAAAGGAAAAAAAGTTTGATGAAGATTATGTCATATTTCAAACATTGCATTTAAGATTCATTTATTTAAAACCATTACCTTACAGCATTCTTAAAAAATACGTTGAAGCTAAGACACTGTTGATATTAGCTGTTGGTATTAACTTCTTTTATATTAGCTGATTATGAAATGTTTAAATAATCTTTTTTATTCAAAAGCGAAAACAGCCATTAACAATATTAGGTCATTCGGCTTTAAACCCCCTCCGTAAAAGGGTACACGACATTTCGGTCCCGCCACTTCGGTCCCGAGACATTTCGGTCCCGAGACAATTCGGCCCCGGTACAATTCGATCGGTTTCCATTTCCGTTTCCAGTAACTTTTCTCCCTTGCCATTTCGGTCCTTTATTTTATTTTTTATTTATTTTATTTTATTTTTTATTTTATTTTTATTTATTTATTTATTTATTTATTTATTTTTTTTGTTAGCTACCTTATAATTCGGATTCTAATTGTTGTAAGCCTACCAAATGTTATAAGTTCAATTTTATTCGGGCTTTAAAAAAAAAAAAAATAATAATAATTCTCTCTTTCCCTCCCCGCGAGTTTTATAAAAAGTTGAATATAAGAGTCCGGTAAATTTAAACTTTTATAGCTCGTGATAATGAAATCACAGCGAATTGAAAATTTTGTTTGATTAAACAATGTGATTTAAGTTTAGGGGATATTGTCTTTTGCTTTTAGTAGTATTATTATTAATCAGAATAAATATTTTAAATTTTATTAATAATTATTAATATGAGTATTTTATATAAACTTCTATAAACTACTATAAACCAAAAAGTATCTTATATAAACTGCCATAAATATTTTTTTGGCTGTTTACGTACATTTTTTTAGAACCTTTAAATTAGCATTAATTAAATAATAAAAAACTGCGCTAATTTTTTTCTTTCAATTAGTTTAATAATAAATGTCTAATAATTCAATTAGACAGTTATAAGTTATAATATATATTTTTTTTCTCAAATCATCCATCTACACTCTCTCCTTTGATAACTCAGAAATGAGATATATTTATTGAAGAACAAATTTTTTATTTTATTATTATTTTTATAATACAAAGTTGCATCTTATAAATTTGATTTCATAAGTTACTTTCCATTATTAACATTGCGAAAGCAATGGTGATTTCGTAACTGGGCATGCATGAAAAAAAATTGTTTTCAGAAATTTGCCTCCACCATTTTCTTTCTTTCTATCTTTTTTATTTATTTATTTATTTATTTATTTAATAATAGTATTTATTGATTTCATTTTTTAACAGTCTTCTCACACCATGAAGACGATTTTTGTGAGTTAATTTTATTGAAACTGGGCTTATTTCTTTCTAATAACATGTTTATTTTGTATTTTTACTTACATAAAATTAGTATAATAATATTTTAAAATATAATAATATAAATATTATACATAAAATATAATATATAATTTAAAATAATTAATTTAATTTAATTTAAAATAAATTATTAATTGTAAAATATATTAAAATGTAATATAATAATATTTTAAATAATTTTATTTTCAATTTTTAAGTCACAAATCTAAGCTTTTATTTATTTATTTATTTGTATTACCTTTTCGCTCCTATTTTCCCAGAAAAAAAAATTTCTTATTTTAGTTTTTTTTTATACTAATTGTTTTTAATTTCTGTAATTTTAAATATACAATAAATAAACAAGTAAAAGATAAATTTCAGTTTAGAACTACTTGGAAATATAATGATGCTTTGAATATAAAATGGATTATATATTGAGTATATTTTTAAGTAAAATTCATTACGTAAATAAATTCATTAATAATGTTATTAATTAATAAATATTAATTTGATTATTATATTAAAACTAGTAACTGTTTTGAGAATTATGGTTACTAATTATCATTAGGATTACCAATTATGATTAGGATTACCATACAAAATTTATGTGAATTATAATATTTTGGATAAGAGTTATACGTGTGCGGTTTTCGGGCACTTATAATCACCTTATACCAAAATTTTATGGCCTTCAGTTTAAAAACTCTGCAATGTTCCCTATAAAATTATGTCTTATTTCACAAAATTTCAGTTTGCAGGAAAAGAAACCGAAATATCTTGGGACCGAAATGTCTAGGGACCGAAATGTCTTGGGACCGAAACGGCTCGGGACCAAAATGTCTTGGGACCGAAACGTCTCGGGACCGAAATGTCTTGGGACCGAAGTGTCTCGGGGCCGAAATGTCTCGGGACCGAAATGTCTCGGGACCGAAATGTCTCGGGACCGAAACGGCGGGACCGAAATGGCGGGACCGAAACGTCCTGCTTCCTCCGTAAAACGGAAAAAGAATGAATACCCATTTATACGGCGATCGCCAATGTTTTTTCAATTGTAATTCAATCGTATTTTTTATTTAAGTCGATCAGATTAATTGATTTTTAGAGGCCGGGCGGAAGGTAATAATCGTAGCGCGTAGGGAGCAAAACCCCTTAATCATAGTTGCCAATCTCCGGCTTTTTTTAAATGAAGAAAACATATTTTGAACCAGAAAATTTATTTAATTAAAAGTGTCTGCCATTAAACGAGATAATCTTTTGAAATTTACTTAAATTCTATAATTAAATAAATTTCTGGTTGAAAAGACAATTGTTTGATTTTTAAAAAGCCGGAGGTTGGCACGTATGCCTTAATAGATTTATTTATTTATTATTATTTTTATTATTATTTTTTTAAAGTTAAGTACGTACTGCAAAACATTGGGATATCTAAATCAACAAAAATATTTAACAACTAAATCAAATAAATATTGAAATTACACTTACTTTTAACGATCGAAAAACACAGCTGAACATTGCAATGAATGAACTTGTTGAACTATTTCCTATGAACCAAGTTTATGTAGCAATCTATGATAAAATTTTAGACTGGACATTTCTCCTTTTTGGTCATCTACTCAAGAGAGTTACCCTATATTTTAATTTCTTTTGTATTATATACTAATGTTTCACTTACCTGTGCACTGAACTTGGCGTTTTGTAATAACTTCAAAATTCACTGAAATCTTTCCAAATGTATCGCAAAATAATACTTTTTAATAAAAATTACGCTTTTTTTACTTACTCATCATACGTAGTATCGGGTAAACCTTGCAATCGTTTTTAAAATTGGAAAAAAAAATTTTTTTTGAAGGATTTACATGTTTTAGACACTGGAGATTCCGAAAAATATACGTTTTTTTTTTTCTCTTTCGTCTGACTGTGCGTCTGTCTGTCTATCTACCTATAAACGAACAAACTGAGATAGAGAGCTGAAACTTGGTGTATACTAAGCATGTGATAATGGAAGGAAGTCTATTTAATAACAATTACCTCAATTATTCGGAACTGTTTTTTTTTTTGTTTTTTTTCAGACTTACTTCCTCCTTATGGAAGTAATATAAAAAATTTAAAGTTTTTATTTAAAGGAGTAAATGTAAAAAAAAAAAAAAACTTAAATTTTGCATAAAAGCAAAGTCAATCGGATAATTAGTTGCCGAGATATTGGTAATCCTATTTTCCACACTCTTCGATTTTTCATGACTCTGTATTTTATTCAAATTTCAATTCAAAGGTATATTTTAATTAAATATGAGACGCTTAATCCTATGCAGTAAACATTAGATTAGTTAATATGATTATTATTTTTGGAGTTATAAGGATGTTTCTTTTACTTAATTCGATACTACTTTATTATTCCGTTGACCAAAAAACTATCGCCAAACTATAAGATTGAATGTCAATAATAGTTTATCATAAATGTCGTATTCACTTGACATTAAACACGTTGCACGTGTTTGTTACATTATCAAGTGATTTTTAATTCGTATTTTTATTAATCTTTTACTCATTTATCTGTTCTGTCATTGTTTAAAATAAAATTTAAGCCAATTTATATAATTTACGAGTAGTTTGGCGATTTATATAATTGGTGGATTTATAAATTGATATAAATGAAACTGGTCGCTTAAATGCGTAACTGACAAATAGGCGTTAATAATTATATAAAAAAATGCATTGTTTTGTCATTTCAAATCTTTCTAAAGTCTTCAATTATTTAAATAATTACAGTGAAACTTCTCTTTTTCGAAGTCCTTATTTAACGAAGTTTTCTACTTAGCGAAATTCTCAACTGAACCTTGACTTTGAATTATTTTTTGCATTACGAAAAATATATCCATGTAATGAAGTTTATCCCACTTTAGTTCGTGCACAAAATTCAGACGGATAAGTTGCTGTTACGATAGATATATGAATTTATTTTAGCGGATTGTACGAAAATAAAATAATTTATTTAATTAATTTTTGGCATTCATAAGAAGAAATGCTGAAAACCTTCGATACAGTAAAAAGGGATTACAGTTTCCTAAAAATATTACAGATATTGCAATTGTTCGGAAACTTACAATATTGGGATTTTTTTATGAACAATGTATTTTTTACAAAAAACCTCTACAAAGTAATAAAACAGACTTTTTAAAAGTTCAGGGTACCTTGAAATTGGTCAAAATATCGATTTTATTTTTTTAAATATTAACCAAAAGCTTCTTTAATTGTGAATATTTTGACACCTCATTTTTATCTATACGACAATTATATCACGAGTTAGTGTAAATTTTGTTAATTGATCCAAGGCAATTACCCATACAAATAAAAGCTTTAAATTGATTTTTCTCTTTTTCAAATTTTTATAGCTTGCTTGTTCGAAACATACAAAGGCTGTTTTGCTAATTTAGATAGATTTTTGATTTTTTTTTTTTTTTTTTTTTTTTTTTTTTTTTTTTTTGTAGTTTTTCTCCAAGGTGTATTTAATGATTTTGTGCATGGATTTAACATTCAAGTTAATAATTTTTTTAAAAATACTTAAATTGAAAAGTTTGTTGAACTTCCTACATTTTGTAATATATACGAAAGAAAAAAAAATTCATATTTAATGTATTATTCCATACATCTGAAAATTCATGCATAGTTTTATGTAGTACAGGGCTGTCCAACCTTTCAGTAAGCAGGGGCGTATCTCAGCTTTTGGCAAACAATGAAGGGTGCCATTATTAATATAGCTAAAAACATGCAAGAAAATTAATTATCTTACATTATACATACACGTATTAGTGATACACTTATGTAAAAGCATCTCGCTGTAGAAGACAGAAGGTTCCTGTGAATCACCGTGTCAAAGAAAACGAGAGAGAGAGAGAGAGATAAAGAAAAGCAAAGAATAAAAACAGAACTTAAAATGTAAATCATTGTAAATTTCGAATTACATATTTTTCTGTATGGAATTTTGGTTATCCCAAAAATGTTTCTAATTTCGAAAAGCCGGACAATTTAAGCTTGCATTTTATTAAAATATAATTGTAATTGGAAATATAATTAGGTATTTTTCGTGACGAAAAAATACTCCTTGATTTATTTTGAAGGTTCAAATTTGCCGTTATAAAAAGTACAAATACAATAAAAACATCTCCCAAGCAAATATCAAGGACTTTAAATAAAGCACCTTTTAAAAGGCAATTTTATATTAAAAATGCTAATAACAGGAAATCTTCAAAGGGGCGCCAAGAAAACCTTCAAAGGGCGCCGCGTTGGACATCCGGTATGTAGTATAGGCTAATGAATGAGGAAAAAAAATCGAAATATAAAAATATTCATATTTGTTAAAATAGTAGGAATTTTTAAAAGGTTAATTTTTTTAATTTAAATTTTAGAAAAATAGACTGCTGTACAAGATTTTTTTTACTATTACTTATAGTTCTAAGTAATGTACCACCACATATATTACAGTATTATTCAAAACTGAAGTTGTGATTTCAACGATACTCTGTCCCCTTATGAATTTTGATTACTAAAACAAAGAAACAAAATTATTCTACGCTTCAGTTTTTCTTTACGTCTCTTTATTGTACCTTTTTTTAGACCTTATACTAATTTAAGTTTTCTCATATATCAACAATGTTTTAAGAAATTTACTGCTCGAATTAAAATTTATTTTTCATTATTTTTATTTTATATATAGGCTAATTCCTTGAAAATATGTCATGTCTGTCACATACAACAATTTTTGGCCACCAGTATTTTAGAACGGAAAAATGTGGCTTATTTTATTGGAAATATCTCATCTGTTGAATAGGGCAAAGCGAACTTTTCGAAAATAACGAAGCATAGCGATTTTTAGCCGTGTGACAGACATGACAAGTTTTCATGGAAATGACCTATGTACATATATACAAGGATTGCCAAAATGAAATGGAGACTACAATTATATGTGAATAAGTTTTAATAACACTTTTATAAGTGCAGTGCCTGTGGAACAGTTAGACTATATATAATTACCATGGACATTGTAACACTTATCCCCGCGTGTAGGAAGGGGGTGGATGGTTGCAGTGTAAAAACGCGTAGGTTGCTGAATGATCCGGTTTCCCACAGTGTTTTGCATGTCTTTGTTACAGGTGAATCTCAGACCTTTATGAACTCTTTTAAAGGGCCGAAGGTATGCGAGTCACACGGAGACAGATCAGAGATGTGAGGAGGATGTGGCAGGAAATCCTATCGAAATGATTTAAGGAGCTTGGGGGGGGGGGTCTTGTTTACTACATGTGGCCAAGCGTTATCAGGGCCTGATTACTAACGGAACACTCTCTCACCAGTAAAATTTTCGCATTGTTTAAACGCCCTTTTTATTCGCAAGAACGAGGGGGACATTTTTATTTATTTTTGCTGGTTGGAGAGTGCCCCGTTAATAATCAGGCCCTGAAAGTTGTTCTGCAGAAGCATTATCCCTTTCGAGATCTTGTATTTATGCTTGTCAGCAAACACCTCAACGCATTGTAATTTGACACTTATACAACGAACTATAACCAGGGCCGTATCTAGAAGTGATCTATAGGAGGGGCTCAACAGAGATTGTAGGGGGGGGGGGTCATACTTTTTTCTCTTTCTGTGACACAGAAAGATAAATTAGTGCAAATTTACACTGTAGGTATTATGTTCCTTATTAAACTGCTGTAATAATTTGATTTTAATACTTAGAAAAGTATATGATGATGAAAACTTCGAGTGTATAACTGGTGCAAAATTAAACATCATATTAACTTCATATGTACAAATAGGATGAGGGAGTGTTGAATTGCTTATTTTAGATACAATTTAGTAACTCTGCAAAACTGTAAAAGGATCTCAAAAATAAATTAGATTTTTGAACAGAATTTTATTTGAATTTTCGGAAAAGAAATTCATTTAATGACCTTGGAATCTTTTCCAGGGGGGGGCTCAAAATATTTTAGGGAGGCTGAGCCGCCCATAGCGCCCCTTTAGCTACGGCCCTGACTATAACTAAAGTCTCTTTTTCATTTAAACATACCATGTATGTATTTTATTATACAAATTTCGATTTTTGTCGATTTTTTTATTTGACAATTTTTTTTCTTAACGAAGTGTTTAAGTGTAATGATGAGACTTCGTTAAGTAGAAGTTTAACTATATTTCTAAAACATATTGTTGAATTTAATTTAATATTACCATTTGGGTCTCTTTCTTAATTAGTGAGTTGCTTCACCTTTGATTCTTAATGTTTATAAGCAATTTATTCCTATATTCTAAAATTCACTTTCCTTCCTAGCTCAAGAGAAGATATTTGCTTATCGGCTCTTCCTGAAAACTATGACCGTTTTACTCCACCTCATGAGCAAGGTAACAATTTTTTTCCCTCTTGTTTTCAGTACAAATTGAAAATTTCGCTGAACTATATATATATATATATATATATATCTAAATATGCTTAGATCGGGTCTTTCCAACCTTTCAATAAGCAGGGGCGCACCTCAGCTCTAGGCACTCAATGAAGGGCGCCATTATTCACATGACTGAAAATATTATCACACACTATTAGTATATATGCACGTCTTAATGTAATGCAAATGAATCTTACAGAGGAATCTTTTCCAGGGGGGGGGGGGGGAGGGGTTCAAAATATTTTAGAGGGGGAGGGCTTAGCCGCCCATAGCAAACTCCTTAGCTACGGCCCTGGGTAGACAAAAGGCCACTACGGTTATGACGTTAAGGGATTCAATTTTAAACCATGCATTTTTTAACCCTTAAATGCATATTGTATCATTTTCGATACCATAAGTATTCCCGATTTTTGGAGGTTTTATTCACATATTCCGAATTCTCACGAGAAATTTAAACGAGCAATTTTCACTTTACTTAATTACAGACCATTCGTAATTAAATAAAGAAAAATTTACTATTTAGATTTTTCTGGTATGAATTCTAATTCTTTGAATTGCGCATTTTTTGGAACGTGTTCTATCTTATGCATTTAAGGGTTAATGAGAGATCTACCTCCAAAATGTTTGTAGGGAAGGAGCAAGAAACGTTAATCGCGTCTATAATAACAACAGCAATTTTAAATAAATAAATAAAAATAAGTCAGTGATATTGCTACATTTCTTTTAAGATGTGAAAATACGCTCAGGGGCGTGCGAAGAGAAAACTGCGCCCGTGGCAAAGTCTCGATTTGGAGCGCTCTCCTCAACATATTTGACGCTAAATCCCCAAAAATGACTTTGATAGTATAAATTTGGCGTCCCCTAAATTTCTAAGCTCGGGGCGACCGCCCCTTTTCGCACGGCATTGAATACGCTTTCATTTATTTTGAAGGTGTGAGTTTATAAAGAGTACTAAAACAAACACAGTCATGGTAGTAACCAATCCATATCGGTGGTTCCAGACAAAAAGATTGCCTAGAAGTGCTTTCATAGGTGGGAATCATCGTTTTATTAAACGCTAAAATTTCAAAAGTAGAGAAAGAAAAATAAAGCCCCCTTATCCCTCGTACAAAACATCTATTCCCTCATAGCATGCATGGTCACAGTGACGTCACAGTGAGTCACTTTGGTCACATAACATCTGTGACCAAAATGCCACCACTCTCTGACGTCACATTGTGACTAAGATGTGACTTTATTAAAAATTTTTAGAAAATTACAAATATTCTTCAAAACATATTATTTACTTTAAAAAACATGTTTCTGGCAATTCAAATATCGTTGCTTTTGTCACAGCTTCGTCACAATGTTAATGTCAAATTAGTCACAAATGACACATTTTTCACAAATTTGTGACATTGTGACCATTTTGTGAAACGTCACAAACGAGCTCTAAAACGGCCATAACGACTTCACATTTTAGTGTTGTGACTTCACATCGACGTCACATGACGTCACATCGACAATCGATGGTCGCAAAGTCACAATGTGACTTCACAAAGACGTTGCAGTGACGTCACCATGTCTTACGGGTTAGGCCAGTGTGACAACAGTAAAAACAAAAAAAGATGAACTTTTATGGATATGGGTCTTCAAAGAGCTCGGAGAAAATGAAAAACGTTTATTTTTCTAATTATCCTTAAGTTTTAAAAATAGCTATTTCCAATTACAGTCAGTATCGGTTATATGGTCACCTCAGCGATCCAGAAAAATTAGACCATATAAGCGGGGTGACCATATATGCGGAACAATGCTACAATTATTACACTATTTAATTATAGGCTTCGTACGCATCAAGGAATTCGAGAGATTTTAAGTATTTTAGTAACAGAAATTTCATAGAGTACTGTTCGCTATATCCGAAGAGAGAATTTTGTTTCATTAAATAAACCAATATTACTTTACGAAAATTCTGGTAAGAGATGCTTGAAAGTTTTTGAAGCGTACAAGCCCTGAATTATGGCAGGATTATATTCAGTTAACAGAATATAGTGCTTATAAAAAACAAATAATTAAACTATTAAGAACATTTTAAGAATTAATTAGTGAGTAAAAAGTACAGTAACAAATATGCATTGTTTGAAAAATTGATTAGCTTACCTTACCAATCGAAATACAGCACGCATACATACGTACATTGCACCCATATTCACTGCATATACTTCAAATATTTACTTATGCAAGATTGTTTGCTTTTCTTGGTGTTAATACAACTCTCTCTAAATCTCTAATAGCTTTTAAATGTTCATTTACTGCTTCGAAATTAATAAAAAAATCTGAGGTCATCGATCGCTTTAAGTGCATCTGATGTTGATACTGATTTCTTTTCGCATCTACTACCATCCTCATCATCGCTTCCTTCGGCATTCAAATTTAACATATTAGAAACAATATCTTGTACTGAAGCTTCATTATTCGTAGCGAGGTCTTCATCAATTTTTGCATACAAATTTTCGTCAGGAATTTTATAACCTCGATCCCGCAGTTTTTTTGCCAGTTCAGTTAAGGAGAAATCCTCTTCCGCGTCTTCCGATAATTCTTCAGACTTTGGTGAACTGTGAAATCCAGCATGTCGGAAGCAATTTTCAATAGTTTTCTGTGACACCATATTCCAAGCTTGGTCGATATAAAAAATTGCATTTAATACGGACACTCGAAATTGTTCTTTTCGATCAATAACAGAAATCATGTCTCTCAGAAGAAGCTTTCTATAAATAGTCTTGAAATTCTGGATGATACCTTGATCTAAGGCTGCTATAGACACATGCTATTAAGAGGCAAGAAAACAAGTTCAATTGATTTCAAGTCATCAATAGTGGAGTGAGCACGACAATTGTCAGCAATTAATGCAACTTTCCTGTTCTGTTTTAAAAAAAAATTCGATCACACCTCCTGAGTGTTTTTTCCCAGATGTCCTCTACCATCCATGCATTAAAATTTGCATCGTAGACTATTGGCAAAGATTTGCAATTTTTCATACACAGAGGCTTGAGAAATTTTCCAATCACCACAGGAATGATTTTCTCTGATCCATCCATATTTGTAGCTAACAAAACAGTTAAGCGTTCTTTACTTTTCTTTCCCCCTACACATTTTTCACCTTTAAAACAAAGAGTTCTGTCTGACAAGATCCTATAAAAAAGTCCGCATTCATCGGCGTTGAAGATGTTGGCCGGTTCACATCTTTCGAGAATGTCTCGCAACATTGCATCTTTCCATTCTTTTAAAGAACTCCTCTCAAAATCAGCAGCTTCCCCGAGCAATTTTTTAAAGCATAGGTTATGCCTTCAATTAAATCTTTGTAGCCAACCATTACTAACAACGAAACTGGACTCGCCAAATACCTTAGTATATTCCAAGGATTTTTCTTTCAAAACATTCCAGGATATAGGAGCATTTTGCGATCGTGCATATTTAATCCATGGCAAAAGAGCCTTATCCACATTTTCATAATGTGACAAGAGCTGACGTTTGCTTTCTTCATCACAGATACGAACATTTGGGGAGTAAAATTTAGTTGCTAAAATGTTGTTTAATGTCGTCCGGGGTATCAAATTTACTTTGGCAAATGCAGTTTTAGAAAGATTAGAAATTTTAAAATTTTCGATCAGTTCACTTTTTTTAGCAAATGATAAATTCTTTCTTTTCGAAGCCATAATAAAAAACGAGCGTTCTTATTTGACGCGTTTGATCCAAATGAAACAAAATTTTCCCCTTTTTTATTACGTCTTAATTTTAGTGCATTTTACAAACAAAGAGAAAACTAACCAATAAACAGATAGATATCAATCTGATGACTTTTGGGAGGAAGAGAATTGAGGGGGGGGGGGTATACAACCAACGATGATTCAACGTAAAATAGAAGGCTGAGGGAAGGGTAGGGAAGTAAAGGCATCACACAGTAAAAAATGAAACCTATTTCAGGATGTTACCCAAAATCAAATAAAACCCATAATAGCTTTCCTATTTCTAATTTGGGTTGTAATACACCTATTATGAGTTTCAGGCACATTAAGGGTCTCAGTATCCCCAAATGTCATAAAATCCAACCCAAAACAGGTCCTTCAGCGAACGTCATTTCTAAATAGACCTCGGTACGACTAATTGGCACTCCATGACACCTGGGGCGTGTTCAGCAATGTCACCGGTAAGTAACCGGTAAGATTGGTTAGTTACCAATGCGTTCAGTGCTGTAACCGGTAAGCAACCAACGTCGTTCAGCACAAGTGACCGATGTGACCGGTAAGTGACCGAACTAACCGGGGGAAAATCTTGGTTAGTTGGGTCACGTGATCGGTTACATGTTATTTAGTTAAAAATAAATGGCAACTTCAAATCAACAGGCGGTAGATTCGGTTTCGTTTTCTGTTGTTCGATGTCAAAATGGAATATAGATGGCGCTACATGACATAACTAACCAGTGCGTCCAGAGAATCAGTCAATTGGTTAGCTACCGGTTACTTACCATTCCGGTAAGTTACCGGTTACATTGGTCACTTTGGTAAGCTCGCTGAACACGCCCCTGATTTGGGCCGCCGCTGCTCCCAGTTCAATTTGATTTTGAAAAATGGCAACGAAGCTGCACGCACGCGCCAGCGCCATGTTTTTCTTTTTCTGGATCTGGAGACAACCTCGAGTTGCTTAACCGCCACTGGATTTATTCAGGTATTTATTTGTTTGATACTTTATCTTAATATTAGTTCTCTAATTTTCGCCCTAACAAATGTTTAATTTTTATTTACACGTGATCCACTATAATGTAGATTTAAATTCGCTGCAACATTATTTGACTGTACGCGAACATATTTAACATTTTTAATTTACTTTATGTTAGGGATGGGACGAATATTCGGTTGGCCAAATATTGAAGGCTTGTTGACCGAATATTTGTAGCTGAATATTTAGAGATATCTTGCCGAATACTGCTAAAATCTCACCGAATAGTGAAAGATATCTTGCCAAATAAATTTCGGTTTTAAAAAATTTCATTCTTGCATTTTTTTTTTCTCTAATCCAAATTGGCTACTTCATTTATAAAGTCATTTTCACTCTTACTTACAAAATATAGATTTATTCAGATACTAAAAAATATACAGCCTTTCTGTATTTTCTATAAAAGTTAGTGATATTCTAGAAAATGCTGCCTAAGTTGAATATTTAATTGTACGTTAAATGTCATCATTAGAGAACGACATATTACAATTCAAGATATAAAAACACTGCCTTATTCTAAAACGCTCGAATATTTATTAATGTCTGCAAGTTCCATGCACATATAAAAAAGGCTCTTATGAAATTCATAACTTATTTTCTATAAAGTAAGAAATGAAAAAAATTTATTCACTAGGTGTGTCAACGAAGATTCATTTTCAAAATTAAATATAATATATCACCATTCCAATTACAACGGTACATATGAAAGCAGAACTGGTGTCAAACTCGATACACATTAGATGACACAACTTGCTTTATGAAGATGGTTTTATAAACATTTTAATATAGATTCTAAATACTCAACAAAATTTTTTCATTCTATAGTTTTTACATTTAAATAATTATTTGCATAATTATTGACTTAAATATGTAACATTATGTATATATTTTTAAGTTAATCTTCCTTCTTTCATGTTATCAATTTCTGTTTATCCTTTTAATGCTTGTTGAATAAGTGGAATATTGAAGTTGAATATTATATGTGCCGATTAAAATGTCAAAGATTTTGTTAACATATGCATTCTACTGTAAGCATTACCTTTTGCTTTAACATAATTTGTAATTTAAAGCTTGGCATCTGATTTCTGAACAGTCTCATTCTTACAAATTTGCTTATCACTAGGGACACAAATTCTAATTCTTACAAACACAAACTAGATCAAATTTACTTCATTAAAGTTTATTTCAGAAAATGTCGTTGCGAGTTCTGAGAGAGAGAGAAAGATTAAAAATATTGTTGATTTTGGATGCAAGAAGTATCAATTGATAGTAAAAGTGAAGTACATTCTTCATATTTTAATGGAAATATTTTCCCATCTTGACTTACTGAAAATCAATTTGATCTACATTAGAATAAAGGATATAATGCAATTTCATAATTTTTTGTGTTAAAATAAGTTTTTCAAATTTAAAAATACATTTAAAAGCACATTTAAGAGTAATAATTATTAATGAGCTCCTATTTTTTAAATTATATACAATCAAAATTTATTTTTTTTTATTGGAAAAATTTTTTTACTATTCGGCCGGCCGAATATTCAGTATTCGGCCAAATCACTATTCGTCCCATCCCTACTTTATGTGCATAGGCATAGAAAGCGAAAAGATATATTTACAATATTTGTAAATAATGCCACGAATCTTGATTAAAACTTTAGGGTAGACCATCAAGGTAATGTAAAATCTATGCTTTTCCGGGGTAATTAAATCACTCTTATAATTTTCCAGTCAATGAATGTCTATCCAAGTTTTAATCTAGCTAATATTTTTTTTATCCTTTTTCTTTGATGAAGAGAGGAAAGTATAATTCTTTCTTACGAATTTTGAGTAACAAAAATTTTGGTCAGTTCTTTGATTCGTGTATTGACAGGGTTTGACTGTATTGTGAAATTTGACAATCAGCAGACAGAAAAAAAACTCAATTCAGCATTCAATCATGAGAAAAAACAGCAAAATTCTTTATCGGTTGTTAAATGAAATCATTTATTAGGAAATTCAGGTGATTGCGAGAAAAATTGCAATTTCTATATTATTGGACTCTAAACAAACCAGTTCAAAATATTTTTTTTAACACAGTACAAGTGTGTTCCCTTTTTAAGAATAAAAAAGTTGCCTTTTTCCTTCTTGGAAAATTTCTGCCTGGTAGCCCTGTTTTTCTAGAGTCAACACTAGATTTTAATGTTCACAATAAATTTTCCTTAGATAAAGATAATGTATAGTGGGAGATATAATCCTGAAAAAATCCTTTGTGTCAATTACTAAGAAACTGTCCACGCTTGGGAAGGAGGGGGGGGGGGGGTAGACTTTTGTTTAGACCTTTAATCAGTAGAATTTTGTGGCATTTTCCTATGATTGATTAAATTTTGTAATTTTCTCCACACCCTTCTCAATCTTGATCAATTGCCAAATTTCTTGGGTTTTTTTTATGATTTTTACAACTTTTGTCATTTGTCGATTAAGTTTTGTGATCTATCACTTCTGATATGCAAATTTTGTGTTTTCTTGTGAGCAATTGGAGAAACTTTTGATTTTTTTTTTTCCCGTAATCAGCTGATGAGTGTCTTGCATTTTTCTCACATGTCCAATAAAAAATAATGGAAAGACAGGCAGTAATGGAAACTGGATATGTAAAATAATTAGAAATGCCTGCTGTTGTGCATAACTTAGTTGAAAAGGTTTACCAGGCACTGTCTCCTGTGAAATTGGCCTATAGTAAGTTCAATTTCTTCCTTAACTGATTTTTGGTTATGGTCTTTTCACAAGAACACAACCTGCAACCAGATCTGTCAAACTTGTGGGGAAAACAAAAAGCATCTTTTTACAAAAAAAAATTTTAAATCACCCAAATTTAATTTTGACATTTGACCGATAATTATTATAAGCGTATTATGCAATATATCATAACATCAGTGTACTATAGATATTGTAGATTAATTTTTTTCGATACTTCTTAGTTATGCCGTCGACCAGGGTTGCAGAAAATGTTTTCACACCCAACATTTTCCCCAATCCTTATGAAAATTTCACCAAGATTTTACGATATGTTATATTCATATGTAAATTCTGTATTACCACAGGTATAGAATTGTTGGTTTGATTGACTCTATTTTTTTGCTGCGAATCTGATTAATTGCATCTTTTTCATTGCGGGGCAGGTTGATTTTATTTTTCAGGTTTTCGGTTATATTTTAAAGTCATTCGAGGTTCTATTTAAAAATATATCTGATTAAGAAAATTACTTTTTTTTGTACGGTAATTCATTAAAAAAGAGCTTAGAAATTCGAAGGATTGCGATTGCATAATTACACCGGAAGATCACTGTTGTTCTTAGTTCGAAAGAAAATTTCAATTTTTTGCCTCGCATATAAGTTGACCTGCCCCCACTTTGAAGCAAATTATTTTTTCAAAATTTCTTGACTTCAATAAGCTCATATTCTGGAAACTTACTTGGTGACAGCAATATTCATTGTGCCGAGTTCAAAACATTGTCCTTTTCCTCATTCTTTGGAGATTTAAACTAGAAAAGTACCTGTAACTAGCATATCTTGTACCAGCACAGTATCAACTAGCATATGATATGAACTAGAGACACATTCAACATATTAATTTTTTTGTCTTAATGTTTTAACTGTATTGAAAAAAATTCTGCTTTTTCGTGACATTTGATAAAAAAAATTTTGTTCTGAAGGAAAATGACAATGGATCCACGAGGTGTCAAAAGAGGACATTGTGAAGTTTGTGACTGCGAAAAATAAGAGTACAATTCTGAAAAGGGGCCGGCATGTTTTTATTGCTTATGTCCCCTGACTAAACATACTAAATTAGGTATAGTATAGTTTTTTGAGCTCCTTTTTGTTAATTCAACTAATGAAAACTAAATTACTATTAAAAACTACCTCAGCATTTTGATTAATTTAAGTTCTGTAATTTGATATATTCTGCTTACAGCTTTTCCTGCTGGTGCTGATGAACTGGTGGTCTCAGACGTCATTGTTACAAATTCAGTAAGTGTAATTTTCATTTGTGATACCAGGCTTTACAAACACATTTCCTATAAATTTGAAAAAAGCTCCCTTTTGTATATACAGTAAACTCCCTCAAATCCGCACAGCTTGGGACCAGAGATTTTGCAGATTTTAGAATTTTGTAGATTTCTGGTCATTGCTGTGTTTACATTTCTAAAACAGTAATTTGAATGTAATTAACAATGAAATTGAAACTATTATGAAGGCTTACAATATAATAAAACATTAAAATAAGTAGAAACTAAAATGACTAGTAAATCTGCAGACAGGAGCCTCAACGTCAGCTTTGCACATATATATATATTTAAACACACTTTGGGTAATATTAAACTTCTTGGAAACTTTAATTTAAAATTTTCATACTACTTAATTATTTATAAGAATAAAATAAGAATTAGAAGTTTTCAGCCTTCAAAAGCGGCAAATTAAAAATTTAGTTATGTTAGGATATTCTGAAATTTTCATGATCTATTTTTTTTTTTTTTAATTATAACATAGATTTCTTCAGGGGCTCTGCCCCCCTGAACCCCCCCCCCCATAGCATCATTTGATTTAAATTTGCCACTTTCTAATAATTGTGCTAATGGTTATTGTATATCTTGCATTTCCTTATACATTTTGATTTATAAGGATAATTAACAGTTTGGACCAATATTTTTCATTATTTTCATACTTCTACAAACCTGCCAACCACAAACACTTAAATCTGATGTATCAGGAACTTTTGTAAGTGTAAACTCAGTAATCTAGAGTTTAACAATTGTTTCAGAAAAAAAAATGTTTTGATTGCATTTTGTAGCAGTTATAGCGGGACAGACAAACATACAGAAGAACAGACTAACAGATGAAAAACAATAAATTTCGTGTCGTCAAAGTAAGCCTTCGGCAATGGCGTTATTTTTCATGAGTTATTGATATCCATGTTTCTTGTATTTTTAACGACTACTATAAAATACCTGTTTTTGTTCAATTATGACGTCAAAAATTACCAATTAGAATATTTGTTAAAAATATAATTATTTTTTATTTCTTTTACTTCTAATTATGCCCCCATTTTTGTCAGAAAAATTCTTATTAACGAAACAAATTTCCGGATTTAATATTTAACAAACTACTATTTTTATTTTAATTCTGACGTCATATTTATTTTTTCTTAGTTTGGTTTTTCGAATGGAAATTGCTCAATTGAAACTTATTGCAGTAATAACTTTAAAAATCTGACAAATGCATAGACGAAATTTCAAAACAATTCGAATAATTTAACTGGTAAATTTCAGTATCCATTTATCATTGAATTCCATTAAATGAAATGTGTTATTTTCTCTCAAGGAAAAAAAAAAAAAAAATTGAAAATCATTGGATTTGCCATAGAAAAGCATTATTGCGCCAAATAAAATATTCTATATTTTTGGAACGAATGAATCAAATCTAACAAAAAACTATGCAGCTTAATCCCAGTGCCTCACTAACATACCCGCTTAATTTCAAGCCAATCAGATGTTTTTTGCGTTAGTTATCGCGGAACAGACAGACTGACAGACGGGAACCAAAAAATTTTGTATCTCCAAAGTAAGCCTTCACTGACGTTTCGGCAATAAAAACGCATATTTCATCAAATGGTTGTGGACAAAAATCGTTTGCACTTTAATTGAAAAGTGGCCTATTTGGTCCAGAAATACACAGCATAATAGATTTCGTGCAATTGTTGCCCACAATATCACTCCTAAATCTATCCAGATTACTTTTATTTCTCATCGTTTGAAAAAAAAAAAAAAAAAAAAAAAAACCCAAAAAATTCTCAAATTAGGTTGAATTGAAACATGGCAAAAAAGCTGTTCAGGGATGATTCTATGTAAGAAAAGAAAAAGTCATTCCCAGCAAATTTTCTCGAAAGTTACAGCAGAGATGATCCGGGGGAAGGGGGTCCCCTCCCAGTGCTAATTATAAGGCTTTTTTTGGGGGGGGGGACCTCTGACGAAATTAGTGTTTTTTCAGCAATCCTTTGACGAAATTTGTGATTTCTCCATGATTCTTTGAAAAAAATTGCGATTTCTCTGCAATCTGTTGGAGAGATTTTTTTCCGAATCTTTGATGAAATTTGTGCCTTTCCTGCAATACTTTGGCGAAATTAGTGTTCTTTTCATGATCCTATGGAAAATGCGTTTTTTTTCCCTTTTTTTTTATGCAATTTGCATTTTTCGCAATCCTTTTACAAAATTGACAATTTTTTTTGTATCCGATTAACAAATTTATTTCTTTTTGGCGACCATTTGTGGAAATTAGTTATTTTTTTGCATCCAAATATTCTGATTGTTGACAATTTTTTTAAAATTTTCAGAACCAAAAGCCTTAAGTTTTCTGAAAATTCAGAGCAGAATCAACCCTGTATAATTGAATTAGATGTTAAAAACATTATTCCTTTTATAATTGTAAAAAAAAAAATATCGCAAAATATAAAAAAAAAGCTGAAAATAACATAATTGTAAAATTTTTAACTATTTTTGTAAGTGCAGTGCTTGTGACGAAATTTATTTATTTTATTTTATTTATTATTATTATTTTTTTTAAATGTATTTTCGGAGGTGCGGTGCTTACGGTGGGTGCGTCGCATACTCCCAGAATTACAGAATAAAAGTTCTGATTTTAATTATTTTTTTATATAATGACCTGGAATCAACTCTGCCGTAATTAGTGGAGATAGGAGGTACCATACAGCATATTAGGTTCTTTGGGAGAAATTTAAAAAACAACAATGTTTAATTTTCAAGTATCTTTCATGTGTTTGTTTAAAATTCATGATTTTGCATCTTTTTCAAATTGATTCATAAAATCTTGGTAAAGCTTGTTAATGGGCAAAATCTGACGAAGGGGGTAAAAATCGGAGTAGGGTTCTGAAAATAGAAAAATCCCTGTAACTTCTTAAGAGTGTTCTCAAATGAATTGCTCAACAAACCTGAAACTTTCTGACACATTTACTAACTCATTTTTAAACATAAAAGCACAAATTTTGCTGAATTGACTGTTGAAGCGATTTGTAATCACAATCTTTCTTCCATTTTTTGATACATAAATTACATATCCAGTTATAAGCGATTTTGGGTCATGTGATAACTGGTTTTCTCCTCTTTTTGACTGCTTTTCTTCGTTTCATCTGGCGGTTCAGTTCAAAACGTCAACTTTGTTGGTATTTTCTGAAAGATCTTTTACGTTTATTGCTATTTCAAAGTTTTCTGACAATGCATGTCAGTTTTATGCATTTCTGACCAAAAAGGAATAACTTATGTCATAAAGTTGCCCCTTTGGATTTGAGAACAGCCTTAGTAGTGACACATATTGAAATGGTTTAAAGTTTGTATTACTTCTAGGAGAAAACAGGGTTTTCAGACGACGTAAATTCATGAATTTACAAGATATCAAATCCACTTAAATTTTTCATGATTCGTCTTAATATTTTCAACTTTTTTATTGACAAGTTTTTGATAAAACAACTCCTGCAGCAAAAGAAAACTAAATTAAAAACAAAAAAAAAGGAAGATTTAAAAAAAAAAATGTAAATTTTTTAATTCACAAGATAACAAATCTGTTTAAGTCTTTTATTAATTTTCTTGATAATATCTACACTGATATTATCTATACTTATACTGAGAAGTTTTTTATAGAACCAATTCTTAAAGAGCCCCCTCCCCCCCCCCCAAAAAAAAAGGAAAAAAATCTTATCTTTATCAATCTGCCACTAAGACAATCAAAACGCATCATTGGTTGAATAAAATTTTTAATAAAAGTCAGAATTCAAAATAATGTGTAGCTCATTTAATGAAATAATCACAACATGGTTTTAATAAAGTATAATGGAAAACAAAACTTTTCAAAAGTGTCCAGATAAAATTGTTAAACTGGGTTTTAACTCTAACTTAATGTACTTTTTGTTTGTGAAATTAGTACTTAAGGCTCCTGTCCTCGCTCGAGGAAACGCTCGCGAGCTAATGCTATTCCTATGGGGAAGCATTTTTCTAATAACTCTTTCGAATTTTGACATTTTTGAATAATTTTTTTTGCATAAGATAGCTGAGGTGCATGCCGACAGCGCACCTTTTTTACTTTTTCGATTTTGGTTGCAGATATTTTTTACAAAGTTAGTTTCACTTTCAAAACTGGTTTTGAAACTGAAAGTGCTTTTTTAAAAAATATCTGCAACCAAAATCAAAAAAGTAAAAAAGGTGCGCTGTCGGCATGCACCTCAGATACCCAGTGCAAAAAAAATTATTCGAAAATGTGAAAATGAGAAAGAGTTATTAGAAAAATGCTTCCCCATAGGAATAGCATTAGCTTGCGAGCATTTCCTCGAGTGAGGACAGGGGCCTTAACTTCGAAATGTACCTGCACTTGTAAGCCAAACTGGCAAAGGTTTAAGATTCCAATAAGAAAAAAAAAAGTTAAGAAAGGGTGGATGGAGGGGAAGAGTCAGAAGTTTACCTCACTTAAGGGTTGCTTTTTACCGGTAAAAAAAAAAAGTTAAGGCTACAATAGATGCTCTTCAAATAAAATTTGCAGGTCTGGTATAACCTGAACCATGCAGGACTTAGCTACAGGGACATATTTTGGTAAACTGTACTGGCATTTGTACAAAACTACATTATGTAATAATTATTTGTAAGTGTTTGATTAAAATGTTTCAATTTTTAAGCATGATGAAAGTGTACTTTTTTCTTTTCTTCAAATAAAAATTATTCTCCATTAAAATAAATGTAATGTACATTCTCATAATACAGTTGAACTTCAAAAATCCGGACCTCCAAATTTCGGAAATCTCTAAAATCCGGACATTTTTCCGATTTCAGTTTTATTAATTTTTAATAAGACATATTTGAAATTTTCATCAGTTGCAGTTAAATTCTGATAACTACCGTAAAATCCCGTTAATCCGTCCTTCCTGATCAAACGTCCCCTCCCCACTTAATAAAAAATTTGAAATTTTCAAAAAATCGGGAGAAAGCATCTTCCCTCTCAAAAGAATCGCTGAAAACGGATCGCTTGAGAACGGTTGAATAGTGATGAAATGAATGAATCATGAATCTTTGATGAAATGTGCGTTTTTTCGAGATTTTTCAAGTGATTTCATGCTTTTTTTTTTTTTACAAATTTCTCCTTTTTTATGCTTTTTTCGACAGAATTTACCTTTTTTTTAAAAAAAAAACGCAGTTTTTTTTAAGCATTGCTTCAAGTATCAAAATTCATGTTTCATTCATTTTATCATGATTAATCCCTGCAAATTTTGGGAAACGGTCGCGAAAAAATCCCGTTTAAGCGCCTCCTCTAATTATACGATTTTTCGTCAGGTTTGGGGGGGGGGATTAACTGTATTTTACAGTAGCCATAAAAAAAGATTTTTTAATAAACCTCCAAAATCTGGAAAATTCAAAAATCCGGAATTGCCGTGGTCCCAACGGTTCCGGATTTTTGAGGTTCAACTGTAGTTACAAGTTTTAGATTTAATGATTATTCCTTAAAAATCACTGACTAGTTTTGTGTAGTATTCTTTTATTTACAGGAATCAATGCAGGATTTCTTTCTTGGCCCATTTTGTAAAAATTAAAGTTATTTTTGTGAAATATTTTATATTTTTGTGAAAAATACATTTTATAATGAAATCCAATTACTCAAATTTGAAGTATTAACAAACAATTACTTTTAAGTCTCTGCTAAAATTTTGCTTTCTAGTGAACTTGTTTTGTTTACAAAATGCACATTTAAAACCTAACAAAATAAAAGTAATTAATGTAGAGTATGTTTTTATGAAATATAACTTTGTGAAGGGGACCATCTTGTTAAGAATAATTTTGTGTAGGGGGCCTGTTTTATTAAATTGATTTTTATGAAGGGGACCATAATAGGTCTCAAATTTTTCCTGGATCAACCCCTGACTTAATCAGAAACTAAAACTGGTGAGCATTGCTAAATGGAAATACAGTAAAATCTAAGCCTGACTCTGTGTAAGGCTGAAATCAGTCCAACTCTGAAATATTTTCAAGTCCTTGTGAACCCATATACATAAAGTGAAATTTGTCTAAGGCGGAATGTTGTCTACTACGAAAAATTTTCTCTGTCCCGAGTGATTCTGCCTCAGAGTTTACTGTAGTGATATTAAGAGATTACTTGAGTCAGGCGAAAACACTCGTTCGCTAATGTTAATGCAATGGCGGAAATTTTTGAAGATATCTTGCTTGCATTTCAATATTTTTAAACAATTTTT
The DNA here is from genome assembly GCA_964019185.1 of Maratus speculifer. Classification (NCBI taxonomy): domain Eukaryota; kingdom Metazoa; phylum Arthropoda; class Arachnida; order Araneae; family Salticidae; genus Maratus; species Maratus speculifer. The sequence continues at coordinate 148,203,508 of OZ025301.1, read as the reverse complement.
TTTTTTGCATTGGATAGTCGAGATCGATCTATACATCGGCCCTTTTTTACTTTTTCGATTTTGTTTTTTGGACATTTAAATTTCAAAACCGCTTTTGGAAATAAAAGCATCCTCATAAAATTCCTGTAAACAAAAAGTAAAAAAGGGCTGGTGTATAGATCAATCTCAGCTATCCAATGCAAAAAAAAATGAAATGCAAGAGAGATATCTTCAAAAATTTCCACCATTGGACTAACATTAGCAAACAGGTGTTTCCGCCTGACTCAAGTAGCCTCTTAAATAGCTTGAAAACTGTCGTACCTGGAAAAAATAAAAATATGAAAGATTTTGGTTAAAGTGACAAAAACAGTCAAATCAATAGTTTTTTTTCAAAAGTGTAAGAAACCTAATAAAAAAAACCATGTTTTTTAAAGATGATAAAAACCACCAGGCAGTAAATACTGTTCAACCCTGCTATACTTTGATGATATTTTGTTTCTTTTTTTAGATTTTATAACCATAAAGATTCTGCAGAAGCTGCCAAATATATTAGTCAGAAAAAAGGACTAAAGAAAGTGTCAAATATGTGTTACAGATGTTTGAGATGATTAAATCTTTAAAAATTCATTATTAGCAATTTCTTTTACATCTTTTTTTTTTCTTTTTTTCAAACACATAAATTAAAAACAGATCAGTTTGCTTAAGAAGTGAAATACATGTCATCTTTCCTCCTTGAAAGTCAGCACATGTGTGGTTTAAAAGTCTCAGGAGCCATCATGTATTTCACCTTTTTAAGTAAACTGGTATGTAGAGTGAAATTTGCATTTCAAAAACTATTACTTGTGAAAAATGACTTTTCTAAGAGACTAAATTTGAGATTTAATCTTTTCGACTTTAATTCACATTTTAAATAAAGAAAATCCCTTTCGGCATGGCCTATAGGCAAAGGTAGATTTCGAAAAGTTTTCATCTCAAAAAAAAAAAAAAAAAAATGCTTATCTCTACTCAAATGCCCATTTTGGCAATATATTTTGAATTATATTCTTACTTTATTTAAAAAATTGACCAATATGCTCATTATATAGTTCCTAAATAACAAAAAACTGTTAATTAAATTCGTTTGACAGCAAAATTGAATTTAAAAATGAGTCATAAAATAACCAATTTATTATTTTAATACATCCACTATTCTTTAATCAAGATCGCTTTGAGAAATTTTGTCCGAAGTGCCCACTTTGACAGATTTTTTTTAAATATATATTTAGCCTTTATCAAAAATCTGACCAATACGGCACATTACACAGTTCCTAAATAACAAATAACTGTCAATTGAATGCGTTTGAGAGCAAAATTGAATTTAAAAATGAGTCATAAAATAAACAATTTGTTATTTGAATACAACCTCAATTCTTTTATCATGATCGCTTTGGGAAATTTTTTTGCGAAGTGCTTACTTTGACAGCTTTTAAAATATATATATTCACCCTTTATCAAAAAATCGACGAATACGCACATTATATAGTTCCTAAGTAACAAAAAACTGTCAATTGAATGCGTGTCAGAGCAAAATTGGATTTAAAAATGAGTCATAAAATAACCAATTTGTTATTTGAATACCCACAGTTCATTAATCATCTCGGTTTGGGAAATTTTGTGCGAAGTGCCCATTTTGGCAGCCTTTTTTGAAATATATTCTGCCTTTATCAAAAAACTGGCCACTCCGTCACATTATATAGTTCCTAAATAAGAGAATCTGTAAATTGGATGCGTTTGAGAACAAAAAAAGATTTAAAAATGACTCGGTAAAAACGCAATTTCTTAAATTTCCTCAAATTTTAATCACGATAACTTCGTGAAATTCTGTTCAAAATACCCTTTTTGGCAGCCTTTTAAAAAATATATTCTGGCTTTATCAAAAAACTGGCCAATACGTCAAGTTATATAGTTCCTAAATAATAGGACCTGTAAATTGGATGGGTTTGAGAACAAAAATGAATTTAAAAATGACTCATGAAAAACGCAATTTGTTAAACTTGAATGAATTTTTTAATGATGAAAACTTCGGGAAATCTGTTCAAAATACCTATTTTGGCAGCCTTTTAAAAAATATATTCTGCCTTTATCAAAAAATTGGCCAATAAGTCGTATTATATAGTTGCTAAATAAGAGGATCTGTCATTTGGATGCGTTTAAAATCAAAAATGAATTTTAAAATGAGTCAGAATATAAGCAGTTTGGATTTGAGGTTTTTTCTCCAACTCCTATTTTTGTTTAATTTATTTTTGCTATAAGAATTGGTTCTATGAAAAACTTGTCAGTATAAAAGTTGTAGATATTATTGTGAAGATGTAAAATAAATTTAATTAGATTTAATTGCTTAAGAATTGAGTAAGTTATGGGTTTTTTTCTTTTTCCTCCCCCCTTTTTCTTTTCGTTTTTAATTTTTTTCATCGGTAAAAATTGGTCCTATCAAAAACTTGTAACTACAAAAGTTTTAGATAATATTGAGTACATTTATATAAAATTTAGTTGGATTTGATATCTTAAGAATTGACGAAGTTATGAATTTTTTTCTCCCAAAAACCATGTTTTTTTCGCCCCTTGAGCCCATTTTTAACTTTATCAAAAATCTGTCACGCATAAACTTTTTCCTCATTCTTTAGAAGTAATATAAACTTTAAACCGATTCGATATCTATTTTAATTAAAAAGTTATCGCGTTTTTTCTGTTTTCACAAAAAACCTCCTAACTTCCACCCTCTTGGTCCGATTTTGCCCATTAACGAACTTAACCGAGATTTTATGCCCCTTGATTTTATGTAAAAGTTTGATGAAGATCTGAGCATAATTATGGAAGTTATCGTGTCTAGAAGAAAGTGATATACACAGATATATATATATATATATATATATATATATATATATATAAACTTTTTTACTGATGGTAGTTTTGGGGTCTAGGAGTCACGATTCGTGTAGATCTGCAAAAATTTTTCAGAAATTCCAACATGGGAGACAATGCAATAGGTAGTATTTCATATGAAATCTACCTAAAACTGACTATTATGAAATAGTTTTAAGGTGCAATAACTATACACAACATTTGGAATTTTTACTGGTAACCAATCACATCATAGTGAAATAATTTCTCCAGTTTATTTTATTTTATTTATTTATTTTTTTTTTTTATGCGACTCATACATTTTAAAATTTCATATTGTGTTTAACATGTTTTGTCTTGCTTACAAGGTAAATTTTATGTGCGAAATGATCTTGCAAATCTTTATTTTTAGGATTGTAAAGATCTTCTACTGTAGTTATCACTTTTTTATATACTAATTAACAGTAATAAGATGTTAAAACTGACTTTTTTCATTTTTGCAGGAAAACACTACCATTGAAAGCACAATGCCTCAAAAAACTGATCCACCCAGGTTAATAGGAATTGTTAATGAAGAAAATTTATGCTTATATTGTTATGTGGATGGCATTCCTGTATTCATGACGAATAATATGAAAGCTATGTTTTTACTTATGGCAACATATTGAATTTTTAACGTCCAATTTCCTGCAGAAAGTAGGCCATCCTTCTTGCTTTTAAGCAGAGTATTGTTGAAGGATAAATTTAAAACAAAAATGTGAAGCAGTAGTTGATCTGCTGAAGCAATTGAATTTATAATTCTATTGTATGTTTCTCATAAAATAAAATTGCTGGATTCTTTTTTGTATGTATGTATTTTTTTTTTTTTTGTATATGATTACAATATTTTCAGCTATATCTTGATTTGTTGTGTACCATACTTCTTACTATACTTCATGTCAGTGTATGCGTAACAAAAGTTGTGTAGCCGGAACTAATTGGATTTACTAAATGATTTTTGAATTAAAAGGATATATATATAATCAGCTAAATTAGCGATTACACCTAAAAGTATGAAGTTATTCAACATACAAGGAAGTCTCTCTCCCCAAACATTTCTGACTATTGTTACACTCGGTAAATTTACAAACTTAGTTTGCAAATTTGTTTCAAACTTTAATAAAACTATTTTATTTTCTATTTCTGTAGCAAAAATTACAAGACTAATTGAAAATATTCTACATATATATTGCATTTTCTAATTATGGTAAATTGGCAAATTTTGAAATTTGACTTGGCAATTTAGGATTCTCTCCCCCATCAATAAAAAATCTTGGTGATGGCACTGTTGACATAAGTATACAATTATAAATTTTAGATAATCTATGAAGAGAAGTGATGAAATAGTTAAATTTAGTTTTGACATTTCTATTGGCAATCAAGTCAGCAGGAGAAAACAAAGTTTGCCTTTTCAGACATCCCAAATTAAAGATTTCTGAAGTTAAGCTTCATTGATTTGTACTTTTGAATGCTGACCTGATCAAAAGGTCATATGCTGAACATCTCTCTCCACTGTTCAACAAGTGCAAAATAAGATATTTGAAAAAAAAAAAAAAAAAAAAAAAAAAAAAAGCTTATTGCAGCAAAAATTAAGTTGGATTCCTATTTCATTAAAAATATAGCCATCATGTAGTTTCTTTCTTTAATTGCATACTGCAATTAAAAAATTTAATCATATTCACTAATTTTCAGAAGATAGTAAGCATACAAATTTTAAGTTGTTTTGCATAAGAAAGTTTGTTTTAGCTTTGTTGTACTATACTTGTCACAAAATTATTGAATCTATGAATTCAAAAAGTGTATTGGCTCCATCAAAACAAATTTCATTTCTGAAACACAGTAATAGAGATAAATGAATCCTGAGCAACCTGTTTTCAAATAACAATGTCTTTTCAATTGCTTATTATTCTGTTTAGGAGATCACTGTTTTTTCTTTCTTTATTTAAGAAATGGGTATTTAATTTTTTCATTCATTCAGTTGTGACAAAAATATTGATGAAAGAAAAAAAATGGTGGATTATTAATTGTCAAATGAGCATAATTAATCTTATTTTATTTACAAATTTAAAAAGTTCTTGTACTTTACTTATACCTGGATTTGAAATATAGTAACATTGCTCTTGTGCTGATTTTATTGCATGCTTGGTTCTTAACACTAGAAAGATCAAGATGTTTTATCTACTGGAAAGTTTCATTTTAACCCCTACATACGAAAAATGCTGTTGATGATTTAATGTAATTGTCAGCACGAATAAAACATAGACCAAGTGGCGATTGTACAGACCATCTCTCCATTTGAGAGCTGATATTCCAAAATTAGAATTTGATGAGCATATTAAACTGCAACTGCTCTAATATGTAAATCTTGTTTTAAGTAATCTTGTAATTTCAGCCCTCTCACCTCTATAAGATGATTGTCTGTGCAGCCGCTTCTTTGTCTAACATAATTATCCGAAGATAGCATTAGAATAAACGATAATGAACTCCAGTGTTATAATGCATGATTAACTAACTAGATTCTATTTTAAGTATGGATAATGACAAAATACCTAATTATATTCACATGTAAAATATCACAACCAAGAATGCAATACATAAGTTATGCTTTTGATATTCAAAATGGCTCTAATCAGTTTTCCTACTGTTTATTGCTTGCAGTGAGAATAATATTCTAAGAATTTGACAGACACTCCCCCCCCCCCCCCAAAAAAAAAATAAATAAATAAATAAAATAAGATAATGACAAAGCAATAAAATTTGATAGCATAACATATTTAATTTAATAGTTTAACTCATAAAATTGTTCTAAATTTGTTACAAATCAAGCTCTTGTATACCAGAACAGTTCCAAATCTGACAGAAAATTCCAATAGTTGCTGAAGAAATTATTTATTATTGTTATCCCAATAATAATATATAATCATCTATCAATAACTGATATTCAGCTATTGTCTTATTTAAATATGAATAATTTTTTGAAGTAATATTTTAACTTTAGAATTTGAAAGTAATGCTTTAATAAAATCAATAAGTATATATAGAAAGTTCAAACGCTTGAGATGATTGTGCAATGTTCAAAATTATAGATGAGTGTGCAAAGAAAGATATTTAAATTTATCTAAATTGATTGTTGAGTACTAATGTGCCCTAAAAGACATTTAAAATTGTGGAAAACAGCTGTTGGCATAGACAAAATGGGTATTAAATAATCTCCAAAATGAATTGGTGACTGATCCAGAATGGGTCTTAAAGCATTCAAATTTGGTATTAAACACTGCCTAAAAAAGGCTTGTCAGTGGTGTCAAGAATGGGTCTTAAGATACCCAAATTGGGTCTTGAACAATGCCTAAATTGGATTCTCAGTGGCGTCCAGAATGGGTCTTAAGATGTCTGAATTAGGTATTAAACACTGCCTAAAATAGATTCTCAGTGATGTCCAGAATGGGTTTTAATGTATCCAAATTGGGTATTAAACGCTGCCTAAAATGGATTCTCACTAGCATCCAGATTGGGTCTTAAAATACCCAAAATGGGTATTTAACAGTTCCCAAAATGGATACGCAGTGATAACCAAAACAGGCATGGATCATGACCCAATTTGGTATTAACCCAATTTGGGTTACCCCATACCCAACAATCTTTCAACCCAAATTGGGTTTTTTTTTTACCCATTTCAGGACTTTTTTTTTACTGTGCAGTTCACGCCCTCCGGTGTCTGAGAGACTACTAGCCCGTTCGCTATGTGTCGTCACACCTGAAAAAAATGTTACAAAAGCTAATAATTAAAAAAATTGCCGAAAACAGCATTGAAAAGATTGACAAAAAGCGACCATATATCCGGTACGCGGGAAAATAAAATAACTATATAAGCGGTGCGCTTTAACGCATATTCCCTATTAAGTTAGACGGGACTTAAGAAAAGTGACCATGTAAGCGGGGTGACCTTATAAGCGGATGACCATATAGCCAGTACTGACTGTATTACTAATTTTTACCATCATGATTACACTTTAAAAACAATAAGTACAAATCGAGAAAATAAGCATGATTAAATTTTCAAAGTACATATATGTAGGATTTTTAATCTGTTCGGAACACAGGGCTTTTACACAATTTTTATTTGGTTGGCACCACTTAAAAAATACGTGTGGCCCTCGGGGACTGCCCCGGTAAAGCTTATTGCATAGCATTTTTTATCAACTTATGCAATTATAATTATTTATTTATTTTTTATTTATGCGGGTTTTTTTGTCTTTGATATTAATTCAAGTTTTTTTTTCTTTGATATTAATTCAAGTTACACTTTTTGAGCGTGATGACCGATAAGAATTTTTTTTTTCTTTTATTGAATAAATGAGAAGTCTGTCGAACTGAAACGACGTTAGCCGGAGTGTTAGGTTTTTTTCCGTAACGTAATTTCTAGATTCGGCCGCCGCGCTCAAAGCCCGCGATAAAAGCTATGCAATAGCTTAAATATGCCCCCTTGGGTGGGGTGACACACAAGACATGCATAATATGAATAAGCAGTTGCAGAACTTTCAAATGATATGTCATACGACTGGTATTGTAAAGAAATTAAAAATGTGCCCCCTCTGGGGGTGACACACAAGACATCTATAATATGAATAAACAGTTGCAGACCTTTTAAATGATGTGTCACACGACTGGTATTGTAAAGAAATTAAAAATATGCCCCCCGTGGGGGGCAGAGTAGGGGAAGGGTGACACACAAGACATCCATAATATGAATTAGCAGTAGCAGACCTTTCAAATGACGTGTCACACGACTGGTGTTATAAAGAAATTAAAAATGCACCCCGCCTGAGGGGCAGAGTGGGGGGTGACACACAAAACATCCATAATATGAATAAGCAGTTGCAGACCTTTCAAATGATGTGTCACACGACCGGTGTTGTAAGAAAATTAAAAATGTGCCCCCCCTGAGGGGCAGAGTGGGGGGTGACACTCAAGACATGCATAATATGAATAAGCAGTTGCAGACCTGCAGAGTGGGGGGTGACACACAAGACATTCATAATATGAATAAGCAGTTGCGGACCTTTCAAACGATGTGTCACACGACTGGTGTTGTAAAGAAATTAAAAATGTGCCCCCCCCCAGGAGGCAGAGTGGGGGGTGATACACAAGACATCCATAATATGAATAAGCAGTTGCGGACCTTCCAAATGATGTGTCACACGACTGGTGTTGTAAAGAAATTAAAAATGTGCCCCCCCCCTCTGAGGGGCAGAGTGGGAAGGTGACACTCAAGACACCCATAATATGAATAAGCAGTTGCGGACCTTCCAAATGATGTGTCATACGACTGGTGTTGTAAAGAAATTAAAAATGTGCCCCCCCCCTCTGAGTGGCAGAGCGGGGGGTGACACTCAAGACATGCATAATATGAATAAGCAGTTGCAGACCTCTCAATTGATGTGTCACACGACTGGTGTTGTAAAGAAATTAAAAATGTGCCCTTTGGGGGGCAGAGTGGGGGGTGACACTCAAGACATCCATAAAATGAATAAGCAGTTGCGGGCCTTCCAAATGATGTGTCACACGACTGGTGTTGTAAAGAAATTAAAAATGTGCCCCCCCTGAGGGGCAGAGTGGGGGGGGGGGTGACACTCAAGACATGCATAATATGAATAAGCAGTTGCAAACCTCTCAATTGATGTGTCACACGACTGGTGTTGTAAAGAAATTTAAAATGTGCCCCCCTGGGGGGCAGAGTGGGGGGGATACACAAGACAGCCATAATATGAATAAGAAGTTGCGGACCTTCAAATGATGTGTCACACGACTGGTGTTGTAAAGAAATTAAAAATGTGCCCCTCCTGGAGGCAGAGTGAGGGGGGGGGCGGTGATACACAAGACATTCATAATATGAATAAGCAGTTGCGGACCTTCCAAATGATGTGTCACACGACCGGTGTTGTAAAGAAATTAAAAATGTGCCCCCCTGGTGGGCAGAATGGGAGATGACAAACAAGACATCCATAATATGAATAAGCAGTTGCAGACCTTTCAAATGATGTGTCACACGACTGGTGTTGTAAAGAAATTAAAAATGTGCCCCCTTCCTGGGGACAGAGGGGGGGGGGTGACACACAAGACATCCATAATATGAATAAGCAGTTGCAGACCTTTCAAATGATGTGTCACACGACTCGTGTTGTAAAGAAATTAAAAATGTCCCCCCTGGGGGGCAGATTGGGGGGTGACACACAAGATATGCATAATAGGAAAAGGCAGTTTCACACCTCTCTAAAGATATGCAACACGAGGGGTGTGGATAAAAATTAAAAAAGTTCCCTTTTGGGCGGGGGGGGGGGCAAAGTGTGGTGCGGCGCACCAAACATGCATAATTGGAATGAGCAGTTAGAGTTTTTTTAAACTATATGCCACACAATGTGTGTATATACAAATTTAGAAAATGCCCCATGGGGGAGCAGAGAGGGGGGGGGGCGCACCGGACGTGCAAAATATGAATAAGCAGTTTAAGGCCTTTCCAAAGATATCTCACATGATGGGTGTTTACGAAATTTAGAAAAGTACCTCCTTGAGGGGTGGAGGGCTCATCGAATGCGTAAAAAATTATAAATGGTCAATTTTTTCTAACAATATAGCACACGATGGTTGTCATCAACATTAAAAAAAATTCACACCAGGCAAAAATTTGAAAGATTTGCCGGCGGGGGGAGGGGGCGCATTCATATGAATAGTCACAGGGCTTTAGAACGATGCATCAATCACACGAGTTCCCCCCCCCCCCCCCTCCGAAGAGGGGAAGATGGTAACCTTCACCAAAATGTACACCGAATACGTTTCAAATTTTATAAATAGTATTTATCGAAGTTCCGTGTAAAAAAAAAAAAAAAAAAAAAAAAAAACCTCGTCAATGTCTACCGAAGTTTGCCGAACTGAAACGATGTTTGCCGGAGTGTTAGGTTTTTCTCGTTATGGAATTTCTTGATTCGGTCGCCGCGCTCAAAGCCCGCGATAAAAGCTATACAATAGCTTAAAAAAAAAGGTTAAGTATATTTATACAATCACCCCCCCCCCCCCCCGCCAAAAAAAAAAAGAAATGAAAAAAAAATCTGTTATTAAAGAAAGTAAATATTACTTTTTCTTTTTACTGGTGGTACCAAAAACAACTTTCGTGTGCTTTTTTGAAGGCATATATACACTAGGGTGGTGCGAAAAAACAAAAGTTCTTAATTCCGAATCGCTATAGTGCGGAAAAGTTGCGATTGGTAAATACAAGGAAAACAAAAAAAAAAAAAAAATTTCAAATCGGACTATATCTTCCAATCGCGCAAACCACGTAAAAATTCAAAAAAATTGAAAAATTCCGATTTTTTCAGAATTTTAAAAAAAATATTAAATATGCATATATTTTATCCCTATAGTGAAAAATATTTGCATATTGTACTGTTTAATAAAAATAAAAAATAAATAAATTGTGTTTAGAGAATATCTTCCGATCGCGCAAGCTCATTAAAAATCGGGAAAAAATACAATTTTCAGTGATTTTGATGTATTAAGAAAATAATTAAATAAATTCAGTTTGCGGTCTCATGTTAAATTTTAAATGTAAATTAATACTATTGAGCACATTAGGCCATTTTTGAACAACAGGGATCTTACCACGATGAGATCGCTGCAGGGCGAAAAGGTTTAGTAATTTGCGCAACTCCTGTTAGCTACGTTGCGAAACAGCGCTGAAGTCGCCATAAGTGTACATAACAAACCCATATATCCCCAACTTCGTCCACTTGCACAGTGTGCCATTTCGTATCAGTGAGCCCGTGAACGAATTTCGTTTGTTAATTGGGTGTATTATGTTATTTTAAATACATTAACAAGTGGCATGGATACGGATATGCATACGTCGTTGACCAAGAAAATTACTAGACACTCTTTTCATTGTCCTATATTCGGTCATCCAAGAGATTTTCTGCCAAATATTCATCCAACACAAGAAGATGTTCTTCGATGCTGCTTTGAGGAGAGGTTTCTATCAGCAATTAAACTTAACAACATTAAAGTGAGTTTCTCATCTGTCAGCAATACAGTGGCACAAAAATAAAATATATCTATTAGAAGGCGTCAATGCCAAAAGTTTCTGAGTATAGAATCATTTAGATAATCCCTACTACGATAAGTATTATAAACTAACGAAATCTTATATTCTAGACTGGGAAAAGCCAGATTTTATATAAAAGGTTGATGAATTTAAAAAACAAGGAGATCAATTGTGTGATATTACAGCATGAAATACGTAATGAATTAAAATTGCGCCTGTAAAATGTCTCCAGATCTGAGGGAGTGTCCGATTGAGACTGATTGTACGTCTGAAAAACACAACAAAATTCCAGTCATTGAGCATAGATTTATCTACCTCCAGAGAAAATAAGGAACGGGAAAAATTGGTACTATAAATCAAAAGCAGGAAAAAACTGAATACAAGACTTGGACGACGAAACTATATATTGAAAAGGCAACATTCCAAATCTGTTGAAGCAGAAATGAAAGATCTTGAGCATTTAGATGAAATACAGGAGAGTTTTAATGTTAATGTACGTATATGTAAAATCTCATTACCATGACCGTTATAGCCTATCAGATTTAAGAAGAAGAAATTACCATGGCAAATGAGTGTGGAGTTACAATCTAACATCGCTATATTGCGATCGCAATAGTGTATCTGACCCTGTAGGTGCTGCTATAGCGTTGAGTGTGCTAGAAGATATTGCTATAATAACTAAAACAGATGCTTCTCAAGTTATTGAATAATACAAAACTAGAATGGAAATCAACCGCACTAGAAAAAATTTACGTCAAAGTCAAATGGATTCAGAAGAACCACATGACATATATTTTGATGGAAGAAAGGACGATACTTTATTTATCCTCCTCAGTTCTGAGACAAATATCACGAGAGACAACATATACCTGTTTAAGATTACTACAAAACATCTTCAAACATGTATCATTCTACATATCAATGCGTATTATAAAGGAGCATTTATTGAAAAAGTCTAGAAGTGTTTTTAAGAATTCTAGAAGCATTTAGTTTCATTTAAAGGGTGTTCTTTAGTCTCTTAGGTATACAGGCTCAAGTATACAGTTCTTAGGTATACAGGCGCTATATTCGTGAGTTGGTAGAATATTTCGCAGAAAATCTCTTGAATGACGGAATTAAGGACAATGAAAAGATTGTCTAGTGATTTTCTTGGTTAACGACATATATATCCGTATCCATGTCACTTGTTAATGTAATTAAAATAACACAATACACCCAATTAACAAAAAGAAATTCGTTCACGGGCTCACTGATACGAAATGGCGCACTGTGCAAGTGGACGAGGTTGGGGAGCGATGGGTATGTATACGTAGGACGACTTCAGCGCCGTTTCGCAACGTGACTAACAGGAGTTGCGCAAACTACTAAACCTTTTCGCCCTGCAGGGATCTCATCGTGGTAAGGTCTCGGTTGTTCAAAAATGGCATAATGTGCTCAATAGTATTGATTTACATTTAAATTTTAACATGAGACTGCAAACAGAACTTATTTAATTATTTTCTTAATACATCAAAATCACTGAAAATTGAATTTTTTGCCCGATTTTTAATGAGCTTGCGCGATCAGAAGTAATTCTCTAAACACAATTTATTTTTTTTATTATTATTAAACAGTACAATATGCAAATATTTTTCACTATAGTGATAAAATATATGCATATGTAATATTTTTTAAAAAATTCTGAAAAAATCGGAAATTTTAATTTTTTTTTTTAATTTTTAGGTGGTTTGCGCCATCGGAAGATATAGTCCGATTTGAAAAATTATTTTTTTGTTTTTCTTGTATTTACCAATCGCAACTTTTCCGCACTATAGCGATTCTGAAATAAAAACTTTTGTTTTTTCGCACCACCCTAATATACACCCATGGTCCAGAATGGGTTAAGGACAAAGGAGCCGACACCAAATGTGTTTGGGCCTTAAGTCTCAAGACGAAAAGCCAAAAGAAATGTTTTGAATTCTCGCGGGAACGTTGGCGCAAGGAAGTTTACAATGAAAATATTTGGCGAATCGTCGGATGCAATAAAGCAGCCCACGACTAATTCTCCCCTTTGAGTGCATTTCAAACTGAGTTGTATCAACTGTTTCAGTTAATTACGATTTTCAAAGCATTCCCTTTCGTCCCTCTAAGTTCTTAGGTCTGTCTGTCCGTCCGTATATAACAGAGTAAAAACTACCCAACCGAATGCTTTGAAATTCGAGTCATTTCAAATTTCATGAAAATCAGATGCATAATTTAATTACAGGGACAGTCAACAGTTTTTCGTTGCATTACGGTCAATGAGAAAAAGATGTTTAAGTGTATTTTAATGGTGTTACAGCCTTTCAAACAGAATGAGATCGATATGCATTTACTGAAGTGTACTAAAATATACACTCTTTTACAATATGTGATATAAAAAATATTTATTATTCATTTACAGGGCCACACAAAAGAATTTCGTTACATAATGATATAGGGTGAAACTTTGTTATCGGCATATTTTAATCATGTTAAATAATTCCACATATGGTGAAATTGATATACGTTGCTGAGGTTTACTGTGAGTTACATCCTGTATCATAGAAAGTGCATAATACAGTCGAGTCTCTATATAACGAAATCGATCGTTCCAGTAAAAAATTCGTTATATAGAGAAATTCGATGTATAGAAAATGGTGTTAAAAATCGTATTTAATGTGTAAATTTTGAACAAATATTATTTTTGATGTTTTTAATTAAGAATTTGAAATGTTTAAAAGTAAATATTAATCTAACATTCTATTTCTTAATTATTTAAGCAGTTTAAAAAAAATAGAACAGACATTTATTTAAAAGCTTAATGAAAATCAAATAACGAAGACTTGCATTAATTTCAAACGAAGAAATCTGTAATTTTTTGTTGTTTTGATTTTAAAATTGTTACTGTTTTTAAAAAAATGCTCAAATTTTAGCAAAGAAATGAAAAATTGTAGTTAACGTTTTCCTCTATTTGAAGGCCTCTCTTATTTGCTTCTCATCGATTCCTTTCTTATATGTGTAACAATCTAATTGACTCTGTTTTGAGAAGGATGTTAAAAGGTGTGTGGGAGGTGGGATGAATTCGTTGGATTTAAAGAACAAGGAGATAAGTAATATAAAAAAACTCAGCACTGAACGATAAATCAAAAATAAGTGATGGAAAATTGATTCAATATGATTTCGAATATTTTTTAAAACTGAATAAGTTAAGACCAATTTATGAAAAAATTCGTTGGAGATAGATATTTCGCTATATAGAGACTGTTTTTAATGTAATCATGCGAAAAAGAGACCGTTCCTACAAAAAATTCGTTATATAGAAAAATTCGATGTATGGAGTTTCGTTATAGAGAGACTCGACTGTATTTTAATCATGTTAAATAATTCCACATATGGTGAAATTGATATACGTTGCTGAGGTTTACTGTGAGTTATATCCTGTATCATAGAAAGTGCATAATATTTACAGAGGCATACAAAAGATATCGGATACTATACTGCAACCGAAACACTGAATATTAGAGATGATTGCTAGAAGTGCATTTTCAGCTGCGATATGAGTTTTTAAGGTGCATAAATGCTCTAGATCAGGGCTGTCCAACGCGGCGCTCGCGGGCGCCATGGCGCCCTTTGCACGTTTTCTTGGCGCCCTTTTGAAGGTTTCCTGGTACTAGCGCTTTTTAAAAATAAAATTTCCTTTTAAAATGTGATTTATTTAAAATCTTTAATATTTTCTTGAAAAATGTTTTAAAATCTCTCCAAGTGTATTTTACGCATCAAAAATTTAAAAGTACTTAAAAAATGTATTGTTGCATTTCTGGATTGATTTATAGTTATTCTTTATAAATTATGTTGTAAAAATTATGACGATAGGAATTGGTAAAAGTTGGCAATAACTTTTTTTAATATATTAAAAAGTAAAATGTGGAAAAATAATCGTTCACACCCCTCCCTTTGCATGAATCCTCAGTTTTTTTGTTATCGTTATTGATGTTATTTCAATGATCATTAACTGCTTCATAAAACTGGAAATTGACTCATTTCCTACCTAGATTTGGGGAACTGTAAGTAATTTTATTTTTTAGACAACTATAAAATCGTGCGCAATTTTCTCCATCAATTAAAGCTCTTCCAGTATACCTCTGTGGAACCACCCGTGGATTCATCGCAGTATCATGCCTGTCTTCGTTTCTAAACTATTCATAACGCAAATTTGCACTTCCAAAATAAATCAAGAATTTTTTTGCGTCCCACAAGTCGTAACAATGTCTCTGATTACCATTTTATTTTAATAATAGGGGGGGGTTAATTTTTCTATATTCGTAATTCAAAATTTTTTTAGATAGTGCCACTCAGAGGAAATATATAATTTGAAATTTACTCCAGTTTGCTGCTATTTTTATTTTTATTTGTTTTTTTTTTAACATGGTGCTTCATATATCCATAGGAGTCGTATGTCATCTGCTGCGAAATGCATGTGTACATGTGTCACTGCTAATACTGTAAAATAATTTTCTTAGCATGTTTTGAACCCTGTTAATAATGGCGCTCTTCATTGTTTACAACGAGCTGAGATGCGCCCCTGCTTAATGAAAGGTTGGACAGCCCTGCTCTAGATCATTATGCAGGGTAACACAACAGAAACTGCACAGGTTACAGAATGTGAACAAAGGTAGCTTAAAAGTGGTTTGAAATAAGTTATGTATTTTTACGCCGAACTGCATTTAGTAAACAAAGAAACGTTTATAAAATATAGAAAAATGATATACAGGGCCACACAAAGAATTAGATATATGGCTGTCTATGGAAGATATTCTCTTGAAATGTGATTTCAGTAGATTTAAGTATGTTTTAGTCTGAATTAAATTTTAACTAAATTGTGGTATATACGTATGTATGTAAAGATAGTAAACAAAATACAAATTTTCAATTTTTTGTAAAATTAACCCTAATTGATGTAACATCGCCATTTTCTGTGCTTGTAAACGTAATCATTCGAATAAAGGATTTTAAAGGTTTCTTTTATCGAAACGGTATGCGCGGTATATTATTAATTTTAGTATAAAATAAGGAAAATAGCCTGACATATTAAAATGGCTATATTTTAGGCTCTAACTGACGCGATCCATCGAAAATTTGTGCAAAAACACATAATTATTATGTGGCGATTTCTTTTAACCCCCAAGCCAGCCATTTTTAAATATAAGTCTGACACATTCACACATTTCGGATCCTAATTTATGTAGACTCTGCATTTATTGTACAAGTAAAAAAAAAAAAAAAATCTCGTTTAATTAGAATATAATGCCCAAGATATTAAAATAGCTCTCACTTCATCTTTAGTTAATGTAATCAGCCCAGATTTTATACGCGTATGCCTAATCGTTGTGTAAGAAGGAACTTTATTGATTTTTATCAACGATCCCAAAATTTAGTACGAAATAAGCATATTGCCCGACAAATTCAAACCTCCTAATTGATGTAGCGTCGTCCTTTTTTATTCGGATAAACATAATCCTTGTGAAAAGAGATTTTATATAAAATCAAATTTATAAAACCGCCATTTTATATTGTGAAATATTAGTTTCTCGATAATTGCGTTTGTTTACTAAAAAAGTTATGTTATGTTGAAAATAAGAATGTTTTCGGTAGGATCGATTTAAAATAGAGGGATCAACTTAAAAATTTTTTCAAAGTAAAAATAAAAGGTTGTCTATATGAAAGAATAACATATTCTCAAACTTAAAAAAATATATGACTAATACTTCAACTAGAACTGGTTTTATGATAAAATATGTAGAGCGACATATATACAAATCGGGATAAATCTAAACGTTAAAAGAGTTATTTTTCTCAAAGCTGATATTTTTGACATTGAATGCATCATATTTCAAAATGTTGGAAATACATTTTAATAATGTTTTAATATTTTATTTATATTTTATACAATTATCACATTATACAATTATCACATTGATTGAAATTGTTCTACTGTGCTATGCAAATGCATTCACTTGAACTAACTTAAGCATACTAGGTAGCATACATAAAAATTTATAGATAATATACAGGACTGCATAAAAAAAGTCTTAAATTTTCCAAACTATTTATGATAATATAAGAAATTTGGTTTTCAAATATGTTATGCGCTTTCTAAATTTTTCAGTTAACCCTTTCTGTGGTCAAAGCATTTCCATGTCTAAATTGTTAAAATAAATAAATGAAACCGGAATTCACGAACAAATTTATTTTCAAATGAAAAAAAAGTAACACGTCATATATATTATAAATGGAAGTTTTCATACCCAAAATTCAGGTGCTATTATAGCATTCGATATTTAAAATTAAGTAGCTGTATAAACATAGCACCAACCTTGAAAACACCAATATAGGAAAAAGCATTATTTTTCATCTAAGTAAACTGTGAAGTTTTGTTATAATATTCTGAATATGATGGAAAGTGTTTTATAATCTATGATGTACGCATGATTTTTCGTTCTTGTTTCCATCTCTAAAAGGTAAACCAACTGATGTATTCATACAGATCGAAATCCTCGATTTGGATGAAATTGATGAAGCAGACATGGTAAGTAATTTGTTTACCCCTTAAATTTTAACAGTTGACGTATTGATTACCTGTATACCTAATTTTTTAACACTGTTAAATCAGAGAATTAAATCACAGGTATTGTAACACAATAGCTACCCGCTTAACCGGCCTAAACGGAACTGAGCGTTAGTTGATTAAAAAGTTAAACCGGAGAAATAAAAAACAATGAAATAAGTAACTGCATATTTATTAATCAATTTAATAAGCATTTAGCCTCGCATAGTTTTAAAAAAGGACATTCTTCTCTAAATTTTGTGAAATGAATACGAGTTGTAATTAACTGAACTGAAAAAAAAAACTATCACTAATAACAAAGAAAATTTTTAATGTGAATTAAATTGATAAAAATCATATTTTATACCTTTATAAAAACTGGAAATTATTCCAAATTAATTATGTAAATTTGAGTTAATCAATCATAGAGAAATCAGTGACCTTCTGTTAAGGACAACATTCTTAATATTTTTCTTCATTTTTTTAATATCATCAGTTCAACCAAGGAAGGTGTTAGCTGCTGTTCAACATAGCTAATGCCAAATCTGATGTTTTACCTCTTCCGTACGAGGAGTTTTAATCCTGTCAATTTCGTCTAATTTATCATCAGAATCATTTTCACGTTGAACAACATCAATTGCAGTCCTAATATTATCCTCGTCAAATAATGTTTCATGTTTGAGATCTTTGTCAGACTTAAAACATTCTTTTACAACTTCAATAGTGATCTGTTCGTACCCCTCAAGATTTTTAACTGTTTATACAAAGCCGTTTGGAAATTGATCAGGCTCATATGGGAGTTTCTTCAACTTTCTCAAGTTCCATCAGAGTTCATTTAATTTCAGATTGTACCTGAATAACGCATCGGCTTATAAGTTCCCGATCTGACACACAGATGCCGCCACAGATAGAGAATTAATATTCTGTTTAGTACGTACAATCCTTAAAAAGGTAACTGTAAAAAATTTATGAAGAATTTATTTCAAAAGTTATAGTGGTTTTTGTAAAACAACTTTTCAAAACAATAGAAAAAAAAAAGAATTTCATGATTTGATAAAACATTGTTATTTGATGTAGGAAAACCCTGTGGAAACAAAAGGCTTGACTTGATAATGTTATCCGGACTTTGCACCAGGAAAGTTGACCATTATTGATTGGTTTGTTGAATTTAAACGTGGTTGTACAAACATCGATGTTGCACAACGCTTTCGTCGCTCAACAGAGATAGTTATACCGCAAAACATAAAAAAAGTCCACAAAATTGTTTTAGAAAACCTTAAAGTGAAGTTGCAGGAGATAGCTCACATTCTAAACATATCAAAAGAACGTGTAGACTTTATTTTGCATGAACACTTGTCTATGACAAAGCTGTTTTCGAAGTGGGTGCCGCATGTGCTAACAGTTGACCAAAAACAAGTCGATGATTCCGAGAGCTATTTGAAGCTGTTTCAGCGAAATAAAAACGACCAAATAAAATAAGTAAATAAAGTAAGTAATAATAATAAGTAATTAGTAATAATATTAAAAAATATTATCTAATAACATCAATAATAACAGCAAATAATAATATAATATTATCTTGAGTATTAATTATCAATAAAATAGATACCAAATAAAAGATAAATAAAATTTGACCAAAAAAGTTGTGTTTTCTTCATTAGATCGGTAACTTATCAACCGATGTGATAAGAAACTATTTGGTCTAGGAATTAATTCGTGCGGTTTTTAATAAAAAATTAAACCTTTATCTCAAAAGCAAAATACATAAATACGTTAACGAAAATATTTTCCATCGCTAATCACTACTTTTTCCCATCTTTCAGGCAATTTACGAATTCCGTGTCGGAAGAAGTCCTCACTTTTCGAAGCGATCCAATCAGAGATCCATTACTCCATATTGTCTGAAGAAGTGAACCGCTGTCCAATCAAATCGTTATTCATGCAATCAAACAAGTGTAATCTGAAGGGGCAATGTATGGTGAATACGGCGGGTGGAGTAACACTTCTCAGCCGACATTCTCCAAATATGTTTTGACCAGTTTTGCGACATGTGGACGGGCGTTATCATGTTGAAAAATAAGTTTATTATATCTATTATACCATTCTGGTCGTTTTCTGCCCAGAGCTTGTTTCAAACGCATCAACTGAAGTCGATAACGTTCTCCATTAATAGTTTCGCCAGGCTTCAGAAGCTCATAGTACATCACAACTTTCGTATCCCACCATATACACAGCATAACCTTTGTACAGTGAATATTTCGTTTCGGTTGTTATAGACCTGGTTCACCTGGCATTACCCAGGCTTTTTCTAGTTTAGAATTCTCATAATAAATCCTTTTATCATCACCAATAACAATCCGATGCAAAAATCCCTTACTTTTCTGTCTTTGAAGCAGCATTTCGCAAACGGTTTTTCTTCTTTCAGCATCTCTTTCTTTCAATTCATATGGAACCCAGTGTGGCAGCTTTTTGAATCCTTCCCATTGCTTTGAGGAGCTTGAAAACTGTTGTTTGATGTACCTTTAATGACACTGCAAGTTCTTCCTGCGTTTGACACGATTCCTAATCGAGCAATGCTGTCAATTCTTCATCTTCAATTTTTTTTGGCTTCCCAGGTAGTTCTTGGTCTTCCAAGCCGTAATCACCATTTTTAAACCGTGCAAATCACTTCTGACACGTTTGTTCAGCTAGAGCATGGTCACCATAACTTCCGCCAAAATACGGTGACTTTCGGTAGCACTTTTCTTCATGTTAAAGTAATGAAGAAGTACCCCTCACAAAAACACTTTATCAGGAACAAAATTTGACATTTTCAGTTGGATAAAAGTTGTTGTTGTTTCCGCTTAAACCAAATCGCATATACTAAACTGGATGCGCAATAACAGTAGTTTTAAATGCATGTTCGTACAAACGAAACTATGGGACGATAAGTTAGTTACGCCATCTCTTTTAAAACCGCACGAATTAATTCCTAGACCAAATATTTCCAAGATTTTATTAGCGTTGATCTCCAAAACAAAAATTAGTATAATCTTCCAAGCTCAAAGAAATCAATAGCTTTCTTTTGAATTTTTTTTCTTTTGAAACTTTCTATAATGTCTTGATCCATTGGTTATATGAATAACGTCACATTTTGTAAAAGAAAGACGTCATAGACTTTTCCAATTTAAAGTTCATCTTCACTTGGATAAAATAGTACATTGCCTAGCAGAAAAACTACCTTTATCGGCGAATTTTTTTATTGTAAATGCTTTGTGACAGATGGAACAAACTAAAAGAATGAAACTATTTCTTTGAATAGCTCTTAGTTCCTCCACGCAGTCCTCGAAGAACGATTTTAGACAGGAAGAAATTTCATATATACATTTTTAAATGCCGTAGGTTTAGCTGATTTACTCATTAGCTTGCATGTTAGGTTGTGGGACCCAGTAGCATTACAAAGTCATTTAATTTTCCCATAAGTCATTTAATTGCTTGAATGTTGCTTAATTTGCTAGAATTAAAAAAAAAAAAAAAACCGAATAATTTGAAATTTAAAATAATTGTTGTATAATTTTGTCGGTTCATTTCAAATTTTATGAAAATCGGATGTATAGTTCAATTACAGGGACAATCTAAAGTATTCCATTACATTACAACCAATTTTAAAAATTAGTTTCAAGTGCATTTTAATGATGTTTAACCCTTAACTACTGTTAGCGGTTTTACAGACCGCTGAGTTTTTCAAGTTTCGGAGTTTAACTCGTAATTTTTAGTTTAACTGTAGATATTGGTCCAATTATGTTTCGTTTGGAAACCTATTACTATCTCTAGAGACTTTTGAATACCTGAATATTATTTATAATAGTCCTGTACATAAAGTTTAATATAAAAACAGTATCCTGACGATTAATTTAAAATTTTATTCATCTTCAGATTAAGCGGTCTGACAGACCGCCCACAGTAGTTATGTGACAATTTTTGTCACAGCAGTTAAGGGATAACACTCTTTCAAAAACTCTTCAGAACATAATAAAATTTACATGCATCCATGAAGTATGTACTAAAATATACATTCTGTATAACCTGTGGTGGAAATTTGTTATTAATTTGTTATTAATTTACAGGGGAGCTCAAAAGTATTCCATTACTTATAGAATAAGAGTAAACTGTTTGGAATGGGTTTTAATTATATTAAACTATATCACATTTTATGGAATTGATACACGTTACCTCCTGTATAATGGAAAGAAGATAGTACTTACAGGGATGCGCTAAAGATTTCAGATACATTATTGTATCCGAAGTACAATATACTTTTACACCAAATTCTGAATATTTTTCAAACTTCTTTATAGTAGGAAAACACTTCATTTGCTACATTTGATCTGGAATTTTCGACTTGTTTTTTCTTGTGATAAGAGATTTCAAACGATTCCATTCTCATCAAAATCCAGAACAGTTACGGATGGTCCCTTGTAAGTCTAAGGACAATATTATAATCTTGATTTATGTGTGTATGTTTGTGTATGTGCATGTGTGTTTGTATGTACCGGGTGTCCCAAAAATAACTGGTGGATTTTAAAATTCAATAACTTGCAAACGGTGACAGCTATTTAAAAATTTTTGCAGCAGTGTTATGTACAATGCCAGGAGTTTTTTTTTACCGTAATTTTTTATTTTAGTGCGCATCTCAAACAATAGGTGGCGCTGGTGGCGATTGAAGGCCAGGTCGACGCTTCACTCAGCACTGATCACCTGGCCTTCAATCGCCGTCAGCGCCACCTGTTGTTTGATATGCGAACTAAAATAAAAAAATACGGTAAAAAAAAAACTCCTGGCATTGTACATAACACTGCTGCAAAAATTTTTAAATAGCTGTCACCGTTTGCAAGTTATTGAATTTTAAAATCCACCAGTCATTTTTGGGACACCCGGTATATGTGTATGCGTGTGCATATCTACTTGTGTGAGTACAAAAATCAATCGGATTACTTAATCCGTTTTTAAAACACTTTCAAACTGCAGTCGAACTTCCTTTTAAGTAAGTCCCTATTTAACGTAGTTTTTTTTTTTCTACTCGACAAATTTTCTGCTGAACCTTGATCTGGAACTTCATTAACGTGAAAATTAATCTTCATATTACAAAAAATGTATTCTATGTAGGCCATTTTCAAATTTCACTTACATATGCTGTCCAAGAATAACAAGTTGGAAATTGCACGTGAAGCGTAGCAAATGAGGTGCGTTCGTACGATAACGAAGTTTTAAAAATATTACTCTCATATATCAATCTCATAAAATTTTAAATAGTGAATTACAATTAAAACACTCATCAAACAATGTTCTCCCTATACCTTTATGTAATGGAATACTTTTGTGTGGCCTTGTAAATCAATAACAGATTTTCTTTGCACCACAAATTATGTAAAATGTATATTATAATATGCTATTTATTGTTGCATATAAATTTTATTAAGTGTGAATAAGTGTAACATCATTAAAATACATTTGAAACATTTTCCCCATTCACCGTAATGTAACGGAATACTTTTGATTGTCCCTGTAATTGATCTATACATCCGATTTTCATAAAATTTGAAATAACTCGACAAAATTATGTAATAATTATGTATTTTAAATTTCAAACGTATAAAATACATTTGGAACTTTTTCCCCATCGACCGTAATGTAATTGAATACTTTTGATTACCCCTGTAATTGATCTATGCACCCGAATATCAAAAAATTTTAAATAACTCGACAAAATTATGTAATAATTATGTATTTTAAATTTCAACCGATTCGGTTGGGTAGTTTTTGCGTTGTTATATGCGGACAGACGGACGGACTGAACGACCACTATAGGTGCTACGTATTTACATAATTACGAACGCACCTAAAAAGAAGAAAATCCAAACATAGATTAATATTTAAAGTTTGATTTCAGTTATGCATTAGCTAAAACTATATTGAACATTTCTAACATGAAAAAATTAAAAAAAAAACAATGAAAATTTTGGAGGTATAAATCTTTAAAATTGTGATTCTGAGCAAAAATGCCTGTCCCATTCTAAGTTTTATGTAATTAACAGTTATTTTTTTAAAACCTAATTTAACTTTTTTAAATAAAGAGATTTAATTATTTTAAATATGAACTGTTAGTGTTCTATAATAATGAAATAAATTGTTTACAAGAGATATTTTCTTTAATAAATTCACGGAAATATTTTGTTCCTCACCTTGCGTCAAGTCCGTTACCTTGTGATTATTTTATTCAAAATAGGTTTCTAATTCTGCCTGAAGTTTGCAGCAAATATTTGGCGATATAGTTAAACTATTCACGCAACTACTACTTGTCATTTTTTACTCTTCAATTGTGAAGCAATGTAATAGTGGTAAAAATAAGCTTTCATCAAATTAGTATTTTTTTTCACTGTCAAGTCTGTTACCGTAAATTTTAATATTAAAATAATAATTTTTGCACTTTTGTTAAATATTGTTTACTAAATAGTTTCAGAAGGTATGTGTATTGTTATTTAACAAGGAAGGTCTCCATACGGGCATATCTCGAAAAATCTGAAAAAATTACAGAATGTTCTTCTCGTGCGGATATATATGTTTATAAAAAAATTTCGGAAGAACCTCCATTCAGTAACTGTAAAAAAATAATGAAAATTTCGTTATTTGGCGATTTATAGCCGGTTGGCAATGGAATGTAATTTCAAAAAAATACTTTATGTCAAATACACTTCAAGAAAAAAAAAAGTTTCATGTTGAACTTGTTTTGATAAGTTTAATTTAAATAACTTTAGTTTTGTAAGTTTTAGTTTGTTTTAAATATAATTTTGTTATAACGAAATTTATATGTATTTATATTTAAATTTAATCATCAAAATTTGAGATTTAAAACGAAATTCATAATTTAAATTTAATTAAATTTGTTTCAAGCTCAAAGTCCAATTGAGAATTGTCGATTAGATTTTGATGCTATGGAAACATATGACGTTTATTTTTGAATACGCTTAAATGTATAAAGATAATTTTTCTCAATGTGATCTTTTTTTTTTTTTTTTTTTTTTTTTAGCTATGAAAACATTTTTTCCAGCGATTAATTAAATAACTACTTCAACGATATAATATATTAAAGTCTCTCATTGTTTATGTTTAAATTCATTAAATACCATTTATACGCAAACTAAATATCTAACAGTTTTGAGTTTCATTATAATCGTTTGCTTTTGGCGAGGAAAAAGGCTGCTCGCCAAATCGAGTGACTCTTTAGTCTTTTCACGCCAAATATTCGAAAGTTTTTAATTTTTTTACACAATATTTAATGTGATTCCGCTGCTAATTTTGACTGATCCTTTATAACATACATAAGTACTTTAATTAGTATTTTTTTTCATTAAATTCTGGGTATGCCCAGTATGAAGACCTTCAAGTTAGAAATTATACGAGCTAGTTCGTTTCTAATAGTTTTATTTGAAATGCCAAATCCATTACTTGTCAAGTCTGTTACCGTGAAATGTAAGCGATGAAATGTAAGCTGCTAAGTAAGTTTACTAAATAGTTTTAGGAGGTATGTAAATTATTATCTAAGTTAGAAAATATACAAGCTAGTTCATTTAAAAAAAATTATTTGAAATGTCAACTCTGTTACCATGAAATGTAAGCGAATGTTGAAAATTGCCCTTATAACAAAGTTTATTTAATCTTTCTTGTACGCACAGTATTTAGACGGAGAGGTTGTTGTTGCGACAGATGTATGAATTTATTTCAACGAATTCTATAAAATATTTTTTTTATTTTTTTTAATCATTTACATTTAAAAGAATAAAGAAGTCTTCGGTACAATAAGAAAGGGGGATTCCATTTTCACGAGAATGTTACAAATAAATTATTCTTGCAAAAATATGAACATTTTTATGAACAATATGTTTTTTATAAGAAATCTGTTCAAAATTATAAACTTTTTCAAAGTTAAGGAACTGAAATATACTGTGAAAAAAGAGAAAGTTACACTACATTTCAGTTTTTGTTTATACGAAAACTGTATTGTGTGTTTATCTTTCTTTATTATGGGATTTTTAGACATTATTATAGTTAGATTTTTGAAAAATTGAGAATGTGCAATGCTTAGAAATTTCAAAATTTGCGATACCAAAAACTGTAAAACTAAGATTTCATTTAATGTTTGCTTAGGGTGGGTACAGGAATATGAATGTTTAATCCATGGCGTATGTAAGGACTCTGTTATGACGTAAGCCACGTTTGATCATCTTACAAATGGTGTTTATTATTAGCATTATTTTAAATAATACATTATTAAGACATTATTCTAATTAGATTTTTCTCATTTCTCTACATAGCACAGAAAAAAAAATGTAATTTAACAAATTACAATGACTATTTGTAAAATGATATTTTCAAAGACTCAAATTTTAGATTTAAAATAAATGCCATATTTAAAATAATACTAATAATTAACACCATTTGTAAGATGATCAAACGTGGCTTACGTCATAACAGAGTCCTATATTACGTACGCCATGGATTGAACACTTATATTCCTGTACCCATCCTAAGCAAATTTTAAATGAAATCTCAGTTTTACAATTTTTGGTATCTCAAATTTTGAAATTTCTAAGCATTGCACATTCTCAATTTTTACGCAGTCGTATAGGGAAAAAAATTCTTTGCATGCTATTTGTTTGAAAGCTGTATCTTAATTTTTTGTTGAGTTATTATTATTATTATTATTATTATTATTATTATTATTATTATTATTATTATTATTATTATTATTTTGTCAACGTGGCAACAGAAGTATTCCATTTCTGTTGAAAGTAAAGGGAAAATAGTAGATTACTGTTTCTTTTTCATAAGAAGGAAAAAAAAATAAATAAATTTTAGTTTTACAATGTTCGAAACTGCAAAATTTTAAACTTCTAAACATCGCACTTTTTGAATTTTTACACCGTTGAGCAGAGACCAAAAATGTACTTTTAAATGAAATGTGTTTGAAATCTGTATCACAATTTGTTTTCAAATTATTATTATTATTTAAGTATTTATTTTTTTATTTTTATTTTTATTTTTATTTTTATTTATTTATTTATTTATTTATTTATTTTTGTCATCGTGGCAACAATCAGAGTACGAAAAATAAATTGCGGAATTCAACCAATAAAAATATTCAGATATATTTCAGATTTCCCAGTTTTCTACCTAGGACTACAACAGTTTTCCAAATAGTTAAAAAATATACTGCTTGAATTTAAAATACATTTATAAAAAATATCCATTTTATGAGTATTTTCTAATTTATACGCGTGTACTTTATTGTACAAATTTCATGAATTTAATTTTATTTCTGTTTAACGAATTTTCTTCATAACGAAATGCAATGATGAGATGTCGTTAAATGGAAGTTTCACCGTATTTTGAGACCGATTTTATAGAAAAAAAAAACCCTTTATTTCCGGGATTAGACTTTATCTACATTTTGCAACTATAGTTTTAAACAATAGACCCAGCATTCAATTCCAGCTGATTTCATTGTATCCGAGTTTTATATATATCTGTAGCTTTCAGGTAATAACCAGGTAAGGCACATTTTTAATATTTTGAGTAATTAACGTTTAAAGTTTTCAAATGTCTGTTTATCATTACTTTTATAAAATAGATTAGAACTTAATAATTTTCACTACAATCAATTAGGATATAAGAACCTCTTTTTTGCCAATATAGTTATATAAAAATTGTTTTTATTAATTGAGAACCAATTAAAAAATTTCTCAATTTTTAAGTGAAAATTTGTAGTCGCGCTTAAGACGGGAAGCATTCAATTTTCATTTTTGAGTACTAAGGCAGATGAAAGTATTCTTTTAAAGTGACATTTTCCCAAATAATCTCATTTTTTTTTCAAAAATGTGCCTTACTTGGTTGTTACCGGAAGCCACAGATATATACGAGGGTAATTCGGAAAGTAACCTCCGTTTGTGAATTAAAAAAAAACTAATGAAAGGAATCATGTTTTATTACTTACGTATGAAAGACACGTTCTTCAGCTACTTCTCAACATAATTGACGTATTAATTAAAACAATTATCATAACGGTAAATCAGCTTTGAAATTCCATCGTCACAGACTTCTGCCGCCGGCCTATTCAACTGCGATTATTTTAAAATTCAATTCGCACCACTCATTCAATCCAAAGAATTTTAACATATTTTTCTATATAATTTACTGATAAATGCAATACCAAAAATGTTTAAAAAAAAAATGGGTCAAATAAAATATTACGAGAGCAATTCGGAATTTGTCAGTATGAATAAAAGAATATGTTAAAATTCTTTGGATTGAAAGAGTGGTGCCAGTTGAATTTAAAAACAATCGCAGTTGAATAGGCCGGAGTCTGTGACGATGGAATTTCAAAGCTGATTTACCTTTATGATAATTGTTTTAATTAATATAGCAATTATATTCAGAAGTAGCTGAAGAACGTGTCTTTCATACGTGAGTAATAAAACATGTTTCCTTTCATTAGATTTTTTTCAAATTCATAAACGGAGAGTAGTATAGTAATGGGGGTTTCAGCTCACCGGGTGCAGGGTGCTGACCTCTAAGAGGGGTTGAAGGTCATCGGGTGCTCGAGCTGTAAGAGGGGGTGGGGTGAAGGTCATCGGGCGTCACGCAAGGTTAAGATGACGTCATCTTAGAGGATGAGTGTGTTTTAGATAAGAATTTTTTTTTTTAATTTTAAGCGGGAATTTTAGGGAGTTAGAATTTTTTTTTGGTGTACTATAGTACGATGATTTTTTTTAATTTTAATGCGGGGACTTTAAAATTTTCGGTGCACTTTAGTTTTAGATAAGAATTTTTTTTTAATTTTAAGCGGGAATTTTAGGGAGTTAGAATTTTTTTTCGGCATACTATAGTACGATGATTTTTTTAAATTTTAAAGCGGGGACTTTAAAATTTTCGGCGTGTTACAGTACGTGGGGTATGTTTTTCGATTAAATTTTGCTGTTGTTCATTTAAAAAGGTAATTAAAAAGTAATTAAAAATAAGGAATGAAGAGACTTTTTTTTTTTTTTTTCACCGGGTTCTTTGATGAGGGGTTAAGCGGGTATTTCGGGACACAGAATGTTTTTTTTTTCTTTTTTGTACTATTGTACGAGTGGTTTTTAATTTTAATGTGGCGACTTAAAATTTTTCGGTGAACTTTAGTTTAAGGATCTATTTTTTCGATTTTAAGCCGAAATTTTGGGTAGATTGATTTTTTTTTTTTTTTTTTTTTTCACCGTGTTTTAAATAAGGGGTTAAGCGGATATTTTGGGTGGCATAGAATATTTTTTTCTGTACTATTGTACGAGTGGTTTTTAATTTTAATGTGGCACCTTAAAAATTTTCAGTTTGGTGTAATTTAAGAGTTTATTTTTTGATTTTAAGCAGAAATTTTGGGGAGTTTGATTTTTTTTTTTTTTTCCACTGTACTCTTACATGATGAGTTAAGCGGATATTTTGGGGGAAATTATTATTTTAGCCTAATCATACGCGAAGGATATATTTTTTTTTCGGGGGTTGATATTTTAATAAAGAACTAATTAAGAAGGGTTCATTCATGGTGAATTAATGAATTATTTTTTTTAGGAGTAATTTTGTTTAGATTGAATTATTTTTTCATTTTTTGGAGTTTTAAGCGGATATTAATGTTTAATAGGGGGACTTTAATTTTTTTTGCAATGAAATTGACGTGTGCTCGTCGATCTAACCGTTCGGAGTTTATAGTTTTCTTCAAATCATGTGTGGATATTGGTTTAGAATTTCTTAGAATGACTTCCACCACCTTTATCTCTATCCATTATCATTAATAACACATGCTAGTAATGGGAATTTGGGAATAACAATTTTGAATATTTATTTAATGAAGGAACTTTAAAATTATTTCGAGTGTTATTTTTAGTCAACTAGGTTATACACTTGATATTTCAGAATAGTTAAAAAATAACTTTAAAATTTGAATGAAAAAATATGTTTCAAAATGGGATTTTACGTGCTAGCATTGAATCGCACTCGTCGCCCTAACGGTTTGGAATATGTGGTTTTCTTCGAACCTTGGTGAAAATTTAATTGAATTGATTATTATTATTATTTTGTATGTGTTGTATGTATGTGTGTGTATGTATGTTTGTGTGTTGTATGCATGTATGTGTGTGAATATATGTTTGTGTGTTGTATGCATGTGCGTGTGTTGTATGTATGTATGTGTGTTGTATGCATGTATTTGTTGTATGTATGTGCGTGTATTGTATGCATGTATGTATGTGTGTTGTATGCATGCATGTGTGTGTATGTACAGGGTTGTTATAATTAAAGTTCGCCTATTCAGAAGGCTCTGGAGCCGGTTCTATTGCTCCAACCGAAACAAAATTTCACTAGTACATAGTTGAAGAGATGCGCTCTGCGAAAATCGAAAAAAAATAGTCAATTTTTTTGTCACTAGGTGGCGCTGCGCCAACATTTAAAGTGATGTTTGCAGATTCATTATATCAATATCAGTCAGTTCAGACGAAACACACAAATTTCAAAGTTTCAACAAACTTCGACAAACTGCGAATTGTTATAATTAAGTTCACATAATCAGACAGCTCTAGAGCCTGACCTATGACTCCAAACAACACTGAAAAATGAAGATCATTCCATGTGATGTAAACTGCATCGACAAAAATAAAACATGTCGCTCGGCAGTAAAGAAATAACGAAGAATAACATAATGCATGCTCAATGAATCTTCTGCCATTTTTAATAATGCATTCCATTCTCAGAATTGTGATTTCTACAGCATTGCGTAAACTGTCTTGCAAGATTGAGCGAATGCGAAGTCTAATACTATCTTTCAGATCAGAGATTGTCTGACATCTGTCTTTAGATACAGAATTTTTCAAAAATCCCCAGAAAATAAAGGAATCCCTAAATATTGGCTTAAATATTGGTGCAGCGCCACCTACTGACGAAAATTCTAACTATTTTTTTTCATTTTCGCAGAGCGCATGTCTTCAACTACGTACTAGTGAAATTCTCATTTGTTTGGAGCCAAAGAACCGGCTCTAGAGCCATATGAATAGGCGAACTTTAATTATAACAACCCTGTATATGCGTGTGTTGTATGTATGTATGTATGTGCATGTTAAATGTATGTGTGTGTAATTTTTTTTTTGCCGATAGGCGTGATCTTTAGCTGAAAGTGACCTAGGGTCAAAACTTTTACCCAGGAATCGCCACGGGGAGGCAGATCACTTGATTCCCGTATTGCACACATTCACATACATTATTTCGAGCGATATTTTTAGTGAAACATAATATGCAAATGAATTTGTGAAATAATTAAAAAATAACTTTAAAATTTCAATGAAAGAATGTTTTAAAATGTAATTTTACGTACTAACATTTAATCGCGCTCGTTGGTTTTTACTGTTTGGAGTCTGTCATTTTCCTTTAACCTTGGAAAACCTTGCGTCAATAAGGATATATCAGAAAAACCTCCACTTTGGGTTCTCTTTTAAACTAATATTTGTAATGAGATGTGTTCGCGCGCGTCGGCCTAACTGTTTGGAGTATCAACATAAAATCATCAAATTAATACAAAATATTTACCCATGTAAAGAAAAATCAAAGTACAATGATTCACCATTTGTATGATAAATCTTAAAGCATAATATCTGTCATACAAACATCATGTTATGTAAAAAATATAAGTAAATATTATTAGTTTTAAAATCTTTTATATTCGAATGGGTAGTTCGATGAATTAAGAACATTAGAATTTTATGGATTAAGAAGTAGCAATTGAGAAAATAATCATTTCAAAATATTTTTTTAAAAACCAACTTTCATGCAATTCAAAAACTTTTAGTATGAAAATTGAATATTTTTTTTCTTAAGAGAAATATTTTATGCGAGTGAAAAAAGTGAGAGTCAGTTAATTTATGAATCATTTTAAAATATTACCTCGCAATAACTTGCTTTGAAAGTATGTTCTTAAACATATTAATATTTAAAAGTTTAGTCATTTTATACATTTTATATACAAATTTTACTTACCAACATATGAATTCGCCTTCATTCCGCACTTTCTTGAAGAATAATTCCTGATAAACTCTTATCAATACTGCATGTTGGTTTGAATCACTAGCAAGTTAAGACAGGTATGATATGAGTAATCATTAGGATTTCCCCAAAGAGGTGAAGTCATTCTTATCAAATCCTATTTTGAAAGAAGAATATTTCAATTGCAATTAACTTCAGATTTTCTTATTTAATAATTATTTTTTTTAATTTGACAATTTTAATTAATGTTTTAGTGAAATTACCTTTAAGATTTTAATTTTTTTTAATGCTTATACTATTTCAAACATGTACATTCTTATTTGTAAATACAAAATCATAAAAAACATATTTGAATGATTTTATTATTATTATTGTTAGACATTATATTTGAAAATCATTTAAACCTTTAGCTTTTATTATTATTATTACTTAGATATTAAGAAGTGACGAAGACCTGTAGAATTAATCTCATCTTAAAACTGATTAATATTCGAAGAAAAATTTATTCTGTTATCTTTTAATTTACCAAACATATATCTTAATATTCATTAACACACTTCTTATTTAATGAATAATATATTTGATGAATAATATATTTTATAATATATATGAGATTTTAATCTTTTTTTAAAAAAATTGGGTTATGTTATTTCATACACATACGTTCTTATTCGAAAATTCAAAACCATAAAAAACATCGTTGGTTGATTTTTTTTAATTCGACATTGTATTGGAAAAGCATTAAAACCTTTCATTTTTATCCCATTTAGACATCAAAAAGTGTCGAAGATCTGACTGCTTCGCAAAGACTTAAAACTAGTGATTTGATGAGTCATACTTCCTGTGGGTTGTTTACAATTTTGAAATTATCTTAATTAATTACCAATCTTCTCATTTTTTTAAACACCACACTAATCATTGCCCCCATTACTTAATCACGTAAATATAATTTATATCGTTTATAATTATCAGTTTTATACTAACATTTGAGACCTATACGTATGTGTTGTATTAATTCTTTTAGTTTAATTCATACAAATTTTAACTTAAGCATCCTGTGCTAGTTTTCATACATTTATTATCACATCACTTGATAGAATTTCTTGCGATGTTTTAGAAATAATAGATATTTAATTTTTTTTTTTTAAATTAGTTAATAACATGAAAAAAATTTAATTGCTTTTTAACATGAATCTTTTAAGAAAAACATATTTGATTCTGAAACATTAAATTTAAAAAACTAATTCTTAAGAATATGACTTGATGCAATTTACTCATTTTAAACAAGTTAACTTTACTACTTGACGGAAATATATTCAAACGCAAAACGATTTAACTTTCACATTTTTAAAGTTAATTATATAATATACTAACATTTAATTATAATAGGTATAATTTTATTAAAAATACTGAATAAAATAAAATTTATACTTTAAAAAAAAATTATAACACCATTTAAAAATATTAAACAACAACAACAACAAACTTATAATTAAGAGATGAATAAATATAAATATATGAATCACACAATAATAAAAAGAAATACTTAATCATTCATAAAAATTCTTCCCTTGAACATTCACACGTATGTTAGTAAAAATATAACACTAAAGTTTTCAAAAAGATTATAAGCGTTTCCAAATCAACAAAGAAAATTGAGTATTAAATATCGAATAATGGATATGCACTTTTTACACTCACATCTTACAATGTAATTAGTAACCAAATTTAATGATTTTTAAGCATGTCTTCTTAAATTTTTTTCAATGAAAGACTATCACAGTTGAATATTTAGCTTTCTCTTCATAACTTTATCGAGAAATATATAATGTATACCACGCGATTTCATTAAATGAATCACAATACAATTCAAACTTCTCATTTTCAATGTTTTATACATACTAGTGTTTATCAAATAGGTGTTTATTCTGAACAATCATTACTTAGTTTATTGATGTAAAGATTGTGTTGAACGCTTTTTAAGTTGAATGGTGTGAGAGAAGGATAAATTAGGACAGAAGTTATTAAATATAGAGTCTTTAAAGTTTATACCCGCGCAAGATTTGGCATTTCAAGAAACAAAGTTGTGTCATATTTGAAAGCATTCTTTATATTCGAAACGCACACGTGATCACAATCACATCACTGAAGAATAAAGAGAAGCTGTTTATGTTGTATATAATTTGAATTTTCATTAACACAATATTATAACCGAAGTTTTTCGACAGTTTGAAAAGGTATGATGCACAACGTCTGCACACGTTAACACAGAATAAGATTAGCTTATGCCCTTTCGATGATAAGCGTTATTTGCAGGTAAGATGTATTAACATAACAACATTTTCTTGGTAATTTTACTCGCAGGTTTCGAAACATCTGATCATACTTCTCATTTTTAACACGCGACGCTAACCATTGGGCCATTAAAGCCCTTAATTTAGTAACTAAAAAGTAAGAAATATCATCGAAAGTGATTACTTCACACATGCAAAAATAATTTTTATTGTGACTTATCAGTTAAAAATCACGAAGAAAAGAAAAAAAAATCACGTATGTTTTGGATTACTTTGAGATTTTATGAGTCACTTCATCAGTTAAATAGACATATCTACTTCTTATGAATCACTACTTATGCTTAAATTTTCAAACACTTGCTTAAATGAAATATATTATATTTTAGTTTATCAGTGATAGTGTGATTACTTGTTAATAATTTTAGTATCATTAAAAAATTTCAAAAAATCAAACGTTAATAATTAATTAAAAAAAAATACAAGTCACTATTAAAGGTTTGAACAAATTATTAAAATAATTTTACAAAACTTTTCAAATTACTTTAAAATGTTTCACTAATATTTAGTAATCGACAAATTTCAATGTTCATAATCATTTATGTGACTTAGGTTTTCTGTTTTAACTGTTAAGTTATTAGATTCCCCTTCAAGTACACCTCATTGACATGTTTTAATCAGCCAACCAACCATTCAACTGTGTTCACAATCAACTAGTATGTGAGTTAGGTTTTCAGTTTTAATTGTTAAGTTATTACATCTCCCCCTCCCTTTCATTTACATCTCATTGATAAGTTTTCATCAACCAACCACCCAACTTTTTTTCGTAATCAACTATTTATTTACCCTAACAAACAACTATTTATTTATCCTAGCAACCAAAAAGCTTTTATCGTCACATGAACAAAATTTTTTAAGCTGAAAGACTTGTCATTTTTAATCGAAAAAACAATGACTTGTGTAATAAATTTTTTCCTTACTTAAATGAAACCTTCGCATGTGTATGGTAAAACTTGGAAAATTTCATTTAATGCACAAATTTAAAGTTAACAGGCAAGATCTTCACACATCTTTTAGTATTTTACTAACACTTTACCAAATATCTTTAGAAAACAACAGAATTTTAAATAATTATTTTAATAAAAATTCTCTTTTGTAAGTGACATTACTAAACTTACTTGAAAAATTAACTTGGCAAAGCAGGTTTTCACTGTTTCAACTTAGTAATATTCATAAGTTTTATATCAAAATCAACTTGTTTGGTTATGTCCCAGCATGGTTTTATAAATTGTATCGAAAAAGACCTTTAATATTAATGTTTAAAAATATGCAGTTAGTCTTTTAAAGATAAATATTTTCACTTCTTTTATTTAAAAACATTTTTAAATAAAATTATTACAGTTGCCAATTTTACTCAGTGTTATGAAATATGCATGCAAAACTTTTAATTATAACTTTCACATTAAATTAGTCTTATTAATTAATTTAATTAATTAATCTTATTAATTAGTTTAATTAATTAGTTAATTAATAATAATAAGAATGATTAATAAAATTAATTAATAAGATTAATTTAATTAGTTAATTATAATAATAAGAATGATTGATAAAATTAATTAATAAGATTAATTTAATTAGTTAATTATAATAATAAGAATGATTGATAAAATTAATTAGTAAGATTAATTTAATTAGTTAATAATAATAAGAATGATTAAATTACTTCATAAATGAATTTTTATAAGAACCAATCTAGAATACAAAGCGCTAGTCACGTGGTATACATCACGTGATCAGTTGACACATGTTCTGTGACGTCACATATCTTAAGATAAGATTATCTGATAACATTTTCTGATAAGGACTTTGAATTTTTTTCATTTCTTCCTAAACCCTGGAGTGTGTTGGACGTGCTTTGGCGATGGTGATGGACTAGGTGAGTACAGAATGTTAAATGTGTCTTTATTATTAAACTATTTTAATTTAATTATGCATGAAAATTAAATATATTTTTTTTATTTTTTCAAATTTTAGTACACCTTGAAAACAATAATTTGAAATACTAAAATGTGAAAGTTATAATTAAAAGTTTTGCATGCATATTTCATAACACTGAGTAAAATTGGCAACTGTAATAATTTTATTTAAAAATGTTTTTAAATAAAAGAAGTGAAAATATTTATCTTTAAAAGACTAACTGCATATTTTTAAACATTAATATTAAAGGTCTTTTTCGATACAATTTATAAAACCATGCTGGGACATAACCAAACAAGTTGATTTTGATATAAAACTTATGAATATTACTAAGTTGAAACAGTGAAAACCTGCTTTGCCAAGTTAATTTTTCAAGTAAGTTTAGTAATGTCACTTACAAAAGAGAATTTTTATTAAAATAATTATTTAAAATTCTGTTGTTTTCTAAAGATATTTGGTAAAGTGTTAGTAAAATACTAAAAGATGTGTGAAGATCTTGCCTGTTAACTTTAAATTTGTGCATTAAATGAAATTTTCCAAGTTTTACCATACACATGCGAAGGTTTCATTTAAGTAAGGAAAAAATTTATTACACAAGTCATTGTTTTTTCGATTAAAAATGACAAGTCTTTCAGCTTAAAAAATTTTGTTCATGTGACGATAAAAGCTTTTTGGTTGCTAGGATAAATAAATAGTTGTTTGTTAGGGTAAATAAATAGTTGATTACGAAAAAAAGTTGGGTGGTTGGTTGATGAAAACTTATCAATGAGATGTAAATGAAAGGGAGGGGGAGATGTAATAACTTAACAATTAAAACTGAAAACCTAACTCACATACTAGTTGATTGTGAACACAGTTGAATGGTTGGTTGGCTGATTAAAACATGTCAATGAGGTGTACTTGAAGGGGAATCTAATAACTTAACAGTTAAAACAGAAAACCTAAGTCACATAAATGATTATGAACATTGAAATTTGTCGATTACTAAATATTAGTGAAACATTTTAAAGTAATTTGAAAAGTTTTGTAAAATTATTTTAATAATTTGTTCAAACCTTTAATACTGACTTGTATTTTTTTTTAATTAATTATTAACGTTAGATTTTTTGAAATTTTTTAATGATACTAAAATTATTAACAAGTAATCACACTATCACTGATAAACTAAAATATAAAAATGTTTTTAAATAAAAGAAGTGAAAATATTTATCTTTAAAAGACTAACTGCATATTTTTAAACATTAATATTAAAGGTCTTTTTCGATACAATTTATAAAACCATGCTGGGACATAACCAAACAAGTTGATTTTGATATAAAACTTATGAATATTACTAAGTTGAAACAGTGAAAACCTGCTTTGCCAAGTTAATTTTTCAAGTAAGTTTAGTAATGTCACTTACAAAAGAGAATTTTTATTAAAATAATTATTTAAAATTCTGTTGTTTTCTAAAGATATTTGGTAAAGTGTTAGTAAAATACTAAAAGATGTGTGAAGATCTTGCCTGTTAACTTTAAATTTGTGCATTAAATGAAATTTTCCAAGTTTTACCATACACATGCGAAGGTTTCATTTAAGTAAGGAAAAAATTTATTACACAAGTCATTGTTTTTTCGATTAAAAATGACAAGTCTTTCAGCTTAAAAAATTTTGTTCATGTGACGATAAAAGCTTTTTGGTTGCTAGGATAAATAAATAGTTGTTTGTTAGGGTAAATAAATAGTTGATTACGAAAAAAAGTTGGGTGGTTGGTTGATGAAAACTTATCAATGAGATGTAAATGAAAGGGAGGGGGAGATGTAATAACTTAACAATTAAAACTGAAAACCTAACTCACATACTAGTTGATTGTGAACACAGTTGAATGGTTGGTTGGCTGATTAAAACATGTCAATGAGGTGTACTTGAAGGGGAATCTAATAACTTAACAGTTAAAACAGAAAACCTAAGTCACATAAATGATTATGAACATTGAAATTTGTCGATTACTAAATATTAGTGAAACATTTTAAAGTAATTTGAAAAGTTTTGTAAAATTATTTTAATAATTTGTTCAAACCTTTAATACTGACTTGTATTTTTTTTTAATTAATTATTAACGTTAGATTTTTTGAAATTTTTTAATGATACTAAAATTATTAACAAGTAATCACACTATCACTGATAAACTAAAATATAATATATTTCATTTAAGCAAGTGTTTGAAAATTTAAGCATAAGTAGTGATTCATAAGAAGTAGATATGTCTATTTAACTGATGAAGTGACTCATAAAATCTCAAAGTAATCCAAAACATACGTGATTTTTTTTTCTTTTCTTCGTGATTTTTAACTGATAAGTCACAATAAAAATTATTTTTGCATGTGTGAAGTAATCACTTTCGATGATCTTTCTTACTTTTTAGTTACTAAATTAAGGGCTTTAATGGCCCAATGGTTAGCGTCGCGTGTTAAAAATGAGAAGTATGATCAGATGTTTCGAAACCTGCGAGTAAAATTACCAAGAAAATGTTGTTATGTTAATACATCTTACCTGCAAATAACGCTTATCATCGAAAGGGCATAAGCTAATCTTATTCTGTGTTAACGTGTGCAGACGTTGTGCATCATACCTTTTCAAACTGTCGAAAAACTTCGGTTATAATATTGTGTTAATGAAAATTCAAATTATATACAACATAAACAGCTTCTCTTTATTCTTCAGTGATGTGATTGTGATCACGTGTGCGTTTCGAATATAAAGAATGCTTTCAAATATGACACAACTTTGTTTCTTGAAATGCCAAATCTTGCGCGGGTATAAACTTTAAAGACTCTATATTTAATAACTTCTGTCCTAATTTATCCTTCTCTCACACCATTCAACTTAAAAAGCGTTCAACACAATCTTTACATCAATAAACTAAGTAATGATTGTTCAGAATAAACACCTATTTGATAAACACTAGTATGTATAAAACATTGAAAATGAGAAGTTTGAATTGTATTGTGATTCATTTAATGAAATCGCGTGGTATACATTATATATTTCTCGATAAAGTTATGAAGAGAAAGCTAAATATTCAACTGTGATAGTCTTTCATTGAAAAAAATTTAAGAAGACATGCTTAAAAATCATTAAATTTGGTTACTAATTACATTGTAAGATGTGAGTGTAAAAAGTGCATATCCATTATTCGATATTTAATACTCAATTTTCTTTGTTGATTTGGAAACGCTTATAATCTTTTTGAAAACTTTAGTGTTATATTTTTACTAACATACGTGTGAATGTTCAAGGGAAGAATTTTTATGAATGATTAAGTATTTCTTTTTATTATTGTGTGATTCATATATTTATATTTATTCATCTCTTAATTATAAGTTTGTTGTTGTTGTTGTTTAATATTTTTAAATGGTGTTATAATTTTTTTTTAAAGTATAAATTTTATTTTATTCAGTATTTTTAATAAAATTATACCTATTATAATTAAATGTTAGTATATTATATAATTAACTTTAAAAATGTGAAAGTTAAATCGTTTTGCGTTTGAATATATTTCCGTCAAGTAGTAAAGTTAACTTGTTTAAAATGAGTAAATTGCATCAAGTCATATTCTTAAGAATTAGTTTTTTAAATTTAATGTTTCAGAATCAAATATGTTTTTCTTAAAAGATTCATGTTAAAAAGCAATTAAATTTTTTTCATGTTATTAACTAATTAAAAAAAAAAAAATTAAATATCTATTATTTCTAAAACATCGCAAGAAATTCTATCAAGTGATGTGATAATAAATGTATGAAAACTAGCACAGGATGCTTAAGTTAAAATTTGTATGAATTAAACTAAAAGAATTAATACAACACATACGTATAGGTCTCAAATGTTAGTATAAAACTGATAATTATAAACGATATAAATTATATTTACGTGATTAAGTAATGGGGGCAATGATTAGTGTAGTGTTTAAAAAAATGAGAAGATTGGTAATTAATTAAGATAATTTCAAAATTGTAAACAACCCACAGGAAGTATGACTCATCAAATCACTAGTTTTAAGTCTTTGCGAAGCAGTCAGATCTTCGACACTTTTTGATGTCTAAATGGGATAAAAATGAAAGGTTTTAATGCTTTTCCAATACAATGTCGAATTAAAAAAAATCAACCAACGATGTTTTTTATGGTTTTGAATTTTCGAATAAGAACGTATGTGTATGAAATAACATAACCCAATTTTTTTTAAAAAAAGATTAAAATCTCATATATATTATAAAATATATTATTCATCAAATATATTATTCATTAAATAAGAAGTGTGTTAGTGAATATTAAGATATATGTTTGGTAAATTAAAAGATAACAGAATAAATTTTTCTTCGAATATTAATCAGTTTTAAGATGAGATTAATTCTACAGGTCTTCGTCACTTCTTAATATCTAAGTAATAATAATAATAAAAGCTAAAGGTTTAAATGATTTTCAAATATAATGTCTAACAATAATAATAATAAAATCATTCAAATATGTTTTTTATGATTTTGTATTTACAAATAAGAATGTACATGTTTGAAATAGTATAAGCATTAAAAAAAATTAAAATCTTAAAGGTAATTTCACTAAAACATTAATTAAAATTGTCAAATTAAAAAAATAATTATTAAATAAGAAAATCTGAAGTTAATTGCAATTGAAATATTCTTCTTTCAAAATAGGATTTGATAAGAATGACTTCACCTCTTTGGGGAAATCCTAATGATTACTCATATCATACCTGTCTTAACTTGCTAGTGATTCAAACCAACATGCAGTATTGATAAGAGTTTATCAGGAATTATTCTTCAAGAAAGTGCGGAATGAAGGCGAATTCATATGTTGGTAAGTAAAATTTGTATATAAAATGTATAAAATGACTAAACTTTTAAATATTAATATGTTTAAGAACATACTTTCAAAGCAAGTTATTGCGAGGTAATATTTTAAAATGATTCATAAATTAACTGACTCTCACTTTATTCACTCGCATAAAATATTTCTCTTAAGAAAAAAAATATTCAATTTTCATACTAAAAGTTTTTGAATTGCATGAAAGTTGGTTTTAAAAAAAATATTTTGAAATGATTATTTTCTCAATTGCTACTTCTTAATCCATAAAATTCTAATGTTCTTAATTCATCGAACTACCCATTCGAATATAAATGATTTTAAAACTAATAATATTTACTTATATTTTTTACATAACATGATGTTTGTATGACAGATATTATGCTTTAAGATTTATCATACAAATGGTGAATCATTGTACTTTGATTTTTCTTTACATGGGTAAATATTTTGTATTAATTTGATGATTTTATGTTGATACTCCAAACAGTTAGGCCGACGCGCGCGAACACATCTCATTACAAATATTAGTTTAAAAGAGAACCCAAAGTGGAGGTCTTTCTGAAATATCCTTATTGACGCAAGGTTTTCCAAGGTTAAAGGAAAATGACAGACTCCAAACAGTAAAAACCAACTAGCGCGATTAAATGTTAGTACGTAAAATTACAT
This sequence comes from Maratus speculifer, assembly GCA_964019185.1. Lineage (NCBI taxonomy): Eukaryota > Metazoa > Arthropoda > Arachnida > Araneae > Salticidae > Maratus > Maratus speculifer. The sequence goes on along the minus strand of OZ025301.1, from coordinate 148,162,023 downwards.
TTTAAAACATTCTTTCATTGAAATTTTAAAGTTATTTTTCAATTATTTTACAAATTCATTTGCATATTATGTTTCACTAAAAATATCGCTCGAAATAATGTATGTGAATGTGTGCAATACGGGAATCAAGTGATCTGCCTCCCCGTGGCGATTCCTGGGTAAAAGTTTTGACCCTAGGTCACTTTCAGCTAAAGATCACGCCTATCGGCAAAAAAAAATTACACACACATACATTTAACATGCACATACATACATACATACAACACACGCATATACATACACACATGCATGCATACAACACACATACATACATGCATACAATACACGCACATACATACAACAAATACATGCATACAACACACATACATACATACAACACACGCACATGCATACAACACACAAACATATATTCACACACATACATGCATACAACACACAAACATACATACACACACATACATACAACACATACAAAATAATAATAATAATCAATTCAATTAAATTTTCACCAAGGTTCGAAGAAAACCACATATTCCAAACCGTTAGGGCGACGAGTGCGATTCAATGCTAGCACGTAAAATCCCATTTTGAAACATATTTTTTCATTCAAATTTTAAAGTTATTTTTTAACTATTCTGAAATATCAAGTGTATAACCTAGTTGACTAAAAATAACACTCGAAATAATTTTAAAGTTCCTTTATTAAATAAATATTCAAAATTGTTATTCCCAAATTCCCATTACCAGCATGTGTTATTAATGATAATGGATAGAGATAAAGGTGGTGGAAGTCATTCTAAGAAATTCTAAACCAATATCCACACATGATTTGAAGAAAACTATAAACTCCGAACGGTTAGATCGACGAGCACACGTCAATTTCATTGCAAAAAAAAAATTAAAGTCCCCCTATTAAACATTAATATCCGCTTAAAACTCCAAAAAATGAAAAAATAATTCAATCTTAACAAAATTACTCCTAAAAAAAATAATTCATTAATTCACCATGAATGAACCCTTCTTAATTAGTTCTTTATTAAAATATCAACCCCCGAAAAAAAAATATATCCTTCGCGTATGATTAGGCTAAAATAATAATTTCCCCCAAAATATCCGCTTAACTCATCATGTAAGAGTACAGTGGAAAAAAAAAAAAATCAAACTCCCCAAAATTTCTGCTATAAATCAAAAAATAAACTCTTAAATTACACCAAACTGAAAATTTTTAAGTTGCTACATTAAAATTAAAAACCACTCGTACAATAGTACAGAAAAAAATATTCTATGCCACCCAAAATATCCGCTTAACCCCTTATTTAAAACACGGTGAAAAGAAAAAAAAAAAATCAATCTACCCAAAATTTCGGCTTAAAATCGAAAAAATAGATCCTTAAACTAAAGTTCACCGAAAAATTTTAAGTCGCCACATTAAAATTAAAAACCACTCGTACAATAGTACAAAAAAAAAAAAAAACATTCTGTGTCCCGAAATACCCGCTTAACCCCTCATCAAAGAACCCGGTGAAAAAAAAAAAAGTCTCTTCATTCCTTATTTTTAATTACTTTTTAATTACCTTTTTAAATGAACAACAGCAAAATTTAATCGAAAAACATACCCCACGTACTGTAACACGCCGAAAATTTTAAAGTCCCCGCTTTAAAATTTAAAAAAATCATCGTACTATAGTATGCCGAAAAAAAATTCTAACTCCCTAAAATTCCCGCTTAAAATTAAAAAAAAATTCTTATCTAAAACTAAAGTGCACCGAAAATTTTAAAGTCCCCGCATTAAAATTAAAAAAAATCATCGTACTATAGTACACCAAAAAAAAATTCTAACTCCCTAAAATTCCCGCTTAAAATTAAAAAAAAAAAATTCTTATCTAAAACACACTCATCCTCTAAGATGACGTCATCTTAACCTTGCGTGACGCCCGATGACCTTCACCCCACCCCCCTCTTACAGCTCGAGCACCCGATGACCTTCAACCCCTCTTAGAGGTCAGCACCCTGCACCCGGTGAGCTGAAACCCCCATTACTATACTACTACGGAGGTTACTTTCCGAATTACCCTCGTATTATTGTCTTGAACCTAGTAATTACTGTTCGTAAAATCAAATTGAGCCTTTTGATATTTTATTATCATTATCATTAAATCTGACAGAGGTAGTAATTCCTTTTTTTTACAGGATTTTCGACTTCACGCTTTTATTCGAGCTGTTTGGAATGATTCTAGACTCTTAGAAAATCGTTTCTCGATGCACGGAAACTGTCTCATGCACATATGGACCCCAGATCTAATATTCGAGCAATCAAAAGTTATGATCGATATCGGGCAACACAGTATTTTCTTTGCAGTAAGGAGCGACCATATTTATTTGTCGCAAAGGTTTGTAATTATCAAACTATACTTTGTTTAACTTAAGCCTAATGCCCTGTTCGTACTGAGATAGTTGAGTCACTTAACTTCAAGTCACTTAAATTTTTTTGAAGCGAGATCCCCGAAATTAGGCTTCACCTGTTCGCTTTAACTAAACATTGTAAGCGACTTATCTTGGCCAAACTGACCTCTGGCCATGCGCATAAATTCTGAATTTTGCAACTTCTAACTTCTTTTTTTGTTTACACAGCAATTATCCTGCCATATTTCAATAAAAAGAATATTTCCGTCATGCTTCCAATTTCTTTTGTGGGAGGAAATAACAAGTTCAACATTTGACAACAAAAAACCCCACAAACACACGTGTTAAGCAACTGCGGTAAACAAATAACAACTTGAAATAGTTTATAATTAATTGTAGGATTCAACTCCGGTAATTTAATAATCAGAATTAAATGTTCTAAAATTCAGAAATAATAATTAAATGTTCAGAAGGCAGATTTCCACTCAACTCATAGTTAAGAGAATATCAAAGGTTTAAGTGAGTTTCAGAAACTTGCTCAAGTTAGAATCTTGATTCCAGGTATGACCACTTCAAAAAACTTCAAGTTAAGTGACTTAACTTTCTCAGTGCGAACAGGATATAACGCGGAACCCTCCTTGCTTACAAGGAAGGTCTCCATACGGGCATACTCAGAAAAATCTGAAAAAATTACAGAATGTTCTTCTCATATAGTTATATATGTTTATAAAAAACATTTCGGCGGAACCTCCTTATAACGTCTGTAAAAAAATAATAAAAATTTCGTTTATTTGGCGATTTATCTCTGGTAGGCGAAAAAACGAAATTTTGAAAAATACGCTTTTACGCTTCGAATACTTTTGGTTGGTTGGTTGGTTGGTTGGCAGGCGGCTTGAGACTTATGCTTCGCCATCGAATACTTTTTAAAGAAAAAACTTTCTATGTTCAATTTATTTAAATAAGTTTAGTTTAAGTAATTTTAGTTTTGCATTTTTACTTTACTTTAAGTGTAATTTTGTCATATACGTTTGTATGTACTTATAACAAAATTAAATTAATATATTTTATCATTTAAAACACAATTTAAATTGATTAAAATTGTTCCAAATTGAAAAATACACTGTTAAAAATCTGCTGCATTTTGTTGCAACGCCCTCCCTTGCTTGTATAGAAAACGGTTACTTGGCCGTGAAATTTAGCTTTCTCGTTGGTTGGAATAGAGATATTATATACAAGCGGCGGAGTGCGTTGCAACAAAATGCAGCAGATTTTTAACAGTATATGACACGGTCAATTCACGGTGCTATGGAGCATTTTCATTGGTCAGAAGAGAGATATTCTATAAAAGTAGTGGAGTGACGTTGCAGTAAATGCTGCAGATTTTTAACAGTGAAGTCAATTAAAATCAATTTTCAGATTCGTTAAAATCGTCTGCTTTTGGCGAGGAAATGCACTGCTCGCCAAATCCCGCGTAGCTTTCAGCTTTTCACGCCAATTATTCCAAACTATTTTATTTTTTTACATATCTAATAAAGAAATTCCGCCTCTAATTTTCACTGATCTTTTATTACCTACATGAGTAGTTTAATTCGTATTTTTTTCAAAAAATTCTGAGTATGCCCCCAATGGAGACCTTCCTTGTTAGTACCAATGACCTAAGATAGCTAGACACCACAATGGCAACCTTTTCTTAGGCCGACATCTTTGCCTTCCGTCACGTGACGGAGGGCAGATTTAGCGCGCCAAACCGGCTTTTCTCAGGCCAAAATCTCCTCGGATTTTTATTTTACTGTGAGAATGAAATCTGAAAGTTGCCAATAAAGCGATCACCGCCAAAAAACAGCATATTTTCGCCAAAGATGTTGGATTTGAAACCATGCCGAAATAACAATGGGATGTGGCGTCTACGTAAATTAGAAAGTCAATGCTTAGTACCCAATCAAGTCTGGTACCCATTTTATCGACCCCGAAAGGATGAAGCGTTGAAAGCACCTATCCCAGTCGGGAGTCGAACTCACGACCAACAGCGCTCCAGTCAGATGCTCTGATCAATACACCGCTAGGCTTCACTTTTCCTTACATAACCTACGGGTATTTTAACGATTAAAACTTACGGTTTTTATTGCGAAAAATATGATTTTCTATCCTTTTTTTTTCTCTCTCTCTCTGGATGAAAGCATTGGATGGATTATCATCACATGGAGTGATGTTAGTTAATATAAGGATATTGCCTCTCTTCAGTTTAACCAATCGTCGGTCGTGTCCAAGACATCCATGGGCTGCAAGCTTCACGGCTTTTATTCGGAAATGTTTGATTCCCACCAGTTTTATAAAATAGTGCAATTGCTTTTATTCCGGTATCATTTTACTTGCCATTAAATAAGATGAATATTTTTTTTTTCAAAAAGTGGTGGCAGCAATGAATTTGAATTTTTAAACCGTAATTTAATGCGACCACTAAGGAGTTAATGTATTTTTGATAATCTTCCTAATCTGAATGGGTCTAATCGACCCATAACTATAATTTGTTTTATACGATTCGAACCAGAATTTTTTCATAAATATAGTTAAATAATAGATTGAGAGAAATGTCAATTAAATTTAATAAAATGTTTTAAATCACAATTCTGGTGTGAAATGTTTTTATCAAGATTGAGTAAAATTTGAACGGGGTAGGAAGGTTAACCATCGTATCATTGTGCTTGGTTAAAGAAAAAACCCACTCTGATACGGGGGGGGGGGGGGGTTCCCAAGGTCTTGGAAATTAACAGCTCTTCTTCATGAGTAAGGATTGTCGGACGACCCTCAGACTTGATATGCCTTCCAAGGCAGCTATTGACCAGAATACTACATGGTATTTGGAATGCTGGAGCAGCTAGTTTTCTACTTGTGCTATTACTGACAGCTACCATTGAGCTTTCCACATTCCCTTTAGTTTAATTGCGATAATGTCAGACTGCTAGGGTTTTTTCGTAGGTCATCATATTTTATTTACTGTCTAAACCCTTTAAGACAAGGTGGCGAGTGGTCAGGGAAAAACACAGTTAAATTAAGCGGAAACTACCAGTATTTTCTCATAGAAAAGATTTCAAATAATATCAATGGATTGAAAAACGCGAATTTCTCTATCACAAAATACTGGTACAACCTTTTTATACTATGTTTTTTCCTGACCAGTGATCCCTGGTGGCGAGTGGTCAGGGAAAAACACAGTTAAATTAAGCGGAAACTACCAGTATTTTCTCATAGAAAAGACTTCGAATAATATCAATGGATTGAAAAACGCGAATTTCTCTATCACAAAATACTGATACAACCTTTTTATACTATGTTTTTTCCTGACCAGTCGCCACCCTATAACAAAAAAAAGAATTAATCGCATGAATTAAACACACTTATAAATATGTATGAACTAGTAATAAACCTTTTCGTCTACAACAGGCCTGTCCAACCTTTTCCAAAACAAGGGCGCATCTAAGCTTTTGGCAAGGAATGAAGGGCGCCATTATTAACATGATTTAAAACATCCAAGAAAATCATTTTTTAATATTAGTAGAAGTACACATATGAAAATGCATAACGCAGTAGAAGCATAATTCCTCTATGGATCTAAAATGCCGTGTAATAAAAAAATAATAATAATTAAGAAAAAAAGAAAGAAAAAAAAAATCAAAACAATTGTATATTGTAATAAATTTTTAATAATACTTTTTCTGCGAGGGATTATCTCAAACACTTTTTAATTGGACGGTGCCAGAAAAAAAAATATTGCTATTATTAGATTAAAATGGTAATCAGAGATATTTTCAGGTTTTTTGGCACGCAAATATTTTGCAATAACAACAACTTTTTTTGGAAGTGTACATTTGCTATTATAATAAAAAGAATATTGCCCATTTAAACTGATGGCATTGAGCTCACAGGCTACGCATACTAATTGTACATTACAGCCTTGTATTTTCGTTAATTCCGAAGGGGAAACAGCTCTCCCCTTTCTCCTTTTTTATACTTATCATTGAACCTCCTAAACTATCAAGTACATGCTTTATCATATTAAAAAATCTATATCCAAAATTCAGAGCAAATCGGATAATTCTTAATAAAAACCCATTTAGCATTTATATAATTTAAGAAGAGTTATTCCCCTCTTTTATACTTAACCGTTAAACTTCCAAAACTATTCGGAGATTTGAACGAAATCTGACAATTGTGATTGAAAAATCCATTTATACAAGTTAAGGGGAGGGCATTAGAACCCCCGTTTCCCCTGTTTATATTTATTCAATAAACACCTAATAACGGCCACGGACTCGCCTCATCAGAATGATCCTATATCTAAATTTTGAACGAAAACTGTTAATTCTGCATGAAAATCTCGTTTATATCAATTAAGGGGAGAGGCATGAACCCCCCCGTTTCCCCTGTTTATACTTATTCAAGGAACACCTAATAACAGCCACGGTATCGCCTCATCAGAATGATCCTATATCTAAATTTTGAACGAAAACTGTTAATTTTGCATGAAAATCCCGTTTATATCAATTAAGGGAGGGGCATGAGCCCCCCGTTCCCCCTGTTTATACTTATTCAATGAACACCTAATCACAGTCACGGAATCGCCTCATCAGAATGATCCTATATCTAAATTTTGAACGAAAACTGTTAATTCTGCATGAAAATCCCGTTTATATCAATTAAGGGGAGGGGCAAAAGCCCCCCGTTCCTACTCTTACACATATCGAATGAACTCCAAAAACTAATCAGGGAAGCGCCTTATCAGGATATACCTATATACAAAATTTCAAGTGGATCAGATATTTTTATCATGAATTATCGCGTTACGCACGAACGAACATACGAACGTACATACAGAACGGACGGGCACATAAGCTCTCAGGATAGCCTGTGAGCTAAAAAGTACAGAAACAAACACATGGGTGGTTCTAAAAAGGGAGCCTGGAAAAGCTTCCATTGATGGAAATCCTTTCGCACAATTTTATAATTATTAAAAAAACACTTATCAAAATTACCCAAAGTTTAAAAGGTCTGGGAGGAATATCCCATCTTATAAAACAACTAAATATCCAAAGAAACAATGACAATAACAAAAATGCTGAACTTTTCTGTACGAAGGAGAGGGAGTATCGCTTTTTTTCTACATTTTACTTTTTAACATATTAAAAAATTTATTGTCGACATTTATTAATTCCTATGAGCATAATTTCCATAAAAGAATTTATAAAGAGTAACTAGAAATTAGTGAAGAAATGCAACAGCACGAGAAGATTTTTTGGAAAGCTCTAATCCTGTGTGTTCTGTTGCCTTTCTTTTAATATGTTGCGTTACAATTGTTAATGCGTGAAAGAGATTTTTAAATCATATCTCAAGCAAATATCAAGGATTTTAAATGAAGTATCTTTTACAAGCGAATTTTATTTTTTTACTAGACTAGAAACAGGAAACCTTCAAAAGGGCGCCAAGAAAACCCCCAAAGGGCGCCATGGCGCCCGCGGGCGCCGCGTTGGACAGCCCTGGTCTACAAGGTGACAAAGTTATACCGGGGTGTCAAAGTAAAGTCGGTTTGCAGTAATATTTTTTTCTATGGTTTTTTTTTTTTTTTTTTTTTTTTTTTTTTTTTTTTTTTTAATAGTGTTATTTGATTATTTAACTTGAAAAAATAATTTCTTTTTAAGGTATTCCTTCAAGGTGACATGCAAAATGGATTTTCATCTGTATCCTTTTGATACTCAACGTTGCATATTCTCGATTGCTTTCAGTAAGTATGTAGCTGTTCGTGCATATTGAAATTCTAAATTTTCAAAATTTACGTGAGAAAATCACTTTTTATCATTAAACTGGCGTTATAACATGCTAAAATTGAAAGCAATACAGATTGTCCATAATTAAACAGCCTTATTTTTAAATATTAAAATAGCAAATAAACCTTTTGTGCAAAAATGTTTAAAGATAGAAAACCAACGATTATAAATGCACAAATAAAGTAAGAAAAGGGGAGCAAACAGCTGTTTCGAATCTACTAATGAGATTCTTCTTCAGTGCAAAAACTCAGCGAGCTAGACAAAGCAAAACTGAGCCAAAAGTTTCGCTCAGTTTTGCTTTGTCTAGCTCGCTGAGTTTTTGCACTGAAGAAGAATCTCGTTAGTAGATTCGAAACAGCTGTTTGCTCACCTTTTCTTACTTTATTTGTGCATTTATAATCGTTGGTTTTCTATCTTTAAATTATTTTTAAATAGTCTACAGATGAAACTTTTTTTTCAGAAAGTTGGGATTTTTTTTGAGGGACATATAGGTGACATAGGAATTTGTTTGAGTGAAAAAAATATTTCAAACTTTCGATACCAGGGGGCGTTTATTTAATCAATTACACATTTAGCGTGCATTTAGGATGGTTTTCAAACTCTATTAGAACAAAACATTTTAACCCCTTAACTGACTTGCCCGTACGCCGTTTGGGCAAGACAAATTTGTTTAATTCATCATTTAAAGCTTTTTGACACCATTATTATTTTAAAAAATAATTCCATACTAATTAAAGTCGAAAAAGTTTAGACTAAATGTTACGACTATTTTATTTAAAAAATAGTGGTGCGAATCCGTTATTTTCAATTTATAGAACGGAAAAGAAAGAACCACTTAAGGGTGTTCTTAAATCAAAAAGAGCAACTTTGTGACACATACTTTAATTTATTTTTGCTCGGAAATGCATGAAACTAGCAAGTGTTATTATTCAGAAACTGTCTAATTGCACTCAATTTTCTGTTTTTTAAAAAACACAATAGATTTTTCATAACAAGCCTTCAAAGTTGACACTTTTGAGCACATTCCCCGACGAAAGCAGAAAAACCGGTCGAAAAACAGGAGAATAACGGGAGATCAGGTTATCGAAATAGCTTATAACTCGGTAGGTAATTTATTTATCATAAAATGGAAAAATAAGTTCAATTCAAAATCACTTCCATAGTCAGGCATGCCAATTTTATAACTTTCTGTTAAAAAATGAATTTGTAAATGTTTCAAAACATTTTGCGCTTGTTCAGCGGATCAGTTAAGAACACCCTTAAGGGGTTAAATAACTTCTGGTTTGTTATGTAAACAGCTCAACAGAGTAAATCATTTACATGGAGTTCCATTACTTGCGGTTTATTTATGCTATTTATCAATAGGCTATCTGAGCAGAATATGTTCGTCAATTGTCAGTCCAGGTATCTTAAATGGTAGACCATTGGCAATGTAAGCCAAGGATCTGTGTTCTGTTCCCGGCTTGGGCATTTTTTTCGCTCAATCGGAAAAATTCAATTCGTATGACAAGCATTTATAAATACTAACTTTTTTTAAATCCTCCAGTTGGAGTTTTTCTTTTTGTTGAAGTTGTTTTCTTTGCAAATTACATTTTATAAAAGATAACATTATAAAAATAATTAATGAAGAGTATTTTTAAGGAATAGAATTTTGTGAAAAGACCTGTTTTATTAAGATGAATTTTACAAAATATTATGTTTTGTTAATTTTTATGAATTTTCTGTGAAGAGGCTTTAAATAGCCTCTAAATCTTCTCATGATCGACCCTTGCAAGCATTTATACTCTTAGAGTAACAGTCATGGCAAATTTCAAGTTTCTAGTTTTAATCCTTTTTTGCTTATTTAACTCTTTTAAATTTCGAATTCTTTGAAAACTCTTCTGATCGAGTATTTACGTCTCTTAACCCTTTGAGAGGTAAAACATTTCTGTACCAAAAATTCTCAAGTAATTAATATACGTCGTCGTAATTTACAAAAAAAGTTATTTAAAAATTATCAAAAGTTTTTTTTTTCACGTATTTTAAAAATATAAATTATACTAGAAAATTACAGTTTCCATTTTGTAGTTTGGGCATTAAAATTAAGCTTTTGCAGTCAATAAATAGTGCAACTGAAAGAGTTAAGTAACGAACATGCCAAAGTTCAAGTTTCTAGTCTTAATCCTCTTTTTTGCTTATTTAACTCTTTTAAATTTCGAATTCTTTGAAAACTCTTCTGGTCGAGTATTTACGTCTCTTAACCCTTTGAGAGGTAAAACATTTCTGTACCAAAAATTCTCAAATAATTAATATACGCCGTAATTTACAAAAAAAGTTATTTAAAAATTATCAAAAGTTTTTTTTTCACGTATTTTATAAAATATAAATTATACTAGAAAAATACAGTTTCCATTTTGTAGTTTGGGCATTAAAATTAAGCGTTTGCAGACAATAAATAGCGCAATTGAAAGAGTTAAGTAACGAACATGCCGAATTTCAACTTCAAACCTTAACAATTCGAAAAAAAAAAACGTAATTTAGAACGTTTTTTAAATATTCTTCGCTCATTTTCTCCTTTTGATTGTCCCTGTAATTGAACTATGCATCCAATTTCTATAAAATTTCAAATGACTCGACGAAAGTATCTAATAATTATATATCGATTCGGATGGGTAATTTTTGAGTAGTTATATGCGGACAGATGGACAGACAGACGGACGGATTGAACGACAACTATAGGTACTACATATTTGCATAATTACGAACGCACCTAAAAAGTAACTGGGCCTGTTTATGTAAAAAAATATTTGCCGATCCTGTTATATGATATCAAAATGACAATTTTTGTATAATTTTAATAATATTAATCTTATTCTTTCTAGTGGCTGCAGATGACTCAAAAGCAATTTTGAAATGGTATGATGATGAAAACAGTCCATATAAAAATCTGACGAAACCAATTATTTTGACCGAGGACATTGCTCCTTTGCAGTTCTATGTAAGCACTCCGACACTGAATTCAATAGTGAAGAAGTATCAGTTCAGTAAGTCACAATTCTTTATCAATTAATTTAGTGATAGCTAACATATACTAGAATTAAGGTGCAAGTTGCTGAGACGCAACTAACAGGCGCAGGTAATGTGAGCCAGTGGGGTTGTAGAAAAAATGGCCGACTCCAACTCTTGAAAATTTCAAATTCTGGGTGTACAACCAGGGCCGTGCTAAAGGGAGACTGACCCCCCCCCCCCCACTCCTTCCCACTAAAATATTTTGAGCCTCCCTGGAAAAGATTCCAAAGTCACTAAAGGAATTTATGCTTCGAAATTCCAAATGAAGTGCTGTTCAAAAATCTAATTTAGTTTTGAGGCCCTTTCACAGTTTTGCAGGGATACTAAATTGTAACTAAAATAAGTGGTTCAACACTGGCACATTCTATTTGCACCTATGAAGCTAACATGATGTATGGTATTGCACAAGTTATACACTAGAGGTTTTCATCATACTATTTTTTCTTTTTTTTTTTTGCATAAGATAAAGTTATTAAAACAGTTTAATAATAAACATAGTACTTACAGATTGCATATGCACTAATTTATCTTTCTGTGTGAAAGAGAGAGGGAAAAAATTATGAATCCCCTACATTTTCTTGAGCCTCCCCCCCCCCGCTACTATTCACTTCTAGCTGCGGCCCTGTGTACAAATGTTGTCTGTAACAATATATTGTTCATCTAAAACCTGTATATCGTGGTGTAGTCCAATAATAATAATTATAATAACAATAATAATAAATTCAGTTTACAAATTTAAAATTAGATATAGTTCGTTTAATTTCACTTCTAACCAGGATTGCCAATTTGGCCTCCACTTTTATTTCGAATTTTCTAATTCACACAGAAAATTTTAACAGAATCACTTTTTTAATTTTACAGTAACGAAGTATCTTGTATTAATTAAGCCAAAAAAATGCAATTTTTAATTTCTCGTATGGATTTTTATTTTCTAAATATAAATGCAGGTCAAACTGACAACCGTGCTTCTGTTTTTTAGAAAAGCTGAAGTCGGCTTTTTTTTAATGACCCCGACTCTTTTACTCAAAAATGGTCCAATGGTCTCCGACTCCAAAACCCTGGAAGTGGCATAAGCCAAGATTCTTTGCTGTTAGCGAAATCAGATTGACCAATTAGAAGCCTGCATTTTTGCAGGCTTTTGAGAGTTAACTTCAGACAACGAAAAGTTCACAAAAGAAAAGTTCAGACTTCTGATTGATCAGTCGCGTCTCATTAACAGAGAAAAATCTACATGGATCTCAGCTACAACTCAATAAAAAACTGAACAAGGTAAGGTGAGTTCATATTGAGACACAGTTTTTCGTTTTGTTTGCAGACATTGTTGAGGTACTTCGACAAGTATATTTTTCAAAAATCCAGTGAAGGCTTACATTGTATCATGGTAATTAATGTTTATTTATGCGCTTGTGTGTCTAGTCTGTTTATGTATTTGTTGTCTATCTTTTTATATGCTTGTCTTTTTTTTTTTTTTTTTTTTTTTTTTTTGTATATGTGTCCCGATAATTGCCGCACAAAACATTCGATTAACTTGTAATAATGTATGTATGTTTGTGAAATACCCGAAATCAGCTGTATAGTTTTTGTTGCTAAATATGACTACTTAAGCACCCTTTTTTGTAATGTCTTTACCATAAATTAACTTCTGCACTATAAAAGAAATATTCCGTAAATTTAAATGCTATTTCCGTATTTTTTACTTTTTTTGTAAAAGTGAAAATTATTGTATCAAAAAGCATAAATTTGGAAATATTTTTTTTACGGAAAATGCTAATTTTTCTATTTCTCTAAAGCTTCGGCATTCATTTTTATTAATACTTTGTAAAAGAGATAAAAATCCATAAGATTATGGAAATTATTTTTAGGGTGCAAAAATATTTTTAAAAATTCCAAAGTTTTGGGAGAAATCAAAAATATAACTAACACCGTGAACGATAAAATTAATTATTTTTTTTAATAATTTTATCTCACGTATTAAGCTTTACCCATTTTGCATTAATAACAGCTTATTCAAATTATTATCTGATTCATAACAATCCAGTGAGGGCTAAAATCAATTTCTTGCTAATTTGTGATTCCCCCCCCTCCCCTTAATTTTCTAGTGTATTTTAGTCAATTGTTTAGCAGCTTGGTTTAGAACAACTATATCGAATGATTCTAAATTCATGGTAAAAACTTTGAGGGTTGGTACAAGACACTATAACAATCTTTTGTTGTATAGAAATGTATAAACGAAAGTAATAACTCGTTCAGGTACAATCACCAGGAGCGAATTTCGTCCTTTTATTTCAAAACTAGCGGCCTTCGCCCGCTACGCTGGTCGGTTTATCTAAAGAAATCTTGAAGAAGTAGTTAGATAAGGTTCAGACATACATTAAAAAAAAAAAAGCAAGTCGATCATTCAAAAAACGTTGGGAAATATCAAATATTTACTGTAATTTTTTAAGAAAAACAAAGTTTCGAAAAAAAAAATTAAATCGAAAAAAAAAATTACAGACATATTAATGCAAGGAAATTTTCCCAGAGAGAAAATTCGCCTTGAATACAATATTTCAAATTCTTTTAATTGCTTATAGGCGCTAATGCCAACATAGTGAAAAAAAATTCCATGCTGGGAATCGAACCCGGGCCATCAGTATGGCGCACTGACGTTCTACCGACTAAACCACATGGAACGACAGCCAGCTTGAAACTTTCTCATACTTAAGTAGACTGGCGAAAACATAACGATAGCGCGCTTTAAAATCGCACAGTGACATCTATTGGATTTTATATGTACTAAAAAACGTTATGTACTAAAAAACGTGAGCAGCGCACCTAATAGTTTCTTTTGTTTCTTTTTGTTACTTTTTTGTCTGTTGTCCGATTTTGATGAAACAAAGCCTATACACTGCCCGGGAGTGTGCATTCTTCATTAGTGAAAACCGCATAAAAATCCATTCAGTAGTTACGAAGATAACCTCGAACAAACAGACAGACAGACAGACAGACAAAAAATTCAAAAAAATTTTTTTTTGTGTTTCATTGGTTTTCTTTTATCGCCCTGACTCCATTTTTGTCAATTATCTTCAATGTACAGACACACCGGGTCCTACTGTTTTATTATATGTATAGATTTCTCATTCAGACCAGAAAATTCTTATACACGTCTTTTCTTTATTTAAGACTGGTATAAATTTTAAAAAAAAATTCTTTGAAAATTACTGGTATTAAATTGAAATTTTTTAGTTAAAAAAAATTCCATTTCTATTTTTTTTTTTTTTCATGCATTTCCTGTGTTTAACATATTTGCTTGTTTTACGTTTTGTTTAATTCAAAAATTTTGATTTCATACCGGAAATTTTCAAAAGAATTTTTTCTTTATGTAATTATGAATGTCTATATTTAAGAAAATAAAATAGTGTAGGAATTTTTTGGTATGGATATTTTTTTTAAAATAAGAGCCAAATTGTCCCTTTGGTGTCAGTACTTCAACTCCTCACCTAGACTCGTTCTTTCCTATACAATAAATGATTGTTACAATATCCTGCACCAAGTCTTAAAGTTTGTACCATGGATTTAAAATCATCCTATATTTATATTTTTATTCTATTTTAAATGTATTTTTATTGTGTAATATTGCTGTTATATTTTTTTTCAGCTAATTTTACGTACATATGGGCTACCATCCCTTTGACACGTCGTCTGACAGGAAGTTTAGTGAACTATTATATGCCCTCTTCTCTCTTAGTAGTCATCAGCTGGATCACATTCTGGCTTCAAGGCGAGGTGGCTTCGGAGAGGGTAACTCTCATAATGACAGCTCTGCTTACAATTTGCACACAGGTATTAAGAATTTATTGATCGGGTCTTATGTGTATATTTTTATCTCCTCGTATTTTCACTTTTTCCATTTTTATATTCTAATAGTCTACTTATAATAAAAAGCGACTTCAGAGACTGTAGGAACGGTTCCGGCATAAACCACTCCAATTTCGATATCGACTGCAGCTAAACTCCACGTTAGGCTTAGCTGAAAACAAATGCTAAAATGATTGTTTTAAAATTTCTTCCATTTGAAATAATGCTTGTTCAGCATATTTTCATATAAAACCCAATTATAATACATTAAGATAACATCGGAAGTGTGAACTGATAAGTTTTTAAGCATTTAAAAGTATGATTGTATATTATCGGCTCAAAGCGCCGTTTTTCTATGATCTCACAAAACTTTAGTGCTGCCATCTATGAACTAACAAAGGACTCGCAAACCTGTTTTTAAACCATTGTTCTACTTAGCTATTGCGGACTTTTTAAATTTAGTTTTATTAATTTTTTTAAGATGCTAGCATAAGACGTTTATTTTTTAAAATTTTGTTTCCTATTATAAATAAAATAAGCTTTTTTCCCCCTTCAAGCTGTAATGGATATATCACATATTATCATAGCTGCATTAGTATAATTGAAAATTATTTTTTCACATCCTCTTAAATCAAAATTTTATCTGCTTTGATGTAATTAATATATTTAGTGCATGATATGGAACAGATGACTTATAGATGTGCATCATAAACTTAGCGATTTTTTTCGCGGCAAAAAGCCATTTTCAAAAACGATCGGCAAACTGAAACTGCATGAGAAAACCGTTTTCAAATACAGCGATCACTTTCAAAACTCCTAAAAATTTGCATTTTTGTAAATATAAAAAATGAATAATTTAGATTCGGAGCCCCCCTAAAGCCTCCGGTTTTTTATTTTTATTTTTATTTATTTTTTTTTTTTCAGGAGAAAAATTTAAAATATTTAAGTGATCGCCATATTTGAAAACGAATTATTTTGCTAATAATAACGTTTTATTTTGCAAATTATTATTATTGTTGTAATAAATACTGCTCTTGATTTTGAAATTAAAATTTGTTCAAAAACTAAAAATCAAATTAAAGAAACAAAAAAACAGTTTTTATTATTTGTATTTGAAGAAATTTATTGCTATCTTTAAAATGTGCTTTTCTACAATACAAACTCTTCAATAGTAAAATCTTCATTCTGTTTGTTTGTATGAAGTATTATGAAATATTTTATCTGCTTTGATGTAATTAACATATTTAGTGCATGATATGGAACAGATGACTTATAGATGTGCACCATAATCTTAGCGATTTTTTTCGCGCCAAAAAGCCGTTTTCGAAAACGATCGGCAAACTGAAACTGCATGAGAAACCCCTTTTCAAATATAGCGATCACTTTCAAAACTCCTGAAAAATTCCATTTTTGTAAATATAAAAAATGAATAATTTACACTATGTTATAAGGGGGCAAAACCCCTCTAAAGCCCCCGTTTTTTTTTTTTTTTTTTTTTTTTTTCAGGAGAAAAAGTTTAAAATATTTAAGTGATCGCCATAAAAATCAAATAAAAAAAAAAGGTTTTATTATTTGTATTTGTAGAAATTTATTGCTATCTTAAAAATGTGCTTTTCTACAATACAAACTCTTCAATAATAAAATCTTCATTCTGTTTGTTTGTATGAAGTATTATGAAAATGAAATGCAAGTGAAAATTCCGTCATTTTTGACGGGGTTATATACTAGTCATAGTATAAAATGGGAATGGGCCAACAATAAGTGAGGCGTAAATAGGCTTTTTCGGTAGCTTTGTTGCCCCAGAGACACATTTATTGATTTTTGGGGTCTTTAATTTATCTAATTTTACTTTAAAATGTGTCTGGTATCAATTTTTTCATTTCCTCCCTCCCCCCCCCCCCCCCCATTTCTCTTAGCAGGGTCAGCGAACCTATGGCACGCGAGAGGATATTTTTGGCATGCCATTAATCGAAGTTTCAAATCAAAATTCCCTCACATTCCCCAAAACTCTGCGCTTTATTATTTTTTTAATAATACAGTCAACTCTCGTTAATTCGAAATCGGATAATTCGAATCTTCGCTTAATTCGAACTAAACATGAAGTCCCGAAATTTTCAATGGCAGAATAACGTTAAAAATTTTCATTAATTCGAACTCATTTTCTCTTGACTTCGTTTAATTCGATTTTTCATTTCCTTTTCCGATTTTTCATTTTCCCTTTTTTTTTTTCTCACGGATTTCATATCATTTGAATAACTTCCTTTTTTTTTTATTTTTGTGAAAATTGTCCGAACGAGTATACATACAATCCAATGCAATTGATATCCACTTTCTTAGTGCCCCGTTTGTCCATCGGTGACGCTTTAAATCTTTCTTTCATTGTGCTTGTTTCTAATCTTTTAATTAGTTTATGTATTTATACATTCTAATTTAATATTAAGTCATATTCTAATGACAACAGACGAAATAAATTAAAAAAAAACTCTATAACATTGATTCATTTGTAATAGTACCACATTAAGATTAAACATGTTTTCATTTTATATTTTCCAAAATTCGAACTTCGGATAATTCGAACATTTCTTGTGGTCCCAACGAGTTCGAATTAATGAGAGCCGACTGTACATGTGTTTAATTGGCAATAGCTTTATTTTATCAAACGAACTAATGCTCTTCTCATATTATTGAACTACCTACAGTGAAATACAACCCCCTCCGAAACACACACACAGTGTCTCGATTTCGTTCTGCTGGCGCCGGTAATTCGCATAGAGAAGAAGAGAGAAATCTGATAAATGTATAACGAAAGTTTGAGACTTTATTAGATCACGTAAACTGTGTGTAATATGAATTATTAATATATAAAAATGTTCGTTGGTTAAATCGCGGTAAAAAGCTACAAAGATTTGTTGACTGTTTGTAAAAAATCCCTTTTATATATGAAGAAAGTTAAATTGAGAAATATGTATTAAGCAATTGATGGACGGTAAATGGCTTGCAAAATGAATGTATTTTACTAATTTATGCCAGCGTTTACATGACTTGATTTTAAAGCTTCGAGTTAAAAATAAGACTGCTATTATCATGGTAGATATGATAAAAGCTTTTGAAGCAAAATTGCAAAAATTTAGAAAAAACACTTTTCCAAAAACTATAAGTATTTCCCAAACTTAAAATAGATGGCTGATGACTTTCCTTTACATGAAGAAATAGATGAAGCAAGTCTCACTAAAGAGATTATTTCTGTTATAGATGCATTAGTCGAAGAGTTCTCATCAATATTTTGTAAATACAAAAGTCTTTCAGAAACATTTAAATTTATTATCTATCCAGATGTGACTTCTTTTGATAAGTTGAACTTGATTGCGTTCCAGTGGGTGGAAATTTTAGAAAGTGAAATGGAACTTATCGACTTCCAATCCAGCTCAGTATGGACTCAAAAATTTGTCAAATTAAGAGACGATTTGGAGATGATCGGAAAAGACAGCCTACCAGGTATCTACTTATAATAAAATGCGTTCTGGAGAGGTGTGTGGAACGGTTCCAGGATTCGCCACTCCTACCTGTGAATGGACCCTAGCAATACGCCACGTTAGGCTTAATGGAAAACAAATGCAGACATATGACAGCTAAAAGATAATTTCTTTTACTTAAAATAACGTTTAAACAGCATATTTTTCTATAAAACATGTATATCATATCCAATTATAATGTATTAGGCTCCAAATTAAAAATAAGTAATTGTAAACATCAGATTACGATATAAACAAATGAACTCTGTTGCTATTCAGATTTTCCAAATCTTGAAACAAATGAATGACTCTTTGAACGCATTATTAAAAAAAAAAAAAAGAATACACGTCAATTATCTAATTCTGTTCTTAATATATTTGTAAAATCATATTAAACTCTTTAAATAATTTGATTTTGTTTAAAACTGTCAAAAACTCTTTTTGCAATCATCTATTGGCAAATAATATAAAGAATCGAACTTTGTAATAAACACGAGTTAATGTTCGGCATATCAAAAAGTTAATGTGATATTTTCGGAAATTACATTTCACTTTGCTAATAATTAATAGAGATCTAAATCAGAAGCATGCATTTTTAAGAACTTTTCACTGTTTCTTAAAATGCAGAATTCTGATTGGTTAGTCACGTTTCGCTATCAGCGAAAGTAGCCTGGATCGTGGTATTCTTCTCGCAAAAAATGTAGTGAATCAATCACGTTTGAGAATCATTCAATCAAAATTATTTGTACTTGAGAACGCACGTGTGTTTGTTGATCTTTTTGAACACGCGGTAGGTTTATATATTTTCAAGTAAATCGTTGTTTCTGTAATTTAACGATAATTTTAGCAATGCCTGATGAAAATAACGAAACGCCGATTGAACGTAGACGGCGATTAGCTCGCGAAAGAAAATCGAGATGGCAATACTCGAATTTTATCGAAAAATCGTGTAATGTACTCAAATTTTTCTGAAAAATCGCCCGAAAATACGCGAATTTTGAAGAAAGATCAGGGAAAATATCAAAATTTTGTTGAAAAATCGGGGAAAATACGCACATTTTGTCAAAAAATAGCGGGAAATAGGCGAATCTTAACGAAAGATCGTGAGAAATACGAGAATTTTGACGAAAGATCAAGGAAAATACGCGAATTCTGTAAAAAAATCGCGGAAAATACGAGAATTTTGTCGAAAAATCGGGGAAAATACGCGAAATTTGTCGAAAAATCGCAGAAAATACGCAAATTTTGTCAAAAAATCGCGGAAAATATGCGAATTTTCTCGAAAAATCAAGGGGAATAAACAAATTTTCTCGAAAAATCAAGGGAAATAAACGAATTTTCTCGAAAGATAGTCGAAACTATGTGAATTTTCTTGAAAAACTTGCTATTTTCAAAATAAAACTGCTATTTTTTTAAAAAAAGTTGTTTTGTTTATATTAACTGCGTATAGATAGCGCCAAATCCAAATTAAAAAAAAAAAAACACAAAGCTTCTTAATTCATGCCTAAAAGCATCGAACTAAAAGTATCATATGCCCATGATTAAAGCCACAGCCGAATCATACTTTTAATAAAAATAATGTATTTTAAAATTTAAAATACTTCAATATTTAATTTTAATGCTTTGTGAAATCTTCAGAAATTGAGTTTCATTTTGCTAATTATTATTATCGTTATTGTAATAAATACTGCTCTTTGTTTTGAAATTAAAATTTGTTCAAAAACTAAATATCAAGTTAAAAAAAAATTTAAAAAAAACTTTATCATTTGTATTTGTAGAAATCTATTGTTATTTTTAAAATGTGCTTTTCTATAATACAAAATCTTCAATACTAAAATCTTCATTCTGTTTGTATTATTATGAAAATAAAATGCAAATGAAAATTCCGTCATTTTTGACGGGATTGTTATACTAGTCTTAAATAAAAAAGATGATAGTAAAATTATTTCCAATTGTAATTCAATTCCAAACAACTACAGTTGTTTAAAAAAGTTAGCGTTTGCCATATTGACAATAGGGGGGGGGGGTGCACGCAATAATCATTTGATTTTTTTTTCTTTTTTTAAAGATTGGCTCGCGTGTGTAAAAAGGTTTGTCGGACCCTTCTCTATAGAGTTGTACTATTCGGGACGCCGGCGTAATTTGGCCGCAATCGTGACGGTTACTGTATTGTCTTTTAGTTGCGAGTGAAGTTATTGTCCAGAGTTCTCTCTTGCTTTTGACCAGCGTTAGCGATTTGTAAAACAAAAAATATCAAACAATAGCCAAATGAAAATAAATGTTAACAAAATAGATTCGACTGAAACAAATTTAAATAATTTGTAAAATAACACTTTTTTTTTTTTTTTGCTGGTAAATTACTTCTGACCATCTGATACGAAAACTATTAAAAATAAGCGCATTCTAAATGGCTAATTTTAACACGATAGTGCTATTCTAGCAAAACTTTTCTCCGTTTGCCAGTTGATAGAGATCATTTTTTTTTCTGTTTTTATCAGCGGGATACCGGTGCATAGGTTGCTGTTAATTAGCAATTGAGAAATATCTAAATGCTTAACACGTTAGCTACCGCTTACGTGAAGATGTGATGACAGTTAATGCCGCACTGTAGAAGTGGATTTTTCTCAGAAGCCGATTTACTTTTTATAACAAAGAATCAGGAAAGATTTTCCCGCGCCAGCGCGTGACTGGCTCTTGGACATCGCCCCACATCATGCTCTGACACGTGAGTGGCCCCTTAACGTTGGCACGTGAGTAGCAGCGAATGTGTTAACCCGTTCGAGACGGGAGTCTTTTACGAAAGTTTTAATGCTTTGTTACCGGTTTTTAAAAGCAGACATTTGTGCCTTTTTAAATAGAGAAAATGCTCCAATTCCATAAGTCACATTTTACAGTAAAATTTTACTGGTGGGATTAAATACGGATTCTTAAGCCTTTTTGCGGAACGTATACGTGTCGCTTGTCCCCAAGGGGTTAATCCTTTCTGGGGCTTTGCTGGTCCTAAAATAAATTGGTAATTGAGTCAGTATGTCTATAAATAGAGCAATGCAAACTGCACAGTTCGATTGAACGTGTAAATCGACATCAATCGTTCAGGAACGCGGATAAGAATCTCGGCTTATTGGCACATACACATACACAGAGAACAAAAATTAAGCACTGGCAATTTTGCGAGTCTAATTGTTCGTTTACTCGTACGATAAGAAGCAATTTGGCGCAATGACGAGCGACAGCGAGAATCTTGAGTTGTCACAAGAGGGCTGCTGTAACTTTTAACAATTTAACTTTAAGAATATTAAAAAAAAAAAAAAAAAAAAAAAAAAACTTTCAAATGGTGCCAATTTATTTCATATCATTTACAGAATTTTTAATCTTTTTTCTCCGGATTTTTAAAACAAGAATTTTTGCCTAATTGAATCAGAAAAATGATCAGATTAAATAATCAAAAATGTACAATAAAAATTTCCTGGTGAGAATAATAAATCATGATTGGAATATGGATGCCCGTATCACTTACGGGCAAATCATGATTGGCAAAAACACTTTACCTGTATGACGTACGGGCAAGTCAGGCAAGCAGTTAATCGGATCAACAGTTTCTGATTACCGCTGGTAGAAATTTGCAGGAAATAACGTGAATAGAAAATTTCGTCTTATTCTAGCGCCTTATACCCTGTTCACACCATGGATAGTTAAGATATCTCAGGCCTGGAACTCTCTCAGAGAGTTTCGACTCCCTCGGGCTAGATACAGGAACAACCACTCCCCCTCATTTGCTATAAAGCTTCGCTTTTACTGATTGGCTGTTGTGGCCGTCTTTATTTCAAGCGCATGCGCATACGTTACATTTGTTCAGTTCAGAGATGTAATGACATTCGCTGAGATATCTTACAAGGAAGGTCTCCATACGGGCATACTCAGAAAAATCTGAAAAAAATACAGAATGTTCTTCTTATATAGTTATATATGCTTATAAAAAAAAATTTCGTCGGAACCTCTTTATAACGTCCGTAAAAAAATAATAAAAATTTCATTTATTTGGCGATTTATCTCCGGTTGGCGAAAAAACGAAATTTCGAAAAATACGCTTTTACGCTTTGAATACTTTTTAAAGAAAAATTTTTCTATGTTCAATTTATTTAAATAAGTTTAGTTTAAGTAATTTTAGTTTTGCATTTTTACTTTACTTTAAGTGTAATTTTGTCATATACGTTTATATGTACACTGTAAAAACAAAGGAGCACTATTACATTTAAATCGGGGTTATGAATTGCTGAATAAACTTTAAATCTACACTATTTTCGGTAGTAGCTCCGTAAAAAATCTAAGAATAATCTTGGAATGGTGGTATTTTATTCTTTAGTCGCAATTATTGAACGTTAACACCAAATTCAGAGTCATATAATCATCTTTCTGTTTTGATTTCACCCCACCAGTGGCCGAGAGGGTCTGACCTCTCAACTGGTAGACGGTAGATGCTGGGTTCGAACCCAATCGCGGCCGTCGGCCTAACCGTTCGGAGTTTTCGTGGTTTTCTTCGAACCTTGCATAAATACGGGTTAGGTTCCCTTAGTAAGACCCCCACGAAGGGCATCCCTCCCCCTGGGCCTATATCCCTGGCGTAGATAATCGGCCGTCACAAAATACACCAATACACACACTGTTTTGATTTCATATGTTTGCAGACGACACGCCGCCATTTTACTTCGCATTTAATCCTTCTTTCTAACTTTCGGATAGCAGGTAGAAAAGTAAACAAACGGTAAGAAATATTAATATTATTCTTTGTAGACGTAAGATTTAAGACTAAATAATGTTTGCATGTGGGTTTTCTTTTTTAATTAGATAATGCTTTTTAATAATGTGTTAGTGCACTGCCATTTTAAGAATAATGGCGACATGTTCGAATTTAACGGGAAGTTGCCTTTAGTATAACAGTTGTAATCAACTTTTTTTTTAATACAGCTTTGTTTATTTGATTGCTGGCATAGTTAAGCTTTTTTTATATTATGCATTAAATTGTATAATTGTGAGGTAATTTAATATCATATGTAGCTTATTTTTGTTATTTTCTTAAGAAAACTAGAAACTCCGAATTAAACTTATAGTGATCGTTACGAGTAATTATACATTTCGTTACAAAAATATTTTATATTGTATGACTATAGCGTTTGCCCCAACTTTAAGAAAAAATATTTTCATAAAAAATTCATTATTATAATGTTTTTTAACTTACTGAACGCATTATTGACCTATGAAAAAGATATTTTTAAGCATTCAAATATAGGAAATTTTAGTTCGTTTCATTAAAGTTATTTCATTCAACTTTAGTTCATATTTCGTTGCTGTAATATGCTTAAAGTGAATGTTATAATTAATTGCCTCCATTAAAAGGAAGTTTCGCTGCCTCTTTGCGTCAAATTATTTATTTTAAATTATGACCGTATTAAATTTAAAATGTAATCTCTAAATTATTTTTTATTTTACTGTTAAAATCATGTAAATATTAGGAAATTTCCTTTTTTACCATTTAGTGTACTTTAATAAATGGTAGCAAAATAAAAAATAATTTAAAAATTACATTCCAAATGTAATACAGCCATAATTTAAAATAAATATCTTCACGCAAAGAGGTTGCTAAACTTCCCTTTAATTTAGACAATTTATTATAACGTACATTTTAAACATATTACTTACTTTACACCAAACATGGTGGCAACTAAGTTGCCACTCAAAATGGTGTTTATTTATACCATTTGATAGTTGGTGACTCATTACACCAATTTACAAGTGGAATTTCATTACACCACTTGGGGTGGCAACTTAGTTGCCACCCTTTTTGGTGTAAAGTAAGGGAATTTTTTTTACAGTGTACTTATAACAAAATGAAATTAATATATTTTATCACTTAAAACATAATTTAAATTGATTAAAATTGTTCCAAATTGAAAAATACACTGTTAAAAATCTGCTGCATTTTGTTGCAACGCACTCCCTTGCTTGTATAGAAAACGGTTACTTGGCCGTGAAATGGAGCTTTCTCATTGGTTGGAATAGAGATATTATATACAAGCGGTGGAGTGCGTTGCAACAAAATGCAGCAGATTTTTAACAATGTATGACACGGTCAATTCACCATGCTATGGAGCATTCTCATTGGTCAGAAGAGAGATATTCTATAAAAGTAGTGGAGTGACGTTGCAGTAAATGCTGCAGATTTTTAACAGTGAAGTCAATTAAAATCAATTTTCACATTCGTTAAAATCGTCTGCTTTTGGCGAGGAAATGCACTGCTCGCCAAATCCTGCGTCGCTTTCAGCTTTTTACGCCAATTATTCCAAACTATTTTATTTTTTTACATATCTAATAATGTAATTCCGTCGCTAATTTTTACTGATCCTTTATTACCTACATGAGTAGTTTAATTCGTATTTTTTTCAAAAAATTCTGAGTATGCCCCCAATGGAGACCTTCCTTGTTAGATAAGTTTTTCAATGTGAACAGGTATCCAATTCCGGGAGGGTCCACTTCAAATACGGCGATCTTAAGATATCTTATGTTTGTGGTGTGAACAGGGTATTATTCATATACACCATAAATATAATGTTGTAAGTGCAGAAAATAAAAAATTGAAGGTACCATACTTTTTATTCCATTAATATAAAAGAAAGTACAAGATTTATTTTCTCTAATCATTTAGTGGCGGATAAATGATGAATATGCTTTATAGTTTTTAATCTTTATGGTTTATAAAAAAATATTATAGTTTATATCGTTTAGATATATAGTTTATAGTTTTTATGCTTTATAGTTTTAATTTTTTTTCTGAATATGTATAAAGCAAATATATGTTATGCGTGCTGTATCACAGCGTTGTGTATAATAATATTATTAATTAATTGTTTTATTACACATTGAAACTTCATTGCTTCCACCGAAAAATATCTGTGTGCACCACTGTTGAATTTTTCTCTCAATAACGTGACTTTGCAAATCAAAATTTTCTATCTAAATGTTTCTTGTTACGTTGAAGCCTGTGAAAATTCGCTTAAAAATCCGGTATATTCAGCCCTGTTAAATTTTGAATATCATTTTACCGTTTATTTAAATCCTTCTCGCACAAAGACCTTCTGTTATTAAAATGTTGAAAAACTGGGTTTCCATAAGGATTTGCGAAGGCAAATTTATTAAAATAATTGAAAGCCTTTCTTCCCTTATTTTAGAAGGAGAAAAAATTTGTTTCAAAATTATGGTGCCGATGTGGAAATTGAGTATTAAAATGTCATGAGACAAAAATTCACCCACCATGCCGAAAAGGGTTTTTGTATTTTGTAAGGGTTTATAATAATGTATAAAGGGTGTGGAAACAGAATAACATACCTCATTAAATAATAAATAAAAGTATCGGCTAGTAGAATGCACAGCCTTATTGGAAATAAGTAATACAAACTTACAAATTGGGATAGGGTACTTTTCTGTTTGCCAGAACGTCACTGATAGCCAAAATTTTGCCAACCAATTTTTCTCTCTAAATCCTTGTGCAACAGTCTAAAATGTATTGAATTTTTAAAACCCCAATTGCTAACACTGTTCGCGTTCATTACACATAAAAAACATCAGTAAATGCATGAAACTCGTTCTATAACAGTTTCTAAAATTCGTTAAAACCCCAATCATAAATCGATAGATGAACGTTCATTTAACCCGGGGGTACACGCGCCGGGTCTTTTTGACCCGGAGTAATTGCAATTGTAACCACTTATCTCTTAAAAGTAATCTTCTACTTATTTTATCGCAAAATTTGTAAGGATTGTCTCCGCCTAAATAAAATGACGGTTATAATTTGATTTTATTAGTGACTAAGTTAAAACCATTTATATCCTGGGTAAACGCGTGTTCTCCCGGGTTAAACGACCAAAAAAGCCGTTGGATGCATGAATATCATAGGCGGCCGGATAACAGAATATGACTCTGGAGGCTCTGTAAAAACGCACTCTCATTAAAGACAAGTTTATATTTTAGATAGGGCTTCAGTGTAAAATCTTGGAGCACTCTTACTGAAGGATTTATCCTGAGATTTGTTGCTCTTTCTAACTAGTGTTGTCAGGTGTTTGTAACACTTCCCGCCTCACACAGAGAGAACTGAAAGCAACATCGTAGGTGGCACTGTCACTACTAAGTGGCAATCGAAATATATAGCAATTAGCGCATCCCTTTGATACAACGGCGTGTCAAATGTGATGATAGCTCGACCACCCATCGAAATAGATGTATCAATTAGCGCATCCCTTTGGGATAACGAGGTGTCAAATTGACTATCGTTCGACCACCCGGAGCACAGCTTTCAAGTACCGAAAGAGGTAAGATCTTCCCACGAACGGAGAAAGAGGGGTGCAGTGCGCAAAGAAGAGTGGAATGCACAGGTGCTCTCAAGAAGAGGATAAAAGAGGAAGAAGGGTGACAGAGAGGGACGGGACTTGATTTTGTTGCCTTGAAAAGAAGAGGTAGAGCACAGGGTTGCGTGGTGCTCGGAAGATGCGAGACTCTGAAAAGTCTGCGGAGAATGCGCAGACTGTATGCATCAGGTTAAGCTGGCTGCCACCTCTTGATTAATTCCCAAACTGGACTAATGAACTTTATGTTGTGATTAAAATACTATGATTGAATAATCTGTTTACAGATGTACTTAAAATGTAAATAAATTACAATTAGATTACTAAAGCAGAGTAGTTCATGATCATAAGCCTCGGAAGTAGCCTCACCGCTTTTCGCTACCAAAATCTACTAGAGGCATCACAACTGGTGGCAGCGCAAGAAACGAACCCAGTGGGAAAAGAGTCAACAGCAGTGAGACAACAGGCGAAGGAAGGACGGTAGAAAATAAGCCGAGGACCGAGCAGCAGAGGGCCGGACGGCAGTTCCTTCAAGACAGACCTCGCTGGAGAGTGACAGACCAGCCTGCGGAAACAGAGGAGCAGATCTTCGGACGACAGTTCCTTCAAGACAGACCTCGCTGGAGAGTGACAGACCAGCCTGCGGAAACAGAGGAGCAGATATTTGGACGACAGTTCCCCCAACAAAAGAATCGCCAGAGAGGAATAGACCACCCCGCAGAAACTGTTCCGGAAAACACCGGGAGCGAAAGAGCACAGCGTCAGAGGAGAATTCCCCCGACAAGGCTTCAAAGGGAGCAGCTGACAGGCCTAGTGACAGCAGATCACCGTCGAGTTCTACGCGATGAGACACCACAAAAACAAAGGTAAGCTCATTAATTTTTTGAATGGCTCTCAGTAGAAAATTTTATTGTTAAACTAAGATCTAAAAATTTAGTGTTCCCGAGTGTTATTCTAAGTAGAAAATAAAGATAAACATAAAGGCATCACGCCGAGTAGGACTAAAAAGGAATTTTTTTTCGGAAGCATAAATTTGTGATCAGATTAAAATCTGGGGTATATTTGAGGAGAATATATGTAAATAAAGCGGAAAAAATTGCTTTAAAAAAAAATTTAAGGATAGAAGGCTTTGCAAAGAAAATTGCAGTCTTTGGGTCAAATAGAAAAAAGAATCTTTTCGTTCTTTTCTGTCATATTATAAGGAGGTTAATTCTAAAAGATAAATGTTTTAACCTAAAAGATTGAAATTAACCTAAAGATTAGATAAATAAACATCTATATATCCTCTGAAAGGTTATGGTTTAAGTAATTGCAGCACTGGAAAGGCTTGCGGAAAAAAAAGGCCCAAAATGGAGACATACAGAAAGGTATGCCGATGTATATGTATAATCGTGGAAAAAATATATTACATACAGTATTGACTTTGTGTACAGGGACTATACCTGAAATATGTGCATAATTGTATAGCGGTTTTTTTGTGGTTTTGTTCTTTGTTCTTTTTAAACAAAAAGATACAGTCAGCAGTTGATGCTGGGCAAAGTGTGTAATACCTGCAAGATATTTGGTATTGAAAAATACTTAGAATTAGTATAAAAGAAAATTTTTTTTTCTTGAAAAATATCAAAGAGTGCTCAATGTTTGAGGGAGGTTTAAAAATAAAAACATAAGTATAGGTAGTGATGAGGTACTACGTATGAAATTAAATTTTTTCACTGTGCATATATGTGTATAGGGCATTAAAATCGGAGTGAAATTTTTACATAAGAGTGATAATTTTCATAAAGAGTGAAAAAAAAAATAAGAAAGTGTCTATATGTTATTGCTAATTTATGTATTTACCTAAGATTTATTTATTTTATATGTAACCTTATTTAATTGGATAGTGTTCCAAAAGTTGCATATTAAAGTACTTTAAAATTAAAATATTTTAGGAAACGAAGTAAAATCTAAAATTAGATATCAGCTGACAAAAGTATTAGTTTTTGTGTATTATTTAAATTATTTGGGGAGGAGTTAAAATAAGTAAATATGGCAAAGGTTACTTCACTGAAGTACTGCAGAAGAATTGATCTGGTACATTTAGCAGACGTGCTAGACGTAAAAATTGCAGAACATGACAAAATAGCGATAATTATCGAGAAAATACAAAGTTCGGATAGTTATGATGAGCAATTTGCGCTTACGCAAGTCGGGTTCATAATAAAAGACAGGGAGGATCAGCTGGCACAGGAAAAAGAGAGGGAAAGATTAGAAATGGAAAGAGAAGAAAAACAAAAAGAAAGAGAGTTTCAGTTAGAACAAATTAGGTTAACGCAAAACGCGGACAGAAGAAGCTCCATTTCGAGTAATAGATCAGAAAGAGCGCCTAAAATTTCATTAAAGGGAATTATGCAAAAATTCGATCCAGAAAAGTCCGATATCACTTTATTTCTTAATTTATTTGAAAGACAAGCCGAGAGATCCGGGATAGAAAGCGACGATCTTGTGACACACTTGTTGGCATTACTGCCCATAGAGATTGCAGAATTAATATTACGCGAACAAAAAGAACTAGTGGACAACTTTGAGCATGTAAAATCAGTTTTATTGGCAAGATACAGACTTAGCCCAGAAGTGTATCGGCAAAAACTAAACAAACATGCGAAAAATCCAAACGGCCCTTGGAAAGATCTAATTTTCGAATTAAATAGCTTTCAAAACGGGTGGTTAAATGGTATAGGTATCACAAAATTTGAAGAGCTAAAGGATTTATTAATAACGGAACAGATTAAAAGGCGTGTGCCGGCGGAGATAAGGGAACACTTCATTGATTCGTGGGCGTCGTATAAAAATCCGGAAACTCTAGTGAAAGATCTGGACGGCTACGAAGAAATAAAAAGCGTGCAAAAACGGACATGGAAAGATAGGTATTCGGCGGAAAAAAAGTTCGAATGGTCGAGAGATGAGGAAAAAGAACCGGAAAAAAATCAGGAAATAAAACCAAATTGGCGAGAAAAAAATGATAAAGGGGACAGGCAGAGAACTTTCGAAAAAACGACGAAAAACACTTGTTTCGTTTGCGGAGATCCGAGCCACTGGAAGCGAAATTGCCCAGAAATATAACAAACATTGCGAACGTTCATCACATTCAGGAGGGGACAAATTTCAAAGAGAATTTTAAACCTTATCTAGGTCAGGCGCATATAAATTGAAAAAAATGCACGACGCTACGAGATACAGGAAGTCAGTATGACGTGATTCCCGAAAGATTAATTAAACCCAATCAATTAGATGGTAGGGAAATTTACGTAAAACAACCGCTAATAAACGATGTAAGAAGGTTACCTACGGCGGACATTACATTAAATATTAAAGGGTTAGGAAGCTTAAAGACGAAAGCTATAGTGGCGGATAAAAGCACAGACTTGTCATATTATATTTTGGGTAACGACACTCAAAAAGAAATAGATAAAATTAAAAGAAACACCTCCCATAATAGCTTCAAAACGAAACCAGAACTAAAAGGCTCTTTTGCTGAGAGAACAGGAGAAAAAGAGAATAGCTCCCAGTCAAATATGACAGGAAAGATTTCAGATGTGAATTCGAAGGGAAGGGGTGTAAAAATGACACAAGAAAATAAATACGTGAATTTCGGATTAGGAAAATCTGTGTCACGGAAGGAAAGAAAAGAAAAAAAAGCAGAACAGACCAGACAATGGTTTAAAGAACGTTTTAAAAATCATAATTCGGGCTACTCAAACGGTAAAGTCAGGGAAAAGCCGCAAAATAAACAGAAGGAATCGGAAAACACCGAATACAAAGCCAGTAGACAGGGAAAATTTGGAAAGATGCCAGCAAAAAGTGATCAGGCTAAAAGCGACAGAAACATGGGATTTAACAGATACGTTAACAAAAGGGATGCATCGACGTGGGACAAAGGGTCAGGTTTAAAAGAAGATAAGTCATACGACCAAGCAAGTAGTACGATGCGAAAAAGAGTTAATGCTATAAGTACCGTGAAAGATTACTCGGAAAAAGTAGCGGGGAGAGTTGAAAATTCCCACAATCAGAGTAAATATATTGTTAAATCCCCTGAAAAAAGCAATGAACAACTGCATGGCAGAGCGAATCCATATATAAATACACTGGTCAAAGTTAAACTGTTGTAAAAATTGAATAAGTTAAACTCTAGAATAAGCTAGGTGTAATATATTAATTTCTATTTTTTTTGTGTGTAAATATTAAAGTACTAGATTTAGTATGTGGTTTATTTTTATAAAGTGTAAATTCTTAATGTGCCTAGAATGGTAGGTACAAAAGGATATGATAATAATAATAAAAACAAAAGGTTTAAAAATAAAAGGTGGTTGAGGTAGGTTGCGAAGATAGACATTAACTGTGCAGCCTTACCAGAATGCTATTACTACTAAACCTGGAAAAGATATCAAGCAGGCAAATGTTAGGTGTAGGGCGAAATAACGCCTTGAAAAAAAAAAAAAAGGTATTAAAATGTATATATTTTTCTTTATTTTCCTAGTAATATGTTTTGTTAGAGGGTAGCGAACTAAATGAATGTCTTATACCAGAATAAAATGTGTATATATACAAATATTGTTGTAAACTAATAAGTGAAAAAAAGGAGTAGAATGGTAAGTAATGATTTTCTTTTTGATTTTTTTTCGTGTGTGAGCCATTCATTAGATTTTGAGCTACCTTATTGTCATGAATATTTCGTCTTGCAGCCAAAATATTCACTTGAGGAGGGGGGGTAGTTGTAACACTTCCCGCCTCACACAGAGAGAACTGAAAGCAACATCGTAGGTGGCACTGTCACTACTAAGTGGCAATCGAAATATATAGCAATTAGCGCATCCCTTTGATACAACGGCGTGTCAAATGTGATGATAGCTCGACCACCCATCGAAATAGATGTATCAATTAGCGCATCCCTTTGGGATAACGAGGTGTCAAATTGACTATCGTTCGACCACCCGGAGCACAGCTTTCAAGTACCGAAAGAGGTAAGATCTTCCCACGAACGGAGAAAGAGGGGTGCAGTGCGCAAAGAAGAGTGGAATGCACAGGTGCTCTCAAGAAGAGGATAAAAGAGGAAGAAGGGTGACAGAGAGGGACGGGACTTGATTTTGTTGCCTTGAAAAGAAGAGGTAGAGCACAGGGTTGCGTGGTGCTCGGAAGATGCGAGACTCTGAAAAGTCTGCGGAGAATGCGCAGACTGTATGCATCAGGTTAAGCTGGCTGCCACCTCTTGATTAATTCCCAAACTGGACTAATGAACTTTATGTTGTGATTAAAATACTATGATTGAATAATCTGTTTACAGATGTACTTAAAATGTAAATAAATTACAATTAGATTACTAAAGCAGAGTAGTTCATGATCATAAGCCTCGGAAGTAGCCTCACCGCTTTTCGCTACCAAAATCTACTAGAGGCGGCTTCACATGTTCAATAACGTATTATTTGGCTGAGGTTTATACGTTTAAAACTGTGAAGGTTTTCATCAAATTCAAAATTATCCATATACTCTAATTAACGGTTATCTGATTATTCATACTCTTTTACCAAATTTAGTATGTCAAGAAACTAAAAGAAGAATTTTTGGCTGTGATTTTTTTTTTTTTTTTTTTTTGTATCTTTTTTCCTCCATCTGCCTACAAAGATGTACTGTAATTTCCGGCGTATAATCCGCGGATCAAACAACTATTTTTAGACCCAGACTTTTTTTTTAAAGAAAGAAATGTAGCTTATCTACGTACGAAAATATTTGACTTCAATCCCTAAATAATATTTCTGGGTCCAAAATGAATTGTTTGATCCGCAGATTATAAGCCAGAAATTACGGTAGACTTCTAAATATTTTATACATGAATTATTACTTTCTAACTAAGCGTAGAACCAATATTGTGAAAAATATCCAAGCCGGGGATCGAACCCAGAATCCTTGAAATAGTGCAGATAATTAATTAGATCTAAATTAAAAAATTGTATATGTGTTCACCGATGCTAGGTTTATTTGAGTCTCATGTTACGCCTCAAGATTGTGTGCTTATGAAGACTGTACCATCTTGTGCTGCGGTGCAGCCTTACCAACATACGGGAAGGAAAATTGCCAAGCAGGGCGTCATCCTCGAAGTTCAAACGGTAGAGTACTTGGATACTTAACTTTTTAAATTTCGAAATTCAAGAAATTTAGTTCGAAAAATCGTTAAACTATATCACTGTAAGCCGAAAAACTCATTCTCCGCAAACAATCTAAAGCAAAAAAAAAAAAAATGTCAAATCAAAGCATTCTTTGCAATCAGAACACAATCTTTTCCAAAGATTCATCATTCGAAACTTCTGTATAAGATTTTTACAACTTACCTAATAAACAAACCGCGTTTACCGCATACTTCTGTCGATCTTTGTTTTTGAGAAATTTAATTTTAAAATCAGGGTGTTATTTGCTGGACACCCAGTATATACACAGTAGAACTCCGCTAATTCGGACCCCGTTAATCCGGATCTCCGTATAATCCAGATTTGTTTTGTTCATTTTTTTTTTTTAAGTTTGAGAAGCGATTGTCGAATTTTCATAACATTAACTTGTTTCATCGTCGTATCCTGAATAAAAAAAAAAAACTTTTTCTGAAATCTTTTCGGAAGAATTAAACAAAGTAAAATTTTTTATTGTCTATAAATATTCAATGAGTTTAACATAAAGGTGATTTTCTGTAAGAATGTTTTATTTTATTTCATTTTTTCCGATTCTCAGGATAATCTGGATTGGGTCTAGTCCCAATTAATCCGAATTATCGGGGTTTTACTCTATATATATATATGTGTGTATATTTTTATAGAAATGGATATGATATTTAAATTATTTCATGGCAAATTACTGATTGTTTTTCATTTTGTTCCCATCAGTCTAATCAGTACAAGTCTGAACTTCCACCAGTGAATTACATAACAGCCATGGACATCTGGTTCTTTGTTTGCACCTTCATGATCTTCGCCGCTCTCATAGAGTTTGCTTTCAGCTACAACTTGTACAGGAAGCAGAAAATGGAGAAATCTCTTAAAGTAAGCAGTTGGTTGTGGTAGTAAGTAGTGGTTGCATAAACAAAGCACCTTATCGAGTCTACGTCTAAAATTCTAAGATTTGTTAGAATTCGATTAGTATATTAAAATGAAATTGCTCGACCAAGTCATATCTTTGTGGAAACTACCTGCAGACCCAGTTTTAGTTATTTCAAATGAAAAACAAATTTCAAATTTTTAATCGCTTAAGGGTGTTTTTAAATCAAAAAGGGCAACTTTGTGACATATGATTTAATTTATTTTTGTTCGGAAATGCATGAAAATAGCAGGTGTTGTTATTCAGAAACTGTCTTATTGCACTCAATTTTCTGGGTATTTTTTTTTTCAAAAACACAATAGACCTTTCCTAACAAGCCATCAAAGTTAACGGTTTTTTTTTTTTTTTTTTTTTTTTTTTTTTTTTTTTGAGCGCATTTTTCGACGAAAACAGAAAAACCGGTCGAAAAGCACGAGAAAAATGGGTAATCACGTGATCGAAATAGCTTAGAATTGGATAGGTAATTTAACTATCATAAAATGGAAAAATAAGTTCGATTCGAAATCGCTTCCATTGTCCGGCATTCTAATTTTATATTTTTCCGTTAAAAAATGAATTTGTAAATGCGTCAAAACGTTTTGCGCTTGTTGAGCGGAGCAATTATGAACACCGCGATTGCCATTATGTGAGAAATTTTCCATGCCGGGACTGAAATCAGTATAGCGCACTGACGTTCTATCAGCTAAACAACATTGAACGACACCCAGCCGGCAACTTCTTACCCTTACATGTTGGCAAAGCTACAAATGCAGCACAAAATAGAATATTTTCCGTGAGCCACAAACATGAGGCTAAGACGCAACTAAAATAATAATAATAATAATAATAATAATAATAATAATAATAATAATAATAAATCTAGCATCGATTGTATATACAGTCGAGTCTTCCACAAACAATTTGAAGCGTTATCTAAACAAACGAAGGAAAATTTCT
This sequence comes from Maratus speculifer, assembly GCA_964019185.1. NCBI lineage: Eukaryota > Metazoa > Arthropoda > Arachnida > Araneae > Salticidae > Maratus > Maratus speculifer. Next base: position 148,126,959 of record OZ025301.1, on the reverse strand, counting down.
GAAAAAAATTCGTTAAATGGAGATATATGTTTCGCTGTATGGAGTTTATTTTAGGTAGATTTCGTAAGAAATACTACCTATTGCAATCTCACCAGTTTATCTATCTATCTATCTATCTATCTATATATATATATATATCTCACTTTTTTATGGACACGATAACTTCTATAATTCTCCGCCAATCTCCACCAAACTCGTACATAAAATCAAAGGGGATAAAATCTCGGCTAAGTTCGTTAATGAGCAAAATTGGACCAAGGGGGTCGAAATAGGGGGCGTTTTTGTGAAAACAGAAAAAAGCCCATAACTTCCTAATGAAAATAGATATCGAATCAGTTTAAAGTTTATATTACTTCTAAATAACGGGCCAAAAGTTTATGCATGACAGATTTTTGATAAAGTTAAAAATGGGCTCAAGGGGCGAAAAAAATAGGATTTTTGATAGAAAAAAATCATAACATTGCCAATTCTCAAGATATCCAATCCATCTAAATTTTTTATAACTATTCTCAAAATTATCTAAAACTTTTGTATTTGCAAGTTTTTGATAGGACTAACTCTTACCGGTAAAAAAAAAAATAAAAACGAAAATAAAAAGGGCTTTCGAAAAAGAAAAAAATCCATAACTTTGTCAATTCTTAAACTATCAAATCCAATTAAATTTATTTTACATCTTCTCAATAATATCTACAACTTTTATATTGACAAGTTTTTCATAGGATCAATTCTTATAGCAAAAATAAATTAAACAAAAATTGGAGTTGGAAAAAAAACCTCTAATCCAAACTGCTTACATTCTGAATCGTTTTATAAATTCAATTTTTATTTTAAACGCATCCAAATGACAGATCCTCTTATTTAGGAACTATATTATGTGAAACATTGGCCAGATTTTTGATAAAGACAGAATATATTTCAAAAAATTCTGCCAAAAAGGGTATTTTGAACAGAATTTCCCGAAAAGACAGTGATATGAAATTTGAAGAAGTATTCAAATAACAAATTGCGTTTTTCCTGACTCATTTTTAAATCCATTTTTACTCTCAAACGCATCCAGTTTACAAGCCCTCTTATTTAGGAACTGTGTAATATGACGCATTGGTCAATTTTTTGATAAAGACAGAATATATTTCAAAAAATCCCTTTCGGCATGGCCTATAGGCGGAGGTAGATTTCGAAAAGTTTTCATCTCAACAAAAGAGAAAAAAAATGATTAGAGATAAACCCAGTTTAACTATTCAGCCGCTTTTAAAAAAATTTTAATTTCATTTTTCTGTAAGAACTGGATTTATCAAAATCGTCTTAAACGAAATTCTACTCAAATGCCCATTTTGGCAAAATATTTTGAATTATATTCTTACTTTATTTAAAAAATTGACCAATATGCTCATTATATAGTTCCTAAATAACAAAAAACTGTTAAATTCGTTTGACAGCAAAATTGAATTTAAAAATGAGTCATAAGTCATAAAATAACCAATTTATTATTTTAATACATCCACAATTCTTTAATCAAGATCGCTTTGAAAAATTTTATGCGAAGTACCCACTTGACAGATTTTTTTAAAATATATATTTAGCCTTTATCAAAAATCTGACCAATACGGCACATTACACAGTTCCTAAATAACAAATAACTGTCAATTGAATGCGTTTGAGAGCAAAATTGAATTTAAAAATTAATCATAAAATAAACAAATTGTTATTTGAATACAACCTCAATTCTTTTATCATGATCGCTTTGGGAAATTTTTTTGCGAAGTGCTTACTTTGACAGCTTTTAAAAAATATATATTCACCCTTTATCAAAAAATCGACGAATACGCACATTATATAGTTCCTAAGTAACAAAAAACTGTCAACTGAATGCGTTTCAGAGCAAAATTGGATTTAAAAATGAGTCATAAAATAACCAATTTGTTATTTGAATACCCACAGTTCATTAATCATGATCGCTTTGAGAAATTTTGTGCGAAGTGCCCATTTTGGCAGCCTTTTTTGAAATATATTCTGCCTTTATCAAAAAACTGGCCACTCCGTCACATTATATAGTTCCTAAATAAGAGAACCTGTAAATTGGATGCGTTTGAGAACAAAAAAAAAAAAAGATTTAAAAATGACTCGGTAAAAACGCAATTTTTTAAATTTCCTCAAATTTAAATCACTATAACTTCGTGAAATTCTGTTCAAAATACAATTTTTGGCAGCCTTTTTAAAAATATATTCTGCATTTATCAAAAAACTGGCCAATACATCAAGTTATATAGTTCCTAAATAATAGGACCTGTAAATTGGATGGGTTTGAGAACAAAAATGAATTTAAAAATGACTCAGAAAAAACGCAATTTGTTATACTTAATCAATATTTTAATGACGATAACTTCGGGAAATCTGTTCAAAATACCTTTTTTAGCAGCCTTTTAAAAAATATATTTTGCCTTTATCAAAAAATTGGCCAATACGTCGCATTATATAGTTCCTAAATAAGAGGATCTGTCATTTAGATGCGTTTAAAATCAAAAATGAATTTTAAAATGAGTCAGAATATAAGCAGTTTGGATTTGAGGTTTTTTCTCCAACTCCTATTTCTGTTTAATTTATTTTTGCTATAAGAATTGGTTCTATGAAAAACTTGTCAATATAAAAGTTGTAGATATTATTGTGAAGATGTAAAATAAATTTAATTAGATTTGATTGCTTAAGAATTGAATAAGTTATGAGTTTTTTTCTTTTTTCTCCCCCCTTTTTCTTTTCATTTTTAATTTTTTTCATCGATAAAAATTGGTCCTATCAAAAACTTGTAAATACAAAAGTTTTAGATAATATTGAATACATTTATATAAAATTTAGTTGGATTTGATATCTTGAGAATTGACGAAGTTATGGATTTTTTTTCTCCCCAAAACCATATTTTTTTCGCCCCTTGAGCCCATTTTTAACTTTATCGAAAATCTGTCATGCATAAACTTTTGGCCCATTCTTTAGAAGTAATATAAACTTTAAACTGATTCTATATCTATTTTAATTTAGAAGTTATCTCGTTTTTTCTATTTTCACAAAACCCCTCCTAACTTCCACCCCCTTGGTCCGATTTTGCCCATTAACGAACTCGACCGAGATTTTAAGCTCCTTGATTTTATGTAAAAGTTTGAAGACGATCTGAGCATAATTATGAAAGTTATCGTGTCTAGAAGAAAGTGATATACACCGATAGATAGATGGATAGATAGATAGATAGATAGATAGATAAACTTTTTTACTGATGGTAGTTTTAGGGTCTAAGAGTCATGATTCGTGTAGATCCGCAAAAATTTTTCAGAAATTCCAACATGGGAGAGAATGCAATAGGTAGTATTTCATACGAAATCTACCTAAAAAGGCTGCCAAAAAGGGTATTTTGAACAGAATTTCCCGAAGTGACAGTGATAGGAAATTTGAAGAAATATTCAAATAACAAATTGCTTTTTTCTTGACTCATTTTTAAATCCATTTTTACTCTCAAACGCACCCAATTTACAAGTCCTCTTATTTTGGAACTGTATAATGTGACGCGTTGGTCAATTTTTCGATAAAGACAGAATATATTTCAAAAAAGGCTGCCAAAAAGGGTATTTTGAACAGAATTTCGAGAAGTTGTGATTGAAAATTTAAGGAAGCATTGAAATAACAAATTGCGTTTTTTCTGACTAATTTTTTAAATTCAGTTTTGCTCTCAAACGCATCCAATTGACAGGTTGTCTTATATAGGAGCTGTATAATGTCCCGTATTGGTCATTTTTTTGATACAGGCTGAATATATTTTTTAAAATGCTGTCGAATTGGGCACTTCGCGCAAAATTTCACGAAGCTATCATGATTAAGAATTGAGGTTATATTCAAAATTTGTTATTTTATAACTCATTTTTAAATTCAATTTTGCTGTCAAACGCATTCAATTGACAGTCTTTTGTTATTTAGGAACTATATAATGTGCCGTATTAGTTGATTTTTTTAATAAAGTCAGAATTATTTCAAAATAGGTTGTCAAAATGGGCATTTGATCCGAATTTAGCTAAAGATGATTCTGATAAAATCAGTCCTTACAGAAAAATGAAATAAAAATTTTTTCAAAAGAGGACAAATTAAGTTGTCAAACTGGGTTTATCTGTAATCAAATTTATTTTTACTTCCGCTTATAGGCCAAGCCGACAAGGATTTTTTAAAGTTATAATGAAAAAATTGACTGTTCCTGCAAAAAAAAAAAAATAAAATAAAAAAAATAAATAAATAAATAAATCGTTAGAGAGATTTCTTAATGGAGTTTCGTTATAGAGAGACTCGACTGTATTAATACTTGGAAATTTTTCTAGAGAGAAAATTCGCCTTGCATACAATATTTCAAACGAAAATCAAATTTCAAATTTTAATTGCTTAAAGGGACAGTGGGCCTTTATTTGAACAAAATCGCCGCAAAAAGGTCTATTTCTGTGGTATAATGGTACCAAAACAGTTTTTAGCTCACAGGCTATCATAGCCTGAGAGCTTGTGTGTCCGCCAGTTCTGTATGTATGTTCGTACGTAACGCGATAACTCATGATAAAAATATCCCATTCACTTGAAATTTTGTATATAGGTATATCCTGATAAGGCGCTTCTCTGATTAGCTTTTGGAGTTCATTCAATATGTATAAGAGGGGGAGCGGGGGGCTCATGCCCCTCCCCATAATTGATATAAACGGGTTTTTCATGCAGAAATATTAGTTTTTGTTCAAAATTTACACATAGTATCATTCTGATGAAGCGCTTCCGTGATTGGTATTAAGTGTTCATTGGATAAATATAAACAGGGGGAATGGGGGTTCTAATGCCCCTCCCCTTATTTTATATAAATGGGTTTTTCACGCAGAATTGTCATATTTCGTTCAAATCTCTGAATAGTTTTGGAAGTTTAATGGTTAAGTATATAAAAGAGAAGGATAACTCTTCTTAAATTATATAAATAGGTTTTTATTAAGAATTTTCCGATTTGCTCTAAATTTTGGATATGGATTTTTTATATGATAAAGCATGTAATCAGCAGATGATCAGTTTAGAGGGTTCAATGATTAAGTATAAAAAGGGGAAAGGGGGGAGCTGATCTTCCATCCTTAATATTTTTTTTTTTTTTTCGAACGGAATTAACCCTTGAAAATATAAGGCTGTAACGTACAATTAGTATGCGTAGCCTGTGAGCTCAATGCCATCAGTTTAACTGGGCAATATTCTTTTTATTTCTTATTAAAATATCATTTATGAAGGTTTTAAGAATTAAATAATAAAGGTAAATTCATTTATGTACTTTAAATCTGTTTTTCTCAAAACTAATTTCTCAGCGTTTTTAGATTTTTAAAATGCTCCTTGCGTCTTAACTTATGATCAATATTTATAAAACTGATAAGGGAATATCCTGATATTGTTTAAAAAGATATTGTATAAGGTTTTTAAAATTCGTCTTCATTAAGATAGTCAAATTTGATCTTTTACTTATTAAAAGGCAAAATTTTGATGAAAATCGATGTGGAATTTAGAAAATAAATTTGTAAGATATTAACTATTCAAGAGTTTTAAAAAATCTTACACAAATTTGTTTATAATAGAGTTTTAAGTGATAAAAATGCAATAGCAAGAAAATATCTCAAATTAAAACACGAGGAAAATTTTAAAATTTTGTTTAAAAATTTAAAATTTTTTTAAAAATTAAAATTTTTTAATAAGATTGGAAATTTTTTGAAGGTTACACTTTTGGTGAAATGTATATATGCGCAAAATTTCATAATGCTATAATGAAAAGAAAAGAAAAAAAAAAAAAAGTCTACCGTCCCTTTAAGAACCCACACTATTGAGTGAAAAAGACCCGGATGATAATGTTTAGTCTATGGGGGCGCTCTTTTGAAATATCTCGCTCAAATTTAAATATTTTTACATGTTTTTTTTTTTCTTTTTTTTTGCATATTATAAATGAGAACGATCTACAACCGGGCTAATTTTTACTTTTTCAATTTTGGTTTTAGATTTTCTTTTTTTTTAATTACTATAACTTTTGAAACCGGTTTGATCCGGTTCTGAAATTGAAACTATCATAATATAAAAAATCTAAAACCAAAATGGAAAAAGTAAAAACTAACCCGGTTGTAGACCGTTCTCATCTATCCTATGCAAAAATAATCATGTAAAAATAATAAAAATTGGGCGAGATATTTGGAAAAAACGCCCCCATAAGACTTAACATTATCATCCGGGTCTTTTTCACTCAGTAGTGTGGGCTTTTAAGAGGAACAAATGCCAACCTAGTGAAAAGAACGCCAATGCGCTGATGGTCCCGGTTCGAATCCCAGCATGGAAACTTTTTCACTGGGTTTGCATTTACGTCTCTTAAGCAATTAAAATTTTGATTTTCATTTGAAATATTGTATGCAAAGCGAATTTTCTCTCTGGAAAAATTTCCATGCATTAATATATCCAATTTTAGTTGTTGATTGGTAAGTTTCCCATTGTGGTTTCTTCATACAGTCCTTGTCGCTTTAAAAACTTTATGTTCCAAATTATAAGTTCATGAAACTTTCATCTTCTAAAGACTTTTTTCGTGGATACTTTAGACTCAATACTGATTTGATCTCCATTCAGAAACCATCCCAATTGAGCTCACACCATGAGCGACCAATTTTTTTGAAGAAAATGAAACAAATTCCGTTTTTTTTCGGGTCACTTGAAAAAGGTTTTAATCGAGAAATGATTCCGGAGAGCGTAAAAACTTCTAAACTAAATTTAGATTTTTTTTAATTCGGTAACTTTCAAGTGTTTAATCCCTTTTGTGCCTCTTTAGGCAATGAATTTCACTCTGATGACAAATTATGAATGGCGATCAATAAACTCTCTTACCAAATTCTATCAAGAAACTCTCAAAGAAATAGATAAAGTAATAAAATCGTAATTATTTGTTCTTGTCCAAAAGAATTTGCATTATTTATTAAACTTCGAAAGTATCTGGAAAGAAAAGTTATAAAAAATAAAATCGTAAATCAAAGCAAATGTTAATGTATTCATATTTTAAACAATGCAGTAATTAACTTATGCAATTAACTTTTCTTTTGATACTTAAATTTTTATATTTTTCCCCACGTGAAAAAAAAATTGTAACATTGATTGTAACTTTTATTCAACAATTAAAATCTAAATTTAAACATGACCTCCATTAAGAGGTCACTTGTCGGAGCGACCAACATTTATTGAAAAGTAGTCCCTTTAGGGAGGTTTTATTGTATTTCCTAACTGAAACTTCCCCTCCACAATCCTCATATGATCTGCTTACTGATATATGTATAATTCCTTTTCTAAAAAAAAAAAAAAAGTTACAAACATTGTCGCAGCCATTTTAGAATTGACATTTTTTTTTTTCTTTTTTCCATTTTCTAATTCCATACTGCTAAAAGTTATTGCACATAAAAACTTTAAGTTTGTAATTTTATAGAAAAATGCACGTTAAAGTTGCCGAAGCGCAGGAGTGCCAGTTTGCCCTCCATTTTTTTCAGAAATTAATTGGTCATACCAGAAATAAATAACGATATTTTGTGTTATTCTAAGCAAAAACCTTTTTTTTTGATATCATAAAGTAAAAATCCTTCTTTGGAAATTTTCGGATTAAAGTAGAAGTCAAGCTGGCAAATTTACTGAACCGAACGATTTTTAAATCAAAGAATTTTTTTAAGGACTGTCAGAATCGGCCAGGACAATTCAATTATATAAGCGTTACAGTAACCAAAATTACTGATCGCTTTCGAAAAGTCGCACACAGCACTCTCAGACGATTCTTCTCCCAGAGTAACGATATGTTATGTATGCTCTTGGATTCTTCTAACCAAAGGGATGTTAAGCTGAGATGGGTATTTTCTAAAATTCTACTTCGGCATTCATTTTTTACGTTGTCACTAATACAGTCGAACCTCGTTAACATGAACCTCAAGGGGAATCAAACTTTTGTTCATGTTAACAGTATTTTATGTTGTCAATATCATATCTTTGTATTCGTCTTTATAGAGGACTGTAAAAACAATTCGTGTTAAAAGAAATTCACGTTAAGCGTGTTCATGTTAACGAGGTTTACCTGTATTGGCGCTCATTCAAACGCAGTTAAAAAAAAACACGCTCATCCCTATTTTCAGAAAATCAAAGCAGACCTGACGCATGCGCAAAAGCACGCAGTGTTTTGACGATGGTACGAGGAGAACAACCTTCTAACTGATTTGATTCCTTGTTTTAAATTTTGAAACATTGTGATTTTGATGACTGTTGTGCATTATATATTTATTTTCGATGTAATTTTTTATTATTATTATTGATTTTAATGACATGAATATTTCAATTAAACATTTTCTTCTTTAATTTGTGTAGCATTTTTAAAATTAGCTATTGACGTTTGCTCAAAGTTGCTATTTCTGAATTAAATGTATTCTATTAGAAGAATATTTTCTTTTACTAAATTAAATTTTAATTTAAAAAATCTGTATAAAATGTACAAGTTTCTACGAAATTATTCGAGTGTATTTCTTTCTATTAGTGGAAACTGCTAAAATGAATTTTCGATTATGTTACGCATTTTCTAAATTTAACACAATATATAATGCACATACAGGTTAGTAGATTATGTACATCAATGCACAAACAATATAAATGTGAAATATGATCAATATGACATTTTGTTGTAATAGATTTTTTTTATCTTTTTTTAGGAAAAGGATATGACTTTTTCTGCTCTTTCTGAATTTTCTAATTACAAAGGAAAACAAGATGTTAAAGTAAATGAGGATGATAGAGAGAAAAGTGAAAGTAAACTGAAAGGAATTAAAAAACTTTTGCAAATGGATGAAACAACTAAACTTGACTCTATAAGCAAAATATTGTTTCCAAGCTCTTTCTTACTATTTTTCTTTATATATTGGGGATTTTTTCTTTATGCAAGCATAGATGAGTGAGAAATATAATATGTGTAATATATAAAATACTTTTACAGTACTAATACATAAACTGTTTTTGCAAATTATTGAAACAACTAAACTTAATTCCATAAGAAAAACAGTGTTTCCAAGTTCTCTCTTATTATTTGCCTTTTCTGTGGATTTTTTTCTTCATGCAAGTATAGAAGAGTAAGAAATATAAGAAGTAAAACATATAAAACTTTTACAGTAGTGCATGAAAAACCTCTGCAAATGAATGAAACAACTAAACTTGACTCCTTAAGCAAAGTAGTGTTTTTAAATTCTTTCTAACCTTTTTACTTTACATATATATATATATATATATATGTTATAGTATGTTTATACTGGTTTTTAGGAACAGAATAATATTAAAAATATTAGGTTAAAACTCAAGGCTCGCGATGTATTTAGAAAGATAAGCACAGCTGCTCTTTTTATCATTAAAGGGGATAGCTTGTTATTTTTCTCGGGGAGGATGAGAGTGTAGCGGCTTTGAAATAGGGTCGGCGCGGAGGGAGTATACAGTTACAAAGGTTTTTCCGAGTCGACTTTTGACTTTTGAATCTATAAAATCGAGAATAGCTCGTTGGTTGTGTTCGCTCGCAGATTATAATTTTGAGACAAGATTTATTAAAGGAAAATGCAATTCGGTCGCGGATTTCTTATCTCGGTTTGTAGATCATGAAATTGAAAACATTGATAAAAGTGATATTACAGAAGTTAAGACTGTAGAGAAGGATAATGTGCATCTTGTAAATAGCCTTGTTAGTACTCCTGTGATGCATAGTTATGACCCTTCGCACTTTCTTAACGAACTTAAATTAGAACAAGGGAACGATAAATTTTGTTTGTCAATCATTCAGAAACTGTCTGATAAAGTTTCTACAAAACCGGATCATATTTTATTTTTTTTTAGAGGACGATATTTTGAAGTGTAAGGATACGCGTAGCAGAAATAGAAGGGATATACAAAGCAAATTCGTTTTACCTTTGTCTTTAGTCCCAAAAATATTTAACTTAGCACATAACTCAGTAGTGGCGTGTCATGCGGGGATTTATAAAACATTAGAGAGAGTCAAGCAATTTTATTTCTGGCCAAAAATGTATGCTCATATTAAGAAATTAATAGGCGCTTGTCATTCGTGTTTGGAATACCGCGGTCATAAACCGAAAAAGGACGCGGAGTTACAAAGATTACCCATCGCTACTCACGTCATGCAAATTGTGCATCTCGATATTTCGGGTCCCTACACGCAAACATCTCAGGGTAATAAATACATAGTATCATTTATTTGTGCATTTTCTAAGTGGCCAGACGCGTGGCCTGTTTCTACAATTGATTCGGATACAATTGCAGACATTTTAGGCGAATTTATTTGCCGATACGGGGTGCCTAAAACGTTAATAACTGACCTTGGTCGCCAGTTAGTGAGTGATGCTATAAAAAAGGTGTACAAAGAATTGGAAATTGATCACCGTACTACGTCTCCCTATAGACCACAAACCAATGCAAAAGTGGAGAGATACCATGCGTCATTAGCTGCTCATTTAGCGCATCTCGTAAATACCACTCATACTGACTGGGACAGGCAGCTAAAATTTGCCCTCCTAGCTTTGCGATCAGCAACGCATGTTGCTACGAATGAATCTCCTCATTTTGTGCTAACAGGAAGAGATATGTTACTTCCGTATAATTTATTAGCGCAGGAAATTCAATTCTCGTTCTCTGATTGCCGTTCCTATTGTGAAACTTTAATCCCTTCTTTGCAAGCTGTTTTTAATCAAATCAGAGGTAATTTGGAAAAGGCAGCGGAAAATCAGGAGAGATTTAAAAATAAAACGGCGGTCGATAAAAAAATTAGAATTGGAGATTTAGTTTTATGGTATTGTCCTGCAATTAAGATTGGTTTATCTCGAAAATTTGCTAAACTTAATACTGGGCCTTACAGGGTCATAGAAAAATTAGGGAAAGTAAATTATAAAATTCAGTTGGTGTCTGATCCTTCAAAGAGTAAAACGGTTCATGTGAATCAACTTAGAAAAATTGGAATTAAACCAGTTTTTCCTGCATTACAATGTAAAAATGATACACCAGAAACAACAGAAAATAAAAATGTCCAGCCAAAAGAACAATTTGCTAATATTGACCGTGAAGTCAAAATATATCCTACAAGGATATTTTCACGAAACTCTAAAAGATATTTATTTGAGAATATAAATTTGAATCCAGAAACGAGTACTCAAGTAAATATTCAGAATTTAGGAAGCGGAGAGGTTAATAGTAGTATCGAAAAAGTTTCAAGTACTCATAATGGTTCACTAAATGGAATAATTTCACCCCTCCCCCCTTTAGGAGTTAACGTAAGCCCGACGAGAGTAAAGAAAACGGTCAAAGGAAAGAAAAATGTGAGAGTTCAACGAACTCCTCGTAGACCCAATGTTAAAAGTGGTCATGTCACGATGCATTCGTACTGTTTACGAAAACGGCGCTAGGGGAATTTCATAGCTTGTAAATAGTTTTTTTGATTGCTTGTTCGAGCGGGTGTAAATATTTTCTTTTTTTTACTTTTCTCTGTTTCTTAGTGAAAGACTAAGTTTTGTCTTGCTTATGTGTATGATAAATGTTTTGATGCTATAGAGTATAAAATGCATATGTTTCATTAAGATAATCTCATAAGGAACGATTAAATAGGTTGTCCTGGGATGTTTATTCCTTTGAGTTTCGGACAACTTTGTTAAAATAAGCGTTCATTTAATTAACTAAATCTGTGGTAGCAGAAAATATGTATTAGTAAAAAAAATAATAGAAGTACTTTTAAATTCTATTTATCGGGCTTTTACATTTATTTTGCTCTAAAGTTTTTTTTTGTGTGTGTGAATGTGTATTTTTATACTATATTTTTTTTAATTATGAATCATGTGTAATCATTTTTAGTTATTTTTTTTTTAATTATGCTTTTTATATGATCTTTTGTGCATTAGATGTTATTGGTATAACCATTAAAAGGTAAACGAATAAAATTTTCGTATTCATAGGCATAAGTTGTGAGGAAATAATTTGTATAAATTTAGAGGTTATTTTTCTGTGGTATTGTGTAATTGTACTGAAATTGCATGAGTACAGTGATGATCTTTCTTGTAAATGAAAGGAAAATTTTGATAGAAGATTTTATTATTAGTAGTATTTGATTCATGGTATTGGAGTTAAAATAACAACAATGTAAAGTAGTATTATGATGTGGAAATTGTTGAACGTTAAAAAAAATAAAAAAATAAAATAAAATAAAAAAATATGTGTTGAAAGATTATGTATATATTTTTTTTATTATTATTACTATTAACTTGCATTGATACAATAATAGTTGATTTGTCGGCAGAATGTAACGGTGGGAGACTTTGTAAAGTATGTTTGACCAATGCTGCATAGGATGCCGGTACGCTTGGTTTGGATGCTTGACAGTGCTTTAAATTTATTTTCTTTATCTGTGAAATCGCATGGTCTTTGGCTGGTTTTGAAATTAATTTTGGAGTTGTGCTAGTATGTTTAGAGTAACGGAGTTTTACATGAAGTATTTTTTTTAGCAGAATTTCGGAGTGTGGGGTAAAACGTAAGAGTTATTTTGAGTACGATCGACGTTATTACCGTCGTATGGTGGCCGAAAGGCATTATTTATTATTATTTTCTTTTTTAATTCTGATATTGGTCAAGCATTACTGTGGGTTACCATTTATATGTATAGTTAAGTACGGTTTGCAAGTTCATGCATCACTGAATAAAAACAAATATTGGACTTTTTATATATTAATTTCAAATGATAAATCATAATAGTTCTTTTAATTACTTAGATATTTTAGTATGTTTTCAGTGAATTTATTTTATATGTTTATTATTTTATTTACATCATCAAGAATTTTTATCGTGCTAAGCTACCTTTTTGTGTATGAGATTGAGATGCAAGATACTGGATTTACTGTATTAGTTTAGAAATATTTTACTGTTATCACTTGATGATCTATTAAGGTATATTTATGTGTTATTGTACAATATACTATTGCATTGTTAGTATTTTTGCGGAATTATACTGAACTAACAGTAACTTATTGTAAAAACTCGTGTAGAGAGTTTGAATTGTAAATGGCAACAATAATTAAATTGGGATAAAACTTAATATGTTTTGGTTGAGCAATTACTTTCTTGTGGGGTAAGCCGTTTAAATATTTTTTTTCTCCTATTTTTTTTTCTTTTTCTTCTTTTTTTATAAAAATTCTGGTAATAGCTAAATTTAAGTATAATTCCTAGAATGGTACTCGTTTTGGGGGGGGTACTCTCTTAGGTGCACAAAGTGAGTACTGTGTTTTTGATGCTATGATTTCATTTTCTTATATGGGGCAGGTGTTTTGTTTCGGATAAGAATATGGGGTATTAGTTGACGAGACACATCCGAAGACGATTGGTGGCAAAATTTGACTTTTCAATAGATTTAGGGTATAGTAAAAAAAAATTTTTTGTTTGTTTTTGTGAGAGAAAATGTTTTCTGCGTAAAAATTTTCAGTAAAAAGGGGGGATATTGTTATAGTATGTTTATACTGGTTTTTAGGAACAGAATAATATTAAAAATATTAGGTTAAAACTCAAGGCTCGCGATGTATTTAGAAAGATAAGCACAGCTGCTCTTTTTATCATTAAAGGGGATAGCTTGTTATTTTTCTCGGGGAGGATGAGAGTGTAGCGGCTTTGAAATAGGGTCGGCGCGGAGGGAGTATACAGTTACAAAGATTTTTCCGAGTCGACTTTTGACTTTTGAATCTATAAAATTGAGGACGGGATGCGGTTTTGACATAGAATTTCCCTCGCAGGTGGACTGAGGGAGCAATTATTTTCCTTCGAATGCCGACTTTAACACTCCCGGATTTCGGAGGTCAGAATGGTCAATGTCACTTAAAAATTCACTGCATCAAGAAGGGCGTTGATCATTTTGGCCAATGAAAGTTGGGGGGTGTTTAAGGGAACCTCCCGTCGGCCAATTATTAAAAAAATAAAGAGAGAAAAAATAGACAGAGTGGATTGGGGATTTTTAAGAAAAGTCATTAGATTCTCTTGCAAGCTCTCGGCTGCAACTCTTGCCTTTGGTCTGGTTCCTCCGAGCGAATGAAGCTCTCATGATGGAGAAATTGATCTGCGTATTATGAGGTCCTGAAGGAAGTTATGATTTTTCCGGAAGACTATAATACTGTAATTTTGGCTTGTTCGCGCTAGAGATGAGACAGCATTGTGTTTGAAAGCTGACGGGCCTCTGATACTAGCTATGTTCGAGTTACGGATGGAAGAGATCGTCAGCCTGTAAGCGGTCCCCGGTGTTTTTTTGGCGGCAAAGAAGGTTCCCGCTCTTCGCTTATTCAACGGGATGACAGGGCCAGTTCGTTTGGGAGAGCTTCGTCTGATCCTAGATTCCAGCCGCGGGGTTTGGACTCGACGATGAAGGCTTCATAGGGAGGATTTGGTCTGAGCTGAGGTGCCCGAAGACTATATATTGCTGGAGTTGATGTAGAGAGAAAAGGGTTGTGTGTATTAGAAATAGGGGTAAGTGTGGTTTATTATGTTTTGGGGAATACACTATAAATTCTACCCCTAGGGAGTTTCGTTACTCTCCACGAGTTTCAGTATATTTAATTGTAATTTTAAGTTGTTATAAGAACATTCTGTTGTAATATGATTAAGTTTGGTAAATATATCTCAATCAATAAATACTAATTGTTAAATTTTGTAAATAAAAATATTATCTTAGTAATAGAAGTATTAGTTTCTTTAATTCTGGAACTCTTGCTTCCTATCCTTATTAATTGATTTAACTCATAATAATTGAAACTACTTTGGAGCATCATTGTTACACAACGCAATCTTAGAACTTAAACTTGTTTACACGAAGGAGAATTCCTCTTGAGATTATTATTAATTTTAAGAATTCTTGATTCAGTTAACTAAACATAATTTTTTGTATATTGAAACTTACCAATCCTCAGATCATAGGGGCGTCTAATAATATATATTTTGTCCTCGAGTTGATAATTTAAAATTAAATGACTCTAAAATAAGTGAAACATAACATATATATATATTGTTGTTGTTGTTGTTTGTTTATTTGCTTATGCGAGTATAGAAGAGCAAGAAATATAAAAAGTGATGCACAAAATATTTTTACATTGATACAGAAAAAAACTATTGAAAATGGATGAAAAGACAAACTCGACTCCATAAAGCTAAATAGTGTTCTAAATTATTTTTTTTTATTTTCCTTTATACAGGGTATCCTAGCAATATTGGGGTAAACTTTAAGGGACATAGGGGACACGATAAGGGTTCAGATTTGCATAGCAACTCATGGTCGGAAACGCTTTCTAAGCGTTGTAATGACGCTACAAAACAGAATAAAGATAGGACACGAATAATAGAATAAAACAGCGTTATTATGCTTAGTACAGCAAGCAAGTGGATAAGTATATGATCGCAGATCGTACAGACGGTTTCGTTTAATATCTTCTTCAAAACACTTTATCATTAAATTAACAAACGAAAATTGTTAAGGCCCCTGTCCTCGCTCGAGGAAACGCTCGCGAGCTAAAGGTATTCCTATGGGAAAGCATTTTTCTAATAACTCTTTCGCATTTTGACATTTTTGAATAATTTTTTTTGCATTGGATAGCTGAG
Organism: Maratus speculifer; assembly: GCA_964019185.1. Classification (NCBI taxonomy): domain Eukaryota; kingdom Metazoa; phylum Arthropoda; class Arachnida; order Araneae; family Salticidae; genus Maratus; species Maratus speculifer. The sequence continues at coordinate 148,111,263 of OZ025301.1, read as the reverse complement.
GTGCATGCCGACAGCGCACCTTTTTTACTTTCTTGATTTTGGTTGCAGATATATTTTTTAAAAAGCACTTTTAGTTTTGAAACCGGTTTTGAAAGTGAAACAAACTTTGTAAAAAATATCTGCAACCAAAATCTAAAAAGTAAAAAAGGTGCGCTGTCGGCATGCACCTCAGCTACCCATTGCAAAAAAAAAAATATTCAAAAATGTCAAAATGTGAAAGAATTATTAGAAAAATGCTTCCCCATAAGAATAGCATTAGCTTGCGAGCGTTTCATCGAGCAAGGACAGGGGCCTTAATAGAAAATTAATCATTCCTTGCATAAATGGCAGCACCATTATATTTAAGAATGCGCCTCCTAGAAATTACCCACTATCCTATTTCAAATTTTTATAAAAAATATATAACGAATTCGAATGAAAAAAATTTCACTTCGCGTGTCAAAATAGGTGATAAATATGATGGAATATGATGAAATAAATAATTTAAAAAAAAAGCGTTTTACACGTGATTTATTTAATCCATTATTTTATGTTACATACATATGATTTTTATAGCTATTTAAACTTGCGTCCAACAATCAGGAGAAAAAAAAACAGCAATAAATGAGCTGATGATATAAAAATATATAGGGTAACTACCCCAGTAATTGGCACATTAAGAATTTGTCGTTAAACTTACTTAAATTTTCATTACAAAGAAATAAGCTATTTACTTGGAAATATTTTTAAATCGAAGAATGCATATCTGTGCATCTATTTTGCCCACTAAAAGCAAAAAAATTTGAAAAAGTATTTTTATAAAAATATATTTATAAAAAGTTGCTGTAGTCACCAGTAATTGGCACCTAGAGCACCAATGTATGACACTTTGTGATCCAGTAATTGGCACATGTTTATATAAAAAACCAACTATATATTTTGCATTGAGTTTAATCGCTTTAAATTAATTTACTGTAGATGAAGATGCCATATTTCAGGCTTTTGAGGGTAAGAAATCAGCATATTAGTCTGAAATGTGAACACTTTAAAACAATACAATATACTTACATTGATACCCTGTAATTGTCATGCTGTCCCCAGTAATTGTCATGTGAAGCTTTAATGGATTCCAAATACTGATAAAATTTATATTTTCAAATAAAAACAAATGATAAACAAAACTAGCCTATAATTTTAAAAGTCCTTCCAAAATAAATGGTTTACTCTCAAATTCCTTGCGAATTCCTAGTAATTGGAATAGGTGCCAATTACTTGGAACTAGTAAAATTGAAGCACCATTAATTGGCAACTACCATTAATTCAGAAATCCAAATATTGGTGTAGAAAATACTTTTACACAATTAAAGTAACCCTTTTTAACTAAACAAAACTGTTGTCAATTAAAATTTAAAATATATGATAAATCAGATATTAATGAATTGAAAAGCATGCCTTCCTTAAGCCAAAGAAGAAGAATTTGCAACAAAATGGCTAATTTGATACAAGCCATATACTTGTTTCTTTTTCCTAGGCTCTATTGTCATCCTGTAAAATAAATCAAAGTTATAATCTTTAACGGAAATGAGCATATAACTGATATATGGTCTTGAATTTTTAAAAGACTGGATATAAATCTTTTTTAGGACATGTTTGTAAAATGTGCCAATCACTGGTGCATGCCAATTACTGGGGGTGTTACCCTATATATTAATTAAAGTAATAGTCTTTTTCAATTTTTTTATGATTTGTTGTGTGGCAAGAGGCATCAACTGTAGGTACACAAAATTTGATCTCTCTGACTTATATAGATTTTGTGTGGATGTTGTCGTAGACGACATGGATTAAAAATTAATATTCCTGGAACCATCACAAACAAATTTTAAATGACATTTCAGTTTTACAATTTTCAGAAATGCAAATTTTTAAACTTCTAATTATCGCACATTTTAAATTCTTACACCATTGCGTAGAGAAAAAACAAGTAAGAAAAATCATGCGTTAAGCATATATTATGAAGCACTTCCCAACACTTCACGAAATCTTTAACAAAACTTCGTTACTTAGGGAAATAAGGGTATACGTATAGCTAAATACAGTCAAGTATGTATTCCAATACTTTTGAACAGCCCTGTATTTGATCTGTCAGTTGATACATACTATTTAATGGGAAAATTTAGTTTAGCAAAAAAAGAAAAAAATGCCTAATAGCTTGATTTTTTTTTTTTTTTTTAAGCAATTTATATTAATAGATGGAAACATATTTGAATACTTTTGTTCAACCCTGTAGTTTAGCTTTTACCTTTATTGCACGTCAGTTTTAAGCTAAAATTTATTTTAAACTAAAACACTCTTAAAGCAACTGAAATCGTATTCTCATAAATTATCATTCATAGGCGTCCATCTACTCATTTCTTTGCGTGGCCCTGTATATCATTTTATTTATATTCTGCAAACATTTCTTAGTAAATTGAATGCAGTTCGACGTAAATTCGCTATTGGAATAAAATAAAAATTTTATTTTAATTCTGGCAGCAATAAATTCTTCAGTGCTAATTATTTTTTGTTAACCCTTCCAGGGGCAAGGTATCTCTACTCTAAAAATGTTCAAACATATAATTCTCAACGCAATTTAAGAACAAATTTATTTGAAAATAACCAAGAGCTGTTTTTCAGTTATTATTATGAGATCGAAATCGCACTAAAAATTTACTGGTACCAGGTCGCAATTGGAATAGTAATATTAACTGTTTACTGACTACAAACCCCCTGAAAGGGTTAAAAAAGAAAATTAAAATCTGCGCTTTCTATTTAACGGACGTTTGAAACTACGTTTCACGTAAGCAAATATTTTATTACTCAGGTAACATAAAGATATCGGCCAATGTCCCGCCCAATATTTCATAAGTCGCTGAATGTCTTACACCAAATTTACGATATCTACCGACCGACTTCAACAGATAGAAGTTAAAATTAGTTTTTAAAAGAAAGCACTTAAATCAGTTTTTTTGCAATGCTTATAAAATTATATCACTAAAACATTATTTCTAAACAATAAAATTTAATAAGTGTGCTGTTTTTAGAAAACGTTATTTTTTTTAAATGCCTAATTTTTTAAATATTTGATTTGAATCAACCAATATGAAAGTGATAATAGTATTCCAACGTTCAGAGATATCTATCGACATTCCTAAAAATAATATAATTTTTGAGGCATTACAGCTTATGTGTCGAAATTCGAATTCTTAATAGAAATGAACTGAAAGTTCTTAAGGACCGCCCATTTTTGTATTTTTCGTTCGAAGATAATTTGATGGTTGAGACGTCTGTCATGGAATTTGCGTTTTTGCATTATATAAAAATTTTCCTTGGGAAGCTATAGTTACTTATACAGAAAAAGTATTTGAAGAATTTTGTATAGAAATCTATTGCGATTGCTATGGGAATTTTTCTTTAGTACAATTTATACAGAAATTTATAGAGATTGCGATAGAAAACTTCAGAGCCGTGCGATGCGGGCAGTCGCCCCGGTCACGAAAATTGAGGGGTCGCCAAATTTATACTATAATTATCATTTTATTATTTATTTATTTGGTAAAAAATTTATACATATTTATAAATTTATACGATTTTTTTTTTTTTTTTTTTTTTGAAAAAAACATTCTCAAAATAGTATGCTTCTTTCTTGGAATCCAAAAGAAATTATACTGTACAGTTAGATACATTTTTTCCACATGTGTTTTCTAGATCCTTTTTGCTAAAATATAGGTGCAATGTTCTTTTATATTATTTAGTTGATAAAATCAAATCTTTTACAGTTGCAAAATAAACGCCAAGCATATATTCAATGGAGTTTATTTGTGTTTTTGCACTTTTCAATTTTGTAACATCTGTCACAAAGAGAAATAGTGTGTGGGGGGGGAGAGAGCAAAACTGCATATATATCAAGCGCTCTAAGGCCCCACCAGTGGCCGAGAGGTTCTGACCTCTCAACTTGTAGACGGCAGGTGCTGGGTTCGAACCCAATCGCGGCTGTCAGCCTAACCGTTCGAAGTTTTCGTGGTTTTCTTCGAACCTTGCGTAAATACGGGTTAGGTTCCCTTAGAAAGACCCCCACGAAGGGTCCCCCCCCTGGGCCTATATCCCTAGTGTAGATAATCGGCCGACAAAAATACACATCAAGCGCTCTAAACGATGGAATAGCGCTATGGAAGAGGTGTTCGCAAGATTAATGGCGGGTTCAAGGTATACACCACCTAGTGGCAGGGGTGCATAACAAGAGGATTATTAAGTAGATTGCAGTTTCTTTTGTGTGAATGGCAACAAAACTTTTTTGTTTCTATAAAATGTTACTTCAAAATATTGCGCAGAATAAGTTTTAGGTTTGAAATATTGTAAATAAATATAGAATAAATAAGTATAGTACGACTAAATATTAACATAAAATATACTAAGATGAAAAATCATTTAACTATGCAATACAAATATCGCTGATCAAAATGGTTCGATTTTAATTATGTTTTTCATGTAATGAAAGATGACTCATTAAATTTAGTAAGTAGTTACAGTAGAACCCCGCTAATTCGGACCCCGATAATCTGGATCTCCGGATAATTCGGATCGGTTTGGTCATTTTTTTTTTTTCAAGTTTGAGAAGCGATTGGCTAATTTCCATAACATTAACTTGTTTCATCGTCGTATTCTAAATAAAAAAACTTTTTCTGGCATGTTTTCGGAATAATTAAACAAAGTAAACATTATTACTGTTTGCAAATATTCAATAAGTTTAACATAAAGGTGATTTTCTGTTAGTATGTTATATTTTATTTCATTTTTTTTCTAATTCTCCGGATAATCCGGATTTTCAGTAATCCGGATTGGGTTCGGTCCCAATTAATCCGAATTAACGGGGTTTTACTGTACTATATAAATGCAGAATTTTGAAGTAGTGTCACATTTTACTAAATTCTTGATGAGCTAAGTTATACAAAATGATGTGTACACCGTAGTATTTCCTATGATAATATAATGTTTATCAATGTTTAGAAATGTATAGAATTTAATACTAAATAAAATATTCAACTTTAGCTCCATTTTTCATTTACCAATTGCAGACGATAAAAATCCAATGTTTTCTTGGTCCTATCGACTTTTATTATTTAACTTGCAAGTATTTCATTCTTTTAATTTAAAAATCTATTTCATTATACGTATATTTGGAATAACTTTAATTTTAAATGTATGTATTAAATTTTGTTTTGTTAAACAAAGAAATAGTGTTAATTTATTTGTTTTAATATTTTGCGATTCTATATAATAATTTTCCTAAAATCGTTGATTAGACTCTCTCTCTCTCTCTCTCTCTCTCTCTTTCTCTCTCTCTCTCTCTTTTTTTTTTTTTTTTTTTTTTTTTTTTTTTTTTTTTTTTTAATAGACAAAGCTATTTTGAGAATTCATATTAAAAATTCAATCATGAATTTCAAGCTCAATCATGACAGATTAATCAAGTCTACGAGATTCATTGCAAAATATTTTTGTTACAGTTTGTTTCGATAAAATCATGTACATTTAAAAAAATAGTCATAATATTTTAATTTCGGGAGAAAAATTACTAATTAGAACTTATAAGTACCATATAATGCTATGAAAAATATTGACTTTTGCCCTAAAATTAAAATAACAAAGTGATTTTTTTAAATACACATATTTTTAATCAAACTACTAAAATTTATACACTATTTCATTTACTAAAATGTATTCTACGCAATATTTTAAAGTAACATTTTATAGAAACAAAGAAGTTCCATTGCCATTCACACAAAAAAAAAAAAAAAAAAAAAAAAAAACTGCAATCTACTTAATAATTCTCTTGTTGTTCACCCCGCCCGATAGGTGGTGTATGATGTGATTCTGTCTTTAATCTTTAGGACATTCTCCCATTCATCATATTACACTTTACTACAGCTTTGGTGATACCAAATTTGACCCCCGCAACCTGGGAGTGAAACAAAGTCTAACTTTGAAATCGTGAATGATAAGCCGCATTTTGTATTGCAGATTTGTATTCTACGGCCAAAAATATGTAACTTTTGCATTTATTTATTTTTATTTTTTTATTATTTTTTTTTTTTCCGGATCCTCGTTTATCACGATGTAATTGAGTATATTCAACAGATACAAACAGATTTGGATATTCCAACCAGGTTTTGCCTTCTCGTAATCTAATATCGGTGTTGAAAAAGTTAGTCTTTTACGGGAAAGGTGTTTCTCGAAAAACAATAGTGGCAATTGATTCAATGTTGCTTTATGTGCTTTATCTAAAAAAAAAATCAATGGAACTACAGGGTTACTCTAAATGATGAGCTCATTTTCAAAAAATTGTATTTATGAGCTATCTTTATGCCAATGAAATGAGAAAGCTTCAAAGTTTTTTTTTTTTTTTTTTTTTTTTTTTTTTGTAAGACATTATAAATGTTTAATGCGTCTACCGTTTGCTGCGCGGCAGACATCTACACGATAACTAATCTCGTCCCACTCACGAAAAAACGTATCTGCTGCAAGGAGCTTAAACTAATGGAGGAGACAACGCTCCGCTACGTAATGCTAGGAAAGTGAAGCCTGCTACGCCCCCTTATACACCCAAAACATTGAAGAACGCATAGCGAAACATTGAAAAATGTGTTCCGAAAATTTTGAATAAAAATAATTTTAGAGTCCGGATCAGGTTTCTTCGATGATTTTACCTTTATAGAAGATTGTTTATACATATTATCTTGTTTTTTATCGTAAAATTTCAGATTTTTTTATACATACTTCTTAAACACCAAGTGAAAAAAATATGTTTTTTACTATGATTACAATGTTGAATTCAGACATTTTTTTCTCCGGGAGGGACTTCTGTGGCTCTAGGGAAGGGGGCACAAAAGAGTTCCGGGGGGGGGGGTTACACTTTTTTACCGTAGAAAACACAAAATGTAAAATTTCCTAGGGTTACATTTGATAATTCCGGAGGGTAATGTCGCCCACGGGCCACCCCTTGAATTCAACACTGCTATGATTATACTTAAAAAAAAACTGGTTATATTTGAAGTTTATAATATTTTTATTGTAAAAAAATTATTTTTTATACTACTAGGAAGAAGTATTCAGCATGTACTAAGTTTTATTTTTATTTCATATCAATCTTAATATTTATTAACCGGCTAACATTAGATTTAATACAATTTTCACTCATTCTACAAACAGTAGAAGTAAGAATGCGATTTAAAAAAATATTAAAATTTCTTTGTTTTAAACAGATAATGAGAAAAATATCCTACAATATCAGCAAAAATGTTTCAAACTTAATAGATCGATTTCTGTTTTGAAAATATTGTTTTTGCAAAGCTTATTTTTATTAAATAAGTCTATCCCCCCCCCCCCTCCCAAAAAAAAAAAAAACTTTTGAAATGAAAAATACAGAATTAGGCAAATTTGTAGACACTTTCTCCTTCTTATAAATATGTACTGCTATTCAAAATCTTAAAAATTAAAGAATGGCTCAAAATTTTTTAATATTATATATATATATATCTTTTTTATTTATTTAAGTATTATAGAGATCAGCAATCTCTTCATTTTAAAAGAAAGGCTTAATAATATTTATATCTCTTAAGCTTAAGGTCAAATTTTATTCACACAGAAAAGGTTTTCCGTTACGATCTGTGTCCAACCACCAACACTTGCTTAAAAGAATATTGATTATTTAAAAAAAAAAAAAAAAAAAAAAAAAAAAAAAAAAAAAAGAGTGAAAACATCTTAGAACCAAAATAAAAGTTATGCTTAAAGCTATAGCTTTAGATTAAACTAAAGAAAAATACGGAAAATGAGAAAAAATATCTAAATAAGGTGCTTTTGAATTTGAAAATTTACAGTTTCCTATTTGGAAATCCAATGTTTTGGTGTATGAGGGGGCGTGGTCATTAGCTTCAAAAACGCGAAACAACGGCTTCTCCATGGTTTAAGCACACGGCTTCTCCATGGTTTAAGCTCCTTGATCTGCTGTTACTGGGTGCACGGCTTTCAAAGGTAAGATGTTTTCAGAAGCGGCCGATAGAGGTCGCGCGGCAATAGGCCTGGATTTCGTATCACTGCTGCCGCGATCCCAGCAGATATGCTTTCTGGTATACGGGACAAATTTGGCTTTCGCATTGATGTTTGCCGTGCAGCAAACGGTGGACACATTGAACATTTATAATGTCTTTTTTTTTTTTTTTTTAATTTAAACTCTCTTTTCATTGGTAAAAAGTTTGTTTATTTCCGATTTGTACTTTAACAAATACAGTTTTTTAAAAATGAGTCCATCATTTAGAATAACCCTACATATTAAATTTGTTTTTAATTCGAATGCATTTTTGTCCAGTCAATCATTTCTAAATAATAACCAGCATATTTTGATTGTTTACCATGTAAATATATATTTCCCCGCCCCCCAACAAAAAAGGGTAATCTTCATTATTTGTGGGCGGGGTATGTGGATATTCAATGTTTCTATGGCTTCCAGTGTTTTTTTTTTGTTTTGTTTTTTTTTTTTTAATTTATCTAGTTCGGGCGGCTGATGGGGATTGATACGGTGTATGTTATTTTATTATTATTACTAGAGGACAAAATATCAGGAATAAATAAACATACATAAAAAAAATCTTTTTGTGCTGGCTGAACAAAATATGGGGAAGTAGCGTAAATTTCTTGTGGGGATGGGATTAGAGCTTTTGATGACAAATTAGTTACAGCAACTACAAAATAACAAGTAGAGCAGAAATATTTTTAACGATGTAACAAAGCTCATAGTTTTTAGTGACATCTTCGGTTGCGGGTGCCAAATTTAGCACCACTGAGTAACTTTTCTTTAAAATATTTAACATGTAAGTTTTCATTTTATAGTTGGGTATACATATCTGGAATTATTCGACCGTTTCCAGACTTTTGGGGACAAAAAAAAAAAAAAAAATAAAAAAAAAAAAATTGTAATTTAAGAAATTACCCCAACCATTTGGAAAATGTTTCACTCGATACATTCATCTATCATTTTAAGCTAAATACCAGTTGTTTTATTGTGTATTATCCGTGCCACTGCTATAAATGACTTTATACATGCTGCAATTTGAAGGTACGGTTCGTTTAAGTTATATCACTCTATTGTCGCCAAGCATAAAAGTTGGCGACGAAAGAAACATTTCAAACTATTTAACATTGTTGGTGCAAAAGTAATCATTATTAAAATACAGCTTTGGCATATACTGTTATACTTGTAAGACTTTGGCATATATTGTTTGATTTTACAGAGCAGAATTTTGGTGATGGAGGTTTTAAACCAAAATCGATCGCAGCACATGCATCTGTGAATGGGTCCATCAGACATCGAATCAAAAAAGTTTTTTCCCAGTTTTTCCCAAGCCGATTGCTTTTTAGTTTTCTTTTTAGGTGGTGGAAAATCAAGAGTAATAGCTATAACATTTTCCGGCTTGTTAGAATCACTATTGGCACTCAAATTTTCCTGGTTAGAACCGACCGATAGTAAAACGCCATGGCTAGTGGATTGGTCGCCCTGGCGACATGATGTTTTACAATTAATCGGTTCGGCATTAAATTGCTTCCTTTTTCGTGATCGCCTTTCAACACGTAATTGGTTTTCAGCGGCTCAATAATCTTTTGATTTTATCATTTTCTGCATTGAAAGACGTTTTTGCGCCAAACCAAATACAGTATTACTCAGTTATCCCGTCGACCAATTTCGCCAAATGATACGAATCGCCAAACTAATAAGCAACTTATACATGTTGACTAAATTTTTATTTTAAATAGCAAAAGAAGAAATAAAAATCACTTTATGATTGTTTAAGTACGCGTATTGTGTTTAATATCATTGAATGCGATATTCACGTTCATTCATTTCTTTGGCTTCGGCTTTTTCCGTATCTGTTAATTTCCGTCTACCCATTTTTAAATTTGTTAGTTTTCTCCTTTATTACAATGATTTTAACCATTTTAATTTACTATTCAAATAAAAATTCTTCTAAAAGTAAAGAATTTAATTTAAATTCAAATAAAAACTCTTCTAAAAGTAAAGAAATTAATTTAAATTCAAAAGTGACCACATCATTCAAAAGTGGTAACATCATTCAAAAGTGGTAACATCATCGGGTCCATTCTCCCGAAAACAACAACCATTTTTCAAATGGTTAATAAAATAAAATAAAATAAAATAAAAATAAATAAAAATAATAAAAAATAAACAGTTTAAAAGATAACTCTGCTCAGATGATGATACTCCTGACATTCTTAAACTTCCTAATGAAATCCGAACAATAAATAAAATTAATATTTTAAATTGATTTTTTTTAACCTTTGGCAAACAAAGAACTGAAGTGTTTACACGGAATTAACAGATAAGCGTTAAAAATATCAGATTTTAATAAACATTTGGCTATTTCAAACATTTAAATTTAAATTTAATTTTTTTCAATTTTAAAATATTTCAACAAACATTTTCCTAGAATGTAATTTTTCTTCATTAAAACTTTTAGTTCCACAATATTTTAAGCTTTTTTCTGTTTTTTGTTATGACCTTCTATTTACGATTATATATATTATATAGATATATATGTAATAATACGGCAATTTGCTGTAACAATACATCGGTTCTAGTAAGATAACATCTTTGCTATAAGAATACGTCTTTTCCTTTGAAAATAATAAACAGGATCAGCAGTCGTCGTTGTAAACCATGGATTTGTGTTCCTTGGGGCAGAGCCTGATTACTAACGGGGCACTCTCTCACCAGAAAAAAATTATAGAAATTTTCGTCTTCTTTAAACGCCCTTTTCATACAAGATTACTGTCATGAATAAGGAAAAATTCTTTATTTCTTTTTCCTGGTGGGAGAGTGCCCCGTTAGTAATCAGGCCCTGCCTTGGGGGTTTCTCCAAATAAAATGCAAGACAATCAATTTTTCGTACTTTATTAATTTTGAGTACGACCATAAGTTGCTTCACATGTCACCATTCTGCACAAATTTACACTAGACAACTTTTCTAGGACTGTATCATCTCCAACATTCGAAATGATTCCAAATCTGAAACGGGCCTCCTAGCATTTGAAAGATTAGCTGCATTCTAGGCTCATGAAAAGCAAAATAAGTCTCTGAAATTCCAAGCCAATCCAGTCCCTCCCCTTTTCCACGTAAGAAATTTAAAGATCCATAGATTATTTTCAATGCAAAGACAACCCAACTCACTATCTCCTATTGGTCGGTAGGCGTGGCTAGATGCAGGGAATCTTTACCTGATAGCGTAACCTGCTTCCGCGCAAGGCGTATGAATATCCCCTAGCAGACGATTAATTAAATAATAAACAAAATTAAAGTTTCGATAAATGTTCTAAAAAGGAAAATGGATTTGTGTACTGAAAGACAGTTTTCTCAATAAGATATTGCAGTGGTTCCCAAACTTTATTGTTACACGACCCACCTCTAAATAAAAAAAAATTCGCGACCCAAATAATATAATGGTGTATATGAGAATGGAAATTGCTATGCGAGATCTAAAAGCTATTGGTTATTCTATTCCATAAAAAAGGCAAATTTTTGTACAAAGGATACACTATCAACAAAAACAACAATTCGTAATTTCAACGTGGAATAATAATAAACGAACACACAAACTAAAATGATAATTAAAAATACATTTAATTACTATCGAAACATAACTTTATAATCAGTGCGTTTTCTGGCGCTGGTTTTTACCGATGAAAGTATCTATATCAGGGTTAAAACTTGTTCATTTCAATCGTAATTCACTTTCAACACACAGTTTTTTCTAAACTTGTTTTTCAAAAACAGCCAAGTAGAAAAAGCATATTCACATGAGTGCTGTGTTGAACACTTTCAAGGAAGTCAAAGCACATTTGGATGTTTCTGGATAGTCTGCTCGTATAATTCATTAATTTCCCTTGAAAAAGAATTTAACAGATGATATACAAAAAATATTTTTGTGACAAACCACGACGCGTGTTTCCGCGACCCACTAAAACAGCAGCGGCGACACACCAGTGGGTCGTGACCCATAGTTTGGGAACCACTGAGATATTGGCTGAGATACCGCTCTTTTTAAGAAAATAATCAATAGATTATTATTAAGTTAAATAAAATAAAATAAAAGAACTTTAGCTGTTAAAATATTAATACATTACGGAAACTGAGAATATAAGTATGTTCCATAAAACGTTAGAATTAAAAACTCAGAGCGGGCAAAAATGGCGCAATTTTTTTTTTATTTATTACATATATATATATATATATACATAATTTAGCTTTTATAGATTAAAAGATCTATATTTTTATATGCATTTAATGTGTGTTAGAGTTGCTTTAACTGAAAATAAAACAAAAGATAACTGGATAAATTGTTTACCTAAATAGACCTGTTTTCAAATGAGAAAAATATTGCATAAATTGGGTTTTGCTTCAAAATTAACCTTTTTTTTAAACGTTAATTTGTTTTATAATTGACGTTAATTTGTTTTGAACATAATAATTGAATAAGTGTCTAAATTATATTATTTATTTAAAAGACTCAACCCACTATTTTTATTAAATTTATTTTCCTTGTATATTTATCTGTTGTTTGTACAGTGATTCTTCCCAGATCAAAGGGAAATGATGAGTCGGTTTTCATGCTTATGCATGAAACGTGCGACGCCAATCTTGTTACGCAAATTGCACGTAGCCGTCTGATCCCTTTTGAAAGAATCCAAAATTGATTCATAAAAAAATAGGGATGAGGTAATTTTTTTCCACTTGTTATTTTTGAAGCGTCAATATATACTGATTGTATTATTGTGTATTTTTTTAAAAAGGTACTTCTGATGTTTTTGTACAAATTATTTCCAAAATTGGGGAGGAGGTAATTTTTGTTTTCACTGTTTATTTTTGAAGAGTCAACATATTCAATTAATGAGGCTTTGCTTTGATTGCGTGCTAGCGTTGTGGTGCGTTGCCTGACTAGAAATCTGAGAACTTGAGTTCGACTTCTAGCATGCGGAAAGTCTGTAAAAATAGAAATTTTTCAATGTTTAATTATTATTGTTAAATAATTAAATATAATAAAATATATTTATATTCTTTAAAAAATATCATTTGCGATTAAAATTATATAGATTTGTAGTTTCAAGGAGAATATTATTATTTTTGTTTAGAAAATTATAATTTTCCTAAATATAAGCATTAATACATAATAATAAAATAATTATGTAATGATATTAATATCGTCATTAATTAATTAATTATTGTAAAATATAATAAATAATATGAATATAATTAAATGATTTCATTTATGTTTAAGAAAATTCTATTATAATTTCTTTAAATATAAATAACAACTTTACATTATTAATTAATTATTTTTTATATCATGTTTTTCAATCTGCAATTCCGTAGAGAATTTATTTTTTATAATCCATACAAAAAATTTAAATCAGAAACCGTGGGGAAGGATAATAGTAATGATCCTATGACATCATAACTGAGCTGTTATACCTTCATGCAATATAGAGAAAAAGAAGGAGAAAAAAAAGGTAAAAGAAAAAATATTGCTTAATGTATTAATTTTTTATTTATCTTTGTATTTTCTACTTTAATATAATTTTAGCTGAAATTTTACATTTAATGTGTAATGTTAGTTTTCTGATGCAAATAAATTATAGTTTCATAGTAACATTAATTTAGTATGTATATGTGTGTGTGGGTGTGTGCATGGGGAGGAGGGTTCTTTTTTTCATTTGATAGATAATTATTATAAAATATAGTGGCACAGTTGGTATATTTTTTTTCTGGAAAAAATTATGAACATAGTATATTCATTATTTATAAAACGTGAAAAAAAAATTGATTATATGTAAAAATATTTTGTAATGGATACTTCAAATTTAAAAAAAACAACATAAATATTAGCCTTAAAATTAATTTAGCATTTAGATAAACATTATTATTATTTATCTAAAATAAGCTAATTGTAAAATATAAACATAGTTATACAGTTAAACCTCCATAACAGACACTCCCGAATAGCAAACACAAATTTAACTGACAATTTTCCAATCTTTACTCCCAAAACCTAAAGTTTTGTATATTTGATCTTTAAATAATGGACATTCCGAATAGTTGTCAGTAATTTTTTGCAATAAATAATAAAACATATTTTTAATAAGAAAAAAAAGAACAAAAAAATAACAAAACCTCTAAATTTATCAGAGAAATGCGTCACAAATTTTGTGATCACAGATAAATGAAAGTGGTGGGTTGGGAAAATCCCCACCCCATGTCAGTGTTGAATTCAGGTTGTGCCTCCTCCCCACCCCCCTCCCTTGAAGCATTTGAAATGTCTGCCAGCGGATGTGAGATTTTATATTTTTAATGGTCAAAAAGTGCAATACACACAGAGAGGGAGTTTCTCTTCAATTCCTTTGTACACATAACCATCCTGATAATAATCCATATAATAACCATAACTGAAATCTGGTATCACATTCTTGAGTAAGAAACCATATATTCGATGTTTCCATATGGTAATTTCATATTTGTGAGAGTGGAACTCAAAAGTTATGAAAACAGAACACAACAAATAGAAAATGCGAGGAATTTGAGGAATAAACAAAAGCAGTTACACACAGAAATAAACTTCTATGCTTCAGACGACTACTAAAGCTCAAAGTTTAATCTAGAAGAAAAGTATAATTTGGAACCTGTTACTTGTAATAAAATATGAATTTTTTTTTTTGTTGCATACTTATGTACTTATCTAATGCAAACTGCCCATGTTTTGCAACATTACTGTGTATTATGGAGGGAAATGGAACTCAGTTTTAGATTCAACATTCTGAAAAATCATTCAATTAATCAGCTACAGTGAAATCATGAAAAGTATAGCATAATTGTGCAACCTATAGGGCAATTTACACCAAGAACTAAACAACACTGATATATATCAGGAACTGACTGAATCTGCAGTTTAATAAAAAATTGTCTTTTAGTTCTTGAAATTGCTATTGCAATAATCTTGAATAATACAGCATAGCAGAGTCATCTGTTGAGCGATTTACATAAAAAAATAATCAACACCAAACTATATCAAGGATTAATTTAATCTGAAGTTTTATGAAAATTCGTACATTAATTCTTGAGACAAAGCTATTGTGGAAATAATGAATAATGCAGCATAGCAGCGCCACCTGTTAGACAATACACACCAATAACTAAACATCTCGAGTTTGTATAAAGGTGTAACTGAATCTAAAATTTTGTGAAATTAAGTGTGCCAGTTCTTGAGATACAGCGCCCATAAAATTTTTGTCACATACAGACTCGCAGAGTGACAGGTATTTTCCAAAAACCGCCAAATCATGTTCAGGACCTTCTGAAACATATAAATCTATCAAAAACTGGAAGTCAAATTTTTCACGAATTAATTACTTACTTCTTGTAAAGCTAGAAGAAAGTAATAAATGCATATTTCAAATTTTATGTTAAATTTTTAATTTTACCATTTCCATTAATCGGCATATTATTGAAATAATTTTGCAATGAATTCATTTTTAACTAGAGAATTTGCATTTAATTATATATATAGACTTTTTTCATGTAATCCTGTTTTGGTGAAATTGCAAACTTTTTGTATGTATTTGTACAAATTATAATCACAGTCTGTAAATTAGAAATTATGACTACAGATTCCTATTTAGACATTTTTAATAGGGTTATTCGTGCATGTATACAACTTGATAAAATTCAGCTGCTATATGGCATGAAATTTTTTTTCTTCAATCATTGCATTTGCAAAAGATTCAATGTGGAGATTAAACTTTTTTCTGAAATGTCTATTTTCAAGAGAAATTTTGCGAAGGGTCCTGTGTTTCAAAGTAGAAAAAAAATGTGAAGGATCCTTTCAAGTCTTCTCAAACAGATTTTTGCTGAGAGATCAGATTACTTGCATGAAAATTTTCATGCGAGACACTCAACATAAAAATAAAAAGTATGAGAATGTAGCTATTACAAAATTTTCAATATACTATTTTACAAATTTCATTTTTTCCAGTTTGAAAAAATAAGTCTCCGAAGAAAATAAAAAAAAAAAAAAAAAAAAAAAAAACTTTTTTCTGAGCATTCCTATTGCTAAGAGGTTCTGCCAAATTTTTTTTTTTATAAACCTATACAGTAGACTCCCTCAAATCTGCCACCATAAAATCCATACATAATTTATGGATGTAAACAATGAAACATTCATTTCAGATATAAGGAATAAATTTGACTTTTTTAGTTTTATATCAATTCCATACATATTTTAATTTGTATTTTTTGTTAATATTACTAAATTCATGTTTGTTTTTTTCCCCCATGAAGTATGAATAAATTTATTTCTGGAAAAATTAAAGATATTGCTTATAACAATGGTAATCATAATTATCTTGCCAATATTATGCCAAAATTTTTTGATAATTATATCTGGTTAAACCTGAAATTAAGTTTCCTTATTTTATGATTTTGATGAGAATTAGTAATGTACCTTTATGAAGCAAGTTTCAATGAATAATTTAAGAAAAATGCATTTCATCTGTATAATGAATATTTAATCGTACATTATTGATTATTAACTTAACCTTTGCTTTTAATATTTTAATCATTTTAAAAATTATCTAAATTTTTATTTTAGTTTACTACTTATTTTAATGTTTTATTATATTGTATGCATTCATCATAGTTTCAATTGCATTATTAATTACATTCAAATGACCGTTTAAAAAATGTAAACAAAGCAATGACCAGAAATCCACAAAATTCTAAAATCTGCACAACCCCTGGTCCCAAGCAGTGCAGATTTGACGGAGTCTACTGTATATCCTCATAAGATATACGTTTGTACTTTTTTCAGATTTTTCGGAGTATGCCCGTACGGGGACTTTCCTTGTCAATCATAACTCTTGTTTTTACTGCGATAGGAATAGATTGATAAAAATTTAGGTTATTTCTTTTGCAAACAACATCAATTTGGTTGAACTTACTTAGCTTTTTATTAAACAATCTTTTATATTTTACTTTTATTAAACACTTTTTTTTTTTTTTTTAAAGATTAGACATATAAATACATTAATGTTAGGTATCTATATGTATTTTCTTCTTGTTTTAAATGTAAGGCCGGTGTTCGTTACCCCTTAAATTTTTCAAGAATGGAGTAACTGGACATATATCAGGGGTAAATGGATCACATGGGATCCAGTTACCTCAACAGTTATAAATAATTCTTTGGAGTTTCTCTTACTGTGGGAAATTAATTTCTCCATTATGTTTCCTTTGCAATAAAGAAAATTATACAAAACCTTATTAAAATCACATAATAAAACTTTAAAAAAGCATCTTGGCAAGTATCAAACCAAATTTCTTAAGTGAGATGACCAAACCTTGAAATTTTACAATACAGATGAAGAGACATGCATAAGATGACATTATAAGAAAATTATTATAATCAAGAAATAGTTTTCTTCGATATAACAGCATTATTACATTCCTATTACACTTTTAAAACTTTCATTGAGGCAAATCAAAAAAAGAATGAGAGATACTTAAGTACACATTTTTTCATAGATTTTATTTTTTTTTTCCTTAAAATACTCATGTAACTTTTATATTTATTATCTATGCTAATTACACAAGTATTTACTTAATTCTTATGTTTTTTATACAAATAAATCTAATGATTTCAAAACGTTTCAAAGTTATTTACACTTTATGAAAAAGATCCTGATATCTCATATTTAAATAAATGGGTGTCGAATACAGAAATACCTTGTCCAGTTGCCCCATTTTTAAGAGGTAACTGGACCCACAAAAAAAAAAAAAAAAAAAAAAAAAAAAGAAATATGAATATTTTTTAATTTTTTGACATTAAAATATAATTTTAAAAGTTTCTTTTTGATTGAGTGAAACTAACTAAACATGTTCACAATGGTTCAGACTAATTCAAATGAATATTAATTTTTTGAAGCTTAATTGCTAGAAATCCCAGAGTCTCATTGTAAAATCATGGCACAATTGTCCCACATAATCTTATTTCGTACAAATTCAATATAACATTTTTTGATATTCTCTTTAAAAAAATGTATTTGTTCAACTTAACTCTATATTTGCTAATTATTAATATAAAGCTAAACAATTTCAAACATTAATAATCTAAATGCAATATTAGTTTCTAAATTCAAAGAAAATATGGATGAATGCTTTTTGATAGAACTTAGAACTGTGATAATGTCATTACTTTGTTAAATCAAATGCAATTAAAAATTTAAAATATCATTAAATTAGGCATGTTTGCACCTAACTTTGATGTGTTTCTGAACAGAGTTAATACTCATTCTTTTAAACATCTTCAATATTCAATAAACAATACTTGATGAACAAAAAAAAATCCCTTTTAGTACTACATACTACAGTCGAGTATCTATATAACGAAATCCATCGTCCCAGTAAAAAATTAGTTACACAGAGAAATTCGATGTATAGAAAATGATGTTAAAAATCTTATTTAATGTGTAAATTTTGAACAAATATTATTTTTGATGTTTTTAATTAAGAATTTGAAAAGTTTAAAAATAAACATTAACCTAACATTCTATTTCTTAATTATTTAAACAGTTTTTTAAAAAAAAAGAACAGACATTTATTTGAAAGCTTAATGAAAATCAAATAAGGAAGACTTGCATTAATTTAAGACGAAGAAATCTAATTTTTTGTTTTAATAAATTGTTATGCTCTAAAAAAAAAAAAAAAAAAATTCAAATTTTAGCAAGGAATGAAAAATTGTAGTTAACATTTCCTTTCATTTGAAGGCCTCTCTTATGTGCCTGTCATTGATTCCTTTCCTATATGTGTAACAATCTAATTGACTCTGTTTTGAGAAGGATGTTGAAAGGTGTGTGGGAGGTGGGATGAATTCGTTGGATTTAAAGAACAAGGAGATAAGTAATATAAAAAAGAACTCAGCACTACTGAATGATAAATCAAAAATAAGTGATGGAAAATTGATTCCATATGATTTCAAATCTTTTTTAAAACTGAATAAATTAAAACCAATTTATGAAAAAATTCGTTATATGGAGATACAGGGGTTGGACAAAAATATGGAAACACCTTTTGAAATGCATGTTTGAAAAGAAAGATTGATTATAATGAACTGTGTTGATGGCACTGGAGTTTTCGCCTACTAACGCCACCTATACAACTTCGTAAAATCCCTGCACCGTTCAGTCGTTGTTGGAGCACTGTTATGTGAGATTATCATTGCATTATGTCAGAGTTAACAGACTTCGAACGTGGACAAATTATTGGCGCGCGTATGGTGGGTGCTTCTGTAAGCAAGGTAACCGAGGTTTTTAGTATTTCAAGAGGTATTGTGTCGAAGACTTATTCCGCATATTAGAAATGAGGAAAAAACATCATCCACTAAATCACAGCGAGGACGAAAGAGTGTGCTGAGTGATCGTGACAGACGATCATTAAGGAGGATTATCGCGAAAAATAAGCAGTCCACAGCTGCAAAAGTTACTGCTGAAGTGAATGTCGTGATACCAAATCCTGTGAGTACCAAAACAATTAGAAGGGAGCTTCATAAATAGGGAATTGCTGGCCGTGTTGCAATTGAAAAACCATCCATTAGTAATGCTAATGCCTGTAACAGGAAAAAATGGTGTTTAAGTCATAAAGTCTGGACTATAGAGCAGTGGAGGAGCGTAATATGGTCTGATGAGTCTTCTTTCACATTGTTTCCCACTTCCGACCGAGTTTACGTCTGGAGAACGCCATCTTAAGCCTATAATACAGACTGCTTGTTGCCAAGAGTGAAACATAGCGGGGGTTCTGTGATGGTTTGGGCAGCCATATCGTGGTTCTCGTCTGGCCCCATGATAACTCTGTAAGGGCGTATTACTGCTCAGACTTATGTGAACATTTTGGCCGATCAAGTCCATCCAATGGTACAAGTCTTGTTCTCCAATGATGATGGTATCTTCCAAGACCACAACGTCCTCGTTCACACAGCTCACATTGTCCAGGACTAGTTTTCTGAGCACGAGGATGAATTTTCGCATTTCCCAGGCCACCAAAGTCATCAGACTTGAATATTATCGAACCTTTGTTGTCTACATTGGAGCGGAAAGTGCGTTCTCGCTATCCACCGCCAACATCATTATCTGAACTTGCCACCATTTTGCAGGAATAATGGTACAATATTCCCTTGGCAAACATACAGAAACTGTATTTATCCATTCCGAGAAGACTGCAAGCTGTTTTGAATAACAACGGGTACCGTACACAATACTAGGCAAGGAAACGTGTTTTTTTTAAGGTGTTTCTATATTTTTGTCCAACCCCTGTAGGTATTTCGCTATATAGAGACTGTTTTTAATGTAATCATGCGAAAAGAGGACCGTTCCTACAAGAAATTCGTTATATAGAGAAATTCGATGTATGGAGTTTCGTTATAGGGAGACTCAACAGTATTTAATAGAAATCTCATTTTGGATTGAAATTTTAATGATTTTGAGACATGGTTAATGCTTGCCATTTGTATTATTTAAACAGAATAATACATTTTCTCTCATATTGAATAATTTTCTACATTGATTTCTACATTTGGATTTGAGTATAAGTTTTGTAAGCTATTCAGGATTATTATAGGATTATCAGTATTGAAAATGAAGTTTTATAGGTTTTTTTACAGGAACACGCAATAGAATTTTGTTACATCATGATCTATGAAAATCTTATTTGTTAATGATATTATGATACTCCAAATATATTGAAATTTAAAATGTATCCAAGTAAAAAATATTATTGAGGTGCATTATAACATATTTTCAACAAAAGAATGTTTAGAATGTCATTCATTTACAGAAACACACAAAATAATTTGCTACAGTACTGACTATTGCCGAAAGTGCATTTTTTGCTGTGGTACACTTTTTTAAACTTATATAATCTTTGTTGTATTGCATGATGTGTATAAATTATAAATCACATACAAAGCTACTTGAAAATTTTTTTGCACTTTACTGGATATAAAGAGCAAATTCTGAAAATAGATTTTAACCCTCCAAGCGTCTTGCAAATGGGTAAAATTGTAATGTTGTTTTCTCTGCATTTTGTTTCAAATGCTAATAAAATATGATTCTTTCAATATTACATAAAAAATCTTATTTAGGAATATAAATGTAATCCTTGAGAGTCTTAAGCATTCTTCAACGCTTTGAAAATTCATTAAATTTATAGAATTATAATATCTTAAACATTGCTTATATTGCAGTGAAAACTGGAGCTTAGTGTACGGAATTTTACGGGCCAAACGCTTAGAGGGTTAATTAAGTATGTTTAGTATCACTTATGAAAGTTAATTATGTTAGGGAGTGCAAGTTATGTGTATTTAAGTTGCTTGTTTAGATACCTCACTTTACTGTATGAAGAAATGAATCATATTAATATTTTTTTTAATGTTTTCTAACATTAACAAAATATGTGTTTTGTAATCCATGCTTTAAGCACATTTTTTGTTCTATTCTTATATATATAAAAACTTTCAAATAAAATAATTTACAGCCTTTTTATAATAAAGACTATCAAATTGAAAAAAGAAGTTATATTTATTATTCCTTAATGTTATTTGCGTCATTTGTTTTAATATATATTTGAATTTATTTTTTTTACATATATCTTAATTAAAATTCACATTTACTTAAGGTATGACAAAACAATAAAAAGACAAATTTTAAGAGACAATTTTTTATTATGATTGATAACAATAGAATTAACATTTACAGCACTAATTTATACAAATGATAAAGAAATCTGATTTTACAACATCACCGGAATACTTTTTCAAATAAAAAATAACAAAAATAATAACAATTCTATACAAACTTCAAACTTTTTTTTTTTTTTGGAATACAAAAACACAATTGACAATTGCGTAGGAAACTTTGGTGAAAATGCAGAGTTCATATGTAACAGTTATTTTAATGACTGAGAATTTCACTTAGCAAATTAGAAATTTCTTTTGCTCCTTTGCCTTGAATGAAAGAGTTGTGCGTGCCTTTCACAGTGTGTACAGTAATTTTGCCATCACATACCTGGTAAGAAAATAAAAATTATAAAAATCAGAATTAAAGTCGAACAAGTAAATAAAACAGCATCTGGAGAAATTTTTGGATAAACTTAGTGAGCTCCTGTGCATTTTATTCAGAATTTTGGAGACTGGTGCTCATGGTTCGCACTCTCAAGAACAAATAAAATTCAAACACTTTTCTGAGATTGATTAAATGTATGCAACATTACATGCATTAAACTCTTACTTGCATCACCCAAACTCAGTTTGGACAATAGTATATTTCTCAAGTGATTATACAAATGCAATACGATTTGTACATAATTTGATACTTTTAATTGAAGGTTGAGCTTTGATTAAAATTCAACTAGATATTTAATTGATATCCAGGCCAACTCATATTCATTGTGCGAACAATGGCGCAAAAAACATTAAAGTAACCTTTATTATTATTAATATATTTTTTTTCCCATTTTAAATGCATAGTTAATATTGGGTAATCCAGAAAATTGTGTGGTATACTTCTGTTGAGGTAATATTAAAATTATTGAATAACAATGGAAATTATGAGCAAATTTATTATAAAATAGGTAAAAACTTTTCTATACATATATTACAAAAAGAAACATTTATAACAAAATTTCTGGTTAAAATGTGGCATTTGTGAATTCAAATTTTATCAAAAAACTGCAGAATTTTCCAGATGACCTAATATAATAACGCCATATAAAGGCACTGGCAGAAATATTCATACATACATTAAAAAACTATATAATATGATATAGCATACATATATAGATATATTACATTCACAGATGCAATATATAAAATTATCACAATATCAATGTATCAAGATATTGTGATAATTTAAAGGGTACAAGCTGTACCCTTATATATTATAAATACAAGCTATACCCTTATATATTTCACATATATATTGTACCCTTTTGTTTGATAAATAAAAAGGTACTGAAACTAATCTCTCAAAGTTTATTTATTCTGGCAACATTGTTTTTAAATATATATTATTCTACGCCAAGTTGCACATTAATAATAAGATACAATATACAGTAGAACTTTGATTAATTGAGGTTTCTGTTAACGAAGCTGATAACAAAAAAAAATTTTTTTAGTATAAACTTTGAAAAAAATTTTTTTTTTTTTTTTTGTTCACTGTTTGTACTAAAAGATTTTTTTTGTTCACTGTTTGTACTAAAAGATTTTTTTAGAGTTCTGCATGGCACAGTCCTGCAGAATTAGGACAATTTTTTCAATGGGCCAGGGCAATAAACAAAGTAAACAGGCTGTGGCAGCAAAAAAAGAATGAACAGACTAGCCAGTCTGAGTCGATAAAAAATTAAGTTGACCTACAGGCTTGATATAAAATTTAAATGAAGGTAATAAAATATGAGCCATTTTCAATTAATATCACTTTAATGTGAATAAATATAAATGTGCATTACAAGCCAATGGTAATTTGATAATATCGATACAGAAATTTACCATGTCTGGTGTAGAGTTTGGCATCAGGCAGTTACATGGTGTTTTAGCTCCAAGCTCAGTTTTTTTTTTTTTTTTTAAACAGATTTGTGCCAGACCAAGATCAGCCTTGCATTTTTTTTCTACATAACTAAACCAAGCCAAAATTGGACTTAATTGTTCGCAGCGTATGTCAGGCAGGCAATATATTTTGTAAAATTCTTAATAGCATAATACACTTCTGTTGACAGAATCTTTGGAAATGGCTTTTATTTGCAAAACAATTTTATATATTTTTATCATTTAAGAAAGATTCTATTGTTTTTTATTCTAGATGTTAAATTCACGACCACTGTGAGTTTTTATAAACAGTTTCCATTGACTGAGATATCTGAGGTACAGCAAATCCAATTAGCTTGGATAATCAAGACCTTTACTGTATTTACATTACATAACAATTATATTAATACATTCTTGTGGGCATTTTTTTTTCAGCATATTTGATACTCACAATCATTTAGAAGCAGAAATCTGCAAAAACCATGATTTTGTTTTCAAAATTTCATTGCACAGTTAGTAATAAATAATTAAGGTTGGGTTATTACAAAATTAATTAATATAACTTTCATCCAACATAGCATTAAAATAAATTCAATTTTAAAACTCTTAATGTATTTAAAAAAATTTTAATCCTAATAGCATATAAAATTTACAGCATTAATCTTTGTTAACATAAGAAGAAAAAAAATCTTATTTTTTTAGGGCACTAAATGCAAATTAAATCCTATCAGAGTCCTCACTGACACCTGAGCAATTTGAAGAATCATCAAAAAAGACCAGTGTAGCCAAATGACAAAAAAAAAAAAAAAAAAAAAAAAAAAATTAGCAAAATATATTTGTTATATCATTAAATATTCACATTCAAACTTTTTTTTTTTTTTTTCCATACTTATTTTGTATGATTCCAGAATTATTCTATGTTTTAAGTTTAATTTTTAATCAGGCTTGACATCTTGAACTGAAACACCACCCAAACATTTGTTGTGACTCTGATATATGTTTAAAAGAAACGGTGTTGAGCAATGTATCTCAAAAATAGCCAAACTGCTAGAAAGGAAGAAGAAAAAAAATGACCTCTTCCCCCATATTAAGTATTTTTCCACTTTTTATGAGAAAGAAACTATTCCATGGAGTTATTTAGATGAGTATTTACTTTTATCAGAACTTAACAAAAACGATAAAAAATGTAGAGAGTTTTAAAGATTTTAAGCTAAAAGGTACAAAAGAACGTAAAAGCAGAATTTGGCAATTTTGACCATTTCTTTCCTTGCTAGATAGAGCTGTTGCAATTTGGTGCAATGGCTATCGGCAGCAAGAAACCTGATTATGACTTCTAATTAATAATCTCAATCTTGATAAATAAAGCTAAAACAATATGTTGAATCATAAAACTTTAAGCTAAATAACTTTAAATATTCTTAATACTCACTTTTTCTAGATCATAAACATCTGAGAAATTCTTGGACATATCTACACTTTCAGATGCTTTGATGAGAGAGATATCCCTCTGTAGTTTGTACTTTGGAGTATATTTCAATGAAATTAACAGCTTTTTGTAGTATAAATCAAAAGCTGTTTTCAAATCTTCAATCTGCAATTCAGGACATACAGTAAGGATCTTTTCAGCAGTATATTGCACTCTTTCAGCATAGCTGCCTAAACCAAGCAAATCCTTCTTTTGCTGAAATGAAAGAAAATTAATTTATAAACTACTTTTATTTATAAGTAGCTATTATGTTAAGAAATTGACTTATTTTCTGTTATTAAAAGAAAAATAATAAACTGATAAATATTTTTTGATTGGTATAAATTCATGCAAACAAAAAAGTGATAAGCTATTTTGCAAAATTATTTATTTTTTTGGCAGAATGAAGGTAGAAGGGAAATTACAAAGCAGAACTCTGTGTTAAGATAAATGTACAACATCTAAAGAATATTGTAAAGAAATGCATAAACTATGAAAAAACTGTAGCACACAGCCGATTTAATGTTGTATATTAGGATAGTTTCTTCAATGAAAAGTTTGTGAATGAATGTGGCACATATAGCATCAAAGTACATAGATTAACTGCTATTAGTGTTGTTTCTCATTTCTTCCTTTTAACAAATCTCAAAACAGCCAAATGTTACCCCCCCCCCCCCCCAACTGGTTGTGTTTTTGATTATATTAGCTTTCATATGTTATGTATTTATTAAAATAAATATATATATATAACTATTGTATGAAAATGTAAAATGACAAAACTGTTCACTTTGTGATCAATAATGAATTAAAATCTTTTTCAGGAGAAGATTTTGGCTGTTTGACCGATTTATTTGTTTGCATTTACTTGCATTTTAATACATATTAGACTAGTTTGTACTAACATTATAACTGCTAGCAACTACAACTAAGTATGAATCAGCAGATCAATAAAAGATTCGGGGCTAGTTGACAAAGATCTATATTTTTAAATGAATGGTGAGATTTTAAAAGAGAAAACAAAATTATTATACACATTATGTGTGTAAAAGCTGATAAAAAGTTACATTAAGTAAAAAGTTTTCTGGCATAGTAAAATGATATACAAAATAGTAAAATGATATACAAGGTGCAATATGTTATTTACAACAAACCTTTAATTTCTCAATTGTTGGCCATAGATATGTAGTTCAAATTACAAAGTCGTTTCAAATGAGACAAATATTCATGATGTGTCATTGTTCAAAGTAAAAAATCAATTCTATAAAAATTAAGAAATCTAACTTTTTACATAGTCTCTCAATTTTTATATTTAATAAAAGTTTATGCATATAATAACAGATATAACACAAAAAATTTGACTTCTGTACGACAAAATCTGACAAAGTTATTAAATTTCAAAGTTTGAGATTTTTGCATATGATTTTGACATTAACAATTTTCTATAGATATTTTGACTCATAAAACACACACAGAAAAAAAAAAGCTTAAAATATTGTTTCTGCAGTAAAAAGGTTAAAGTACAGTAAGTTTGTGAAAAGCTTAGTTTATTTAACATAATATAAAAAGGATTTCATTAAAAAATGATACAATATGCAACCCTTTTAAGATACAAATCAAAGGAGATGGAATATTTTGCATCTTAAGTGGAATCGTATCTTATCTGGGTAATTTTATGCAAATTTATTTTTCAAGGGACTGCAGATAATTTGTATCTTAAACAAGTTTCACTGTATTTAAATCTAATATATTTTCAATCAAATTATACATTCTTTTATATAAAATAGGCATAGCAAGTATAATAAATTTTCGCAAAAAAAAAAAAAAAAATAAAAAAAATAAATAAATAAAAATAAATAAATAAATAAATGATAAATAAATAAATAAAATAAATAAAATAGCCAGAATCTTATTTTTCTCATTCTATTTTTGCAATAATAAATTTATAGTAAATGCTGGTACTGAAGAATAAAACGATATCAGCTTAACTATTATTGAAAAATAATAAGAAAAAGAAACAATTGGTATAAAATGTTAAGAACAGCAAGAACTTTTTTAGAATATTTTTTCTCCTGCTAATTTTTGAATCATATATACCAAATAAAAATTGTTAAGTATTAAAATGGTGGCAAAATTATTTGAAACACTTTCTGAAGATTTGAATTGAGAGCTATTAATGCAGCCATTTAATGATTTGAGGATATCGGAAATAATTGGTTATTCTTTATATTTATTCTGTATATGTGTATAAACAGGCTAAAATATTTTCATATTTTGGGAGGTTAGAATATGCATATATGAGTATAAGTTTAGATTTAGGATATTAACAGTACAAAAAAGAAATGAGTTGCGAATTTGCAAATCATATTTATTAATTTGGTTACTTGTGCTACTAATTAATGAAACTACATACTTATTTGCAATTTATATTGATTTTGTAATTGCTTACTTATTTACTTACAGTTTACTAATTGTATTTTTCAATTTGTAATTGAAAAGTTATTAAAATTAATGACACTTTCTTTGTCATACTAAGAAACTACATTCTTTTACCGTGACTATAATTACTAAACACACTACTAATACATCTTTCTGAAATAGTGACCTATTTTGAAACTAATATCCTGCCTCCTGTTCTCTCTAAAATGAATACTAAATTATTAATTATCATTTTTGTAATTAAAGCATAAAAATGTATATTATATTCTTAATTAAAGAGCTAATTGTTTACAAATTATTAATTTTAAATAATGTTAAACAATTTAATATTAAATACAGTTATTAATAATTTTAATAAATGTAAATATGACTGGTATTTAATAGTTTTACATAATTATTACAAAATGTTAATGCATATAAATTTATTGTATACTACTAAGGAAAGTCTTAATTTGCAGTTGTAATTGCTAACTAATAATTAAAATTTTATTAATTAAAGTGTAAAATCACAGAATATGTCAGCAACTGGAAGTTTAATTGTTTTGGAAACTTTAGGTTTGGGTCAATTAATTATGTTGTTCTTGAGTTTGTGTAAAGTTACTTTAAGCAGAATTTTCAGGTTGCACAAGAATAATTGAGATAGCAAAAAAATCAAGTGAAGTTTCCCATTTTCCTTTAATAGATCTCTCAGAAATGTTGTCAAAGACTTTGGAATACAACAGTCAGAGAAAAAAGAAAAGAAAAAGAGGAATAATATATGTGTTCAATTACTTAGGCACTTAAATAGCAATGCTTGGTGCATTTAAGAACACAAATTTTGGGAATGAATTAAAGTTTTTCAGCAGAAAAAAAAAAAATCAAAAGGGAGTACACACTCTTTTATACTTATACACAAACAGAATTTTAAATAATATGAATGAAAAATTTTAAAATTAAATAAGTCAAATAACAAATTTCAAATAAATTCTATTCATTTGTTAAAACCCACATTGCATTTCATTTTTATATATTTCAGATAACAAAGTTTATATACTATAATATCTTTCACATATGCGATATTCTTATGTAGCATTGCAAATCCTGATTTTTTAACACCTTATTTAGGAGTTACAAGGGAGCAGAAGGAAATCCAGAGAAAAATAGGAGATATTTAAAACATTTTCTCTATTAAAATTTAATAATCATGCTAAAATTTTACAATATTTACAATGTATCTTACTTAAGCATTTTAAAAATTTAAATACAAAATATCCTCAACTGTTTTTCACAGTGGCCATACATACTAAAATTTGTCAAACTGTTCATACTTATGTTTTGATTTTAAAATAAATTT
The DNA here is from genome assembly GCA_964019185.1 of Maratus speculifer. Classification (NCBI taxonomy): domain Eukaryota; kingdom Metazoa; phylum Arthropoda; class Arachnida; order Araneae; family Salticidae; genus Maratus; species Maratus speculifer. The sequence goes on along the minus strand of OZ025301.1, from coordinate 148,082,336 downwards.
TGAGGGGATTAAACCACCCCAGCATAAAAGAAAACATCTTGATATTTTCATTTTAAAAAAAAATCACTTTAAACCTTTTGCAAATAGAGAAATGTGTTTAAAAATGAAACAACAAACTTACTACTAAATTGCTCTCTGTGAATAAATACGCGAAGGAAAACAAGGCTTGAGTTTCACCTTCAACCTGAGAATCCTGTTGGAAATGAGATTCGTGCTCACGTGTGTAAGACGTAACAAGTGCAGGTGAACCGTCAAGCATGATGAGTGAATTGATTTTTAAATGTTGCCTGGGGTTTCTGTCAGCTTGAAGAGTCATTTCAAATGCCACAGATGCACCAAATGAATAGCCAGCTAGGTATATGGATTTTGTTGGAATGTTGATTGTTTTTACAAGCTAAAAAGGGAGAAAATGTTTGGGTTTTGAAACACACAATGATTTAAATAATATTGGACATGTTTTCAGGTTTAAATTACAAGTACAGTAGACTCCCTCAATTAAGCAAAACTTGGGACCAGAAGTTATGCAGATTTTAGAATTTTGCAGAATTCTGGTCATTGCTTTGTTTACATTTTTAAAACAGTAATTTGAATGTAATTAACAATGCAAATCGAAACTATAATGTGCAATAATAAACTATAATAGTGAATGATTGCAGTAAAATATTAAAATAAAAAATAAATTAAATTAATAAAAATTTACCTATTTTTTAAAATGATTAAAATATTAAAAGCAAAGTTAAAGATCAATAATGTATGATTGAATATTCATTATAAAGATCAAATGTATTTTTCCTAAGTAATTCAATAAAACTTGCCTCATAAAGGTACATTACTAATTCACATCAGTATCATAAAAATTAAGAAAGTTTTATTTCAAGTTTAGCCAGACTTAATAACCATAAAAGCTTGATTAATACATAAATATGTTTGGTAAAAAGATTGTGATTACCAATAATATCAGCAATACCTTGATTTTTTTCAAAAATAAGTTTATTCATCCTTCATGAAAAAAAACATGAATTCAGTAATATTATCAAGACTCACACATTAAAATATGTATGGAATTAATATAAAACTAAAAAAGTCAAATTTTGTCAAAATATCTGCACTGAATGTTTCATTGTTTACATCTGTAAATTATATGTGGATTTTAGAGAGTTGTGGATTTTAGGGTTGCGGATTTGAGGGAGTTTACTGTAATAATACTAAAGAATGTTTTCTCAGAAATTAAGCTATTAAAATTACAATGCATCAAATTTAACCCTTTCACTGCCTGAGGGTTTTCACATATTTTTATAAGAATGCTTGTAAATCTAAATATTTTTTATTTATTTATTTAATCACAGTTTGATGCTATAATATCTTTAATATCACTTCTTTCTATCTATCATTCAAAATAGAACTTTGTTTCAAATATTTTCCTCTATAAGCCTTTTAAGATAATTTCTAGAACACAAAAAAATATGGGCTAACCAGTTAAAGAGTTAAAGATATTTCACACATTGATACTTAGGAAAAAAAAATATATAATTAATATACAAAAAAAAAAAAAAAAAAAAAAAAAAAAAAAAAAAAAATCCGATATTTGAGATTTAGATTAAAACATATTTTTAAAAATAATATAGAGAGAATAATGAACATTTTAGATATTTTTGTGTGGATAAGATGGCACAAAAGATACATTGCTCTCTCTTTCATATCTTAAAAAACATACATGCAACACACATTTAAATAAATCTAATACACTTTAAAGCCAAAGGTGACCACCTGCCATTTGCGACTAGGAGTATACATGCTTAGCCACATAAAAATTATCAATAATTTGAACGCTTCTGCTACATTAATTTTGGCAGAGTTATCCAAAAGTTATTCGTTATTTTTCAATTTGTTGATGATCCCTTATGGGAGTTTCAGGAAAAAATGTTCATGGAAGTGTATGACCTGTACTATGTTTACACATCTTGTGTTTCAGGATGATTCCTCATGCATTTTTCTAGATATTAAACAAAATGTCTAAAACTGCAAGTGGCCAGTCACCTTTGGCCACATAGTGTATATAGTTAAACACATAAAATATTTTTGATAAACATAACAGCTAATTTTTAAAACAAAAATTTCAGCTTAAATTTAGCAACAAAAATTTATGGATATTATACATAAAGTGTTTGATTGTGAAGAGCATTATACATCTCCTGTGTAATCAGTCTAAAAATTTAAAAATCTCATAACTAACATATAATACATCCTTGATATTAAATTGAAAAAAAAACTAAGGTTAACCATTTACAATATCAAAAAGATAAGACAGTAAAATATATTTATGAGCATTTCCAATTAAACTGTTAGATTATCACATTATGCTTTTGTTTTAGTAATATTTATTATTATTAAAGGCTACAATATATCATTAATTAAATGCAGCAATGTTATAACATGTTGAAGTATTTACTTAGTTAAAATACACCATTTGTAAACTTTAACTATGATAAGTGTATAATCTGCAAGTAGAAAAAAAAAATCAGTTGACGATATTTTCAATTGTATTTTTTTTCCTTCCATCTATAGAACTTGATGTAGTAAACATTTTTTTGAACTATGGGATTCTGGCATAAAAAAAAATAAATATTCGCATGATATGGAGATTCATGCATTGACATGATATGTGCATATGAATAAGCAATGGTGATGCAATGTTAAAAACTGCAATAAGCAAATATCTATTAAAAAGGACAGGTTGTTCAACCGCTCATTTATTTATTTATTTTACTCCTGATTTCAATAGGCTTTATCTAATATTCACTTGCATTCTACATGTTAAGTTAGCTTACATTTTTTGACTAAATGGAAAGCAATCAATCCACTCCTTTGAACTTACATTATTATTGGTATTTATTAGTTCGCTCAAAAAGTTAACTATAACAGTAGAACATAAAAGCATAAACAATGAATTTTCATGTGAAATGCTTTATCAAGCATAGTATTTTTTATATTTTTCAGCAGGGTAACTCCCTGACAATCTTTCACAGTCATAATCTTACACAGATAAGGTATTCAGGGTGAAATACATATTGAAAATTGTGACCTTGTAATGAATGTGACAGCCTGTTAATGCATTTTTAATGTGAAAGCTCTTAATAAAGAAAAAGCGACTGACTGGAAAATGAACAAATACCTTGACAATCATCTACAATGATAGCAAATAATGAAGATTATTAAAATACTGAAGAGCTTGAACTTAAAACTATTATCTTTTGTACAACAAAAAATATTTGAAATGAATAATATATACCTTCCAATACCAAGCAGCTAAATCTTCTACAGAATCTGATGGAGCTTCTGGAGTACATTGTATACCATACACTGGACAAGGCAATATCTGAGCTAGAGATTGCAACATTACAACTGTACCTTCAATAGGATGAACAATAAATAAGGGTGTGCCAGTTTTCACTGAATTCATATGAACTATAGTTTCAGATGGAACAAGTTCTTTACTAAGTAGAGAATTAAAATGTCCAGGTATGCTTTCAACATCTGAGGCTTTTTCAGAGTCCGTTATTTTTTCGGAGCTAGATATACTATCATCTCCTTCACCTTCTAGTTTTTTTAAGTCTTTGATTTTGAGCTTCCTTAGCTCAGGTATGGATAATACAAGCTCAAAGTCACGTTCTAAAAATTGTTTTACTTCTACTCCCATCAAAGAATCCATCCCTAACTCACCTAGTGTTGTTTCTGGATTTATTGAAGATATGTCTTTAATACCTGAAAGATAGGAATAAAAAATATAAGGTAATTTAATGATTCTCAAATGACATTAACCAAGTTTAGAGAAAAAATTTATTTTTAAAGTGTAATCAACTACTTGTAATCTAGTCAGCCATTCTTAATCTCTTAGTAATCATAAAGTCCTTTTTTCATATTTAACCATTTTCATGGATTTAAGATTGAAATTATTGATATGCTTCAGAATACTGATAAAATATTTAAAAGCTAATAGACATTCCCAAATTGTACAGTATTTTTCAATAATTTCATATTTTTCCTCTCAAATTTTCTCTCGGTTTCTAGATAAGTGAAACATATATCACAAATGAAACATTGACAGTGAAAGTTCCACAAGATATGCACATAATTCAAGAATCACTTATCTAAAAAAAATAAATAAATAAATAAATAAATAATAATAATTTAACACATTTTTTTTTTTAATTTGTTTGGTGAATTACGATTACTTTTACTTTAGAAATAATGTCTATTAGCATCAAAGTACTAAATCTTTTAGTTACTATTCTGTTACCAAAGTGTGTGTGTGTGTGTGTGTGGGGGGGAATAAACACTGTCTAAGGCAAACCGTTTGGGATTGAGAAAATGTTCTTTAGTAGACAATGTTCTGTCTTAAATAAATTTTACTCCACTATTATTCTCTGACCTGTACATATACAAAACTGTACAGATCTAGAGAGGAGAAAAAAAAAAAAAAAAAAAAAAAAAAAAAATAGGCAGTCACTATAAAATTTTAGTTAAAAGAAAAAAAGAAGAAATAACTTTTGCTATCAGTTTTTCTTATTTTAAATTTGGCGTCAATTTTCAAAAAGTACAACATCTTTTATGAATAAAAAAATAATAATAACAAACATATCACATGAAAATCAAATTTTGAATTGCTTAAAAGGCGCAAATGCCAACCTAGTGAAAAAGATTCCATGACGGGAATCGAACCCGGGCCATCTGTATAGCACACTGATGTTCTACCGACTAAACCACATGGAACGACGCCTAGCAAGGAACACAATCTGTGAGCCACCGATCTAGGGCAATCACGAAACTCAAATTAATCCAGCATCGATTGAATATATTAATGCATGGAAATTTTTCCAGAGAGAAAATTCGCCTTGAATATAACGTTTCAAATGAAAATCAGTGTTATATTCAAGGCGAATTTTCTCTTTGGAAAAATTTCCATGCATTAATATATTCAATTGATGCTGGATTAATTTGAGTTTCGTGATTGTCCCAGATCAGTAGCTCACGGATTGTATTCCATCTTGTGCTGCGTTTGTAGCCTTGCCAACATGTAATAGCGATAAGTTCCTTGCTGAGCGTCGTTCCATGTGGTTTAGTCGGTCGAACGTCAGTGCGCTATACTGATGGCCCGGGTTCGATTCCCGGCATGGAATCTTTTTCACTAGGTTGGCATTTGCACCTTTTAAGCAATTCAAACTTTGATTTTCATTTGAAATGTTATATTCAAGGCGAATTTTCTCTCTGGAAAAATTTCCACGCATCAATAACAAACATAGTTTAGTACTATTGGAAATAGTTTAGAACACAATTTAGAAAAATCATATAATCTAAGTTTTGCTAGAAAACTAATCAATATTATATAAATCTGGGGGGGGGGGGGAATTGAGTAAAGACACGTAATAACTGACACATTTGGTAAATGTTGATTGCCAAATATTTCAATTGCTTAGTGCTACAAGATTTATATCAGGAAAAGAAAAAGTAGGCAAGAAACATTGATGCAAAAAGTAAAACAGGAAAATAATTTTTTTAATTTAAGTCAGTCAAACAATTTTGCTTTTGTTTTTAATTTATAAACTTTTCTGAATTATATACATGAAAAAAAAGTTATAAGTTATTTGTGTTTGGATATAATTTCTAAGTTTATATCTAATATTTTGCAATTTTTATAATGAGACATCTCATAGCGATTTTAATTTAATACTGTGACTAAGTTAATTAACAGATGCTACACTTGAAAGAAACTGTGGGCAAATAATAATGCAAATATACATATTGTAAAAAAATAAGCTTATTTGTTTACTTAAGCTGGCTCCTGTAATAAACTCCTTATAGGCTTATAGGACAGATTTCAATATGAGAAATATCAAAACAAATTACATTCGCAAAACAGCAAGGGTTATGCAGTCTATGCTTGTATTATGTAATCAGAATCAGCATCTGTCTGAGGACAGATTACCAGTGGCTACTGCAATTATAGAAGCCTCCACATACATATGTATACACATATTAACTACATTAAATAACATATGGAGAAATTTATAAATCTAAAACTAACTTAAATACCATTTTTATTTAGCAAAATAATTCACTTATATAATACATATATTTTGTGATTCAAAATTCAATAGGTTCAGTTTAAGATAAATGAAATCAATTATTTTTTTCTATATTGATTAAAAAAAGATTATCATTCCTTAAAAATCTTTTTTCTTTTTTAAAATTTTTATAGTGGGTAGAATAAGGCAGTCGAACTTTTTGCTGCAAAAGAGAATATCTAAGAAGTTATAATCAACTGAAAGTGAGCTGTTTGGAAAACAAATTAGATTGTTTGAAAAACAGATATGTGGTACCCAACAGGATATAGTAGAACACATGCTGAATTCTTTGCTTCACAAGTAAGAAGGATTATTTGCTAAGGATGATTATATGTATATTTCTTTTATTAAATGGAACTGAAAATGCATTTTACTCAAAACAATATTCTCAGTACATATTTTGAAAAGGTAGCATTTAAATTGTTCAATCTATCAACTTTTTTCATTGTGGAAATTAAAGATTATTTATTATGTAGAGCAATGAGCTTTTCATACATAAAAAGAAATAAATTATATGTGACGTTAAAGCTAGAGAAAAGATCGAAGGAAATGATAATTTTTCAGATGACTACTATTTTATTAAACTTCATATGATTTCAGTAAAAGTAGGTTCATGGACACCCAACTTCAGTATTTTCTAAAAGATTATTTTGTTTGTTTCAGATAACTTTTCTAAGCTGTGCATTACATAGCACAGGATGATATGCATATAACATATCTAAATGAATAAAATATTTCTAAAAATTTTGATAATTACTGTATAATAAAAGGTAAGAAAAAAAGCAATATAACTGTCAGGTTTTGCTTTATTTTATTTTTCTATGAAATAAATTGTACCAAAATTAACTTTTTTAGAGCTGCTGATGAATGGTAATAAATCTCCCCTTAATTAAAAAATAATAAAAACATAGTTACCAAATATGTTTGCCACTGTCGGTAAAACACTGTGTTTTGTTGATTTGTGGGTTGAGGTTTCTGCAGGTTGGTACGGCACAAAACTGGACACAACAGGGCTATTTTGCTGTAGAAATTTGTCTAAAACTGTAAGACAGGAAATTATCTTTTGAGGGATAGTTCCACCTACAACAACATCAGAACCCACAGTATCTTGTATAACACCAACATCACCTATGGCTCCCCATTGTATAGCAAGACCTGCAGCAAAATACAAAAATAATTAAAAATTAAAACCAAAGCAAATATAATTAAAGTAAATTAAGAAAAACAGCCAATTAAAAAAAAGATACTAAAAAATATTGTAAATGTTGCACAAAATACTTGGATTGTTAATGAATGAATCTCTGGTGTCTTTCAATGGTTTCCATAATTCATCTGGATGTAATAAAAATATCTTACCTTTTAATTATAATAATTTAGAAATAATTTTGATTTCATAGGATCTAAATGTTTTAATTTTAGGATTACTATAAATTTTTAAACATATTACATTGAATTTGAAAGCAACTTATATAGCTTGAACTCTGATAAAACATTTTTATAAAAAGCAAAGGGTAGAGCAGATTGCATGATAAAGAATTGTGAAATTACTGTTTATTTTTTATTGATTAAATTTTGCTTTTTAATAAAGATACATTTTACAGCGACCAAAGAAACGATCAATTTAGTGTTGATGATAATTCATTTTTTCATCTTTTGAGGCATATAATGTCAACCATAGTAGATTTTAAGTAACAAAAGTCCTTCCTTCCGGCAGTACCAGGAAGAAGAGACAGCTTTCATATACTTATTTATTTATATATTTATTTTAAATTGAGTCACATTATTCAAATATATGAAGCTCAAATTAGCAGAACCCAATTACGATTGAATACTAGTTTTTGTCAAAACTCAATATTAATGGGAATTTTATAGAAATTAGTCATCTTTTATTAAAGTTTGTTTTATTTTAAGCAATTTATGAAGTCTCCAAATTCCACGATATCATGAAGTGCATGCAATTTTAAAGCAACATGATGGATAAAACAAACCAATGAGCTTGGTCGAAATATCAATTCATGTGCACATGCACACTCAGATCGAAATCAATTAATATATACGAGTGCTGTCACAGGCAAATTGATTTTTTTTAAAAAAGTCACCTACATTAGAAATTCAAACTGCTATATCTCAGGCGTTTTTTAAAGTATTTATTAAGATAAATACTTAAAAAAAAGACTTTTTCAATTTCTAATTTTTGTTTGTACATCATTATACATTTAAAAGATTTTTGACAAACTTAAATGGTCGTCATTTTGAAACAAGAAGGCAGATGAAGTTGGCCAGTGAACTCGGTCAAGACATTGGTATGTACCAACTCCATCCAAATCACTTTATAAATATGCGTATTATCACGTGACAAATTTGAGACCGTTTCAAAATGTCAACCACACTGGAAATTTAAAGTGCTATAACTCAGACATTTTTCAAGATATAGATGAAGCAAAAAATGCTCTGTAATCTTTGTATCAAGGTTAAACACACAAAAGAAAAATCTTTTTCAATTTCTTACTTTTTTGCAACTAATTTTAAAATTTTAATTTTGTAAAAAAAAAATAATATTCTGCCATTTTGAAACAAAGAGCCTGATGGAACTGGCCAACGAATTCGGTCTAGACATGGGTATATACTGTGTACAAAACCAAGTAACATCCATGTGTACAAACCAAGTAACATCCATGTGTACAAACCAAGTAACATCCAAATCGGTTTATAAATTACGCGTATTATCACATGAAGAAAATTAGATCATTTCAAAATGTGAGCAACACTAGAAATTAAAAATGCTATAACTCAGCCATTTTTTAAGACACAAATAAAACAAAAAATGCTCTGGAATGTTTGTATCAAAATCAAATTTATAAATGAAAAAATCTTTTTCAATTTCTCACTTTTTTGTACCCAATTTAAAAAATTTTTAAAAAATTTAAATAACTGCCATTTTGAAACAAGATCGCGGATGGAACTGGCTAATGAACTCAGTCCAGGCCTCCTTATACACTATATACACACCAAGTTGCATCTAAATCGATTCATAAATATGTGTGTTATCACGTGACAAAAATCAGATTTTTCAAAATGTCAGCAATAGGATGTCAGCAATAGGATAAATTCAAAGTATAAAAAGTGTTCTGGAATTGTTGTTTTAAATTCTAACACATAAAGAAAAATATTTTTCAACTTTTATTTTTTTCGCATTTAATTTCAAATTTTAAATTAAAAAAAAAATTTAAAATGACCGTCATTTTGAAACAAGATGGCGGATGATGATGGCCAACAAACTTGGTCGACACATTTGTGTGTACTGTATTCATACCAAGTTTCATTCAAATCGGTTCATAAATACGATAGTTACAGCATGACAAAAATCAGATATATATATGGATATATATATATATATATATATATATATATATTATATGTCAACATTTGAACGGAGGATGGTTTTGGGATCTGGGAGTCATGATCGGTGAAAATATACCAAAATTTTCCGGAAGTGCTTTCTTCCGGACAGTTGCAATAGGTAACTTTTTACTTTTTTGTAATGAAAGCTACCTAAAATATATATATACCAATGTTACTCAAACTAACTTTTTTCATTTACAAACCACTTTTATATAGCACAATGTTCTGCAAACCAAATCAAACACTGACATTTTTAACTATGATATATAACACATAGTTCATTTAATGTATATATAACAGAGCCATGAGGATAAATCTCAAGAACCTCAGTCTGAGAAAGAATGACAAACAATAACATATGAACTTTACAATTTCAATAATTTATTCGGCCAAACTGGTTAATTTTAACGAGTCTTATAAATATAATTTATGGATATACATACTTAAATAGTGTGTACAATGCAAATAATATTTTTTGGTATGTTGTAGATGAATAAAAATTAATGCAGCTTCAAGAATAAAATATAAGTTATCAATAAGGCAATAGATGAAAAAATTTTAAAGACAATGTTAAACACAAATATTTAAAATTTAGAAAATTTCTCTTTCAATAAAAATATTAAAATACATACCTGGTAAACCTTCTTTGAGCCTATCTTCACATATCCTTTCCATGACTGAATTAGCATACCCATAATTACTTTGACCAGCATTTCCTCGACCACAGCTTACAGAAGAGAAACAAACAAACCAGTCTAAATCAGTACACAGTGTCCTAGATAACTCATCTAAATTTTTGGTGGATTGAACTTTAGATTCACAAACTTCTACAAAATTTTGAACTGTTTGATTTTCTATAAATGCATCCCTCAGTACCTTTAAAAATGCAAAGAAAAATTCAAAGGATTAAAGTAACAATTTTAATGAATTAATTAAACTTAAAAGTTAAGTCTTAATCAACCATAACATGCAAAATTTTAAACACTGTAAAAACTTTTTGGAAATTAATAATGTTTTATCTTTTTGCATCTAAAGTTAAGATATCACATACAGCCAGTTTTCTGATATGGCATCAAACTTAATAATTAATTTCATAATAATACAGTATTACCATTAGGGACTACTTGATTAACCCATCAACCAATTTTATCAAACATAAATCACCTAAATATGCACCAAACTACACAAATTGACAGAATTTTTAAATTAAAAACCAAAAGAATAAATAAATTAATAAAACATTAAAATCACTTGATGACATAAGAAACCAAATGTAACATGTTTAATATAAAGAGAATGTCACATTTATGATCACCATTTTTGGCCTTTAATCTTATAATTTGGTGATGGTTTTTTAGTCAACAGGATCATCAAGTTGTACTCAAAGTTATTATTTTAACAATGCATTTTAGATAAGTTGAAATAATTCTAACAAAAAAATTTCACATTAAATAAATATGATATCACATTAAATATAGATATAATATTATGATTATTCAAAATTACAGAATTTTTTTTACATTTTTACATAAAAAATGTTAATATTAAAATTATATTTTTGTTTTATGTTTTATCTCTTTACTCTTAAAAAGTAGCAAATTTAATTGAAAACCATTAAAATCAATGGTATAAAAGAAACATAAAATGCAAAATTTTGTTTCACAATACAGACAGAAGTCTTAATTAAGGTAAAGACTTATTAAAACATTTTATTTTTCATTGTTTTCTATTACTTATTACTAAAAAAATTCAAAAGATTGAGAAAAAAAAATATTCACTGGTAAAAGGTAAAGGATACTTTTAAGCAACAAATTCTCATTAATAAAGAGATTATTACACACTTTCTAGAAGTATTACTAAACACTATAATTATGAAACATATTTTTTGGCGTTTAACATATTAAGGACACACATGTCTTATCATAATTAGGGCTTGAAATTCAATTTTTCAGAGGAGGGGAGTCTCCCTACCAACATTTCTAAATGGAGGGGAGTTTATCTGTTTGGGAGAGAGGAAAAAAAATCTTCAATACCTCTATTATTTTATGAGCTATTTAACGAATTACACGAACACAGACATGACAAAATACCACTGAAGTAATTTTTATCAACAGCTCAGAAAAATTATGCAAAATGTGATTGTTATTTAAAAAGAAAGAAAGTCAAACTTTTATATAGTTTATTTAGTCTTTACAGGGGTAAATTCCCTCTCAGTGCTAATTACTTTTGTTACAGGAGTAGTAAGCTGTTTTTTTTCCCCCAAGGTTGATTTTAGATTGAGTGTAGATTCCTGCAAATTCGGTTCGGTTTAACCCAATTTTTCAAATTTAGTTCGGTATATAGTATTTCCGATCAAAAAATATACCTATAAAAATAAACAGATATTTTTGAGTGTGTGTGCTGTTTTCCAAGGAGACGGCTGTATTTTTTCCGGGACCCTCTGACGAAATTGATGTATTTTTGTGATTCTGTGATGAAATTTGCATTTTTTAGCAGCTCTTTGACTAAATTCGCGCTTATTAGGCAACCTTCAGACGAAATCACATCTTTTTTTGCGATTCTTCAACGAAATTTGCGTTATTTTAGAAGCCCTTTGAAAAAATTAGCGTTTATTAACGACCCTTTGATGAAATTCACATTTTTTTCCCGCGATGCATTGTCGAAATTTGTATATTCTGTGACACAATTCGCGTTTATTAAGCGATCCTTTGACGAATTTTACATTCATTAAGCGATCCAGGGGCGATTCTGTTTTCCGTTGTTATCCGGACATAACTATCCGAATTTCCGGACTGATAACCGATGTTTCAAAATTTTTGTAATTGAATACGTTAATTTTTTAGAAAATTCGGAACGGAACGACTCCATTCTCACAGCGGAAAATAGCACGAAACGTCAATGGCAGGTCAAAAATTGTGAAATTGTCCAATAGGTTTCGGAAAAAATTCATGAATTTCACCGATTTTTCGCAGTAAAAAACTCGCACAATATGACATTCAGTTGCAAGAAAATATCGCAAAAAGGTCGTGGGAGTCGATCGTAGTTTCAAAATGCATTTTTTTTTTTGGAAGATTCTTAATTTTTTTGGGGCGGGAGCCTCCCGCCCACGATGTTCTTTTGGGCGGGATTTCAAAAGTTTGGGCGCGAATCCCGCCATCCCGCCCTGAAATTCAAGCCCTGATAATATAATATAGTGAAGGAACATGGCTAAATGAAGCTCACAAATTGATAGTAGATATTATTTACAGCTTGTAATTATTTACAATTTGTTATTATGCAATTACTACAAGACAAACAAAAAATTAAGTACGTAAGAAATTTTCAAATTGACAAACTACATGATACTCAAGCACAGTGCCCGACTTTGACCCTTTGTGAATTATACTTAAGTGATTAGCACTAAACTTCATATCTTGTTATTAATACATAAATTTCATACCATCTACTATTCACATCTGCAGGGGTGGGGAATTAAAAAAAAATCTTACCTGCCAAGGATTTATTTTACCAGCCCGCAAGATGCAACACATATGCAGTTGAAAATACTTATGGCAAAATTGCACACGATTACAGACAAAATTAATAATACTACAATGCATTTTAGTAATTCTTTTTTCTATAATATTAAGAAATATATACAACAGAAATAAGCTTAATATTAGATAGAACTTACAACATTTGCACTGTAATAACTAGGAAAGTTAAAAAAGCAAGATTAAAAAAGTGTCTCTCTTAATGTGTTTATTGCCTACAGTTTTTCAAAAAGTGAAAATACACTCGCCTTGTGAGAAAATTCACTCGCCACTGGCAAGCAAAATGATACATTTCCCCATCCCTGCACATCTGCATACAAAGTATTGTAACAAATATACTCAACTTTATAAACAATATATTAGAAGAAAAACAAGTATGAAACTAGTAAAAAAAAAAAAAAATGGTTGATGGGATATTTGTTTGCAAACTTTTCCCTTTGCTTATCTGTGTATCATAGGATATGCGGTAGCATTTGATATATGTTTAAAAAATGGAAAATGCAAACGTCTTTTTGAAATTTCTGGCAAACCAGTTGACATACGACAGTGATTTTTCTTTCAAAAGATAGAACTTGAGGAGATAAATAAAATGATAGAATTAGAAAAATTATTGTAGTTTGTAGTAAAACTACAAAATTTTACTGTAGTTTTTATTTAATTTTTAATGAAAAAATGAAGATGTAAAATTCAACAAGCTAGCGATCCTGTGGATGGATCAACTCCATTTTTGATTTATTTTAATCCTTTTGGTAAAACTTAAAATAGATTTTTTTTCATCTCTGTATCGATCGCTGAGAAAATCTAATTTATGTCTTAAAGCTCCATTTGAACATTGTTTCTTATTGTTGCTGTTGTAGTTTTTTTTAATTCATTGCCACCAAATTTAAATAAATATAATTTTTTTTTAATGTATGTAACATAATTTATTTAAATTAAATAAATCACGTGATAAACATGATTATTTGTTTTTATTGTGAAACATTTAGTTTCAGTTCTTTGAATAAAGTTGTGAGCACACTAATTATTTCCGTTCAACGCCTTGGTTTATTTTTCAGACATCATGCATTTTATATGGCAATGCAATAACTTTCTTAATCATTCTAATACAAGAATAAAATTTTGACAGTAGCAAATATTTTGTTTTTCAAGATGCAAAAAAATCTTCACTGTTTATAAAAAAAACTAAATGACAAGTATTAAAAAATGCTCTGGTGAGCAACAAAAAAGGTTAATATCAATATTATAAAGGCTAAACATATATGTGCGTAACGCATATGTGATTTTGCACATGGCAACACTTTCAAATTTTAAATTAATTTTGGTATTGCAATTTTTGCTACTAAAAGTTTTTAAACTTCTTAATGTCACATTTTCAATTTTTACACCATCGTGTAGGGGAAAAAAATTTACTTTTAGATGAAATTTGTTTGAAAGCTGTATCTTAATTTGTTTTTGAAATATTAATTTTTTTGTAGCTTTTAATACCTCTTTTCTAATCGTGGCAACAGGAGTACTCCATTTCTATTTAAAGCAAAGGAAAAAAGGGAAAAAATTGAGTGCTGTATCTGTATGTTGCCATTTTCTCATTAATAGGGAAAAAATAGAAATTTAAATATTTTTTGAGTTATAAAGCCCGGTGAATTTTGACTTCATTTACAAAATTTGATTTACACATAAAAGAATATCAACAGTTAATATCTATTTCAGCAAATAGCCATTGAAACTTCAAGTTTTGAATCAAAATTATCAAATTAAAATGCCAATTTTTTTTTTAATGTGAATACAGATGTGAAATGTACATTTGTTCATTTTGATATGGTGAAAATGATGTCAGGTTTAGATTTCACGCGAAAAAAAATTCTATGACTGAGTCAAAGTTGAATAAATTTTGCTTTTTATCATTTTGTAATACTAGCATAAGAAACTTAATTGATAACTTTATCATAATAACATATCTTTATTATTTTTTACTGCTTACATATATGATTTAAGTTTAATTTTAACAATTTCTACAACTGTGTTTTATAGAAATAGTATTTTGTTAATTTGGTGATAAATATCGTTTGTTTAAGAGTCAGACGTACCAATATAAAATGCATTTTTTACTATAACTAATTTTGTAGGTTTAGTATAAGTTAATGAAACAGTTCCTTCTTAAACATTTTCTTTCGTCAAAATTTGACGGGGGTCTACCTTGTGTTTTTAAATATGAAAAAGTGTTTGACAAGTGTCAACAGTTAATGAAACATTAACCTTTTTTGTTGTAACCAGAGCATTTTTTAATACTTGTATATGTCATGTCTAAAAAACAACAACATTCGAATTTGTCATTATAAATGGTTTTAACTTATCCAGTTAAGACAAAAACATACATTAATAATGTGTTTCACTTGGAAACAATGGGCTATTAAGTTTTTATAATAAAACTTTAACCAGTTGTTTTCTGATGAAGAAGCATTTTTTCTAAGGAGGGAGAGATATGCAACACAGGAAGCAGAGAGGGGAAGTGGAAGATGACATTCCTTTCCTAAATTTTAGAAAATGTTTTTGATGAAAAAGAATGTGGGTAACTTTTAGCCAATTTTATCTATTTGGCATCCTTTAAGAGGAAATCTTGATTTCTCAGATGGTGAGCATATGGTAACTGCCCACACAGGGTTGCCACTTTAATCTTGAAAAAAAATTCCCTGTATTTTCCCTGTACTGCAACGTGTTTATTCCATGTTGAGTGCGAAAAAATATATGCATGTATGAAGGCTAATTAGAAATGTTATAATTTGCCATTACCAAATTCCCTGTATTTTCCAGATTTTTTAAGATTTTTCTTTAATTCCCTGGAATTTCCCTGTTTTGGGAGGAGATTTAAAATTCCCTGTGTTTTCCCGGTTCTCCAGGTGGCGTGGCAATCCTGCCACATGTCCTTTCACCGGCATTATTCAGGTATTGCTCAAGCATCCTACTGTTTGTAGAAATATGACAAATTAAATATCCTTTTAATGTTTGAGTATTCTTTGCATATGATAAAATTATTAAAGATTTATAGAAGAAAAATTATGAATGAAAATTAAGAATAAAATTATCTCTATTTTTTCCATTAAAAACTTTGTAAATTATCTAGTATCGTGAAAAATCTATTTTAAATAATGTGAAATGAATCAACAAATATAAATAATATAGATAATATATTACATGCGTAAAAGTAATACACAGATAAAAATAAATTAAGAAAACTGAATTAAATAGGCATTTTTGACTTACCAAAGCAAGATTAAAAATTCCCCCAATAGGACTTTGCTGAGCAGAGAGCTCAAGCAATTGCTTAGCTTCATCTATTTTTGTAGCATCCAGCTTTGACACAACAATGTTGACACCTTCTTGAACCCAGCGATCAATGCATAGTTGCTGGTATCCAGTTTTAATACCAGATCGAGATGTAAGGACAATGCTCTTAGCTCCACGATCAACTAACCACTGGCAAAGTTCCAGTCCAAACCCTCCTAAACCACCAATGATAACATATGTTTTTTTAGGATTGCAAGATGTCCTAGCTATTGCAGTAAAACGAACTGGAGTAGGAGATACTTTCTTCTGTGGTTCTTCTTTGATCTGAAAATAATTATCTAGTATAAAATTTCTACTAAATATTTTCTTACTAAATATTATAATAAATTCTACTACATAATTTTTTTTACACCTAGTAACATTAAAAATTAATAAAACTTTTAAGTTAATGAATTATTTATCCAATACTTTTCAGACTGATTTTTTTAATGTAAAATATCTCTTTGCCATACTATATTCAAAGATATCAATGTCACAATATACATGTCATACAAAATCTCACTACAACTGCAAGTGACATGAATATATTATAACGTGCTTGAAGCACATAACAAGCAGCACAAATGTGGCTGGATATTTTTTAACAACAATTTGGAATGTTTTAATGTTGTAGAATTTTGAATAAACAAACCTTTAGTAAATTTAGCTTTAAGACAATGAATCTTGACAGTTATTTTGAACAAGATCAGCAAAGTTAAGTCTAGCAATCTTCTTCAAATATATTATAACTTTTAAAATATGAAATAGATTTTGTAATGCACCAAAATAATACTACTTCCCTCCATAATTTTTATTACTATTCTTAAATAATCAGCTGAACGCTTATAACCAATTTACTTTCCACCAATCAAAAATGAAAGTTTTGCGCTTTTATTATTGTTGTTAATTACATAATGAGGTCAGTGCTTTAACTAAATATTTGAATACATGGAATTTATTCTCTATAAGGAAATTTTAATTATTACTACAGAGATTCTTTAACTACGGTTTGCAAACAAATTGGGGAAGGCAAAAGTCTTGCTTTGAATGTAAATAAATTTCACTTAACTATAACTGGAAAGAAATCTTGAGCTTAAGAGCCCACACTAGACACTCAAAAAGACCTGAATGATAATGTTAAGCCTATGGGATGTTATTTTCAAATACCTTGCTCAAATTTTAATATTTTTACATGATATTTTTTTCCACCATAGAATAGCAGAGGATGATTTATAACAGAGCTAGTTTTTACTTTTTGATTTTAATCAGATTTTTTTTTTTTTTTTTTTTTTTATGACTTTAAATTTTGGAACCAGTTCTGAAATTGAAACTACAGTAGACTCCCTCAAATCCGCAAACCAGAAATCTGCAACTCTTTAAAATCCACACATATTTTATGGATGTAAACAATGAAACTTTCAGCTCGGATATTGGGACAAAATTTGATTTTTTTTAGTTTTGTATCAATTCCATATGTTTTTTAATTTGTAATTTTCTTAATAATACTCTACTCATGGTTTTTTTTTTTTTTTTTTTTTTTTTTTTTTTTTTTTCCCATGAAGGAAGAAAAAAAAATTTTGAGGAAAAAAAATTCAAGATATTTCTAATATCACTGGTAATCATAATTTTTTTACCAAATATATTTATGTAATAGTCAGGATTTTTTATTACTTATTTTAATATTTTAGTATATTCATTATAGTTCCAATTGCCCTATTAATTGCATTCAAATTACTGTTTAAAAAATGTAAACAAAGTAATGACCAGAAATCCGCAAAATTCTAAAATCCGCACAACCTCTGGTCCCAAGCTGTGCAGAGTTTACTGTATCATAATATTAAAAAAATAAAACCAAAATTGAAAAGGTAAAAACTAGCCAAGTTGTAGATCATCCTCTGCATAAAAAAATCATAAAAAAATAGTATTAATGTTTGAAAGAGATATTTGAAAATAACACCCCCATGGACTTAACATTATCATCCAGGTCTTTTTGAGGGATTCGAGTGGCATCTGAAAGGAAACAAACAAACAACAAAAATCCCAAAGAGATTAAAAATACTGCATAATTAATCTATTCACTTCTATTAACTGCATTTTGATGTATTCAATATCTTAAATTACAGTAATATAATTCTTAAATATTGTGAAATGGGAGGGGGGGGGGAAAGCAGAAAATATGAAAAGCCATTTGGTGTTTTTAATACAGTTAGGAATTTAAGGTAGAGAATTGTCTTTTTTTATTCCATCATATTAAAATGCAAACTTATTTCTGTAAGATCAGAATTCAAATTTGACACAATTGCACATGTGCAACTGTTTTTTGAATGTCTTCAATTCAGAAGGAATTAAAAGAAATTCCTATTTGTTAGCATAGCAAGCTAAAGCAGCAGCTTAAAGCTCTGAATTTTTGTAGAAGATGCAAATTCGAGTTCAAGCCCAGCAAACTGATTTGTGTAATATTTTTCTTGATAATGTATTTTAATAATGACATTTTATTGGGAAGAGAAGTAACAGGATTTTATTATTATTATTTGAATGCTTTATAATTAAAGTTGTAGTAAGTAATAGAAAAAGCTCTACCCAGTATTTACAGGTAAATTTTTGATAAAAAGCACACATGAATAGTTGTAAATCATAAACTTTAAATTCTTTTACTTCATTGAATAGGTTAGACTGACAGCCATATTTATTGTAAAAAAAAGGAATTACTTATGCAATATGGAAATGTTACAATTTCAATAATTAATTTAAAAATTCAAAATTTTACTAACGAAACATTTAAGTTATTTACCATCAAATTTTGATGGCACCATCTAGTAAGTTTTAAATTTATGAAATGACCAATGCAACATTAAATAAATACAATTTACACTGAATTCAGCAAGAGAAAAAAAAAATCCCCATTGAAATAACAAAAAATGAACATTCTAATGATGCAATAATAATGAGAGGGAAAAAAAAAACAAGATCTCACTTGCAATGAAACTATGTAAAAAAAATTTAAAAAGAAAATTGGTTCTTACTTTTATAACTACTTTTCCTATGTGACGGCCGCTAGCCATGTATCTAAATGCTTGTTCGGTTTGATCATGATTGAATAGAATAGTGTTCAAAGGTTGGACAGTACCATCTGCAATTCCTTGATTGATTAGTTCAACCAATTCTTGCTTCTGTTTAATAGAGCTATTTTTATCATTAAACAGAGAATCAACTAAAATACCATGGAATGATACATTCTTCAAGAACAAGGCCATACCTATTTGAAACAAAGAATGAATATTACACAATGCAAATATATTTAATAAACAAAATGTCATTTATACTTAGAAAATAACTTGCAAAATGGTCTTTTTTGTTAGAGCAATTCCCCATAATTATGATTATGTCCAGTGGAAGTCAATTTTACCAAAGTCACATTCAAGCTCACACAAAGTCATTGTTTTATAAAAAATTGTAAGTAATTCATTAAAATGAAGTCCATATATTTTTTAATAAATAAGCAAAAAAATACAGAATAACTTAGAAGAATATAAATTAAACTACATCTTGTCACATGCCTGGCTTTATAAAATAGCCAGTAATAATTTTAATTTTAACCAAACTTTTTTTTTTTTTTTTTTTTTTTTTTTTTTTTTTTGTAAGCATATGTTTATGACGAAAACCAAATGAATAGTGCAAGAGTACTAGTATTGTTTTTATATAATACTGCTGATTTAATAAAATATAATTAGATATTAAAGTAACAGGTTTTATTTAAAAAAAGAAAAATAATTGTACAAGATTAAAAGTAATCAGCATAGAATATAATACAAAATCTTCATAAAAAAATATGTTAAACAAGCTTAATTTCTGAACAGTTCTATATTAAATTATTAATCTGAAACATAAATATTTGTATTACAGATAAAGAAATATGACAATATAACAGAATTCTATGTTTATTTTAATGAAAAAATAATAAGTAATAACATTTTAGTTCTAACCAAAATTTTGATTTTTCGTATTATTAATGCCATTAGAAATATATTTTAAGTAAAAAAAAATGTATATATATATATAAATATAAGAGAAGTAATAATGTTTCTATATAACATTGCTAACTTAGAAAAATAGCAATTGAGATTAAGTGCGACAGACTATTAAAGCTAATTTTAGATTGTTCAAATTTAGAATAATCACCATATAAAATCACAACAAATCTTCATAAACAAAATTACATTAAAAATTTTTATTTAATAGATTAATCATTAAATATCTTTATATTCAGTACAAATTCTATCAATTCAGTTCTTAATTTAATCTGCTTAATCATTTTCCAGAACCCATTATCAGCTTTTAAAAACAATTTTAGCATATTAACAATCACACAATTTCTAAAATAAAATTTAGCACATTTAATCAAAATATTGTACAACAGACTACATGCAAAAACTTAAAGTTACATGGGTGAACAACATAAGATAATTGTAACAACATAAGATCATTTTTGTTAATTGAAAGAAACCAAAGGGTGATACTCACCAAGAGGAGTATTGTTGGATAAATCATATTTTCCAATTTCCAAGAAACGGCCATGAGTTGCAAGACAATTCAAACTTGCCATTAATTTTTCATCAGCGAGTGAATTCAAGACCACATCAACACCTGGAATAATAAATTGATAAAATTCAATGAACAAACTAAACTAATGAAAATATCTTAAATGAAAAGAAATTTTACATTAAATGTTAATATGTTTAAATGCTAAATTGACAAAATTAACTAATAAAAAAGTATCTTAATACTATTTAAAAAGTATCTTAAATTACTAATAAAAAAAAATCCTTCTTTAAATATTATTACTTCTTAATGTATTTTTACACTTGCTATGATATACAATGACTCTCAAAAGTGTTTGTACACTTTCAAAATTTTTAGTAAAAAATAAGTATCCTCAGTCCAATATTTTTTCAAATCATTTCTGTGTTATAAATAACAAGTCATAACCTGTCAAATTCGATGAATAAAAATGCTTAAAAGAACTGATTGACTGAATTAAAAAAATAATCAGAAAAACAAATACAAAAATAAATTAATATTATATTGGCTAGCTTATCTGTTAAAACAAATATTAAATTTAAGTTTTAAAATTATTGAAAAAAATTAAACTTTGTTCTTATATATACAATATTGCATCAATAATATGCAATTAAGATGATGGAATTAGAAGTGTTATTAATTCAAGCTTTGATCTTTGGTTTAACAAAATGAAAAATCAATGAAATTGCACCACTGTGACTCAAGTATGGTTTTTTATTTTCAAGAAAATCTTTAAAAAAAAATAACATTCTTTTCATTGTCTCAACATTGCCATATTGACTATTTTAAAAATATTTTATATACCATGGAATATTAATAAACATATTCCTAAATATTTGCCATAATTAAAACTTTGCAGGCAATACACATTTCATTTTTACTATAACATGATTTTCAGCCACTCCACTGCTGCCCTTTGATATCAGTGTCGCAATTGTCAAAATTAGAGAAATAAAGAAAAAAATTCAAAATTATGATGTCATTTCTAGCTTAAAAGTTTTTAAATAGTAATTTTTAATTGTATTACAAAAATGGCATCCGTAATGATATGATAATTCCCACTGTTATCTATTTTCCCTTCAACAAAGAAAGTAAACTGATTGCCATCAATGGGAAGAAATTTCATAAAACAACTTTTTAAAATTAAATTTAAAATATAAAAATGGAATTATTTAAAAAACAGTGGGTATGAGCACATCTACAAATGATCAGTTAAGTAGACATCTCGGGTCAAATGATTAAAAAGACAGCCTGGTCTTTTAAATATGTACTTATCCAACATTAAAAAAAATATATAGATATATTTTCATTTTATGCAAAAATGAATAGAAGGGGGCAGAGAAAGAACATAACACAAAAGTCTTATGCTGAAACATTTTCAGATAAATTTTTAGATAAAATTATCTGTAGCTTTACTTTTATTTTTGCATTATGGTAGCATTTAAAAAATTGTTCGACTTTCATTTTTGCAAGATAATTTTTTTGAAGTAAAAACACTATTATTTATGACTATTTTTTCAAAATAATGCTTTTCTATGTTTTAAAAATATTATGTAAATTTGTTAAGAATAGGTTAGAGATTTTATTAATAAATACCCATTTTGAAATATCAATTTTAATTAATAGATAGAGTATAATTACACTGAAATTTGTAGGTGTATGAACACTTAACCTAAAAATAAATTGACAATATTCAATCATCTTATTTAAATATTTAAAAAAAATCTTAAAGTAATAAAA
The DNA here is from genome assembly GCA_964019185.1 of Maratus speculifer. Taxonomy (NCBI): domain Eukaryota; kingdom Metazoa; phylum Arthropoda; class Arachnida; order Araneae; family Salticidae; genus Maratus; species Maratus speculifer. The sequence goes on along the minus strand of OZ025301.1, from coordinate 148,059,640 downwards.
TTTTTAAATATTAATATAGCTTAATGTATTTTATACATTTAAACATATATAAAGATGGATATTCTCACCTTCTCCATTGGTGGCAGTTAAAATGTACTGTTCAAAAGAAGTATCTCTAGAATTACAGAAGTTTCTATCCTGCAGCTGTGGAAATCGCTTTTTCAAAAATTCCTTTTTCTCAGGAGTTCCTAGAAACACACATTTCAAGATTTTTACAATGCACATATCTAAAACATAATTTAAATAATAAATAAAATATTATAATTAATCTTATAGTTTTTAAAAACCAAAAAAAAAAAAAAAAAAAAAAGATTTTTTAATAGACTATGAAGTTAAAAAATTCAGTCAAGAAAAACTTCATGCTGAAGCTAAGAGTACTGTACATACAGGAGGATTCATAAATATTGAAACAATAGGCCAATTCCTTAAATTTTACCCCAAGACCCATGCTTCCAATTGAAAAGTTTCATAAAAAAAGGTACAAAATGTGATGACATAAGTTGCAATTCCATAAGGGGACTATTTGAAAAAATAAAAAAACTAAATTTTTTATTTCAAATTAAATCTTAATCTGCCTACATCAAATTGGCTGTTTTGGTGAAAATTTTCAAATTTTTTTTATTGTTTTATATGAAAGAGCAATCTTTTATGATTCCAAATCTGTTTTAATTTTATTCCTACTATTATTAGAAGAGGAGTTATGGCAATTTTAATAAACATCAAAATGGCCATTTTTGTTAATTTTTCTTTTTTTTTTATTGTTTTTTATGAAAGAACAATCTATTACAATTCTAAATAACTTTAATTTATCAGTTTTAATTTATAATTCAGGATATTTAGGACTTTTACCAGTATTCGAACAATTAGGAGTATCAGTTGAACAAAATATGATCACAAACTATTTTAAAATTGATGATGAGCAAATAAAAAATTCAAAAGTCACTTGCTATCCTTACCAGGAAAACAAAAAGAACTACTAAGAAGTTAAAAATGGTTTGAAGTTAAAAATGGGTTTGAATATAAATGTGGTGCATTTTAAGTGTATAAATGAAATATATTAGATTTTTACATGAAAATACATGTATGCGATTTCTGGAAAATTATTTTTTTCGTTATTTCTATGTTCAATAAGCTTCATTACATAAAAAGTTCTAAAGATATTTCAGTAAAATTTTGTAAGTATGCTTTTAATGTCACTCACTATGCTCTGAAGTAGGATCTAAGTTATATGTGATAATTTAATTATTTTATAGGCACTCTATTATGAAAAAATGGTAATTTTTACTAAAAAAATGTACTTTTTTACATATTTTGAAAATTTTCGGCTATTTTTGAAGATATTGTAAAACTTCTAGTTCAGTGCATAGATAAGTGTAATAGAAATATGCAGCATAAAGGAAATTGAAATATACTTATTTGACGCTGTCTGGCGTAAGCATGATATTTTCCTAGGAATGAAAAATTCGAATCGTCCCTCGCTATACATAGCAAAACTTACCAGGAAAACAAAAAGAGCTACTAAGAAGTTAAAAATGGTTAAAAATAAAGTTAAGAAAGGGTTAGAATATAAATGTGGTGCATTTTAAGCATAAAAAATTAATATTGTAGTTTCTTACCTACAAAGAAATCTTTAAATGAGAGAGATTTCTGGAAAATCAATTTTTTCATGTGCGATAAATTTCATTACATAAAAAGTTTTAAAGATATTTCAGTGAATTTTGTAAGAATGCTTTCCATATCACTCACTGTACTCTGAACTAGGATCTAAGCTATATGTGAAAATTTAATTATTTTATAGGCACCCAAATATGAAAAAATGGTAATTTTTACTGAAAAAAATGTACTTTTTTACATATTTTGAAAAATTTCGGCTATTTTTGAAGATATTGTTAAACTTCCAGTTCAGTGCACAGATAAGTGTAATAGAAGTGTGCAGCATAAAAGAAACTGAAATTTATTTATTTGAATTGAGTGTACGTTGTCTGGCGTAAACATGAAATTTTGCTAAAAAACAGTAAAAAACCCCAATTTTTTAAAATATTAAAAAGATATTGCTAGGATTTTATATTTTCTTATCATTCTGTAATACAATAGAACTAAAAATTATTATATTTTTTCAAAACTGTCCTTTTTTTAAAAAAAAGTGCTCCACACGTAGGCAGATACCTTAAGTAATTTAACAGTTTTATTAGCTCCAATAATAATAATGCAAATATGAAACAACCAGCACTAAATGATATTTTATATACAAACTCAATTTATATCAAAATAAACTAAAAGTATTCCTTACCAACAGTTGTAAAAACTTCACATTCATACTTAAGGGCAATAGCAATGGCAGCTTGACCAACGCCTCCACTTCCAGAGTGAATCAATATCCTTTCGCCTTTCTTGAGGTTTCCTCTGGAAACAAGAGCATAATAGGCTGTTGAATAAGCAACAGGTACAGTTGCAGCCTCTTCTAGTGTCCACTTATCAGGGACATCCCACAAAAAGAATGGATCAGCAGCTACTGTAGTAGCCAAAGCTTTATGAGACAAAACACCCATCACACGCCGTCCATTGGATGAGTATCCAGAAAATTCAAGTCCAAGGATACAATCCTGCAGAGCCAAATCACCTGAGAAACATTAAATAAAACTCTTTCAGCTATTAAGTTAGAAGTAAAACAAGGTATAATTCCAAGTTGTTAATTAAAGATGTTAGTAAATACTGAATTTAGGCAGTTTACAATGAATTATAAATGCAAAGAGTGTTAACTGATATGAATTCAATTACATGTAAAGACTAAAAATTTGCTAAAATCAAAAATTAAAAGAAAGTTTATGACAAATTTCAATGGCATAAAAGCCTTTAAAAAATACATTTACTTCTACTATATAATTTTGTCTTTGACATTCTGGATTAATGTTAATTTTAAAAAATATAAATCAAACATGATTAAAAAATTTTAGTCTTTTTTTGGGGGGGGGGGGGGGGTCATAATTACTGATATAAATTATTAAACTAAATAAGCTGAAGGCAGCAAATTCAAAATAAAGTAAAAGAACTTTAATTTTATAGGAGTAAAACAAAATGAACAGAGCTGTTAAATTGCAATATACATTAAAAGTAAATATACAGTGTAAGTCAAATTAATTGCTCTGATTATAAATAAGAAAAACTTTGTTGCGAACAATATGAAGAAATAATTTTATCACAGTATAAAAGAAAGTTTCAAGTTTTTTTTTTTTTTTTTTTTTTTTTTTTTTTTTTTTTTTTGCTAATTCTATAATTGATATTTGTAATTTTCCTTGATCATACAGACAACAAATCAACAGTAGTGATCTTCATGCCAGGCACTTTAAAACATTTTCATACTAATGCATTGTATCTGTACCCAAATGGGGTTATGAGTAGGGTTTGCACATTGCATATCTTACTATAATTTGTATGTTGTAAATTTAAATTTCTCCTGTATAAAATTTCTTCCCCCGTTTTTAATTATTATCATATAATTTAACTTAAAGAATACTATACTTACAGGCTGTCCTGCAAATAACACCCTGATTTCAAAATTAAATTTCTCAACAACAAAGATCGATAGTAATATGCGGTAAACGGTTTTTTCATTAGGTAAGCTGTAAAAATCTTATACAGAAATTTCAAACAGTGAATATTTTGAAAAAATTGCGTTCTGATTGCAAAGAATGCTTTGATTTGACATTTTTCTTGCTTTAGATTGCTGCCAGAGAATGTGTTTTTCGACTTAAAGTGCCATACTTCATAGTTTTGAAATTTCGAAATTCTAAAAATTTACTTTGAAAAATCTTTAAAATATTGCACTGTAAGCTGAAAAATTATTTTTCTGCAGGCAATCTAAAACAAGAAAAATGTCAAATCAAAGCATTCTATGCAATCAGAACGCAATTTTTTCAAAATATTCACTGTTTGAAATTTCTGTATAAGATTTTTACAGCTTACCTAATGAAAAAACCGTTTACCGCATATTACTATTGATCTTTGTTTTTGAGAAATTTAATTTTGAAATCAGGGTGTTATTTGCTGGACACCCTGTATCTTAAATAATTCAAAACCCTCATCTTACATTTTTTTTTTTTTTTTTAATTAGTACATCTCTATCTCAAGTTTTAATGAGTTTTTTTCTTTTTTTTTTCACTTTTATAATACTTTTATAATACTTTAATAATTATAATACAACAATTATAATATTATTCAATAAATAGTGATTCTGATTAAACATACCTGGAATAGCATCAGGTGGCAGCTTTCCAGTGGCTAACATAATATCTCTGAAGTTCAATGAAGCATAATACACCTGACATAAAACAGAATTAGGAGAAGGAGTAAAGTACTTCATAGGAGAATCCACCCAGACAAGACTAGACAAATCACCTCGGGTCAATACATTCAGGTACGCATGCTCAGTTTCAACCAAAGTATTGTCTAGAAATATAAATAAATCATATATACTTAATAACAGAGAGGGAAAAAAATGCATTAGATATTTTATCGAAATGCACAGATACTGCAGCAAAACTGAATAGAAATATTAAAGATAAACTATTATGATCTCAACTTCAGAAAGAATTTTACAAACTGTCAGATTAAAATTTGAACCAATATAAAAAAACCTAGAGTGATTGTACTTAACTTTCCAAACACAGTTGTACATTTAACATTTCCAAAAAGTAAAAAGAATTTTTATAAACTTTTGGCATAGTGGAATAAGTTGAATTTGAATGTTAAAACTGGAACATTTTAAAACTGGAGACTATCTCTGAGTTACTAATGCTTGAATACATAGTCATAATATTTATCAATCATACTGCCAGATTTCCTTGGGGATTTTTCCAATAGAATTAATTGCAAAATGGTTTTAAAATAGATTAAATATACTTAATCTGTCAGGCGATTTTTATGCAAACGTATACAGTTCTTACAACCTGAGTTTGTAAATGATATTTTCAAAAGTATCCAAAATATCCAATATTTTGATATACAGTCAGACCTCGTTATCCCAACATCCAGTTTTTCCCATCACTCTGTTTATCACGTCAGTTTTTCAAAGTCCTGATTTTCTGTACACGATTTTAATATAAATTAACTTTGTATTTTATATCATTGAATAATTTTCAACTCTAGATATCTCCACGGGTTAGAAAAATTGCCCATTTTTCATAATCCATCTTATGAGCGCAGAAGTTAAGCGGTAAGAAAAGTTTTAGCCAAACTTTTCTAAAAAATGTCTAAAATACCAATTAACATAAAGGAGAAACTTTTTTACAATCATTTACCTGATTAAAAAATCCCACACATTATGAATGACAGAGTCAGTGAAGGAGAGATTTTTTCCGGTGCATTCTCTATCTTCCAATCCATGATTACATCCTTACTGTGTTATACGTATTCACTTAGGGATTGTTAAACATTTCATTTCCATGCTTTATTTGTAGTGCTTTAAAATGTTTACATCTAAGTGGCACGAAAACCTAAAACAGTTCATAACTGTTTCAAACATGCTGGTTTCATCCAAGTTTATAAAATGTCGAGTGTATAGAAGGTAATGAAGAAGACATTCCTCTCACAATATTGTTTAGAGTTGTTAGATCGTGAAATAAAAATAACAGGTGGATAGCCAGATGTACATTGGTGTACATCGTGGCTTTCACCACATCACTCACTAGATGCAGCTATTTTTGAAAATGCAAAAGCAAAAAAGAATTCCTTCAGACTCGGGAATCAAAAGTGATATGGAGCTAGAATAAAATAAGCCTTCATTTATAACCAAAGCTTTGCATTAAATTGAAACGATCTAAAATTATCTAACAGCAATTTCTGAAACAACAGATATTGTTCAAAATTTTGTATAATATAGAAAAAGAATTATAGGAAGCACATCTAGGGATACACAAACCTTAATTCATCAGTATTTCATGTAATAATAGAGAAAAAAGTAATCAGAAATCTGATTTTTATTCTTTTCAATTTTGTTTTGGTGTTATTTTGTTTAACAATGTTTTATTGCTTAAAAATGCAAAAACAATTGTGAATTTAAAATTGTCTTAAACTAATTATAAATACTGCTTTTTATAAACATATTTTTCTCAAACTCCGATTACCATGACACTCCGCTAATGAGGACACTTTTTTCTGGTCCCGAGAGTGTTGGGATAATGAGGTTCAACAGTATTCCATTGTTCTCAAAATAGTCAACTTATTGATGATTATAAATATTTTCAGATTCATTGCTAGAAACTAAAACACATTGCAATGTACACAAAAACTCAAAATATTATAACAATAATACACATGTTTTTTTTTCACTTACATATCAACACTTAAAACTTAATAGAACAAAGAACAACACCATCACATAAAAATTATTAGCAAGCATTCTAAATAATAAAATCCATCCTAAAACATACAACAATTTCATTTCTATAAATAATTTAAGAAATAATACCTTTGCATAAAATGTGGCGATAAGAGCCCCAGGAACCTCTTTTAAATACATTCATAACAAGATCTTTCTTCAACAAGTCTTTATAAAATGAACTAGTTAAGCTGAACTGAGGAACATCTACAATTTCCTTGCTAGTGAAAACACACCTACAAATAACATTCATTCATTTAAAAATTTAAAGCCTATTATGATTTGTAAGAGATGGCTATTTATACAATAAATATCAAAGGATTTTCAATAATAGAAAAAAGAAAAAACACATGTTGAAAATTCACTCTTTTAAGAAAGAGGAAAAATGTCCCTGGACAAATAATTTTATGAAACAAAACACTTTTTGACTAGTACAATTAACCAGTTACTCTCTTTGAAATTATTTTCACAGTTATGAGTAGTGTTGAGAGCAACAATGCAGAACTAAGAATTAATTTTCAAGATTTTTCGGAGGGAAAGGGTGGAGCCAACGTTGTTAATCATCAGTATAGTCTCTTCAAAATCAAGAGAGATTGAACATAAACAAAAGCCTGTGTGAACTGACAATACCTTGGCTAAAATCAACATTAACCAAAAGATGATTATCACTTTTCTATGCAAAAATAGTTTGTTCTTTGTTGATTTTAGAAATTATATTTGTTTGTATAATTTAAATTGATAAAGAAAGAAAAAAATAAATTAGTGTGATCATTTCAGCAAATGTTATTTTTTTTCTCTAAATAGATTTTTTTAGGAATATAAATATTTTTTCTTGTGAAATTGCAAAGTCATTGATAAAAGTACAAAACAAACTCATGACATGACAGGGATCCTACACAAATTTGGTAAAAGGAAAAAAAAAAATCTGATTTTTTCAGGTTTTCCTTAACTTATCTTGGTAAAAATTTGGCTTATATATTCTTGTAAAACCCTTCACAATGGGCAATTTTAATCTAGATAAATGCTTTAAAAAAATGTGCTGTATTAATTTCAGATTTTTAACAATTTTTCATATTATGCTATTCTTATGTGGTTTGCATAAATTATATATTTATATACATATATATCAGATTGGGTGAATAATTTAAAAAATTTTCATTTACAATAATAATTGAGATTCTAATGGAAAGTTAGTACATCAAAAATACCGCAACTACTTTAAATATTTAAAAATCTCCCAGATTTATTACAAAAATTTTAAAATTCCCTGACTTTTCTTTGTTATCCCAGATCCACACACAGCCACCTTGCACAGAATGTAATGATATTGAACATTGGCCAAGCTCTTCATTTTATAGCTATCATGCCAATTATTAAGCTAAATTGCCTTACTGAAGATTTGTGGACAAAAGCTGTTTTTGTCATGAATTTGTATAATAAGATAAAATCATTAATTGCTAAAAAGAGTACGGATAAAAAATGTTACCTTATATTATTTCCACCAGGTTCTTGGCGAAGACAATTAACAAGACCAACTATTCCACTATGGCTGGATCCTTCACTAACAAGCCATATTCGTTCAGATTCAGGGGATTCTTGGGATTGTACCATTTTCTCTTTCAACTGGTCAACCCAGTTATATTTGTCAATGGTTATATTAACAATAGATTCTTTAAAAGACGATGACAATGGTTTTCTAATTAAGTACAAAGAAGAAGCTAATGAATCAGATTTTCTACAAACAACAACCAAATTTGATTCCTTGATAAACTGTTCAAGATCATTTTCATTGATAATAGGTATAATTGTTTCCCCAACTGCAGATAAGAACATTTCAGCTGGTACTAGTTGAGTTCTTTGTAAAATGACTATAAACCCACCTTTTTTAAGGCATGCAGATGCATTTTCAAGGACATTTTTGAAATCTTTCCTGGAACAACTTAAGTATTTTATAACAAAAATATCAACATCTTTAAAATCAAATGAAGACTGATAATTCCAAGATTTCACTTCTGTGTTGGGGGGTAAACAGTCTTTTTCTAATATATCAGTATTTGTATGAGCAATGCTGTAATTTACATTCATGATGCCAAATGTTTGAATATATTCATAAATCTTTGAAGAAAGAGGAGTGCTCCCTTCTGTAACTTCAGCTATTTTAAATTTTCTTGATGAAACATTTTCCATAGCAACATCAATGACAGTTCTCAAAGGATGTTCATTTAATAGAGTTTGTGATAAAATATCTTTTTCTCGTTCAGTTAAATATGTGTTAACATAGTTTTTAACATGCCTAGTTAAATCTTTGCTTGTTGCAGTGTTCATGATACCACACAAAGACTTTAATAAAACATGATTATCTGTGTATGTTTTTAAATAATTAGCAATAATAGCATCATCAGCTTCTTTGAATCCATTCATGACATCTGAAATTTGATCTTTATTTTTACCAGATAGTTCTAAAATCATTTTTGACACCGATGAACAAACACGAATGTAGCGTTCATATAGTTCTTTATCCATTTTGGATAAAGTGCATGATTCATTATATGGGATAAAGTTATATTCTTCTAAAACAGGACTCTGTTTGACAGGTTGTCTAGGAGCAAAACTAGCTTTCAAATTTTTAAGATGAACTCCACCAGCAAAACATTGACCAGTTAACTTTTTATGCTCAATAGGAATTCCTGGAAGAACAAGAAAATTGTGAAACATTAAAAAAATAAATTGTGGACAGATTAAAAAAATAATAATAAATACTCTCTCCTCCCTTTCTATGGATAATGAAACTCAGTTTATGTATAATTGTAGGTACTGTTTAAATTCGGCAAATTTCACAAGCTAGTCACAAGCTAGTTTCACAAGCTTTTAAGTTTTGATTAATCACCTTAGATAGAAGGTAAACTGAAGCAAGACGACTTCAATAGAAACTTCGAATATCCATGCATTAGTTCATTGGTTAAGTACTATTTACAAACTCTTCAACTTAATATACATAAATATAAAATTTACTGTACCATATTAACACATAATGCAAAAGCAAAATTCACTAATGAAAATTAGAGCACATTTTATGATATTTTAAAATCAATATTAAGATAATGCAAATAAGATACAATAATTAAAATCAACGTTTAACACACAATAAATAAAAATATGCTACAGACGTATACATTTCACGAGCACCAGGGCTCGCTTCCTCAGTGTACAAAAGGTAAAAATGTTTAAAAACAGAAAACCCTCCAACTGACAGCAAGTCAGAAACCCAAATGACCACAAACATGTATTTTGGTACTATGTTTGCGATCATTTGGGTTTCTGACTTGCTGTCAGTTGGAGGGTTTTCTGTTTTTATATATTTTTACCTTTTGTACACTGAGGAAGCAAGCCCTGGTGCTCGTGAAACGTATACGTCTGTAGCATGTTTTTATTTATTGTGTGTTAAACGTTGATTTTAATTATTGTAATCTTCCATATAAGGTTTTAGCTATTACAAATAAGATAAAAACAAAGAATCCCAATAAGAAAAAAAAAAAAAAAATGCATGTTTGGAAAATGCATAAAAAATGAATGTTTAACCTTTTTTAAGAAGGAGAAGTGTGTATATAAATTGTATATAAATTAAGAATTCACATGCACCATGTAAACAAAACAGTTTCATCATAAAAAAGACAAGAGAAATGTGTAAACAGTGCTCTATTTTATAAAGTTAAATAATACTCTTGGCAAGCATTTATTCATTGAAACTCGTGCAAAAGAAAAAAAATTGCATTTCTGTTCATGTAAATTTTTTTTCTTTGATGAGACAAAATAGAAATAAGTGCACATTTACACTTACAAAACTATGTACATTTCAGTTTTTAAAATTAAAGAGTAATGGAATATATGTGGGGTTACTACACAAAAAACTTTTTAACACATGATAGGTTTGGCAGTTTTAAGATTTTACATAAAATATATTAAAAGGATATTTGATAAAAATTGAAGACTTTGCAATTAAAAAAAAAAATAATAATAATGAACAGAGGTATATTTGTATACATTCGTTACATGTAACATAATTTTCTTAATTAATTTTTTTTACTTATTTTGGGAATACAATAAACATTACTTCAATAATGTATTTTGTTGTTCTGAAAATTCCTTTGTATGAAAATTTTATTTTCTTAAGAAAAAAAAATGTTAAAATTATTGCTAAATAGCTTCTATTACAATAAAATGTGTGGAATAATTTTCAAAATATAACAGCATTTGTGACCTAACAAAAACATTCAAAGACAAGAAGTATCTCTTTTCAATTTTAATTTTTAATTGTTAGTTGTGAATGAATGCCATTTCTCACTAATTTTAAAGTATTTCCATTGAAGTAGAAATAGTCATGAATTTAATTTATCTCCTATTCTTCATTTTAAAGATAAGATAAAATTAATTTAATACAATTTTTATTCATACATAAACAACTTTTTTTTCTAAATATTAATTTCAAAATTCATATTTTATCTTAAATAAACAGGCCATTATAAAAGAAACCATTGTGAATTGTACCCTTTGTTAGAATGTTAAGGAACCCCTCTTCTCCCCCTAAATCTATAGGGGGGGGGGAACTAAATAATGAGAGGTACATACACCAACCTATATAAAAGAGGTGAAATATGAACTAATAATTATAAATGCAATTTTTTTCATTTAAAATTTTTACTTTTGGAACAAAAATGTTTTTGAACGACTCTTGAAAAATATATTTGTATGTTTTCATTTAAAATACTTTTATCTTGATAACTGTTCACAAAATTTATTTATTGAAGAAGCTTGTTTTGACTGTGTTATGGCTCAAAAACTATGGTTTTTATTAGATAAAGTAAGTTCCAAATAGGCACGCAACTATTTCATTTTCTGATTAAATTTTTGACTTTCAGGCAAATGTTTTTATTTTATTGTCTATACTTTAGAAAGAATAATATGAACAGATTATATGTTATTCATATCAAAAATATAAATAAGAAAATAACTTTGATGATTTCCCCAATTTCAAAATTTACAGAAATATATTATTAAATTTTTCTGAGTACAAAGCAATATTTTTGTAAAAAGTTATGCAAGATATTATTTATTATTTACTAGGTGAAGTATAATTATGTTATGGACCTACAAAGTATTTTATATGAGCTATATATCAAGGATAAACTTTATGTATGTATGCTAAACATTCACATAATATATAATGCAACATAGGCTGTTTATATGAATCACTAGTTAATAGAATATGTTGTTTAAATGCATTTAACTACAAACAAAAATTTAAATAAAATTTTCATAGCCATTAATTTAATGAAATTATGACTAACACTCAAGGTTTAATGCACAAGGCAATTTAATTTTTTTCCACACAAAAAAATTATTAATATGAGTAACACATGTACAAGAAAAATTACAAGGAGAAAAACACTTGATTTCATCAAAAATAAATGATAAATAGATTAAAACTATAGCAAAAATCGATATTTTGAGAGGAGCTTTAGCTATTTAATTATAAGTAGCAAAAATGTGTTCAGTAAATGAATAAAGGAAACTAATTCTGTTTGACATAAAATAAGTAAAAATAATTTTGTGAGAAGATATAGATGCAGAAAAATGCAATACAGTAGACTCCCTCAAATCCGCACAGCTTGGGACCAGACGTTTTGCGGATTTTAGAATTTTGCAGATTTCTGGTCATTGCTTTGTTTACATTTTTAAAAAAATTGATTTGAATGTAATTAATAATGAAATCAGAAGTATAAGGAATGCTTACAGTATGCTAAAATATTAAAATAAGTAATAAACTAAAATAATAAAAAATTAGTCTTTAAAATGATAAAAATACTAAAAGCAAAGGTCAAATTAATAATCAATAATGTACAATTAAATATTTATTATAGAGATGAAATGTGTTTTTCCTAAATTAGTCAATGAAATTTCCCTCATAAAGGTACATTACTAATTCGCATCAAAATTAAATAATAATAATAATGAAGCTTTATTTCAGGTTTAGCCAGACTTAATAACTAAAAAAGCTTGATTAATACATAAATATATTTGGTAAGAATGTGATTACCAATGATATCAGCAATATCTTTATTTTTTCAGAAATAAATTATTCTTTCTTCATGAAAAAACATGAATCCAATAACCTTAACAAAAATTACAAATTAAAAAATATATGAAATTGATATTAAACTAAAAAAGTCAAATTTTGCACCTACATCTGAACTGAATGTTTCATTGTTTACATCCCTAAAATATGTGCGGATTTTAGAGAGTTGCGGATTTGAGGGAGTCTACTGTACATATGCATACTTTGACACAAATAAATATACAAATCAGGTTAAGCTCCCTTCCTTTTTCTCCTTCCCTCTATTTTACTCTATTTACTTCCCAACCTAATAAAACAATGTATAGTGAATTCAAAATTTTATATATATTTTTAGAGAAAACTATATTAGTTAACATTTTAAAACCAATAAAATCAAATTTATTTATTAAGAATGTTCTGTCAAACAGAATGATTTTTACCTTTTTAATCCTAATTTTTCATTTATTCAATACATTTTTGCCTGAAGCAGTTTGATGCAAATATTGGATTTTATTTATCTACTGATATATAAAAATGAATGGAAATGATATAAAAATGAATGGAAATGTTATACAGACTTACCTTCATATTCTTTAAGATTCTCCTCAACATATTTGTTGTGGGCAATGGGATCAATTGTAAGATTCTGAATTCTTGTCGGCAAATATAAAGCTCTCTTATTGGTACCCAAAATTGTAAACTGCAGCATGAGATCCAAAAACACAACCCAGTCACCAGTCCATTTCAGAAGACCCTCGTTTCCTATAAGATATAATTTGTATTTTCTGTTAAATCACAAAACATTCATTTTAAAATTAACATAAGGTAAAATTTACATGATTCAAAAAAGCATGAAAACAGTAATAATTTTTTCACCAAATTTTATTTTGAATATATGGAAAGAGGGAAAAAAAAAATCACATAATATCAAATTAATGTGAAAACAGAATCAAATCCACGAGAAAACAGTAATCAAACAGTTTTCCATGAAATTTTATTTTAAATATAACACAAAAAAAAAAAAAAAAAAAAAAAAAAAAAAAAAAAATTCACAGAATATCAAATTAGGCAAGTAAAGAATGTCACTAGTAACTTATCCTTAATCATATCTCTAATAATGAACTTGTTTATTTTTGTTAAGACTTTATTTAAAGGGATAAAAACCAATATAGTGAAACCAGAATTAAGTTGGCATATGGAAAACTGAATGCTACCAATAATAATAATAAATCCATATTTATTATTATTCATATGATTGACATAATAATAATTCACACAAGAAAAACTTCACTAATTTGACATGTTTCATATTATCAAAATCACAACCAGAAAATTTTATATTGAGGCAGCTACACATACAAGCAGTTGTGCCAAACAATTACTCAAAAGAGAATGAACTAAACTTATAGAAGTCTTACAGTATAATTTTTTCTAAGTGTTAAAAATATTTTTAAAAAGAGGCTGAAAAAATTCAACAAAATAAATATATATGTATAACATATTGCATTATTTATAAAAGCACATAATATTCCATTGTTATAACTAGACTTAATTGCATTTTTAAATATAAGTTCAGTGATCTGGAAAAGATGCTAATGACGGAAAAAAATTCGATAAAAAAGTAAATAATAGTGATGTTAAGAGGTTTTTTATGCATGTGAATTCAAATCAAATAGTTACATCTTTTATTACTTGGGAAATTTAAAAAAGAAAAAAAAATTGTCAATTCTACAATTTACAAATCATTCAATGTTTCAAAATCTAAGAGACAGAATTCCTATTTATGCCCTTGCAAGTACGCAGTAATAAAATTTCTATGAAGATTTTTATAACTGGAAGGCCTGCCTGACAATTTATACAGTTTTTTTTTAAAGTAAGTAAGTGACAAGTACAAAACTGCACATGGTATTAAAAGTACATGCTTAAGTACTTACAAAATTACATTAACCCCTTGGGGACGAGAGACAAGTATACATGCTGCAAAAAGGCTTAAGAATCCTTGTTTATCCCAAAAAATAAAATTTTACTGTAAAATTTACCTTATTTAATCACAGCATTTTCTCGATCTAATAAGGCACAAATTTCTGTTTTTAAAAACCGGTGACGAAACATTAAAATTTTTGTAAAAGACTCCCGTCGCAAAGGGGTTAAAGGAACAGAAAAAAAAAAAGAAGGATTAGATCAAGGATTTGAGCAACGGTTGAGTTAGTTCATTCTTCCTAAATGAACATCTTTTCTAATTTTCATGGGGTATATTGAATCACAAAGATTTCATTACTTATTTTCTAATAAATACAAATCTATTGTCTATTTTAATCGATTATCGTCTAAAAAACTTTACATTAGAACTTATGTATTCTGTGCTACGTCAGATTAAATGCATTAACAATAAGGCCAAGAATAGTAATTAAAACAATTTTTTTTAGTTTATTTATTCTATCTGCATAGCTAATATTATATAGTTGCAGTATTAAAGACAATGGCAGGAATTCTTATGTACGTATAACTATATGATATGATATAGCTTAGGTACAGATGTATAAACAGGTATAATATATTTATATTAAAGAATAATTATACTATATTCATTCTAGTGTGCATAACAATTCACCCAAATTAAAATTATCATTGTTAATACTATTTGTTGATAAAAGCTATTAATTTGATTTCTTGTATTTAATAAATGCATACTAAATTACTACTTTGTAATATTTTAGCTTGTTTTTATGTTATAATATTTAATCATTCTATGTATTTGTTACATTTACCTTAAGAATCCACACTACTGACTGAAAAAGAAGCGGATGATAATGTTAAGACTATGGGGGCATTCTTTTCAAATATCTCGCTTAAATTTTAATATTTTTGCATAGGATGGCTGAGGACCTTCTACCACTGGACTAGTTTTTACTTTTTTGATTTTGATTTCAGATTTTTTTAATTACTTTAACTTTTGCAATTGGTTAGAACCGGTTCTGAATTTGAAACTATCATAATACAAAAATTGTATAACCAAAATCGAAAAAGTAAAAACTAGCCCGGTTGTAGATACTCCTCAGCTATCCCATGCAAAAAAATCATGTAAAAATATCAAAATTTGTCTGAGATATTTGAAAAGAATGCCCCCGTAGACATAATATTATCATCCAAGTCTTTTACAGTCAGTAGTATGAGCTCTTAAAATACAGTTTTGAACAAAATTGGCGACTGACAACAATAAACATTAAGTAGCAATTGACAAAAATTTTTGCCAATTACCCTTTTAGCACTGATAATACATAAGGAGAGATCTGTAAATTTGTTTTCATTTTCAACCCAAAATCAGAGTTTCAGGTAAAATTTGTTTTCAGAGAAAATGCTGCTGGAAATTAGGCCAGACAAAAACTATATTTAAAAAATGTTTCTTTTTTTTGGAAGTTAAACATTGCTCATTAATTTGAGCTGTATCGACTCAAATTAGAAAGCCTTTATTTATTGGTATGAACTTCACTGTTTATAATTACGACTGATTCAAGACATGAATACAAATTATAAAGCAAAAAAATGGATACATGATTAAACTTTGAAAATATTTTTTACTTGCTCATTAAGAACTGCAGACTTAAAAAATAATTTAAAATTTTTAGTTTGAAACAACCTAAGTGTTTTGAATACTTTTTGAAAAAAATTCAAGTATAACAGATGATCATTTACAAAAATCATCATAAAAGATAAATGGAGGTATGTATATTTAAAACATTTTTTAATTAGATAGGATTTATATAATTAGAAAAACATTTTGCGTCACTGATGGATTTAATTACATTTTATGCTATATGAAAATAAAAAGTTTTGGTCAGAGACACAGTTTGAAGTTGGGCAACTTTTATAATTACTAATTATGTATACAGTCAAATGTCATTAACATGCTTAACGTGAATTACTTTTAACATGAATTGTTTTTACAGTTCCTTATAAAAACAATACAAATATTTGATACTGTTAACACGAACAAAATTTTGATTCCCCTTGAGGTTCATGTTAATGAAGTTCAAATATATTTAAATATGCATTAATTACTAAAGCAAATTTTATTGGACATTTTCATATATGGCTAAAAATAGGAATTCTAATGAAATTTGGTTTCAGTTTGGTCTTAAAAACCGGTTTACGTCAATCCTTATACATACGCAAATTTTAAACACAATGAAGTAGAAAATGGAAAATATCTATTAATTAATAAAGGAAGCAATCAAATTTTAAACCATTAGATTTTATTTTTACAAGAAATTAACTGCTACTTACCAGCAAGATCAGATGCAAGAACACCTTGGAATGTAGGTCCATATTCATAACCTCGAAGTTTCAATTCTTTGTAGATATCATTCAAATTTAAAACCATTGATTTCTTTGTTACCTTCACGCTTTTAGTAATACAAGATTTACCAGATTCTTCAGGAGAATACACATGTCCGGTGCAAACCGTTGTTCCACTCTCAGATATCTCAAATTCTCCACCAGCATTAGTTATATCAACAACAAATTTTGTAGATGCTATAAAATTAAAGACAAATTTAATAATAAATTTTGAAAAATTAAAATGTTATGTATACAGCCTTGGCCAGAAGTATTAGGCATCTTCTACAAAACACTTAAATCATAAAAAATATTTTTTTAAATAACAGAATGGAATAATAATGGAAAATGTTTCACAATCAATGCATGATAAATTCTTTTTGTATATTTATCCGATTTAATATTTATCTGACCAAAGAAAAACAAAATTCTTAACAAATGGAAACTTCAACAATAGCATTAGCAAAAAATAAGAAAACAAAATAATTTGTATGAAGAATAAAATAATTTGTAAGAAGAATAAAATTATTTCTATTTCGACTCATATTTTTAAAAAATAATTTCATTTAGGATGTAGCACTGAATTATTTAAAACAGTAACTCACCTGTTTCAGAAAGCAGAGTTGCTCGATGAATCTTTACATTTTCAAATATAACAGGACATGCTGTCATTTCTTTATTTTTAAGCTCAGCAAAAGCTCTCCAAACAAGAACAATGTAGCCAGTAGCAGGATAAAGATGACGTCCATCAATACAATGCCCAAGTACATAATGATCTGGAGAATCTTCTGGACCAGCATTAACTTCAACTATCATTTCAGACTGTCGAGTATTTTTATCCCACTTAGCAACAGTCCAACTCTCAGAATGATCCCACTTAATTAAAGGAGATATCATTGGTGTACTCTTTGGTACAGGGAATGTAACAGGAGGATACAATTTTTCAATGTTAGGATTGAGACCAACAGTATATAACCTGTAAAATTCATACATTTGGATAAATTTACAAGTTTTTAACTCAATAGAAATGACAAGGAGCAATAAAAACACAACAATGATTTGAAAGTATTAAAGTATTTTTTAAAAACTGAAACATGTATTAACAACAGCAAATATGTTACTAGATGCATTTTAATAGAAGAGTTCTTTTTTTATTTCTATTTTGAGTTCTTTTGCTATAACAGCTGTTCTTAAAAGAAGGGTCTAAAGAAAACTGAATTGTATGTCTAATTTATTGTGCAAAATAAATAACATTAAAAAACCCTATCATAAAATTTAATTTTGTTACTTATAGTACAGTAGAACCCCGATAATCCGGATCGGGTTTTTCGCTTTTTTTTCAAGTTTGAGAAGCGATTGGCTAATTTCTTAAACATTAATTTGTTGCAGCGTCGTATTCTGAATAATAAAACAAAAACTTTTTCGCCAATCGCTTCTCAAAGTTGAAAAAAAAAATTAAAAAACCAATCCGGATTATCGGGGTTCTACTGTAATTCAATTTGAAGGCTTAAATTGATAAACTCCAGATTTTGAAAAATAAAAATAAAAAAAGCACATTTTAACCCTTTACTATTATTATAAAAACCACTAAAAAGTACCTATATTTTTATTACACATATTGAGTAATTATAAGAATTATAAATAGAACATGCAATTAGCTGTATGTTTAAAGGGGAGGGGGGGAGGAGATATAGAACAAATTTGCATTTCTTAAAAAGCTATCATCATCAGAATTTTGTACCTTAATGTTTTACACCATATAAATTAATAAGAATAAAATACTTTTTTATGTTTACAACTTTACAAATGTTTACAAGTAATATTTAAAATTATACACATACATAAAATGTTGACTATTAATGAAAATCAAACTATCATCAGAAATGCTTGATTAATCATAATCCATAATTTACTCAAACATACATTATACAAATCAAACTCCAATGCAAAATTTCAAAGATTTCATATGTAAATAATAACAGTTAAATTTTTATGGATTCAGAAATTTTTTTCCAGTATTAAATCTAGAGCTCAGCAATATCATGGGTGCAAGAAATAGATAACGATGGAAGCGTTTTAAAATATTAATAAATAAAGTAATTAAAGATAAGACTGCCCAAGAATGACTTACTTTCCAATGCTAGACAAAAGATGAACAATATTGTCAACATTTCTCTTCATGAGTCCAATATATGTAGCATCCCCTCCAATAACTCTTTTCAAAATGGCTTGAAGTAAGTGATGTGGAGCAATTTCAATGACAATAGCATTCTTTGGCACATGATGTAAAGCCTCGTGGAAAAGTACTGGTGAAACTAAGTTATGCACAAAGTATGAAGCATCTGCTAACTGAGACTTTGGATCATTCCATTTATCTTCAGAATAAGAAGAACTAACCCATCGGCTACTTCTGGGCTTGGGATCAGGAATGACCTACAATAATTCACTGAAAAATTAATTTTCAAAACACCATGATAAATATATATTTAGATAAATTAAGAATAGAAACAATCTTTATGAAACGGGTAAGATACTTTAAATATTACAATAAAAAAAGAAATATTTTGCAAGTAAATGTGTTAACTTGTATACTTTTTTGTCTGTATTTTGCATATGATCTATGAACAGAAGGGTGGGCCAAAAAAAAAAAAAAAAAAAAAAACTTTTTTTCGAATTTCGATGATGGCAGGTATGGAAAAAAGGCCAGTGGTGGCCACTCAATTCACACAAAAAAAAAAAAGAGATTTTTTTTTACATTTTCTTACCTTGCAGCATATGGCTTAAAATTCTGCAAAAATGCTGATTTTAACTTTTATAGCAAAAACTTTTAAATTATTAAATTACATTTATTTTGATTGCATTTACTTGAAAAGGCATATTTAATGTACCAAATGTTTAAATAAGTTCTGATAATACATTATTTAATTGATGTGTGTATTTTAAATTAGCTGATTTTTATAGCTTTTTCTTGTGTAACAGGGAAAAGTTGCATTTATTTTAATTGTTCAGTAGTTTCTCTCTTATTTATGTCCCTTGGTCTTCCTTTTTATTTTCTATGTGTCAAAAGTCATATATTTCGGCAACGGACAGCAGTACACTTAAAAAACAAATATGGAAGGTGAAGCAGGACTAAGCGCGTGCAATGACTCATCGTAATGTTGAGGAAGTGAAAGACGAAGTAAAAGAGGCACGAAAATATAATAAGGGACTCTCATTTTTCCATGCTCTGTCCTTGTGACATTTGTTCAGTGTGAACGTGAAATATTTTCCAAGTGAGATACATTCAAAAATGCTTAAGAATCGGGAGGAGGGTCAATTTATACAATAGTATATATAGTAAATAATTTAAAACAAATAATGAATTACCCTTTCTAGAGCTGCTTGCAGTTTTCCTGCAGCAGGAAATATATACTGGCTGTGGAATGCATAGCCACAACTATCAACTTCACGAGCAAATACATTTTCAGCTTTCAAAGCATCAACAAACACTTTGACACTGTCTTTAGGCCCTGAAATTGTCACTGAATCTTCAGCATTGTGGCAGGATGGATATATGTCTTTTGGACAACACTTGTGTGCTTGGGACCAGGTAATACCTTTAATAATGAATGAAAAAGAAAAATGATTATTATCTTAAAAAATATTTTTAAAAACATAACAAAGCAAACATTATGAAAAACATTGATTTCAATATTTGCAAAGATAACTTATTATAAATAATAAATTTTGTATTTTTAAATTTAAGAATAAGCGATATTAAATGAAAAATCAGATTTGAACTAAACTGCTCACTATTCAAAATTACAGGTATGAAGTAAATTTTACATGAATTGCAATCAATATGAATGTTAAAGATTTTAATAAACCTCTGGTGACACATTTTTAAATATATGTGTGTGTGTATATATATATATATATATACACAGATTAATTTTACACAAAATTTAAGATTAACAGAAATGAAAAAAACTTCCTTTTCCCAATCTATTTTTTTTTTCTTGCAGGATTTAATATTAACTAGTGTAACAAATTTAACTTTGAATACTAAATAGTTATAAATTAAAATATTTTTTATGTTTAATGAAAACAGACACAGAAGATAATAAACCAATTTTGCATAAATCAACAAAAACTATTTCCCCCCTTTATTTCATTGTTTACTCTCCCATTTTTCAAGTAAATCTAATCTTCTATTGGTGCAGTTACCAAATTTAAAAATATCAATTTTAACATTATCTAATTATTAGTAAATTCAGGTAAACAGCTACAAAGATGTAATAAATATTATAACACAAATAATAATTTGTATGATTAATAAGATACTATTCAGATTATCCATAAATCAAACAACTCTAACAAAATCTTTAACTACAGTTACATAAAAGTTTCAGATACTCTAATTTAAATAAAAAATTTCTCAAAAGCTTTCTTCAGTTTAACTGCAAAGCTAACATTTTTCAAGTAACATTAGCAGATACAACCAAAGTTTCCTGGATTACAGAACATAGGTAAAAATTCTTTTTAATTGAAAATTTGTATGGATTTTTTACATTTTATACATTTTTTAGCTGCCTACTAATACAGTAGACTCTCTCAAATCTGTGACCCTAAAATCTACAAATGCCTAAAATCCACATATTATCACAGATATAAACAATGAAACTTTCAGTTCAGATGTAGAGGCAAAATTACAAAACTTTTTTAGTTTTATATCATTCTATATGTATTTTAAATAAATACTTGTCAATAGAGTGACTGAATTCTTAATTTTTCATGAAAGAAGTATAATTTATTTCTGGCAAAATCATAGTATTACAGATATCACTGGTATTCACAATCCTTTTACCAAATATATTTATGTATTAATTTATTATTTTTTGTTATTATTAAGACTGGCTAAACTTGAAATGAAACTTCTTTACTTTATTATTTTAATGTAAATTAATTGGGTACCTATATGAGGTAAATCTCATTGAATAACTTAAGAATAATGTATCTTTATTATGCAAAATTAGTTGTATTAATTACTTGACTTTTAATAACTTAATGATTTTTTAAAATTATCTTTTTTTTTATCATTTTAGTTTATTACTTTGCTTAATTTAATACTTTAGTGTATTACAAGCAAGCTGATCAGATTTGACAAAATCTACTATACAACAAAAAAGTATTTTTATATGAAAAATACCTATTATTCAAATAAAACTTTGAACTTAAAATCAATGCTTTTGTAGTGGTCTTATGCCAGTGAATTAACGGCTGAATAAATCATAAAAAGTATTACTATTTAAAACAACCTTTCGGATTTTGATTTCAACATTTGGAAAAATAAACACTTCTGTAAAGCCTACCTAAAGCAGCCATGGCACCTTCTTCAAGATTGGACTCTTCAACAGCTTTACCTCGCCAATATGCTGCTAAAACCATCTGCTCAGCAGTGAAGCAGCCATCAGCATAGGCACAGCCTAATTCTCCAACACTGTGGCCAATAATGCCATCAGGTTTCAAACCTAACTCATCTAAGACATCGACAAGGGCCACCTTATGGAAAAGAAAAGGAAGATATTCATAAAAATACACAAATAAAACATTTGATATTGAAAAATGTAAGTATACTGAGCAATCTATTGGTTTTGTTTTGATGCGAGATTATGAAAAAAAAAATTAAACATACAACTATGCAAATGCAGCTGAATTTTGAAATTCAATTCAATAATTCATGATTCATTTCCAGGATTATAAGAATTGTGTAATGATGAAAGGAAGAGGAATGGGGAATTTATGCATAACTTATTCCAGATTCTTTATTAGTTTAATTCTATTTTTTCTTTTCTTTTTTAGTTTTAAACTGAAGACATAGAAAAAAAATCTTTGGGATAATAATCAAATAGAGATTAAATTTTATGAAACTATAGATTTAAGCATAATATTCTTAATAAAATAATCACATAATTAAATGAGCAGATATTTGAGATTCTTTTAAATGGAGCTAAACAGTTTAACCAACCATATTAATTTCCAATAAGAAATATCTAAAAATCAATTTAGACAGCTAATGTTGGATGTTGTACCAATTCACAAAAGTTTCATGTTATGGACAAACAGATGACAGACATAGTTCTAAAACTTTAAATTAAAAATGAACATTAAAAAGATACTTAAATGAAAACCTACTACTTTATAATGCCATTTAAAAGTTTCCAGTTGATTGTGTTTATGACGGCCAATTATCAGCATGTGGGATATAGGCCTTCAGCAGGGGGGAAGGGAGGTCTTTCTATTAAATCTTTCATGATATTTTAATTAACTTAGAAATATATTTCAAAATGTAACTTAATTTTACACCATTTAAGTTATTTCCATTATTAAAGGTTTATAGCTACTATTATGAATAAGGATAACCCTTTTTACTATTGAAAATCACAGAAAAGAATATGTTTTAAAGTACCTGAACAGCAGCAATGGATACAAATGCAGGGATAATACTTCGAGTATTTGATGAGTCTTTGATACCATTTGTTACTAGGTCAATGAGTTCAAGTCCATATGGTTTTAACACTTCAGCAGACCTCCTGATGGAATTAGCAAAGACCTCCATGTGCATGAGGTGCTTAGCCATGCCAGGCCATTGGGTACCCATGCCAGAGAAAATATACCATACAGGACGTTCTTCAGCAGGAGATTGCTAAAAAATGAAAAATGAAATCAGTAAAATGTGTGATAGTATCTGCAAAATAATATAATAATGTATATTAATAGATAAATACAGTTATTTTAAAAAGCAATATTGGGATTTTCCATTTACTAAAATAATTTAAAAAACTAAATTTCATAAATGTTTTCAATTACTGTTTCTCCATTAATAAGAATAACAAATTATTTGTAGTCAAAGGAGGAGAAGAATGTAAAACAGAAGATAACTGAATGAAGATATTTTATAATCCAACACAAAACTACAAAAACTCTGAACCCTCAATCAAAATATCAGATTACATGTTAACTTTATCAATAAACACAAGTGTTAAAAAAAATCTCCCAGAAAAATCTTACAATTAATTTTATACATAAAATAAAAAAATTATAGTAGCAAAGTATCATAAAAGATGTAATATTAGTCGTATGCAATTAGATATATTAGGCGAATTAAATTTGAAAATATGTCACAAATAATATTTATTCAATATTTATTATTATTATTTTTTTTTTTTTTAAGAATAAATTATAATCTTACAGTCTAACTTTGATAAATCAAAGTAATTACAGAAATAAAAAATGTTCCAAGTTAAAAATGATTTGAGTGCAGCAGTTTTTTTTTCTTTCCCCTTCCCTCCTATCACTGTCTAAAAGTGCTATTACACATAAAAAATTCAAGCAACAAAAATAGCCTGCATTTTTTCTTTTTCTAAGTATTTCACTAGCTGTTCAAGAAAAGGTTTTTCCATCCTCCAGAATTCCAAACATTTGATTGGCCGTTACTGGCAATTTCCTTGCTTTCAGGTGTCAAAGACGCTCCGACACAAAACAGTTTCTTGCTTTCCGAGCGACTCCCTTGGAGCTATAGGATATCATGGAGGTGCCTAGAATTTGAAGCAACTTTGACTTCTTGCATAATAGCACTTTTAGTAGACAAGGCAAAATGCTTTGAGAAAATTTCATGTTATAAATATTTCCTTAGTAATGTTAATTGAATTTATTTTAATTTTTTAAAATTTATAATGAAGCTTTGAATATTGAAAAAAACCCATATAATAATGAAAAAATAAAATGTACTTTACTTAGTATGTTATTTATGACAGCCTACAGGTAGTTAATTGTTTGATGATAAGTATAGGGCTTAATTTGTGATCCCCTTCCTCTCTTCAAGCTCAGATCTGGTACTTCTCTCCTTTTATTAAAAATTTAAATATTAGTTGGAATTCACCAGAGCTCATGAATTGCAGGGCTCTAGAGCACAGTGCAATAGCAATTTTGAAAAATCAAAGCCTAAATTATCCTTTTATTTTCCTCCTATCTCCAAGTTTCTGCATTCTTTTCCATCAAAATACTTACATGCGAGTATGTGACACACATAAGAGATAAAACTGTGCATAAGATTTTCGGAATTTTTTTCTTATAAATGTTTTTGCAAATTGTTCATTCATTATATATAAATATGCTTAGCTGCAAATAATTCCTTTATTGTTTTAACACTATTTGCAAATCATAATGTTTATTTAATTTAAAGATTTATATTGAGAAGGATTATAAACTAACAAGTTGGAAATTGCACGTGAACGTAGCAAATAAGGTGCGTTCGTACGATAATGAAGTTTTAAAAATATTCTGATCTTGTTGATATAGTAGAGCGTATTTCGGATACAGTATAGTAATAGAAATCTTTGTGTTTCTGTAAATATGCAGAAAGTAATTTTTATTACACCTCAGAAACGTATATCTTATACATAAAATGTGAAATAGTTGAATATAATTAAAACACGCCCCAAACAATGTTTCCCCATATAGCATTGTGTACTGGAATACTTTTGTGTGGATCTGTAATTTAATAATAAAAATTCTTTGATTCCCAGATTGTACAGAATGCATATTTTAGTATATATTTCATAGATTCATGCCAATTCTATTATGTTCGAATGAGTGTAACATCATAAAAATGCATTTGAAACTTTTTTCCCATTGACCGTAATGTAATGGAATACCTTTGATTGTCCCTGTAAATGATCTATGCATCCGACTTTCATAACATTTTAAATGACTTGATAAAATTACATAATAATTATATGTTTTAAATTTCAAACGATTAAAATGCATTTGAAACTTTTTTCCCCATTGACCGTAATGTAACGGAATCCTTTTGATTGTCCCTGTAATTGATCTATCCATCCAATTTTCATAAAATTTGAAATGATTTGACAAAATTATGTTATAATTATGTATTTTAAATTTCAAACGATTTGGTTGGGTAGTTTTTGCATTGTTATATGCGGACAGACAGATAGACAGATGGACGGAGTGAGCGACAACAATAGGTGCTACGTATTTACATAATTATGAACGCACCTAAAAAGTGGAATAGTTGACGTTTGAGTATATACAGGTAGATATTTAAAAAATGATTTGAGTGCAGCAGTTTCCCCCCCCCTCCCCTCTTATCTCTGTCTAAAAGTGCTATTACACATACAATTTTCAAGCGATAAAAATAGCCTATAAAACTTTTATTTTGCTTAAGAAAACAAATGCTTTAAATTTTGTAAATAATGCATGAAATATAAATATACTGACTGGAGTGCTGATGGATAAGATTGGGAATGCTCCAGTTTTAGTACTGCAAAATATTTGGCCTCCAGTACTTTTTTTAAAATTACAAATTAAGCTCAGCATTTGTAAAATCACTTGCTTGCAAACATACACACATAGATATTACATATATTAACATATCTATTATAGAAGCAAATTTTATTAATACTTTTTATTATGCTCTGTCAACGACAATGAGAAAGAATTTTCCATATTTTTTCAGTGCAATCTGAATCAAAAAAGTTAACATAACTTCAACTGAAAATTTCTGAGTGAAAATTTTGCTCAGTTTAAAGCTTTAAGAAATGCATATTTAAATTTTTGATTTATCTATCCTATATAATTAACAAAATGTTTAATAAAAATCATAGAATTTATTTAATTTATGCCAAAATATTTTAATTCAAAAAGGTCTGACTTATTACTAAAGACTGCATGTATATGAATTGGCAATCTAGAATAATAAGGAAAAATTTAAATACACAATTGCATTTAAAAAATAGCTTATGAAATAATTATTTTTTTATCATTATTACCTTTATATCTACAGATTCTTCATCGCCACAAAGCAACTTGTAACTTCTAAACGGCTTCAACTGGGGTGATGCATAAACTGATTTATGCAACAAAGCAAAAAATTCCCTTGGGACTTCATTAGCATCCAGATAATCAAACAAATTTCGAACACTGTCTTCAGTTCTTCCACTGTACAAAACAAGCTGAGGAAGAGAATTATCTTTGTCTTCTTTAACACTGTGTGTAACAGGATTTGATTGAAGAACACCATGAATATTAACACCTCCAAAACCAAAGCAACTGAAAGCAGCATATCCACCAGCCCAAGGAGTTGGTTCAGTAACTATTTTTACTTGCCCATCAATGAGCGATTTGATTGCAGGATTAGGAGTGTTGAAATGAAGATTTGGTGGTATTAATCCAGTTTCCATTCCAATAATCACTTTTACAATGCCACAAATGCCTAAAAATTAAAATTAAGAACCTATCAAGCTGAGCTATAATAATTTAGATTGCACTAATGATGAACAAACTAAAGAAGTATTAGTCATATCATACAAGAGTCCTTTGTCAAACAGTTATCCCCAAAAGAACATTATTGTCAGCAAAAGTTGCTTGACTTTGATGAAGGAGAGAATTTTGCTGGCTTTTCTTGCTCACCAATAGTTTCTTCACATCACTCGAAAAATCACGTTCATTCAGCACTGATCAACTGAACCAACACGAGCAAAGCTAGAAATTAGATAACCCTATGAAAAGTTTGAAGAGCCTATTTACCAAACACACAGCAAGTTGGGCAAACATGTTTTGTAAAATGTTTGTTGTTTATTGTTTCCCATATGATACGGCTAAAACACTAACACTGCAATGAATAAAGCAAGTAAATGTTTTAAGTAATAATATTTATCTAATATCTTTCTAAAAAGTTATTTTGATAGAAAAAGAAAATTCTACTAATAAAAATTAACTGATTCAATCAATATATTTAAACTACAATTGATTTTGAGAAAGATTTCTTAATATGCACCAGTAAAAATGAATTTGCTCCTAGTAAAAATGAATTTTAAAAAAAGCTTTGATTTTTTTTTTTTTTTTTTTTTTTTTTCTATCAGCAAATCAAAGAAATAGTGCTTAAATGTAACGAGGAAAAATATACAGCTGTTATCTTAGAGACAAGATTTTATACAATCCTTTAACATATAATAATTATAAAAAAATGTTATTTTAAAACTATTTCTTTGACATTTAATTATATTTTAATTCAAGTATTAATAGACTTAAAAAATAAATTGGTGATGTAAATTATTTAATAGTTATATCAGCAGTTTAATATGAAAGGTTTGAGATATACACATATTATAAACATCATCAAAATTTCAAGCTAAAGTTTTTCAAAAATAAGCGGAAAATAAATCATCCAAAACTCTTGAGAATTTATACTATCGCAAGAAAGATTAATTATAAACTACACATTCACAAATGTCATTATTTATATTAAAAAAACCTCCAAATAGTGAAGTGCATTCCCCATTGAACAAACTTTTTTCCTAGGGATCTAATTTTTTTCTATGTTTTTCGAATTATTCCTGGTTATTTCATTTTCATACCTTCTTTATATGCATTTTATGATACACAAAATATTGAACTTGAACTAGTTTCGCCAAAGCACCTTCTCTCCCCCAAGCAGTGTGGAAAATAAATGTAATACAGCAATGGATTGTGCTGATGAAGATGAAAATTATCATGATGTTAAAATAAACATCCTGAAGTCATTTGAAATTATGCAACATGATTACAGGATTACAATTTTTAAAAAAGTATACCTTAAGAAGATTTTAAGGCATTGCAAGGGTGTAAATCATATTAAAAGAGAATAAACTAGTTAAACAAAACACACTGACAAAATTAAAGCCTATTTTAGTAGATAAATAGAAAAATGTTTGTGGTAATGTATGTTTTAAAAGTACTTTCGGTGACAAATACAATAATGTAATAAGGAATTCATTAACTTTGAATGTAAAATTACTTTTTTTAAAAACTACAATGTATTGCTGAGCAGCAGTATGGTTTATTCTTTTTAATGAACAAAATGATAAACAATTAGATATAATTTTTAACAAAAATATAATTACTTTATGTAATATATGCTTATAAATTTAAAATTTGTATGTAACTTAAAGTATTTAAAAATATGAATATCTTTTAATAAATGTCCATGTATTTTAACTTTTTTTTGGGGGGGGGGAGGGGGGGCTGAAGTTAGACACTTTGTTAAAATACATCAGATTGTAAATTTAAAGTAGATCAACATGCTATGTGTTAATTCTCAAAACAGTTTATCAGGAAATAATCACAAAATTTCCATTTCACAAATTCACTGAATTTTGATTTAATTCAATACAATTTCTTTATATTATAAAAAAGTATTTTAGATTAACAGTTGCTAGAACAATTTTGAAAAATTAACAATAATTAAAATTAACAATATTAAAAAAAATACTCACCAGATGAGGGTTCAGAATGTCCCATGTTACTTTTCACAGTACCAACCAGAAGGGGTTCTTTACGACCACTACAGAATATTTCGGATATAGCTGACATTTCAATAGGATCACCAGCTGGAGTACCAGTTCCATGGGCTTCAACATAAGAAACTTTGAGAGGATCTAGTTTACATTCATCATAAACTTCTGTGATTAATCTTTTTTGCATATCGGCAGAAGGGAAAGTCACACCTGTAAGAAAACATAATTTTTAGTAATAAATAGTTTCACAAATATTTGCTTTTGCATGATTGTTTTATTTTCACAAAATTAAAAGAAATACAAAACATATTTCTATTTAATACTTTAATTATTAAAAAAATCATTTTAATATAATGCAAAATTTATAGTGGCAACTGGGAAGTATGAGAAGGCATGTGAAATAAACTTTTATTTTTATTTATCCCATGCTAAGTTTTAGTTTTTGGCAATATGTGTGGCTGAATTGAAGCATTTAAACATAAAATAGTTCTTGAGTAATAACAATTCAAACATTGCTGAAGTGAATACAAGTCATCTGGCATTCATATCAATAATGAAAACTGGAATTTTTGAGTTTCATATGCTTTCAGTTCTCATAGCTTTACTTTTTTTATGATGTCATAAGAAACATCAGTGAATATTAGTATTCAAAAAGTTAACTATTTGGCATTGTTCTTGATACTTTTCTTTATAATCTTGCAATTATATGGACGATCAGCGTTATTTATTTTAGTTTTGAAATTTTGTTTTATTTTTTCAAGGATATCAGTTCAGTTAAATTATACATTTTTTTAAGCGAACATATAAATATTAATTAAATGATTATAATGCATATAATTCTCTAAATTTCTGTAACTAAGAATCAAAGACATAAAGTTTCATTAACTTTTTAAAAATATATCATTCAAAATAATTACTCATAGTAGAAAAAAATATATGTATGCACATTTTGTAAAAGAAATTTTTTTTGATGTAATTTTTTCTTCCATGAACATTAGGGGGGCGGGGGGTATCTTCCATAAATCTCGCAAAATAGCAAGATATAAAATGAAATGTTAAAGATATGGACAGTTAGAGAATCTAGTGAGGAACTAAATTTGGAATACATGTGTCTTGACCATAGCCTGTTTCTCTATTACAAAACGTGTCACATAAAACATGAAATAAGCTAGACTTTTTATTTATTTATTTATTGGTCAGAACTAATTGTGCAAAACATGTTTTAAACATATCAACATAAAAAGAAAAAATTTAACAATTTTGAAATATTATGTATTAAAAAATAAAAATTTTTAAGAGCTTTTTTCAAAAAAGGAGATTTTTACTTTTTTTATACGGAGGAGGGGAAAAGGGAGTCTTTTTTTTATCCTGAACTTTCCATTTAAAGCTGCTGGTCACTCAGCTTCTCAATTCCCCTCTGTAATGTTAAGTCTATGGGCATCTGACACAATCATACCTTTAAAATATCTCCTCAGAAAATTAATAGTTTTAACTCCTTTATACTGTGTATTTTTCCTACAGAATGTCTCTTTTTTTGTTAATTCTCAAAATATTTCTAAAATATATAAGCATATATTTTAGAAGTATTTTAAGACATATATATATATATTTGAACCAAGAAAATATATATATATTTGAACAAAAAAAAGGCATTCTTATGAAAAGTACACAGAAAAAAGAAGTTAAAAATTTAAACTATCAATTAATATTTTATGTTTCAAAAAGCTTATGAACTGTGAACAAGATTTTAACAATACATATAAAATTA
This sequence comes from Maratus speculifer, assembly GCA_964019185.1. Classification (NCBI taxonomy): domain Eukaryota; kingdom Metazoa; phylum Arthropoda; class Arachnida; order Araneae; family Salticidae; genus Maratus; species Maratus speculifer. Next base: position 148,028,714 of record OZ025301.1, on the reverse strand, counting down.
ATCATATTTTAAAAATGTTTTTTGTACTAAAAAATATACCCTTTAAGAAAACTTCTTTTTACCCCAAAAGAGTTCAAAATATTGATTTCCTGAGGAGATATTTTAAATATAAGAATACATCATATGCGTTTAGACTTAACATCACAGAGGGGAATTCAAAAGTTAAGTGACCAGCAACCTTAGGATAAATCTGAAACATGTGAATGTTAAGCAAAAAATAAATTAAAAATTCTCAGTTGACTTTTTTCTAAGTGTTTAGTTAGTCTAGAATAATTACATATTTTTTTAATAATCAGATAAAGAAAATGTATTCAATTAATTTTCAAAATCTAGGGAGGGCGATGGTACACCCCTTTCTTCCTTGATAATAAATATGCTAAGAGAATGTAGGAGCAAGGTAAAATACTGCATATCCCAATACTTATTTTTCTCGAATATGCATCTTTAGGGATATCAAGTAATATATTACAAGTTTTATAACAAGATCCAAAGTTCCTTTTTTTTTTTTTTTTTCCACTGAGTTATATATTTTCTTTTATTTAATCGTAGAATTTCTGTTATTAAAGGTGAATACTGATATTTAAAAAATAGGATACAAAGATTCAAGGATAAGACTCCTATCAATTTCCTGCTTTTCTTTTGTATATAGAGAACTTGAGTGCCTAATATTCATAATTTCTTTTGTCTTTTAAATGAATGTTCATTACATTTTCCTTCACTAATATATAAATATTCAGCAAGTTCTTTCTGAACATTTCTAGTAAAATAGATGAATTAAATCAGGTAATTCAATTATTTACAGGCTGAAAAGAAAGATCACAGTAAGACACAGCCTTTTAAAATGTAAATTTAAATTTCTCAAAGAATTTAGATTTTTTTGTGGGGAGGGGGGGGGGGAGGCAAATATGGTAAACAAAAAAGTAATTCAAAGATTTTAAATTTCTTGATTGGTTTCATTTTTTAGTTTTAGATATTATAATAAATTAAATAGAATAAATAAAATTTAAAATTACATAACTTAAAACAAGATTAGATTTATCATTTAAATGTCTACAGAAAATTTCAACATTATGAAAATTAAAATCTTCATACAAACTAAAAACAAGAAAATGAATTATAGCATGCTATTACAAAAAGCACACAGACCAAGAGGCGGTAGCACAATCTAAGATAATACCTCATCAAGTTCTTGGCTACAATTTCCAGAATTAGTTAAAAATCTATTAACACGTTTTAAATGCAATCAGTATGCCAAGTTCTATCTTAGTGGAAAACCATTAAAAACCCGATTTTAGCAGTTAACTCATAGTTTACCATTGTGCTTGTTTTATGCTCCCAGTCCTTCATGTTTTGATACCTTTGGGTGCAAGAAAACACAATGGTAAACCTAAGATTCAACTGTAAAAATCAGGTTTTCAGATGTTTCCCACCAAGATATGACTTGGGAGACTGTTTATGTTTTAGTATGCTAATTGAGTTATTATGAATTCTGGAATTTCAGCCATGAACAAATGAAAATGACTTCATAAATGTGTCAGAAACTAAGTATAAATGGATTAATTTTTTTTTTTAAATGGCAAAACATTAAAAAAAAATCTTATTCTGAATTTATTTAAGATATTTTACAATATTCGGCTGGCCGAATATTGTCCTATTTCTAATTATTAAAAAAATAAACATTTGGCTGATTGAAAGAGAATGTTGCTACACATCTAGTTAAAATATTCAGTATATGAATATGAAACATTATCATTAAAAGAGAGCAATATTTGGTAAGTTAAACATTTAAAAAGTAGCAGAAGAAATGTCACTGTTCATTTAGTTTGAACGATATTTGGTGTAGTTCTCATTGTAATAAAAGTAGAGTTCAAAGTTTACGGAAGAATTACTTGATTCTTTGAAACCAAAATTTCAATTCTTAAAAAATCTCAAATTAATATACCACTAGCTATATAGGTTTGAAACTTCGATGAAAAATTAAATCTTTAACCATGCGTTGATTTATTTGATAAATTAACAAAATTATCTTAGATAAAAACTTATAGAGAAAAACAGATACATAGATGTATTTGTATTAAAACTAAATCATTAACTGGAAAAATGTTAATTACTTTAAATATGAAAATATGAGAATTCATTGAAAAAGCACTCTTCACGGCAAATGTTTTTTTTTTTTTTTTAATGCAAATTAGGTTGACTATCTAGAGTATTTAATGTCTAAATTATGTGCAAATTTTGTTGTTATTGATTTTATCTATTTAATATATACATTACTGTGGCTTAAAAGAAAAAAGAAAAATAATCTCAAATCAATAAAAGCAAATTTAAAATAATGTCAAAACTATTGAATAAAACTTCTTATAAAGTACTTGGAAGTTACATTGATTTCATTCAATGAAAGTTATGTGTACATGCAGCAATTAATTTCTCAAACCATGTATCAGATATAATAAAGATAAATACAAACCTTGCTCTTTAAAGCCATCTGTATTCGTTTTTACATTAACAATCGTAGCATATACTCTTCTAGCAACATTTGCTCTCTGAAGCAATAGAGTGCAAACAGCTTCACTTCTACCATAGCCATTACCTGTTAAATGATTAAAATAAAAATAAAACAATCAGTTCAGTTAATAATGAATTGAAAAAGAAAAATGACAAAAAGAAAATGTTCAATTTAAAGGCAGTTTAAAAAGAAGTTTTGCCATTACTTAAAACAAAATTTTAACAAAGGAGAAACAAAATAAGATAACAAATTTGGAATTAATATAACTTTCAGACAGTTAAAAAAAAAAAAAAAAAAAAAAAAAAAAAAAAAAAAAAAAAATTATAAAATAAGTAAATAAATAAAACTTAACTACTAAAAATAAAAAATACATCTACTTTTTATAAAATTAACAAAAATTATAATAATAATAATAATAAAAAGATTCATACTTTTATCCTATATATATATTTGCTAATATTAAATTTGTATTGTAACGCACCTCTCAACTCCACTATTCTTTCTAAAGCCCAGAGGGCGCTGTTTTCATTGGTTCCTTGCATGGAACATTTTCTCTTACCCCCCAGAGATGTGAGTTAGTTGAGCAAGGAAAGATGTTACATCATTGACACGAAAATGTTCTACACCTTATACAAAGGTGAATACTTCCCATGTATGTCTAAAATCTCATCTATAATCGTGGTATGTGTGTGTTTGTTATGTTTTGTGAGATAAATATTTTGTGACATTAAGTCTTCGATTCTTCAAATAACTGTCACAGTATTGCTTACTTCCAATATTTTTTTATTTTATTTTTTTTTTGCATGCAAATTAAATATAAATTGTTTTATCACAAGTAAAATATGCTTATTTTTAACAATTTTTTTTAAATAATTGAATATTTAGCATAGCTTTAAAATCAGACAGCATATAAACTGATAGCCATAAATAATAACGATAATGATCAAAAGAAGACAATGTATCAAATCTACATACATACAGTAGACTCCCTCAAATCCGCACAGCTTGGGACCAGAGGTTTTGCGGATTTTAGAATTTTGCGGATTTCTGGTCATTGCTTTGTTTACATTTTTTAAAAAATAATTTGAATGTAATTAATAATGAAATCAAAAGTATAATGAATGCATGCAATGTACTAAAATATTAAAATACTAAAAGGAAAAGTAAAGTTAATAATCAATAATGTACAATTAAATATTCATTATAAAAGAGGAAATGTGTTTTTCCTAAATTATTCAATGAAACTTGCCTCAAAAAGGTACATTACTAATTCACATCAGGATCATAAAATAATGAAACTTTATTTCAGGTTTAGCCAGACTTAATAACTAAAAAACCTTGATTAATACATAAATATATTTGGTAAGATTGTGATTACCAATGAAATTAGCAATATCTTTATTTTTTCAGAAATAAATTATTCTTTCTTCATGAAAAAACATGAATTCAATAACCTTAAGAAAAATTATAAATTAAAAAATGCGTGGAATTGATATAAAACTGAAAAAATAAATTTTTGCACCTACATCTGAACTGAATGTTTCATTGTTTACATCCGTAAAATATGTGCGGATTTTAGAGAGTTGCGGATTTTAGGAGTGCGGATTTGAGGGAGTCTACTGTATATATTTCCTCTTAATGCAAATACAGGTTAGTTGTTATTCTATTAAAAACTTTAGCTACCAAGTAATAATAATTATAATCATTTTTATTATTATTATTTTCATGAAGCTCTTAACCTATTTGAGCCTGAATTTTTGTTTCGTCCAATTTGTTAATAAAATGGCTTTAAAATGTAGCAAAATAAATTAGAAAATATTTTTAAAAACACTTTTTTTTTTTTTTTTTGGCATTTGTTTGATAGAATATAAACATACTAAATATGGGAATATGCATAATATTTGTAATAATGTATGCACAATTATAAATTTGCCTACATTTAAACAAAATAAGTTTTTAAAATTACAAATTATGTACTATAATTGGCACTTTTATGAACTTCTAAAGAGACTAATAACATTATAAATATTAGAAATAATAAACTAAGAATAATCATATTTAAAGTTTTAAAACAATTTGTTTCACAATTCTCTTGAAAAAGACATCACATAAATAACTGTCTTAAATGGCAATAAAAATATTTACTCATTTGTGCCAAACTCCCTATATTTTGTGCATTACAAAAAATGCATAAAAAATAGGCTTGAATGTATAATTTAACAATAAAATAGCCTTTAATTAAGCAAATAAATATCTATCTTATGCTACAATCTTTTGATAAAAGATAAAAATCATGTGAAATATTAATCTATAAATGGCTTTATGTTATTAAGATGAAAACTTTACTTATTTATAAAAATTCAAAGAAACTCAAAAATAGAACCCTAGGCATAAATATGTTAAGAGAGGAAAATTAAATGACTTCATTTGTTATAGTTTTTTCCTTCTTAAAACCCAGAAACTGAAAATCACATGTATGTAATAAACAGAACAGTACTTTTTCAATGTAGAGGTCTTGGTGAGAGTAGAAAATTTCACAACATATTGTCTGGGAATTTATTGCTGCCAATACTTACAAAGCAATTTTTTAAATATTTATACAATTTATTTAATATAAAGAAGCTTTTTTTTTTTTTTTTTTTTTTTTTTAAGTAAATTTCATATACAAACAATAATTTATTTATAAGTAAAATGTTTATAGATATGAATAAAAAATTATTAAGTTAGTTTTCATAGCTGTTTTTCTATCATTTGGCAAAAAACTTGCTTTATGAAAAGCCCAAATTGCATCTTTTTTTTTTTTTTTTTTTTTTTTTTTTAATGCTTAAGTTTTTATAATGTTAAAAGTACTAAACTTCAACTATCATGTAAAAATAAGTATAATTGACTTTTTTTATTAATATTATTACTGTTTTCCAAAAATTTTTAAGAGAAAATATGTTTTCTGGCATAAAATATACATAATGTACTTAACAAAAATAACATTTACAGGAAAAAAAGAAAAAAAAATTACAAGAAGCATCAAAGGATTTGCATATTCCATCGTCTGAAAGCATGTTCAACTTATAAAACTGAAGGGCAGTTCCAGGCCTCAAGCACAGGTTGGCACCACCAACTATGGCTGCTTCACATTCACCTCTTTTCATTGCCTGGACTGCCTCATATAAAGCCATCGCTCCAGAAGAACAAGCTGTATCCATCAAAAAGCTTGGTCCTAAGATAAAATTAAAATAAAGTTAGTAAACTACATTAAGCACTAATATTTTGAGTAACATTGTACAATAAAACTTTTTATTTATTTATTTTTAGGCTTAATTTGATAATAAAGAATTTCTGAACTCTTTTCAACGCACAACATGCTTAAATCCATAATGAAACTTCCACAGCACACTAAAAATATGATGAAATAAAAGGAATGTCATTCCTTACTTTATTGCCAAAAAATCAAGTGAAGACTTACTGAGAACCATCGTTGGAAAAAAAATCATGGATTTTTTAAAATTTAAATTGGATTTGATTTTTTTAGAATTCTATTTTTAATTAATGTGTTTTTATGTTTTTACAATACATGAGCAGTTTTTTATAATAAATAACTACAAAAGAATAAATAATATTTATAATTTATAAAAATAATATATGAAATAATTATATAGTTAAAAAATATACTATATTCTAACTACTAATTAGTACTAAAATTTAAACATCTAGGCTTTTTAATCTAAAGCCATTCTATTATTTTGTAATTGAATTGTGCACACTAAATAAGAAATAAACTAAAATATGTTGTAAATGAATAGAAAATGGCAAAATTTAAAAAACAAATTAAATATTCATTTAATGCAAGCTGTTTATTAAGGGATAAAAATCACAATTCAATATTTTTTAAATAAATAGAAATAAATCAGGGATTTAATTGTTTAAACAAAAACATTAATTTAGAAGTTTTATCCACATCTAATTTATTACGAAGGCTAGAATGAACTAGTCCAAAAGAAGAAAATTTTCTTTCTACTCCAGCAGATGAGGCCATGGCTGTTGTTATTTGGTAAAAAATTCAATTTCGCTTATTCTTTCTTTACTTCCCATTACATAAAAGGACTTACACCAATCATAATCTGTCATAATATCTGAAACTTTTTTCTCAAGCAATGGTAATTTTTGGAATGGGCCATTTTTTGCTTGAAAATGTGCTACAGTGGTGAGGAGATTTGGATAATTTTCTTTAATGAATGCCAAACCTTCATTATTTTCCTCTACACTAAATGAAATTTAACTTCGATTTAAAACAGAGGGACTTAATAAAACTCCAGCAAAATGACAGCTATTAATAGCTGGTTCATATATCTAGCTTTAAATTTTGTAATTCTATCTTTATCTAATACATATTCTAACTTTTTACCCAAAATTTTCTATTGATACGTGCATTTGGCAAGGGAACAATCCTCTTTTTGGATTGTATCTAGAGCACAAGCAATGGGTTCCAAAACTTCAATATCATATGCTCTACATTTCTTTGAAAATTTAAGTCCATTACTGTTTTCTTGATATCAGAAATTATATTTTCTGGATGCTCTTCACATACTTTTAATTTTTTTGACCAATTAAAAATAAAAAATGATTTAAATCAAATGATTTTTTTAAAATCAGCTGCTTTAAATCTAGATTTAAATCATGCCAACCCTGCTGAGAACTGAAAATACTTTTGATGCTTGTGTGTACATCCCTCAATAACTTACAAAAAATTGTGCAATTAAGTAATCATGTAGGTGAGCTAGTCATAATTAGATATAGTTTTAGGTTAAATTTGATTCATTAAATTGAAAAATATAGAACATTTTCTTTATGACATTGTGTATTTTTTTGTTATTTTAAATGATTTATTGAAAAGAAAATGGATCATCTTAATAATTTATCTAGATGTTAAATTATGGAAACTAAAATTCTCCAATAGAAAAAATTAAATATCTTGAATTACTCAAATTAAGTTTGAAATTTCATCAATATATGTCACATGTTCTAAATTATTTACATATTTTTTGTAAGAATTTTGTATACATGTTTGAAAAGGATAATTTTAGATTTCGTTACTTTATTTATTTAATAATTTTTAGCAGTTGTCTAGTAACTGAATTTTATAACTTGACAGAAAAAGAAATTTTATTACAATAACTCATTCATTCTGTTTAAATTTTGGAAGAAATTTATTATTAACAAATAGCACTGCTATGCTGCATTTTCTACAATTTTTATTATAACTATATACAAAGAACAAATAAACAGAATTTCATCAAACTTCGTATTCTGAGAGTAGCAAACAATGTGTGTTAAGATTGGAGAAACAAGATAAGGCATGCATACTGAACAAAAGTACAAATTGCTTAGAGTAATAAGACTCAGAAACCCTCCCCCCCCCTTTCCAAATTGCCCCAGTGACAAAATAAAGCACTGTCACAATTGATACATGGGAAAAAAAAAAAAAAATGAATGGAGAGAGAACACATAACAGGCAGGCAGAAACTGAACAACATCACACACACAAAAAAAAAAAAAAAATAGTTCTCTAATGATTTTGTTTTCAATACACTTTTATATGATGTCATCATGGATATAAAGATTAAATTTAAAAACAAATTTGAAATTTTAAAAATTTATTTTTATTTAAAGAAAGATAAACTACAATTTATTATACCAAAAGACTATTTATAAAACAATATTAATAAAAAGTCAAACTTTTCCTTGTTCTATAATTATAAATTTACAAATATTCTTCAATTATAATAATATGAAAAATTATTAAAGCATAATAAAAAAAAAAAAATAAATAAAGAAAAAAAAAAAAATAATCTAAACTGAAATATAAAGCAGGCATAACATTACCTTTAAAATCAAAAGTATATGAGATGCGATTAGCAAACATCGCCCGACAACATCCTGTCATGGCATAACCATTAATTTTCTTTGGGTCAATTGTAAAAAATTCATCACTTTCTGATGAACAGTTTCCGATAAAAACTCCAATATTTTTCCCTCTGAGTTCATCTGGGTCATAACCTAAAAGGAAAGAAAGATTTTCAATATTTCCAAAACAGAATTTTTACTTAGAACATAATCCTCAAATCAAAATTAGTGAAATATGTAAAGAAAATTTTATAAGAAAAGCCCCTTTTTTTTTATTACTTACATTTTCGAAAACATCTTGCATCTAAGAATGAGTACAGTAAAACCCCGATTATCTGAAAAGCACAGGACCAAAGCATTTTCAGTTAAACAGGGTTCCATAAGATTTTTTGGATAACCGAGGTTTCATAGGAATTTTCGAATAACCGCTAGCTTATGGTAAAAATTTGTTTGATGAAAAGCTGTGATTGTAATTTAGAACATTGTGCTGTAATAAAAATGTTGTAACGTATAATGGATTATGGTAGATGTGGTACTGGGATTACACACAGTGAAGCTACTAAAATTTTAGATGCGGCACTTCGATATATTGAAGTACGAGAAGATGCAACAGCATCAGATTTGTTGTTATTTAAAAGGTGGTGTGATAAGCATTGAAACGATGCAAAATCACAACACATTTTGTAAAATAATGAAGTATATTGTACTTGTCTATATAATAAAGTGCTCACAATTACACAATAGCCCAAATAAGTAAGTTGATTCTGTTTGTTTATTTTATAAAGAATATGCTTTTTTAACACTATTTCTACCAGTGCCCAATAACACCTTTCAAAGTTCTGATTTTTGCTTATTTTGCTTCGAATTTTTAAGGCTAGTCAGTATTAAAGCAAATATTGTATTAAAAATGATTTGGAATTGTTTGATCTAAAACTTACAAATAAAATAGTAATCGTAAATCAGAATATGCTGAAAGGTGTCATTTGATATTGGTAAAAATAGTGTTGACAATAAAATTTTTCACATTTAAAAAGGACTTTAAGGAATTTTAAGGTTTTTGGTTAAGCCGATTTTCGGATAACCGGGGTTCTACTGTATTTAAAAAGCAATATTATATTGCAATATAAATTTAATTTTAAGATATTTTGAACTTTAAGAAATTTCATTGTTATCAAGCAAATAAGTTGTATGTTTATATTTTTAGTACTGGAAAACATTGTAAATCCAGAAAAATTAAAGTGTTATAGGTTTGATCATACAAAATTGAAAATTTTTTAAATGGCCTTCTTAAACGCCAGATATATTTTTTATCAGTATAAAAGTTACAGGAAAAGTGAGCAATACAAAAAAAAAATTAATTTTAATGTTTGGAGGTCCAAGCCAAAGTGTCACTCTGATTTGGAGAAGCAAACTAAACCCAGTAGTCTCTCAAGATCAACTTTTAATTCTGAGCTATAATCAGAGCCCGATCAAGCTGAAGTTGGGCCCAGGGCCTGTTAAAAAGTTGGGCCCTCCTACATCCCCATTTTAGGTGACACCTTCAGAAAAAAGTGGGTTTATTTGATAACTTGACAAAGTTGTTAGGGTGAAAGTTTCAAGTTTACAAAAAAATTTAACTTACAAGAATAATCAAGTAAATGAATTATCATCCATTTTCTCAAGTAAGCATTTATATAATTCACAAGCATCTATGATCCATAGTTTACATTGCAGAATAAATGAGGATGTCTTTTTCAAAACTTGCCTTATCCAAAATCATAAATTTTGTGTTTTCTCTAACAGTCAAGTAATCATTTTAAACTATAATTCTGACATTGTAAAATCCTCATTTCTATTGAATCCAATAGACACAGTATGTAGTTTTTGGCATTTTCCCAAACTTGATCTTCTGCATACGGCAAATTTTAAAAATCATAGGTACTCTCGAAATGAAAAGAACCTTTACAGAAAAGTACCTAAGTTAAAAGCTTCTAAAATTTTTATTGAGTCATTCAGAATATTTAAGTTTTACGTTTCATACTTTATAAAGCAATATTATTTGAAGAATACTTGATTAAGCGGAAAAATCAGCCACATAATTTGTGGGCCCCTGAAATTGGTGGGCCCAGGGCCGAGGCCCCAGAGGCTCATGCATTAATCAGGCCCTGGCTATAATAATACCTAATATATATGTTTGCTGTCTTTCATAGATATTTATAAACCATTTATATTATTTATTCATTTCATTTTTTTGAAGGGGGGGGGGATGCATGGCAGAAATAAGCAGAAGTACGTGAAAATATCAAGAATCAGATCTTCGTTCCAACATATTGTGAACCTTGTGCTATTTGCTCTTTGGGTTTTGAAATATACTATATGAAAGCAAATTTTACAAAATGTTTATATACAATTGAAGCCTATTACAATCTGTATAATATCTGGGTAAGCTTTTATTCAAGTTTATGTAAAATTTTATGTTAAAAGATATTTTCTTAGCAGAACTTATTTTAAATATAAAACATTCTTTTTCCTCAAAAAATTCTCAGTAAATATTTTTTAGAATTTTTAAATTAATTTAAACAATTCCTTGATTATGAATAAGAATAGTTTGAAATTTATAAGAAAAAATCATGAAAAGTACCAATTTATAATACCATTTTAAAAGTACAATTAAATATTCATCATAAAGATATAGTTTTCCTAAATTATTCAATGAAACTTGCCCCCTAAAAGTGCACTACTAATTCACATCAAAATCATAGAATTAGAAGTTTTATTTCATATTTAGCCAGATTTAATAATCAAAAAAGCTTGATTAATGCATTTGACAAAAAAGATTATGATTACCACACCAGTGATATCAGCAATAACTTGAATTTTTTTCAGAAATAAATTTATTCTTCCTTCATGAGAAAGCATGAATTCAGTAACATTAATGAAAATTACAGGTTAAAAAATGTATAAAATTGATATAAAAATAAAAAAGTCAAAGTTTGTCCTTATATTTAAATTATAAGTTTCATTATTTACATCTGTAAATTATGTGTGGATTTTGGGGAGTCTACTCTATATATGAATCTGAAAAGTAAAAAGGAGTCTTTCAATCTTTCAGAAAGACTGCATAAATACAAGGCCTCTGTATATTGCACCCTCTGTGGCATAATATGGCATATATGAATACATACATTAAAAAAAAAAAAAAAAAAAAAAAAAAAATAGTAATATGAATAGAATTATAAATAAAACAAACATCATCAATTAATTTTTTATGTACATACCAGCATCAACAATTGATTCATATGTTGATTCTAACAGGATTCTAGCCTGTGGGTCTAATAAATGAGCTTGTTTGTGATGCACACCAAAAAATTTGCTGTCAAATTTGCTGATATCTTTCAATTGTCCCATCTTCCGAGGTAAGCCATACAAGCCTAAAAGGGATAACAAAACAAAACTTTAAAAAATTATCAATACTTTCTGATAACTCTAAAGATTAACAAAGGGCATGGAATTTTATCATGAAAAAATTTATTTTAAGAATGAATGTTTAAAATAAACTACAAAAGCAATTGTTATCTAATAATGTTAAAGATATTTTAAGCTGTAGCAGAGATTAAATATTTAAGAGCATACATTTAGTAAAGAATTTCAAGTGTGTTAGATCATCATTGAAACTTTGATACAAGTTTGCCTAAAGTAAAATTTATTCTGACAAAATTTAAAAATAATTTTTCTTTATTTGTATGTGTTTGTTTGTGGGGTGAAATGGGCTGTAACATAACAATAACAGTTTAATAATAAGTTTTCCATGTGTTATAAAATTTTAAATTTAATATTTCATATTATATAGACTGTAGGTTAACATAAAATGTATAAATTTATTTATTTTAAGAGGCAAATTAATTCTTACAAAACATGTGAATTTATAATGAAATTGAAGATAAAATAATTATATTAAAAACAATTTCTTTTAAAAATCATCTTAGCAAGTATATTAGGTATTATTGTTATATAGAATTTTGGTTAAAATAAAATTTATTCCAGTAAAATTTTAAGAAATAAAATTATTTTTTTGTGACTATATTAGGTGAATGCAGAGATGACTTAACAAAAAATTAAATGAAAATGTAAATTTCTATAATTATTTGATTATAAGTATTTCTGTGTATTATACAGCATATAAAATTTTTAATATAAACAATGTAAAATATTTTTTTATAAAGAGATAGTTTAACAAAAGAAAATAATTAGAGAATGTATCATGAAATGGGTAAAGCAATAATTTTTATTTATGTATAAAAATAAATAAATAAATAAATAAATAAATAAATAAATAAATAAATAAAAAATTAAAAACTGAATGACAGCCCTAAATAAATTCGGATTTTTATAGAATTTATAAATTAAATTTATTAAAGAAGAAAAGTTTGTAAAATAAAATAATTAAAAGTTTAAAAAATGGATTAAACAGGAAACCAGATATACAAATAGGAAATATCATTTATTTGGGTTTTACGATAATCAAGTAGAACCTACCAAAATTGCATCAAACTGATTAGACAGCTGTTTATAAAAAAAAATAATAATAATAATTAAAGGAAAGGAAGAAAAAGAAAAAAAAAATAAGATAATCTTAATTATATTTGACAAAAATTTGTTCCCCCTCTCCTTTAGTCAATATGAATCACATTTATTAACCACTTCACAGTGGGTGTCCTTAAAAAACTTTATTATCGTATGTCACAGATTTTTCAGAATAAAAATTTTTGCTTGATTCAATCACAGAAATGTTCTGATTACATAATGCCAAAATTCACATATAGGAATAATCAAGAATTCTAATATCTTAATAAGTGAGAAAAATTAGCAATCTATGATTTAATCTTTTCACACAGACTTGAGACACAAACGAGCCTTATGAATTAGTTTTAGTAGTAAAAATAAAAAGATTTTCTTTTTTCAATACGTTATTTTGTCATCGGAAGGTACAGACTACTAACTAAATATGGATGCTCTCAAATATTATATCATATATTTTTTTTTAAATAGATATAAATTATTTTTGTAATCGAATATAAAAATAAATAATGGCATATAAAAATGTTTCTTTTTAATGAGTTAAATTTAATTTGTTAAATTTAATAAAATCTTTAAAATGTGGCAATATGGAAGTTTATGTTAGCTATATGGTGTTATATTTAATTTCAAAACACTATTTTCGAGTCTAATTTAATGCATTCTCCTCAATGTGTGTATGCATATAACTGCAAGAAGCCAACTTATCAGGGTAATGTGTCTAAAGATTTACTTACTTGATAATGTTTAATAAAGTTTTTAATTTTATTTAATAGAAAACACTTGTGAATAGATTAAAAATAAATTAATGCAAATTTAATATGAGTTAGCTATAAACTTTTTTTAAAGCTTTAATTAAAGCCAGCTTTTCAATTTTTAATCCAGCAACCCTGGAAATTAGATATTTTATATACAGGGTGATTCATAAAAGATGGGCAGAACTTTAAGGGGTTATAGTACACTTAAAGACAAATAATATTAAATAGGAGACTAAGGGTCCCAGACGTATTCCCAAGGAGATAGGGGGCATTAAAGTTTAGGGTCCGAAATTTCAAATGATTATAAAAAATGGAAAAATTGGTCGATTCGTTTGCAGTTTTTGCAAAAAATTTTCTTTATGCCAGTATTTTCTTGAAATAAAATTTTAAAGTTCAATTTCAAAAAATGCCGATAGGGGGCGCTTTAGACTTTGGAGTAACAAACAACTATTTTTTAACGTTATTTTTTGTATTTCTTTAAATGATTTCGAAAGCTTAGACTTAAACTTAAATTTTGATCTAAAAATCTGAGTCCTAACGAGTAGTTAAGTAGCGTAAACTGAAATTTGAAATTTGTAACCCTTCTCCCCCCAGAACAAAAATCAGTTATTCCCGATCTTTGTGTCGTAGATTAGGCTCTAACTACTGCCACGTTTTGCTAAAATTATTCTTTATGTCAGTATTTTCTTGAAAATAAATTTTAAAGAAAATTTTCAAAAAATTCCGATAGAGGGCGCTTTAGACTTTGGAGTAACGAACAACTATTTTATACTGTTATTTTTTGTGTCTCATTAAATGCTTTCTAAAGCTTAGACTTAAATTTTCAGCCCAAAATCTGAATCGTTAGACGTGGTTAAGTTTCTGGGGAGAGGGGTTTGAAATTTCTACTCCTGAGCACAGTTCAGTTTACCATGTCCACACATTGTGTGCTGTGATACGAGGTAAAAAGACACGAATTAGGATTATGTTACCAAAGCATATTTATTAACATGTAATTACAATAAATGTTCAAAATTGTGACTACCAGAGGTTATGCACGCAGAACAACGGCGAAGAATGGAACGGCGAACATTCGCGAAAACATCAGGCTTTTCGAGCACTTCCCCTACAGCGGCGGAAAGTCTGGCGACCAGTTCCTCGGGGGATTCAATGGGTGTCTCATACATAAGAGCCTTCAATTGTCCCCAAAAAAAGAAATCGAGGGGTGAAAGATCTGGCGAGCGAGCAGGCCAAGCAACAGGACCACCTCGACCAATCCATCTGTTTGGAAATGTGATGTCCAGATAGTTGCGGACGTCTCGTACGTAATGGGCTGGCGCTCCATCGTGCTGGAACCACATGACCTGCCGGATGCGTGGAGGAACAACGTTTAACAGGTCTGGCAGCACATGTTGCAGAAATGTGAGGTATGTTTTACCGTTGAGGCGTTCAGGAAGAAGGTACGGTCCGATTAGGTGGTCTCCGAGGATTCCTGCCCAAACATTGATGGAAAAGCGTCTCTGATGAGCATGTGGATACGTAGCATGTGGATTGACATCCGCCCATACATGTGCATTGTGTGTGTTAAATGTACCTTCACGTGTGAAGGTACATTCATCGGTGAAAAGCACAGTTCGTCCAAAATGTGGATTTAGCGCGTTCTGCTGCAGAAACCAGCGGGCGAATTCAATACGATTTGGATAATCCCCTGGAGACAGTTTCTGGACTCGTTGCACATGAAACGGGAGCAAATGTTCATCCTTCAGTACCCTCCAAGTCATGGACTGTGAGGTATCCACCTGCCTAGCCACTGTTCGTGTACTTGTACTTGGCTGCGCCGCTACTACATCCAGAATGGCTTCTGCAACAACTACTGATTCGTCCTTTTTTGCACGACCTGCATTCGACCGGGAAGCGAGAAATGATCCCGTCTCACACAAATGTCTGTGCAAGCGCTCGAAAGTTTTGCGGTTAGGCAACCGCCTGTTGGGAAATCGCTCACCGTACATTCGTTGTGCCTCTGCACCAATTCCATCTGCCGCTCCGTAAATTAAATGCATCTCAGCCTTTTCCTTATCCGTGAAGGGCACCATCTTCCGATTCATTACTACAGCGACTTACACTTGACTCACCGTTCAGTGGTTTTTATGCCTGAATCGTGTCGAAATTTTGCATACGTGTTCTTCTTCTTCCCCATTTGACATTTGCATACTTTCTGTCTCCTTCTTCACCCGGTGACTAGCGTCAGGAATGGAGCTTTAACGTTTGCATGAGCGACGTTTCCAACTGTGCCAGTGCCTTTATGAGTGAATTTCGACTATGCAGTCCTTGACGAAAGTTGTATTTTTGCCTCGTATCACAGCACAGAATCGTTGGGCATGGTTAAGTAGTGCAAACTGAACTATGTTCAGAAGTTGAAATTTGAGCCCCCTCCCCTCGCTACTGAACCACGCTCAGCGATTCAGATTTTGAGCTGAAAATTTAAGTTTAAGTCTAAGCTTTAGAAAGCATTTAATGAGACACAAAAAATAACGGTATAAAAGAGTTGTTCGTTACTCCAAAGTCTAAAGCGCCCTCTATCGGAATTTTTTGAAAATTTTCTTTAAAATTCATTTTCAAGAAAATACTGACATAAAGAATAATTTTAGCAAAACGCGGCAGTAGTTAGAGCCTAATCTACGACACAAAGATCGGGAATAACTGATTTTTGTTCTGGGGGGAGAAGGGTTTCAAATTTCAAATTTCAGTTTACGCTACTTAACTACTCGTTAGGACTCAGATTTTTAGATCAAAATTTAAGTTTAAGTCTAAGCTTTCGAAATCATTTAAAGAAATACAAAAAATAACGTTAAAAAATAGTTGTTTGTTACTCCAAAGTCTAAAGCGCCCCCTATCGGCATTTTTTGAAATTGAACTTTAAAATTTTATTTCAAGAAAATACTGGCATAAAGAAAATTTTTTGCAAAAACCGCAAACGAATCGACCAATTTTTCCATTTTTTATAATCATTTGAAATTTCGGACCCTAAACTTTAATGCCCCCTATCTCCTTGGGAATACGTCTGGGACCCTTAGTCTCCTATTTAATATTATTTGTCTTTAAGTGTACTATAACCCCTTAAAGTTCTGCCCATCTTTTATGAATCACCCTGTATATATTATATATATATATATATATATATATATATATATATATATATATATATAATTTTCTTTTCCAGAATAAAAGTCAATTTTTATGAAAAATATGTATATTTATCATTCATTCTGAAGAAAAGCCAAAACTAATGAATATTTCAAAAATATATTGAAAGATATTATAATTAAATTTTAATTTTATAACAAGAAAAAATATTGAAAATACAGTACTTGTTCCATTTGGGTATAAAGGATTATTGCACTATTATTTTTACCTGGTTCCCATCTTCTGTTATCTTCAGTAAGAAGGTCCACTTTATTAAAAAGATTTTCAGCAAATTCGGCTATACTATCAGACTCTGGAAATCTTCCAGATATACCACTGATGACAATTTCACTTTCCATGATGATATAGAATATTTATTTACAAGATAGAATTATGATGATGCTAAAATGACAAGACAAAATGACAACCTAAAAAAAAAGGAGAAAATTTGTTTACATAAATATGAGTGTAAAATAAAGACTAATAAGTGTACTTATGGACCAAATATTCAGTATTTATTTGGTATTTGCCCATACTATTGAATCAATATAAAAACTAAGAAAAATTTCTAGATAAATGACATTTTAAACAGTCAATACATAAATATATTAATTCAAAATAGTTAAGAAATATTATAATATTTAATAAAAGACTGTTTTAACATTATTTAAAAAGGTCACAGTTAAAAAAAAATGCTGTTTAAAAATTTAAACTATACAATATATATAATTGAATATTGTTTGTTAATCATCTTTTCAACAGAAAAGATGTTTTCTAATTAATGGAATAAATTTTCAATGACGTAATATCTGTATCCAGACCAAAAAAAAAAAAAAAAAAAAAAAAAAAAGTATAGAAAACCAGGATTAAAATTAGATTTTTTAATAAATAAATAAATATATAACTTCCTAACTTTAACAATAATGAAGACACTGTAGCAATATATTTTCAAAAAACTTATTTGCTTTATATGAAATATGAGAAGTGGAATCTGTCAACGTCAACATTCACATCTAAACAAGAATGAGCTAGAAGCTCCATGGTTTGAAAAGTACATACTATGTCATTGACCAAAATTCAGTGCATCTCTCATCATGTTGTCACATTTTTACAATTAATTAAGGTTAATCTGAAGAATACCCCACTTAAATATCTTTATTATTTTAAAAGTTGTGGAAAATTTTTTTTGGATTCAGTCTTAGTGATCTTGTTTTATTGAATAAATAAGTTAAATGTGACTCTGGTATATCCTATACAAAAACTGTCTTGACATGTATTATTGTCCTTGAAAGTTTGCTGCATTATTTTAAAAACACTGTATATTTCATTTCCAGCATCTAGAAATAATAGCTCAACCTAGATGCCTTAAAAACTTACTTGCTGCAACAGGAGGAGGAAAGTTATTCTTCTTGAGTTGTCACAGTTAAAATATATTGTTTCTATTTTTCTCCCCTTAATCTGTCATGTCAAAAACTATATAACTAAAATTTCCCTAGTAATTTCTTCCAGTCAGTCATAATTAGTTTAGAAAAAAGGGGAGCGGGCAAATGTTGAATTCAGACACTTTGCTCTGAGGAGGGTGAATGAATTTCTACGGCTCTGGAAGGAGGTGGGGGGGGGGGAGGATTATAAAATTATATGGAAGAAAATGTACTTTTTGACCATTAATAACCATAAAATCTTAAATCTTCTGGCAGGGGATCTCATTTTTCTAGAGGGAATGCTCTGGATCATCCCCTGGAATCAACATTATGAGAGGGAAATAGTTTATAAAATAGATTATTGATTTTAAAGAAAAGCATGTATTTTTTCTTAATTTTGAAATATTTGCTTTAAAATATAACAAAAGTTTGAACGCAGGAATTCATGAAGTTAAAGTTTAATTAAAAAAGTCTTAACACTACTCAAATTATGACTTACAATATGAGTGTGAAGTTTACTTGTGAAAAGTTCCTGTTCACCAAAATGGAAGCACATATTTATTTAAATTAATATGATGTAAAAGTGTTTTCAAATGTATTTTTTTTTTTATATATCTTTTAAACATGAAATATAGAAACATTCAACCTAATAGTTACTATTTAACTGGTTGAATATTTGGGATATACAGTCGAACCTCATTATCTGACACTCCATGTGCGTAACCAGGGGGTGGGGGTGGGGGCGGCCCTGGATGCCTGGGTTTTTTTCTATTTAAAATAGCGTACTTATTCCTTTTCAAATCACATTAATGCTTTTTCATCAAAATGACGGGGAATTGAAATCATGTTTATTTATTTTAGTATTTTGTTACTTTTCAAATGGAAATTTGTGATAATTACAGATTTATGTCTCCGAAATTTCCTGCGACGATTTATTGAATGGTGCCATTCAAAATAAACACAGCAATGAATTTGTTTTTAGTTTGGCTTTTGTTAGCAGCAGATTTTATTAATTAGCTCGTTTATTTAATTACATAACGAGAAGAGAATGTTTTCTTCTGTAATTAATAGACGAGAATTAGCTGGAAGTTTGCAAATTATTTAATCTTCTATTGTGCACGAGTCTTTTTTCTTGTGAAAATAAATTTAGAGATTGTTCTATCTATTTATCAACATGAACTCTGTTCATTCTGAGGACGCTGTGTATTTTCGAAGTCACTTTCCTCCCGTAAGTAAATATAATTACAATCTTATTCTGGCAGAAAGCAATCAATTAGTATTTCCTCTTTTTCTATAAAAGCATCTGACCTTTAAGATAACTGCATCAATTTTTTCCAAGTACATTGATTTTCAGGTATCTGTCAATCACCGAAAATTGATAAGAGAAAGGAATTGATTATATTTTAAAATGTAATTTTTTACTGAAAATTGAAAAACGTTTGTTTGATTTTACAAAAAGCTTACTGATAGTAATTTCTGCAAATTTCATGCATTTATTCAATAAACACAAATGTGTCCATCAAATTTACTTGTTAAATTAGGGAAATTTTTGAGAGTAATTTTAAGTATCAAGTATATTTTTATTTGATATGGATTTTGACAAGATTGAATTTAAATTTTCATTTAAAAATCATATCTGTGTAAGATCTTTTTAAAAATGAAACATTTTTTTAAACAATTTTTAAATATCATACAATCTTGTTTTGTATATTTGTTTATCGGGCTCAAGCGGGCTCAGGCTCGGACTTAAAACCGTTGGGTTCAGGTGGGCCCGGGCCACGAAAATCAAGCCCGAACTCATTTCTAGTGGGAGGCTGTATAAATCTGCTTCCTTTAAAAATAAGAATGCTATGCAAAATTCAAATTAATATGGAGGTTGGTTGGTTTGTTAAATTTCGTTTTTTGTGGCGATATTTTGACATTCGTACAGGTTTTTTTTTTTTTTTTTAAACCGGAAAATTTTATTTATTCATGTATAGGAAATATTGAAAGAACTCTTTTCCACTTTAAATTGAGTACTGCAAGTTATTTCAGTGCTACTTTGATCAAAATGACGGGGGAACTGAAGTCGTGTTTATTTATTTTAGTATTTCATTGCTGTTTTAAATGAAAATTTGTGATGATTACAGATTTATGTTTACGGATACCTTTGTTTTAATATCTATCATGTTTTATCAACGTTTATATATATATTTTTTTATCCATTAGATTTAGTTTTGAGCAACTTCTCATCCTTCTTCACACAATGAAAAATTGCGTTTGGTTCCTTTTTAAAAGAAGTACCACACACTTATACCTTCCGCAAATAAAAACCTGTCTAAAACGGAAATTCGATAGGTTTTATGGGGTTCCATTTTATTAGGTTTTACTACATAAGATATTGTTTGTACTGAACATGTTCGGTTAAAAAATTTGCCCCCCCCCCCCCCCCCCCCGTTCAAAAGGCTGGTTATGCCTATGCACTCTCAGGACCAGAAAAAAATGTCGTCATAAGCAAAGTGTCGTGGCAACCAGAGTTGAAAAAAAAAAATATGTTTATAAAAAGCTGTATTTTTAATTTATTTAAGACAATTTTAAATTCCCAACTGTTCTTGCATTTTTAAGCAATAAATATTATTATTAAACAAAATAAATACAAAAAAGAAATTCAAAAAAATAAAAATCGGACTTTTGATGACTTTCTATTCTATTGTAACACGAAATACTGATCACTTAAGGTTAGCATATACCTAGATACGCTTCCTACATTTTTTCCCTATATTATATGAAATTTTAACAATATTCTTTGTTTCATAAATTGATTTTAGGTAATTTCAAATTGTTTCAATGCAATGCCATGCTTCTGTTGTAGTTGGAGGCTTGTTCTATTCTAGCTCCATATCACTTTCGATCCCCAAGTCGGAAGAAATTTCTGCCTTTTTCTGTATTGCAATTTGAGAAATCATTGCATCTAGTAATGTGATGACATTCTTCCTATCAAAATTGTTATACATCTGGACTTCCCCCGTTTTTTTTATATTGCACGATCTTACAACTTTTGAGACAATATTGGAAGAGAGATGTCTTTTTCATTACCTTCTATACACTCGAGATTTGATGAAATGGGATGAAGCCAGCATGTTTGAAACAGTTATGAATTGTCTTAGATTTTATTGTCACTTTGCCATTAACAGTTTAAAACACAACAAAAAAAGCATGTAAATAAAATGTTTAACATAGTCTAAGTGAATACGTATAACATAATAGGTGAGTAATTGAAGATTGGAAGGTAGAGAATGCATAGGAAGAAATCGCTCCTTCACCGATTCTGTCATTCATAGTGCGAGTGGTTTTTTAATCAGATAAATGATTTTAAAAAGTTTCTCCTTTATGTCAATTGATATTTTAGGCACTTTTGAGAAATGTTTGGTGAGATACTTTCTTGCCACTTAACTTCTGTGCCTGTTAGAGGTTAATTAAAAATAGACAAATTTCCTAAACCGTCGGGATATCCGGAGTTGAAAATTATTCATCGACGTGAAATCTAGAATTTGCATTATATGAATTTTCATCAGGGCTGGCAAGTTTCTGCCGGGGTGGTTAAAACTGGCATGGCAGAAACTAATTTCTGCCAGTAAGTGGCAAAAACTGGTAGAAACTAAGAAATAATACCAATAAGAACTGTAAGTTTGAATGTTTCATAATTCACAGATGTATTTAATATATAAAGAATTTAGTTAAAAAAATTAAAGATTTTGTTATTCAAAGTAGTAAAAAGTTTCAAAATGATCATATAAATATACTTTGTTCATAGAATAAAATTTTTGTCGCTCTAAAAACAGAAATTTTCATTATGTTAATCTGATGCTGTACAAGTTTAACTATTGATATTATTATTTATGGTTGAATTTCTATTTAAAAGTTTAAAAAAATGAAATAAAAAAAAATTCTATGATATTTTAACATCACTTTTTAGAGTTTTTAAAAATAAATAATACACTGCAATAATTTAAAAATTATCTACTACTATATACAAAGAGACACTTTTCTTGTGAAAATATATAAGTAAATAGTAATTGTAGTACAAAAATAACAGAAAAAAAAAAATAATGAAATATCTTGTGCAATTATTTTACAATGATATTCTAAGAGCATTCCATGATATAGGATTAATTTTGCTAACCTATCTTAACCTAGATGGCTTTTTAATTTGTTCTAAATGAAAGAAAAGTTAGAAAATATTTTTCCAAGACCAGCATTATTTGCTGGTAATATCATTATTGAGGATGTAAAATTTGAAAAATTCTCATTTTCACTGGTATTTGTTTTTAAAGACAATCAGCCAGATTTTCTAGTATAAGAAATATGTCTCTGGAATAGGAGTCGATTTTCCTACAAGGGCATGAAATTTAAATTAATATACATACAGCATAAAATTTAGATTAATATCAAAAAAGCAATTCTTTTGCCTTTTCTTTATGCTTAAATGTTAATTTTGATCCCATATACTTAGGATGAAATAAATAAGCTAGCATCGCATTAAATGTGATTTGAATCTTGCATTTGTGAGTTTCCATGATATTGTCATCATTAAATAAAGTTAAGCATATTTTATGAGCAGCTGCAATAGAACAGTCATGTTTTTTACTTTTATCTAAAGCAACAGCAATAAATTTTAACATTTGTAACAAATATTTAATTTCTTTATAAATCATGACATTTATATATGATTTTAATGACTGCTATGTCCTTAATATCATTTCATTTTCAATCATCTACAAATAATATAGCTGATTCTTTGTGAAAAATTCAAAACAACCAAATTCCAATTACAAATTTATTTATTTTTTAATTAAAACTATTCACAATATTTTATTTGTTATTTATCTTGAATAAAATTTATATAAGCAATATAATAATACTAAAAAAATCTCACATTATATTATGAAATGAGTTTATGCCAGTTAAAACCAATTTTTGCCACTGGCACGGCAGAAACCACTTTCTGCCGGCAAAAACCCAGCCCTGATTTTCATATCTCCAAAATGAATAATCTTAATGCAATTTATTTCTAACCAATCTCTTTACACATCATTGTATCAGAATTACACATTGCTACATTGTACTATTAATGTTTTCCTTGATTTCTCTGTTTTAAGATTTAACTGACATTTATACTGGATTTAAGTAATATAATTTTTGTTCATATTAATTTTGTATTTAAAATAGTTATTTTATGTAAATTTGTTATTTTTATTAATGGAAACTATCAGGGCCATAGCTAGAACTGAATATTAGGGAGGGGGGGGGGGGTGGCTCAAGAAAATGTTGAACTGGCTCATATTTACTCTCTTTGTTGCAGAAAGATAAACTAGTGCATATTCACATTGTAGATACTATGTTTCTTATTAAACTGTTGTAATAACTTTATTTTATGCTAAGAAAATAATATTATGAAAAATTCGAGTACATAAGTAGTGCAATTTTAGACATGTTAGTATCATATGTGTAAGTAGGATGAGCGAGAATTGAAACATTTATTTTATTTACAATTTACTATTTCTGCAAAACTGTAAAAAGTACCTCAAAATTAAATTTTTGAATAGCATTTCATTTGAATTTTTGGAAGTTAAATTCATTCAGTGACCTTGAAAATCTTTTTCATGGGAGGCTGAGTCACTTCTAGCACTTGTTTAGCTACAGCGCTAGGAAGCTATTTAGCTTCAATCAAACAGAATTTTAAAACCAAAGAAATTAGTTTGATTTGACAAATTTTAAAATTTCTTTGAAATTTCAAATATAACGCCCCTATCCTTTTAATTTTCTTATCAACAGTTCCAATTATAAGTCCCCCTTTAAAATCCTCAGAATTTCCTGGCTGCTAAAAGGAGGGCTTATTTTCTTCATGATACATAGGAATTTTAAAGCAAACTGGGTATATGTACACAGTTAATTTACTATTATTAATTAAAGTTCAATATTATTTTTATTATTCTGTATTAAAGAAAGTTACAGCTCTTATTCTCATTTCCATTCTATGTTAAACTTAGAATTTATCTACCTACAATAACAGAATAAATTAAAAATAATTTCAAACTTTATCATTTAGGCAATATTTTAAATTACACTTACTTAAGACCCTTGTCCTTGCTCGAGGAAACGCTTGCGAGCTAATGCTATTCCTATGAGGAAGCATTTTTCTAATAACTCTTTCGCATTTTGACATTTTTGAATATTTTTTTTTTTTTTTTTTTTTTTTTTTTTTTGCATTGGATAGCTGAGGTGCATGCTGACAGCGCACCTTTTTTACTTTTTCGAATTTGGTTGTAGATATTTTTTTAAAAAGCACTTTCAGTTTCGAAACCAGTTTTGAAAGTGAAACTAACTTTGTAAAAACTATCTGCAACCAAAATCGAAAAAGTAAAAAAGGTGCACTGCTGGCATGCATCTCAGCTATCCAATGCAAAAAAAAATTATTCAAAAATGTCAAAATGCGAAAGAGTTTAGAAAAATGCTTCCCCATAGGAATAGCATTAGCTCGGGAGCATTTCCTCGAGCGAGGACAGGGGCCTTAAAGGTGTGTACAGATTTAAAAGATCACATTAAAAATTAATTCATTAAAAATGCTATAGCCAAGAAAAATAAAGGGGGAAAAAACAAGACATCAGAGTAATGAAATGAAAATCTGTTTTGGAATTGCAAAAAAGTAAATTTTACAAGTATTTTGATAGAAAGAAAACAACCTTGAATTTGATTACATAAATACTAATAAGAAACTGGTACTTTTTGGTTAGCCAGATACCAGTGTTACATATACAAGTATATCTACATACACAGGCGGATCCAGCCTTTCGTTTAGAAGGGGGGGTCATGGCTGTTTTTTTAAAGGGGGGGGGGGTTACATGTCTTAACCCCTTAACTGGTTTGCCCGATGCCATTCGGGCAAGACAAATTTGCTTATTGCATCATTTAATGCTTTTTGACACCACTATTATTTTTAAGAAAATTTTCATACTAGTGAAAGGCAGAAATGTTTAGACTAAATTTTATGAATATTTTATTTAAATAATAGTAATGTGAATCCACTATTTTTAATTTATTGAATGGAAAAGAATTAACCAGTTAAAGGGTCAATAAGCAATTTTTATATTAAATGCCGTTCTGATATCTAAAATGGCTATTTTTCTGATATTTTGGGAAAATCATTTTCATTCATAAATGCAAAGAAATTGCACTAATATTCGTTAAAATATAAAATTTTCATATTTTATTCAGATACCAAAAATTTAAAAATTTCCCCCTTTTTATAAAGGCAAAGAATCATTTAGAAATTGAGCATCTTAGAGAATTTTTAAGACTTGACAGTTACAGAAATGGTGTGATGCGGGAGCAATTGGTTGTTAAAACTACATTTTGCAGAGATTTTCTGAAAGATTCTTTGACTTTATCGAAAAATGGAAAACACTAATCATTCACATTTGTTCTGAATAAGTGCTGTTGCAAAAAGCATCTGAGATTAAAAATTATATTTGGATGTGTAAAAAATTACTTACTTTGAATTTATGTAGTGCTTTAAAGAGCCAGAAAAATTCTCTTTCTTCAGCATGGGATAAATTTTGAAAGAACTTAACTATTATATTTTCAAAATATTCCTTTTAAATTTCCTACGTTCAATGGGGGGGAGGGGGGGGGGTCATGACCCCCGTGACCTCCCCCTTGGATCCGCCACTCTATACATATGTGTGTACATATATAAACACATATTTTTTTTCACAGATTCATGTATAGATACACCTATATATATATATAATACCGGTGCCCAGCTAGCTGAAAAGTACCAAGAACCCTTAAAGTAATATCTTCACAGCAAGTTTGATCTTAAAGTTGTCAGTTACCCGCTTCCCTTCAAGAAACAAAAATTTTAATAGTTTTAACCACTTTTTAAAAAAATAAATCCTTCCTAAGTATATTCGAAATTACAAAATCTAAATTGGATCATGCAAATTTCCTAAGTCTGAAATATTTATTGAAACACTTTCCAATATTGACCACATTATTATTTTTTTAATGCAAAATAGAAGTAACAAAAATTCATATTTTAAATAGAGAATAATTATATTAAAAGTTTACTTATAATAGATTTATACTATAGCAAATACTTCAAAAAAATTAGCTGTAAAAGTTGTGATACTCAGCCCATAAAACTGGATGAATTTTGAGATAAAATCGATTTAAATTAATCTTGTGCGTTTTCTAAATTATTATTACATTTTATTATCACATTCTAAATTAAGATAATTGAAATATTTTGAAAAATTACTCTAGTTCCTTTGAAGATTCTCTGAACTAAGAAAATATTACCAATAAATAATTTTGATTTGTACGGTTACATAAATATTCGAAATTTTAACTTAAATATCTAGCTAATTTTAAATGCAAGATGTATAGTAACTTATGAAAATTATTGATAATTATAACAACAAATTACAGTGATGCGAATATACTTGTGGCTATAGTTAGCTGCATTAATTCACTCAATATTTCAGTTCGTTCTGTTGCATACAAAACATTACAGATATGATTTGCGATGGAGTATTAATTCATAAATTAGTCTTAATTACACAGTAAAAGAAAATGAGGTATTTAAGAAACAGAAAAGCTAAAATACCGGTAGATTCAATATTAAATGATGGAAGTTCATAACTGCTGAGATATCAAAAGAAATCAAATATTGATTGAAAAAAAAAACTCACCACACTTATTAGATACGAATATCCTACACAGTATATTTAACATCTGATAGAAAATGTACAATTAGTAATAAATAACAGGGAATGTTTCTTACAAAACTCCTAAATATGATCTACTGTAGCCGGCTTTCATCCGCATCTTTTCTATGTTGTACGGATGCAAAACTATCTATACCGCTGCAATGATCCGATGTGCGGACAATAGAGAGCTAGCCAATGGAAAACCTGGATTTCCATCACCTCACCTATCACGTGACTAAGCGTGACGAATAATTCGAATGCATGATTCTTAATATTTGAGATGGCCGGTCATTTAATAACCACGCAATGTCTTCGTGGCTACCGACCGGCTGGAAATTCTACAAAATTGAATTAGAAAAATAAATGAAGAAATAAATAGAACAGAAACTAGCGGACCTTACGCGAAAAGCTTGCGTAAAATCTAGTTTTTAGCTATCACTAAAGAAAAAGAAATATCAATGGAATTTTTGTTATTTTTTTTTTCCTTTTTTTTTTCGTCTGCTAGGTTACATGCGGTGGAACACCTGATCGTTTTCCGGTGATGCAACATGCAGATACAACGCAGGGAAACGTCGAACAACCTCTTCTTTTATATCATCGTTTTGTTAATATTGTTCTTCAGCTAAAACTTTTTATTTTGTCAATGCTCTCAAAAGAAAACTTTATTGGAAGTAAACTTAATAATAAATTTTAAAAATATATATTAAATATAAATACATTTCTCGTTCGTTTCACTCAGAATGTGTTAGGTAACAAATATCAAGACTTTGAAACTTTTTGGTAGTGCTACTTTACATCTGATCCCTCTACACATAGGGCATGCCCAACTACCATAAAAATAAACCTCTTATAACAAAATTTAAAAGTTTTTATATTTAATTAGATTGTTATTTATTATTAAAAGATAATGACGTCTAAAAATGTCTCAAAGATGTTGCTAGGGTGTCTCAGCCTGCTTTATTCTCATCTGATAATGATGCTGGAACATTAACTTCTTAACCTGGATCCTGGATCGAAATAATAAATGAACTTAAATTTTAAAACATTAAACTATTATCTTTTATTATTATTATTAACTTTAAGTGTAACAATTTGTTATTTTATGCATGTCTAAGTGTATGCATAATATTTTTTCTTTTACCAGTAGAATTTTAGCTCCTTCTTTAAATAGCAATCAAGGCGCCTCAATGCCTCAATGTGATTCCCTCCCCCTCCCCCCAGTGAACAATGCAACCTTTTATTAATCGGGATACTTTATTAATTGTACAATAGAAGCACTAAAAATCTGCCTGATCTGCATATTTTATTTACGGTCTAATAGAATACAACTTTTAAAGAAAAAATTAAATTAAAATTTGCCAATAAAGCACTTTTTCAAAATAGTTGGTTTAGAAAGTTGGTATTATTTATGGAATATAAATTATGACTATATTAAATGATTAGAAATATTTGGAAATCTTCAAAACATTCTTAATATATATTTTTTTAATAACTGGAATTTAAATAATACGAATTAATCTAAATTTGAAAGAAAATTCACAAAATCACACTTTGATGTTTAAGTAATTAAACAAGAATAAAATTAATACTTTGATTTTTTAAAAAACTTTTTTTTTTTTTTTTTTTTTTCAAAATTGCACAAAATATAAACGATATGGGATGATGTGAGGTGATTTTTTTTTGTTTAATGTATATATTTTAGTTTCATTTCACTTACTAATCTTTCGTTGCAACTGTCTATTACATTTGTATAAAGCTTTGTTAACATTTAGTGAGACCTAATGCTGCATACATCATATTTAGCGCCTTTTTTCAAAACAGTATTATGTTTCAAAATTCATGTATTGTATAGCATCAAACATACATGCAGTTTAAAATTCAAACCATAGTTTTATTGAGGCGGGGAAAGAGGATGCTACATAAAAGTTCCAAGCTCATGTTCAATAAAATAAAAATATTCAAAAATAACTATTAATTTTTAGTTATCCTGAAATAATCCTATTATATAAGAGGATTGGAAAAATTGTTATTTTTTAAGTTGTTGAAATATTTAGAGTTCTAAATGGCATTAATATTTCTGGTGAATAAAAAACTGCTAGCAAAATAAACCAGTGACGTTTATTAGAAGCAAATAAAACATAAAAAATTAAAAAAATGGTATATATTTTTTTTCTTTTTAGCTCACAGGCTATCATAGCCTGAGAGCTTATGTGCCCGTCCGTTCTGTATGTATGTTCGTATGTACGTAACGCGATAACTCATGATAAAAATATCCGATCCACTTGAAATTTTGTATGTAGGTATATCCTGACAAGGCGCTTCCCTGATTAGTTTTTGGAGTTCATTCGATATGTATAAGAGGGGGAACGGGGGGCTCATGCCCCCCGTTAGTTGATATAGATGGGATTTTCATGCAGAATTAAGTTTTCAAAATTTAGATTAGGATCATTCTGATGAGGCGATTCCGTGACTGTTATTAGGTGTTCATTGAATAAGTATAAATAGGGGGAACAGGGGTTTTAATGCCCCCCCCCCCGTTAGTTGATATAAATGGGATTTTCATGCAGAATTAAGTTTTCGTTCAAAATTTAGATTAGGATCATTCTGATGAGGCGATTCCGTGACTGTTATTAGGTGTTCATTGAATAAGTATAAATAGGGGGAACAGGGGCTCTAATGCCCCCCCCCCGTTAGTTGATATAAATGGGATTTTCATGCAGAATTAATTTTCGTTCAAAATTTAGATTAGGATCATTCTGATGAGGCGATTCCGTGACTGTTATTAGGTGTTCATTGAATAAGTATAAATAAGGGGAACAGGGGTTCTAATGTCCCCCCCCCCCTTAATTTATACAAATGGGTTTTTCAAGCAGAATTTTCAGATTTCGTTCACATCTCTGAATAGTTTTGGAAGTTTAATGGTTAAGTATAAAAGAGGAGGATAACTCTTTTTAAATTATATAAATGCTAAATGGGTTTTTATTAAGAATTATCTAATTTGCTCTGAATTTTGGATATAGATTTTTTATATGATAAAGCATGTCTTTGATAGTATAGGAGGTTCAATGATTAAGTATAAAAAAAGAGAAAAGGGGAGAGCTGTTTCCCCTTCTTAATTTTTTTTTTCGAACGGAATTAACCCTTGAAAATATAAAGCTTTAATGTGCAATTAGTATTTGTAGCCTGTGAGCTCAATGCCTTCAGTTTAACTGGGCAGTATTCTTTTTTTTTATTTACATTGCATTATTATTATTATTTAAAATCTTATTTTCTTGATTTTATTTATTATCAGTTACTTTATTTACGCACTTAATATGCATATTTTTTATTTACATTTTAATTTATATTTCTTTTCTTAAAAAATCAATTATGTTATTTATGTATTTATGCACTTAATATCTATAGATATATATTTTTTGATTAAATAAATATATCTATGGTTATTAAGTGATTTCATTTTTGTTAAAAGGATTTTTTATTTTTTGGCCCGACAATAGGATTTAAACAGGTCATTATGGGGGAAAATTTTGGAATGAAAACTTTTATTTATCCATATAAATGCTTTTTCCATTTTTATTAACTATTTATCTATCCATCAAAATTAAATTATGACCAATAATGGAATAAAATTTTTTGGAAACGTAAAAAAAAAATAAAATAAAGCTATACTAAATTAACTTCTAGACTGAAAAACTTTTTCAAACCTACTTTTATCTTCCCACAACCCTCCAACTATTATTAGATTCTTTCCGCTATTTTTAATTGTTAGATAGCGTAGCATTGGACTTTTTACACGCATTTTAATTAATTTATTTAATAATTTTTTTTTTCAGAGTAAAATAAATTTGTTAAAACAATTTCACGATTGCTTTAGCATTTAAATAATAAAGCTTATATGCGAAAAAGCGAAATAAATAAGTATGGAAGAATATGTATATACATATAAATCAATTTTTAGAATTTTAGTGTTATATTGTGTGAAAGAAGAAAATTCATTATCTAGTAAAATCTAAATTTAGAAAATTTCTACTCTACCTAACAAAATGTTTATAGTTTAAAAGTATTCTTTTAAAAAAGTCTAAACTTTTATTTATCTCTATATGAAAATTAAATTAAATTAGTATATTTTTAAATGGCTATTTATGCCCGGAAAAAAAGAAAATATAAATAAATAAATAAAAATGAAAATAAAATCAGGAATTTGTATTATATAACAAAAACATGTCCTTGATAAGGACCGACCAATTTCTATTTCGCATTTAAAATTATATTTATTAAGAGAACATTGCATTTTTTCGGTTGAAAAAAAAAAAAAAAAAAAAAAAAAAAAGATTTTTTAAAATCAAAATTGATTTAGTGTCACCAATGCATGTATGCCATGCAAATGCGAAAATTACGCAAATATTTATTTTAATTTTATTTCTTTACAATATTTTTTGCAGAAGTTGCGAAAAATACTTAGGACGTAAAAAAATATTTGTACGAATAGAAATTATGAAAACAATATTACCTAATGTTTAAGGTTATAAATAAATAAGCTAATCTAGAATCTTTTTCCTTCGCCATACTAACACTGACGTACAGCCTTTGACATTTAATTCCTTCTAATACCTTCGAACGTCATAGCTGTCATTCCGGAGATGTATTCGAAGTCCAGTAAATGACAAGTTACGATTATTTCTTTTTACTTTTTTTTTTCTTCAAAGATTGGCATTGGATTAAAAATAACTTACAAGTTACGCATTTATTTTTAAGAAAGTGAAAATCGTATTTAATTAAGTGAAACCTTAAAAAATATTTTTAACTTAAATTAGATTCTGAATTAATAGTATAGGCAGAAATCGATGAATATGTGAGGTTTCCACAATTCAAAGACTCTTGAGCTAAAAATAACATCCGAGTCAGTTGTTTATTTCATGATTACATTCGATTTATCTATAAATTTTCATGTATAAAAGAGAAAATTTAACCCTTCAGGATCGATTGTTTAAAAATTACTTTTAGTTGTAAACACAGTACCTATCCAAATGGCAAAAGTTAACTCTTTCGTATATATAGGTGCAGATTCACAGTCGCTAGTCGCCACGCGGTGAATTTTTTTTTAAAACTCTGGCGACAAATTTTCAGCGTCTAAATTGCCAACAATTTTGCGAATTTCTCGTTTTTCCGGGGGTTTTTTCTGCGATTTTCCTGACGAAAATCCCATTTCTTTTTCGCTAGAATCTGTAAAAAATTGTTTTTTTTTTAGCGAACTTTTGACGAAAATCGTTTTTATTCTCGATCCTTTGACGAAATTTGCGTTGCTTTTTGCGATTCTGTGATAAAATTAGCATTTTCCTGTAATCTTTTGACAGAATTCGCGTTTTTCTGCAATCTGTTGTGAAAATAAGCGTTTTTCTGTGATTTTTTGATAAAATTAACGTATTTCCGAGCTGACAAAATTAGTGGGTTTTTTTCCTGTCATTCTTTGATGAAATTTGTAAGGTTTTTTTTTTTTTTTTTTGGCTGACAATCAACAAAATTGATTTTATCAGCAACTATTTGCCGAAATTCTCGATAGTTTTCCAAGCTATTATTTTATGTCCGAATTTTCAGAAAAGTCACCTCATAATCACCCCTGTAATAATCTGTTATAATATATTTTTTAAGACTTTTTTTGTGTGTTCTTGAAAAATAAATGTTTGTGTGAATTGCATATTGATTTTTATAGCGCAAAATAATCTCATACATTCACAGTTTTTAGGTGCGTTCTTAATTATGTAAATACGTCGCACCTATAGTCGTCGTTCAGTCCGCTTGTCCGCATATCAAATAAAAAAAATTACCCAACCGAATCGTTTGAAATTTAAAATATATAATTGTTCCATAATTTTGTTGAGTTATTTTCAAATTTTATCAAAACCAGATGTATAGTTTAATTACAGGTACAATCAAAAACATTAAGTTACATTACGCCCAAAGGAAAAAAAAAATGTTTCAAGTTTATTTTAATGATGTTACACTCTTTTGAACACAATAAAATTGATATGCATCTATGAAGAATATACTAAAATATACAATCTGTTCAATCTGTGGGGCAAAGAATATTTGTTATTAATGTACAGGGCCGCACAAATTCCATTACCTAACGGTGTAGGGGAAAACATTGTTTGGGCGCGTTTTAATTATATCAAATTATTTCATATTTTATGATACTGATATACATTGCTAAGGTTTAGTATAAATTACTTTCTGTATACTGCAAAGCATATAGTATTTACAGGGAAACACAAATGATTACGGCTACAATATTGCATCTGAAGTACTGTCTACTATTACACCAAAATTTGAATATTTAAAAAAAAAAAAATCGAAATAGCATGAATGCACCCCATTTGTTCCGCTTGACATGCAATTTTCGAAATGTTTTTAAATATACTCTTGTACTAATATTCCCCACTGTCGTGATTGCTTAGCTTATTCTTATAGATTTTTTTAAATATGTATCTTTTTTAAAACTTTATCTTCTGACAATACATAGCTTAAGATTTATATTATACTAAAATTATATCCAAATTTAAAGGCTTGCATGAATAAATGGAATATATAAATTTGATATAATTAGTTTGTTTTAAACATTTTTAGATTATTTTCTATTTTAAGTTTACGAATTTTTTCCCCCATAAAACTCTATTGCCGTTATGCATTTCTCACATAAAGTGGCGACTAGACTTTTTGGGTTTAGAAGCCACTACTATCCCCCTAAAGTTTTTTAATCTGAACCTATACCCTTTCGACTCCGTCCTCTTTTATGCAAATTTGATTCGGTCGATACCACTTTTTCTAAAGAAGTTATTTTCATTTACGCATTATTAGAAATGCTCTAAAAGGGCATACTTTAATTTCCTTTATTAGTGGTGCTTAAAACAAATTTTACAATTAAAGTTGATGTCTAGTCAGACTGGAAATACGAATGCAACAAGTCCTTTGTAATTGTAAAAAAAAAAAAAAAAAAAAAAAAAAAAAAAAAAAAAAAAAAAAATTGGTTGTAAGATTTCTGAGTACAGCAATGTTCCATATCAGAAAGTTCATTTTGTAGCCTAAAATGGTTTAAAAGAACGGTATATACTTAATAACATTAAAACATTTTAGCTAATAATATATACATTTTATCTAAGAAGTTCTGATATCTTCAATGTTATTAACTCCTTGGGGACGAGCGACACGTATACGTGCCGTAACAAGGCTTAAGAATTCTTGTTCATCCCCACCAGTAAAATTTGACTTACTTAATCGGAGCATTTTCTCGATTTATTAAGGCACAAATTTCTGTTTTTAAAAACCAATAACAAAACAATAAAATCTAGTAAAAGGCTCCCGTCGCGAAATAGTTAAGGATCTGCCCTGTTTTGAACCATTTTGGATTAACTACTTTGTGAACACTATTGTACAATTTTGGGAACACAAACTGTACCATTTTAATAGCACTACTGTTCCATTTTGGGAACACAACTGTACCCAGAAATCTTACAACCCAGTTCGGGCTTTTTTATTTTTAAAGTGTCGAGTGACGGGGTATATGTAATCGCATAAGGTGCTCAGAATCTTTGATTATTCTCACCAGTAAATATTTATTGTAAATTTTGGCTTATTTAGTCCAAGCATTTTCCCCGATTGATTTAAACAAAAATTTCTGTTTCTAAACACCGGTGATAAAAAATTAACAAGTTGGAAATTGCACGTGAAGCGTAGAAAATGAGGTGCGTTCGTACGATAATGAAGTTTTAAAAATATCACTCTCATATATCAATCTCATATAATTGTAAATAGTTAATTACAATTAAAATGCGCACCAAACAATGTTCTCTCTCTACTCATTATGTAATGGAATACTTTTGTGTGGCCTTGTAAATCAATAACAAATATTCTTTGCACAACAGATTATGCAAAATCTATATTATAATATGTACTTTATGATGCATATCAATATTATTATGTTCGAATAAGTGTAATATCATTAAAATGCATTTGAAACTTTTTTTTTCCATTGACTGTTATGTAACGGAGTACTTTTGATTGTCCCTGTATTTGATCTATGCATTCTATTTTCAAAAAATTTGAAACGACAGGATAAAATTATGTAATAAATATGTATTTTAAATTTCAAACTATTAAAATGCATTTGAAACATTTCTCCCCATTGACCGTAATGTAACGGAATATTTTTGATCGTCCCTGTAATTGATCTATCCATCCGATTCTCATAAATTTTGAAATGACTCGACAAAATTATGTAATAATTATATATTTTAAATTTCAAAAGATTCGGTTGGGTAGTTTTTGCGTTGTTATATGCGGACGGACAAACAGACGGACGGACGGACGGACTGAACGACAACTATAGGTGCTACGTATTTACATAATATCGAACGCACCTAAAAATTCCGTAGAAGATGCTCATTCCGAATGCTGTTCGTCATTGAGGTACTGGACAACAACAATCGCTAATGTTAAATGGTGATGAAATACGTATGGATGAATGATGGATTCGTACTTTTTATATTTCCTCAATAAATTAATAGTTTTAACTTTGTATTTTTCTTGGAGGATTTCTTTTTTTTCATTTTTCATTTGAAGTTTTAACAAAATCTTACTCCATTTCGCTAAAGAACATTGAAATAACACCTTAATTAATTTATAACACATAAAATTATAAATTAAACATTTATTTTAGAAATATTTTGACAACTTTAAAAAAAAAATGTGTTTACTAAGAATATTTCAATTTTATTATAATCCTTTGTATTTCCTCAATAAATCAGACTTAAAAAATATTCACTCAGATCCTAGAATATATCATACTAAGTATGAAAAAAATACTTAATTTTTTTTTTTTTAAATGTAGAAAATATAAATATATATTGACTAAAAGGTACTTTTTCTATGTATCCACAAGAAAAAAAAAAAAAAAAAAAAAAAAGAAAGAAAGAAAATTACATGTTTTTTTGAAAAAGTGTCAGTTTTCTAATTCAAAATTGTAAAGTATAGAAATTTATCTTTGTAAAAAATAATCTGTTTTTGAACGTTTCTTGCCTTTTAATTTTACAAAGTTTGCAAAGTTCATTCTATCAAAAACGATGCAAAATTGCTCAAATGATAAATAAAATTTTGGCATGAAAAATCAACTCAGTATCGCTGTCTTTTGAGAATTCTTATCACAACTTTGTAATATATTGTTTTCAAAAGAAATTCTTTATTAATGTTTTCCTCGTAACACGACAAATTAAAACCATTAATTATGACCAATTTAGGTCATTTTCTTTCAGTTATCTTATAACATATGTTGACAAGCAAAATAAAAATTCGCAAAGAAATACTCGTGCTAACCAATCTATCATTTTTTTCCTACAAGTATGTTTCTTAAAGTTGTGACCAGTTTTTTGTGATACTCTGATACAGATGTTAATAGTACCAGGTACAAAAATTATGCATACATGCAATACGTAAGAAGTTTAGTACTTAGCCATTTCCCCATTATTCACAAAAAAAAAAAAAAAAAAAAAAAAAAAAAAAATCCCATAAACAGATAGAAGTGGACCCCCAGAATGTTTCTTGCCCCTGGGGCCCCATAGCCTAAGTCGGGCCCTGATTATTCTGATTTTTAGCTTTTGATTTTCAGAAAGTATGTATATTTTTAAACTGAGGTTATTCTTGTTAACATGATTAGGTGATTACATTTTATATACTGATGGGGGGAAGTAACAGCCCGAAACATCTACAGAACTGTAATGTATGTTTTAAAAAATAATCACACACACACACAAAAAAAAAAAAAAAAAAAAAAAAAAAAAAAAACTTGTATAATTTTTGTATCACAGAGATTCACCATGTTTGCTTCCAACTGGAGAAAAAAGAGAACGTTGAAACAGGTGTTTTGACAATGCTTAAGTACTATATTGTGTAAACGTAATATGCTTTTTGTATTTCCTTTATGAATATCCAAATGATTTACGCAGTCGTGTTAACCAGCTGGAAATCAGATGGCGATTCGAGTTAATAGGACTGAATATAGTAAAAGTTTTATTAGATCTATAAAATATCTATAAGCAGTTCTGAAAAAATATATGTTATCTGTTATTTTATGGAAATGTAAGGAGATTGATTTCCTAATCTGCTTTATATTCAGTATCTTTTTATCGCTATTTTCTTTAGAGATAAGATCTAAATCCATCTTCCTAAACCCATATTTTTTATTTGACTGCGGTACTGAAAAAAAAATCTTTTGTCTTTTTAAAAATAAAATTTCGAGGGATTTATATAATCTTAAATACAGCCGAGTCTCTCTATAACGAAACTCCATGCATCGAATTTCTCTATATAACGAATTTTTTTGTAGGAACTGTAACCTATTCGCATGATTACATTAAAAACAGTCTCTATATAGCGAAATATCTATCGCTATGTAACGAAATTTTTCATAAATTGGTTTCAATTTATTCAGTTTTAAAAAATTTTTGAAATCATATGGAATCAAATTTCCATCATTTATTTTTAATTTATCGTTCAATGCTGAGAGTTTTTTTTTTTAAATTATTATTATTATTTCTTTTTTTGTTCTTAAAATCCAACGAATTCATCCCACCTCCTACACACCTTTCAACATCTTTCTTAAAAATGAGACAATTAGATTGTTACACACATAAGAGAGGAATCAATGAGAGGCACATAAGAGAGGCCTTCAAATGGAGGAAAATGTTAACTACAATTTTTCATTCCTTGCTAAAATTTGAGAATTTTTTTTCTTTGAGAACGTAACAATTTTAAAATCAAAACAACAAAAAATTACAGATTTTTTCGTCTGAAATTAATGCAAGTCTTCCTTATTTGATTTTCATTAAGCTTTCAAATAAATGTCTGTTCTCTTTTTTGAAACTGCTTAAATAATTAAGAAATAAAATGTTAGGTTAATATTTATTTTTAAACATTCCAAATTCTTAATTAAAAACATCAAAAATAATATTTGTTTAAAATTTACATATTAAATACGATTTTTAACATCATTCTCCATACATCGAATTTCTCTATATAACGAACTTTTTACTGGAATGATGGATTTCGTTATATAGAGACTCGACTGTATAAATTATTTGTATAATCATCTGTCATTCAATTGATCACTTGAATTATTAGGCTAAAAAAAGGGGGTGGGGGGGGTGGTCACTCAGCTTCTGAATTCTCCTGCGTAACTTTAAGTCTATGGATGTTTGATGCATTCGTACATTTAAAATATCTGTTGAGAAAATTAATTTTTTTAATTTCTTTTTTCTATGTATTCTTCTTAAAGGATGTCTCTTTTTAGGTGCGTTCGTAATTATGTAAATACGTAGGACCTATTGTTGTCGTTCAGTCCGTCCGTCTGTCCGTCTGTATGTCCGTCTGTCTGTCTGTCTGTCCGCATATAACAACGCAAAAACTACCCAACCGAATCGTTTGAAATTTAAAATATATAATTATTACATAATTTTGTCGAGTCATTTCAAATTTTATGAAAATCGGATGCATAGATCAATCACAGGGACAATCAAAAGGATTCCGTTACATTACGGTCAATGGGGAAAAAAGTTTCAAATGCATTTTTATCGTTTGAAATTTTAAATACATAATTATTACATAATTTTATCGAGTTATTTCAAATTTGATCAAAATCGGATGCATAGTTCAACTACAGGGACAATCAAAAGTGTTCCGTTACATTACGGTTAATTGGGGAAAAATGTTTCAAATGCATTTTAATGGTCTTATACTCATTCGAACGTAATAAAACTGATATGCATCTATAAAGTACATATTATAATATACATTTTGC
This sequence comes from Maratus speculifer, assembly GCA_964019185.1. Classification (NCBI taxonomy): domain Eukaryota; kingdom Metazoa; phylum Arthropoda; class Arachnida; order Araneae; family Salticidae; genus Maratus; species Maratus speculifer. Next base: position 147,989,820 of record OZ025301.1, on the reverse strand, counting down.
ATAATCTGTGGTGCAAGGAATATTTGTTATTGATTTACAAGGCCACACAAAAGTATTCCATTGCATAATGGTATAGGGAGAACATTGTTTGGTGCGCATTTTAATTGAAATTATTTACAATTTTAGGAGATTGATATATGAGAGTGATATTTTTAAAGCTTCGTTATCGTACGAACGCACCTCATTTGCTACGCTTCACGTGCAATTTCCAACTTGTTTTCTTAATTCTCAAGATATTTCTAAAATCTATACTGAATTTAACATTATATGTGTTAAAAGCTGACAAACAATGTGTAAAATTTGAACATGTCTTATAAAATTAAGTATATAATATTATAAAGATTTTGAAAACTAAGAAAAACAGAGACATTTTTAAAGAAATTTATATAAAAAAATTGAAGAAAAAATATTAATTTTTCCAAGGAGATAATTTAAATATACGAATGCATTAAACGCTTATAGAATTTATATTATTGAGGGGAATTCGGAAGCTGAGTGACCAGGCTCCTTAACACTGTAACCTCACAGTTATGAAAAACTATGTCACCTGCTATTCTTAATGTTGCTATTCTTAATGTCGCTGTATAATGTTGCTATCCCCGATTTTCAGGGATCTCGAGACCCGTCCCACTGTATGTTAAATGGGACGATAAATATGCCGCTTTTTCCCCATACTCAAATTACGTCAACATTTTACGAATTTAATTTCATAAAACTGGAATTTTATTCTTTAGTCTGATACGAGACAATCAGAGTCGAGGTTGGTCACACTTAGTCGTCACAACACCCGGATGTTACCAAAATCGTTGTCCATTACTTTTTTTTTTTTTTTTTTTTTAACGTATGTCCTCTTTCCCTCAATGCAGAAAAAGCTCGTGAAACGAAGCTCCCAATTTCTAGTAATTCTCCTTTCAGAAGATAGAAATTTCTTCAAATGTTATACACAAATGTATTCCAATCATAGATGCGTTCCGGCAACTTGCTGCCTGTGTTTTTTACATTTGGCAAAGGATTTTTTGAGAGTGCTCATAATAATAACTGCGATTACTCAAAAATGATTGAAATAAAAAATAATGAAAAAAAAGTGGTACTTACAAAATGAGCATTGTTGTTGCATAATTACTATTAATTATTTTTCGACTAATTAATTTCACACAATGTTCTTGGATAAAGTATAATTCACATAAAATCAATGCAAATAAAAGAAACTAAATATACACCAATTTGTTAAGATGGAACGACAAAGGATAGGAAGAAATTTCTGTTTTAAACACAGATCTTAGAATATTATTCCTTTATAATTATATTCTATCCACCGTTTTAATCGATATTGCGAAATGTTTTCGTTTAAAGCATGATTCCATTACACTAGTTTTATCTCTTTATCTGTTTATCAGTTTTTATATGTACACATAAATAGTACAATGCTTGATAAATGGGAATAATAAATAAATACACTATATTGCCATTGATTATGGGACACTTGCGATTTTAGACATTTTACTAAATATCTAGAAAAATACATGAGGAATCATCTCGAAACTCTTAGTGTATAAATATAATAGTATACGTCATACATATCCGTGAAGATTTTTTACCGAAACGCCATAGGGGACCGTCAACAAATTAAAAAAGAATGAATATCTTTTGAATAACCCTGTCAAAACTAATGTAGCAAAAGCGCTCAAACTCTAGATTATGATTGAATGCCTTATTGTAATATACTGTGTTCATTTTTATGCAAATAGCATGCACACTCGCAGAGTAATTAAGGTTTTTATAAAAATGGTCCCAAATTTTTCCAAGTGTTTCCCTTATAATTTTCAGAGTTCTTAATATAAAATAATATTTTTTTCAGAAAATATGACAAACAACATTGAACACAGTGCCCTGTAATCAGAATTAAAAAATAATAAAAATTGTATGAAAAATGAGTAGGTTTACTATATAATTTTTTACTGCACATGCGTCAAAGATATCAAAATTTCATTTGCATATTATGTTAGCTAAATGAATAGAGCAACTTTTGTAAAAGTCTCAAAATCATAGCTTGAAAATTCTGAAAGTAATCGTCTATAGAAAAAGGACAAAATCCGTTGTTTCCAAAATGAAGCAAAAAAAATGAGGGATTTTATCCAAATGCCGTAGTACATCCCATATTGTGTATTCTATATTGACACTAATCAATGAATATATGGATATAACCCCTCTTGTTTTTGCTTCATTTTGAGAATAACGGATTTTCGACTTATTCAATTGACGATTATTGTCAGAATTTTCAAGTTATGATTTTGTGACTTTCACAAAAGTTGCTCTATACATTTGGCTAACATAATATGCAAATGGAATTTTGATATCGTTGACGCATGCGCAGTAAAAAATTATTTAGTAAACCAACTCATTTTTTATACAATTTTCATTATTTTTTAATTCTGATTACAGGGTACTGTGTGCAATGTTGTTTGTCATATTTTCTGAAAAAAATAATATTTTATATTAAGAACTCTGAAAATTATAAAGGAAAAATTTGGAAAAATTTGAGATCATTTTTATAAAAAACTTAATTACTCTGCGAGTATGCATGCTATAAAAATGAACAAGGCTTATTACAATAAGGCATTCAACCACAATCTAGAGTTTGAGCGCTTTTGCTACATTAGTTTTGACAGGGTTATTCAAAAGATATTCATTCTTTTTTAATTTGTTGACGGTCCCCTTTGGAGTTTCGGGAAAAAATCTTCACGGAGATGTATGACTTATACTATTATATTTATATACTAAGAGTTTCGAGATGATTCCTCATGTATTTTTCTAGATATTTAGTAAAATGTCTAAAATCGCAAGTGTCCCATAATCAATGGCAATATAGTGTATATAATTATGATAATTACCAAAATTCTTTAAATAAGAATATTGTCCTACATAAGTAGAACTATAATACCGAAACAATTGTTGCATGGGCAAAATGACAGACTTCTTTTTTTCTTTACTTTAGTAAAAATTTCATCCCTATTCAGAATGAGACTTTTAAAATTTATTTTGGTTTAAAGGGAAAAAAAATAAAGTTTTAAAACTAAATTCATCTTAAAGTTCTCTACAGCAGCGTCTAATTGAAGCCTTTCTGGCATTTTTTTTAAAGTAAAATATGATAAAGTTATTGTACAAGGATCGTGCCTTGTGCGGTTTTTCTTCTTTTTATGCTGTTATTTTCGATATGATATTTGCTATATATTGCCAGATTTCCTTGCTTCGCGACAGGAGACTTTTATGAAATTTTTAATGATTTGTCATCGGTTTTTAAAAACAGAAATTTGTGTCTTATTAAATCGAGAAAATTCTCCGATTAAATAAGGCAAATTTTACAATAAAATTTTACTGATGGGGATAAACAAGGTTTCTTAAGCCTTTTTGCTGCACGTATATATGTGTCGCTCGTCGCCAAGGGGTTGGCAATAACATTAAAAAATTTAAGACTCAAAAAAAAAAAAAAAAAAAAGAAAAAGAAAAAAAAAAAAGAAAAGAAAAAGAAACATGCAGACGATCCAATTTCTATCCATTTTCAACGGCAGAAGCAGGAAATCATAAAAAAATTCGCAGAACTTTTAAAAGCAACGGAAATTAAAGCACTTGTTTCAGAGTAATTCTTGGTAAATATTTAAATAAATTTAATTTACAAGAAATACACCAAATAACAAAAAATAAATATATGCGAACAAAAACGACATATGCGATATTAAAATTGTATTTTCTGATTATGGATAGCGACGGAGATATGACGTTGTTTTAAATCTCAGGTAAAATGTAGAGGAAACTAAAGAACAAACAAAGGAAGCATCTTTGAGTACACACATACACAAAAAAAAGCAATTTTGTGTATGTTTCAAAGTAGAACAGAAATAAAACCAAGATATAATTTCCTTCAACGTTCTGAGCCCTTATCTAATAAAACATGTATTTGAAACTGAGATGACCAACTATGGCTGGTGGCATATTAATATATATATCTATATATATAAAAGAAAGTCTGGATTTCGTATTAATCACAGTAGAAAAAAATCTACCGAACCAAAAATCTTGAAAATTGGGGTAAAAATACTTCTTATAACACCAAGTGCCGCTAAGAAGGGATTTTTGAAAATTCCACCTCTAAGTGGGGTAAAACAAAGAACGAACTTTTAAAAAATTCCTTAAAAATCGGCTTTTGTAGTTATTATTCAACTGATAACATATTTTAGTGTATTTTTTCATGCTGAATCGAATGGCACCAAGCAAATTCTTTTATATCCAGTAGTTCGTGACATACTTCACATTTTCCTAATTTGGCGATGCCTTCGGCGCAAAAACCTGAAATTTTCAATCCTTATCTATATATATAAAAGAAAGTCTGGATTTCGTATTAATCACAGTAGAAAAAAATCTACCGAACCAAAAATCTTGAAAATTGGGTTAAAAATACTTCTTATAACACCGAGTGCCGCTAAGAAGGGATTTTTGAAAATTCCACCTGTAAGTGGGGTAAAAAAAAGAACGAACTTTTAAAAAATTCCTTAAAAATCGGCTTTTGTAGTTATTTTTCAACTGATAACATATTTTAGTGTATTTTTTCATGCTGAATCGAATGGCACCAAGCAAATTCTTTTATATCCAGTAGTTCGTGAGATACTTCACATTTTCCTAATTTGGCGATGCCTTCGGCGCAAAAACCTGAAATTTTCAATCCTTATCTATATATATAAAAGAAAGTCTGGATTTCGTATTAATCACAGTAGAAAAAAATCTACCGAACCAAAAATCTTGAAAATTGGGGTAAAAATACTTCTTATAACACCGAGTGCCGCTAAGAAGGGATTTTTGAAAATTCCACCTCTAAGTGGGGTAAAAAAAAGAACGAACTTTTAAAAAATTCCTTAAAAATCGGCTTTTGTACTTATTTTTCAACTGATAACATATTTTAGTGTATTGTTTCATGCTGAATCGAATGGCACCAAGCAAATTCTTTTATATCCAGTAGTTCGTGAGATACTTCACATTTTCCTAATTTGGCGATGCCTTCGGCGCAAAAACCTGAAATTTTCAATCCTTATCTATATATATAAAAGAAAGTCTGGATTTCGTATTAATCACAGTAGAAAAAAATCTACCGAACCAAAAATCTTGAAAATTGGGGTAAAAATACTTCTTATAACACCAAGTGCCGCTAAGAAGGGATTTTTGAAAATTCCACCTCTAAGTGGGGTAAAACAAAGAACGAACTTTTAAAAAATTCCTTAAAAATCGGCTTTTGTAGTTATTATTCAACTGATAACATATTTTAGTGTATTTTTTCATGCTGAATCGAATGGCACCAAGCAAATTCTTTTATATCCAGTAGTTCGTGAGATTCTTCACATTTTCCTAATTTGGCGATGCCTTCGGCGCAAAAACCTGAAATTTTCAATCCTTATCTATATATATAAAAGAAAGTCTGGATTTCGTATTAATCACAGTAGAAAAAAATCTACCGAACCAAAAGTCTTGAAAATTGGGGTAAAAGTACTTCTTATAACACCGAATGCCGCTAAGAAGGGATTTTAGAAAATTCCACCTCTAAGTGGGGTAAAAAAAAGAACGAACTTTAAAAAAATTCCTTAAAAATCGGCTTTTGTAGTTATTTTTCAACTGATAACATATTTTAATGTATTTTTTCATGCTGAATCGAATGGCACCAAGCAAATTCTTTTAAATCCAGTAGTTCGTGAGATACTTCACATTTTCCTAATTTGGCGATGTCTTGGTCGCTAAAACCTGAAAATTTCAATATAAAAGAAAGTCTGGATTTCGTATTAATCATCGTACAAAAAAATCTATTGAACCTACAAATTTGTAAAAGAGATCTATAATCAGGTTAACATGGTTATATACGCTATATTTAATTATTTCAATATGTATAAAACGCAAAGTGAAATTTCTTTTCGGCCGCGTGTAACTTAAGTTCTACTAGATAGCTTTTAATGGAACTTACATTGTGTTGTATAATTTTTCAAAAATTTTGTAATAAATAAAATATAGCATTCTACGTTGTTTAATTGACTACTTATGGAGATGTTTTAAATCAGATGAACGCAATTACAAAAGGTTGACTTAATTGAAAGGTTCCGCTGAATGAATTTTTATTTGATTAAAACTGTTAACATGTTGGCCGCTACGTCATTCATTGGTGACTAACATTGATATTTCCGTTTAGATGAGATCTTTTCACCGATGAAAAACAGACTAAAACAAGATATAAAACTAAAAATTACTATGATATAAAAATTTCTTTTGATTCAAAGTTTCTTAAAAAAAAAAAAAAAAAAAAAAAAAAAAAAAAAAAAAAAAAAACTGACCAGCGTAGCGGGCGAAGGCTGCTAGTATATATATATTACTGAAAATGTGTATTAAAGTTACGTATATGGGTTTTCGTGTCCTTTAACAAACGAACGAGTTTTGGTCTTTTGGACTGGAAACAGGGACTCCATTTAGAGGAATACCACTTAGAGATCTGCACGGGCCGATTTCCGTTAACCGCATTCAGACCGTGCCGAGTCGGGCTCGGGCTTTATTTTTCTGGAGTATCCGGCCGTGCCTAACTTATTTTTTCCATATGAATCCGAGACTGATTTCATTCTACATGCCAAAATAATCAGTTCCGGTTGAATCATGCCACATGAAAATCTTTTTCTCGACATCTCCAAGTCTGTTCAAAAATCAGTAAAATTTGGCTTCGTCCAAAAAATTTTTGCAAAAAAGGCATGCACTTTTAAGTCGCCTTTATTCTACAATTAAACATTAGAATTTATCCTTTTTGAAGAATCGTATATTTCTAGACTTATTTAAATAAAGTTTAAAAAAATCTGCCTATGACGGAATTTTTTTTAAACTGAAAACTGGGAAATTACTTTTAAACTTCTTTTAAACTGTTCATCCATGGAAAATGAATACGCGAGAAAAAAATACATTTAACATTTACACCTGCTAAAAAAGAAACGTATTTTTCTGTCCAATGCGATTCCGTCTTACAAGATTTTACTTTTGTCATACACCATTTTTTAGATTTTTATGTCTCTATTTCATAGAATATGGACTAAAAATACTAATGATAATTGAAACATTTACATACAACATACAAAGGTTCATTAAAAACATAAATATCGCAGCCTACAGCATTTCTGCATAAATGGAGACTAAACATAAAAAAAAGTAGACTAAGATAGGTTTTCTTTTTTGGTCATAACTCTTTCGTAAGAGTAAAGATCAATGTTCTGTAGAAATTCCCTCGGGCTGGGCCGGGTTCGAGCCGAAATTTTAAATTTTTTCTCCGGACCGGGCCGAGTTCGGGCCTTGTTTTTAGCTATATCGGACCGAGTCGGGCAGCTAAATTTTTTCTACGGGCCGGGAGATCGTACCGAATCGGGCCGAAATTTTAACATTATAACGGACCGAGCCAATATTTTTTACGTTCGTGCATGGCCGAATTTTTTTTTTCTATGGATCGGGCCGGGCTCGGAAATTTCGGCCCATGCAGACCTCTAGTACCAGCTGTCTTCTTCCTCAAGGAATTTAAAATTTCATCACGAAGTCACAGTAGAAAAATTCAGAAAATGCGCAAAAACTAAAATAACTTGCCAAATGTGGTTAAAATAGAAACATTAGAATTAAATCAAGCACATAATTTAAAAATTATTTATAATAGTCCAAGAGCCGACAGCACAAAATCCTAAGTCATCAAGAAAAAAAATCCTTTGTTTTATAGAAGAGTATTAACAGAGGAATCTAATGATCCATGCCTGCCGGAAGCGAAGTGGTGCATAAGCCAAAAGTTCATACCACTAGTGGTTGATTCGTAGGTTTAACATTGTGTTTGCCTTGCAATAAAAAGTATGAAAATATGGAAAACTGGGTGCAGGAAAACACAATGCTAATCTTACGAGTCAACCACTAGTGGTATTAATTTTTGGCCCATGCACCACTTCGTTTCGGTAGACATAGATCATTAGATTCCTCTATTACCACTCTTCCATAAAATAAAGGATTTTTCTTGAGCTCGATGACATAGGGTTTTGTGCTGTCGGCTGTTGGACTATAATGTTTGTTAAAGTTTATTATTGCAACATTCTCAAAATGAGACACTTTTATCATCAAAGAGAACTGTAGTCAAAATGCACTTGGAATTATATAAATACGTAACACCTATAGTCGTCTACTGAACAATCAATTTGTCTGTCCGTCTACCTTCATGTAATTGGGGTAAAACTGCCCAACTGAGTAGTATGAAATTTAATGCATATAATCGTAGCAAAATTTTGTCGAATCATTTCAAATTTCATGAAAATCGAATCCAAACTTAAAAAAAGATATTAATGAAAGTTTAAAGAAATATTCATTATTAAATCTTATCATATGTAATTAATTTTAATGATATCTCATAATAGGTAATGATTCTAGTTTCCTATGGTGATTACGTCATATTTAAGATGCAGGCCTGTTATTTTCGTAATATCGAATTTAATTTATGAAGTCTTAATAAATTTTGTATTCATGAATTTTTGCTTAAGAGTGCAACAGATATATAAAAATCTGGATGTTTATAAAATTAGTTAGTACGAACGCACCCTATTTGCTATATCTGACGAACAATTTCGAACTTGTTAAAATAAAGTTAAGAAAAAAAAACTGTCCAGTTGCGTTTCAACCTCCCAGAAGAAAAAAAAAAAAAAAGTTTTGAAATGTAGATTTATTGTTGCATAATAATGCCAGGTCTTATAAGATGCGCTCGAGAAAGCGTTATGCGGAACGTAAAATATTCCGATTCTTCATAATGCACAAAGTTTTTCCTCGAAATTTATTTATTAGCGTTAAGAAAACACAAATCTGAAATATGATAGCGTAAAATAACTAATGAACATTAAAAAAAAAACCGCGAACAATTCTTAAAAATGGTAAATTCAAAGAAGAAAAAGAATTGATCGACAACAAGATTGAAATTTTATGTTAACATTAATTGAAATCAACGATTTTTTTAGATTAAGAGTTGATTAATACCACATTCTCTAAAGAGATACAAATTTTATTTACGATTTAAAAAATTTGCATTTTTTCAAAACATTTATTTATTCTGAATTCATGAGGTTTTTAAGTTCCATTTATTTCGACGGTGTTTATTAGTAGAATGATGCTAGTTTTTGAAAGATATTTATTGTGTATCATAGAAATTCATTTAAATATATATTAAAAAAAATCGGAAAATTTCTTAAAATATTGTAAATTGTAATAATAAAATTTTTTTAATAATAATAATAAAAAATTTAAAATAAATTAATGATTTTACATTTAAAAGGATTTAATATAGATAGATTTCACTGTGTAATTTTTATAGCATATTATTAATTGTAATAATAAAACGTCCGTCTATGAGTCCTTGTGATGTTTGGCTTTTATTCGTCTTCTGGATGGAATGAACATGCAGCAAAGATTTTGAATTTTTAACAATGTATTTCTGTTGACACAATGACAAAAAAAAAAAAAAAAAAAAAAAAAAAAAAAAAAAAAAAGCATTAAAAACTATATATAAAAAAACCTCAAAAACAAATTGAGAACAGCTTTGAAACAAATTATATTTCAAACAAAGTAGATTTTTTTCTCTATACGACAGTGTAAAAGTTGAAAATGAGCGATGTTTAGAAATTAAAAAAATTGCAGTAGCGAATATTGTAAAACTGAAATTTCATTTAAAATTCCTTTATAATTGGTCCAGGAATATTAATATCTAATCCATGGCGTACGTAATATATGACTCTGTTATTACGTAAGCCACATTTTGATCATCATAAAAATTATGTTTATTATTTTTTTAATTATAGAATTTTATAAGTCTAAAACTTTAGTCTTTAAAAACATTGTTTTCCAAAAAGTCGTTGTAATTTGTTAAATTACATTAAAAAAGAATAAAAAAATAATCTCTGAATAGTTGGTACTGCCGAATATTGAACAAATTGCATGCTCTCGGGACGTTCGTTATTCAAAGGCTTTACTAAATTATATTTTCCATGCAGAGATTTTCTTGAATAAAACGCTGCAAACCAGGATATTTTCTATTATATATGTATATATAAGATAGATTAATTTCAAAATAATGGTAATTTACGAAAATTTTTCTCTTCATCTAGTAAAGTTTGATTTTTCGTTTTACTATACGAATTGCTTGCTTTTAAAAGCAATAAAAATTTCAAAGAATACTTTACTTTCATCTTAATTTCACGCTATTTACCATACAAATGTAATCTACACAAAATTAATATGATGAAAGAAAACGGTTTATATTTTAAATACAATGTGATACAAAGACGTCACCCTGGATATGGCAACACTGAAAATCTTGAAACACAGTCTCGCGATATTGCAGGAATTTATTCAGGGAATTATCATGTATTTCTGTGTTCGATTATCGTTGCGTTAAAGTGTACTACACGTCGCAACGCTACCGTTATTTTGACATCATGACCGTACAGTCAGTAGTTACTTATTCCATTTTTTATAATTTTAAAAACGACATTTTGAAGATCAATAATCTTATCTTATATATATTATAAATGTAAAAGTGTGTCCGAAAAATTGGAATAAAATTAGCTTCAAAATGAATGGATTAATGTCTTTGAATCTTTGCATATAGAAAAGTAAAAGCCCGGAAATGAGCATAGGCTATTTTTTATTCATTTCATTCAAATATTTTCCTTAATAATTCAAAATTTCATTATTTTTCATACAGAATCAACATTTTTCCAATAAAAATAACCATTTTCCTTTCATGTTGCCAATAAAATAGAAATCTGGAATGATAATTTTTCAGCGGCAATATTTTCAATTGAGCAATTTCCGCGCAAAAAAATGAAAAGAAAAATATTAAAAGAAAATAAATATGACGTTATATTTGAAATAGAAATAAAGAAATAAAATGAAATGAAATAAATGAAAATTTTTATTCAAAACCCATAATTATCAATGGGAGAAATTTTTTTTGTAGGAAAATGACGGAAAATAAAACTACTGATTAATATATTTTTGACTCTACTTTTTAACACTATCCAACAAAGATGAAAAGTTATTATGCTTTCGGTTTGTCTGTCCGTCTGGCCTCTTTCTAACTTTCGTAAATTTCAGGGCAAGCCGAGTAGCCATGAAATTTTTGGACTTTATTAACATTTACCTTAGCACGAATGCCTATTGAAAATGAAGTTTCTACCATGAATAGTTTATTTATTGGGATAGTCAAAAAAATTTCTTACATTACGGTATTATGCGAAAAAATCGTTTCAATTGTATTTTAACGATGTTAAAGCCTGTAAAACATATTCAAATTTATAAGCATCAACAAAGTGCACTAAAATATGCATTTTGTAAAGTACGCAGTGTAAAGGACACTTATTATTCATTTACAGGGTCACACAGAAGAATTCCATTGCATAAGAATAAAGGCAGGAAGAGTTTGCGTCACATTTTAATTATGGTAAACGATTTCATGTATAATCAAATTGATATACGTTGCTGAGGCTTAATGTGAGTTATTTCATGCATAATAAGAAGTACATAGCATTTACAGGGACACACAAAAAGTTTTAAATAGTATATATTCTATCCGAGGTACTGTATATGATGGATGATGACTGTTGCATGGATGAAATGCATTTTGAATTATGATATGTGCTTTTAAGTTTCACTAAATGAATGCATATTCAATGGTGTGTATAAATGCTGATATTTACACAATTTAGATATACAGGGTTACACAAAAGATCTTGGAAAGGTTACTGAATATGAGCGTAATTTATTTAAAGGTGGTTTTTAAATAAAATATGCATTTTTATTTTGAACTGCATTCAGTAAACTAAGAAATATTTGTAGTACATAGATAAAATGATATACAGGGTCACGCAAAGAACTGGATACATGGTTGTCTGCGGATGATAATTTCTGAAAATGTAATTTAAGTAGTAATAGGGAATGTTTTTGTTTGAACTAAAGTTTAGAAAAACACTTTCGTATATTAAACGTACTAGGTAAACTACAGGGATGAACAAAAGTATTCAAGAATATTTCTATCTATTAGTATAAATCGCTGAAAGGAAAATTTAAACCAGCAAAAAATCGGCAAAAAAGGATCAAAAGAAGATTTTTACTATAAATCGCGATAAAAAGTTAATTGCACATGCTTTTAAGCAACGAATTCTTTTGTTTGTTTGATTAATTAATTCTTCTTTAAATGTTATGTGAACGAAGTCACGGGTAACGGTTAGTTGAAAATATTTCAGCAATGTATATGTGTATTCCAAAACACACTTGACATTTTTATAATTATCAATGCATAATGATATTATGTAACATGTATCTGACAGTTTTATTATGTCACATATATGCTGCCAAACAATGGTATAGTAATGATAATAAAAGGAGGAAATTCAATAGAGAAAATTCACGCAGACGATCCAATTTATATCAACTTTCAATGGAAGATGAAGGAAATGAAAATATTTATGGTAGCCAGAACTTATTAAATCAAGGAATATTAAGGCACTTTCGGATTACCCGCTGTCAAATATTTCAATAAATTTCATTTAGAAAATAGAAAGGAGAGGAAAAGCAGCGGAAAAGAAATAAAGTTATTTTTGGAGTGTGCAAAGAAATAAAGTTATGACGTCATATGTCAGGTAAAATCCAGAATAAACTCGTAAAAGCAAAAAAAAAAAAAAAAAAAAAAAAAAAAAATATGTTTGAGAGCATCTAAAAGCAATATCGTTTCTGGCCCAAAATAAAATAGAAATGAGTAAGAGAAATGTTTACTTACTGTCAGACAGTGGATTATAGCATTTTTATTAAGTTTTCTTTCTTTCGATAAAGAATTTGATCCCCATGAGTTACAATTAATCAGCTTGTAAGGCACGGAGGGCGGGACGGAATTAAGTAGTTTTTATTATTATTATTATTAATATTGTTTTTAGAGATTTTAATCTTGGTCTTTCTTTCTATCACTGAACAGTTCTATTGAACAGTTCAAACAGTTATTTATAAATTTTTAAAAAAATACTACGTTTTTAGGTGTTCGTAAAAGTTTGTAATTGTGTAAATACGTAGCACCTATAGTCATTGTTCAGTTCGACCGTCTATCCGCAGTGTTAAAATCCGCGGATGGCCTATGGAGGACATCCCCCCCCCCCCCCCGGAGCAATGAAATGTCCCCCAGAAAATTTGATTTTGTGTTTTAAATGGTCTAAAAGTACAATACCTCACCCCCGCAACTCTATAATGTCCCCCCCGGAGGCACTGAAATCCCTCCCGGAGAAAAGTGTCTGAGTTCTACACTGGTCTGTCCGCATGTAACAGAATAAAAAATACCCAACCGAATCGTTTAAATTAAAAATATATAATTGTTGCATAATTTTGTCGAGCCATTTCAATTTTTATGAAAATCGGATATATAATCTAATTCCAAGAACAATCAAAAGTATTCCGTTAGATTACGGTCTATGAGGAAAAACAGCTTCAAATGCATTTTAATGATGTTTGTCTTCCGAATATTATAAAATTGGTATGAAACTATGTAGTATATACTAAAACATACATTCTGTACAATCTGTGGTTCAAAGAATATTTGTTATTAAGTTACAGGTTTACACAAAAGTATTCCAATACATAATAGTATAGGGGGAGGGGGGAGGACATTGCTTGAAGAGCATTTTAATTATATTAAACTATTTCACATTTTATGAAATAGATAATACATTGCTGAAGTTTGATACAAGTTAATTCCTGTTTCATAGAAAGCAGATAGTATTTACGGGGAGCTACAAAAGATTCCGGCTACTATAACTGTTTCCGAAGTACTGTATTCCTTTGAGTGTCTTGCAAATGGGTAAAATTGTAATGCTGTTTTCTCTTTATTTTATTTTAAATACTCAGAAAATATGATCTTTTAACATTATACATAAAAAAAAATAACAAATGTAAATGTGATCCTAGCGAGTATTGATCGCTTAAAAATGTATTGAAAATTAATTAAATCTATATAATTATATTATCTTAAATATTGATTACGTTGCAGTGAAACACGGAACTTAGTGAATTGAATATTACGTTCCAAACATTTAGAGGTTTATGCTATTACACTAAGATCTGAATATTTTTAAAACTTCGTTATTGTACGAATGCACCTTATTTGCTGCGTTTCACGTGCAATTTCCGATTTTTTTTCCCCCGCCAATAAGCGTAAATCTTATTCATAATCGACTAACTAAAGTAACTAAGTAACTATTCTAAGAAAAGTACTTACTTCGTTTTCTTTACCTATCAAGCTTTAAAATGTGCTTGTGCCTCCAGTGATGCTGCAAATGTAAATGTGGCAAAACTAATCCAGTTGCCAAATTTTAACGACTGTTGAGTGAACCGATGAATATTGAGTTGGCGATTTTATAAGTTCGGATTATTCCGATTATTTTTAAATAAACATTTGATATCGATGCACTCTGGCCTTTCTAATTAAGTGTCAATTCGGACTTGCCGTGTCGTAAGAAAGTTTCATGAACTCTACAAGGTCTTCTCTGAGTTAACGTACTAGCTTATTCATGACTTCGTGTTTTACATCATTTTTTAACTCTTTTGCTGAATTCTGTTGAGAAATACTTTGCTGGTCAGAAAATAAGCACTTAACCTCCCAACTCCCACGAATAAACATATAAAGGAAAGTGGAATACAGTGGAAATAAGGACATAGTAGACAACCCCTCAATATTTTTATTTTTTTGTAGACTGTTTCTTTTAGGCTTATTCATTAAAACACTGAATTAATTAACGCCTTCAGAGCTCATGATTAGTTCACAGTGAACTATTTTACCCTAAGTAGTTATGTTGAGTTTCTAAAAGCAAAAATTTTCATAATCATATTTTTCTTTATTTTATAATTAACCCTCTAAGTATTTGGAACGTAATATTCTGTTCACCAAGCTCCAGGTTTCACTGCAATATAAGCAATATCTAAGGAAATATAATTATATAGATTTTATGAATTTTCAGTGCATTGAAGAATGATTAATAAGCTCAAGGATTACATTATTATGGAGATTCTTCTTATAAAAGTTCTTTCGAACACATAAGTAAATAAACTCGGAGGTAAATTAAATTCTGACACCGTTTTTAAACTTTTAAATGACTTATATTAAACGTTAATATTTACAAAAAAGATATTTACATATTAATATTTACAATTCGAACATTCAAAAGGAAACTTTAATTAAAACATCTTAATCACGTCATCTTAATCAACATTCTTCTAAAGTCAACACCAACTCTCCCCACATTCCATCCAACGATCTCTTCCGTTCATTTCTTTTTTCTTCGGCTTTTCGTCTGAATGGAGTTTTTTCAGAAAATCGTCTGCTTTCTAAAGACCTTTTCTATCAGAGTTGCGATATGAAGAACCTTACAAGACATGATACTTGGCTGTTGGAGAAAGAATCGCTCCCACAACGGCCGTCCTGACTAGGCTTTCGTCCTCGAATGCTCGTCCCTTTGGAGGCAGCAGCAGTTGGATCATCTGGAAAGATAAAGAAAAAAAAACACAGCAGCATCCAAAGTCTTAATTGAAAAAAAGAAGTCATTATTCAAATTGTTTATCAAAGCTTAGATTATTTCTTGAAAAAATTCATATATTTTTTTTTTTCGCGTCTTTTCGTCTTCTCGTTCTTACGTCCTTTCATCTTCTTTTATCTTACGTCTTTTCGTCTTCTTCTTTCATACGTCTTTTCATCTTCTATTACCTTACGTCTTTTCGTCTTTTCTTTCTTACGTCTTCCGTCTTCTTTTATCTTACGTCTTTTCGTCTTCTTTCATACGTCTTTTCATCTTTTACCTTACGTCTTTTCGTCTTTTCGAGAATAAAGTTAAAATTCTATTAGTTGTCAGTCCAGAGGTTTGTCATAGTTGGTATAGTGTCACAATCGGTGAAATTCTTTTTTTTTTCAAGCTTCGTCCGTCCACGGCTTCATGTACTCTGCACATGTACTGGTGACCATGGGTCCTTCGTTGAATCCAAGTTTCTTTACATCGTAGGTGTCATTATTTTTTACTTTTATGACTTTGTACGGACCTAAATATTTTGGTTTTAACTTCAAACCTGGACCTTGTTGTGTGCGTTTTATAGCAACCACATCATTAATCTTAAATTTGTTAGCTTTCTTTCGTCTGAGGTTGTAAGTTTTACGGTTCTCTTCTTGGACTTTTAAAATCTGTTTTTTAGCATTTTTTCTCATATCTTCGCGATTATTTGTAAAATCAGATTGTATTTCAGCATTCAGAAGACTAGTAATTTCAATGTTATTTTTTAGTTTCATTTTAGTACCAAACATCAATTCAAAAGGAGTTGTGCTTATACTTCTCTGAAAAGTCGAATTTATCACCTGTTGGACGTTGCTTACATGTGTATACCATTTTTTAGGATTATAGACAGACAATTTAGACAGAACAGATATTATGACAGAATTTAGACGCTCAACTTGGCCGTTAGACCTGGGTAATCCAGTGGTAATCGGGATATGTTTAATATTTTCATTGATGCAATAATCTTCAAAAGCTTTAGAGGTAAATGCAGGACCTTTATCTGATATAATTCGAACTGGATTTCCAAAGATAGATTTTTGGATTTCTAATTTAGAAATTACTTCGGCAGCATCGGTAGATTTTGTGGGATACAACCAAACAAATTTTGTGAATGCATCAATGACCGAAAGGATATGTTTGTAATTTTTATTAGTGCTTTCTAATGGACCTAAGTGATCAACATGGTACGTATGTAATGGAGTTTCTTCTTTTTCTATTGGGTGAAGTAAGCCTTCTTGTTTACCACATTTTCTATTAACTAAAATACAGGGAACACAATTTGCTATACATTTCTCAATTTTTTGTTTAACTTTAGGGATGTAAAAATCATTTTCTAAACTTTTCTCTGTTCTTGCAACTGCGTAATGACCTTTTTCGTGAGCGGCCTTGATTATATTCATTTGCATGTCTTCCGGTACAACTAATAAATCATTACCATTAACACATTTATAAAGAACATCATTTTTAACTAGATAATCATCATAAGATTTCATCTTTAGGATTTCTTTTATTGTTTTAATATGGTCATCGGTTTCTTGAGCTTGGATAATTTTTAAAGTTAAGCTATCTTGGATTACCATACAAATAGGATACCTACTTAATGCATCGACATGTCTCATACTGCTACCCTGTGTATGTTCAATAACTTAATCAAAATCGGATAACATTATTGCTCATCTAGCTATTTTTGTACTCATTTCTTTTTTATCCATAGTCATTTTAAATGCATTACAATCGGTTACAATTTTAAATGGGATACCTAGCACATATACTCTAATCTTTTTCAGGGCTTCAATTACAGCTAAAACTTCTAATTCGTAACTAGTGTACTTCCGTTCAGCTTCGGTGGTTTTTTTACTTGCGAAATAAACTGGATGAAATTGATTATCTACTGGAGATTGTTGCATTAAAACAGCTCCATAGCCATCAATACTGGCATCACAATGGATTTCGGTCGCACTTTTGGGATTGTAAATTAAAAGTACTGGTTCTGACGACAAAATACGTTTGAGTTCATTAAAAGCTCTTTGTTCTTCTATATCGAATTTAAATTTTGAATCTTTTCTTAGCAGGTCACTTAACGGTTTAGCTATAACCGAATAATTTCTTATAAATTTTCGAAAGTATCCTGTCAATCCTAAATAACTTTGAACATCTTTGGTACACTTTGGTTCGGGAAAATTTATTACTGCTTTAGTCTTCAGTGGAGAGGGATACAATTTACCATTTATGATTCTATACCCCAAGAAATCAATTTCACGCTTCAAAAAATTGCATTTTTTAAGATTTAATTCTAATCCATATTCCGATGCAGTTTCGAGTACAAGTTTTAATTTTTCTAGACCTTCAGCTTCGTTTTTAGCAGGTATTATTAAATCATCCATATAAATGACAACAATGTGATCTTTTAATAGGTTTCGAAATACATTATAAATATACTTTTGAAAAACACTAGGGCTATTGGTCAACCCGAATGGACATTTCAAAAATTCGTATTGTCCTTCATGAGTAACAAACGAGGTGTATTTCCGCGAGTCTTCTTCAACATCTACATGAAAGAAACCGTTTTTCAAATCTATGGTGGTAAATACTTCGGCAGAATGTAATTGGTCTATTACATCATCAATAACTGGCAAGGGGAAATGTTCACGTACTGTCTTTTTGTTAAGACATCTGTAATCAACACAAAGTCTCATTGTGTTATCTTTTTTCTTGACTAACACAACCGGCGAAGAAAAATTAGAAGAACTTTCTCGAATTATTCCCTGAGCTAGCCACTCCTCAATTTGGTTTTCGACTATTTTTTCCTCGCATGGCGGTAATCTTCGAGGAGAAGAACAAACTGGGATTTCGTCAGTTAAATTAATTTTCATTTTAACATCTACTGTTTTAGTTTTAATTGGTACATAATTTTCAATTAAAGAGTATAACTCTGAACGTAATTTTTTGTCAGCAATGTGAGTTAAATCAATTTTAGGCTCATCCAAAACATTTACAATATTAACTAAAAAGTCATTAGACTGAACTTCAGCTTTAAACAGTTTCACTTTATTCTCAGAAATAGTTAATGTACCTTGATGAATAACATCAGTGCCAATAATTAAATCGAAATTAATGCAACTGTCCTTAACGACAAAAATAGTAACTTTAAATTTTGAACCATCTACTTCGATTTCTGAATTGAAACAACCTTCTGGTTTAATTGAGGCTTTTCCTAGACCGGTCAAAGAGAAACTCGTAGGTTTTAATTCTACAAAGTTCTTCAAATTATCATAAATACTTTTCTTTAACAAAGTCTTTTGGCTACCAGTATCTATTAAAGAGATTAAACGCAAAGAATAAAGCTTTATCTCTTTCAGAATTAAATCTTGGGATGTAATAATGTTTACTTGTGACTGAGCATTTTTAACACTTGTATCTTTAGATTTATTACATTGAAATGATTTATGACCATAAGCGTTACAAGCAAAACAAAGCGGCCCTTTATCTTTATTTACACAGTTAATACTTTTATGATTATTCCCGCCACAATTAAAACAACGCATATTTGGCTTTACAGGCTTAAATTTGTTCTTAATTTCAACTTCGGATTTAATTTTAGGCTTAGCTCCTTCATATTTATGAAATTTTGCATTTTCATACTCCGATCTTATTTTTTCATAAATCTTTAATTTTTGTTTAAATTCAGCAATATTGGGACAACCATACAAAAAAGATTTTTTAGAAATGGGGTCATTAATTCCATTTATTACATACTGAATAAGGGCAGAATCTTCAATATTGCCTTTTGAGCATAATTGTTTCATATTTAAAAAATATTCATCTAACGATTCATGTGGTCTAATTTTTCTTTTGGACAGCAATTCGTGTAATTCAGCTGAATTGCACGTTTGACCAAATTCAGATATGAGTAGGGCTTTTAATTTAGACCACGAATTAATATTTGTTTCACTTTCAAGAAATAATTTTGCTTTGCCTGTCATACGGCGTTTAGCCAAAATCAATTTGTGCAAATCACTAACGTTAAATAATGAAACAATATCTTCAAAATCGGCAATCCATTTATTAATATTTTGTACTTGAGTACCTTCAAACATTGTAATCATACTTTCAATATCATTAATAGAAATGCTTGGTTTAATAACATAATCAGGAATTAGAATTTTCTGATTTTCATTACTTTCACAATTAGAACTACCATAATCATTTCTCATATTATTCTGAAAAACAGTTGAAATATTTTTAGTTTTATCTTGTAAATCATCATTAAATTCATCAACACTTTCGTCATCACTAAGAGTACCTACATCGGCTATCATATTAATTTTTAAAATATTAAAATCACATAAACTAGAAATTATTCTGGCAGCAATTTCATCAAAAGTTCCCGAATTATTTATACACAAAACATTGCAAATGGTAATTAAGTCGTTAATAGAAAAATTATCTTTAATTTCTTTGAATTTAGTTTGATATTCATCGGAATCTACTTCAAACGTAAACCCAGTAAAATTCCGAATTCTACGTCGATTATTTCTGTCACCGATTTCTCCAAAAATTAATTTGTGCAATATCTTAATACTAGCTGATTTTTCAGTTTTCAAAGAAAACTCTAATTCCTTTAAATCAACTAATTTTTCCATTATTGAAAAGAAAAATGAAATAATAAACTCACTTCATAATCAGATGCTCAGCTTCACACATTTAAACAGCATTGTTGTCGCAGTATCCAACAGCTTCATATCATTAAACATATATTCAAAAAAGATTTCCTCATAATAATTTCCAGCAAGGATTCCATCACAATTCTAAATAATAACGGCTTCCAGATTATTTAAAGTATATATATATTTCTTCTCTGTGGGCGTTCGTTTGTCTCGGTTCTGACACCAAAATTTATGGAGATTCTTCTTATAAAAGTTCTTTCGAACACATAAGTAAATAAACTCGGAGGTAAATTAAATTCTGACACCGTTTTTAAACTTTTAAATGACTTATATTAAACGTTAATATTTACAAAAAAGATATTTACATATTAATATTTACAATTCGAACATTCAAAAGGAAACTTTAATTAAAACATCTTAATCACGTCATCTTAATCAACATTCTTCTAAAGTCAACACCAACTCTCCCCACATTCCATCCAACGATCTCTTCCGTTCATTTCTTTTTTCTTCGGCTTTTCGTCTGAATGGAGTTTTTTCAGAAAATCGTCTGCTTTCTAAAGACCTTTTCTATCAGAGTTGCGATATGAAGAACCTTACAAGACATGATACTTGGCTGTTGGAGAAAGAATCGCTCCCACATTATTATTTGTAACTAAATTTTTTTTAACCCTTGGCGACCAGTTTGGTCTCCTTTAAACTTATACTAAACATTGCATCATAATACGTTTATTCATAATTTAATTTTACCTGCTCAATGGTGTGCCAAATCAGAAAATTTTGCTAAAAAATTCAAAACCTCGGTATTTTTATACTGACCGGGCATTGGTGATAATTCTCCAAACAATCTTTCCGTTTCATTTTTTCATATTTCATTTAAAATACACTGCTCGACATTGAAAATGCAACACCAAGAAGGAATGGTCAGAAATTTATGCAAATTTCCGAGTAGGTGCATGTCGCTGAGTTATCCGAATGATGTGAAATGCGTAGGTCTCCGACATACGTGATGTAAGATATAAGGGAAGGAACTTGCAGAATGGGCAGTATTCGTGTCGCTATTTCTGCCAGACGAATTATCGAAGAAATTTTGTTTTTATCTCGGAGGATACGTGTATAGAAGAGAATGCCAGGCAGCCGTCAACGAGGGCACTTCCAGCAGATAGACGATTTTACGAGAGGTATGGTGATGGGACTGAGAAGGGGGGGGGGTGGTCCTTACGTCAAATCGCAGCTGATACCCACATGGATGCGAGCACTGTGCATCGGCTGTGGCGAACATGGTTGGAACTAGGAAATCAGGCAAGATTGAGGGGTGCAGGTGCAGCCAGAGTGACGTCAGCATGAGTGGATCGACGCATCCACCGACAATCTGTGGCGGGCCCGCAAGTCACTTGTACTTCGATTGTACTGCAGCATGTACTGCAGCATGTACAAGATACCCTGGATATTTCCATGTCGACCAGAACCATTTCCCGTCGATTGGTTGAACGTAAACTGCACTCACGGCGTCTGTTAGGAAGACTGCCATTCACTCGACAGCATAGACGCCAAAGTTTGGAATGGTGCCGGACTAGAGCGACGTGGATGAGAGAATGGCGAAACGTCGTGTTCTCAGATGATTCACCCTTCTGTTTATTCAGTGACAGTCGCCGCATACGTGTGTGGCATCTACGTGGAGACAGATCAAATCTGGCAATAACTGTGGAACGCCCCACCGCGCGACACGTGGCATAATGGTTTGGGGCGCTATTGCGTATAATTCCATTTCACCTCTAGTTCGTATTTAGGGCACTATGACGGCCCAACGATTCTTGGATAAAGTACTGCGGCCAGTGGCAATCCCCTACCTTCAGGGGCAGCCTAATGCACTTTTTCAGCAGAATAATGTCCGACCACACAGTGCTCGCATATGCCAACATGCTCTGCAAGGAATACAGATGCTTCCCTGGCCACCGTACTCTCCTGACCTGTCACCAATCGAACATGTGTGGTATGTGATTGGACGTCGTTTTGCATACTCTGCCCCTGCCTCGTTCAGAAGATGAATTGTGGCAAATGGTTGAAAGGGAATGTAGAGCGATCCCTCAGGACACCATCCGCGCTCTTATTGACTCTATGCCTAGGCATGTTTCTTCGTGCATCGCTGTTCGCGGTGGTCGTACATCCTACTGAGCCGATGCCGTTCTTGTTCTGTATTCTGGCTATCATTTTGAAATAAAGATCACTTAATACTCCTTGATGTCTCTGTCTTTTCCCCAAATTTCATCACTTTCTGACTACTCCTTCTTGGTGTTGCATTTTCAATGTCGAGCAGTGTATAATTCTTTCACTTGTAGCCTCCATGAACTTGTCAAAATTATCAAAATTAATTTTATTGTTTTGCCAACGAAAAGCCAAACGATATTTTTGTTATTGAATAGAATAAACTTTTGTGTTTGTGGATAAAATGCAGAGAGCGTTCTATTTATTTTTATTTTACAAGTAACTTAATATAGTGAAATGACTTTAATTAATTATTGATATTATGTAATATAGAATGATTTTAATTAATTACTTGATAAGCTGTAAATAGAAATAGCGCAATACCGGCTAGTACAAACTCATTTCATTTATAATGGATAACTTTAATTTTAAACTGAAATGTTTAAAATTCATGACTTGTATTTTTTTGTTTGTTTGTTTGTATTAAGTAACAGAAAACTAAAAATAATGATATTTTTAAACCCCATAATTGCAGCGAAAGAAAACAGTAAATAAATCAGATTTACCTTTGTCTAAATCCTTCTAAATTACTTTTACACAATAACTGATGATTTGCATTTTATTCAGATGTTGCCATTGAACAATTAACAAATAATCCTGATTATTGTGCCGCATGCATTAGCGTAATATATATATTGATAATGTTAAATGAATAATATTTTCTGAGCCTTTAAAACAAAATGCGGAGAAAACAACATTATTATTTTACTCATTTGCAAAACGCTCAGAGAGTGGAAGATTATAGACAAATAAGATGAAACAGCTTTTTAGGTGGTTCCTAATTCTGTAAATACGTAGCACCTATAGTCGTCATTCAGCCCGTCCGTCCGTCTGTCCGCATATAACAGAATAAAAACTACTTAACCGAAACGTTTAAAATTTAAAATATATAATTGTTGCATAATTTTGTCGAGTCATTTTAAATTTTATAAAAATCGAATGCATAGTTTAATGAATTACAGAGACAATCAAAAGTATTCAGTTGCATTACGACAATGGGAAAAAATAGTTTCAAGTGCATTTTAATGATGTTACACTCTTTCGAACATAAAAAATTGACATGCATCTATAAAATATAATACTAAAAGATATATTTTGCACAATCTGTGGTGCAAAAAATTTTTTATTAATTTACAGGGCCACGTAAAAGTATTCCATTGCATAAATGGTATAGACTATAAAGGAAACATTTTTTGGGGCGCAATTTAATTATATTGAGCTATTTCATATTTTATGAAATTATCATACGTTGTTAAGATTTACTACAAATTACTTTTGTATAATAGAAAGCAGACAATATTTACAGGGAGACATAAAATATTTCGACCGTTATACTGCATCCGAAGAATATACAGAATTAAATAATTCCTGTATAATTGAAAGCAAGTAGTATTTATAGGCGCATACAACAGATTTAGAATACTCTACTGTCCATAGTACTGTATAATATTACACCGAAATCTGAATATTTTTAAAATTTTCGTTATAGTATTAACGCACTTCATTTGCTATGTTTGACGTGCAATTTCCAACTTGTTTTATTCTACTACAGGATTTGATGGGAAGATCAAACTGTGTAATTCAACAAGACTGCCCATTGATGTGTCAAAATTCGACAAAAATGTGGTTTAATATTAATAATATCAATGTTGTCGCTCAGTCCGGACTTAAATACCTTGGAAAACATATGGGTATATCTAGTACGAAAGTTATATGAAAATGGACGCCAATATTTATTCAACCAAAGACCTTACAACAGCATAAAATGACATCAGAAGTAATGAAAAACTCATTAATTTCTGTGAAAAATCGTGTATTTGAAGTGATTAAAGATAATAGAAACATAATTAAATACGTACAAACATTTGTAACAGTCTTTTTTGACTTTAAATAATACGCAAAACAAATATTGTCTATAATTATGCTACACCCTATTTTCTATTTTTAAATAAATTCAGAATTTGTGTGTTTTCTAATATAAATTAATCCTAACTTGTGCTTTATGTAGTGTTTGTAATTAAACGCATTTTATTTTATTTATTTATTTATTTTTACTGTGAATTGTGTATTTTTTACTTTTGTCTATACATTTTTTTCTTTCCTTTAAGTTTTTACTACTTGGAATAAAATCGCATATATCTCAAGAGCTTTATAACAGTATTTATATCAACGGATCATATAAAACTTTTATTACTGCATAAATTTAATTCTAAATTAGGAATTTTTAAAAATGGGAAGTCACAAAAGTGGGGAGGAAGGGGGAGGTATCACTCGAGTAAGAGAACTTGCGAGATAAAAAAAAGCAGGAATTAAAAAAAAAAAAAAAAAAAAAAAAAAAAAAAAATTACGTGTTGTAATTAAAGGATTACTCCTAATTGGTTTACCAAAAAGAAGATGATGTCTGAAGTGTACGTCTAATATTTTTTCTTAAATCACAGAAAGAATATTTTTCAATTTATTAAATAACTAATTTATTTTTTTAAAGATTTATCTATACTTCAAATTTATAGATCAATAATTTAACTATTTATTGCGGGATATTTTATATCGTCACGAAAAAATAAATACTCTTTCAAGGATATAAAAGAAAAAAAAAAAAAAAACGGGAAAATATAACTTCAACTTTTAATTTGAAATCTGAAATTTTATCGTTCGTTACATAAAAACTCAGAATTTAATTTATCTACTAGCGAGCTACGCCCGCTAGCTGGGCCACTTTTTCCAAACGAACTTCGGTATTAAGCAATATATAATAAGCAAAAAAATTCATTTAATAAGCAAGTCTTGGTGTTCGAATCCTCAAGCACAAAAAAAAGTAAATTAAAGAGCCATGGTCCCGTTAAAAATATGTGATTTCGCACGGTGGGCCACGTGCACTTGAAAAAAAAAGATTGTGGATCGGAGCTATGGTCGCTTCGCGCCCATAGTCCCGCTAAAAATATTTGGTTTTGCACGGTGGGCACTACGCGCCCATAAGACATTTTTTCGTATTTTTTAATTCATCAGAAGCAGATTTTTACGCAGATTCTGAATATGTAATCAGATTTTTTTTTCTACTTTAAAAACTGTCTGGTTTAAGAAAAAACGCGCAAAAAAAAGTTTCGATAGTCCTGTTTTATTTCTAAGTTCAATATTTTAGCGAAAACTACGGTAAATATTCTACGGCAAGTCAAAAAAATTGATGCGGAAAAAACGCAATTAGCGCCGGTAGAAAAAGCGGTTTTCGGCTGTTTCTTCTTTTAGCCAAAGTGGAAAAGTTCAGGTCCTTCACCGCAAGGTGGCGCTGTGTTCTGCTTCGGAGCTCCGTTTGGGAATTGAGATATTTTCCGTTCCGATTCCCAAGGGGTTTTTAATTCATAACTTTTTTAATTTTGGTCCCACGGTCTCGAAAATGCCCGAAATGACTCTCCCGGAATTTTTCCAATCGAAAGACACTTCTCGCGACTTCCAACTCGCCCGCATTGCGAACTGTAATCGGCTTCAAGCAGACAGACAGACAGACAGAGGCGCACGGATTTTATTAGTATAGATTCAAAGCAGTTTTAGTAGATATGGCACACAGCTAACTACATCGTAACCGAAACATTTTTGATTTTTTAATATCAGTATTTTCTAATAAAAATATCCGCCCAGAATTCTGCGATTGAATTAAATAAATATGTATATAAGGAAAAAGTTATTCAAAAATAAGAAGACTTGGAAACTATGCTATATAAACCTGATTACTATTTTTAATTTATTACTTACCCATCATACGTAGTATATAGGGTAAGTCTTGCAATCGTTTTGAAAATCGAAAAAAAATTTTTGACGGATTTACACTTTTTAGATAGTGGAGATTCCGAAAAACATATTTTTAGAAAAAAAATTTTGCCGTCCGTCTGTCTGTCAGTCTGTCTGTAAAAGCTCTATCTCCCGAACAAATTGAGATAGAGAGTTGAAATTTTGTATGTAGTTAGTATGTAAGAATGGGACGAAGACTATTTAATATCAGCAACCTCGATTATCCGGAACTATTTTTTTCGGACTCTCGAAAAATTCGTTCTGATGAAAGGTATATAAAAATTTTCGAAATTTTTTGTTCTAAGGAATGGACGTAAAAGGCAATAAAATAACACACATTTTGCATATAAAACGAAGTTGATCGGATTATTAGTTGCCGAGATATTTGTAATCCTGTTTTCCACATTCTTCGATTTTTCATGACCCTGTATTTTATTCAAATTTCAATTCAGAGGTATATTTTAATTGGAAATGAGACGCTTCATCCGACACATTTAATTGTTAGTTAATATAATTATTATTTTTGGAGTTATAAGGATGTTTCTTTTACGTAGTTCGGTACTAGTAGTTTAGCGTTTTATATAATTTATCAAAATTGGTAATCAGCAGTTCTTTAATAGAGCATTACTATGTATATTAACAATATTTAAATTTTGTTTATGAATTGCAATGCATTGTATAAATAGTTTTCACATGTTTTGTTTTCATATACATATCCATGATGGGTAAGTATAACGGTGGCTTCCAACGACTAGTATTTTTCATTGTAATTAAAATAAATTTTGCCCTTAACGCAGTATTCTCATTAATTATGTGTTTCTTAAACAGAATTAAATGATCAGCATAGCAGTGCTTTACAATGGGTATTTTATACGATATTTGACATGTCTAATCTACTCTTACTATTTATAACTGGATTTAGTTTGTATATAAATCTATAGCAAATGAGTCACTTTTAAAACTTTCCAACATAGTGGGAAAATCAAAATGTCTTTGAATTCGGTTTGTCTATCTGTCTATCTGGCCGCCATCTTCTGTACTCTAACTCGTGTAAATATAAGTCAGATTGCCATGAAATTGATATTGGGGTTTGTAATGACTTGTTCAGCATTGGAAATGAAGTGTAGTAGCATTTACGGTTTGTTTATAGAAACACTTTCAAAAATTCTAATTTGCAATAGACTTATCAAGTCTATGACTTTTTTTACACTACTATTGTTTTATAGAAAATGTTGTTCTTTTAAATGTTTCCAAATGTTCAAATTAAATAATAAAAAAAATTCCATATTAAAATACCGGTGTCAAAAAGGCCGGAGACTTGGCAGCTCCGCATTATGGTCTATGGGGGAAAATCGTTTGCAGGGAATTTTAATGATATTACACTATTTTAAACATATTGAAATTTACAGTTTATCATTGTGGCGTTCTACAAGGCGTTTACTGCAGAATATGGTGTGCATATCTTGAAATTTTAATTGCTGAAATTTTATTCAACTTGGTTTAAAGGTGTAAGACCAACAGAGTAAAAAGTATTTAATCTTTGATTCAAACAAGGGTCATTATTATTATGTGCCGATGCTCTACCATTCAGCTACCTGGACACTTCCAACATACAAGGAAAGTTTCCATACGGGCATACTCCGAAAAATCTGAAAAAAGTATAGTATGTTCTTCTCATGAGGATATATACGTTTACAAAAAAAAAAAAAAAAAAAAAAAAAAAAAAAAAAAAAGAACTTCGACGGAATCTCTATACAACGTCCGTAAAGAAGTAATGGAAATTTCGTTATTTGGTGATTTTTCATCAGTTGGCGATAGAATGCAATTTCAAAAAATACTTTTTTTTTTTATGTCAAACACACTTTAAATGAAAAAAGTTTCATAATGAACTTGCCTAGATACATTTACTTTAAATAACTTTAGTTTTGTCCGTTTTAATTTGTTTTAAGTATAATTTTGTTATATTGCTATTTTATATGTATTTATATTTAAATTTAACTATCAAAGTTTGCGATTTAAAACGAAATTCATAAGTTAAATGAATTAAAATTGTTTCAAGCTCAAAGTCCAGCTGATTATTGTCGACTCGATTTTTTTGCTAAGGAAACATCTGGCTATTATTTTTTATACGATTAAATACATGAAAATAATTTTTCCCAATATGAATTTTTTATGTATGAAAATATTTTTTCCAGTGACAATGTGTGTGACAATGTTCCAGTGACAGAGTATGATTGTACAAGTTCATATTAAAGTTCTTGTTTAGTGTGCCATTGAGCAATTTGTTGTATTTTTAATAAATACATTCTTAGTAGTTAAATCTTATGGTGCAATTGTCCAGTATATGTATATGATTTTTCGTTGGTGTTTCATATACCGGGTGATTAAATAATTAAAGCAACAAGCAATATATATATATGTATGTAATATATAAAATTCTGTTATTGTTTATATTTATATTCTTTAAATACCATTTACACACATTCTGAAAATTGTTTGCTTTTGGCGTGGAAAAGTACTGCTCGTCAAATCGCGTGACGCTTTCGTCTTTTCACACAAAATCTTCGAAAGTATTTTATTTATTATTTATTTTACAGACTTTTTACCGTATTTCTGCAGCTGTTTTTAACTGATCCTTTTTTTGCATACATAAGTAGTTTAATTAGTATTTTTTTCCCAAAAAAATTCTGAGTATGCCCAGTATGGAGACCTTCCTTGCTGGCACTTCTCGCTGTTATGTGTTGGCAAAGTCTTTCGCAAAGTCTTGTCCATCTGTAATTTGAAATCGTTCAGGTAAGCTCAGAGGCACAGCATTCGTACGTAATGTAAATGACCCTGGTTTCAGTCCATGCTTCGACCTTTTTCATTTTGCTGGTCATTTTTGCACAAAATTTTTCCAACAGACTTTTCCAATAGATAAGAGAGAGTAGTGCTCAAGCTGCTTTCATTTAGGTACTCGGTGGTAGGGCAATGGTTCGTAATTATGATGTCCCTAAGTTCGAGTCCAAACCTTTATGCCAAGTTGAATAAAATTTTTAATTTATTAATAATAGTTGTGCGAAATTTTCTACAAAACTTTCTAATTATACACACACATATATATATACATAGAATTTATCATTCACTTATAGGGATAATAAAAAAAATCTGCAGAAGAAAAAGAAAAATAATTGAACTATTTGAAAATTTTAAACAATAATTGCTGGAAGTGCTCATTCAATTGCGGTATATAAATTTAAATTTAATTATTTTTTTAATATTACTTAATGTGGATAAATTATACAGATAATAATTATGGCTGTACAAAAGTTCTCCTCCTCAGTATATTTCCGTTTATGCAAGAAAATTGTTAAATGGAAATTTTCAACTGTGCTATGCGTTTAACTAAACTAACTTTTATCATACTATGCAGTGGAATACATACAAATCTAAAAATCATTTCGCACTTTTGCTTCAAAAGTAGCACAACTCAAAAATTGAATTGTTTTAGCTATGCCTGCCATTTTACTTGGTTTTTCCTCTACCTATCACCCAAAGTACCAGATAATGCTCTGCAAATTCAGTCACCAGGTACAAGTTGTGTTTGTTAGATGACCATTGACCCTTACACAATCGGGAAATAAATTTTCAAATTTCCTGAAACAAGAAGTTTTTTGGTTTATGCCGCTATTGAAGCAAAAAGGCGCGATATACAGGGCTGCACATAATAATCCGGATATTTTTCTGGCTATTGATAGTAATTGCAGAAATAGAGTTTTCAATTGCGTTATGCGTTTTTCAAAATATTTATTTAGACCGAATTGATAAAAACTTCTTAAAAACCATCATGAAGAATATCAAAATACGCTAGGCTTTTATAAGATCTGAGTCTTTGTTCGTCAGCCGCAAAGTAGGCACGGGTCGAGCCGCTGTTTTTATAGTAGACGCACGTCTTCTTTGCGCCTGACGAAGAAAGACTCATTCTTTCGAAAGACCCAGCATATTTTATTATTTTTGTGGCGTTTTTTAAGAAGTTTTTATCAGTTCGATTGATTAACACCAGTTTCAACTTCTTTTCTTGTTTATTTAGACATCAATTTTCATTTTAATTCGAGTAAACTGTTAAGCTTTGTTATTGTATTCTGAAAGTGTTTGAAAGTGTTTCATAATCTATGGTGGACGTATGATTTTTCTACTAAGAATGTATTTATTAAAAATACAACAAATTGCTCAATAGTGCACAAAACAAGAACTTTAATATGAACTTGCACGATTAAAATAAAATAAAAATATCAACGTTTCGCTCCGTCTTCTGCGGCCGTCTTCGGGAAAATATGATAATGAAAGGACTAAAAGTATGCTTCCTGATTGAAAGATATTTCTAATGAAGACGGCGCGAAACGTTGATATTTTTATTTTATTTTAATTGTACAAGTTCATATTAAAGTTCTTGTTTTGTGCACCATTGAGCAATTTGTTGCATTTTTAATAAATACATTCTTAGTAGTTAAATCTTATGGTGCAATTGTCCAGTATATGTGTATGATTTTTCGTTGGTGCTTTCATATACCGGGTGATCCAAAAGTCAGGAAGAACTTTAAAAATGAATAATTTAAAAACGAATTAAGATATAAAGGTACAGTTTGCATCAAACGGATGGAAAAGAAATTGGGTTTTGTGTGGCAACGAAAAAAATAGCTCTGTTGGAATTTTTTGAGGTATCCTTGACAACATGCAAAAGTGACAGTCTTGCATGGCTTCACTGCGGATTTCATAATTGGTCCATTTCTTTCGAGAAAGTCACACAGACGGGTTTCACACTCTGTGACTGGGAGATTCCTGAAGTCAAAAATGTACCGCGAGCAACCGGCATCATCAGCAGCACGGAAAGATGACATCCGCCAAAATGTGTCTGCCATAACGCAAGAAATGCAACTCTATGCTGTGAACGGTGTGTACCTTGTCTCACAGGTGTACGTCGGATTTATGGACATCACATTGAAATTTTATTGCAGTACTTATTAACTGTAATTAAGCTGACTTGTAAGTTGTCAACATTTTGTTATTTGTAAATTACCTTTTGGTGCAATAAAACATTGTAGAGCAGGGGTGCACAACCTCTGGCCCGCGGGCCAAAATTACACCACTATTTTTATGCAGAATAATTTTCCTTATAGTGATGACAGAAACTTTGAGATTAAAGAAAAAAAACTCCGCTTTTCAAATTTTCTGGTGGCAAACGATTTTCTGGTTAAAAAGGTTGTGCATCACTGTTGTAGAGTCATCTGTTGGTCGCCCACAGAACTATTTTTTTTTTCGTTGCCACACAAAACCCGATTTCTTTTGCATCCGTTTGATGCAAACAGTATCTTTTTATCTTGATTCGTTTTCAAATTATTCATTTTACTTACCCATCATACGTAGTATAGGGTAAGTCTTGTTTTCGTTTTGATAATCGAAACATTTTTTTGACGGATTTACACGTTTCAGATAGTAGAGATTCCGAAAAACATATTTTTAGAAAAAAAAAATTGCCGCCCGTCTGTCTGTCTGTAAACTCTCTATCTCACGAAGAAATTGAGATAGAGACTTGAAATTTTGTATGTACTTAGTATGTAAGAATGGGACGAAGCCTATTTAATATTAGTAAGCTCGGTTATCCGGAACTATTTTTTTCGGACTCTTGAAAAATTCGTTCTCATGAAAGGTACATAAAAATTTTCGAAATTTTGTATTTTAAGGAGTGGACTTAAAAGACAATAAATTAAAACAAATTTTGCACAAAAACAAAGTCGATCGGATTATTAGTAGCCGAGATATTTGTAATCCTGTTTTTCACATTCTTCGATTTTTCGTGACCCTGTATTTCATTCAAATTTTAATTCAGAGGTATATTTAAATTGGAAATGAGACGCTTAATCCGATACAGTAAACTGTTAGTTAATAGGATTATTATTTTTCGAGTTATAAGGATGTTTCTTTTACGCAGTTCGGTACTACTTGAATAGTTTCGCATTTTATATAATTTGTCGAAATGGGTTCATCAGCAATTCATAAATAGAGCATTACTATGTATATTAAAAATATTAAAATATACGTTTAAATTTTGTTTTGGAATTGGTAAGCACTGTATAAATAGTTTTCACATGTTTTATTTTCCTATATTATATTATGCATATCATGATGGGTAAGTATTACGGTGGTTCCCAACCACTAGTTTAAAGTTCGTCCTGACTTTTGGATCGCCCTGTATATGTCTGATATGATGTATTATCCATAAACGTGATAAAGTTATAAGACATGAAGAGCAGTTGGGCAAAGTCAATTTTGTATCAAAACGATAAATTGTAAAAGGAAATAAAATATACATATACTGATAAAATTCAACACCCTTAAATAGCAGATAATGCCTTATTTGTTATAAAATATAAATCTTAAGAGGCATATAATATACCACCCCCGTTGTTCAATCATTGGTATCAGACAGACTTTAAACCCTTTTTCAGCTAGGCTTGTTAATTAGACGGCCGTTGACAGAGCCGCCTAAGTAAATGCTTTGCTCAGTCAATTCTTCCGTCAGTCATACACGGCCAAGAATACCAAATATGAGTATAAACACTTAAAAATATCTTATAAGAGACGCGTGTCTTCATTAACCGAAAATACGGTATCAGGATCAAGGTGAAGGGCGTTCATCTTGAAGGAAATGTTAGTATCATTGGTTTAATGACACGTGTGAAAGTAGATATAATGTGTGATATTTAAGCTTAATGGGTTATATCCCCCTGCAAGTAAAAAAAAAATATATGTATAATGTACTTTTGAGGATATTTCTCAGAAATATGAATCAAGATATTTGAAAAAAATCTTTTTTGTATTTTGTTCCGAAATTACAGTATCAAGATCAAGGTGAAGGGCGTTCATTTTAGAGGAAACATTAGTATCATTCGGCTATGAACTTAATAATAATAATAATAATAATCTTAAGGGGTTATAATTTACATGCAAAGGCTAAAAATAACGTGCATTCTGGGAATTTTCTTTTTCTAAAAAATTAAACAAGATCTCTCACAATTTCTTTTTAGATGCGTTCGTAATGCATATACGTAGCACCTATAGTTGTTGCTTAGTCAGTCCGTCTGTCCGCTTATAACAGCGTAAAAACTACTCAACCGAATCGTTTGAAATTTAAAATATATAATTATTACATAATTTTGATGAGTCATTTCATATTTTAGGAAAAAAGGATGCATAGTCCAATTACAGGGACAATCAAAAGTATTCCGTTATACTACGGTCAATGGGGGGGGGGGGGATATTTAAAGTGCATTTTAATTATGCCATACTTTTCAAACATATTAAAATTCATATACATCTATGAAATATGTACTGAAATATACATTCTGTACAATCTGTGGTGCAAATAATATTTCTTATTAATTTACAGGGCCACACAAAAGTATTTTGTTACATAATGGTATAGGGGGAAACATTGTTTGAGGTGCTTTTTAATCATATTAAACTGCTACCATTTTATGAAATTGATATACGTTGCTGAGGTTTACAATAAGTTAATTCCTATATAATAGAAAGCATGCAGCATTTAGAAGGACACATAAAATATTTCGGATACTGTACTATATTCGAAGTACTGTATATTTTAAAAACTTTGTTATAGTACAAACGCACTTCATTTGCTACGCTTGACAAGAAATTTCCAACTTGTTCTATTTTGTTTAATACATTTAAAGAAAAATAATTAATTTTTTGTAATTTAATATATAAAATTGAAAATTTGTCTGTCTGTTATTTTGTATAAATCCACAGTTTGAAGGCTAGAGTAGGGAAGTGTTACATGTGTATCAGACATTTAAAGTAATTCAGAATTGAAAAAAAAAAATCATAGTTAATCATAGTTCATAGTTTAATTAAACAAAAAACCACAAATTTAACAGCAATTACAAATGTAACTTTTTTTTTTTTTTTTTTTTTTTTTTTTGTCATCGCAGTTAAAAAATTAAAGTGTGAAAGTAGATCTAATTTATGATCTTTAAGCGTTAAAAATAATCTAAATAGGTTATATCTATCTACAAAAAAAAAAAAAAAAAAAAAAAAAAAAAAAAAAAAAAAAGTATGTATTTTTGAGGATATTTTTCAGAAAAATGAAATAGGATATTAGATAAGTTCTTTTTGTATTTTGTTCCGAAATTACGGTGTCAGGATCAAGGTGAAGGGTGTTCATTTGAGAGGTAACGTTACTATCATCGGATTATAATATAACGAGGAGGCGTATAGATAATTTACGATCTTTGAACTCAAATAAAATAATAATAATAACTTTAAGAGGTTACACTTTATGTGGAAAGTCTAAAAATAACATACATTTTTAAAAAAATTTCTTCAGGAAAATTAATCACTTAATCGTCGCGCTCGAGACATTTATGGGCTGCAAGCTTCACGGCTTTCATTCACAATTGTTTGATTCCCACCAGTTTTATAAAATAGTATAATTGGTTTTATTCTGGTATCGTTTTACTTGTCATTAAATAAGATAATTTTTTTTTAAAGTGGTGGCAATAATGAATTTGAATTTTGAAACTGTAATTTAATACGACCGTTAAGGGGTTAAACAACATATACAAAAACAAGAATGCAAAACTCCATTTTTGTATTTTGTTAAATACATTTAAAGAATAAAAAATGATTTTTGTAATTCAATATATAATAAACGGTCAAGTGCGAGTATTACTCACTCTCGGAGGGGTTATGTTCAATAAAAATTTGAATTATTAACCCTTTGGGAACGAGCGACTGGGACACATGCAACTTAAAATTCTCAGAAATATTCAGAATCATTACTCCCACCAGTTATTTTTTATTCTTAAGTTTAACTTATTTAATTAGAGCATTTTCGGGATTCAAGTGCAGAAAATTTTCTGTTTTGAAAAACCGGTGG
Organism: Maratus speculifer; assembly: GCA_964019185.1. Classification (NCBI taxonomy): domain Eukaryota; kingdom Metazoa; phylum Arthropoda; class Arachnida; order Araneae; family Salticidae; genus Maratus; species Maratus speculifer. The sequence continues at coordinate 147,954,511 of OZ025301.1, read as the reverse complement.
TTAAAGATTAAAAATTAAGCAGGGCGCTCTCATCGCAAAAGCGTTAACTGTATACGTTGTATAAAATTATATACAAAGTTGGGTTGATTCATACTACATAAAATATGAATGGATATACCATAAAAGTTCAAAAGCTATGAAGCATAAATAATATTATAATGCTATCTATTATAACTCTTTTTTTTTTTTAAATCTTATCCTTATCTATTTATAAGGAACTTTCGTACTGAGAATAACAAATAGTGCATATGTAAACTTCATTTGGCATTTCATAAAACTAAATTCGGCTAGTAACAACCTTTCTTTTTTCAGTGAAGCTAACACAAAACCCTTGTTCAATGTTTACAAGATTTAATATTGTGCTAAATGAGGTTGTATAGAAAAGAGCTCGCAAATTTCCTAAGCCATTTTGGTCCTTGACGCGTTTTTCGAGATAGGTTTTCAATTAGTTTTTAAATATACAAAAGTTGTAGTGAAAGACCCACTCAAAGCAAACTAGTCGCGAATCCCACAGTATTTATGAAGGGTTCGCATGCAAAAGGAATAAAGAAATGTTAGACATTTTAATACCGAAAATCTCGTGACGTAGTGAATATCCCGCTATATCCGAAGTAAGGAACTTGCACTGACCCCCTGGGGGCGAACGACACGTACACGTGCCACCAAAAAGCTGAAGAATCCTTGTTTTATTCCATCAGTAAAATTCTACCGGAAAATTTGCGTTATTTAATCGGAGCATTTTCTCGATTTAACAAGGCACAAATTTCTGTTTTTAAAAACCGGTGACAAAACATTAAAAATTTCGTAAATGGCTCCCGTCGCGAACGGGTTAAATAATGCAAATAATACTTTAAAAAAATCATTGATCTGTAATTATCACAAATTTTCATTTGAAACATCTTTGAAATGCTAAAATATGTAAGCACAATTTCAGTTCGCCTGTCATTTTGATCAAAATAGTATTAAAATGACTTGAAAAGGAATAAGTGCGCAATTTTAAGTGGAAAAAAGTTCTTTTAAACTTTTCTGCATATGAATAAATAAAATTTTCCGTTTTCAGAAAAAAATGAGCTAGAGCTCGAAGCCTAGAATAAAAATAGAGCCCGAGCTCGTCTCATCTTTAGTACAGTTGTCCCACTCCGGGAACATCTAATTTTAATTACAAACTTGAAAATAGTATGAATAATATTTTAATACAATTTTGCTTTCACAATGAAAGTTTAAATCAAAGAGCTCTTAATCTCTAGAAAAGGCGCTAGTAAATTCCGGTGTAAGTCAGTAATTTTTCATTTTACGAACACAGTTTCTCAGTGCCGGAAAGGGTTGATGCGATAGATGATTTTTTTTTTTCTTAAGAAGACGGTGATTCTGATGATGATGAATCTGTCGATATTCATACTATTGTGCCAATGAAATACGATTTTAACGAGTTACTTGAAAATTCCGATAATGATTTGGATAATGAATGAGGATTAGTAACTTTTTTCGTTATATAAGAATGAAACTTTAAAGTATTTTTAGAAATTTGAAGGTATTTTTACTTTTTTTAAATATTTACTATATATATTTTTTTTCATTTTAGAATTTCAATTTCTTATGTTTGCCCATAATGCAAAACCTCTACTTTTGAGCCAAAAAATGCCCAGAAAGTCTCGGCTTATACACGGAAATATACGGTTGTCACCGTCTTTAATCTACTAAATGGTGAAGTTGCTACTGTGTTGGAAAGTGTTTCACAATCTGTACTTGATACACCACTTTTCTTTCTTGTTTTATATCGTAAATAATTATGTTTCTAAAGCAAAGAAAAATTGTAGTTTGCTTTTCAAATGCGAATCGTCACGTGTGCATCAGGTGTTTTATTGGAATATCCCATTTTCGAAGAAAGCTGCTAATAACCCATTTATAAGATTCCGATCGATTCACCTTGGCATTCATGGATTGGACTGGATGAAAATATGACGTGAAATGAATATGAAAACAGCTAAATTTACCACTCCTTTCTAAATCCAAAAACAGTTTCACTTGTAAACAATGAAGTCTAAATTTAAATTTCTTCTACATTTGCTTATATTTTGTGGTTTAGAATGGATCTTATTTTCCCTTTGGGTTCAAGGCTATAAACAAAAACAGCTGTTTTGGAAAACATTGGAAAATCTCTCTATTGAAAACCTTTAAGTTACCGACGAATTCGCTAATATTTTATTCTGTTACTCAAAGGATAGGAATGAATGTAATGCATTAGAATAATATAAGAAATTTCGCGTTAATTTTGTGTTAATTATGGAATCTATCACAAATGTAAAGTTAAAGTAAATTACGTTATAGGCAATATGTATAAAGATGAGTGACATTTCAAATGTTTAAATAGAGGTTTGATTATAAATTATGCAATTTAAACTTATTTTATTTAAATATGTTTTTACTTCTCAAACTCAATGTTAAGTTTTATAATTCAGAAAATTTTTCTTTAAACCATTTCGGATTTATTTTTATAAATTCAACTTTAAGGGAAAATTTTTTTTTAGATTAAAGGTGTCAATAGTAACAATCCAAATAGATTTACTAAAGTTTAACAAATATGTCAATGTCTGAAAAACAACTAATGTAGCTGTTTTGCGAATACTATCCAATACATATTCGTGTAATAATAGGCCAAGGGAGATTTTTTAATGACGTTTTGAAAATACTGTATTACAATAAGATTTAACAGATATTACAACTTTCTAATATTTTTGCGTGCCTTTACGCATAATTCATTTAGAACAATAACCTATATTTTAAATTTAAATAACAAAATATGTGTTTAAAATATAATAATTGCCAAAATCGTAAAGAGAATTAAGCAAACTTTTATTTTTATTATTATTACCAAATACTGAAAGTCCTGATAAGAAATGCATAGATATGTACCATTGTTATTGCATGTATAGATAGTAAAAAAAATATTGTTAAGGCAAAAAAACGTTTAAGGAAAAAACATGTACTATTAAAAGTATAGGACACCCGAAATGGATTTAATTTTGAAAATCATGCTTTCGTCCCTTTTTTTTTATTTTTTAATAATTGAATAATGAAAGATTACGCTTTTGTTTTCTAAATTTGGTTTCTGAGTTCATAAAAAATTTTGTAAAGAGAAACGGCGAAAATATCTTGTTGAATGCAAAGCGTAAACAATCACACTGCTATTTTACCTACTGGGATGTCAAGAGAATACTGTCCATTAATAGCTTTTCTAAATATCTATTTTTATTATTTACTGACATAGTTGAAAGATGTTTATGAATTCAACTTGATTGATCGTATTCTATCTCCAGTAAATATATTCATATTTCCATGTAATTGATATATGTTATTGAAGACCCTATAGCATATTTGGAATCTATCATTTATTATTTCGTTTATAAGGCACTCAAAAGAATTCCGTCACGTTATAGCATAGCTGCCAACTTTTACGCATTTTTCCGACCACAAGAAATTTATGGTAAATATTGTGCTATTTAATCATCGAAATCTTATGGTTAGACAAATGGAAAATCTCTGTACAATTTTAGTGGGAGCAAAAATGTGTAAAAGTTGGCAACTATGGTTATAGTCTATTTGGAAGCATTGTTTGCAATGTACTTTAATAATCTAACCATACTTCAAATACAATGAAATTGATACACATCAGTGTATCAACTAAGTATAGTAACAAAATATAGTGTGCTTAAAATTCATCGTTCATTTACAAGGACACACAAAATAATTCGGCTATATACTGTTAGGGCACACTGTTCCCGTCTGGTTTTCAATTGTAAAATATCACAGCATAACAATAGAACATATGTACACATGCATATGCATTCAGGGTGTCCACTCTCAACGGTCTCCAATGGCTAATTTCGAAATCGTTAGGCACAGACTAGTTCCAATTATAAAAATGTTTTAAATGAGATAACTGAGTACTTCAAAAGTGATTTGGGTCAATAAAAACATTTCATAAAAAATCATTAAATTAAAATTTTTATACGGGTTCCAGTTCTGTAAGTTATATTTAGTAAAAATATCCTATTACATTAGAAATAAGAGAAAAGAAGCCCCATTCTTCTACGATTAAAACTGACCCAGTAATAGTTGTTTAAATTAAGTAAAATTTTGTTAAATGAAATAATGAAAAATTAGGATCGCAACTCGTTATAAAATGATCATATTTTAAAATGCTATTAGATTATCTATTTTAAAATTCAATTAATAAAAATTAATGTCATCTCAAAACTTGCTCAGAGTGACTCCCTTCAGTTGTAATGAAAAAATGTAACACGAAATAAATCCCTCTCATACTTTATGTACGATCCCTCGAAGCATAGGTCAACTATGTGTGTTCAAATTCAGAAAATTGGCATAAGTCGTGCAATTCAAAGTTTCATAGCTTGTCAATTTTAGTTGTTAGATGAATGGGACTTCTTTTGTCTTAATTGTTAGTGCAATGAAAAGCTTTTACTAAATATCACTTATAAGACCAAGGAACCATATAAAAATTTAACTTTCGTAATTTTTAAAGAATTGTTCAAAATTGATTTTTTTATTGATCAAAGCGATTTTTATTTAATATTAAAAAGCTTGTTTATGATGATATAATTAATGGTTTTCCTAAAACATTCATATATTCTTTAATACACAAATAGTAAGTACATGATATAATAATTAATTAACACTTTGCGTAAAAAAAAGTACAAAAAAATTATTAAAACATAAAAAATAAGAATAAGAAATAAAAAATAAAACTAGTTGGATGTGCCAATCCCAAAACTTTCTTCTATCTCATACGTACATTTTAATATTAAAAAAAAAAAAACAGTTACTCATTTTAATGCTTTAATAATTTTAATTCAATACCATACACTGTTAAAACTAATGGTGACACATTGCACCTTTTAGGGGTGAAAAGCTTGTCTCACTGGTGACACCCCTAGAGGAGCTAAAATGGCACCCTTTACTAGGGTGAAAGGATGGCACCCCTAATCCAGGGTGTTTCAGGGGGTGAAAGGACGGCACCACGGGGAAGAATAATGGTACCCCTTATCCAGGGTGCCCCAGGAGGTGAAAGGATGGCATCTCAGGGGAGAGTAATGGCACCCCTTCACCAGGGTGCCCCAGGGGGTGAAAAGATGGCGCCTCAGAGGAGAGTAATGGTACCCCTTATCCAGGGTGCCCCAGAGGGTGAAAGGATCACATCTTAGGGGTGAGTAATGGCATCCCTCATCCAAGGTACCTTTAGGGGTGAAAGAATGGCATCTCAGGGGAGAATAATGATACCACTTATCCAGGATGCCCCAGAGGGTGAACGGATGACACACATATTCCAGTGTGCCCTGTGGCATCCTACCAGAAATAGCAATCACAATCTATGGCCCACAGTTGCAACCCCCCTCCCCTCACCCCGCTTGTCAAGAAATTGTATTGGTTTGAATCATGAAATACAAAGTGTTTACCCATTTTTTAAATTGAATTCTGCAGAGAAAATTTTCATGATCAGTCAATATCTTGAGTCTTTTTTTTTTCTTTTAGATTGATGGAATATTATATTTTTAAACTCATTATCAGGTGTCTAAAGAAAAATTGTAGCATATTTTTGTAACTCAGAGAGGGATAATATGAACTACAAAAATAATCATAGAAAGGCAGAGAATTCAAATTGTACTTTCATTTACATGAAGAGTATTTTTAGAAAAATTCAAAATTTTAACTTTTATACAGTCTTTGCATTTCAAAATCACCAATCATAAGTCATCACTATTGCATTGTTAGTCATACCCAAAAGGTTTTGTTAGAATAAATCGCACAATTTACACAACCTCTACACCTATTTTCTGCCTCTAAAAATCACTGAGTTAGAGTCAAATATTGTGACTTTGTCATGCAATTTGAAGCCTGATTTTCAATTTTATGTTTTGAATTTCTTGTAAAATGAAATAAATCATGATTTTTGACTGTCTCTAACTCAGATGTTTGGATCAAACTTTTTGGGTATATTTAAGAAAGGGCCAGTAAATATTTTTGTGATTGGGCATTTTTAGATGCAGGAACATTATAAAAATTTGATGTTTTTTGACTCCAAAATAAGAGAAAGTACAAATTGAATTATCTATCTTCATATGAATATTTTTATAATTTTCTTATAGTTTCAGAAGTATTTCGTAACCATCTTTTTTGACACATAGTATATTGCTTGACATGTATTTTCATTATTTTATATAAAGGGCAACTGAAAAGTATGGGGACACAAAAAAATGCTATATCCTGTAAAATATATGCCATATTTTAATTTAAAAAAATAAAAGAAATAACAATATTTTAACAAATTGTTCATTGGCTTGATATTTTTTTACACAAGTTTGAAACCGAAAGATCACAGAATTGACAGTCCGCTGCAGGTAATTCTGATTTAAATCATTCTATGCCTTGATAATTTCGCATCACATACAATGCAATTGTGGGTTTTCTATTTCTAACTTTTCTACAGAAGTCAAGTGAGTTAAGATCTGATTGTTCGAAGGCAATACACCTGTTATTAAATATCCACGCAGATGGGTGTTGAAAGTCAATGTTGTTTTTGCTCCATGTGAAGGCCCCAATACTGCTGGAAGTTCCATTAAAATTATTTTGCTTCCATGAGGCCAACACTTCGTTTAACATATTAGTTGTTGATCATTTTGACTGTTGTGAACTTTTCGGAGGATTAAGTTTTTCATATAGTAGAAGAAATGCTACAAAATTTTAAAATAAGCATTTCTCAGATTTTAGTTGTAAAATATCAATGTCAAACAACGCACCAATTTTTTTTAGCTACCCTGCTGTATCTAATAAAAAACAAATGTAAAACACAAATTAGGAAAGAATATATAATAAATGCTGCATAACTTTTAAATTAGTAAGAATATTCCATATTCTTTAAAATTCTTCAAGAAAGTTAGCCATCAAGCTATGAAATGAATTATAGAAAATAAGTTCATTTTATAGTTGTGGTAAAATCACAGATGAAATTGAGTAAAAAAAAAAAAAAAAAACATTTTTACAATATATGTAGTACTTACTTTTATAGTGAACTTATGCAAATCCATATTTTATAGCATATATCCACACAGGATTAGAAATTAAGAACTGTATGTAAGGCGTCAAAATAATGCCTACAGTTTTTTTTTTCGATGTGCCAACTGCATTACATATTATCTTATTTCTTTTCACAACCATGTTAATAATAACAATATTGCATTGCATATTTAATTTTAATGTATTGAAGGGAAGTGGTGAGGAAATTTTATATATTAAACACTTTTTCTTACTAAACAAAATAAAAACTGACTTTCCATAAGTATGAAACCTGATTAAACTACAATATTTGGATTCTGGAAAAACTTATTCTTTTTATAAAGCTAATATGCATACAAACAGATAATCAAGCAAATATGTCCACAGAAAGAAAATATGAGCTTTAGATATATCTAGGGATAAGCTAATTTTTAAAAAATCTGAGACTAACAGTACATCAGAAAATAAAAAGTTAGCAAATAAATAAATCTTTGGTTGCCAATTATGGTGTGGCATTTAAAACATTTCCAAATCACACATATTTTTTTTGTTTGTTTGAGGAAGGGAGTACAAAAATTTTAAAACAATTTTAATACAGTTTCTTACTTTAGGAACATATAAGGATGCAGAAATATCTCATAATAAAAGAAAATCTTGTTTACAGGGGTGTAATATTCAAGGACCAGTTTTATCAGTCATTGGTTAAAGTGAAGTTAACTTAGAGGTTATTGACAGGTTCAAAATTCTTAAGACACGTGCTGATGTCATGGTGCAGAGGGGGGGGGGATGTATGCTAAAATACAAATGAAAGCATTTGCTAAACAAAAATTAAAGTTAAAGAAAGCTAGCTATCAAGATTTGACGACTAGGAATAATTTTTCTATAATTTAGTTTCATTTGACGACTAACGAGTGCTGATTTCTAGTCCTGTATCCACATCAAAACACTTTCTGCCAAATTTTTTTTTGTGTGTGTTTTGACTTATTGCATCTGAAATTTTAATCCAAAGAGTAATTATAATGAAAGGAATAAAACACTGAATTAAAAAAACAACCTTTTAGTTCAAATAATCTTTTTATTGTAAACACCAAGAATGTATTAAATATTATTAAACAAAGACGTAACACTATGTGGAACTGATGACACTGAGAAAATTTTGAAGACATAAGTATCTAATAAAAATGATAAAAATTTAAATTGGCTTTTGCTATAGTTAACGTTAAACAACCAAAATAATGCATACCACAAAGTAACTAAGCTTATAAAATTATCAGTTTTTGTAATTAACTGTTTATATAAAATTATTACATAGCATGAGTAATTTAACAAGTTGTTTGAGTTGCGGAGCACTGTAACAGGTTGAAACACAGAAATTCCTGCACCTTCTTCATGATAAAGATTCGGAAACTTTTCTTGTATCAAGTATGGTAATGTAAGTACTATAAATGTAAGTTCATTATCTGAAATAATAATAATAACACATTAAGGAAAACACACAACAAGACAGTCCAATTAAAATGTATCATCAAACTACAGCAAAAATGGTAGATGAACAAAAAAAGAAAGAATAAAATTTAAATAAAATTTAAATTATAACTCACAAGGCTATCAAAGCCTCACAGCTAATGTGCTCGCAGGTTCTGTATGTAACGTGATAACTCTTTATATAAATATCAGATTTGCTTCAAATTTTATATGTAGGTTCATTCTGATAAGGTTCTTTACTTATTAGCATTGGAGGTTCATTGGTTAAATATGAAGGAGGGGGGGGGGGGGAGAAGAGAGTGCTACCATCCTTAATTTATATAAATATGCAGAAATCATGGAGAATTATCACATTTTCTTCAAATTTTGTTAATAGGTTCACTCTGATAAGGCACTTCCCTGATTAGTTTTAGGGGCTCATTGGTTAAGTATAAAGAAGGATGGCAGTTAATCCACTGTCCAATAACTTACAGTTGATTTCTTTTATTTTTGGAAGGGCATTATTCTTTGAAATAAGAGTATAATATACAGTTGTATGTATAGCCTGCGTGCTCAATGCCATCAGTTTAACTGGGCACTTTCCTCTTTATTGCCTATTTTCGGACAGCACGAGAAAATTACATGACCAACTCATACTTGTAATTCAGATATTCTTTTCCTGTATTATCATTAAGAGTTACAAACTACTTACATTATTAACCATATTTACAAAACATATCTTGCAACAAAGTGTCTGTTCCAGATTAGAAACGAATTTCCCTAACATGTACAGGTATTCCATACCAGTAATAATAATAATAAAAATAAAGAATTTTATTCAAATTTATTAGTACGCCCCTATTATGTATCCTATATTGACACTAATCAATGAATATATGGATACAACCCCTCGTGTTTTTCCTTCATTTTGGGAATAACGAATTTTCAACGTATTCTATTGACAATTATTTTCAAAATTTTCAAGATGTGATTTTGAGACTTTCACAGAAGTTGCTCTATACATTTGGCTAATATAATATGCAAATGAAATTTTGATATCTTTGACGCATGCGCAGTAAAAATTATTTAGTAAACCTACTCAATATTGGAACAATTTTTATTATTTTTTAATTCTGATTACAGGGTATTGTGTACAATGTTGTTTGTCACATTTTCTGAAAAGAATGTTACTTTATATTAAGAACTCTCCAAATTATAAGCAAAAATCTTGGGTAAATTTGAGACTGTTTTTCGGATTCGTAGAAAACCTTAATTTTTCTACGAGTATACATGCTATCGACATAAAAATGAACACAGTTTATTACAATAAGCCACTTAATCATAATCTACAGTTTGAGCGCTTTTGCTACATTAGTTTTGACAGGTTTATCCAAAAGATATCCAAAAGGTATTCATTCTTTTTTCATTTGTTGACAGTCCCCTATTGGAGTTTCGGAATAAAACCTTCAGGGAAATATATGACTTGTACTACACTACCTGGCCATTGATTATCGTCCACTTGCGATTTTAGACATCTTACTTTAGACTTACTGGAATAAATATTTCCGTGAAGATTTTTTCCAGAAACCTTATAGGAGACCGTCAACAAATTAAAAAATAATGAATATCGTTTGGATAACCCTGTCAAAACTAATGCAGCAGAAGCGCACAAACTGTAGATTGTGATTAATAGGCTTCTTGTTATAAACTGTGTTCATTTTTATGTCGATAGCACGTATACTCGTAGAGAAATTAAGGTTTTTATAAAAATACTCCCAATTTTTCCAAGATTTTTGCTTATAATTTGCAGAGTTCTTAATATAAAATTAGTTCTTAATATTATGTGCAATGTTGTTTGTCACATTTTCAGAAAATATTATTTTATATTAAGAACTCTGCAAATTATAAGCAAAAATCTTGGAAAAATTTGGGAGTATTTTTATAAAAACATTCTTTTTTCTACCTGTATACATGCTATCGACATAAAAATGAACACAGTTTATAACAATAAGCCACTTAATCACAATCTACAGTTTGAGCGCTTTTGATGCATTAGTTTTGACAGGGTTATCCAAAAGATATTCATACATTTTTTAATTTGTTGGCGGTCCCCTATAAAGTTTCTGGAAAAAATCTTCACGGAAATAGATGACCTGTACTACATTGTTTATACACTGAGAGTTTCAGGATAATTCTTCATGTATTTTTCTAGATATCTTGCAAAATGTCTAAAATCACAAGTGGACGATAATCAATGGGCAAGTAGTGTATTATATTTATACACTAAGATTTTCCGGATAATTCCTCATACATTTTTCTAGATATTTAACAAAATGTCTAAAATCGCAAGTGGACGGTCATCTCTGGCCATATAGTGTATATCAGGAGCTTTAGGGAACTGGCTAATTCTTTAATTCCCCTTTTGTTTTATGGGGGAAAAGTCGGGTGGAATGGGACTGTAGATTTTTCTTTTTGTGCATTATTCTAAACGTTTCATCGATCGCATACAACATGAAGCAATGGTAATCCGTTCTTCAGTTTACAAAAAATATTGATATGCATAGACTTGCAAATGTATGAAAGAAAAAATTATTTCAAAAATCCAATTTAAATTTGATTTATTTGCTCTCAATATATTAAAGGCTTGTTTATGTATAAATGTAATAGTTTCCCCATTTATGGAACATTATACTGTATATTATCCATAATTTAAACTAAGCCTAAAGCAGCATTTTTGTTCGAACAAGAAGTTTAACACAAACAAGGAAGTGGCGAGGAATGGGACATGCCAGAAAAGGGATGAATGGGACGCGCCCAGTTCCTTTTTTTAATTAATAATAATGCGAATTGCTAACATGCAAATTTCTTAGAAGATAATATATTAATTATAACATTGATAATATATGCATTCATACTTCAAAATGTATATAAATTGATGATTATTTAAGGCGCAACGCTAGGCACAGAAAAAGACCCGGATGATAATGCAAAGTCTATGGGGGCGTTCTTTTCAAATATTTCGCCGAAATTTTAATAATTTTACGTGATTGTTTTGCACAAAATTGCTGAGGGCGATCCGCAACCGGCGTAGTTTTTACTTTTTCAGTTTTGGATTCAGATTTTTTTTTTAAAAATTACTTTAACTTACGAAATTGGTTTAAACCGGTTCTGAAATTGAAACTATCGTTATACAAAAAATAGAAAAGCAAAATAGAAAAAATTAAAAAATAGGCCGGTTATGGATCATCCTCAGCTGTCTTGCTCAAAAGAATCATGCAAAAATATTAAAATTTGAGTTAGGTATTTCAAAAGAATGCTCCTATAGAATTTTACATTATCATCTTTACATTCTGAGCCTAGTGTGGGGCCTTAATGACACCTATGACAGAGAATCCTGAATTTTCATTCCAGTCATGAAGATACTGGAATTTTATATTGTGGCATATACATTATCAACTTACAACCTTTGTTTGATTGTTTATATTACCGACACTATAGGTTATTTTGTGCCTTATAGCTTTTTTTTTTTATTATTGCCGTCCCATAATTCTTAATGAGGAGGCATGACACACATTTTGAAACTTACGTTCTCTTTAAAATAAAATAGTATTTGCACGTTATGTTTCTATATTGTTCAGGGGGATTAAAAAGTGTTTTACCTTGCATGCTATAAATTGAAAGTTTTCTTTTTGTATATATATATATATATATATATATATATAAATTCTAACTTTTGTAAAAAAAAGTCCCACCCCACCCCACTCTCCCCTATATAGATATTATATATTAATACACCAATTACATGAAAATAGAATTTTCATCCATAGTATTAAAATACAGTTTAAGGGCTAACAGTTTATTGTATATCCTTAGGTTTTTAGCACCTTCTCCCCAGGTGTTTACCGGTAAAAAGCCAACCCTGTTTATTGGTCTTCTTTCAGAACGAGTGGAATGAAAGATTGCTAAAAATTATGTCATTAGAAAAATGTTTAAGATTTATAAATGACAGTGCAAAAATCGCCTTTAAAACACGAGATCATCATCACCTGCGGAAAATTTTCACATTTGTGTAAAATTACGATATAAGTTTTTATTCATTGTTATATTTTTTGAACACACACTATTTCTGTAAACTATTCTGAAAGTTCAGTGGAGTAAATACAGATTGTTTTCCTTTTATAATTTGAATGTTCATGACTACAAATTTGTCATATCGGATGATGTTGATGATTGAGAAAAAGGGGGGGGGGACTGATTACGGTCTAATCAAACTTAAATTACTATTATTGAAAAAAAATATTTTATTTTATTCAACCATAAAATTTTGCTACTAAATAATGTTTAATGCGAAAGAATACTTTCGAAAAAAAAATGGGTGTAAATCTGCATAGCCGATAATCAGATCATAAGGTTTATTAAATTCAATACCCTAACATTTTCTCACCTTTTTGAAAGAAAATGAAACCAAACGTATGAAAATATGAAGAATTGAGAGTAAGAAAACATAATGGTAAACCGAAGATACCGCTAAATTCGGGTTTTTAGGCATTTCCCACCAAGGTATGACTTGGCTGACTAATAACGTTTTAATTTGCAAATCGAGGTTTTATCCGTGATTTTTATCCTTAAATGAGACTAAATGATTGTCCGTGCTACCCCCTACGATCTAATCTTATTATGAAGATTATTTTGCAAATAATGGTGGTTAATAAGGAAAATATTAAAAATGAAAATCCTGTAAATACGTTTTGATTACTTTAAGATTTGCAAGTATTCAATTGTCTTAAATGAAAAAGTTACCCCCCCCCCTTCTCAAATAAAGACAAATCAGGTATACTGAAACAATTGTAGAGAAGTTACGCGAGGCTGCAATATGGTGTGAATTAGCCTTTACAGGAGGGGTTCGGATAGCATCTATCCGACAATATATTCAAAGCCGGCCAGATGCTGTCCGAGATCCCGTGTAAAGGTTAAAATTAAAACTTCGCGAATAAAATTAATTGCTTTTAACTGTATATAGACGCAAAAACATATTTTAACCTTAACTGTTCTGACAAAAATTGTTACATAACTACTGTGAGCTGTTTGTCAGACCATTTAATCTGAAGATGAATAAAATGTTACATTAATTCTCAGAATACTATTTATGTATTAAACTTTATGTACAAGAATATTATAAATCAAGTTCAGCTATTCAAAAGTATTTAGAGGTAGTAATAACATTCCAATCTAAAAAAATTGACCAGTATCTATAGTTAAACTAAAAATTACAAGTTAAACTGTGAAACTTGAAAAACTCACGGTCTCTGAGACCACTAACAGCAGTTAAGGGTTAAATATAAACAGTTGAGTTTAAACACAAGGTAAAATAGTCATAGAATATTCCGATTGCAACAAGATTCGTCTATAATAACTGATTTGTAATGAAAAATACGTGAACATTTTTACAATCTTTCATTTCGCTCTTTCTAATTGTGAGCCCTTAGGATTCCCTCGCCTAGAGCAGTTTGATCCAATTGCTCCTCGGTAGCTAAGGCCTCGATAAATCATTTAAAAATATTGACAGGTAAACGAGAAATTGTAAAATAACTACCTCATATGTTTAACATTAGCAAGCGGGTATTTTGGTGAGAGTGTAGCTTGTAACTTCACATAATAAACTTAACAATCAATCATACTAACAAAAAAATCTAATTTACTGTTTTTTAATGACATTACTTATAGGGATGTATGATAAATTAACGTAACAATAAAATAAAATAAAATAAAGTTAAATCTTACCTTTAATCAGACTTTGCCCGGTTCACTGGTCACGCAAATCGGATCGTTAAGTCCTCATTGTTGTTTCATTGTAGCTCAGTGGTTAGTCCTCAATTAATATCGCCAATTTACACACTGCCATGTTTTGATTTGCTCACACCCGTAAACTTTACTAGCCGACACCGAAAGCAGAAAGACACGCGTCATAGCGCATGCGCAAGTTGCCAGTCACCCGATGAGGTGGTTACGAAGTGCATGGCACCTTATTTAGCTCCCATCATCCAGTAACAGATCAGTCGTCACCCCAACCGCATATTCAAGCTCCTATGACACCCTAGGGTTCCAAATGGCACCGCCTTTTCACCTCCGGGTCCCAAATGGCACCGGTTTGTCACCTTTATTTTTAACAGTGTACCAACTTTGATTTTCAACTTAAATTTCTGCTTCAATGAATTAATCGGGGAAAAAACGAATTTCCGTTGTCGATGGACAATAGAATGATAGGCAGATTTTTTTTTCAAATTTAGGGAGGACCTACTTGCCTTAAAAAAATAATCATATACAAAAAATTTAGTTCAGTTCTAGAACTAACTTCACACATTTTTATGAGGTGCAATATTGAAAATGGCATAAAATTCGCTACTACAATGCCCCCTTCCGGCGAATTTTTTTCAGATTCAGGGAGATCCAACTAGCAATAGCCATACACTTACACAAAAAGTTTCGTTCAATTCGATGCATAACTTCATGTACTTTTGATCGGTACAATATTGAAAATGGCACAAAAATCGCGATTGCAGCGCCCCCTTCCAACGGATTTTTTTCAAATTTAGGGAGGACCAACTAGCCATAGTCATACATATATACACAAAAAATTGGTTCAATTCGATGGATAACTTCATATACTTTTGGTTGGTACAATAATGAAAATCGCACAAAAATGGCGATTACAGCGCCCCCTTCCGGCGGATTGTTTTCAAATTCAGGGAGGACCAAGAAGCCATAGTCATACACATACACAAAAAATTTGGTTCAATTCGATGCATAACTTCATATACTTTTGGTCGGTACAATATTGAAAATGGCACAAAAATCGCGATTGCAGCGCCCCCTTGTGGCCAATTATTTTGAAATTCAGGGGGGACCAACTAGCCATAGTCATACACTTACACAAAAAATTTGGTTAAATTCGATGCATAACTTCATATACTTTTGGTCGGTACAATATTGAAAACGGCACAAAAATCGCGATTGCAGCGCCCCCTTCCGGCGGAATATTTCAAAACTGAAGCAGGACCTGCTTGCCACAGCCAAAAACATTCACAAAAAATTTGGTTCAATTCTATGCATAACTTCATACACTTTTTGATGGTAGAATGGAGACATACAGACACACAGACACACACACAGACAGACACACAGACAGACACACATACAGACACACGGACAGACAGACATTTTGTAAAAACATGTTTTTTGGAATCTCTGACCCCTAAAACGTGTAAATCCGTCGAAAACCGGAAGTCGAAAAAATTTCGATTACAATACTTTCTTCTATTGAAGATAGAAGAAAGTAAAAATATATGAAAAAATGTATATAATAGGTTGGTGGGGTTGGTAGATGTTAGAATACGGAGGAGGGTGGTGTAATCTGGATAATCCGCAAAGGTTAATTTAATATACTTAAAAAATTGAGAGTGGGAAATTCATTTGTTAATTTGGTAAAAAATTTCTATGGAGTTTGAATAACACCAATGTATGGATTATTGTTTAGTTATATCTATTGTATTAATAATTTTAAACATTTAGATTATTAAATTGCACTTCCCTTTTAATAAATGAGTGTACTATATCACTACCAAATGTATAATGTATATTTCTTAACCCCTTCGCGACGGGAGCTTTTTACAAAAATTTTTATATTTTGTCACCGATTTTTAAAAATAGAAATTTGTACCTTTTCAAATCAAGAAAATGCTTCGATTAAATAAGGCAAATTTTACAGTAAAATTTTAGTGGTGGGAATAAACAAGGATTCTTAAGCCTTTTTGCGGCAAGTATACGTGTCGCTCGTCTCCAAGGGGTTAATAAGCTATTTTTTAATCTTTAATCTTCCTTAATTAAGATATTGAGTTCAGCCTGGCATAGTCAAAATAAATGTTATTTATTTAAATAACAATAGGTTAAACTATGGTGTATGGTTTAATTTTTCTTTTATTACGTTATTCTGCTTTTAATTAATTTATTAATTTAATATTATGATGTGTAGCATAAGTCGTTTTTTGTTTTTATTATATTATTATCTCCATTTTTCTGTCATATGATACATGAATACTGCATGTTTTAATTTACCACGTGCGATATCAGGGTTAAGGTAGTGCATTTGGGATTCATTCTACTTTATAGCTCATAACTGTTTTATTTTCTCAATATCCACTATAAATTACTTGGTATTTCTTTAATTAATTTTGGTTTTATGTGTGTTGGTAGTCCCAAATTCATATTGTTTTGCTTTCTCATGGCAAATACGAAGATGAAACCACACACTCCATTTGTAGTTCCAAAGTATTTGGGACCTGAAGATTCTGCTTTGGTTCTACAAATTCCATTTGTATTCATATTATTCTTTTTCCTTCCATATTCAATGTGATATAAGTTATAAAATTTAATGGTTAATTTCAAATGATTAATATTATATATATATGGTTGGGTGGGTTAGATGTTAGATTACGGAGGAGGGCGGTGTTGTCTGGATAATACGCAATGGTTATTATTATATATTTAATAATAATAAAAAAAAATTAACTTTACACATAGTATTAAAGTTTATGTTTTCCTAAAAACTAATATGCATAACTTAAAAATGATCAAGTTATTGAGATAAGATATGGTTGTCTATTGTATTTGTCTTAAAGAAATTATTTGTAAAATATTAGAATAGAAATTATTCTTGGAAATTCTTAGCTAATAAATAATTTATTTTTTTCCTATAATAGAGGGCAGCACCATAAGCATATAATTTAATTAATATATTAATCCTTTAGATGGCAGCACTAAAATAATTTTCTGCTAGAAGTTGTAGTAATATATTCTAGTTAATTAATTAATATAGTAATATTAATAATTGATAAAAAATAAAAATATAATATTTCTAATAGTAGCATCTATTTTTTTCTAAATATATTATGAATTATATAGTATAATATATGTTTTACTAATTTTTATAATTATTGTTACAACTTTATTTTATTATCTATGTGATTTATACTATGACCATAACCTTGACTGTTAGTAAGTCACATGTAGTTTGTATCTGATTGCACTACAAATCTTGCTAGGATATGGGTAATGATAAATATCTTCGTATATATATCCTTTTTTTTTAATGGAATAATGTATTATTGTTATTTTGTCATATTGATTTTATTTTCTTCTATGTGTATCTTTCTACTAATTTGTCATCTGAATAGCTTCCAGACAGTCGGGTATTGTAAGTCGAATTCTTAGCTTTCAGCACGACTCATAACAGAAACTGGTTGGATGTTTTTGCTTTTTTGTTAAACTATACACCCCTGAAGAAGTAGTTTAATAGAAAAGCCTTATACTGCCTTTTTATCCATTTATCTTTCATTATTTTGGTAATCTGCCTTCTATTTCACTTCAAACTTCAACTGTTTTCAATAAGATAATTGTAAAAATACTGGTTTCATTGGTTTATTGTATGATAATATATGAATTACTCTGGTTATATAATGTCCATTTATCCACATATGTCTTAGTAATTTGGTAATCTGCCTTCTATTTCTCTTCAAACTTCAACTGTTTTTAACAATATGATTGTAACAATACTGGTTTCATTGGTTCTTTTATTGGTATTGTCTGAATAACTTTGGATGTATTTATAAAAGTATTTATATATATATATATATATATATATATATATATATATATTATATTACAAATTTAAATTTTTTTCGCCAAAACTAACCTTTATACTATCTTAATTTTCTTATAATAATATTCCGTACTTACTTCAAATTATTAAATTAAAATCTTGTTTCTAAATCTAATCTGTTAATCCTTATGCAGACGATATAAATTCTTAAATTGCCTTAAAAAACATTATTCCAGTATGCGTAAATTTAAAAAGATGGCTCTAAATTAAAAATATTCTTAATTAAAACTTTATTTCTTAATATTCCAAATAAAACTGATTTCTTCTATGTTTTTATCAACCCTTTTTAAGAAAGTCTTATTAAATTTATTCCAAAACCATACCTTTCAAAAAATATCATTATTTTATTTTATCTATTTATTTATTTTTCCTACGTCAACCTTTGATGTGTGCATATTAATAAATTCATTTCTTTTCTTTTTCTCTTAAAATTAATCATTTATAAAAATCGTCTGCCTAAGATATTTAAAATTCTGAGTCAATTATAAATTGGTTAAATAATATTTTTTTTAAAATAAATTTATCGTTTGTGGAAAATAATCTCGTAGCTGGACAAGAATTCTGTTTACATAAAAGAATGATGGTTTGAGGTTACAGAATGTTCCAGAACTTTCTTTTTAGTTTAAAAAGGTGGAAGTCTCGAGATGAAAAAGAAGATTTCTTGGGTTGCTTCTTCGATGAGGACAGCTCGCTGAAATAATGATGGAATATATATATATATAATTTCTTCAATTTGTTATTCTTGCTGCTTCTTTAATACTTTTTGGAAATATCTACCATTGTTATAACTTCGGATTTTACCATATTGGAATTTAGTTGAAATGTAATTAAACATGGGGGCTTTATTTATAGGATATTATGTTTATGTGTACTGCATAATTTATTTACTATGAGACTACTTTTGGATTTAAGTTTGGGATTTTTTCTTTTCGTGTAAATATTGTATATATAATTATTATTTATGTAATCAAGTACTTTCACTTTATTATTATTGAAAATTATTTTTTTTAATTTAATTACCTTTATTTTATCTTTATTAGTGATATAAATTATTTAGGGAATTAAATGATATATATATTATTTTTATTCAAGATATATTTTGTCAGTTATCATTTTTTAATCAAATAGCCAAGATTTTAATTGATATTTATATTATGTCAATTTCTTTTTTTAGCTTAAATTTATATAGTATTATAAATTGTTCTTATACTAATTTTTATGTAATATATTTTATCCTATTGGATATAAATAATCTTTCTTATGATGAATAGTTACAAAACAAATTTAGCTACTGGCAATTTAGGCTCTTCAAAATGTAAGATGTCTAATGCTCGGTACAAAGAAATAGATAGGGATTTCTTTGGATCGTCAAACCGTTACCTTGTCCCTCGATTAAACTTAAATTTAAAAAGTGCTTATCTCCCAAATGCTTAACTTGCCCTCATGCAGATACACAACAAATTGATAATGATTCCAGTTCTAAAAACAATGTGCTATTTTGTAAGGCATACAACGTAATATACTCAATTAATTGCAACATCTGTAAGTTAGAATATATAGATCAAACATGTAATCCTTTGCATAGAAGAATCAATCAACATAGACAGGATATTTTAAAAAACAACTCTATTAATGTTGACCATATACATTTCAGGCACCATGACTTTCAAAATATAACCATCAAAATCTTAAGTATGCATAAAAATCTAAATGATAGATTACTTTATGAATCAATTTATATTAAATCTCGTAATTCTTTATACCCTTATGGTCTAAATTCTAAATTATTCAATCGTACTAACATTGTCTTTACTAATACTAATAATTATGAACATTATAGTAGTACGTATGCAAAATTAAATCATTCTGCTATTAAAAAAACTACACGTACAACAAGAGGTAAAAATAAGACTAATAATCTATATATTTCTAGAAATGAGATCAAACAACAAATAATTAAGTTGGAATCTGAATATAATAACTCGTATCAATGGATGCATATTAGGAAACACATTTTTTCAATAAAAAAGAAACATCTAAATTTATATTATAAAGTATTTCTATCTATTGATTTAACTTCACATTTTAGTGATATTTACTTTGATTTATTGTACTATAGAATTAATTTTCTTAATGTTAAAATTTCTAAAAATACATATAAAAAAACTAATAATACTCAACTCATAATTACTTTTACCAATAATGTACTTAATAAAATTAATCTACACAACATTATTAATGATAAAAATAATAATTTCCCTATAAAAAAATTTTCTATACATAAATCCTTCAAATATAATGTTACTCTTGGACGTAAGATATTTAACTACAATAAATTTTCTAAATTTTTAACCAATAATACTAATTATCCATGTTATTGTAATGATCCCTGTTATAGTAACTTCGTAAATCAAGATCATGGTCACATTATTACTGGGGATATTAATATCGTTGAAATTAAATAAAATTAATAAAATTTAAAATTTTAATTTTAAATTTTAAAATTTTAAATTAAATAAAATTAATCTACACAACATTATTAATGATAAAAATAATAATTTCCCTATAAAAATTTTTTCTATACGTAAATCCTTCAAATATAATGTTACTCTTGGACGTAAGATATTTAACTACAATAAATTTTCTAAATTTTTAACCAATAATACTAATTATCCATGTTATTGTAATGATCCCTGTTATAGTAACTTCGTAAATCAAGATCATGGTCACATTATTACTGGGGATATTAATATCGTTGAAAATGATTCTTTACGAAATTTAATGGCTAATGGTACTAAATATCGTGTTCCTTCATGTACTAATATCAAATCAATCATAAAACAGTTTAATTTAGATTTAGATCTTTTTATTTATAAAATTTTATAAATATTATTTAATAATACAATATTCAAACAAATAGTCGGTCTTCCACAAGGTGGGATTGTATCATCCATCTGTGCTGATCTCTACTTACATTATTATGAACGTAATACTTCTATTGTTAATTGTTTTCTATACAGGTATCTTGATGATATAATAATTTTATATTCTAAAAAGTCATCTAACTATTCGCTACCAATCAAATACCACAAAAATTTAAAATACAGTTATAATGATATGCATAATAATACAATTAACTTTCTTGATCTTAATATTACGCTTTCTGATAATAAAATTCTATTTGATATTTATGACAAACGTAATGACTTTCCTTTTAAAGTAAACCTCTTTACTCATTATAATTCTTGCCTACATAAATCTGTCTATGTCAATATTTTACTTAATTTTGCCCATAGAATTAAAAATATTTGTTCACATAATTTTAAAATGCATAATTTAAAAACTGTACAAGAAACTGCTATAAGATATGGTTATCCTTTACATTTGGTTAAAAAAATATTATCTGTATAAACATTTATTTAGTATTAACTGTCTATTTTCTCTTCAACCAATATTACCATATGATGTTATTGATAAAAACTCCTATAGTCTTTAATATATAATAAGTTATTACATGATCTTAAAAATAATTAACACATTGCGTAAAAAAATGTTTAAAAAAATTATAAAAATAAAAATAATACAAAAAAAATAAAAAATACAAAAAAATAAAAAATAAAAAATAAAAAATATGAATAATAGGATGGTTGGGTGGGTTAGATGTTAGATTACGGGGGAGGGCGGTGTTGTCTGGATAATACGCAATGGTTAATTATTATATATTTTAAAAATATATATATATAAATAAAAAATAAATAAAACTTTACACATAGTATTAAAGTTTATGTTTACCTAAAAACTAATATGCATAACTTAAAAATGATCAAGTTATTGAGATAAGCTATGGTTGTCTATTGTATTTGTCTTAAAGAAATTATTTGTAAAATATTAGAATAGAAATTATTCTTGGAAATTCTTAGCTAATAAATAATTAATTTTTTTCCTATAATAGAGGGCAGCACCATAAGCATATAATTTAATTAATATATTAATCCTTTAGATGGCAGCACTAAAATAATTTTCCGCTAGAAGTAGTAGTAATATATTCTAGTTAATTAATTAATATAGTAATATTGATAATTGATTAAAAATAAAAATATAATATTTCTAATAGTAGCATCTATTTTTTTCTAAATATATTATGAATTATATAGTATAATATATGTTTTACTAATTTTTATAATTATTGTTACAACTTTATTTTATTATCTATGTGATTTATACTATGACCATAACCGTGACTGTTAGTAAGTCACATGTAGTTTGTATCTGATTGCACTACAAATCTTGCTAGGATATGGGTAATGGTAAATATCTTAGTATATATATCCTTTTTTTAATGGAATAATGTATTATTGTTATTTTGTCATATTGATTTTATTTTCTTCTATGTGTATCTTTCTACTAATTTGTCATATGAATAGCTTCCAGCCAGTCGGATGTATTGTGAGTCGAATTCTTAGCTTTCAGCACGACTCATAACAGAAACTGGTTGGATGTTTTTGCTTTTTTGTTAAACTATACACCCCTGATGAAGTAGTTTAATGGAAAAGCCTTCTACAGCCTTTTTATCCATTTATCTTTCATTATTTTGGTAATCTGCCTTCTATTTCACTTCAAACTTCAACTGTTTTCAATAAGATGATTGTAAAAATACTGGTTTCATTGGTTCATTGTATGGTAATATATGAATTACTCTGGTTATATAATGTCTATTTATCTACATATTTCTTAGTAATTTGGTAATCTGCCTTCTATTTCTCTTCAAACTTCAACTGTTTTTAAAAATATGAATGTAAAAATACTGGTTTCATTGGTTCTTTTATTGGTATTGTCTGAATAACTTTGGATGTATTTATAAAAGTATTTATATACATACATATATATATATATATATATATATATATATATATATATATATATTTACCTAATTTAAAGCATTTTTGTTATTGGAACTGCAGATCTATAATAAATGGTTTACAAATTAGCTATTGAACATCCTTTATATATATTTTATTATAATTTTCTTATTTATAAATAGAGTACATGTATAACATTGTGAAGTTATGATGTGACTTTGTGACCGTTAGTTTACACACGCACATACACATATATTTATTTATTTTATTTTATTTTATTTTATTTTATTTTATTTTTATTTTTTTGAATTACGAGATATTGATTATTCTTAAATGAAATTTATAATTTTTTTTTTTTTTTTTTTTTTTTTTTTTTTTTTTAAAGTAGTAATACACTTTACATGCTTCTAAATTAAATCTAACAGCCTATGAGCTGATACATCTCATTCAAATGCATCGCGTGTGCATCACGCGCTACTTAGAAATACCCCGCCTTGAAGAAATGTGATAATAACTTCGCTTATGAAGTCCTGATCGATTCACCTTGGCCTTCAAGGAATTGATTGGGTGAACATGATATTTATCATTCACGTGAAAGACAGTTAAATTTGACACAACTTTCTAAATTTAAAAACATGTGTGTGTAAACAATAAAATTTGAATTTGGACAGCTCTTATATTTATCTTTTGCTGATTAGATATTTAAAAAAAAATCGGTATTTGTTTGTATTTATTCTCTGGAATAATAAAAGCGGGACTACTTTTAGACGGGGAGAAGTTGAGCGATGATCCGGGGCGTTAAAATGTTTGAGAGGGGGGGGGTGCAAAATACGGTTAATATTTGATTAGATATTAGTGATTACTTTAAAAAATCTATTTTCTTCTTCTTCTTCTTCTTCTTTTTTTTTTTTTTTGTTAACAATCTTCGTCGAAAGAAAGCTTTTTATACAAAAGGTAAGTTGTAATTGCATTCTGTTAATATTCATAAATGTTATCGGACAAAAATTAAAAAATGGTTTGAAAGAAATGTAGTGCCAAATGGAATAAAATTCATGTAAAAGATGCTTGTTACGAAAGTGGTCAATCTTGTCATTTCACATGCGCCTTACAGTCGAAAACGATAAAGTACCGTTGACACGTGGAAGGTCACATAAGACCGGCAAGGGTTAAAATTTATGTCTAAAATGTACTTTTGATTATTATGTCATATACTGAGTGAAACATAAATCTTTTACTTATTTAAATGGGTGCCAGGATGCAGTTAAACACTTTTATATTAAAATCAGGAAACAAAATCAAAGATGTCACTAACTACAGGGTAATTATAAAAAAACTATCCCGACATTTGGGCCCCTAACAACTATACCATTCACAGAAACTGACTGAAATTTTGGCGAAAGGTATTTTTAGGTATGCGCTCAAGAATTATATGGAAAACATCAGTGTCACTCAAGCAGTTACAGTTACAGTGAGAAAATTTCGAAAAAATCAAATGGCAGCACCCAGTTTTTTTTGTATTGGAATGTGATCTCCATTGTGAAAAACCCTAAATAGCGTTGGAATGGCAACTGTAGCATGAAAATCACAGGAACTAGGCACGGGAAAAGTAAAAAGGACTTTGCCGTGCACCAGAATGTTAATGTTCGTCTCATTTACGTCACACGTCACACCGTTTCTTCGGCTGATATTCCAGCCTGATTTGTTTTCCACAAAACAAGAAGAAGAAACCAAGAAATGCAAATTTCGAGTTTACCTAAGACACAGTCATGATTGACGTCGTTACGCTAAATGAAAGGAAAAACACTGCGAAATGCGAGCCGCGTATGTTGCCTCCTGCCATTCCAAACATGATGCCGCTTTCAGGGTAAGAACGTGGGGAAATCGTAAAGATTTATTACCTGAATGGACAAAATACCGCAGAGACATTGTGTATTTACCGCCGCAACCGTGGATTATGGCGAGCCCCGTGCACTGTTAAAGCTGTATAGGAATTGATTCATAAATTTGATGAAATTGGTTGCACATGCGATCGACCTCGGTCTGGACGACCTTCCGTTCTTGTGGAAGCTGTTGCAGAAGTTCATCAAACGATAAGCACAGTTCGTCCCGCAACTGAAAGCGGTGTTTCGCGTGTTCTGAATATGCCGAATTCAATTGTATGCAAGATTCTGCGCTCTGTTCTAAACATGTTTCCGTATCGATTGCAACGTGTCCAGATATTGGAAGCAGGAGACTACCAATTACGGGTGGATTTTGCAAATTAATTCCTTATCCGGTACGATGAAGATAGCAGCTGGCCTTTACGCATTCTGTGGACAGATGAGGCGCATTTTTCGTTAACTGGTAACGTGAATTCAAGAAATTGTGTGCACTGGGCAGAGAATAATCCACATGATTTGGTTGTCCGTCCATTACACGAGGAAAAAATGACCGTGTGGTGTGGTATAACGAGTACGTTCATCCTCAGCCCTTGTTTTTTTGAAGAGGTTATTGCCGGTAATCTGCAAACGTGCACAGTAACGAGTGATCGCTATCTGGACATGTTAACTCGTTCCGCGACTCCCGCATTGCAACGGCAACATGCTATACCTGAAGTTGTGTGGATGCAAGAGGGTGTTCCTCCACATTTCGAGTCTTCTGTCAAACGTGTCTTAAGTCAACAGTTTGGTGACAGAGTTATCTCCCGTCATTTCCCGTTTCCGTGGCCACCAAGTTCTCCAGATCTGACACCAATGGATTTCTGGCTGTGGGGCTGATATCCAGAGTGTATCAGTTTCGTCCTCAAACTGCATCTGATTTGAAAGATGGCATCAAAACTACGATTCAAGAGATTTCTATAGCTATGGTACGTATTGTAGTGCTATCCACCATCTGCTGCATCCAAAGTCTCATAGTGTGTGAAGGAGGTCATGTGGAAAATTTGTGAAAAGCAATAAAATGCTTTATTTTATGCTGCATCTCTGTCCTTATCGGTTGTCTTCACTTTTAGCCTATCTACTGTTTCTGATTTTCATGCTGCAGTAGCCGTTCCAACGGTATATGGGGTTTTTCACAATGGAAATCACATTCCAATACAAAAAACTGAATGTTGCGATTTGATTTTTTCGAAATTTTTTCACTGTAACCGTAACTGTTTGAGTGACACTGTTATTTTCCATATCATTCTTGAGCGCATACCTCAAAATATCTTTTCCCAAAATTTCATTCAGTTTCTGTGAATGGTATAATAGTTAGGAGCCCAAATGCCGGGATAGTTTTTTATAATCACCCTGTATGTTTTACACCCGATGTCTTATATATTAGTATTTAAATGATAAAATAAAAAATCTCTAAAAATCAGGAGGGTATTAAATGCGCTTCTTATAACAAGAACAACAAATCATGCATCAGGTACAGATTTTAACATACTTCTAACGCCTAGTATATTATTAAGAAATTAGCTTTTCCTCCCATATAATAAAATGAGATGTTTAGCAATTTAAATGACATATAATGCATTAAAAATTCATTTTCACCAAGTTCTGCCCATATCCATTATTGTGTGCCAATTTTTTCTTATAGCCCAATATTTATTTATCTGCATGATTTTATACACAGACGTAAAATTGGATAAATTTATTTGCACTCAAAATTAGATAAATTAAAAAATGCATACCACAACGGAAAACGCACTTTCAACAGTTATCGATCACTAGTTGCGTGGCAACCCGATGTGTTACTTTTGAGTTGCATGCTATCCTTCTATTTTCTTTGATGAAAATTAAATCAGGTAATTATAGTACTAATTTTATTAAATGCAATCTTTCAAACAATAAAGCATATTTGCAATTTAAACCAAAAGCGTTTCGAATAAAAATGCACATATTCTATAAATTTATTAGCCGAAAGCTTTTCAAACTTTCAGGATTGGACTTCTAATTTCGAAGCTGCTTGAAATGACGTCTTTTGGGTGAATTTATACAAAAATGACTTTCTTTTGGCTTTTGGCAAATTTATTCAAAAGTATTTTATGAATTAAAGTAAATGCTTAGAAAAATATAATTTTTATTAGCGATTAGCAAATTCATTTATATGTATTACAGGCAATTGTACATTAAAAATACTTTTGTTTTTATTTTAAATGAATTACTATTCTATAAATATACTTTAGAAAACCGGATATTCTTTTTAAATAACATAAGCGATACACACTGTTAAAATATGCATAATGGTGTATATAAAAAAAAAAAAAAAGAACTTTTGAATAAGCTATATCTGTTTCTGTAAATATCTAAAACGCTATCAAAACTTAAATTAGAATAGTTTAAAGTTTTCAAAAATACATTGCTTTTCAATAGGATGACACTGAAAGCTATTCTCAAGCAGACGGAATTTTTTAACTTCGAAACTAAAAGAAGGATATTGTTCATAGTTTCGTTATAAAAGTAAGGAAGATAAAGGCATTTTTAATCTAATCATTTTGTACAAGCTGATTTTTAGATGTGTGATTGATCTTACTTATCGATTCTGAAAACCGCCATCAATTGTTACGACAGCGATAAATAAAGTCATTGTAAAAAAAAAAAAAAAAAAAAAAAAAACTTATTCAAAGGGGGAAAAAATGGCTATTTGATTGCAGAAGATATCAAACTCTATAATAATATAATTATTCAATCTTCCGTAACCTGGTAATTTTTTTAACAGGGCACATTACCGTGTTTTTGAATCTGTGAACCCTGCACGTTGGGTGGCGACAGGGCCGTAGCTAAGGGGGCGCTATGGGCGGCTCACCCCCCCCCCCTGGAAAATGTTCCAAGGTCACTAAATGTTCCGAAAATTCAAATGAAATCTGTTCAAAAATCTAATTTAGTTTTGAGACCCATTCACAGTTTTACAGAGTTACTAAATTGTATCTAAAATAAGTGTTTCAACATTCCCTCATCCTATTTATACATATGAAGCTAACATTATGTTTAATTTTGCACCAGTTATACACTCAAAATTTTCAACATCATGTACTTTTCATAGCATAAAATGAAGTTATTACAACAGTTTAATGAGAAACATAGTACCTACAATGTGAATATGCACTAATTTATCTTTCTGCGTTAGAGAGAGAGAGAAAAAAAAAATATGAGCCTCCCCTATCATTCACTTCTAGCTACGGCCCTGGGTGGCGAGCTTAGCTCGCAGGAGGCAGAGCCCCCGTTGTTTAAAAATACAGTGAAACCTCCTAATAAAGGACACCAATGGACCGGATATTTTGTCCCTTAAATAGAGGTGTCCCTTATTCAGAGTTATTATTCCAAAAATTGAAAATTATTATTATTAATTGAAAATTAATAATTAATAATTTTCAACAATTAATAATTTTCAATTATTAATTGAAAATTATTGTTATTATTCCAATTCTTGAAAATTCCAAATAAGAGACAACTATGGGACCGGAACTTTTGATCTTTAAATAGAGGTGTCCCTTATTCAGAGTATTCTTTATTTAGAGGTTTCACTGTATATATATATTTGCATAAATACTGACCACATTTGAAAATTACTGCATTTTTTAAATTATGAAATATATCGGATGATTTTAAGAAGATAAATCTGATGAATCATCTCATATTCCTTCCATCTTTTGAGGCGTGAATTACATGTGCAGATGCACCTCAAATCTTTCGATTTATCGGATGAACTGATAACATTTCCATTTAAATGTGTGGATTACTTCTTTGGTATTTTAAGAAACATGGATGATGCAACGATATCGCGTTTTTTTTCGCGAAAGTTTTTGTATTATCTCAATTTTCTAATTTAAAAATATTTTCTCTCTTATTCTTATTTATTTATTTATTTATTTTAAGTACACAATTGTAATAGAACTGAATGGATGTCATCAATTGCGCAAAGTAGTTGCGGAAAGCGAAATATGTGAAAAAAGATCTGATGACCCGAAGAAAAAGCGTCCTTCGGTTAATATAAGTTTTATATAATTTTAAAATAGGACTTTTTTCTGGACATTTAAAGCTGTTTTGTTTTTTTTCATAGTTAAAAAGAGTTTATGAGTTCAGTTTGTCTGTCTGCCTGACATCTGTCCGTGCTCTAACTTACGTAAATATACTCGGGCAACCATGCAATTGATGTACGTTATTGCGATTTTTCATAAAATGTGCAGTATAGAAAATGTAGTATGTAGTTTTTAAAGTTTGCGTTTGTATATGACTTATAGTTCGTTTACAGGGACATCCAAAAGAATTCTTCTACATTGCGGATCATGGGGAAAAATCGTTTGCGAAATATTTTAATGATGTTACACTATTACAAACATATATTAAAATTTATATAGACCACTGATCAGGGCTGTGGAGTCGGATTCGGAGTCGTAGAGTCGGAGTCGGAATCGGGCCTATTTTTGAGCAAAAGAGTCGGAATCGGAGTCGCTGAGAAACAAGCCGACTCCGGCTTCTTTCGTTAGATAGTTTGAAGTAAAATTAAACCAATTACATATAATTTTAAATCCATAAAAGGAATTATTATTATTTTTAGCACTTTCCAACAAAGTTGAAAAGTGTTTATGCATTCGGTTTGTAGGTCCATCTGTCCACGCTCTAATTCCTCAAAATATACTTGAATTTTCATGCAATTGATAAAGCTTATTTAGCCAAATTTTATTTATACCAAAGCATGTTTGTTATTGCATATGAAGCATGCACGATTAATTGTTCATTTACAGGGACACTCAAAATAATTAGATTACATTATGGCAAATGGGGAAAATCGTTTGGAGAGTATTTTATTTTAATGACATTATGCTATTTCAAATGTATTGAAACTGATATAAATCACTGAATTTCACTGAAATTTTTATCAATTTACAAAGACACACAAAAGAAATCCGTTACAGTACTGTTTTTGCGAAATAATTGCTGGAGAATACGTTTTAAAATTCGGCATGCGCTTTTAAATTTAATTAGTTTTTTGTATATTACAGTTTATACATTTCTATATCTCATATGCAGGGCTGCACAAAAATATTCGCATTCCATTTTCTTTATTAGAGGAAAATTGCTGAAGGGGAATTTCCAACGAAAATGTATGTATCTTTTAAATGAACTAAATTTTGGAATGGATGTTGTAAATAGATGGAAATCATTTCTATATCATATACAGCGTTGCTAAAAAATTCTGATAATTTTCTGATTGTACAAGGGAGCTGCTGAAATTCGGTTTTGAAACATGTTATACATTTCCATATGGTGAAGTCCACAAATCCGAATAAGTAAATGTCTGTTTTGTTTTCTCCTTTACATTTTGATAGCTGAATTTTTCGGGTTTGTGGGACATCAAAGTGACAAATTAGTAAAATGAATTTTTTTTCTTTTTTTTTTTTCTTTCAAAGCTCTAAGAACGTAATTAACACCGAAATAGCGAAAATTTCGTCTTATTTTTCTTGCTTTCCTTTATAATTTTAACCAATAATATAAAAACCAAATAATATAAACATTTCGAAAAAACCTGTTAATTCATTGATTTAAAATAAATAATGATAAAAAGAAAAAAATCCATTTAATGCAAAATAATATTATGAGAGGAAAAAAATTATCTTTAACGAAAAAAAAAGAGTATTTATAATATTTAAAAAGTAACTCAATGTGAAAGAAAGATTTGAAGTGACACAATATTTGGCTATTTATTTCGTTCGAGCCAGATTAAAAGAAAACAACATCTGAAAATTTTCATTAGGTAAAACATAAGTATTTTTTTTTCTTTCTTTTTCTAAAAATATTTTTAAATCTAATTTCCCCGTTGTGTGTTTTACAGAAGAAACTCGCAGAATTATTATTATTTTTTTTTTAAAAGGCTCTAATTGTTATTTGTATGTTGTTTCTTCAATTGGGTGTTTCAATCTACTTTTGTCGCCAATCAGTG
This sequence comes from Maratus speculifer, assembly GCA_964019185.1. Classification (NCBI taxonomy): domain Eukaryota; kingdom Metazoa; phylum Arthropoda; class Arachnida; order Araneae; family Salticidae; genus Maratus; species Maratus speculifer. The sequence goes on along the minus strand of OZ025301.1, from coordinate 147,923,497 downwards.
CTATTCTAAACCAAAAAAAGCACAAGACGGAGCGATGTTCGCAAGAACTATTTTCTCTCTCTCTCTCTCTCTCTCTCTCTCTTTTAATGAGTGAGAGCATTTTTAGAGAAAAATTTTACATTTAACTTAAATACATATATAGCAGTTAATACCACAAAAATGAATAATATTTAAATTTTAGGGTAAATGTCTTTCCACATACATAGATATTGTAAAATAATTAAACTGCAACTTAATTTTTTTTTTTTTTTTTTTTGCCACAGCTATCTCATAAGCACTACATTGGTGCGATTTGTCTCTTACGCCAATACCATATATACATCTGGGTAATTAACTGACGCCAGAGTGTCATTATTTTGCTTGATATGGTAACCCGGATGTTATTGTCTATTTATTAATAAATTGTCTATTCACAATTTTTTTCTTTTTTTTTTTTCAATTATATAAACTATTTTAATCTAGGCACGTTTGTCATATATGCGCCACATTTGCGCGACTGCAATAAATGGCGATTTTATGCTTCACTTGGTAACCTGGCTGTTGTTTATTTATTAATAAATTTTTATTTTCTTTTCTTTTATTTTTTAAAGGATATAAATAGTTTTGTTTTATAATTATTAACTAAACTTTTTAAAATTTATTGTTATTTTCTATTTAAAATAACAGAAAATAACTGTAAACTATATATGTAACTGGTATTTGAAAACAAAATTTTCTCCGAATTGGCTTTAGAAGAAAAAAAAAAAAAAAAAAAAAAAAAAAAAAAAAAAAAAAAAAAAAACGCGCCAATGTGGTGCGTATATGTCATGTATACATTTTTTTCACTATACTACAGTATTTAAACATGCTGTATAAATAACGATTATTGCTTTTTCCAAACATGTTTGGCACAGATATTATATACACACTGAGGTATCTGACTATCGCCAAAACGGTGTTATTTTGCCTGATATGGTAACCCAGCAATAGTTGTTCCTGTATTAATAAATTGTTTATTTACTTTCAATTTCTTTTTAGAAATTCTATAAATTGCTTTGTGCTATAGTAACTTTTTTTATTTATTATTATTTTCGTTTTAAAATAATGAAAATAATTTTTAAAAATGTACATTTCTCCGCTATTTTAAAACGAGGATTTTGCCGCATTGGTATTGGAAGGAAATCTTGCAAATCCGGGTTTGTGCCGGAGTTTTTTGTAAAATATGATATTTTCAAATGCAAATTGAGTGCTATTTGATTAACACATCGGCCAGTTCGCCAAACTATTCAAATTTACATAAATTCATTTTAAATAACGAAAGAACAATAAACGTAAATAAAGAATACAAATTAAAAGTCGAATTAAAAAGCACTTATGACGTAAAAAATTACGTGTATCACGTGTAATATCAATTGCTATCATACTTAGTATCATTGATTATTGACATTTATTCCTATAACCTGCTATTAATTTTTTTCTCGACAGAATAATCAAGTAGTACCGTACATTGTACAAACTCCAGTTAATATTACAAAAATAGAGCTAAATAACTAAATTTAGGTGCAAATGCACACACCCATGTTGTAAGAAAGAGGCACAAATGTCATATACCACGTTGGGGTGATACATTTCTGGCGCCACTTTAACGGAAACTTCATTTTCAAATGACAGATACATTTCTATTTTCTATTTTACTTTTCTATGTATAGAGCATAACATTTTGTATCATTTTAAAATGCAAATGAAAGTAAATAAATAGTTCATTAATAAATTAAAAACAGAGCTGGATTACCATAAGAGGCATAAAATGTTCATTTTGTTTCAATCACGCCAACGTGATGCGTATATGACATCTGTATCAAAAAATGAATTTCACACATTCAAAAAACATTCATTTTATTTGTCTAAAGAAAACTTTATTTAACTTTATTTATTCTACTGCATTCCAAAAACGGAACACTGTAATAGATTTGTCAAGAGCAGATGTACGTTGCGAAATATAATATAATATTGATAGAGGATGTATTAAGGTTTCCATAGATACCCATATCCTCAAGTTGAGAAGTTTAGAGTTCAAAAACTATCAAATGAAAATGAATCACTTGAAAATTGTTTAAATTCAATGGTCAATCTCTGCGATCATAATGCTCGCTATTTTAGAAGTATGGTGAATAGACAATATTTAAATTGCTCTTTTCATAATTGCCTCATTTATTTATCAAACTCTACAATAAATGGTCAACTGAAATATTTTTTTCTTAAAAGCCCGAATTTTATCGAATGCATAAGCTGATACAACAACATAATATTTTATTATTATTTTAATATATTTTGGCGTCAACGGGCATTGATTCCATTGTTGATGTTTTTATTTTTGGCTCAGTTTTGTTTTTTCTAGCTCGCTGAGTTTTGCACTGATGAAGAATCTCGACAGTAGATTCGAAACAGCTGTTTGCTAACTTTTAATGCATTTTTGGTGCATTTATAATCGTTGATCTTCTATCTTTAAATACAATGGCGTTTTGTATGATTTTCAGAAATGTGAAAGATCATTCGAGGTGAAGTTGCTTTAAAAAACACAATCATATGCAATATTTTGTTTGATTCATGTTTTGTTTTGAAAAATAGACCAGCGCAGCGGGCTTAGCCTGCTAGTAATATTAAAATCATCAACGTCCTAAATTCAGGAAATTTTAATTAATATTTATTTATTTTTATAAATTCTCAGTTATACGTGAAGTAATTGTATACGAATTAATAAAATGTTATTCATAAAAAATCGATAAAGTACGAAGAAAAGGAAACATATTATTTTTAAAGAAAAATACTATGCAACAAATGATATAAGTGTAAACAGTTAAAATGTCAAACATTTTATTTATTTATTTATTTTTATTTTGCATAAATATAGATACATATTTTAACGATGCTGTGTGAACATATACGTATAAAACATTGATTCGTTTCTTTCTAAATATGTTGGTACTTAAATTGCTGCTTTTGTGAGAATAGAAATATATCTATTCTTCGCGATATATCACCAATATCGATATTAACTCGTTGATATATTATGATATTAAATTTCTGTTATCATCCAACCCTACCGATTGTACTTATGAGAGAGCACAGAAAGGCACACAATCAAACTGAAATCATAAATGCTTGCTTTTCAACTGTATTCAAAAAAGTTAAAATTACTCAAAAAAAAAAAGAAAAATCTCCAAGATGTTTGTTATGAGAACTTTAATAAATTAAAAGTAAGCATTAAAACAAGGAAGTAATTGCTTTAATAATATGAGTTACATTAAAAAATGAAAGCTCTTCATTTTCTATATTTAAGTTACGTTATAATCACTTTTAATTTTTTTATAAATCATAAATCAAAAAAAAAAAAAAAAAAAAAAAAAAAAAAAAAAAAACGCAAATTTAATAATAGGAGGAAGAATTAGATGAGAGAAACTATGACAAGAGGGTCATCCTTAAGGCCGATGCAATTTTTGATAAGTGACCTTCATCATATCTAAACTACAAGCGCTAAATTTATTTAATGACGACATGGCTCTCAAAAAACGGTGATTTGATAACGTCATGATAACGTCATACTCGAAACAGATAGAGACGATAACATTTTATAATTAATTAGTGTATATTTTAGTCAAGTATCTAATGGTGATCGAAATAGTAAGTACTAATCCTTTAAAATAGTTACTCTTAACAGTGGCGTAGCTACAATAGGTGACACCCGGGGCGGATGCAAATGGTGTCACCCCCACTTACCAGGGTGTCACATCCCCGCCCCATCCATCATATTTTTTCAATCATAATTCTACGTGATTACAACAAATGACCATACCATTCCTTATTTACTTTTTGTCCTCCTGCATTAAAAAAATGGGGGGGCGATTTGTTATTCAACCCATAATCTGCATAAGTCAATGCGGTGTCTATATGTAGAATATAAATCTTTCTTTTATAGTTCGTTTTAGCTACTCATTCGTTCGCTGGTGCATATCTTATTTAGAAAAAAATCACATTCTCAAAGAAAAAATATTAACTCTGTTGCTTCGCATGCTAGAATTTCCATTTTAAATCAGAATTCTCTTCCAAAATTTTATGAGATAAAATATATACATAGATTTGCAAAAAGAGATTGGGTGTCACCCCTTAGAGGGTGACACTAAGGCAGACCCCCTCCCCGCTTGGTAAGCCAGTGAACCTTAAGGGGACTGGTCACTCAGCTTCGGAATTCCCCTCCGTAATGTTAAGTCTACGGACGTTTGATGCATTCATATATTTAAAATATTTCTTGCGGAAATTAATATTTTTAACTCCTGTGTATTCTCCTTAAAGGATGTGTATTTTTTCCTTAGTTCTCAAATACAGTCGACTTTCGTTAATTTGAAATCGGATAATTCGAATCTTCACTTAATTCGAACTAAACATGAAGACTCGAAATTTTCAATGCCAGAATAACGTTCAAAATTTTCATTAATTCGAACTCATTTTCTCTTGACTTCGTTTAATTCGAATTAACGATTTTTATTTTCCTTTTCTTTCTCACGGATTTCAAATCATTTGAATAACTTTCTTTCTATGATTTTTGTGAAAATTGTTCCGAACGAGTATACATATAATCAATGCTTTTGGTATCCTCTTTCTTAAAGCCCCGTCTGTCCATCAATGACGCTTTAAATTTTTCTTCCATTGTGCTTGTTTCTAATATTTTAATTAGTTTTTGTATTTATTCATTTTAATTTAATATTAAGTCATATTCTAATGATAACAAATGAAATAAATTTAAGAAACACTATAATAATAATTCCTTTGTAATAATACCATATTAAGCATGTTTTCATTTCATTTTTTCCATAATTCGAACTTCGGATAATTCGACCATTTCTTGCGGTCCCGACGAGTTCGAATTAACGAGAGTCGACTGTATTTCTAAAATCTATGCTTAATTTAATATTTTATTATTTAAAAGCTGGCAAACTGTGAGTAAAATCATAACATTTCATATAAAATTAAGTATATAATTTAGGAAAATTTGAGAACAAAGAAAGATAGAGACATCTTTTGAGAAGTACACACAAAAAATAGAATTAAAAAATATTAATTTTCCCCAAAGATATTTAAAATATACGAATGCATCAAACGTCCATAGATCTAATATTATGGAAGAGAATTCTGAAGCTGACTGACCAGCCCCCTTAAAGAAATAAATGCTGTCAAAATCGTTTAATACTATCATGCCTAAAATAAAAACACAGCTAAACGAATAATTTTCACGTTAGAAATGATTCAGCATTTAAGGGAATCCGGAACGCAAAAATCTTTAAATTCTCTAAAAATAATATATATATATATATATATATATATATATATAAATATGTGACGATTTCAGGAGAACTCGAATTATTTCCACTGGTTAAAAAGAAACACACAGTCATGGCAAGCGAGGGAAAAAACAAAAATAATAAATAAATGTAGAAGATCCAATAATTAGTCATGGGCTGCTGTAAATTCATTTATTAAATTCGTGATAATGAGGAAGGAAAAGCTCCTTTTTGCAAAAATTCCATCATTATTTCAGCGAGCTGTCCTCATCGAAAAAGCAACCCAAGAAATCTTCAGAATCTTCCCTTTCATCTCGAGACTTCCCCCTTTTAAACTCAAAAGAAAGTTCTGGAACATTCTGTAATCTCTAACCATCATTATTTTATGTAAACAGAATTCTTGTCCAGCTACGAGATTATTTTAAACAGACGATAAATTTATTTAAAAAAAAAATATATTATTTAACCAATTTATAATTGACTCAGAATTTTAAATATCTTAGGCAGACGATTTTTATACATGATTAATTTTAAGAGAAAAAGAAAAGAAATGAATTTATTAATATGCAAATTATCGTTGACGGCGGAAAAATAAATAAATAGATAAAATAAAATAATGATATTTTTTAAAAGGTACATTTTCTAATTTATTGATATTGTTTGTTATCAAGAACTATTCTCAGAATACAATATTTTCATGATAATGTTCCTACAACTAAACATTTGAGCTGAAAATTAAATTAACATTTATGTTTTTTCCTTTATTTGTTAGAATTTCTAGTGACAGTGAGCTTTGGTTCCCGGATTCTTATAATTTATTTAAATTCAGTAGGAATATGGAACTATGCAAGGCTGTTGCTAGAATTTTGACTGATAAATGTGATTAATTTTTTTTTGTAAATTTTGTGGTTTTAAGTAAGGAATTACCTATAATTAAAATTTTTGAATCTGTTTATGATTTATAAAATAATAGAATTAAAAAGTTGATCACAAGTTAAGGTATAACTATGATATTTACAATTTCTATTTTTATTAGATAAAATTTCTGGTTAAAGTTAGCAGCTAAATATAGTTATAATTTTCACGATAATTTTGATTCAGATTTTTAAAATGGGAGGTAATGGTTTTGTGTGAGGCAGTTAAAATGTATACAACTCCAGTAGACAAAGCCCTCAAAATTGCGAAAGCGCGAACTCAGGAATTTCACCTTAAAAGTAAAAGACTCTATGATCGACATTTTGTCGAAAGCCCATTAAAAATACAAGACTCTGTAATTTATGAAGAATTCAAATACCCTAACACTCGAAAATTAGAACCTACTTTCTCTGGACCATATAAAATTATAAATAAACTTTCTGATGTAACTTATGAAATAGATAAATTTAATTATGAGACAGGACAGAATTCCGTTATTGTGCATGTTTCTAAATTAAGACCCTATTTTTCACCCGAAGATTTTAAACTGTTTCATGAGCAATCCAAAAAACAAACAAAACCTCAGATACAATCACTAGATCAAACTAAAGTCAAGACAATAGATTAAATTTACCATAAACAACCATAAAAAAATACCATAAAAAAACTTTTACCATAACCATTTACCAAATACCATTAAACCATTAAAACCATTTACCATAAAAAAACCATAATTTTCAACATCAGCGGGTATGTTCTTGGAGCGCTACAAGAATATTACTTGTTTTTGGGAGTTTTTGGGATTAAATTGGGCTCCTTATGCAGGCATAAGGTGAACACTTTGATTGTAAAAGCTTTCAAATTGATGTTGATAAATTAATTTTAAGGGTGTTTAAGTCTAACTATATTTACTCATTTATTTGACATTAGTATTACTCTATTTATTCAGCAGATATTATATGATAATAGTTATAAAATCTAATGACTCTACTCAAACCTATAACATAATATGTGATTTTCAGTGATTGTGAAAACTAGATATTAAAAGTTTTTCAAAAAAGCACACTATTTTTATTTCCATTTCTCAATTAAGAATGACAACTTTCATTCCTATTGTATTTAATTATTAAAGTTTATAAACCATGTGTGGATAAAACATTATTCTACATTTGGCATTGAAAACTTATAACCAAATTTGACAATTTTGTAAAAGAGTATCAGAGAGGAATTATTGTAAGGAAATACTGGTTGAGAGTCCATTTTCTAAATAGTTAGATTTAATTTTATTTGGATTTTGGAATTATTATGATTTTTTTTTATTTATGCTTTCGGCTAGCAAAAAATACTTTCTTATGCTATTAGAAGATAAGAAAATTATTTAGTTGCTATGTAATTATTTTTATCCTCAACCAATATTTTCCCTATCAATAATAAACAAATAGTGATATTTTCTTTTGATTATACTCTTGTTTTACTATTATTATTATTATTATGATTTCTATAATGAAGTTTAGTATTAATTATACTCTTATTGAAAAATATTAGGATATGGAGTCTTATTATACTATTACTTATTATTGTTGTTATTGTTATTATTTAAATTTTTCTATATTATTTATTATTGATATTGAGAGTGATGCTATTTATTATTGAAAAATTGATATATTACTGAAAGATGTTGGATGGATAATATTACAAATTTAAAATCTTTTCGCCAAAACTAACCTTTATACTATCTTAATTTTCTTATAATAATATTCCGTACTTACTTCAAATTATTAAATTAAAATCTTGTTTCTAAATCTAATCTGTTAATCTGTATGCAGACGATATAAATTCTTAATTTTCCTTAAAAAACATTATTCCAGTATGCGTAAATTTAAAAAGATGGCTCTAAATTAAAAATATTCTTAATTAAAACTTTATTTCTTAATATTCCAAATAAAACTGATTTCTTCTATGTTTTTATTAACCCTTTTTAAGAAAGTCTTATTAAATTTATTCCAAACCCATACCTTTAAAAAATACTAATCAAAAAGTCGCACAGGATAGGTAATGCCTGTGCTAGTGCCTGTTTCGGATTTTGAAATGAATCTACTGAAGAAGTAAAATGCTATGTAAATGAATCTAATGAATCTACTGAAACAAAGTGATGACAAAAATATGAATCGCCGAAAATTTTTACCAACATCTTTCAGTAATATATCAATTTTTCAATAATAAATAGCATCACTCTCAATATCAATAATAAATAATATAGAAAAATTTAAATAATAACAATAACAACAATAATAAGTAATAGTATAATAAGACTCCATATCCTAATATTTTTCAATAAGAGTATAATTAATACTAAACTTCATTATAGAAATCATAATAATAATAATAATAGTAAAACAAGAGTATAATCAAAAGAAAATATCACTATTTGTTTATTACTGATAGGGAAAATATTGGTTGAGGATAAAAATAATTACATAGCAACTAAATAATTTTCTTATCTTCTAATAGCATAAGAAAGTATTTTTTGCTAGCCGAAAGCATAAATAAAAAAAAATCATAATAATTCCAAAATCCAAATAAAATTAAATCTAACTATTTAGAAAATGGACTCTCAACCAGTATTTCCTTACAATAATTCCTCTCTGATACTCTTTTACAAAATTGTCAAATTTGGTTATAAGTTTTCAATGCCAAATGTAGAATAATGTTTTATCCACACATGGTTTATAAACTTTAATAATAAAATACAATAGGAATGAAAGTTGTCATTCTTAATTGAGAAATGGAAATAAAAATAGTGTGCTTTTTTGAAAAACTTTTAATATCTAGTTTTCACAATCACTGAAAATCACATATTATGTTATAGGTTTGAGTAGAGTCATTAGATTTTATAACTATTATCATATAATATCTGCTGAATAAATAGAGTAATACTAATGTCAAATAAATGAGTAAATATAGTTGGACTTAAACACCCTTAAAATTAATTTATCAACATCAATTTGAAAGCTTTTACAATCAAAGTGTTCACCTTATGCCTGCATAAGGAGCCCAATTTACTCCCAAAAACAAGTAATATTCTTGTAGCGCTCCAAGAACATACCCGCTGATGTTGAAAATTATGGTTTTTTTATGGTAAATGGTTTTAATGGTTTAATGGTATTTGGTAAATGGTTATGGTAAAAGTTTTTTTATGGTATTTTTTTTATGGTTGTTTATGGTAAATTTAATCTATTGTCTTGACTTTAGTTTGATCTAGTGATTGTATCTGAGGTTTTGTTTGTTTTTTGGATTGCTCATGAAACAGTTTAAAATCTTCGGGTGAAAAATAGGGTCTTAATTTAGAAACATGCACAATAACGGAATTCTGTCCTGTCTCATAATTAAATTCATCTATTTCATAAGTTACATCAGAAAGTTTATTTATAATTTTATATGGTCCAGAGAAAGTAGGTTCTAATTTTCTAGTGTTAGGGTATTTGAATTCTTCATAAATTACAGAGTCTTGTATTTTTAATGGGCATTCGACAAAATGTCGATCATAGAGTCTTTTACTTTTAAGGTGAAATTCCTGAGTTCGCGCTTTCGCAATTTTGAGGGCTTTGTCTACTGGAGTTGTATACATTTTAACTGCCTCACACAAAACCATTAACCCCCATTTTAAAAATCTGAATCAAAATTATCGTGAAAATTATAACTATATTTAGCTGCTAACTTTAACCAGAAATTTTATCTAATAAAAATAGAAATTGTAAATATCATAGTTATACCTTAACTTGTGATCAACTTTTTAATTCTATTATTTTATAAATCATAAACAGATTCAAAAATTTTAATTATAGGTAATTCCTTACTTAAAACCACAAAATTTACAAAAAAAAAAATTAATCACATTTATCAGTCAAAATTCTAGCAACAGCCTTGCATAGTTCCATATTCCTACTGAATTTAAATAAATTATAAGAATCCGGGAACCAAAGCTCACTGTCACTAGAAATTCTAACAAATAAAGGAAAAAACATAAATGTTAATTTAATTTTCAGCTCAAATGTTTAGTTGTAGGAACATTATCATGAAAATATTGTATTCTGAGAATAGTTCTTGATAACAAACAATATCAATAAATTAGAAAATGTACCTTTTAAAAAATAACTTGAGCTTCTGAGTTCTTTTATACTTCATTATTATTACGAACTTATCTTTAAACGTGCATAAAAATATCATAATAATCTTAATAAGTAACAGTAAATATCTTAAAACATCATACTCCTCAATTAAATTTTTAAGAACAAGCATGTTTTCACTCCAACAAGTAATAATAATAATAGTAATAATAATAATAAGACTCATAACTAGATAAAAAGATAAATAAATAAGGCTCACAGAAAAATAAACAAACAAATAAATAAACCTTACAAACAAAGAACTATCTACACAAATACAGTAAAAAGGATACACATAATAATTAAATACATCTAAAAATAACTCACGGATAAGGAGAAATTTTCAAGCTGATCCTAGGGGAGACAGGAATAACGAAAATTATGAAAGTAAGTAGTAATCTGCGTTCAGTTGTCTCTAAAAGTTTTTTTTTTTTTTTTTTTTTTTTTTTTTTCTTCTTGTCATTATGACCATGATTATCTTGAGTCATCAGTTACACATAAACAGCAAAAAGGTGGAATATCAGGCCTCAGGAATTCACGAGATATTTAGAAGAAATCTTTCAAACCACTCGGACAGAAAGCTGTTTAACATTAAAATCTCCTCTGTTACATTCACTCGAGGAATCAAAAGATAATGGCAATTCTTGCTTAATAACACTTTCAACCATGGCGGGAAAAATTTTCGGCGATTCATATTTTTGTCATCACTTACTTTTGTCATCACTTGTCACGTAGTGGCGCTGCTATACTACGTTTTTCATGATTTTCAAGATTGCTATATCTCAAAAACTAATGCACATAATTTCACCAAACTTCAGATTCTGTGACCCCTTGATATACATAGACGCTGATTAAGTTTTGGTGTAAATTGGCCAGCAGGCGGCGCTGCTATGCCACTTTTTTATGATTTTCGTGATAGCTATATCTCAAGAACTAATGCACAGAATTTCACCAAACTTTAGATTCCGCGATACCTTTAGATACATAGCCGCTGATAAGGTTTTGGTGTGAACTGCCCTATAGGTGGCGCTGCTATGCTACATTTTGCATGATTTTTGCGATTGCTATATCTCAAGAACTAATGCAGAGAACTTCATCAAATTTTAGATTCTGTTACACTAGAATATATAGCATAATTAGACGCTGATTACATTTTGGTATTAACCTTGCAACAGGTGGTGCAGTTATGCTGCATTTTGCACGATTTTTCCGATAGTTATATCTCAACAACCAGCGCACAGAATTTCATCAAACTTCAGATTTTGTTACAAAATGACGTATAACATAATTACACGATGATTACGTTTTGTTATAAATCCTTCAACTGATCGTGCTGCTGTGCTATATTTTACACGTTTTTTTAAAACTAGCTATATCTCAAGAACTAATGCACAGAATTTCATCAAACTTCAGATTCTTTTACACCATAACATAATTAGACTTTTTTTACATTTTGGCATAAATTATCCAAGATATGGTGCTGCTGTGCTACGTTTTGCAAATTTTTTGTTATAACTATATCTCAAGAACTAATGGACGAAATTTTATACATTTATACATTGGACGAAATTCCATCAAATTTCAGATTCTGTTAGGTCTTGACATCAATAGATGCTTATTAGATTTTAGTATAAATTACCCAACATGAGGCACTACTAAGCTCATTTTCTCAGAATATTAATTAAATTTTGCGTTTTAGGCTTTTCGGATACCAGAATCTCATTAGGCTACGTCAAATGTTCGAGGAAATTCGATAGTGGATAACTTTGGGGTCGCCACGTTTTTTTTTTTTTTTTTTTTTTTTAAATATTTAAATGTACTTATGAGATAGAAGAAAGTTTCGGGATTGACACATCCAACTAGTTTAAAATATTTTTTAAATTTTAAATTAAAAAAAATGTGAGAAGTTTTATTATGTGATTTTGTTTATCTTCAAAATTCTAAGTCAAAAAATAAAAATTATTTTAAAATCTCTCCCGGACCCACTTAAACTATTTTATGATTTTTATGCTTTTTACGAGCTACAAAAACACAATCGCGACTAATATGAGATAAGCAACCATATATTTCATGTGATTCATTCATTCATTTCATGTGATTTTTGATGAGATGTGAGGGAAAAGCTATGAAAGAAATATATATCTATTTTTCTTTCTTATTTCACAGCTACAATATAGGTACAGAATGTCTGTAAGAGACTGTACTAGCACCACGATTTTTTTCCAGTTTATAGTAGACTTCTTGCATAAACAGATTTCACTGTATTGGAAAATAATTTTGCTATATAATGCCCTTTTTTAATATATATATATATATATATATATATATATATATATAATATTTGATTAAAATTTTACTTTTCTTCTATTTTTCTTCTTTATAGTTTATGATACATTTCTAAAACTTTTTTCATATGAAGATTTTAAATAAAATTTTCAAATATTGTTAAAGTACAATTGAATTCATCAATTAAACTTGATAGATAAAGCTTAAAATAGGAAAGAATTAAAGCGCGATATCTTAACCCATTAATTCCCACTTTTAATTCTTCGACACCAGTTTTTTTCCATGTAATGATTTCAAATTATTTAATCACTCAAAATTTAAAACTAGATAATGAAGAAAATCTCTGTACTTAAATACTGGTATTGAAATTTAAAAGTTTTGTTCGGTTGTATGTGATCTATAAATAGAATTCCGAGTGGTAACGCGTTAACTTTTAACTTTACCCAAATTTCCATCTGAGTCTCTTTGACCGTCTGAAATCAGCCACATCATTAAAACAAAAGCATTTATATATATATATATATATATATATATATATATATATATATATATATATATGTGACATTTTAAAGTTAGGAGCCAAAAACATCATCGCCAGGGTCCCCGTTCTTTGCACAGAAGTCATGGCCAGCGAGGAAAAAAATAAAAAATAAATAAATGTAGAATATCCAATAAATCACTCATTGGTGGCTGTAAGTTTATTTATTCAACTGTAGTCATTATAGAGAGAAAAACTCCTTTTTGCAAACGATCTTTTACCGAAATGTCCAAAAAATATTCCATCATTTACTTCAATCAGCCGTACTCATCGACGAAAGAACTCCAGAATCTCTCTCCTTCTCATCTCGAGACTTCCACCCTTTAAAACTAAAAAGAAAATTCTAGAACTTTCTGTAATCTCAAACCATCATCCTTTTATGTAAACAGAATTCTTGTCCAGATACGAGGCTATTTTACACAGACGATAAATTTATTTAAAAAAAGATATTATTTAACCAATTTATAATCGACTCATAATTTCTTAGGCAGACGATTTTTATAAATAATTAATTTTAAGAGAAAAAGAAAAGAAATGAATTTATTAATGCACACATCAAAGGTTGACGGCGGAAAAATAAATAAATAGATAAAATAAAATAATGATATTTTTTGAAAGGTATGCTTTTGGAATAAATTTAATAAGATTTTCTTAAAAAGGGTTGATAAAAACATAGAAGAAATCAGTTTTATTTGGAATATTAAGAAATAAAGTTTTAATTAAGAATATTTTTAATTTAGAGCCATCTTTTTAAATTTACGCATACTGGAATAATGTTTTTTAAGGCAAATTAAGAATTTATATCGTCTGCATACAGATTAACAGATTAGATCTAGAAACAAGATTTTAATTTAATAATTTGAAGTAAGTACGGAACATTATTATAAGAAAATTAAGGTAGTATAAAGGTTAGTTTTGGCGAAAATTTTTTAAATATGTAATATTATCCCCCCTCCCCGAAAATTTGTATGAAATTGATAGTTAAATAAAACTACAAGTTCAGACAACAGAAATATAATAATTTAGAAAAGTCAAATTTTGGAATAAAACTGTCAAACCCAGGAAGCCAAGAGATGGAAGAAAAGAAAATTAACGCAATATAAAAATATTAGCGATTAAAATAATATATTTAAGAGAAAATTAATCTGAATTAAATTTAGGTAGGAGCATTTCCCTGAAAGAGATACAATGCTGTTACAATATCACTTACTATTTGTAAGTGCATAGGAGATAATACATACAATAACAGTAAATAAGTTATAAATATAAATAAGCAAGAGATAAAAAATATAATAAAAACAATAACAATTCGTTCTCATGGAAGTTTAAATAATTACAATAACTTAATGCATAGGTTATTTTAAATAAAGTTCTTCAAATGAAAAAAGTCTTTCCATTGTGTATAAAAGTCTTTTCCAATGTTCAATGAATACAGTCTCTTTAATTAAAGATCTCCAAATCTAGTTTAATCTTTGTTTTTTATGTTATGTTGGATCCAACATCTTTTAACAATCAATCAAATTTTTTTTTCAATAATGTATCAATTTTTTAATAATAAATAGCATCACTCTCAATATCAATAATAAATAATATAGAAAAATTTAAATAATAACAATAACAACAATAAGTGATAGTATAATAAGACTCCATATCCTAATATTTCTCAATAAGAGTATAATTAATACTAAACTTCATTATAGAAATCATAATGATAATAATAATAAAACAAGAGTATAATCAAAAGAAAATATCACAATTTGTTTATTATTGATAGGGAAAATATTGGTTGAGGATAAAAATAATTACATAGCAACTAAATAATTTTCTTATCTTCTAATAGCATAAGAAAGTATTTTTTGCTAGCCGAAAGTATAAATAAAAAAAAAATCATAATAATTCCAAAATCCAAATAAAATTAAATCTAACTATTTAGAAAATGGACTCTCAACCAGTATTTCCTTACAATAATTCCTCTCTGATACTCTTTTACAAAATTGTCAAATTTGGTTATAAGTTTTCAATGCCAAGTGTAGAATAATGTTTTATCTACACATGGTTTATAAACTTTAATAATAAAATACAAATAGGAATAAAAGGTGTCATTCTTAATTGAGAAATGGAAATAAAAATAGTGTGCTTTTTTGAAAAACTTTTAATATCTGTAGTTTTCACAATCACTGAAAATCACATATTATGTTATAGGTTTGAGTAGAATCATCAGATTTTATAACTGTTATAACATAAATATCTGCTGAATAAGTAGAGTAATACTAATGTCAAATAAATGAGTAAATATAGTTAGACTTATATACACTTAAAATTAACATCAACATCAACATCAATTTGAAAGCCTTTACAATCAAAGTGTACACCTTATGCCTGCATAAGGAGCCCAATTTAATCCCAAAAACTCCCAAAAACAAGTAATATTCTTGTTGCGCACCAAGAACATACCTGCTAATGTTGAAAATTATGGTGATAAAATATTTAAAGAATAAGAATTAAAATTTAATCTACTGTCTTGACTTTAGTTTGATCTAGTGATTGTGATTGTATTTGAGGTTTTGTTTGTTTTTTGGGTTGCTCATGAAACAGTTTAAAATCTTCTGGTGAAAAATAGGGTCTTAATTTAGAAACATGCACAATAACGGAATTCTGTCCTGTCTCATAATTAAATTTATCTATTTCATAAGTAACATCAGA
This sequence comes from Maratus speculifer, assembly GCA_964019185.1. NCBI lineage: Eukaryota > Metazoa > Arthropoda > Arachnida > Araneae > Salticidae > Maratus > Maratus speculifer. Next base: position 147,907,574 of record OZ025301.1, on the reverse strand, counting down.
AAGTTTATTTATAATTTTATATGGTCCAGAGAAAGTAGGTTCTAATTTTCGAGTGTTGGGGTATTTAAATTCTTCATAAATTACAGAGTCTTGTATTTTTAATGGGCATTCGACAAAATTTCGATCATAGAGCCTTTTACTTTTAAGGTGAAATTCCTGAGTTCGCGCTTTCGCAATTTTGAGGGCTTTGTCTACTGGTGGATAATAGTTTTGTTTTAAAGGAGATTCATAAGGCAATTGACCATAAAATAAATAGGCAGGTGGGAACTTGGTGATAGAATGGGGCGTATTGTTGTATTCTTCGATGACTTGGTTTAATAATCTAGTCCAAGGTATTTTAGAAGAAGTGGAATTAACTTTACATTTAAGCCTGGTAACTATAGTCTGATTAACTCGCTCTACTTTTCCATTGGTCTGAGGATGATGTGCGGATGTAAAACGCTGTTGAACATGATGATTTCTAAGGAATTTCTTAAATCTTGGAGATCTGAAAGATTTATGCCTGTCACTAAGTATTTTTTGAGGTGCTTTGATATTGAAAATTTGTTTTAAACAGTTAGTGTATGTTTCAGTGGTAACATTTTTGGAGGGAAAAGCCCAAACAAATCTAGTTGCATGATCTATTATTATGTGTAAGAATTTTTTTGTTGAGTTGTAATAGTTAAATCCACCAACAGTATCAATAGAAAGACATTCAAAAGGTTGATCTGTTGCTGGCATAGCTTGTAATAAGCCGAATCTTTTCTGTTTTGGTTTTTTATTTTTCTGACAGGTGTCGCAATGTTTAACAAATTCTGTAATGTCTATTGTCATATTAGGCCAATAATAGTTGGGAGATATTAAATTAAGCATTTTTTGAATCCCTAAATGTCCAAAATTATCATGAGCAATATGAAATAATTTTTTTCTTAATGACATTGGTACAACAATTTTTTTGAATCCCTTTTTCTGAACTATAATAATTCCATTCCCATATTGTGTCTTTTTTAAGTAATCGATTTAGAGGATATCTAATTTCAGCATATTTATTAATGAATTTATGGTAAACATTAATGGAACCTAGAAATCGTTGTAACTCTTTCACATTGGAAGGAGGTTTTAAATTTTTGATGGTTTCAATATTGGCATTTGCTGGAGTTATAGTTCCATTAGTGATTTCATAACCTAAGAAATTAATTTTATTTTGGCCTAATTTACATTTAGAAAGTTTAAGTTTAATGTTTTCTTGTTTGCAAATGTCAAAAATTTGAGCTAAATGGTTTAAATGTTCTTCTAAAGAGGAAGAGAAAATTATAATATCATCAAAATAGTGGCACGCAAAGTCGATTTTATATTTATTAAGGATCCTTCGAATGGTTCTATTGAATATGGGAGGGCCCGTTTTTATGCCAAAAGGGAGCACGAGCCACTCAAAAAGTCCAAAATTGGTTGTAAATGCTAATTTTTCTGTATCGGATGGATGTATTGGTATGTGCCAGTAGCCAGAGGCTAAATCCAAAGTTGAAAAATACTGAGCTCTACTCAATTTATCTAAAATTCCATCGATACGGGGCAAGGGTTCTGCATCGTTTTTAATTATTGCATTTAATTTTCTATAGTCTATACATAATCGCGTTTTTTTACCTTCCTCTCTTTTCATAACTAGTGTAACAGGGGCAGAATAGGGGCTATTACTTTCCTTTATCAGTCCGGCTGCTAACAATGATTGAATTTGGTTTTTTATTTCTATTTCTTCTAGGGGAGATGTTCGGTAGGGCCTCAAAGATATAGGTAGGTCAGATTTTAATATAACGCGTTGTGGTTCAATATTTATCCTACCCACATCATATTTATGCTTTGCAAAAATATCACTATAAATATGAACTAATTCCCTTAAATTTACATCTTGAATTAAATTTATTTCCCCAGTTAAATCTGAATCCGAATTATCGCGAAAATTTTGAAGAGTCATGGAACCTCTATAATCAGGATGCACATTAATTTCGTGATCATATTCAACACAGTCTTCATTTTTCATAATATTTCCACAAGTAGATTGTAACTCTATATCATGATTACTTACATTCAGTGTTTCATTATCATAATTATCTATTGCTACAGTATTACCAGTATTTAATTTCATATTTTTTTTATATTCTGAGGTTACAATTTCATTAGATTGATCCCTGTTTTGTTGTACTTGGTCCATATTTACTGTATTGAAATGAAGGTATCTCTCATTATGTATGGATATACTGTTAGTTATAATTTTCCTTCCCTGCCTTACAATACAATTTTTACATTCCAGAACTCGGGTCAAACGGTACGAACTTAGGATCTTCCATAATTTTTTTATTCTTACTCATTAGAATAAATGAAGCACTTCTATTTTCTTTATTAAATCCTAATCGTAAAATCATTCGCAATAAATTTCAAAGCTAATGATTTCTATCAATTACATATTTTTTCAAAATTACTATATTTAGCTGCTAACTTTAACCAGAAATTTTATCTAATAAAACAGAAATTGTAAATATCATAGATATACCTTAAATTGGGATCAACTTTTAATTCTATTATTTTATAGATCATAAACAGATTCAAAAATTTTAATTATAGGTAATTTCTTACTTAAACTCACAAAATTTACTGAAAAAATTAATCATATTTATCAGTCAAAATTCTAGCAACAGCCTTGCACAGTTCCATATTTCTTACTGAATATAAATAAATTATAAGAATCCGGGAACCAAAGCTCACTGTAACCAGAAATTCTAACAAATAAAATGAAAAACATAAATGTTAACTTAATTTTCAGCTCAAATGTTTAGTTGTAGGAACATTATCATGAAAATACTGTATTCTGAGAATAGTTCTTGATAACAAACAAATTATCAATAAAATAGAAAATATACTTTTTAGCTCACAGGCTATCATAGCCTGAGAGCTTATGTGCCCGTCCGTTCTGTATGTATGTTCGTATGTACGTAACGCGATAACTCATGATAAAAATATCCGATCCACTTGAAATTTTGTATGTAGGTATATCCTGACAAGGCGCTTCCCTGATTAGTTTTTGGAGTTCATTCGATATGTATAAGAGGGGGAACGGGGGGCTCATGCCCCCCGTTAGTTGATATAGATGGGATTTTCATGCAGAATTAAGTTTTCAAAATTTAGATTAGGATCATTCTGATGAGGCGATTCCGTGACTGTTATTAGGTGTTCATTGATTAAGTATAAATAGGGGGAACAGGGGTTCTAATGCCCCCCCCCCGTTAGTTGATATAAATGGGATTTTCATGCAGAATTAAGTTTTCAAAATTTAGATTAGGATCATTCTGATGAGGCGATTCCGTGACTGTTATTAGGTGTTCATTGAATAAGTATAAATAGGGGGAACAGGGGTTCTAATGCCCCCCCCCCCGTTAGTTGATATAAATGGGATTTTCATGCAGAATTAAGTTTTCGTTCAAAATTTAGATTAGGATCATTCTGATGAGGCGATTCAGTGACTGTTATTAGTTGTTCATTGAATAAGTATAAATAGGGGGAACAGGGGTTCTAATGCCCCCCCCCCCGTTAGTTGATATAAATGGGATTTTAATGCAGAATTAAGTTTTCGTTCAAAATTTAGATTAGGATCATTCTGATGAGGCGATTCCGTGACTGTTATTAGGTGTTCATTGAATAAGTATAAATAGGGGGAACAGGGGTTCTAATGCCCCCCCCCCCGTTAGTTGATATAAATGGGATTTTCCTGCAGAATTAAGTTTTCGTTCAAAATTTAGATTAGGATCATTCTGATGAGGCGATTCCGTGACTGTTATTAGGTGTTCATTGAATAAGTATAAATAGGGGGAACAGGGGCTCTAATGCCCTCCCCCCCCCGTTAGTTGATATAAATGGGATTTTCATGCAGAATTAATTTTCGTTCAAAATTTAGATTAGGATCATTCTGATGAGGCGATTCCGTGACTGTTATTAGGTGTTCATTGAATAAGTATAAATAAGGGGAACAGGGGTTCTAATGCCCCCCCCCCCCTTAATTTATATAAATGGGTTTTTCAAGCAGAATTGTCAGATTTCGTTCAAATCTCTGAATAGTTTTGGAAGTTTAATGGTTAAGTATAAAAGAGGGGGATAACTCCTTTTAAATTATATAAATGCTAAATGGGTTTTTATTAAGAATTATCTCATTTGCTCTGAATTTTGGATATAGATTTTTTATATGATAAAGCATGTCTTTGATAGTATAGGAGTTTCAATGATTAAGTATAAAAAAAGAGGAAAGGGGAGAGCTGTTTCCCCTTCTTAATTTTTTTTCGAACGGAATTAACCCTTGAAAATATAAGGCTTTAATGTACAATTAGTATTTGTAGCCTGTGAGCTCAATGCCATCAGTTTAACTGGGCAGTATTCTTTATTTAAAAAATAACTTGAGCTTCTAAGTTCTTTTATACTTCATTAATATAATACGAACTTATCTTTAAACGTGCATAAAAATATCATAATAATCTTTAATATGCAATAGTAATTGTCTAAGAATACCATACTCTTCAATTTAATCCTTAAGAACAAAAATGTTTCTATCTCCAACACATAATAATGATAATAATAATACTCATAAATAGGCAAGTAAATAAAATTCACGGACAAATAATCAAATAAATAAACCTGACAAACAGAGAATAATTAATTTAAATAAATACATAAAAAGTATATAAATAATAATAATCAAAACACTACGAAAAAAAAAAAATCTCACCGAAATCCTATGGGTCTCAACTATCTCGAAAAAATATTTTTCTATTCACCAATTAACAAGAAATGATCTTGTAATTATTACTAATTTTTTCTTCTTTTTCATCATAAGAGGACTACTTTTTATCGACCAAAGCACTTTACAGGAACAATTCCTCTGTTTTTGTCACTCCAGAAATCATGAGACTATGGCAGTTCTTGTTTAAGAACACATCCAATAATGACGGGCAAATTATTCAGCGATCCACAGTTTTTATTATCACTTCGTTCCATAGCCAAAACCAAAAAAGGCAGCGCAGGCATAAAACATCCTGTCGGCTCTAGAAAAGACTGTGACATTTTAAAGTTAGGAGCCAAAAACATCATCGCCAGGGTCCCCGTTCTTTGCACAGAAGTCATGGCCAGCGAGGAAAAAAATAAAAAATAAATAAATGTAGAATATCCAATAAATCACTCATTGGTGGCTGTAAGTTTATTTATTCAACTGTAGTCATTATAGAGGGAAAAACTCCTTTTTGCAAACGATCTTTTACCGAAATGTCCAAAAAATATTCCATCATTTACTTCAATCAGCCGTACTCATCGACGAAAGAACTCCAGAATCTCTCTCCTTCTCATCTCGAGACTTCCACCCTTTAAAACTAAAAAGAAAATTCTAGAACTTTCTGTAATCTCAAACCATCATCTTTTTATGTAAACAGAATTCTTGTCCAGATACGAGGCTATTTTACACAGACGATAAATTTATTTAAAAAAAGATATTATTTAACCAATTTATAATCGACTCATAATTTCTTAGGCAGACGATTTTTATAAATAATTAATTTTAAGAGAAAAAGAAAAGAAATGAATTTATTAATGCACACATCAAAGGTTGACGGCGGAAAAATAAATAAATAGATAAAATAAAATAATGATATTTTTTGAAAGGTATGCTTTTGGAATAAATTTAATAAGATTTTCTTAAAAAGGGTTGATAAAAACATAGAAGAAATCAGTTTTATTTGGAATATTAAGAAATAAAGTTTTAATTAAGAATATTTTTAATTTCGAGCCATCTTTTTAAATTTACGCATACTGGAATAATGTTTTTTAAGGCAAATTAAGAATTTATATCGTCTGCATACAGATTAACAGATTAGATCTAGAAACAAGATTTTAATTTAATAATTTGAAGTAAGTACGGAACATTATTATAAGAAAATTAAGGTAGTATAAAGGTTAGTTTTGGCGAAAAAATTTTAAATATGTAATATATATATATATATATATATATATATATATATAATTTACAATGAGTTTACTTACATTTAACTTATGTCAAGAAAAACATGTGAAATTCTATTATAACAAGTTAAGTTTGACTATTTCAAAACTTTCCTGACATCAAATGAACTTTCAAAATATTTGAAACATACACAAGAGTATCGACCTTGTCCGTAAAGACATCCTAGAAAATTCTGGCATATGATTTGAATTATTTCTTAGTTATTTTAAATTAAAAATTTGATGCAAAAAAGTAGGAATCTACTTTTTCTGGCAAGGGAAAAAAAAAAAAAATAGATCGACTTTGTTATTTTGTACTCGCTCTAATCCTCCTCTATACGGGCCTGCTGATCCTTCCCGTGACCTTCGACAATGATTATTGTCGAAGGTCACGTCCTTCCTCCCTTCCCCCCTCACATCCACACTCAAGAAAATAGAACGGAATATTCTTTAAAGTTACTAATCCTTTAGAAGACTTTAAAAATCTCTTCCCAGCGGACAAACAAGAGGTCAAAATTAATGTTATTTTTTCTGAAATTTTTTTAAATGTTTTTTAAAAATATTCCAATTTAATTATTTCATGTGATATTTGTTTCATATTTTGGTAAAAATTGAATTTATTTTACAAGTTTAACAGTAAAAATTATTTGAAAGTTAAAAAAAAGACATTGCGGTTCATTTAATTACATTTTTATTTAAACAGTATACCTTGGAACTAAAGTTTTTAACCGTTTTTGCACGTAAATTAGAAATAAATGCAAAAATGCGGATTATTATCATAAAAGAAACAGTAATTTACTAACATCATGAATTGCGTAGTTTTTTCTTTCTACTGCCAACAGTTTTATTTATTTTTTTACCGTGTACAACTATTTGTTCTAATTGATTAATTAATGTTTTTTTTCTAAATTTTGGTGAAAAATTAAAATCATTTACGATACTAAAAAATAAATATTTTTTAAAAGTTGAAAAAAAAATTGTTGATTTTATTACTTTATGTCACTGAATAATTTAACTTAGAACTGAAAAAATTAACAGTGCATTACGTAAATTAATATTTGTAATTTTGCATCTTGAATCGATATTGGATACCTCGATATAACGATTGTCTGGGTAATGACGATATTAAGAGATTAGAAAGAAGACATATTTTTCATTATGCATAACAAACGGCTTTTCCTCTTTTTTATATAGGATTGCGTTCAATTTCTGTTAATCTTTTCCAACATTTTTCATGATCGCTAACGAATTCAAGTACAGGCTTCAAATGTCTTCTTCCTTAATTCCTGTTTAAACGCCATTTGAATAATCGCTCCTGCTTATGTAACAAAAGCACACACATTAAGCACATCCTGTATTTTTTCTTATTATTATTTAAAGCTCTTTGACAATGAATGAAAAAATGAGATTATTTCTTAAGATTACGAAACTTATCTATCGTTTAAACTGGCATATAAGTTGATTGCAAAATTACATATAAATGTTATGTTCTTCCTTTTGAATATCGGTAGTTTAAACAGCTTTCTTTAACGGTTTATTGAACCACATAAATCACGATAATTTTCCGCAATTAAAATAAGGTAAAGATTCTGTTCGGAAATACTGGCATGCAAAGGAAAGGATATTTTATTTCTTTTGAGCTTTGTGGTCAACTTATATGCTTGCCAGTAACACCGCACACTGTTTAACGCTATTTCCTAATCGCAATCCTTACCATATTTAATCGCAGAATTCTACAATTAACTAATATTAAAATTAGGCAGACAATTATTCAGAAAGAGTGATGACTAAAAAATGGAATAGTGGACAGGAGTATATGCTGATACTGCTAATAGATATATTAAAAAAAAAATGCCAAAGAAAAAAAAATTAAATTTTACCAATAATGTGTGAAATGCTCTTGATTACGTCCATTAATAACTGTATCATAATAATAATAATGTACATTCTTCAACGAAAAAGGTTAGAACTTCCATTATAAATAGTTATTTTGCTTATAAGGCGTAATAAAACATTTAAAATATTAAAAATTGACATTTCGACTAAAATTTCATTACGTCATTTTCAGAATGTAAATAGAAAATTACAAACACAATGAACGTGAAAAACTGGAATAAATAATCATTGAATTCAAATTAAATAAAACGTCCTCTATATTTTCGACACTGCCTGTGTCTACTCTCTACTATATAGTTGACCTGCAAACCGTCCAATGATAGTATGATGGAGATGATATAGTTGTCAGTAGTAATACAGAAAATATTAGGACTCTTTTTGTGTGTGTGTGTGTGTGTGTGGGGGGGGGGGGTTAAAAATTAAGCCTTGGTCAAAGAAATCGGCAAAGATGTCACTATCTACAGTAGTCTTCTTCATTCGGATAGTTTCGGTAGTTTATCACGCAATTACATGTCTTAAATTTGTGTTTTATTAATATTATTATATATATAAAAACCCTCCGTGTATAACAATGCCGGGGTCACCCTTTACCAAGAGAAAAAGAAACTCATTCAACAATGAAAACGTTTCATAGTCGTAATGGAGCGTTCTCATTGGTCAGATTTACAGATTGGAGCTGTAAATGACGTCACTACATTTTATTTCGCTTTGAAATCTTTCCACGATTTCAAAAAGTATATTTAATTAAAACTTTTTATTAAAGGAAAGCGAAGGTGCGTTTTAAATGCAATATTGTTAAAATTTTTATATTCGGGTTGCTTTAATTTTTTTTTCTTTACAGCCGTGAATGACTCTTGAGAATTTCAAATCTGTAAAAAACATTGTGAAAAGTTACCTCCGATTTCAAAGGCAATCTATTTTCTGACCAATGAAACCGTTCCATAGTCGTAATGGAGCGTTCTCAATGGTCAGATTTACAGTGGGGACTGTAAATGACGTTACTACATTTTACTTCGCTAAATCTTTTCACGATTTCAAAAACAATATTCAATTAAAACTTTTTATTTAAGCAAACCGCGGGTGCGTTTTAAATTTCATTATAATCCCCACCCCCATCTACCAGATAGTTTTGCTACAGTTTTAAATGCAGATTTCTGTTGAAATTTTCTTTCTTTCTTTTACTTTTTTTTTTTTTTTTTTAATTAGATTCTTCCCTCTCCAAGTTTAATCGCTGTATTTATCAAAATTGTTTCAGCCTAAAGTGGCTATGATTGACCACAGTTGTTGTAATTTTTTATCATCCTTTAAAAATGCAAACACGTATTTTTGACGGACATCTTCTAGTTTTATTTATTCATCTATGACATTTTAATGAAGTTATAGAATATTTGCAGGAAATAAATGTTTAACTACTTGTAATATTTCAACTGAAAACGGTTAATCTTCCGTAATAGTTTTTGCACTACGGAGATAGATTTTTAAAAATTCATGCTCGAAAATTACTTTGAAAATCGCAAAAAATGTGTAAATTGCGATGGAATTTCAATCAAATTTAATTTAAAATACATATTTTCCCGTAATACAATGTATAAAAATTGAGTTGTGTGATGATTAAAAATTTTAACAAGTCGGAAATTGCACATCAAGCGTATCAAATGAGGTGAGTTCATATTATAACGAAATTTTAAAAGTATTTAGATCTTGGTGTAATAGTATGAAGTACTTCGAATACAGTATAATAGCCGAAATCTTGTGTGCGTGCTTGTAAGCACTGTCTGCTTTCTATCATAGAGAAAGAAACTTGTAGGAAATCTTAGCCACTTAAATCATTTTCGCAAAATCTGAAATTTTTTAATAAAATTAAAACATGCCCCAAACAATGTTCCCCCTATACTATTATGCAATGGAGTATTTTATGTGGCTCTGTAAATTAATAATAAATATTATTTATACCATACATTGTACAGAATGTATATCTCAGTATATACATTATAGATGCATATCAATTTTATTGTGTTCGAAATAGTTTATGCACCTAATTATAGATGCATATTAATTTCATTATGTTCGAAAGAGTGTAACATCATAAAAATCCAATCGAAACTACTTTTCTTCAATGGACGAAATGGGAAATAAACATTTGTTGCACCGTACATTGTAGCATAGTTTATATATTATAGACTTCAGTAATTGCTTGTCAATTTCATTCTGTCTAAAAGGCTGTAACGCCATTAAAATGCACTTAAACATTTTTCCCCATTGACGTCACGTAACGGGATACTTTTTTTTATTGTCCCTGTAATTAAACTGTACATCCGATTTTCCTAAATTTTTAAATGACTCGACAAAGTTATACAATAGTTATATATTTTAAATTCCAAACGATTAAGTTGGGAATTTTTTGCTCTGTTATATATATGGACTGAACGATGACTATAGGATCTACTTATTTACATAATTACGAACGCACCTAAAAAGTTGCAGTAAAAACGAAATTTAATTGCCAGATGTAGCTAACGCCAGCATTACTCACGGATACATTTGCCCTTTACAATATAGTTTCGTTGATCCTTGTTATAGTTTCGTTGGTCTGACGAAATTTAAATTAATTTGTTTGTATGATTAACCTATCAATTTAACCTATCTGTAATTCAAGGAGGAAAATAGCATTGTTATGAATATTTTTCAAGTATTTCACCAATTATTTTATCACTGATGGATGATTTCCTTTCGAATCTTACTTTTATCGAAAGATTTTGGCATCCTGACAGCATGTGGCGTAGAAAAAGAATGGAATTATGAATAAAGAGAAGGCATATACTGTATTACCTATCAGTTGCGAGTGAAGTAACAGGGGTGATTGTCACAAGATGACGGCCATTTTAGTCCAAGAGCCGACCGCACAAAACCCTAAGTCATCGAGCACAAGAAAAAAATCCTTTATTTTACGGAAGAGTAATAATAGAGGAATCTAAAAATCCATGCCTGCCGGAAGCGAGGTGATGCATAAGCCAAAAATTAATACCATTAGTGGTTGAGTCTTAGGTTTAATATTTTGTTTGCTGCATAATCAAAAGTTGGAAAACATGAAAAACTGGGTGCAGGAAAGCATAATGCTAATCCTACGAGTCAACCACTAGTGGTATTAATTTTTGGCTTATGCACCACTTCGCTTCCGGCAGACATGGATCTTTAGATTCCTCTATTACTACACTGTCATAAAATAAAGGATATTTTCTTGTGTTCGATGACTTAGGGTTTTATGCGGTCGGCTCTTGGACTATTTCTTTGAATCGTATTAGCAATTTCTGATGATCTCCGGTAAAAACTTCCACCAGTACATTTGAATAGAAAATTTCATCTAATTTAAACGCTTTATTGCTAGAAAGTTTTGCTCACAGATATGGTTTTTAAAAAAATGTATTTCTTTTTGTTAGTGTCAGATAGCACAAAGATTATATTTTTTTTCACTGACACAGACAGTAGGTTGTTTGGTTGTCACAATCAGGAATATAATGGAGGGTGTACAAGGGTATACACCGTATACCTTCTGTTTTTTATAGAAGCAAAATCTTATAGTATATACACTCTAGGGTATACTCTCTGCCTTGAGCGTATACCCTCTGCTTAGAGCGTATACCCTCTCTGCTATTATTTTTACGACTACACCCCTGGTCACAAAGTGGCGGAACTGCTACCAGTAAAAATGAATATCAGTTTTTGCCATTATTTTTGATTGAAATTTTCTATTAACGAAGATTTTAAATAAAGAGAAAAATTCCATTTAAATTTACTGGTGAAGGTTTACCGCAGCGGCAATGAATCCGTACGAAAACCGTAAAAGTTGAAGCTTCAATATTTTAAGGATATGTCAGTCCCTTTTTCTGAATGGGTCCATGAGGAAAAGGGAAAGCCGAAGATAAAATTGTGCGTTTTAATAAAGTGATGATAGTTTATCGTTCTGGTTTAATTAAAATAAAACATTTAATTTTTTTCTGTGGTTTTCTTAAAAAAAAAAAAAAAAATCGCTTTGAAATTTAATGAAAAACTATTGGAATTTAATCAAAGAAGTTACTTAACACATTAGTATCTAAAATATGTATGCATACAGAGAAAAACATAAGATAATGATGCATTTTGTATTCTAAAATAATTTTAGCAAATACTTGTTTAAGTAGTAAAAATAGCTGGATAATTTATCATTTTGCTAGACTTCACGGCTTTGTGTTAAAGCATCTGACATCACTTCATATATTAGTTTATTTAATTATAATGATTTAATTTAATTATTTTGCTATAAAGGCTGTGGGTCACTCACTTTCCGAATTTTCTCCGTAATGTTAAGTCTATGGGCGCTTGATGCAATCTTATATTTATAATATCTCCTCAGGAAATCAATATTCATAACTTATTCCTTCGGTATTCTCTTCTAGAATGTCACTCTTTTTGTTAGTTTTCAAAATATTTCTAAAATCTATGCTGAATTTAACATTTTATGTGTTAAAAATTGACGAACTGGAAGTAAATTTTTTTAACACTTCATATAAAATTCAACAAATTTGTAGAAAATGTTCGAAAATTAAGAAAAAAGTACCATTTTTTTAAAGAAGAGAACACCAAAAGGAGAAGTTAAAAATATTAATTTCCTGAGGTGATATTTTAAATATAATAAAAAGAATACTGCCCAGTTAAACTGAGGGCATTGAGCTCACAGGCTACGCATACTAAATGCACTTTGCAGCCTTATATTTTCAGGGGTTATTTCCGATCGAAAAAAAAATCAAAGGAGGGGAAATAGCTCCCCCTTTCCCCCTTTTATACTTAATCATTGAACTCCCTAAACTAATCAGGGACATGCTTTATCATATAAAAAATCTATATCCAAAATTCAGAGCAAATCGGAAAATTCTTAATACCCATTTATATAATTTAAGAGGGGATATCTCCCTTTCTTTTATACTTAACCATTAAACTTCCAAAACTATTCAGAGATTTGAACGAAAACTGATAATTCTGCCTGAAAAACCCATTTATATCAATTAAGGGGAGGGGCATGAGCCCCCTGTTCCCCCTCTTATACTTATCGAATGAACTCCAAAAACTAATGAGGGAAGCGCCTTATCAGGATATACCTGTATGCAAAATTTCAAGTGGATAGGATACTTTTATCATGAGTTATCGCGTTACGCACGTACGAACGTACATACAGAACGGGCGGGCACATAAGCTCTCAGGCTATGATAGCCTGTGAGCCAAAAATGCATCAAACGCCCATAGAGCTTAACATTATGGAGGCGAATTTGGAAAGTGAGTGAGCAGCACCCTTATCGCTGGCTAATAAATTTAAAATTTCTCCAGCTACTTAAATGATATATATATGCATATTTATGTGTGTGTGAATTTGATACGCTAAATTCATATTATACATTCATTTATATCCTTACTCCCTCTTTTTTCCCTCTTACCTTGAAATAAAATAAAATAAATAAAATAAAAGTGTATATATGTTAATATAAAGAATGATTTTACACGTTACATACTTTAAAACATTTCATTTTAGCATTCCATTTCTTTGTTTACAATCATTCTCCATAACTGATGAATATAGCCAAAGATAATGCATTTCATATCCTGAAGCAATTTTATTTATTCCTTATCCCAATTCTGATAACAACTGTGTAATTTTTCGTAGCACTTTATGGGATTTCACTTTCTATGTAGGCTGCGCATCTGACATAAAGTTTTGAGTGATAATTCTTGAATTTTATTATTTTGTTTGTATCACAGTTTAATAACGTTAATCATGTTTCAAATACTGTAAATAATAAGAGTTTTTTTTATTAATTTGGTGAACTATATTTAGATTAGCGTCAGTGCAAATATAACGGTTTTGTTTTTTGGGGGGGAGGGGGGCGTCTGGCATATAATACCGTATAAGATATCTCTAGGGGAAGGAGGGGTTGTCTTTTGATATCAATATCATTTTTGATCCAATCAAAATTTACCCTTTTTATTTGTAACATGGTCTTTGGTACAAAATAGCATGTTATCTTTTTTTAACCTGGTATTTATTTTTAAGAAAATACAAAGTTATTATTAAAATTACTAAATTATTATAAAATTATTTGATTCTAAAATGGGCAATAGCCCAACGTTTGACATTTCTATTCTTCGTCATATGTGTGTGCGTATATAATCACGGTTCGAGAAACTATGTATGAAGTATATTTGAAATAAAGCTTATGTTTACAAATAAATAAAAGAGAAAGAGAAGTAATGTTGTCCACTTATTTTGTTGATAAAAATTTCTATCTTCCAACCTGCTAGGATGTAGGTATGATTCTCACATTATTTTTTTTTTCTAAAAAAATTCAGATCATTATTTTAAGAAAAATTAATTAATTAATAGTCATTTAAAAAAAAAATAATTTTAATTTTCCATAAATTCATTAATATATCCTATAAATCCAGTATTCTCATTTTATACATCGCAGTTTCCCTATTTGACATAATAGCAATATACAAAATAATATTTTTCTAAATTATTTTATTATTATTCATTCTTAAAATTATATTAATCAGTCTCTATTGTAAATGTAAATCATTTTCATGTAATCGCCCAATCTTTTAATCGTACAATTCGCAATTTATGCTATTTCAAAATTTAAACTTAATCTCCGTATTTTTTAATAACGATCGCTGTATTTTCAAATTCGCGCACCGCCGTTTTCTTACTTGCTTCGTCCGTTTTGACCAGGCATGAGTCATCATGCTTGAGATTGTTCCAGAAACTTCTAGTGACTTCGATTCTACACCTCCCACGTAAAATTAGGGGAATCCCCCTGAAGAAGCTTCCAGAAAACGCTTCTGATTGGCTGAGAGTGGCGTCGCGGACAAGCGCTGAAATTTTGGCGGGCGATTCGGGTCAGATTGAGATTTTGGCCAGAGAGAGGAGGTTGGAAAAAATAGATTGGGGTTTTTCCCCGCTTGGCCTTCGGGCCAGGCAGCGGCAAAGAGATTTCATCTAGATGCAGTGGCGTAGCTTTTTAATTTCTCGGCGGATAATTATTTTATCAAATTTTATTCTGAGAATGTTTCCAGTATACTGCCTTTGATGACCACAATTAAAATATCATAAAGTACCTCCAGCCAAACAGCTCGAAATGATGCCTTCTCTGCAACACTAAATAGAAGTAGTAATTCCATCTATCTCAAGCCCACCTATCTGAACAGTTTGCAGCAAGCTCCACAGTTTCCTGTCTTGGGTAGCGGTCGTCGATCGTGTCTTTCTAGATGAAATGCGCTAATTTACCACTGGAAGTTACTCGAGGATCAACGCTAGACGATGTCCTTCTCAGATGCTCGCTTCTAAAGGATTGGTTTCTTCATAAAGATCAGCGGTGATCGTGCGTACCTAGTTAACTTGATTTCAGAGACTGTTGAGAGGATGGACCTTATTTTAGAATATTAACACGGACACTCACAGAATTTTAATATGAACTTTTGCCAGAAAATTTTTATGTTTAAAATGAAGTTTATTGGATTACTGTAATGAAGTCATGGCCATGCACTACAACGCAAATATCAGCAATCAATAAAATGATTATTTTGCAGAAAAAATAGTGTATTTTTGTGTACATCACAGTTTGGGTGAGTGATTTATTTGTTTACTTTTTCCTTTTTTTTAGGTATTCTTAAGCAGCATGTTGAAATAGTGGAATTAATTTAACTTGCGGCACAACGCTTTATTTATTTACTTCCACTATTCGACACGCGCTGCTATCTGTATTTGAGGAATCTGCTTCCAGGCAATATACTATTTGAGCTGACTCGTCTGTTTTGATGAGTTCAGCTGCCGAGATATCGCTTGGATCGGGTTCCCCAAATACAACCACAGAATTAATTAGGATGTAGGGATGATTTTCACATTATTATTATTTTTTTTTAAATTCAGATCATTATTTTAAGAAAAAAAAAATAATGTGAAAATCATCCCTACATCCTAGCACAACCCACCTCGCCCCTCCTCTATTCAGGAGAAATGAAACAGGACTTCATTACTCTTAAATGCATTGTGTAACAAAAAACTTTTATAAGATATTTTTAAACTGTAACTGTTTCTTTTAAGTGTTATTTGATATAAAGTTTTTTTTCATATGCAAAGCGATATTTTATAGACTTCTCTTCATTTGAATCAATAAAGTGTAAGAAAAATAAATGTATCCAGTTTTGAATATCACTTCAAGCAAAAGAAATAAATTTTAGAAATCAAAAAATTTTAACACTTTGATAACGATATCATTATCGGGAGGGAAGAGGGGGGTTAGAAGGATGATAATGTATGATATTAGAAATGGGGAACCGGCTCCAAAATTACCAGAAAGTTGATAACGTTATATTTGCGCAGCCTTTTATACACAAACATGCACATTCATATTAATGCAGCATACATGTTTTAACACGAATCATTTGACAGGTTTTAAAACATTGTCTAAATGTTTTCTAGATACAAAGGAAGACAGCCTAAGATAACGCAGTCGCTATTTTGAAAGAAGTAATGGTTATTCTTTATTACAGATCTAATAATAACTGTTTAATTATCTTTGTGACTTTGATACAACAAAAGACGAGGAATTTGATGTCATAAATTCTCCCCAATTAGTTTTGATTAGGGAAAATCCCGTTGGAAAAGCCGAAATATGTATCGATTTAATATGCTCAATTACACCGTGATAAACGAGGATTCGAAATAAACATCAAATACAAAAGTTACGTATTTTTGTCCGTAGAATCCGAATCTGCAATAAAAAATGGGGGTTATAATTTAAGATTTCAAAGTTGGCCCCCTCTTACCCCCAGGGGGTCGGTTACGAAGGTCAAATTTGGTATCACTGAGTAGCTTATTTAAAAATATTTAACACGTATATTTACGTTTTTCAATCTCATATGTATTTTTCTAGTTATTCGACCGTTTCCAGACTTTTCGGACACCCTGTATATATATATATATATATATATATATAAAATGAAGAGTAATACAGCAATCTTTTATGAAATACTGGAAACTACCCACTGAAACAAAAACAACTTGCACTTGAACAGTCACGTTTCTCATTTGCATCGGACGGTAGCACTTTAAAAGATAAGCGAAAAAAAATCATTCCACCTGAATTAAAAAAATACGTGGAGCTAAATCCCAAGAGAATGAAAGTTATTTTACAGTCT
Source organism: Maratus speculifer (assembly GCA_964019185.1). NCBI lineage: Eukaryota > Metazoa > Arthropoda > Arachnida > Araneae > Salticidae > Maratus > Maratus speculifer. Next base: position 147,890,444 of record OZ025301.1, on the reverse strand, counting down.
GCACATGAACTTATAAAGAAAAGAAAAAAGACGAAGGAATAAAAGTAAGCAACCCCTTTCCTTTACTGATTTTTAAAACATTAAACACTGTTATAAAAAAGGAAGACAATTTACTTTTTTAATGGCATATTTTGCTATAATGATCCTTCTTCTTTATTCATCACTTTTATTTAATCATTTAAAAGTAATTTTACAACGATTTTAAAATTATTGTAATAAATTTTAAAATCATTTTTCAAATTTTGTAATGAGTTACCACTAGACTAAAACCCGTTCCCACCCTCTTAACTGTTGAGCAGTCATAAAAGGTATAGTCTTGGTATAGTAAAGTGGCTATGCGCGAAAGGAGAAAATATTTTTCTTTGGGGATACCTGAAACACCAGATGTATGTGCAGGGCCGTGCGAAGCGGGGGGCAAAGGGGGCGGTCGCCCCGGGCGCGAAAAATCAGATGCGACAAATTTATACTACCAACCTGATTTGTTTCTTTTTTTTTCTTGTAAAAAAATAGATACATACAAATTGGGAAGGTTTTTTTTAGACAAAGGCATACATTCTCAAAATAGCATATTACTTCTTTCTTTTAATCTAAGGGGTGTTACAGCCTATCATACTGTACTGTAGAAAATTTTATTTTACATCTCTTTTCTAGGTATTCTTTGCCAGAATATAAGTGAAATTTTACCTTATATTATTTAGTTGTTAAAATTAAACTTTTTAAAGTTGTTAAGTAACTGCGAAATATGTATTCAATACAATTCATGTAACATTCCGTAATATAACGGTATGATTTTGATTGTTTCTGTAGTTGAACTATTAATCTGATTTTCATCAAATTTGAAACGACTCGACAAAGTTATGTAACAATTATATAAATTTCAAACGATTCGGTTTAGTAGCTTTTGCGTTGTTATATGCGGACGGACGGACTGAAAGACGACTACAGATGCTACGTATTTACATAATTAAAAATGCACCTAAACATGAGATACAGTGAATGTTAGTAAAAAAACAAACTTTGGCTATCTCTTGACGCCTTTCTAACGCATTTAAAGTAGTAGAAAAAAAAATATGTATATCAATATTTAACTTTTAAAAAAGTTTCGCATTTTGTAATGGCAACCAGTAGGGTCATATGAATTATTAAAATTGCAAGAAAAAACATGATTTAAAAGAACAACCAAAATCATTCAATGAGTAAACCTTACTACATTATTCATAAATCATCAAATTATCTGTAAAAAATGTTTTAATTTTTAGACTCATCTCGAAATAGTTACCTGGCTGATATTTAATATTACTCGAAACACTGTCGAAATCACCAATCGTCACCATTTAGCAAAGAGAAAAATCGACTAACACAAAAATAAATGTAGCTGCTCAACTTTATACTGAACTTGGCGACCATCACCGATAATGATACTTTATAATTAACACGAATTTTGTTAAATCTACCAACAAAACCTACCAAATTGATAATTAGATTTTGTTTCACCGTTCCAACATTGCATATTCAAACATAACTACCTACGGGGCCTTATGGGATTTCTAGGAAGTCGTATGGAAGATTTACACTTAAGCTACCGTATGATCCAGATATTGAAATATTCCATATTATCGGGCCATTCAATAATACCCAACCTTTCTCTATATATTATTATAAGCCATATTTTATTTTAAACACTAGCATTCATGTGCAAAAGATTGTATAGAACCGTATTATGTAAATAATATTTTTTACAAAACAATAGTAAATAATATTTACAAAATGATCAGAAGAAAATATTATTAAAGGAAGAGAAATACTAGTAATAAAATAATAGCCTTTTACGAAATACTGGAAATTACACACTGAAGCAAAAAATAACTTTCACCTGAAAAATCACGTTTCGCATTTGCATCGGTGCGGTGAAAATAAATATATCAAACTCAGAAGAATGAAAGTAAAAGTTATTTTATAGTCTGCGCGTGAACTTTTCAAGAAGAAAGCAAGGTAAATGGAGTTAAAAATGAAAGCAATGGCATCATATATCTAACATCGGGAGCTTTCTCTCTCTCTCTCTCTCTCTCTTTTTTTTTTTTTTTTTTTTTTTTTTTAATATTACTGCCACCGTCGTATTTCTATCGAAAATAAAAATCGTGTCACGTGTTTTTTTCACTCGCTTGAAGTAAAGATATTCTTTGCTTAAAGAAAATGGGAAACAAGTTGAATGTAAATTCTGCCATTGCAGAATTCAGTTTCGCCTTCGATTAGAAAAAAAAAAAAAAAAAAAAAATCGATAGAGGTTTTTTAGAAGGGCGACCCCGTTTAGATTGCAATGAACTAACTTCATTTTTCTTGTGTTTATCAATATAATAGCAAACAGAACGGCGTGAAATACCCAATATATCAATTTCTGTCTGAGACATTGGAATTGGGGAATAATAAAGAGACACAATTTGACGTGCTACTTCTTCATTGACTAGATTCATCAAAAACGGATTTTTTCTTTAGTTTAAATGCTTTTTTAAAGATTCTGAGTGAAAGGAAATGCAATTTAACAATAAAACGAGTGGAATCCCGTCGAATTCGACGAATGAAATGTTTAAAAGACCCGGTCGATTTGGTTAAAAAAAAGCAAAAGTAATTACATTATTGAATCAATATATAATAAATATATTTACAAACTAAATGTCAAATTTGCCAGTTACAATTTTGCTTGCAAATATTCGCACATCTTCAGTTAAAATTGTAATCTGAATGCCGGCAAAATCCAGAAATTTTATTTTATATGCACTCACAGAAAAATAGTTATATATATATATATATATATATTAAAAAAAACTAATTTTATTTTTATTGTGACGTTATTTTCACTAACTGAAGTCATCTGAAAGTAAAATCTCAGTATCCATAATGAAAAGAAATATTGAAATGTAATATCGGGTACTATTAGATTATCCCATCGACCAAAAAATTATCGCCAAACTATAATATTAAATGCCAATAATGGATAATCGTGAATGTCACATTCAATGACATGAAATACGATTCATGTGTTTAAAATGTCATTAAGTGATTTTTATTTCGACTTTTTATTAATATTCTACTAATTATTTGTTTTTTCGTTATTTAAAATAAAAATTGTGTCAATATGTATAATTTGGCTGTTAGTTTGGCCATTTGTATAATTTGGCGAAATTGGTCGACGGGATAACAGAGTAGTACCTAATATCGTTATGAGTAAAAATGCGATGTTTTAAATAGTGACGTCATTTTCTCTTCAAATGTTTTTAAAAAGTTACTGTTATTAGTAATATGAAAAAGGCATCCGTAATAATATTGTAATTCCCATTTATCTGGTTGCTGAATGACATCATTTTCCCCATTTGAAATTTTTCTTGTTTTACTTTAGACATTAATTTTTATCATAAATTATTTTCTGTTATTTTATTTACATTATTAATATATTATTTCTCAGTAAATATATTGTTTTACCTCAATTAGTGCATAATCATACGCAATCATTTTGGAAAATAATTTTTATTATCGAGAGAAATGCTAAACTGAGTTGCCACCATTTTGAATAAATATCGTAAAAAGCATTTAAAATTAAAAATAAAATATAAAAATGGAAATAAATTAAAAAATAGCTAAAATGGTCACAACTACAAATAAATAGCTTTCATTTAAAAAAATAGTTATCAAAATCGGTTGAGTATTAAATTCAGGGCTGATGACACGACATTTTTTAGCTTGTCTGAAAGAAATAACATCGGAGGCTAATAAAAGTAACAAGTGATCGCAGATCGCACAGCGAGAGTTTCGTTTCATGTTTCTTTCAAAACAACTTATTTTTTAATTAAGAAATCGAAATTGTTAATTTATAATTATTAAATTCTTATATAGATGACAGCATCAATAAATTTAATTTTAAAATGATTATGAAAGGAAGTTATTTATTTTTATCAAATTAAAATTATTCAAATCAAAAATTTTAAATAAAATACGAAATTTTAAATTTTTGAAAATCCGAAATAAAAAAAAAAGTTGGCGGAAATATAAATAAAATTTTAAGTTTCGAGAAGTGAAAAAAATACTTTAAATTAAATTAAAAATGCTGAACCATTTATAAATCGCAAAAGTTTTTTAAAATAGAAAGAAAATTGAGATCCAAAAAATATTATGAATGTCAGATGAACGAAACCTTAATAATATTAAACAAAAACATAATTTGCAGAACAAATTAAAAAAACAAATTTATTTCCTGCTCTATTTAAGCCCGAGAAGGGACAGATATTAAGATAGTTGATTTATTTATTTCTTACATTTAGTATTAAATTTTTGTATCAAATAATTTAAAATATGTGAACATTAAAAAAAAATAAAAATGAAATTTAAACAATATGATACTTAAAAACACTAAATCTTAGATTACCTTCAAACGAAACCGAAATAAATCTTAGACTTTTTCTGAACATTTGCTTTTTAGATGTGTCAATTCTTTTTATCTATACCTACCGTAAACATTATACAAAATCTGCAAAACAAATATTTGCAAGTTAAGTTTGGAAAAAAGTCTAAGATTTATTTCGATTTCGTTTGTAGAGAATCTAAGATTTAGGGTTCTTAAGTATCATATTGTTTGAATTTCATTTTTATTTTTTTAATGTTCACATAATTTAAATTATTTGATACAAAAATTTAATACTAAATGTAGAAATAAATAAATAAAATATCTTAATATCTGTCCCTTCTCGGGCTTAAATAGAGCAGGAAATAAATTTGTTTTTTTAATTTGTTCTGCAAATTATGTTTTTGTTTAATATCTCAAGTTTTTTAATAACTATTGAATTCAGATGAGCTCATTTCAAAATGATCATCAGGGCTTTCTTTATGTGATATCGTATCACACTTACTGATGTAATTTACCCAGGGACATAGCTAGAAGTGAATTATGGGGGGGGGGGGGCTACGCTCAAGAGAACCTCTGAGGTGCTCATATTTCTCTCTCTCTTCCTTTGACGCAAAAAATATATTAGTACATATTCACATTGTAAGTTCCATGTTTCTTATTAAATTGTTGCGATAGCTGCATTTTATGCTAAAAAAGAATATGATGATGAAAAATTTGAGCGTATAACTAATTCAAGATTAAACATCATGTTGGCTTCATATGTGCAAGCAGGATGAGCGAGTGTTGAAGCACTTTAGTTGCAATTTAGCAATTCTGAAAAACTGTGAAAGGGCCTCAAAGTTAAATTAGATTTTTGAACAAAATTTTATTTTATGAAATACTAACTATTACGTTTTCCCCTACGTAGGAATTTCTGGTTTACTTTTCCAGATCTATACCGATCATGATACCATACCTAGACTCCAAAACCATCCCCAATTAAAAACTCTATCTATCCCCGTGGTATCTACGTTAGATTTTCATTTCTCCATTGGGTTTTGCAAGATTTTCATTGATCCATTTCCAAATCGTTAACTTTTTTTTTTTACATCTAGAACTGAATTATGTACCTACTTCCTGTCTTGATACCAAATATTTCAAAATCTCTGTTTCATTCCCAATATGACGTCATAAATGTCTAGTATAATTCTAGACATTCACCTCTAGACAATATAATATTCCTCCAACAATACATCAAGACATAGTATCAATAAAGTGTATTTATTTTTTGTATTACGTCATGTTCATGTTTATTTATTTTCTGTATTTCTTCACTTAGAAGCTTCTTGATAAATAAATTAATATTTGAATTGAAATTCTGCCCAAAATTGAAATTTAACATCGACAGAACTTCAAACCGCTATCGGAGCTCTGATCAGGGTTCAGCGTAGAAAAGTTAGGAATAGATGTCATATATGCAATACATTGGCGTGATTGGAAAAAAATGGATATTATATGCCTCACATTCTAACCTGTCTATCGTTGTTTATTTTACTAATAAATTGTTTATTTTCTATTACTTTTATTAAAAAAAATATGTAGATCGTTTGTTCTATAGTTATTAATAAACTTTTTTTTATTTATCTTTATTTTCCTTTTTAAATATTAGAAAATAATAAAAAAAATATATAAATGATATGTATTTGAAAACGAAATTTTCGCCAAATTGGCGTCAGAAAAAAACTGCGCCAACATGGTAAGTATTAGACATCTGTGCATAAAGGTGACGCATTATGAATATTCCAAATGTGCTTAAATTTTATTAACTCATAGAGATAGTGAATCAAAAGTTTTCTAAAAATGGTACTACTCTATTATCCCGTCGACCAATTTCGCCAAATTCTACAAATCGCCAAACTAATAGCCAAATTATACATGTTGACATAATTTGTATTTTAAATAACGAAAAACCAAATAATTAGTAGAATATTAATAAAAATACAAATAAAAAGTCGAAATAAAAATCACTGAATGACATTTTAAACACGTGAATCGTATTTAATGTTATTGAATGTGACATTAACGATCATCCATTATTGGCGTTTAATCTTATAGTTTGGCGATAATGTTTTGGTCGACGGGATAACCTAGTAGTACCATAAAAATATTAACTTAAAGTATAAAAAACAGCAATTTTTCAACAGAAACTCTTTGCGATATTTTTCAAATTAAATCGTGTAGTGTTTTATCATATTAAAATCATCGGAATAATGAATTTAATACAAGTTAATTCGGTACTTGGTCATCCCTTCAACCAATTCCGCCAAATTATATAAGTCGCCAAACTAATAGCCAAATTATACATATTGGCATTTTTTTATAACAAAAGTACAAATAAATGGGTAAAACACTAGTAAAAAGTGGAAATAAAATCATTTGATGACATCTCTAAATAGTCTAAATACGTATAGGCATTTAATGTCATTGAATGTGACATTCACGATCATCCATTACTGGCATTTTATCTTATAGTTTGGCGATAGTTTTTTGGTCGACGGGATAACCAAGTAGTACCTTTGATTTAAAATTGATTTTATCCAATGATTAATTATTTGTAACATTACAAATTTAGGCACGATTTTAAAAAATCACCAAATCGGGAATTAAAAAAATATATTTGCAAACATTGTTTATACTTGTTTATATTGGATTTGAATATTTAGGTTGATAGAATTGGCAAATTTATTGCAGTGCCGAAAAGTCTTATACCAAGTAGTTGACGATTCTGCGGTTTAGCCTTAAAAAATTGCTATCTTTGAAGACCCAGTTCTGCAGATTTACTACCAAGGATGAAATACTATTATTCTCAAATGCTATTATTTTTGAAAATTTTTATTCATCTAAATTTATTTTGATTTTCTTCGAACATATAAGACGAAGAAATTTTTAAAAATGTGGTGTAAGTATAAAATCCCGGCGCAAATGTCATATATGCACTAGGTTTGGTGCAATTTTTTTTTTTTTTTTTTTTTTTTTTTTTTTTTTTTTTATGCCAATGTGTCAAAAAACTTGCTTTCAAATACCAGTTACATTACATATACTTAAGTTATTTTCTATTATTTTGCAGAGACAATAGGTAGAAAAAAGTTTAATTTACTTATTTTCTATATTTCTTCTGTTAGAAGCTTCTTGATCAGTGTTTAAAAATGTCCTTTTATTTTAAAAATCATGCTTCATTTTGCTTTCTGTTGACGATTCTTGTATTTGTACGAAATGTTTACAAATCTCCGTTTCATTTCTAATATGACGTCGTAAATATACCATTTTTAATTCTTACAAAAAAAAAAAAAAAAAAAAAAAAAAAAAAAAAAAAAAATCAATTTTATTTTTTATTTATCACGTAAAAATGATTAATTGCTTACAGGAAATATGTCCATTGACCTCTGTATATTTTTTTGATTGGAGGGAATTATTTTTTAAACAATTAGATCCTTTGAAGAAAATTTGTGGAAGCGCGTACAAAATGTGGGAAAATGTCTAGTAAATAACTCGTTCAATGTTAAATTCCGTATTAAAATAACATTACGAAGTCACACTGGAAATAAATAAAGCATAGCACTACCGTGCTATGCTTTAATAAGCCGTTCAATTGGTCAAAAATTTTTATCAAATCCATTTTAATATAAGTTCCAGCATCGAAGTTCAAACTATGAATCTTCTATTTACTAGTGAAATGCTTTACCTTCAAGCTATGATGTCTACACGAAAATTTTGTTTTAAAATTTAAATCGCAAAAATGAACGGATGGCAATGAACAAATTAATTTAATTAAAATGGTTTTTTTTTTTTTGGTTTTTTCAAAGTTTTATAATTTGTCGTGCGACACGAGGTAAGTACACAAGTAAGTACACAAAATTTGAAGTCTCTGACTGATACAGTTTTTGTGTACGGACTCTATGACGGACAGACAGAGGACAGAGAATAATAGGGTTCCCTCAAATGAACGAAACCCTAAAAATGAAATATATCATATGTCTAACATAGGAAAAAGATGTTATAGTAGAAACTGCTTATAATGAAAAGGAAAATTATTCGTTATATGCGCTGGAGTCGCATTATATAGGAAAAATTTTATTGTTCCTATTATTATTTTGAAGATAATATTTTAATCGTACCTTTCTATAACAGATAAATAAAATAATCAGGAAGATCATTGATTAAGGGTTGGCAGGAACAGTAAAATTTTGCCTACATAATGCGAAGTATGCGGGTTTCGTCGTAACTCATTTTCCGAAACGAATTTTATTCGGAAAAAAAAATAGTTTAGACAACGTCTCTGAAATAAAAATGAATAAATATCTGAAATAAAAATGAATAAATATCCGAAATAAAAATGAATTGTGTTTTTGTAATGTTGGATTCACACAAGAATTTCCAAAAAATTTAATTTGAAAATAAGGATGTGTATTTTAACAACCTTTTAGTCTTTTCCTTTTTTTTTTCTTTTCTTTTTTCTTTTGAAAATAAGAATGTACTCGATCAAAAATTTTCTGTTACTGTTTTACTATACCAAACAAACATTTCGTAATAGATTTCTATTGTAAATCTTTTAAAATTCTAATACGAAGAACCCTTTTTAAAAATAGTGGTACCCTGTACATTGTAAAATAATAATAATAATAATAATAATAATAATAATAATAATAATAATAATAATAATAATAATAAATAATTAAATTGTCGGTATAATTTCCGTATTTATACAGAATTGTTTTCTCCGATTTCGTCGATAGGTCAGACAATAGTGAACATGGATTTAAGAATATCTGACAGATTTCTAAAACTTTAGTTTATTTGTCTTTTGCAAAGACCTTGGTATTTTTTATATCTTTAAACTCTTAAAAAAATTTTTCGTATTTGTCAGGAATATAATTTGTGTTTTTTCATGAATTAATTTCTTTTTCAGTCTAATAATAAAAATGAATCTCCCAGCTTTAGAGAAAATGAATAGTTAGCATTACATGACAAAGTTTCCCACAAATCCATACTTTTTAAATATCCTAACATTTTTTTAGGAGCGTTCGTAATTATGTAAATACGTAGCACCTATAGTGTTCGTTCAGTCCTTCCGTCTGTCTGTGTCTGTCCGCATATAACAACGCAAAAACTACCCAACCGAACCTTTTGAAATTTAAAATATATAATTATTACATAATTTTGTCGAGTCATTTCAAATTTTATGAGAATCGGATGGATAGATCAATTACAGAGACGATCAAAAGTATTCCGTTACATTACGGTCAATGGGGAAAAATGTTGCAAATGCATTTTAATCGTTTGAAATTTAAATTACATACTTATTACATCATTTGGTCAAGTCATTTCCATTTTTTTTTTAAATAGGATGCATAGATCAAATACAGGGACAAGCAAAAGTACTCCGTTACATTACAGTCAATGGAAAAAAAAAGTTTCAAATGCATTTTAATAATATTACACTCATTCGAACATAATAATATTGATATGCATCATAAAGTACATATTATAATATAGATTTTGCATAATCTGTTGTGCAAAGAACTTTTATTATTGATTTACAAGGCCACACAAGAGTATTCCATTACATAATGTGAATAGAGAGAACATTGTTTGTTGCGCATTTTAATTGTAATTAACTATTTACAATTTTATGAGATTGATATTTTTAAAACTTCATTATCGTACGAACGCACCTCATTTGCTACGCTTCACGTGTAATTTCCAACTTGTTCTTTTTAAAAAGTGAGCCAAAAAAAAATGTCCGTTGAGCTTTGTGGATTCATCTCATAAGTATCAAATTTTCTAGAAAACTCTTACGAATCGGAATTAAGAAGTTCATGGCTGTATACAATATTCACGTTTCATTTTACTCATTGAATACGTGTAAATTGAAGATAGCAAAATTCTATAACTTCAGAATGAAATTACAGTATGCCCCATTGATTTTAATCACGATTTGCAATAAAAAAATTTAATGAAACTTTACGTTTGTAACTTCGGGGAAAAAAATATAATAAGAATAAATAAAAAATAAGTGAATAAGCAAATAAAAAGAAAAATAAATTTAAAAAAAAAAGAGGGGCTCTAAATATGCATTTCCTTATTTTCAAGTAACAATTTTTCGAAAATTTTAGTATAAATCCAACATTACAAAAATACAATGACTTGTCTCTGTAAGTTTTTTTTTCTTTTTTCTAAGCTTTAAATTAATCATTTAAAATACAGGATGTGTCATAATTTCGTTAAAATAACTAATAATAAATAAATAATTTTAATTCATCTGCTTTACTAAAATTTTTCAAAGGGTATTCGAAACACTTCTGCGGGTTAAAATAAAATTTTCTATTATTGTTAAGCCGGCTTTTAAGGAGAAAGTGAAAAGCGTCTTTAAAATTTAGTTATATATGCATTACTTGTTTTATAATTTGTTCTCACGTCTTGAGTTATATATTACAGATTAACAAACAATTAAGCTCATACCAATCAAAAAAGAGTGTGTTCGGTCGTATTTATTCTGTATTTTTGGCAACGATTTTTATCGTCTGCATTTGTTTTTATGAGTTTAGAGTTTTTAAGAGAACGCAGCCATGAGCGGCTGAGTTGTGAGCTAGTTAAATAAATATACATTTCATAGAGTTTTTCTTAAATATGAGTTTTATTGAGTATTTATGAATGTTTTAAATGAGTTATCGACATAATTTGTGGTCCGCCGACCACGGAGGATCAGCGATAATAAAGTGCAACGCGTAAATTTCTGAATTATTCGAGTTCAAGAAGAAACGATATAGTTTCGTGCAGTGGAATTTTTAAAGTAAGTGAATGTGATTTTTCTAATCTGTACTGTTATATATAAATTTAAAACAATGTTTAAAGGAGCAAAAAAGGAAGATTTAAGGCAAATAGCCACTGAAATAAATTTAAATATTAATGATAAAATGACTATAGCTGATTTAAACAATATTATTGAAAATAGCGAAATATATAAAAATAAACCAGATTTTGTAACAGAAATAGCTAACACCATAATTGAGAGTCGTAAACATGAAGAACAAAGGCAATTTGATCTTGAAAAATTTAAACTTGAACGATCAAAAAACGAATTTGAACGATCAAAAAATGAATTGGAATTAGCTAAAATTAAATCTGAAACTAAATCTTTTATTACTGAAAGTGAAGTAAAAATGGAATCGTTAGATCAAATAATAAAAAGTATTAAAACTTTGACTGTAAAAGTTCCAACTAAGCCTGAAGGATGGGGTTTTTTCTTTTCTTCTTTAGAACGGGCTTTCAAAACTAAAAATGTTTCGGAAGAAAATAAAGCAGAAATTCTGCTGAATTTATTAGGTGACAAAGCGTCTAACATTTTAACTTATTTACACGATACAGATATCGAGAATTATGAAAAATTAAAAGAAATAGTCTTAAAAGAATTTCAACCAACACCTTATTTTTGCCTAGAACAATTTAGAAAAGCTTTTAAACTACCAAATGAGACTCATGTACAATTCGCTTCACGACTGATGACCAATTGGAATTATTATCTCAATTTAAGAAATGTGTCCGATTTCGAGAGTCTAAAACAATTGATTGTGTCAGATAAATTATATGAAACATTAGATAAGGAGACTGCTTCTCACATTAGTGTGAGACAAGGAGATAAATGGTTTTTACCAGAAGAATTAGGACGTGAGATTGATTTATATTTTACATCACTCGGAAAATCTCTTACTGAGAATTTTAGTGTTAATCGAAAGTATAATCCCAAAAGTGTAAATAAAGTATTTTTAACTGATGTTAAAACATTAAACTGTATTTTGTGCCACAAACAGCACCATCTTTCAAAGTGTCCAGATTATTTAAAGTTATCTGTTAATGAGAGAGTAAATGTAATAAAATGTAACAAGTTATGTTTCAATTGTTTAAATTTACACCCAGTAGCCAATTGTACATCAAAGAACATTTGTTTCTGCAAGAAACGACATCACAAAACTATTCATTTTCCCAAAACAAATAATACATATATGAAAGAATATGTTTCTTCAGAACATAATATACAAGGTAAAATAAATGTAGGAGAATGTTCAGATTCAAGACTAGCAAATTATGGCACGTCAATGTTAAACGCTAATGCAGAAGAGTTCGTTCAGAAAACTTTTATTAGTAACTATTCGAATAAAAAGAATAAAGTTTTACTTTCAACGGTTATGTGTTTTCTAATTGATGAATCAGGATCTAAATATAGAGTAAAGTGTTTGTTAGATGTAGGCAGCGAGTCTAATTTTCTATCCCACCATTTAATAGACATGATGAATTTGAAAAAAGAGAGAACAAACATTTTAGTGTCAGGTCTAAATGATGCCACCTTAGTAATAAATCATAAAGTTAATGCATCAATAAGCAATAGAGATGGAAGTTTTATAAAAAATTTAGATTTCTTGATAGTTCCAAAAATAACTGCAGATTTAACCCCTTCGCGTCCAATTGAAATTTCAGCACAGGATTTCCCTAACGTAATATTAGCAGATGAGAGATTTAATATCCCAGAACATGTAGATATGCTTCTCGGAGCAGGAATTTTCTATGAACTTTTAAAACCGGGCCAGATTCGTATTAATAATTCTGATCTTATTCTGCAAGACACAGTTTTCGGTTTTGTAGTATCTGGAAGTTTTCCAATAGAAAATGAAAATAAAGTTCATTGTGGTTTGATAAAGAAAGAAACTAACTTAGATAAAACACTTCGAAAATTCTGGGAAATAGAAAATATCGAGATAGAAAAACCAAAAAGCAAAGAGACTTTAATTTGTGAAAAACATTTCATAGAAAATTATACCCGAGAAAAAAGCGGCAGATATGTTGTTAAAATGCCCCTAAAACAAGATCCAACTACATTAGGAAGTTCTAAACAGATAGCAATTAAAAAATTGAATTCTTTATGGAATCGCTTAGCAAGGGATCCCGAGTATTTAAGATTATATTCCGATTTTTTGAAAGAATACCAACAGTTAGGCCACATGGTCGAAGTTAACGAAAGCGAGGAAGAAAATGGATCCTATTACATTCCCCACCTTGGAGTGTATAGAGGAATAGAAAAAAGTATGTCAACACCTTTGAGAGTAGTTTTTAACGCCTCTTCTTTAACGACAAAAGGAAACTCACTTAATTCTATTCAGTATAATGGGGGTGTAATACAAGATGATTTATTCTCAATTATGCTGAGATTTAGAAAATATATTATCGCTTTCACTGCAGATATTCAAAAAATGTATAGAGCGATTTCTATTCATCCAGATCAAAGGAAACTACAAAAAATTTTATGGAAAGAAGGTATAAACGAACCAATAAAGAATTTTGAACTAACTACTGTTACTTATGGTACTGTTAGTGCACCCTTTTTGGCCATGAGAACACTACTTCAATTGTTTAGGGATGAAGAAAGCAAGTTTCCTTTAGCAGCACCCGTGCTGAGAGAAGACATGTATATGGATGACATCTTATCTGGATCTGATTCTTTAAGTTCTGCATTAGAGCTCCAAAATCAATTAATAGAAATTTTAAAAAGCGGAGGAATGTTATTACATAAATGGTGCAGTAATGCTCCACAACTTTACCAAACAAATGACAAGATATATCCTTTTGGTGATTCAGAAGAATCCAAAACATTAGGTGTCTTGTGGAAATCGAGAAAAGATTGTTTAAGTTTCGATGTAAAAATTCATAATGAGGTAAATGTCACTAAAAGACAAGTGTTATCAATTATATCAAGTTTGTTTGATCCTCTTGGATTAGTTTCTCCTATTATAATTAAAGCGAAAATATTAATGCAAAAATTATGGTTATTGCAATTAAATTGGGATGACTTGTTACCGGAAAAAGAAGCTAAGGAATGGGGAGAGTTTTCAGATAATCTACAGTTAATTAACAAAATTGAAATTAGTAGGTGTATTTTATTGAAAAATGCTATTATAATCGAGTTACATGGTTTCAGCGATGCTTCCGAAGCAGCCTATGGAGCAGTAATTTACTGCAAATCAGTATCAGAATCTGGAGAATTGTCAGTGAAATTAGTGACAAGTAAATCAAGAGTTTCCCCCTTAAAGCAATTAACTGTTCCCAAACTTGAGCTGTGTGCAGCTGTTTTATTATCAAAACTAATTAAACGTGTGATTTCTGCTCTCAAGATCAATATAAACAAAATCTTCTTATGGTCAGATTCTATGATAGTATTGTCATGGATTAAAAAAGAACCGTACATACTAAAAACATTTGTTGCGAACAGAATTTCATCGATACAAGAGCTAACTGGAGGGATGCAGTGGCGACATGTTTCTTCTCAATATAACCCAGCAGACCTTCTAACAAGAGGAATAAATCCTGATAAGCTAATCTCAAATGAGTTGTGGTGGAGTGGCCCAATGTTCCTAAAAGGAAAAGACTATCCAAATACAACCATACCTGAAGCAGTTGATTCCAATGACTTTTCAAAAGAACTGAAAAACTTTAAAACTAATGACTTTAAAAACATGTCTTTTTTTTTCAGTTTCTAATAATACCTTTGTGCATGATATAATTGATTTAAGTAATAATTATTGTAAGATAATTCGTATTTTAGGATTTATTTTCAGGTTTCTTAGCATTTGTAAAAAAGAAAGAAAAAAGGGTCCTTTAGACCTCGAGGAGCTCAAAAAGGCAGAAACCTTTTTGTTAAAAAGTGTTCAACGAGAATTTTTTGACAAGGAAATAAAATCCTTGCAAAAATCAGGTGAGGTAAATAATAATAGTCAGATAAGAAATCTTCACCCATTTCTTGATAAAGCAGGTCTTCTTAGAGTAGGAGGTAGGTTAGCAAACAGTAACTTAAATGATAACCAAAAATTTCCAATTTTACTACATAATAAAAGTAAACTTACTCAGATGATAGTAGAATATTTTCACAAACGATATTTACATTTAGGCCCACAAGCTTTACTTTTCCAGTTAAGGCAGCAGTTTTAGCCTTTAAATGGTCATGCAATATTCGAGAATCAACTTATAATTTTTGCTTATTTTATGTTATAATTTTTGTAAAAAGTTTTTTTTTTTTTTAATGCAATGTGTTTTATAAGATATCTTGAGTTAAATATAGTTGGTATATAATTATTTTGAGTGTATATATGTAAAATTGAGATAATTTCTATTTTATTGAATATATTACGTGTTATGAGAGAAAGTATTAATACAAAATGTGTATTGAGAGTGCATATGTATAATTTGAGTTATTTAAATGACATCCATTTTGTTCAGAGTTTTAGAGTTTTGATTTGATAAAATCGAGTTTCTTAAATTTAAAATACTTTTAAAATAAAGTATTTCTGAGTTATTTTTTGAGATAAAATATGAGAAATGAGATAAATTCTTGCATCATTTAGAATAAATTTGAGTTCTAGATGTCATGAGTGTACATCACTATAATGAATGCAGAATTTTAGATGTTTGAAAAACAAAATGTAAAAATAAATGATTTAGTAATTATAAAGGAGGACAATGTTGCTATTTGCAACTGGCCTCTAGGTAGAATTGTAGAGTTGTTTCCAGGTAATGATGGAATTATTAGAGTAGTAAAAGTGAAAACACAAAGAGGGTTTTTTAAGAGACCAGTGTCAAAAATATGTTTATTACCCTTGGAAAAGTAATTGTTATTCATTTAATTTGCTATTTATTGTTTATTAGTATGTGTTGTATTATTTATTTAAAAATTTCATGTGTAATAATGTATTATAATTGTGGTTGAATGAAAATCATTCAACGGGGGCCGGTATGTTCGGTCGTATTTATTCTGTATTTTTGGCAACGATTTTTATCGTCTGCATTTGTTTTTATGAGTTTAGAGTTTTTAAGAGAACGCAGCCATGAGCGGCTGAGTTGTGAGCTAGTTAAATAAATATACATTTCATAGAGTTTTTCTTAAATATGAGTTTTATTGAGTATTTTAATTTTTTAAATGAGTTATCGACAGAGTGTCTCATTTGAGTCGATACAGCTAAAATCAATCATAGACTGAAAGCAGCAGCAGAGACAATCACCTCATCGAGATCACGAATGAAAATCTAGTATCAGTTAAATCTCGATTCGCATATTAAAATGCAGTCGGTCTGCCAAATCATATCTTGGCGGAAAACACTTAAAAAACCGATTTTAGCAGTTGACTTATAGGTTTGCCATTATGTTTGCCAAAAATATGAATAAATAAAAATCAAATGCAGATGTCCTTGCTAGTATTTACGTTCCCCATTTGTGACATGAAGTAAAAAAACACTCCTGTGTATGACTGAGCCACCTGAATGTGTGATGGTAATGTTAACTTCGAAATGAAGTTAATATAAAATTATGATGTAACACAATTAAATGAAGGTGAGATCCTCATAATATATGAAAATAAAATTATTGAAATATGAATAAAAAAGTCTTGTCAAGTTTATTTTGAAGCTAAATAATTCCAAAATAAAAATAAATCGGGATATACATTCTCACTCAGGAATTGGAACGAATCCAATAAGCATTACGATATATTTTCATGATCCTAATCCATTCATGTTTTTGGATGCAGGAAGACATAATGGTTAACCCATGAGTCAACTGCTAGAATCAGGTTTTCAGGTGTTTTCCACCAAGATATGACTTGGCAGACCGAATGCGCTTTATTATGCGAATCAAGATTTAACTAATCCTAGATTTTCATCCGTGAAAACGATGTGGTGATTGTCTGTGCTCTCGCCTCCCGGTCTATGAGTATTGTCGAAAATTTACTAAAGAATAAACGATATTTTTGAAATACTACTAATAGTTTCGGTCCGGCCGAATTTTCAATAGCATTTTCACAAAAAATAAAATAAAAAATCAGTGAAACTTTGATTTTGAGCCGAAAAAGAAAACGAAACAGAATTTTCGTGCGATCTCTAATATTTAACATACTAGAAAGTAATAGGTTGTTGTCTGGTGCAATATGATAAAGATAAAATTATTTTCAACGTTAGAACACCAGAATATTCGTATTCCAAGTATACCGGTTTCGGTAGCATATAGCATACCTTCCTCAGTGCTAAAGATAGTGGAAATTTGCTCATATATATATAGGGAGGATGGGGATTCAAGCGACAAGTTTCTTGACCAATAGGAAAACAGAGGATCCTAGGCAACAGCCAATAGGAAAACAGAGGATCCTAGGCACAGCCAATAGGAAAACAGGGAACAGCTAATAGGAAAATTGGGTGGAAAATGGAAAAGATATTGCGAGAATTGCATTAAAAGATTAAGAAAAATTAGTTTTAATGTAATATTACCAACAGTCTGATAATGGTGGAATAGCAAAATCACAATTAACGAGATTAGCAAGATTTTTATGGATATGGAAAGCTTCAAGGAAGTTAAGTTCTTGTATAGAAGTAGGTTTAGTTAGTATCTTAACCGAATTGAAGTCAAAAGCATGACTCGCCTCCCAGCAATGTTTTGCGATTGAGGATCTCTTGATTTCCTGTTTTTCAATATATTGCTTATGTTCTTTAATACGAAATTTTAGACTGCGTTTGGTTTGACCAATGTAGAAGTTAGTCTCCCACTAATTTTACTATGGTTTCCTTTGACGTTAAATCCCTTTTCACAAATGTCCCGATAAATGGCGCCCTCTCTTGTCTTGAACAAAGACTCCGTGAATTTCATTTTTCAAGCTTCGAAATTCAAGAACTTATTTCCCTTGCACGTACTTGTCTTTCTCAAACCACCTTTTCATTTCAAGGCAATTTTTACAGACAAACTGATGGTTTAGCTATGGGCTCGCCCCTGTCTCCCATCCTTGCTGATTTCTACATGCACTATTTTGAATGCTCACTTTTTGATAAATTCTCTTTCCCTTTCTGGATTCGGTACGTTGATGACACATTCACCTTACTTGACACTTCTCTTCACAATATTGAGGACATTCTTAGCATCATGAACTCTATTGATAACAATATCCAATTTACGTATGAAACATAAAATAATGGTTCACTCCCTTTCCTGGACACCCTTGTCACTCGCAGTGAAACTGGCTTCTCTATATCTGTCTATCGAAAAAGCTTCGCTGTTTCTCTACCCCCCCCCCCCCCCATCATGCTCGTTCATGTCATCCTCCAAGTCAAAAAATGGCCGCCTTTTACACATTCATAAATCGTGCTCTTCATGTTTGTTCTGATTCTCAGTCTCTCAATAATGAAATTCAATACATTAAAGCAATTACATTTGATAGAGGTTACAACCCTTCTATTATTGATACTGCCCTTTCTAAATTACAAAACTCTCACTCCTCAAACTCATCTCAGTCTTCTACTCGTTCCAATATTAGCATTGTCTTACCTTTATTTCCAAAATCAAGTTTTTCCATTGCTAAAATTCTTAGTCGGTTCGATTTCAAAATAATTTTTACTCCTACTAATAAACTCACCCTTTCCAACCTTAATGATCCTGTTGAATTATCAAATTCATGGGGTATTTACAATATTAATTGTCAGTGTGGTCTTTCTTACATTGGTCAAACCAAACGCAGTCTAAAATTTCGTATTAAAGAACATAAGCAATATATTGAAAAACAGGAAATCAAGAGATCCTCAATCGCAAAACATTGTTGGGAGGCGAGTCATGCTTTTGACTTCAATTCGGTTAAGATACTAACTAAACCTGCTTCTATACAAGAACTTAACTTCCTTGAAGCTTTCCATATCCATAAAAATCTTGCTAATCTCGTTAATTGTGATTTTGCTAAGCAACCATTATCAGACTGTTGGAAATATTACATTAAAACTAATTTTTCTTAATCTTTTAATGCAATTATCGCAATATCTTTTCCATTTTCCACCCAATTTTCCTATTAGCTGTTCCCTGTTTTCCTATTGGCTGTGCCTAGGATCCTCTGTTTTCCTATTGGCTGTTGCCTAGGATCCTCTGTTTTCCTATTGGTCAAGAAACTTGTCGCTTGAATTACCATCCTCCCTGTATATATATGAGCAAATTTCCACTATCTTTAGCACAATAAAATTAAAAATCTAATTGCCAAAGAGAAACAAAAAAGTTGGAATAATTTCCTTAACTCCCTTTCACCTGAGGACAACTCCTTATGGAAAATGAAGAAAAAACTTAATAATAACTATACCACTATCCCACCCTTAACTGCTTTTAACTCTACGGCGTACACTGATAGAGACAAAGCTGAACTTCTTGCTAAATCGTATGCCGAGCAGTTTTCCCCTAACCCATATTTGGCTAGTCCTAACCACTACTTTGTCATCCATGACACGGTTCAAAATTTTCTTGCCACTACTCCCCTGGACCCACTTCCTGATATTCAACCCATTACCATTTTTAATATTATCAAAAATTTAAAAAATAGAAAAGCTCCTGGTATTGACAATATTTCTAACTATGCACTTAAAAATCTTCCTTTTAATTGCATTAACTACCTTACTAACCTTACTAATGCTATTCTTAAATTTCACTATTTTTTTAAACCATGGAAAACTTCGATTATCTCTCCTATACCCAAACCTCAAACTAACTTACAGGACCCAACTAATTATCGTCCCATTTCTCTGCTTCCTGCTATTAGTAAAGTTGTTGAACGCGTCATTAGGTCCCAGCTTAATGACATACTAGATGACAAGAACATACTTATTCCTGAGCAATTTAGCTTCAGAGCTAAACATTCTACAGTTCACCAACTCTTACGTGTTGTGGAATTCCTCAGTGAAAACCTCAACACTAAAACTCCAGCTGCTGCTGTGTTTCTAGACGTCGCTAAGGCTTTTGACAAAGTCTGGCATGAAGGCCTTATATACAAACTAATTAAGCTTGGTATTAATGCCAGACTAATACACTTACTACACTCGTACCTGGGCGACCGCACTTTTTGTGTCCGCATTAACAAAACTCTCTCCACTCTTTACCGTATACTTTCTGGTATACTTCAAGGCTCGGTACTTGGCCCCACACTATTTAACCTCTTCTTTAACGATATCCCCAGAACACTGAGGATTTATCTTGCCCTGTACGCGGACGACACGGCAATGTACGCCTCTGCACATCACCCATACACATTATACAAAATTCTACAAAAGCACATAGATGATTTTCTTAGCTGGTGTAACCTATGGCGTGTTAAACTTAATGAGCAAAAAACTGCTGCTATTTACTTCTCTAGAAAACTAACCTATCCTAACCGCATCACTATCAATAACACCATTATCCCCTGGACTAATGACACCAAATACCTGGGAGTTACTCTGGACCGTATGTTCACCTGGAAAAAACATCTTACTAATATTCGTGGCAAAGCCGCCGGAATCGCCAAATCTCTTTCTCCACTTCTTAAAAGTAATACCCTCTCCATACATAATAAACTAATCCTTTACAACGCATGTATAAGATCTATTCTAACTTACGCCTGTCCTATCTGGGGTTTCGCGTGTAAGACAAGTATGAATGCGTTATATGGCACCCACAATAAAAATCTAAGAATTATCCGAAATGGTAACAGATACCTACGTAACTCTACGATACGCAGAGACTTAAATACCGTTTCTCTAAAAAAGCGCATTAATCAGCTCTCCAAAAATTTTTATAAATCTGTTTATAACCTTCCCAACCAAATTGTTGCGGAATTACCAGACTACGAGGTTTCGGACCCTATTAACAGAAAACGCCCTAAATATATGCTTTTATTAAATGATGAAAGTTGAGTTTTCCTCTCTTCTTAACTGAACTTAAATTCTTTGTCTGTTTTGTCTTGTTTTGTAATATTAAAAATTAAAAAAAAAAAAAAATTAGTTACTCTGCTATTATTAGCATTACATCTATGATATATTAAAAAAAAAAAAAAAAAAAAAAAAAAAAAAAAAAAAAATGTATGGTCTTTGAAAAGAGCTTTTGTTTTATGGTTGGGGTTTTCCCTGGTAGCTTTTTCGCCTGGCCATGGCCTTTTGGACCTAATGGAATTTTCTTTTGTTTTTCTATTTTTTATTTTTTTGCTTTTCTTTTTTAACTTGATATACTACATGTTTACTCATGTACTTTATTTTTTATTTCTTACTTTTCTCTTTTTTAAATTATTAATAGATAATCTTTAACTTGTGGCCACCTGCCGCATTTAAACATTTTTCTTTTAATGGCTCCCTAACGCCTCAGCAACACGACTTACCTCTATACTGGATGTTAAGTTGCCACGCAACTAGGTAATCCAATAAGCTGATCACATTGTTCCATTATCTTTAGCACCGAGGAAGGTATGCTATATGCTACCGAAACCGGTATGCTTGGAATACGAATATGCTGGTGTTCTAACGTTGAAAATAATTTTATCTTTATACTAGAAAGTGTATGAATAAATTCATATTGCATATTTATGCAAAGAAATTGATGAGTATCTTCCCATCTACGGATGATGATATTTGAAAGAACGTTTTCAGTAGTATCTTGCATTTAATTCCTGAATTAAATTTCAATTTAATGCGTGTATAAAAAAAGTAGGGAGATACAGGACTGTACAAAACTGTTCGAGTGTATTTCCGACTGTTGACGGAAAGTGCTGAATGTGAATGTTTGACTGTGCTGTGCGATTTGTTACTAAGCTAAAGGAGGTGGTAAGGGGCATTTTTCGCATTAAATTAAGGGGCATTTTAAATAAGGGGCATTTTTCGCCCATCAGCACCTAGACGTGTCATACATTTTTTTCATTAGTATACCTCATAACAAGCAAGAAAATAATAATATCTTGAATGAAAGTTTAACAATTGATGGAAAAATGAAATATTGATTTAAGTAAATATTATGTGTATTAATGAACATAAACGCTATTGTCATTAACGTATAAAAAACATTTCATATTTATTTACTTAGAACAGGTGTCACAAATAAAAAATTAAAAAGTTGACATGTTTCGGTTCATTCATAGTTTTCTACTGATTTTATGTGTTATGAATACGGTTCTTATGAATGAACCGAAACATGTCAACTTTTTAATTTTTTATTTGTGACACCTGTTCTAAGTAAATAAATATGAAAAATTTTTTATACGTAAATGAAAAAGGTGAAGTGATTTTGTTTTAGTTTTTAGTTTTGAAAAAACGAAAGCTAACAACAGTTTTAACACTATTGTCATTAGTTTTAATCCATATATTCAATAGTAAATACAACAATAAGTGTAAATTTAAGATGAATGAAGATTAGTAAGATTATTATTTCAATATATGAAATATCGGAAATAATCAATAATAAAATAATAATATACAGTTTCAGACCTCTTGGACAATGTGTTTTAGATTATTTCCCTTATTGATTGCTTCACCATAATCACTAATGGACCATCCAGCGGCCGCGTCTTGTATAGTATATGAACATATTCAATATTTGGTTTTTTAATTTTGATTGAGCTATGGTACATTACAGTAGTATTGTAAGCCAGAAACCATAATATGAAAACAATATGCACCCAGCCCTCTATGACACTTTCGCGTACTTTACACTGACAGTACCATTATGTTATGATGTTTCGCTGTGTTTTTATCCAAATATTATAGGTTTTAGAAATTGTGCGCTGAAAAATCAAATTTTGGTTAAGAGAGGTGTTCTTTAGCATCCTCTGTGGAAAACTGTTGCTACTTATTTAAGAATCTTGGCATTTTATGTTCAATATCCATTCCGTGCAGAAGTTCCAAACAATCCAGGTAAAATATATCAATACTCTCAACATCGTTTGGCTTCAGCCACTCTCTGACATTGTATGAATATTTTTTTTAATGTGTTTGTAAGTATGTTAGCGTACTTGTTCTTTGTTTCTTTTAGATATAAATATATATGCTATCGAAAGCAATCATCACAGTATCATTGTCGTCATCCGGAATAAATAATCTTCTTGCTGAAGGCCTCGTATATTTTTTAATAACTTGTGTTCTGGTGAGATATTCCATTCTACGGTGTTATGGATCAACGTTCTCAATCACAGTCTGGTTTTCATATTTTACAGAAGATATTATTATTTTTCTTATATTGAATAATGTAGACAGAACACCATGATAGAGATCAGTTCTAAGTTTTACAAGTAACACTGCAAAGCAAGTACGAGATGACCTCTTTTTTGAGGAACGTATTTTGGACTTTACAAGTTTAAAGATATAGTTAAAATCAGACATAAATATACCCATGAGAATGTAATAATATGTTTCGGAAAAGTGTCCTCGTGTATCAAAATTGAGGCCTTCTTTGCTATATTTCTGATATTGTTTTAAATATTTTCATGCATCGTATTTCATACATCGATGTATTCTCACTTACAGGACATTAATCTTGCAGAGTCAATTTACCGATCAAGTAATATGAGTTTTACAGCATCGTTTTCGCGACGAAATATAGATTCCGATTTCTATAAAGGCTTGAGTTTCAATAGCTTTTGCTACAATAACGAAGCAGTTCTTTCCTTTACATATTATACAACAAGTGTTATAATTGTGAAAATGAGATATTGATTAAATGTATTAGGTTTCTTATTTGTGATCTCATCGACAGTAATCGTTGATGCCTAATCTCTTATTGTTACATCAGAAGAAGAAATAGAAGTATTTAGAGCCCTGATAACACGAAATACATATTATTTGTATTTAGAGCACTACTTAAAAACATTCTGTAATCTCAGTTTTTCGAATATCTAAGTATCTATATAACTTTTCTGTTAGAACAAATACGAAAAGTTTTCAGCGAGACTTTACAACAATGACATTGGCATCCAAGCATTATTTATTAGTAATTTCTTCAATAAATAAGGTACCCTGGGGTAATAACGCCACGTTAAGGTTCTACCAATTTTCACGGCTTAGTTTTAGATTGTATTTTTCAAACAAATATAGGATTTGATACATCAACTCATTGACTATCTATATATAAAAAATAATTTAACAGATATGTATCCATAAAATGTAATCGCGTGATTTCTTAATCAATGCTATTTGGCGTTATTACCCACCTATATGGGTAATAACGCCATGCTAACAAAACTATAAAATAAGATGGAATAATGGCATGTAGATTGCCCAATCCTAAAAATACAAACTCTACAGCTCTAGAAATTGACAAAATGCACTCTAAGCCATCGGAAATGTTCAATTTTTTGTGAAATTGTAAGAAAAATAAAGTGTAGTGGTGGTGGCGGGAGCAGGCAAAAGAATATAAGATTCTAAACTACTTTTTGCTTAAAAAGGATCGTTAAAATAGAATTATTTGAAACATTGCACGGTTTTAACTGTGTTTATTTGAATCAGTATTTAGGATGTAGTTCGGCCACTGTTGGGAATGAACAGCGGTATTAATACCAAGGATTGGCGTTATTACCCCGGTATAGTTAATGAGCAGTACATTTTAAACTACAAATTATCTCGAGAAGATATCCGAAATCTTCTACAACATTTTGAAAGTACATGAAATGCACTACAAATTTAAATTTATGTAATAAAGAAAGTATTTCCGGATAAAAAAAAAATAGTCTTCACGTCACACAACTTATCTCGCAAATTTTAGATCAAGTGTAAAGTTTAGTTACTTGTAGAAGCAATAAGACCTACAAACGGAACAAATGAACTTTAAGCTCTTTTTTGCGATTTATGTGATTTAAAACCCTTCTGCGCAGAGCACATGAGTGTCATTTACCGGATTAGTTCATAATTATGCATAATATTAGCACTTGGCGTTATTACACCAGACCACCTTATTTATTAAAACAATTTTAGAAAACAACATTGACGTTTGAACAACGTTAATACTTTTTAAGTACGGAAAAAGAAGACTGAATGCGCTCCGATATAGTAATGCATTTGATTCTCTCACATAATACATTTTTTTTCTTTAATAGGTAGAAGCTCACACTGAACCCAAATAAAATAATGCTCATATAAAAGCTTATAAAGAGTAGAATCATTGCATGTCAAAATTAATTGGGTTCATCGAGCGCTTCTTAATAAAAAATTAATTCAAAGACACAAAAAAGTCAAAAATGCAGATAAAAGCCAAAACACTCTACTTTCGGGCTATAATATCCATGACTTACTATTTTATTTATCACGTAAAACTTTTAAACAATAATGCATATCTTTAACTTTACAAAGCCACAGTACAATCATCTGAATTCGAAACTTTTTTTCCGGGTATATGATGGGCGAAAAATAGCCCTTATTGACCCACCTCCTTTAAGCAGATTGTGTAGTTTATATACAGATCTATAGATCATGCACAGGGATGCGCAAAAGGATTAAAGTACTTATGGATATTAATTGATTAAATCTATTTTTAGGTGCATTCGTAATTATGTAAATGCGTAACACCTATAGTCGTTGTTTAGCCCGGCTGCATATAACAGAGCAAAAACTACTCAACTGAATCATTCGAAATTTAAAATTTACTATTGTTGCATAATTTTGTCCAGTTATTTCACATTTAATAAAAATCGGATGTATAGTTTAATTACAGGGATAATCAAAAGTATTACATTACATTACGGCCAATGAGAAAAAATAGTTATAAAATTGATATACATTTATGAAGTATATACTAAAATTTACGTTCTGTACAATCTGGGGAGCAAAGAATATTTGTTATTGATTTACAGGGCCACACAAAAGTATTCCATTATATAATAGTATAGAGAATAAACATTGTTTGGAGCGCGTTTTAATTATATTAAACTACTTTGCATTTTTTGTAACTGATAAATGTTGTTGAGCTTTTGTAC
Organism: Maratus speculifer; assembly: GCA_964019185.1. Classification (NCBI taxonomy): domain Eukaryota; kingdom Metazoa; phylum Arthropoda; class Arachnida; order Araneae; family Salticidae; genus Maratus; species Maratus speculifer. Next base: position 147,864,255 of record OZ025301.1, on the reverse strand, counting down.
AAGTTTCTTCCTATATAATAGAAAGCAGATAGTATTTACAGGGACAGACAAAAGATTTATATTATTAAACAAAAACATAATTTGCAGAACAAATTAAAAAAACAAAATTTATTTCCTGCTCTATTTAAGCCCGAGAAGGGACAGATATTAAGATATTTCATTTATTTATTTCTACATTTAGTATTAAATTTTTGTATCAAATAATTTAAATTATGTGAACATTAAAAAAATAAAAATGAAATTCAAGCAATATGATACTTAAAAACCCTAAATCTTAGATACCGTTCAAACGAAATCGAAATAAATCTTAGACCTTTTTCTGAACATTTGCTTTTTAGATGTGTCTATTCTTTTTACCTGTACCTACCGTAAACATTATACAGAATCTGCAAAACAAATATCTGCAAGTTAAGTTTGGAAAAAAGTCTAAGATTTATTTCGATTTCGTTTGTAGAGAATCTAAGATTTAGGGTTTTTAAGTATCATATTGTTTGAATTTCATTTTTATTTTTTTAATGTTCACATAATTTAAATTATTTGATACAAAAATTTAATACTAAATGTAGAAATAAATAAATGAAATATCTTAATATCTGTCCCTTCTCGGGCTTAAATAGAGCAGGAAATAAATTTTGTTTTTTTAATTTGTTCTACAAATTATGTTTTTGTTTAATATCTCAAGTTTTTTAATAACTACTGCATTCAGATGAGCTAATTTCAAAATGAACTGAGGGTACCATCATCAGGACTTCCTTTATGTGGTATCGTATCACAATTACTGATGTAATTTACCCAGGGACATAGCTAGAAGTGAATTATGGGGGGGGGGGGGGAGGGTACGCTCAAGAGGACGTCTGAGGTGCTCATATTTCTCTCTCTCTTCCTCTGACGCAAAAAATATATTAGTGCATATTCACATTGCAAGTTCCATGTTTCTTATTAAATTGTTGCAATAGCTCAATTTTATGCTAAAAAAGAATATGGTGATGAAAAATTTGAGTGTATAACTAATTCAAGATTAAACGTCATGTTGGCTTCATATGTGCAAGCAGGATGGAGCGAGTGTTGAAGCACTTTAGTTACAATTTAGCAATTCTGCAAAACTGTGAAAGGGCCTCAAAGTTAAATTAGATTTTTGAACAAAATTTTATTTGATGAAATACTAACTATTACGTTTTCCCCTACGTAGGAATTTCTGATTTATTTTTCCAGATTTATACCGATCATGATACCTAGACTCCAAAACCACCTCCAATTAAAAACTCTATCTATCTCCGTGGTATCTACGTTAGATTTTCATTTCTCCATAGGGTTTTGCACAGATTTTCATTGATCCATATCCAAATCGTTAACTTTTTTTTACATCTAGAACTAAATTCTGTACATGCTTCCTGTCTTGATACCAAATATTTCAAAATCTCTGTTTCATTTCCAATATGACGTCATAAATGTCTAGTATAATTCTAGACATTCACCTCTAGACAATATAATATTCCTCCAACAATACCTCAAGACATAGTATCAATAAAATGTATTTATTTTTTTATTTTTTTATTACGTCATGTTTATTTATTTTCTGTATTTCTTCACTTAGAAGCTTCTTGATAAATAAATCAATGTTTGGATTGAAATTCTGCCCAAAATTGAAATTTAACATCGACAGAACTTCAAACCGCTATCGGAGCTCTGGGCAGGGTTCAGCGTAGAAAAGTTAGGGATAGATGTCATATATGCAATACATTGGCGCGATTGGAACAAAATGGATATTATATGCCTCACATGCTAACCTGGCTATCGTTGTTTATTTTAGTAATAAATTGTTTATTTTCTATTACTTTTATTTTAAAAAAAATATGTAGATCGTTTGTTCTATAGTTATTAATAAACTTTTTTTTATTTATCTTTATTTCCCTTTTTAAATATTAGAAAATAATTAAAAAATATATATGTGATATGTATTTGAAAACGAAATTTTCGCCAAATTGGCGTCTGAAAAAAACTGCGCTAACATAATAAGTATTAGACATTTGTGCATAAAGGTGACGCATTATGAATATTCCAAATGTGCTTAAATTTTATTAACTCATAGAGATAGTGAATCAAAAGTTTTACAAAAATGTTACTACTCTATTATCCCCTCAACCAATTTCGTCAAATTCTACAAATTGCCAAACTAATAGCCAAATTATACATGTTGACATAATTTGTATTTTAAATAACAAAAAACCAAATAATTAGTAGAATATTAATAAAAATACAAATTAAAAGTCGAAATAAAAATCACTTAATGACATTTTAAACACGTGAATCGTATTTAATGTTATTGAATGTGACATTAACGACCATCCATTATTAGCCTTTAATCATATAAATAGGCGATAATTTTTTGGTCGACGGGATAACCTAGTAGTACCATAAAAATATTAACTTAAAGTATAAAACACAGCTATTTTTCAACAAAAACTCTTTGCGATATTTTAAAAATTAAATCGTGTAGTGTTTTATCATATTAAAATCATCGGAATAATGAATTTAATACAAGTTAATTCGGTACTTCAACCAATTCCGCCAAATTATATAAGTCGCCAAACTAATAGTCAAATTATACATATTGGCATTTTTTTTATAACAAAAGTTCAAATAAATGGGTAAAACACTAGTAAAAAGTGGAAATAAAATCATTTGATGACATCTCTAAATACGTATAGGTATTTAATGTCATTGAATGTGACATTCACGATCATCCATTACTGGTATTTTATCTTATAGTTTGGCGATAGTTTTTTGGTCGACGGGATAACCAAGTAGTACCGTTGATTTAAAATTGGTTTTATCCAATGATTAATTATTTGTAACATTACAAATTTAGGCACGATTTTAAAAAATCACCAAATCGGGAATTTAACAAATATATTTGTAAACATTGTTTATATTTGTTTACATTAGATTTGAATATTTAGGTTGATAGAATTGGCGAATTTATTGCAGTGCCGAAAGGTCTTATACCAAGTAGTTGACGATTCTGCGGTTTAGCTTTAAAAAATTTCTATGTTTGAAAACCCAGTTCTGCAGATTTACTAGTTTCATTACATACCAAGGATGAAATACTATTATTCTCAAATACTATTATTTTTGAAAATTTTTATTCACCTAAATTTATTTTGATTTTCTTCGAACATATAAGACGAAGAAATTTTGAAAAATGTGGTGTATGTACGAAATCCCGGCGCAAATGTCATATATGCACTGGGTTTGGTGCAATTTTTTTTTTTTTTTAATGCCAATGTGTTAAAAAATTCGCTTTCAAATACCAGTTACATATATATATACCTAAGTTATTTTCTATTATTTTGCAGAGACAATAGGTAGTAAAAAGTTTCATTTACTTATTTTCTGTATTTCTTCTGTTAGAAGCTTCTTTATCAATGTTTGAAAATGTCCTTTTATTTTAAAAATCATGCTTCATTTTGCCTTCTGTTGACGATTCTTGTATTTGTACGAAATGTTTGCTAATCTCCGTTTCATTTCTAATATAACGTCGTAAATATACCATTTTTAATTCTTACAAAAAAAAAAAAAAAAAAAAAAAAATTTATTTTTTATTTATCACGTAAAAATGACTAATTTCTACAGGAAATATGTCCATTGACCTCTGTATATTTTTTTGATTGGAGGGAGTTATTTTTTAAACAATTAGATCCTTTGAAGAAAATTTGTGGAAGCGCGTACAAAATGTGGGAAAATGTCTAGTAAATAACTCGTTCAATGTTAAATTCCGTATTAAAATAACATTACGGAGTCGCACTGGAAATAAATAAAGCATAGCACTACCGTGCTATGCTTTAATATCTGAAGTACTGCATACTATTACATCAAGTTCTGAATATCTTTAAAACTTCGTTATAGAGCGAATGATTCATTTGCTACGCTTTGATGTGCAATTTCCGACTTGTTCAATTATGATATACTTTTTTTATATTGTTTAGTTTACTTATAATATTTTTTCACTTTTTTTGAACGGTAAATTTCTCGTCCGGTATTCTGTAAGTGTTGGAAAATATTTAAAAAATAGATTCTTGAGGCATGATTTTTTTTTCCTATTAAAATAATAAAGTTAAACTGCTTCTCGGAGTCTTTTGATTGTAAAGGAAAAAAGACAGAGATGAAGTAGTATTCGTATCACTCTATATTATAATAAAGCAATGTAAATAATAAAACTTTATTACAATTTTCAAATATTTGTCTAGATTTGAGATTTTCTAGACATAATTTGGCATTTTGTTCTGTGCCCTATATCACAGGATCGCGAATAAATTATCACAATATCAAGATTAAATGTTTTAATTTAACTCTGATCTTAACTAGAGAATTTTTACTGATTATAGAGCCGTGGATATACGAACAGATAAGGAGCTTAGAAATCGGAATATTAATTACTTTTTAGCTGTGTTAAGAAAGATATTTTAGAAAAAATAAGAAAACTCTGTAGCTAATCCTTTTGAAGGAGAAACTGAAGACCACTGATGAAATTGCAGACACAAGAACGTCCGTTATTAGCATATGACACGGGCATTAAGTTGCCACACTTTTTTATTAGATTTGAAGTAATTCCAACAAAAAAACAGAACCAGTTTAAAGCATTGTTAAGCTTTGTGAATGAACATATACTGTTTCAGAAAAAAATGCTTAATTCATTTCAGTTCATTTCCATCGAAAATAAAATCAAAATCCGTCAAATAAATTGAATAATTACTAGTGATTCATTTACCTTTTCCGTATAAAATGTGTTTACCAATTCGTACTGAAGATTTAAACAATTAGTGTCTATAGGAATACAGCCAAAATAACCATATTGTATAATCAGAATTTTTAGTGGCAAAAAATCAATTGTTTATATCAGATTTCATGCAGTTCAGGCATTTTTCAAAGGGTGTTACTAGTATATATATATATATATATATATATATATATATATATATATATATATATATATATATATATATATATATATATAGGGTGTCCGAAAAGTCTGGAAACGGTCGAATAACTCGAGAAATACATATGAGATTGAAAAACGTAAATATACGTGTTAAATATTTTTAAATAAGCTACTCAGTGATACCAAATTTGACCTTCGTAACGGACCCCCTGGGGGTCAGAGGGGGTCCAACTTTGAAATCTTAAATTATAACCCCCATTTTTTATTGCAGATTCGGATTCTACGGACAAAAATACGCAACTTTTGTATTTGATGTTTATTTCGAATCCTCGTTTACCACGGTGTATTCGAGCATATTAAATCGATACATTTTTCGGCTTTTCCAACGGGATTTTCCCTAATCGAAACTAATTGGGGAGAATTTATGACATCAAATTCCTCGTCTTTTGCAAGAATAGCTATAACGATTATTTCGTTATATATTGGTTATTTTCTTAAATTATTCCTTTACACCCCCCGTCTCTGTTCAATTCAAAATTAGTTTTAAGTTGTCCTTCATTCCTTTTCCATTTTCTTTGCTTATTAATTCTCTAACCGAAAAATCGGCAGCTGCTTAACTTTGTCTGTGAGAAATACACTCACATATTAATCAACCGTTTAAAGCTATTTCCAGATGTCTGCTATTTCCGATCGAGGCAATTCTGCATTACCTTATATGGACATCATCTCTGTTTCACAGTTAAAATTTATGCTTACGCTTCTTTTCCTTTCTCGACAAAACTCTAAAAAGAATTTAACATCTGCGCAGTAAAATCTGATATCCCTTTGGTGTGCCTCTTTATTAGACATAATAACACGTGTAACATTTTATCGTTTGGCAACCTTTCCTGTCCCATCCCAGCTTGGAAACCATATTGAATTCTTATCTTGCCGGCTGCATTTTAACTGTATTTGGCGTATTCTATCCATTGTGCATGGGCGAACTTGTGTATGTTGGCGATTTTCTATCATGACAAAAGTGGCAGTTTGTTGCTATGTACGAGGGCACTTGACTCTCTGCGCTCTTCTTGTTAACCTGCTATTCTTCGTTCGGAGATTTTCTCCGAGAGCTGTAAGTGTGCCCCCCCTTCGTAATAGATGTTAAAATAAAGTGTAACTTTGCAATCATCGTGGGGTTTTTTTGTACATCTGAACCTGGATACATGATCATTTCGTTCTTCTAAATGCCTTAACAAATACCTGCAACCACCAATCACCCTTACAAAATCTCTGGTGCCGTTTGACTCTCGTTTTTTCACCACATAAAAAAAAATATATATATGGAGGGGGGTACAATCAACTGCGACTTTACGGCGAATGTGATAATTTTGGTTCTTCTTTCTTCTCTGCATCCCCGGTAAAAAAAAAATGCAACTGCTAGTAGTCTTGCCTGCTAAAAGTCAACAGATGTGGAATTGATTTCCCCGACTTCATCTGCGCTCGGCGTCGACAAGTGGTGTTCCCGTCCTGAAGTTCCTTTCCTGGACGCCCCCTTTTCCTCCCCTGTCCTCTGCAGCTCAAGTGCTTCGGAGCGTTTCCCCGTGAAATTCCATCTTCAAAAGAAATATGCGGCCAAGTATCACCTGAGCGCTGGGGCGCCCACCCTTCTTTTTTCCACTCGTTTGTGTGTGATTTGTGTGTGATCATCGATTTCGCCTAGCATTTTGTGCTTCTGTTACGGTGTGCTCAACTTGTGCTTATATACCAGTGTTTGTGTTGTGTCTACATAACGTAATCTACAGAAAGTTCATTGTGTTGTTATCCATCGTAGAGTGATTCATTGTGAAAAAAAATAGTGATTCATTCGCGGGTGTCTGCAACGAAAGTAAAAAAAAAAAAAAAATTTTTGCACATACAAAATAAGTCTTCAATTCGGTGAAAATCCATCAGAAAGAATTCATCGTATGAATCAGTTAACAGTGCACAAAAATTAGTAACTAAATAACAGAATTCCAACTAAGAATAAAAAAAAAATGATGTGTCACTACCTTTGATAAGTTATCTGCTATTCGTCAGTAAAAAAAAAATATAAAAAAAAAAGAAAAAAAGTGCACAATGAAAATCCAACCTCAAAAAAAGTCTACATTTTGAATGTGGGAGCAGAGCGTGCCCCAGTTCCCTAAGTTTTGTCTTATTAAATTAGTAATCATTTAATTATTTCTTTAAAACTAAATCTGTAAGTTACCCCAAGTATTTTCTTTACTTTATGTTCTGCTTCCACAGTCAGTTCATCATAATCAATATTGCAGTTTGGTGTTTTTAAATCATATTTTTTTCAACATAACTATTATAATCCTGTTATTGTGTTTTTGCAAAGATTTTTTTAAATTGCGAAAGCACGGTAACTGTTGTCATTTCTAGTTATTATTTTTATGACATTTTATGCAGTTTTTATCAGTTATTTGCATTTATGTGCTATTGTTTCATATTTTACGTCCCACCCCTTTTTTTGTTTTTTTAATTTGTATTTAGATTCTCTAATATGCTTAAATGTGTTTAACCAGTTTTGAACTTTAATTACAAGGTTAAAATAAGAACATTCTTTTTCATCCAAAAAATATAAATAAATCAGAAGGTTTTAAGTTACAAAAAAAGGAATTTTTTTTCCTTGAGTAAAGAAGTTAAAGGATTTTTTTTTTTCTTGCTTGCTAACAGTTTTTGCGGTTTTCTATAGAGTTTTCTTTACTTTATTATCTAAAGTAAGTACTTTGTTAAAGTGAAGGAATATATAGATATATGTTTCAAAGTGTAATTATTTTGCTTTTATTTAATTTCTAAATGAACTACTTTTGTATGTCTCCCTTTGCGTTACTGTCATAAAAGGTTCAAATAAGATATCTTTAAAGTGAGGTATATTTTAAAATCTATTTATTTTGCTAGTTTAGATATTTTTACTAGCTAGGAAATTTACTTGTTTTCAATGTGCTTTAGAGTATAAGTCAGGTCTGTGTAACAATTTCTCTAAAACTTGTGAGCGTAAACAAACAAAAAAAAAAAAAAAACTAATCATGGCGGCAAAACAAATTCCGATAAATATCATTCAATTTGATGGAGATCCAGATTTACTTAAATTTTTCTTTGATCAAATTCGCGTCTGTGCAGAAATTAATAAATACAACCCACAAACAACAATTGCAATCTTAAAGGGAAAGTTAGTTGGGCCTGCACAAAAATTTCTAGCCCAAAATCCCGACCTGCAAAAGATAACAGACCTTGATTTGTTGGAAAAGGAATTTGCGTCATTTTTCGCCCCCCCTAGTAAATGTGTTGCTTCTGTTGAATTGTCCAGTTTAGCACTTATGCCTTCTGAGACGATAAAAAACTTAGCTCATAGACTAAATGTTCTTGCGGCGACTGTTTATGCAGATATCAACGACGAAAGTGCACGCAACACTATTAAACTTATGAAATTTCTAGAAGCCCTTCCTTCAAATATTAGAATAAAATTACAGGAAGAAGGCATTAATGATTATAAAACAGCAGTTGAAAGAGCGCAAACCCTTCATGAAATTTTAAGGAATGAGAAAATCTTACATTCCTTACCTTCGGTACACAGACCAGAAAATCTCATCGAATCGCAACTGAAAGAAATTTCCGAGAAAATAAATGCATTATCCTTTGCCCCTTCTGATACTAAAACCGAAACTGAGCAAAAAATCTCCAGCCTAGACCAAAACATTTCGCAGGTGTTTCACGCTTCAAAAAAAATTACAAAAATCGAAACTACACTAGGCGTTATTCCCCACACAAGTTTTCACAAAAAAAACCAGTTGTTTGTCAGTTATGTGGACGAAACAATCATGATGCTCTCTCTTGTTTTAAATGGAAAAGAGCAAACACTCAAAGAAAAAATAATTACACAAACTCCACGCCCCAATTTCAGGAAAACTGAATCAGAGATACAATTTTTATGCTGATGGTGTTGTGTCTCAGTCTAATACTTCTACATCAGCAACTTTTCTTTTTGACCCTGTTTTACCTAAAATTTCAAGTTCGAGACTAGTTAATTCAGTAGCTTCCCAAACTTTTAACTCTATTAAGATAGCAAATAACATCAGTACACAAACAGAAAGTGATAATGTTCAAATAATTTGTAGTGTAAACACTATGTCACCATCCCTCCCTCTTGTTGAAGCCACTATAGCAAACCATGATATTACTTTGTTGGCTGATTCTGGTAGTAGTATATCTTTACTTTCACAAAAATTATTTAATCAACTTAAACCTGTCTTAAAATATAAAAGACTGTCCACTGACGTCAATATTAAAACTGTCAATTCTGATGTCTCATTTTCCGCCTGCATCAGAACATCTATTAAGCTAAAACAAAAAGCGTTTTCACACCACTTTTATATTGTTGACATACCCGAGTCTTCCAGTTTTGAAGGCATTTTAGGTTTCGATTTCATAACTAGATACAATGTTGTCATCGATACTTTTAACAAGTGTCTCCACGTCAACAATAATTTCTCTGTTCCTTTAAAAACCAGTAAAGAATCTTCTGGAGAGAAACAATCAAAATCATGCAATTCTTTGAGTGATGTTGTATTGAATCAAGCGGTGTTCTTAACTCGAAAAATTATAGTAGAACCTCAACAACAAATATGGTGCTCTGTTTACACCTTCAATAACATCAACAATGACAGAAATTATCTTTTTGAATATTTGGCACAAACAAAAGAATTAATAGGAAATGATGCCATTATTCAAATGAACAAATTATCCAATAAAAGAAAGAAAACTTCACAAATACATCAGTTCTTCTCAATAACACTTAAAAACACTTCTGAAAAGACCATTCATCTCCCTAAACACACAAAAATAGGTCAATTATCTGAGATTGAGGAAATTCGCGACTATACTTCTGAAATGTCTGACAAGCAAAATAACTCAGAACAGCACTTTGTAAATTTTATTCAGGCGTCTAATGAAATCTTACAAAAAAGAAAGCAGGAGTTATCGGCTAATGATTTTAAACTTTCTCACTTAAAATCTGACGAAGCAAAGAACCTAACTAAATTGCTACTTAGTTATTATCCTGCCTTTTCCAAATCATTAGACACACTTGGTCATACTGATAAAATTGTACCTGATTTGAAATTCATTAATGATTACCCCATAAAGACTCTCCCTTTCCCTCTCCCCCAAGCTGTGCAAAAGGATGTTTTAAATCAAATCAAACAGTTACTTGATGCCAAAATCATTGAACGTCATTGTTCCGAATGGGCCTGCCCCATGCTTCTTGTTAAAAAGAAACCAGACGGTACAGGTATACAGAAATATAGACTCGCATTAGATCTCAGAATGGTTAATACTATAATTCAAGGTTCGTCCTATCCACTTCCAAAAATTCAAACTATTATTTCAAATCTTTCACAATATCGTTTTTTTTCTTCTCTTGACTTTCATCAGGCATATCATCAGATTGATTTGCCTGCAAAATTTCAAAATCAGCTCACATTCACTACAATGTTTGGTTCTTTTCGGTATAAGAGATTAGTATTCGGCTTAAAAACGAGCGCCTCAATTTATCAAGCTTTAATGGACTCGTTACTTGATGAATTACAGTTAGAAGGTGTCTATACCTACCAAGATGATCTTATTGTTGGTGCCAATTCATATCAAGAAATGTGTGAGAAGTTGGATAAAATTCTTGCAATACTAGTAAAATATAATTTAACGCCGTCCCCTAACAAATGCACTTTTCACAAAACCAGTTTAGATTATCTTGGATTTCACATAGAAAATCAAACTATTTCTCCTGTTCAGTCGAACATTGTAAAAATAACATCTTTTCCAACACCTACAACTAAACGTCAATTAAAAGCACTCATAGGCGTCATTACATTTTACAAATCTCTGGTTCCATCCTTTTCTGAACTTGTACAACCTCTCATAAACTTAACTACTCCAAAAGCCAAATTTAAGTGGACAAGCAAACATCAAAAAATTATGGACACCATACAGAAGATATTCTTTAATCCACCCATGGTTAGATTACCTGACTGGAACAAAAAGTTCTATTTAAATACTGATGCGTCAAATATTGCTATTTCTGGTGTCTTACTGCAAGAACATGATAAACAACTATTACCTGTTGCATACTTTTCAAAATCTTTAAAAGCGTCAGAGAAAAAATATCCTGCACTTAAATTAGAACTCATGGCGATTCATAAATCAGTTACTGCTTTCAAATATTATTTATACAACAGAGAATTTGTAATCCTTTCAGATAGTAAACCATTAGAAAAGTACAACAAAACTACAAACCCGGCTGATATTATCTCTCGTTGGCTCATGGATCTCTCAGAATACACATACAAATTTCAACATATTCCAGGTAAAAAGAATGTACTCGCTGACTATTTATCTCGCTGTAACTTTGAAAATAATCAACAGACTTTAGCTACAAACCCTGAACTTATTCATGACACTCAACCCTTACCTATTGTAGAATGTGATACTCCACACTCCAGCTCGAGTGATTCTAATATGCATGTTAACTGCCTTATTTCTGGTACACAAACAAATCCTGACCCTTTATTAGAAATTTCGAATGAAACATTTGCTACTGAACAACAAAATGACCCTACTTTGTCTGTTGTTTATAAAGAAATCTTAAAGAAAGGATCTTCTCAAAAATTTCCTAACTACTTCATTCATCCTGATTCGAAAGTATTAATGTTAAAGAAGGAAAATATTTTTAATAACACTTTTTCGTATCACATTATTGTTCCAAATTCACTTAAAACCAAAATCTTAACAATTTCACATTTATCCCATTTTGGGTTTAATAAAACTTATGAATTCTTGTCAGGTAGATATTTTTGGAAGGGTATGTATGTAGACACTTTAAACTTTGTTGCATCCTGTATCAAATGTCTTCAAACTAAACATCACCAAACTCCACCTGCACCCTTACAGCCCACATACACTCCCAGGTACCCTGGTCACACTATCAGTACAGATCTCCTTGGACCGTTTGCTAATGGAAAATATGTTTTAACTATCACTGATCATTTTTCGAGACATATTGAACTCTTTCCACTTAATGACATATCTGCGAGTAAGGTTGTTAAATGCTTATTCTCTTACATAACCACCTTTGGGAGACCTTCGGTTGTCTTATCAGACTTAGGACCCCAGTACACTTCTCAGGTATATAACATTTTTAATGATACAATGGGCATTAAGGTATTACACAGTTCTGCCTCGAGACCACAATCAAATGCGATTGCAGAACGAATCAATAAGTCAATCAAATATTCAGTTAATATTCTTTTACAAGAAGGTCATTCATTCGAAAATGCTGTATTTATACACAAGTCACTTTATAACGGCTCCAAACATGCAACTACATTGTACTCTCCTAATTTTCTTCATTTTGGACGCGAGCTTTCTCTAATTTTTGACACTTTTGATCAGTCGTGCAACCAACCCTTTCTTGATAAACATATTGAAGTACACAAATTGCTTGATGATTTGAGTAAGATATATCACAAAGCCTATAACAACATTAAATCTGCTCAAGATAAAAGATATAAATATTACGGTCAGAAAGCTAAATTAAGATCCATTTTCTTAAAAGACATTGTATATCTAAAATCAAATGACAAGTTTAAAACAAAGTATACTGGTCCATATATTGTCACTTGTAAACATTCCCCTGTGTCATTCTCAATTAAAAGGTTGTATACTCCTGATAACACAGCATTTAGGGTACATATTGATAGACTTTTATTAGCACCTCCTCGTTATGGACATTTATTTGATGCATCAAGTCATATAAACAACACTAACTTTAATACGTTTTATCAACCTCACACATACAATCTAAGAAACAGAAGCTAATGTAAAAACACTATTTATTATTTTTTTTAAGTCATGTTTATGATACCACATATCCAACCAAAGAGCTCATGGTTGTGTGTATGTTGTTTTTGACTGATCTTTAACAATATCATGGCTGGTCCATCACTGTTGCTCTGAAGATCTCTTAGGAACAATATTAGGTATCATTGTTATCCTTTAACACTTAGATATGTCTTCATATCACTTAAATTTTAGTTACTTTTTATTTTATTTTGTTTCTTTTTGCAGTACACTTAAAATTTCTTTGACAATACTCATTAATTCAGTATTTTTCCACTAACCTCCCACTTAACATTTCTTGTACTGTAAGTCAAACATATTATAGTTAGATAAACAGGTACTGTACTTTAGAAAAGTAAACAAAAGATTCATGTAATTAAATAAAACACAGTTTATATATGACTTGTTCATCACCCCACTCGATTGTGACATATTTTTCGTCTCTCTTCACTCTAGGATTGTCTGCCCATATTAGTTATTATATGATATACATTTTTTTGTTTTTTTTCTTTTTGAATTCTTCCCTTTGAAGTCTTGTTCCCGTTCAAAATTAATGCCCTAAGGGTTCAAGCTTCATTGTGTTGAGAGACAAAATTTTGGAATTGGAGTTTCGATTCAAATTTTTGAATTGTGATTCCAATTCACAACAATTCAAGTTTTTTTCATGTAATTCGACGTGGGCTCCTTCAGAAGACCGCTAGTGTCTTCGGGGGAGCATCACAATTCCCTCCTCATCTAAGGCTAGGCCCTAAGCCGATGCCATAATACTTGTGTTGTACACAAGATTCAGGGTGACGCATATTTTTATGGGCGTGCTTGGAGCACCTCTTTTTTTTGTCATCCTATGCTTCGGCATGAAACAATTTTTACAAAAACATTTTTATTTTTTAATATACATCATATTACTCTTTTTTAATTTTTTGAAAAATATAGTACTATTATGTTATTTTTGTGTATTGCCATTTTATATTCATTTAGTATTAGTTTCATGTTTTGTGTATATGTTTCAAAATTTTATTTATGTCATGATAACAATCAAAGCTGCAGTAAGATTTTTGTACTGTCTGAGTCGACTCAACCTATGCATATAAAATACAGTACTACCTTGGATCCATGAAATACAAATATAAAAAATATAGAGACTTTAGAACTGCTGACTGTTTTTGAATACAAAAGTCTCCATTACCATGACGTTAAATTTCTACATATATATATAAAAAAAAAAAAAAAAAACTTTTGCATTTATGTATGTTTTTATGTTATAATATTTTATGCTAGCCTATGCACATTGGACAGCAAAAGTTTTTTTTCGTGGTGCACCGGGTGATATATATAACGATTATTTCGTTATATATTGGTTATTTTCTTAAATTATTCCTTTACACCCCCCGTCTCTGTTCAATTCAAAATTAGTTTTAAGTTGTCCTTCATTCCTTTTCCATTTTCTTTGCTTATTAATTCTCTAACCGAAAAATCGGCAGCTGCTTAACTTTGTCTGTGAGAAATACACTCACATATTAATCAACCGTTTAAAGCTATTTCCAGATGTCTGCTATTTCCGATCGAGGCAATTCTGCATTACCTTATATGGACATCATCTCTGTTTCACAGTTAAAATTTATGCTTACGCTTCTTTTCCTTTCTCGACAAAACTCTAAAAAGAATTTAACATCTGCGCAGTAAAATCTGATATCCCTTTGGTGTGCCTCTTTATTAGACATAATAACACGTGTAACATTTTATCGTTTGGCAACCTTTCCTGTCCCATCCCAGCTTGGAAACCATATTGAATTCTTATCTTGCCGGCTGCATTTTAACTGTATTTGGCGTATTCTGTCCATTGTGCATGGGCGAACTTGTGTATGTTGGCGATTTTCTATCATGACAAAAGTGGCAGTTTGTTGCTATGTACGAGGGCACTTGACTCTCTGCGCTCTTCTTGTTAACCTGCTATTCTTCGTTCGGAGATTTTCTCCGAGAGCTGTAAGTGTGCCCCCCCTTCGTAATAGATGTTAAAATAAAGTGTAACTTTGCAATCATCGTGGGGTTTTTTTGTACATCTGAACCTGGATACATGATCATTTCGTTCTTCTAAATGCCTTAACAAATACCTGCAACCACCAATCACCCTTACAATAGCGTTTCCTGAAAATCACCGGTGCCGATTATTTCGATAGTACTACACACAGTTAAAAATTTGACCCATTTGCTGTAGCGTCACTCCACAGCTTTTATAGAATATCTGTTTCATGACCAATGAGAATGTTCCATAACATAGTAAAGTACACTGTAAAAAATTGACACTTTTGCTGCATCGTCACTCCACCACTTTTATAGAAAACGATTACTTTACTGTGTTATGGAGCACTCTCATTGGTCACAAAAGAGATATTCTATAATAGCTGTGGAGTGACGCTGCAGCAAATGGGTCAGATTTTTAACAGTGTAGCACTATTGAAATAATCGCCAAGGGTGATTTTCAGGAAACGCTATTTCTGCAAAAGACGGGGAATTTGACGTCAAAAATTCTGCCCAATCAGTTTCGATTAGGGAAAATCCCGTTGGAAAAGCTGAAATATGTATCGATTTAATATGCTCGAATACGCCGTGATAAACAAGAATTTGAAATAAACATCAAATACAAAAGTTACGTATTTTTGTCCTTAGAATCCGAATCTGCAATAAAAAATGAGGGTTATAATTTAAGATTTCAAAGTTGGACCCCCTCTGACCCCCAGGGGGTTGGTTGCGAAGGTCAAATTTGGTATCACTGAGTAGCTTATTTAAAAATATTTAACACGTATATTTACGTTTTTCAATCTCATATGTATTTCTCGAATTATTCGGCCGTTTCCAGACTTTTCGGACACCCTGTATATATATATTCTTTTTTTTTTTTTTACTTTCTAGAAAAATATATCTAACAAGGAAGGTCACCATACTGAGCATTTTCACATTTTTTTTTAATTTATTAAACTATTCATGCATGTAATAAAGGATTAGTGAAAATTAGCGGCGGAATTGCAGGAGAAAAATGTAAGAAATAAAATATTTTCAAATAATTGGCGTGAAAAGACGAAAGTGTCACACGATTTGGCGAGCAGCACCTTTCCCCGTCAAAGGCAAACGATTTAACCCTTTCCGGCGCACTACTCTTTAAAGCTGGAATTTAAAGAAGAAAAAAATCAGGCAATCTATTTAGGCCTAGAGGAGTACACAGGTATTGTTTTGTAAAGATTGCACTAACCATTTTAATTATACAGCTGTTGCCGAAGTGGTAACCTCCCATAAGTAAAGCATTGATAAGCGCAGTGAGAAGAGCATTGCTGTGAAGCGCGTATTACAGTAAAACATTTTACCTATTATTTAAAAACAGTAGAGTTTGATCTCTGTGGTGCTGCCATCTAGAACTCATAAGAAAGATTTAAAGTAGCCATTAGAGTAGTTTTTAAAATATTCATGGAGTTTTTGTGTCTCTAAACAGGGGGAACTTTTGGTGTTGCCGACCCGGCAATACTGCGCGTTAAGGGGTTAAATGCAACTGAAAACTTTTGGATTTTTAGAATTCGTGTAAATGGTATTTAATGAATTTAAACATAAACAATGAGAGAGTTTAATATATTATAAACACATATATATATATATTAAATTGCACATATATATATATATTATTTGTTGCTGTAGTTATTTAATTTATCTCTGGAAAAAACATTTATATATATAGAAAATTGTTATTCAGTAAAATTATTTTTAACATTTAAGCGTGTTCAAATATAAAAGCCAGATGTTTCCATAGCAGCAAAATTGAATCGACAATGCTCAACTGCACTTGAAACAATTTTAATTAATTTAATTTTGAATTTCGTTTTAAATCTCAAATTTTGATGGTTAAATTTGAATGTAAATACATATAAATATCAATATAACGAAATTATACTTAAAACAAACTAAAACTGACAATATCAAACATATTTAATTTATCTAAACACGTTGAACATGAAACTTTTTTCCTTTAAAATGCATATGACATAAAAAAACAACCATTTTTTGAAATTGCTTTTCATCGCCAACCGATAATAAATCGCCAAATAACGAAATTTTCATTATTTTTTTACGGACAGGGTACGGTGATTCCGCAAAAATTTTTTTAAGAAGGTATATATCCTCATGAGAAGAACATTCTGTATTTTTTTCGGATTTTTCGGAGTATGTCCGTATGGAGACCTCCCTTGTAAGCAAAATCGGGCAAAAATTTGTCTTCATTTAAGAATAAATTTCTATGAGAAAATACTGGTGACCGTGAAATGTCTGGCCTTCAAAATTCCAGGAGGCATACGAACCCTGTTATATTCACAAAAAAAATGGCGTGCGATTTATTTGCTAAATAGTTTTTTTAAGAAATGGTCAACAAACAAATCTAACACATGTTTTTATTATAATGATTATTATTATTATTTTGTGTGTGTGAATTCAAGCAATTGATATTTCGCCACTAAAATTTTTTTATAATATTTATGGTTACCCTTCCTATACACTAATTAGGAAAATAACAAAACTCAAAAAATGAAGTTTTGAAAAAAAAAAAAAATAAATAAAGTTGTATTTAAGGATGGAAAAAAATAATTTTTCATTTAAAATGAATGGGAAAGAAATTCAAAATTTTCATGTTTCAAATCAAAAATAATTTATCTACTTCCAAATGAATATGTTACCAGAACTTGGTTATCGCATGGGGATAAGGTGCACCTGGCCTAGACAGGAAAATCACTATTTTCTAATTGAAATCTTAGCTTTTTTAAAACGTAAAATTTCTGTCACAAATAAGGCAAAGGATACAGGAAAATAGTGGTGAATGTCTCCCATGATTCAGAATAACGGTTAGTCAAATCGTGCACATTATAACCGATTGTCTGAAAATTTGTGAAAAACGGTCTTATACAGAGTGTCCACTCTCAAGAGTGGCCAATGACTAATTTCTAAACCGTTAATCATAAATATGTAATTCGAATTACAAAAATGCTTTAAAGAAGGTAAAAAATTGTTTTTTAAACAACTTAGTTAAAAAAAATTATTGAAAAATTAAGAAAATTAAATTTTTATGCGGTCTTCCGGTCCTATAAGTGATGTTTGGCACAAATTTTCTATCACTCTAACAAGTAATACAAAGGTCCCTTTCATCTAACATTAAAATTGACCGAGTTATGAAACTTTAAATTTCATGATTTAAACCACTTTTCTGTAACTGAAAACGGATGAGTTGTAAAAGTCTAAATATCAGACAGTTGCTACAATCAAATTATTAAAAGAAAGGTGATAATTAAAAACAGAAAAATTTGGAGTATTAGTGTTTAGTTTTGTCTCACTATTTTTAACAACTTCCAGAGACTACCTGATATATTACTCGTGATAAATAATATTACAATTATGAAAAAAAAAAGGATAATTTGGGTTGGTTATTTTAAATACTAAAGAAAATAATTTTAAAATAAAGCTGTAGAACTGTCGCTTAAGGTCTCTGATCTGCAGATTTATTAGTTTCCATGGTTACAACACCTTTTATTAATATTATAATTTTATTTATTTATCTATTTATTTATTGTCACAGAGGAATAAACATATATTTAAGACAGAAAATAGATTTTTAACAAATTCTGTAATTTAAGTGTTTTTGTTATTATTATTATTATTATTATTATTATTATTATTATTATTATTATTATTATTATTATTATTATTATTATTATTATTATTATTATTATTATTAATATTTGGTTATGGTTTAAATCGTATGAGTCCCTTTGAATCATTGTGCCCTGGCTGTAGGTATCCTGGCTGGTTTGATAGCCAGATTATAAAATATACAAAACATATTCATACTTTAAAAAATAATAATAAGAAGAAGAAATATTGAAATTTTATTAATCACATTAAAATAGCCTAAAAGCAGCTATTTATAAAAATTTTGGTGTTATTACATTTTGGTAAGTGTAATTTAAAAATGGAACTTGAAAATTTAAGTTTTCAATTAAGTCAAAATGTTTCATGCAAATAAACATTACCAAAATTGCTTTTTAGCAATGTCTTCATGGTGTGTTTATTTAAAATAAATGAAACATTGTAACATTTAAAATAAATGAAATTTTATAAATAGCTATTAGTGCATAAAATTCAAAACTTTCTACTACTACCAAAACAAAAAGTTTCAAATTTTGCAAGAAAATAAAGAATATATAAATTTATATACAAAGAAGGTCTTCATTTGGGCAGACTTAAAAAATTCTAAAAAAATTACAGAGTATTCTTCTCGTGTGGATATATACGTTTATAAAAAAAATCGGCGGAATCCCTTTGAAACATTCGTAAAAAATAATGAACATTTCGTTTATTTGGCGGTTTATCACTGGCTAACGACAAAATAAAATTTCAAAAAACATTTTTTTTTTTTTTTTTTTTTTTTTTTTTTTTTTTGTGTGTGTCAAATACTTTTTAAGGTAAAAATATTTCATGTTAAACTTGTATTAAAAAAATAATTGTAGTTCTGCGAGTTTTAGTTTGTTTTATCTGTAGTTTTATCATATATACTATGCTGAAAGTTAACTATAAAATATTATGAATTAAAAAAAAAATCGTTTCAATCTCAAAATGAAGTCTAAGTGATCCCTGTTGATACAACTGTATTGCTATGCAAACAAAATCTTCTCCGATACTGATATGTGTTATACTTTGGAATATGCTTAAATATATGAAAACCTTTTTTTATGTATGAAATTATTTTTACAGCGATAAAATTAAATAACAGCAGCTACAAGCAACATAAATATGTACTAAAAAATAAAATATATGTATTAAACTCTTTAAATTCATAAATACACACATTTTAAAATCTATTTGGGTGGAAATTTGGCGAGGAAATGTGCTGCTCGCCAAACCGAGTTGCGTTTTCGTCTTTTCACGCCAAATGTTCAAAAGTTTTTTTTTTTTTTTTTTTTTTTTTTGAACAGAGTTTCTATTGTAATTCCGCCGCTACATTTGGCTGATCTTTTATTACACACATAAGTAGTTTAATTAGTATTTCTTTCAAAAAATTCTGAGTACGCCCAGTATGGAGACCTTCCTTGTTAGCATGTTTATTAAGATTTTCGCTGAAAGACAGTGGTACTTCGAAGCATTATTTTTTGCTTCCTGATTGGTTTGATTGAGAGTGTCAACAATAGTGCAAAATTATAAAATAAACAATTTTTTTAAAGCTAAATTTTTATTGTTTATATACAGGGTGATTCAGCTCGTCGGTGACAAACTTTAAGGATCGATAGAGCACACCTAGACGAACATTTTTGAATAGGGAATGTAGGGTCCCTGACGCGATGGTAAGGCGCTAGGCGCTTTCGAAAATTTGGGTGCCGAAATTCGAAACGTCATAAAAACTAGGGCAATGGTTAGATTTTCTTGCTTGTTGCGTCGAAATGATTCTGTTTGTTTAGACTTTCTTCAGTACCAATTTGATAAGCGTATCTCTTAAAACATGGATAGGGGGCGCTGCAGACTTTGGAGAGCTAGACAACAACTTTAAGCCCGTTATTTTGATAATTTAACACATGCTCGCCAAAGTTTATACTCTAACTTAAAGTTTGAACCCAAAAGTAGAGCCCTGCAAAAAGCGTAAGAGCCGGAATAAAATGTCAAAGTACAGGGTGGTCGAAACTCGAAGGCTCCTAAGAGATAAACAAACAGATTTCTTGACTTATGGCATGCATTTTCATGATTCTGTTTGCTGGGGCTCTCTGAAACTCAGTTGAACGGTACAAAAAGAAACATCGATAGGGGGCGCTTTGGGCAAAAAACATAATTCGTTGACATTTCGGACGCTAACTGGAAACGGGGCGCTACGATCAGTTAGAAACAAAACAAGAGAGTAATTTACTTATCATAAGAAGCTATTAAAACTGCAGTTTGTTTGTTTTTTTTAACAAACATAGCTGGTTTCAATCATGCATGCACAATGCGCTCAATAAAATTTACATAAGGTGCTTTTTGCTGATTTATGCAAAAGATATCGTACCATATCGATATGCAAAAGATACGTAATGCGTAGACGACAACGCGAGATGACGTAGTTGTATGCACAGACACGTCTTTTGAACGTGCGGTACCTACTTAAGCTTCGGGTTACTTGTCTGCAGATAGGTAGTAGGATGGAACGGTACACAAACTCTGAATTGGCTGACATGCATTTGGCGTATGGCGCTGCTGGTTGTAATGGACGAGCCGCTCAGCGGTTGTACGCCGAGCGTTACCCCAACAGGCAAATTCCCTGCCATGCCTTCTTCGCTCGAGTACACCAGAGGTTGTCCACAACGGGATCTTTCGACGGAGGCAGGCCTGAACGGGAGCGATCAGTGAGCACCCCCGACAACGAAGAGGCTGTGCTTAACCTGGTTGAGGACAACCCAGGTCTTAGCACGAGAGATATCGCCAGACATGTTGGCATTTCGCAAGCAACTGCGTGGCGCATCTTACGTTCCCGGAATCTGCACCCCTACCACATCCAGCGGGTGCAGTTGCTCAGAGAGCAGGATTTTGGCCCTCGAGTGGAATTCTCAAGATGGTACTTGGCGATGAGATCCAGGGATCCCCGTTTTGTAAACAGCATTTTGTTTACGGACGAGTCCACCTTCAGCCGGGAGAGAATGTGGAACGCCCACAACTGTCATGTGTGGTGTGATGAAAATCCACATGAAACCAGAAGCCGAGCAGCCTAGGAGCGTTTCTCAGTAAATGTGTGAGCCGGCATTCTGGGGGATTGCCTCATTGGCCCTTATTTGTTACCTGAACGGCTGACAGGTGGAAATTACCTGATTTTCCTGGATCAAGTGCTGCCGCAGCTTCTGGAGGAGGCGCACGTACCCGAAGGTTCGCGTCGCCAGATGTGGTTCCAGCACGATGGAGCTCCGGCCCATTACACGAACGACGTGCGTCTCCATCTAAACGCAAGGTATGGCCAGCGGTGGATCGGGCGTGGGGGTCCAGTTCACTGGCCTGCCCGATCACCAGACCTCACCTGCTTGGATTTCTTCCTTTGGGGTTACCTGAAGGCCGAGGTATACCATACACCTGTCAGCAGTGCTGAAGAACTTGTGGCGCGCATTGTGGCAGCTGCAGGGCAGATCAGAGATACTCCTGGCATTGTTGGAAACACACACTCCTCAATGCGACGGAGGTGCGAAACCTGCATCATGGCCCAAGGTCGAAATTTCGAGCATCTTCTGTAGTGTTATTTTTTGTAAATAAATTTCCAGTATCATTGATGTTTTTGGTCTAAATTTATTCAGAAGTGTTGAGCAGAGGTAGAAAATGTGTTTTCATTATTACTAACTGATCGTAGCGCCCCGTTTCCAGTTAGCGTCCGAAATGTCAACGAATTATGTTTTTTGCCCAAAGCGCCCCCTATCGATGTTTCTTTTTGTACCGTTCAACTGAGTTTCAGAGAGCCCCAGCAAACAGAATCATGAAAATGCATGCCATAAGTCAAGAAATCTGTTTGTTTATCTCTTAGGAGCCTTCGAGTTTCGACCACCCTGTACTTTGACATTTTATTCCGGCTCTTACGCTTTTTGCAGGGCTCTACTTTTGGGTTCAAACTTTAAGTTAGAGTATAAACTTTGGCGAGCATGTGTTAAATTATCAAAATAACGGGCTTAAAGTTGTTGTCTAGCTCTCCAAAGTCTGCAGCGCCCCCTATCCATGTTTTAAGAGATACGCTTATCAAATTGGTACTGAAGAAAGTCTAAACAAACAGAATCATTTCGACGCAACAAGCAAGAAAATCTAACCATTTCCCTAGGTTTTATGACGTTTCGAATTTCGGCACCCAAATTTTCGAAAGCGCCTAGCGCCTTACCATCGCGTCAGGGACCCTACATTCCCTATTCAAAAATGTTCGTCTAGGTGTGCTCTATCGATCCTTAAAGTTTGTCACCGACGAGCTGAATCACCCTGTATATATGTATATATATATATACATAAATCAAAAACACCCAGAGGTTTTCATTACTGGCACCTATATGTATATGTATAAATATATATATATATATATACATTTATCTATCGTATATATGTATACATAAAATTGGTGACCGGTTAAACGTAAAGTACCATATGCTTTACAATGCAATTTAAATACCACTAATTATCATATGTAGGCTAAAAAAGTTAAATTTTCAAAATCAGATTTTTTCTTCTTCTTTTTCTTTTGGCGCATATAATCCGTTTCTTAGTTTAAAAATTTCAGTGTTACCCTCATATTGATGATCATTTGATTCATTTTACGTGCAATAACACAACATATTAAGTATATAATAATCCTCTATAATAATAGCCGTTGTGACTCTCTCTGTCCCTGTATGTAGAACGACCCCGGGGTTGTACTCATCCGCTAAAGAAGAAATTCTGACGGCCATGTTTTAGAAATTTTGGTGTTTTTTTTTTTAATTTCACTAACCTAAATGTTATGTCATTAGAAAGAGCTTTAAAAAATAAACACTTTTTTTGCTTACGGTTTTTCTCTAATTGTAATATCTTCTGAGTTATAAAGTCATTTTTTTCCGGCGTTCGAGCGCTGGATATATGTAAACAAAGGCCGGATTTGATTCATTCACATGACGAGTTTTCTATGCACCATGGAGGATATTCGGCGAGATTGAATTTCATATATCCAAACCAGTAATAAAACGTAATAATATATATATATATATATATATATATATATATTTTTTTTTTGCAAAAAAATAAACATATAAAGTCATTTTTTTTCCGGCGTTCGAGCGCTGGATATATGTAAACAAAGGCCGGATTTGATTCATTCACATGACGAGTTTTCTATGCACCATGGAGGATATTCGGCGAGATTGAATTTCATATATCCAAACCAGTAATGAAACGTAATAATATATATATATATATATATATATACTTTTTTTTTTTTTTTTTTTTTTTGCAAAAAAATACACTTTTTTTGCTTACGGTTTTTCTCTAATTGTAATATCTTCTGAGATATAAAATCATTTCTTTTCGGCGTTCGAGCGCTGGATAGGATATTCGGAGCGATTGAATTTCATATATCCATACCAGTAATGAAACGTAACAATTTTTTTTTTTTTAATTTTTTTGCAAAGGAATTTGATGCAATTTGTTCGCTTTTGATTTTTCGAACATCGATTTTTTTGTTACGTTATTAGGTTTGTAGTAAGTTCTACACGTCGTATGGGATTGATTTTCATTTAGCAATTTGGCAACAGTGATTTCTTGCACTTTTAAGCTGTGTGAGAAAGTTGTCGCTGTGAAAGCTTTTGATTTTAAGCTGTGACAGAATATTAATAAACATTATTATTTTTTTTTCAGATGATTGTGTTTTTTTAAAATTCAAACCTTTTTTTCTTTTAGCCAAAATTTATCTCTACCATTTCATTTAACTGAAGTTCTTTTTGTTTTAATATACTGTATATAATTTTCTTTACGGATTGAAAAATATTTTTAATGAAATTAATTTTGTTTTGATTTCACAGCTTTAGACAAAATTTGTCTCTACACTTAATATTTGTTTGTATTCTTTTTTTTATTATTATTATTGACGTTTCATTAACGAGTTTATTTAATATCTTATGTGAAGTTAACTTTTGTTGTTCTGTGAAAGCTTTTGATTTTAAGCTGTGACAGAATATTAATAAACATTATTATTATTTTTTTCAGATGACTGTGTTTTTTTTAATTCAAACCTTTTTTTCTTTTAGCCAAAATTTATCTCTACCATTTCATTTAACTGAAGTTCTTTTTGTTTTAATATACTGTATATAATTTTCTTTTGATTTCACAGCTTTAGACAAAATTTGTCTCTACACTTAATATTTGTTTGTATTCTTTTTTTTTATTATTATTGACGTTTCATTAACGAGTTTATTTAATATCTTATGTGAAGTTAACTTTTGTTACAGGTAAAAGGTTTAGGCATAATTTGTCTCTACGTTTCATTTCATTTAACTGAAGTTCTTTTTGTTTTAATATGATGTATATAATTTTGTTTACGGATTGAGAAATATTTTTAATGAAATTAATTTTGTTTTTATTTCACAGCTTTAGGCAAAATTTGTCTCTACATTTAATATTTTTTTGTATTCTTTTTTTTATTATTGCTGATTAATTAACGAGTTTATTTAATACCTTACATTACTTTGTGTGAGTTGTGCCCGTTTTGCACACTAATTAAACTTGCAATGGAACAATCAAGTGAAACACCAATTGAAAAGAGACGACGTTTGGCAAATGAACGTAAGAGACGATGGTTGCAACGTCAAAGCCAGGAGTCATTGAACCGTATAAGGGAACTTAACAGAGCATCTCAAAGAGTACGTATTGATCAAGAAACTGACTCTGAAGCAGAATTGCGTAGGCGAGCTAATGCCGACTGCTACAGAAGCCGAATTCAGGAAGAAACGGAATCTGAAGCCCAAGTTCGAAGACAAGCTGATGCCGAACGCCACAGAAGACGTATTGAAGAAGAAAATGAATCTGAAGCGCAAGTGCGAAGACAAGCTGATGCCGAACGCCACAGAAGACGTATTGAAGAAGAAAATGAATCTGAAGCGCAATTGCGAAGACAAGCCGATGCCGAACGCCACAGAAGACGTATTGAAGAAGAAAATGAATCTGAAGCGCAAGTGCGAAGACAAGATCATGCTGAAACTCAGAGGCTAAGTCGACGGAACGAAATAAATAATGTTAGACTGGGAGAACAGGAAAGTGAAGTTCATTTACATTACTGTGGCCCTATGAACTCTTTGTGTGAATTCTGTGCTTCCAAGAATTTTGCCGGAGAACGACCTCCAGACGGAAAATTCAATAACTGCTGTAGGAAAGGGAAAGTTTGTTTGACGAAACCAATGGATTCTCAGGGAAATGATTTAATTTATCCACGTGTTCTTCAGGATTTGCTCATGAATCCTGAGAATCCTGATCACAAAAATTTCAGAAAACACATACGGTCTTACAACAGTGCGTTATCTTTCGCCTCCATGGGAGCAAAAGTTGTCAACTGTAGTGGAAGAGGACCATATGTCTTTAAAGTACATGGGCAAATCTGCCACAGGGCGAGTCATCTACAACCACCTGATGAAGAACAACGACAATTTGCACAATTATATGTTGTAGACAGCACTCAGGCAACAGAAAATCGAATTCGCCATCAAGCAAACAGAGAATGTGTTCCCCGTGTTCTGGACCAGTTGGACAGGCTTATGCGATCGACAAATCGTCTTTGCGACACTTACCGCATGTTGAGGGATGTTGAGGCTCAAGCTGTCCAGGAGGCTAATGAAGCCGGACAAGATACTCCAATTGTGAATCTGGTTTTCAGAAGAGATCGACATTCTGATCAGAGACGATTTAATGCACCTGCTGCAAATGAAATTGCCATGGTTTTTGTAAACGATGATGGAGAACCACCGTTTGATAGAGACATCAGAATTTATCCAGTTAATCCAGCGGATCCGGAACAGCAGTTTGTTAACATCAACATTCTCAGTCCAAATTTGGATCCCATGAGTTACCCAATTTTATTTCCTTTCGGTGAACCTGGTTGGCAGCCTAACTGGACTTGCGATCCATATCCTGGAGCACGACAAAACAGAATTCGAAATAACATCACTATGCTTCAGTACAAAGCAGCTTTGATGGCTATTAGAGATGAGATTAATCCAGTCATCAGTGCGGGAAGACTAACGCAGCAATTCATCGTCGATTCATATTTACAAGTTGAGGCCAACAATTTGAACTTCATTAGGATGCATCAACAGCAGCTTCGAGCTGAACTTTACCAAGGACTGGCTGATCATATTGAAAATAGAAGAAATAACATCGGAGTACCAGGAATTCCAGTCATTCTTCCGTCATCCTTTGAAGGATCCCCCAGAAACATGCGGGAGAGATGTTCTGATGCTATGTCCATCTTTGCGAAATTTGGTCCTCCGGATCTTTTTGTTACTTTTACAGCAAACCCCAAGTGGCAAGAAATTATAGAAAATTTAAGAATTGGTGAGGAGGCAAGTGACCGGCCTGATTTGGTTGCAAGAGTGTTTCACTTGAAGCTGAAATCCATCCTTAAAGATCTAACAGTTCATGGTGTTTTAGGTGTTTCAACGGCTCATGTCTACACAATTGAATTTCAGAAAAGAGGACTTCCACATGCTCACATTTTAATTGTTCTAAGGACTGAAGACAAGTTTTCTTCAGTTGAACGTATTGATCGTTTTGTTAATGCTGAGATTCCTGATGCTGTCGCTAACCCCCGTCTGCATGAAATAATGACACGTTGTATGATTCATGGTCCTTGTGGGTCAAGCAATCCTCGAGCACCTTGCATGGAAAACGGGAAGTGTTCAAAAAATTTCCCCAAGGACTTTCAGACAGAAACTGTTTTGAGTACTAAAGGGTACCCAAAGTACAGACGTCGCATGGGTCCTACACTTGATGTTCGTGGAGCCACAGTAGACAACAGATTTGTCGTTCCGTATAATGCCCATCTGCTGCTGAAATACGATGCACACATAAATGTTGAGGTTTGCACCTCTTTGAAAGCAGTGAAATATATTTACAAGTACATCTACAAAGGCTTTGACTGTGCCAATATGGTTCTCAGTACTGGAGATGTCGAGACCAATGAAATAAGCAACTTCATCGATGCAAGGTATGTCAGTGCACCTGAGGCAATGTGGCGCTTGCTGCAGTGTAAAATGCACGATCGGTCACACGCTGTTATCAGATTGCCCGTTCATCTTCCAAATCAACAGCGCATTGTCTTTCGAGAAGGTCAAGAAGAAGAAGCGTTACATGCTGCACGGACAGGAATAACTAAACTTGAGGCTTGGTTCCAATTGAACCAGACCGATCCAGACGCCCATACTTTGTTATACACAGACATTCCTTATTCATATGTGTATGTTCGTAACACATGGCAAAAGAGACAAAGAGGTGGAAGCAAGATAGTACCCAGAATGTACATAGTCAGTGTTAAAGAAGAAGAAAGATTCTACTTGAGAATGTTACTACTACACGTACGCGGAGCAACGAGTTTTGAATTTTTGAGGACTGTTGATAACACCGTTTACAGCACATTCAAAGAAGCAGCATTTGAGCGACATTTGATGGATTCCGATGAAGAATGGGATCGCTGTTTGAGAGAGGCTGCCGTTTGCGAGATGCCGAAGCAAATGAGACAGACTTTTGTCTTCATCATGGTCTTCTGCGATCCGAATAATGTTCTTCAACTGTGGAACACTTACTCTTCTGATATGTCTGTAGATTTTCAGCGGCACAACGATGAATCAACTTCTCTCAATCTCGCTCTACATGAAATAAATTCAACACTGAAACAACACAGGATGACATGTGCGTCTTTTGGACTACCTATGCCGACAGGCAATCCCATTCAATTGCAGGTGTACAACCGTAACGAACAGAAGGAGCTGGCAGAGACCCAGATAGCATCTTTGAATCCAGAACAACTTGAAGCCTTTCAGAAAATTGTGCAGGCTACTGAAAACATAAATGAAACACATAGATATTTCTTCATAGACGGTCCTGGCGGTTCAGGGAAAACTTATTTGTACTCAACGCTTTTGAATTTCATTAGGGGAAAGGGACAAGTCGCATTACCTTTTGCAACTATCGGTATTGCTGCAACGCTTCTTGATGGTGGTCGAACTGTTCACAGTGGATTTAAATTGCCAATTCTTGAGACTTCTGTTTCTTCTTTACGATCAAACACTCCAGAAGCCGACACTCTCCGTGATGCTGAACTAATCATTATTGATGAAATTTCTATGTTAACTAAAGATGGTCTTCGTTGCATCGTTTGTCTTTTAAAAGAAATCATGAGGAACAACAGTCCTTTTGGTGGAAAAGTTTTGGTAGTTGGAGGTGATTTTAGGCAGACACTTCCAGTTGTTCCAAGAGGTTCTAGAACACATATTATTGAAACTTGCATCAAGTCTAGCCCCTTATGGAGATCTTTCACAAAACTCTCACTTAGCAGAAACATGAGAAGTGCAGGCCAAGAAGAACACAACAATTGGCTCCTGACTGTCGGTGAAGGAACTCTTCCAACTGTACCTGGTTCACCCCCCGATTCTATTGAAATACCTCAGGAGATGGTTCAGGAAAATATAATTCAAGCCATTTTTGGTGAAGACTTTGCCACCATGCAGATTGAAGATTTAGCGATTAGAGTCATTTTAGCTCCTACAAATAAGACAACTCTGGATATAAACATGCAAATAATTTCAAAACTCCAAGGAGAGCCTCAAACTTATTACAGTGTAGATTCTGTTGTTTTGGAAGATCCAAATGACATTCTGAATTATCCCGTGGAATTTTTACATGAACTTACTCCGTCGGGCATGCCACCTCATAAATTAACATTAAAAACAGGTTCGATAGTTATGTTACTGAGGAATCTCAGTCCAAATGAAGGTCTTTGCAATGGAACTCGCTTATCTGTTCAAGAACTGCATGACAATTTCCTTACTTGCAAAATTTTATCACAGTCTCATCGTGGTGAAACAGTTTTTATCCCAAGAGTTAACCTGTCTGCAAGTGACGTAACTCTTCCATTTACACTTAAGCGTCGGCAATTCCCACTCCTACCTGCTTATGCTATGACAATAAACAAATCGCAAGGTCAAACATTTGAACATGTCGGCATTCTTCTTGATGAGCCCGTTTTTGCTCACGGACAACTTTATGTTGCTTTATCACGTTGCAGGAATCAAAACAATATAAAAATTCACATACCACCAAGGAATAATCAAGGACAGATTGCTAACAGCAGAAATTTTTTTACAACTAATGTTGTTTTCAGGGAAGTTCTCTAAGTTTCTACATTGCATTGATGGTTTTTTTTATTAACGCGTATTTTCATTTATATATCCCCTTTCCATTTCCATGTTTTTTCTTTATGTGCATTTCTTACAATGTATTTTTCTTTTCTCAACTGTTTTAGTATCAAATTTATATTTTAGTATTCAATTTATATTATTCTTTTTTTTGTATTGTTACATATGTTTTTTTAATTTCCCAACTTTTTTTGTATTCAATTTATATTACTGTAAGATACTGCCATGCTTTTTGTAAATGATGATGAAGCTGTTTATTTGGTTTCAGCTGATGTCAAAAAAAAAAAAAAAAAAAAAAAAAAAAAAAAAAAAAAAAAAAAAAAAACTTTCACATTCAGCTGTTTATTTGGTTTCAGCTGTGTCAAATCAAAAATACCTTTCAGATTCAGCTGTTTATTTCGTTTCAGCTGATGTCAATTAAAAAAAAACTTTCACATTCAGCTGTTTATTTGGTTACAGCTGTGTCAAATCAAAAATACCTTTCAGATTCAGCTGTTTATATGGTTTCAGCTGATGTCAATTAAAAAAAAACCCTTTAACATTCAGCTGTTTATTTGGTTTCAGCTGACGTCAATTAAAAAAAACCTCTCACATTCAGCTGTTTATATGGTTCCAGCTGAGGTCAATTAAAAAAAATATCTTTCACGTTAAGCTTTTTATACAGCTTCAACTGTAGACTTAAAAAAAACCTTTCTTAAAATCGTCACGTGTACATTATTTTTCTTTTTATTAACGCGCATTTTCATTTATATATCCCCTTTCCATTTTCATGTTTTTTCTTGATGTGCATTTCTTACATATGTATTTTTTTCTCAACTTTTTTAGTATAAAATTTATATTTTAGTATTCAATTTATGTTATTCTTTTTTTGTATTGTTACATATTGTTTTTTTAATTGCCCAACTTTTTTACTGTTACATTTATATTAATGTAAGGGGTTTTCCACATGTTTTTTCAACTGCTTTCATTAAGTTTGCTAATTAGCTTTTTTTAAACAGAGACCAGTCCCTAATTTCTTCCGCTTCAATGTACCCTCTTCTTTCTAGACTCGCACGCTTTCTTTTCTTTTTTTTTCTTTTTTAAATGACTTTCTTCACATTCTGCATCTTTCTTCACATTCACCGAATCTGGCAAAATTCAGACTGTAGTGCAATGTCCTCATTTCCTTATCATGAATAAATTTTGCCTTAAAATCCTAGCCACTGTATAATAGTAAAAATTTTGGCTGAAAATCCCACAAAAGAGAGTAAATTTTCCTTTTAATGTGTTTCAGGATTGAGGCAAAATTTGTACTGAATTTTTTTTTTTTTTTGTTTTTCATTATGCCATTCGAATAACCCCGTCTTAGGACGGGTATACATCTAGTTTTCATATAAGACTGCAATACTGATGGCTAGTGAATTAAACTAATTCATTAATCTAATAAGAAAACTTTTAACAAATTAACTTAAAACATTTCTTTTTCTTTAAAAAAATAGTATCTAGAAAAATATTGACTTCATACGATCCATAGTAGCCTTGACAAAATAACTTGCGTCATTCCTCAGTATATTTTTCTTACTCTTTCTCTTCTTCATTGTAAGATGAAAAATATTCCACTGAAAAGATAAAACCTGTCCTCGTTTTTTGAAAACACTCATTCATGCTGTCATTCTATTGTCCAATAATGGCAGACGATATTTTTCTATAAATAACAATCCTGATGGATTACTGACATAACTCCATGAAGATGATTGCCATGGCAACGTCAATCATTTCATTTCTCAACCTATCAATCAATTCTGATCATCAAAAGGCTTGTAGAGGAAAAGATGCATTATGGCTTTATTAAAGTCTGAGCTATTAAATCTTCATCGATGTTCAAAATTAGATGTCAATTGATTCTCTTTTCCTTGATAAATTAAACTTGAAAAAATGGCTATTTTTTGCTATGGCGATATAAAGCCTATATTAATAAAACAAAAAGCTTGCATGTGTGTTTTTTAGGGACAAACCACAAATTTCCCACGCAACTCAGTGTTATGACATCTGGCACGAGGCTATCTTGGGTCAGGTCATACCGAACAATACAAACGATGATTCTAGATTGGATTTCATTAGCAGAAAAAATACATATTTTCCCTTTCAAAACTATACGTGGAAGTTTAAGTTCTATAAATTTTGGAAGAATTCAATTTTCAACGGAATTCACTGAAATACTGCTTTGATATTTTAGGTAGATTTCGTATGAAATACTACCTATTGCATTGTCTCCCATGTTGGAATTTCAGAAAAATTTTTGCGGATCTACACGAATCATGACTCCTAGACCCCAAAACTACCATCAGTAAAAAAGTTTATATATATATATATATATCTATCTATCTATCTATCTATCGGTGTATATCACTTTCTTCTAGACACGATAACTTCCATAATTATGCTCAGATCTTCATCAAACTTTTACATAAAATCAAGGGGCATAAAATCTCGGTTAAGTTCGTTAATGGGCAAAATCGGACCAAGGGGGTGGAAGTTAGGAGGGTTTTTGTGAAAACAGAAAAAACGCGATAACTTCTTAATTAAAATAGATATCGAATCAGTTTAAAGTTTATATTACTTCTAAACAATGGGCAAAAAGTTTATGCATGACAGATTTTTGATAAAGTTAAAAATGGGCTCAAGGGGCGAAAAAAACATGGTTTTTGGGAGAAAAAAATTCATAACTTCGTCAATTCTCAAGATATCAAATCCAACTAAATTTTATATAAATGTACTCAATATTATCTAAAACTTTTGTATTTACAAGTTTTTGATAGGACCAATTTTTATCGATGAAAAAAATTAAAAACGAAAAGAAAAAGGGGGGAGGAAAAAGAAAAAAACCCATAACTTACTCAATTCTTAAGCAATTAAATCTAATTAAATTTATTTTACATCTTCACAATAATATCTACAACTTTTATATTGACAAGTTTTTCATAGAACCAATTCTTATAGCAAAAATAAATTAAACAAAAATAGGAGTTGGTGAAAAAACCTCAAGTCCAAACTGCTTATATTCTGACTCATTTTAAAATTCATTTTTGATTTTAAACGCATCCAAATGACAGATACTCTTATTTAGCAACTATATAATGCGACGTATTGGCCAATTTTTTGATAAAGGCAGAATATATTTTTAAAAAGGCTGCCAAAAAAGGTATTTTGAACAGATTTCCCGAAGTTTTCATCATTAAAAAATTCATTAAGTATAACAAATTACGTTTTTTATGAGTCATTTTTAAATTCATTTTTGTTCTCAAACCCATCCAATTTACAGGTCCTATTATTTAGGAACTATATAACTTGACGTATTGGCCAGTATTTTGATAAAGGCAGAATATATTTTTTAAAAGGCTGCCAAAAAGGGTATTTTGAACAGAATTTCACAAAGTTATCGTGATTAAAATTTGAGGAAATTTAAGAAATTGCGTTTTTACCGAGTCATTTTTAAATCTTTTTTTGTTCTCAAACGCATCCAATTTACAGGTTCTCTTATTTAGGAACTATATAATGTGACGGAGTGGCCAGTTTTTTGATAAAGGCAGAATATATTTTTAAAAAAGGCTGCCAAAATGGGCACTTCGCACAAAATTTCCCAAAGCGAGATGATTAATGAACTGTGGGTATTCAAATAACAAATTGGTTATTTTCTGACTCATTTTTAAATCCAATTTTGCTCTGACACGCATTCAATTGACAGTTTTTTGTTACTTAGGAACTATATAATGTGCGTATTCGTCGATTTTTTGATAAAGGGTGAATATATATTTTTTAAAAGCTGTCAAAGTAAGCACTTCGCAAAAAAATTTCCCAAAGCGATCATGATAAAAGAATTGAGGTTGTATTCAAATAACAAATCGTTTATTTTATGACTCACTTTTAAATTCAATTTTGCTCTCAAACGCATTCAATTGACAGTTATTTGTTATTTAGGAACTGTGTAATGTGCCGTATTGGTCAGATTTTTGATAAAGGCTAAATATATATTTAAAAAAATCCGTCAAAGTGGGCACTTCGCACAAAATATCTCAAAGCGATCTTGATTAAAGAATTGTGGATGTATTAAAATAATAAATTGGTTACTTTATGACTCATTTTTAAATTCAATTTTGCTGTCAAACGAATTTAATTAACAGTTTTTTGTTATTTAGGAACTATATAATGACATATTGGTCAATTTTTTAAATAAAGTAAAAATATAATTCAAAATATATTGCCAAAATGGGCATTTAAGTTGAGATAGGCATTTTTTTTTTTTTTTTTTTTTTTTTTTTTTTTTTGAGATGAAAACTTTTCGAAATCTACCTCCGCCTATAGGCCATGCCGAAAGGGATTTTTTATAATATTGATATTGCATTTTTAAATTCGCCGTGAACACAATTTGTCGATTATGATCAAAATCGATCGATTTAAAATAAAGTTTCAAAAAATGACAAAGGGAAGATTCCTTCTTTTTAAATAAATTAAAATATCAAACAAGAAATTTTTTTAATTTTTATTCCATAACCGTTTGTAGATTGTTTCTATAACAGAAAAAGCATCTAATACTCGTAAATTTATGATCATTTGCAGATTGTTTTTATTACAGAACAAGTTGGAACTTGCACATGAAGCGTAGCAAATGAGGTACGTTCATACGATAACGAAGTTTTAGAAATATTCAGATTTTGCTGTTATAGTAGACAATACTTCGAATACAGTATAATGACCGAAATCTTTTTTGTGATCCAGTAAATATACAGGAAGTAGCTTTTATTACACTTTAGCAACGCATATCATATTCATAAAATGTGAAATAGTTTAATATAATTAAAACACGCCCTAAACAATGTTTCCTCGTATAGCATTATGTAGTGGAATACTTTTGTATGGCCCTGTAATTTTATAATAATAAATGTTCTATGCATCACAGATTGTATAAAATGTATATTTTAGTATATATATATATATACTTCGTAGGTTCATGTCAATTCTGTTATATTCGAAAGCGTTTAATATCATTAAAATGTACTTGAAACTATTTTTTCCTATTCACCATAATGTAACGGAATACTTTTGATTGTCCCTGAAATTGATCTATGTATTCGATTTTCATAAAATTTGAAATGACTCGACAGAATTATGTAAAAATTATATATTTTAAATTTCAAACGATTAAAATGCATTTGATGCTTTTTTCGCCATTGACCGTAATGTAACGGAATACTTTTGATTGTCCCTGTAATTGTTCTATGGATTCGATTTTCATAACATTTGAAATGATTCGACAAAATTATCTAATTATTATATATTTTAAATTTTAAACGACTAAAGTTTATTTGAAACTTTTTTCCTCATTGACCGTAATGTAATGGAATACTTTTGATTGTCCCTGTAATTGATCTATGCATCAGATTTTCATAAAATTTGAAATGACTCGGCAAAATTATGTAATAAATATATATTACAAATTTCAAACGATTCAATTGGATAGTTTTTGCGTTGTTATATGTAGACAGACGGACGGACGGACGGACAGACAGGCGGGCGGACAGACGGACGGACTGAACGACAACTAAAGGTGCTAAGTATTTACATAATTACTAACGCACCTAAAAAGCTTCAAATGCTCGTATATTGTGTACACTACCTGACCACTGATGACCGTTCACTTGCGATTTTGACATTTTGTTAAATATCTAGAAAAATACATGAGGAATTATCATAAAACTCTCAGTGTATAAACATAATAGTACAGGTCATATATTCCCGTGAAGTTTTTTTTCCGAAACTTTATACAGGACCGTCAGCAAATTAAAAAAGAATGAATATCTTTTGGATAACCCTGTCAAAACTAATCTGGCTATAGCGCTCAAACTGTAGATTATGATTAAGTGGCTTATTTTAATAAACTGCGTTCATTTTTATATCGATAGCATGTATACTCGGAGAAAAATTAAGATTTTTATAAAAACAGTCCCAAATTTTTCCAAGATTTTTGCTTATAATTTGCATAATTCTTAATATAAAATAATATTCTTTTCTGAAAATGTGACAAACAACATTGCACATAAAACCCTGTAATTAGAACTAAAAAATAATAAAAATTGTATGAAAAATGAGTAGGTTTACAAAATAATTTTTCACTGCGTATGCGTCAACGATATCGAAATTTCTTTTACATGTTATGTTAGCTAAATGTACAGAGCAGATTTTGTGAAAGTCGCTAAATCATAGCTTGAAAATTCTGAAAATAATCGTCAATAGAATAAGTAGAAAATCCGTTATTCCCAAAATGAAGCAAAAACAAGAGGGCTTGTATCCATATATTCATTGACAAGCGTCAATATAGAATACACAATATGGGACGTACTACTACATTTGGATAAAATCCTTTTTTTTTTTTTTTTTTTTTTTTTTTTTTGCTTTATTTTGGAAACAACGGCTTATATGCTTACTCTATAGACGATTACTTTCAGAATTTTCAAGCTATGATTTCGAGACTTTCACAAACGTTGCTTTATACATTTAGCTAACACAATATGCAAATGAAATTTTAATATCGTTGACCCATGCGCAGTGAAAAATTATTTAGTAAACCTACTCATTTTTCATACAAATTTTATTATTTTTTAATTATGATTACAGGATATTGTGTGCAATATTATTTGTCATATTTTCAGAAAAGAATGCTACTTTATATTAACCTTCCTACCCTGTTCAAATTTGACTCAATCTTTATAAAAACATTTCACACCAGAATTGTTACTTAAAACATTTTAATATATTTAATTGACTTATTTCTCTGAATCACTTATTTAACTTTCTTTATGAAAAAAGTTCTGGTTCGAATCGTATAAAACAAATTATCGTTGTGGGTCGATTAGACCCATTCAGGGTAAGAAGGTTAAGAACTCCGCAAATTATAAGCAAAAAAACTTGGCAAAATTTGGGACCATTTTTATAAAAACCTTAATTTTTCTACGAGTATGCATGCTATTTGCATAAAAATGAGCACAGTTTATTAAAATAAGCCACTTAATCATAATGTACAGTTTGAGAGCTTTTGCTACATTAGTTTTGACAGGGTTATCCAAAAGATATTCATTATTTTTTAATTTGTTGACGGTCCCCTATGGAGTTTCGGGAAAAAAATCTTCACGGAAATGTATGATTTGTACTATTATATTTATACACTGAGAGTTTCAGGATAATTCCTCATGTATTTTTCTAGATATTTAACAAAATGTCTAAAATCGCAAATGGACAGTCATCAATGGCTATATAGTGTATATGTTACCGAGAAAGACCGAAATTGGAGAATGTCGACTTTCACCGGTGAATATCAACAAACACCAAATACGTCGGTGAAAGATCTAATATTTCATTACATTCGTGTACATTCGGACCCTCACCGGTGTGTGTCAACAATCACCGATGTGCTCTGGTGATGATCGAAAAGAGAGGCGCTTG
This sequence comes from Maratus speculifer, assembly GCA_964019185.1. NCBI lineage: Eukaryota > Metazoa > Arthropoda > Arachnida > Araneae > Salticidae > Maratus > Maratus speculifer. Next base: position 147,826,989 of record OZ025301.1, on the reverse strand, counting down.
AATCTCTTTCTCCCATTTGAATCCACATAATTATCTTATTTAGAACGCACTGTATAATTAAGTAAGTTTTTTAATTTAATTATTTTCCTTACTGATTTTGAATGTACTGTATAATTAAGTAAGTTTTTTACTTCTATTATTTTCCTTTCTCATTTTGAATGTACTGACAAGGAAGGTCTCCATTGGGGGCATACTCAGAATTTTTTGAAAAAAATACGAATTAAACTATTCATGTAGGTAACAAAGGATCAGTGAAAATTAGCGGCGGAATTACATTATTAGACATGTAAAAAAATAAAATAGTTTGGAATAATTGGCGTGAAAAGTTGAAAGCGATGCGGGATTTGGCGAGCAGTGCATTTCCTCGCCAAAAGCAGACGATTTTAACGAATCTGAAAATTGATTTTAATTGACTTCGCTGTTAAAAATCTGCAGCATTTACTGCAACGTCACTCCACTAATTTTATAGAATATCTCTCTTCTGACCAATGAGAATGCTCCATAGCACGATGAATTGACCGTATCATACACTGTTAAAAGTCTGCTGCATTTTGTTGCAACGCACTCCACCGCTTGTATATACTATCTCTATTCCAACCAATGAGAAAGCTCCATTTCACGGCCAAGTAACCTTTTTCTATACAAGAAAGGGAGTGCGTTGCAACAAAATGCAGCAGATTTTTAACAGTGTATTTTTCAATTTGGAACAATTTTAATCAATTTAAAATGTGTTTTAAATGATAAAATATATTAATTTCATTTTGTTATAAGTATATATAAACGTATATGACAAAATTACACTTAAAGTAAAGTAAAAATGCAAAACTAAAATTACTTAAACTAAACTTATTTAAATAAATTGAACATAGAAAGTTTTTTCTTTAAAAAGTATTCGAAGCGTAAAAGCGTATTTTTCAAAATTTCGTTTTTTCGCCAACCGGAGATAAATCGCCAAATAAACGAAATTTTTATTATTTTTTTAAGGACGTTATAAGGAGGTTCCGCCGAAATTTTTTTATGAACATATATAACTATATGAGAAGAACATTCTGTAATTTTTTCAGATTTTTCTGAGTATGCCCGTATGGAGACCTTCCTTGTTAGTCATTCCTCTCAGAAAGAGAGTCGAAAAATTTATCGCGACTGATTTACGGAAGAAAAAAAAATATATAAATCTCAGACATGTTTAACATTCACCATTAGTGCATGGTGAATGTCTACATTTAAGTCAGAAATAAGTGTAAGTCAAAAAAAAAAAAAAAAAAAAAAAAAGGTAGTTACCAAATATTTTGGACATACACCAAGCGACTATGTGAATGTTGATATTCACCAGTGAAAGTCGACATTCTCCAGATTGCGGTGTTTCACCGTAACATACAGTCGACTCTCGTTAATTCGAAATCGGATAATTCGAATTTTCGCTTAATTCGAACAAAACATGAAGTCCCGAAATTTTCAGTGGCAGAATAACATTAAAAAATTTCGTTAATTCGAGCTCATTTTCTCTTGACTTCGTTTAATTCCAACTAACGAGAATTCTGATTTTTCCTTTTTTTTCTTTCTCACGGATTTCAGATTATTTGAATAACTTTCTTTCTTTGATTTTTCTAAAAATTGTTCCGAACGAGTATACGTATAATCCAATGCATTTGATATCCACTTTCTTAGTGCCCCGTCTGTCCATCAGTGATGCTTTAAATTTTTCTTCCATTGTGCTTGTTTCTAATCTTTTAATTAGTTTATGTATTTATGCATTCTAATTTAATAAAAAGTCATATTCTAATGATAACAGACGAAATAAATTAAAAAAACATTATAATATTAATTCCTTTGTAATAGAACCATATTAAGCATGTTTTCATTTCATACTTTCCATAATTCGAACTTCAAATAATTCGAACATTTTTTGTGGTCCCGATGAGTTCGAAATAACGAGAGCCGAATGTATGTGAATTTAAACAGTGCATGAAGCGATCAATTAAAACGTATTTCTGTTTGTTAAATTAAAAATTATTTGTATATTTTTTACTAGATATTTAATTTTTTCAAAAGTTTTTAAAGGTGATTAAAAGAATCAACAGATTTAGAAAAAAAATGCATTAAATTTAAATCAATAAATTGCTTTAAATCAAGATAACGCGCTGAACGTAATTTTATACATTCAATATTTACTTTCTAATATAATCTGAATGTATGATAAACTGTAAAAAGTGCCTATTTAAGCCACGAAGATAAAATTCACTCTACAAGTTTTTGTAAAAGTAGTAAAAAACAAGAAGATATAATTAAAAAAGTTTCTAATAAAACTTTGATAAAATAAGTTCTGAATGAATTCAGAAATAAATCATTATTTATTGTCTTCTTATTGAAATGATGATATCAGAAATTATTCATTTATTAGGACTTCGAACCGTAAACCAAAACTGAAAACCAAAATTTAGGGGGGGGGGGGGGGGTAAAAAATTCTGTTTCTTTCAAAATGAAAACATGAACTGAATCTAAATTGTTTTTTAGTTTAGTAAATGAACTGATATTATTTTCTGCTATTTTTTCTACAACATTTTTATTTTCAAAAATTCAATTTTTAAAATTTTACTTGTTTAAAAAATTATGATTTAATTTGAAATACAAACCATTGACGTCAATAACGCCTGATTTTTTATGATTTTGAGTTAAACAAGTAAGAAAAATCATGCGGTAAGCATAGATTATGAAGCCCTTTTCAACACTTCATGAAATCTTTAAAAATATTTCATTATTTAGTGAAATAAGGGTGTATAGCCAAATATAGCCTAATATGTATTCTAATACTTTTGAACAGCACTGTACTTGATCTGTCAGTTGATATTACATAGTATATAATGAGAAAATTTAGTTTAGCAAGAAAATGCCTAAATAGCTTGAAGTTTCTTTTTCTTTAGCAATTTACACTAATAGATGGAAACACACTTGAATACTTTTGTTCAGCCCTGTTGTTTACCTTGTACCTTTATTACACGTCAGTATTCAGCTAAAATTTCTTTTAAACTAAAACACTCTTAAAACAACTGAAATCACATTCTCATAAATTATCAGTCATAAGCGTCCATGTACCCAATTCTTTGCGTGGCCCTGTATATCATTTTATCTATAGTCTGCAAACATTTCTTAGTAAATTGAATGCAGTTCAGCGCAAAAATGCATAACTTATTTAAGAACCACCTTTAAGTAATTTACGCTCATATTCAGCAACCTTGGCGAGCTTTTTTGGGTAGCCCTGTATATAAACTATAGCATTTATGCACACCATAGATTAAGTGAAAATTAAACGCACATATAATAATTAAAATGCTTTTCATCCATCCATCAGCCATCATCGGATACATATACAGTACTTCGGAAAGAACATACTATTTGAAATCTTTTGTGTATCCCTGTAAATAATATGTACTTCATATTATGCAAGACAGTAACGTATAATTTATATTAAGCCTCAGTGACATATATATCAATTTTATAATACATAAAACAATTTAATATACTTAAAGTGTGTCTCACACAATTCCCCCTTTACCATTATTAAATGGAATTCTTTTGTGTGGCCCTGTAAATGAATAATAGCTATATTTTCACTGTATATATTATGGAATGCATATTTTATTGCACCTCGTAAACGCATATAAATTTTAATATGTTTGACAGGGCGTAACATCTTTAAAAATCTTTTGAAACGACTTTTCCCCATAGGCCATAATGTAAAGTCAAACTTTTGTTTCTCCCTGTCATTAAACTAATCATGGTAGAAACTTCATTTTCACAAGGGTTCGTGCTAGGGTAAACGTCAATAACGTCCAAAAATTTCAGGGCAATCTGTGTATATTTACAGAAGTTAGAGCGCGGCCAGACGGCCAGACAAACCGAATGCATACGCACTTTTCAACTTTGTTGGAAAGTGCTAGAAACATCAAAAAAGTATACATACTAATGCTAATTAAATTTCCCAAAAGGGAAAATATTTATTGATCGGACTTAGAGGAATTAACAATGATGCACCAAAAAAAGTACGTAAAAGTAGCAAGTGAACAAAGTAACAACCCGAAAAAATAGATCAAGTAATGGCAAAGTTTTTTCCCTTCTAATTTTGAGACTAAAGATTATTTTTAACACTTTTCAACAAAATTGAAAAGTGTGTATGCTTTCGGTTTGTTTGTCCGTTTGTTCCTCTGTACGCGCATTAGCTCTCGTAAGTACACTCGAATTGCCATGAAATTTTTAAATATAATTGACGTTTACCCTAGCACGAACCCTATTGAAAATGAAGTTTCTACCCATGATTAGTTTATTTAAAGGGATAGTCAAAAGTTTTCTGTTACATTTCGGCCTATGAGAAAAAATAGTTTCATATGAATTTTAAAGGTGTTACATCCTATCAAGCATATTCAAATTTATGTGCACTAAAATATGCAGGTAAAATAATAGTTATTGTTCATTTACACAAAAGAATTCTATCACACAATAATAAAGATGGGAATTTTTTTGTGACAAATTTTAATTATGTTAAATAATTTCATATACAAAATTGATATACACAGCTGAGACTTAATATCTCACTCATAATATAAAGTGCATTGCATAGCATTTATAAGGCTATACAAAAGATTTCAAGTAGTAAATTCTATCCAAAGTACTTTATACTATCGATTATGGTTATGTATGGATGAAATGTATTTTTAATTATAATATGTACGTTAAGTTTCACTAAATGTGTGCATATTATATAATGTGTATAAATAATTAAAGGGTCACACAAAAGAGCTCGTAAAAATTACTAAATCTGAGCGTTATTTACTTAAAAGTGGTTTTTAAACAAGGTATGCATTTTTACGTTGGACTGCTTTCAATTTACTAAGAATTGTTAATGGAATATTAACCCTTTCATTCCCATGATATAATACGTTCTGGAAATTCAGCAACTCTGAGAATCTGAATTTCCACCAGAAAATCTCATCGATAAAATTCGCTTTACTTAAATATGGAATGTCTGTTATTAAACAAAACAAGTATTTCTATTTTTATATTCTGGTGTGGATTTGAAATTTCTTAATTAAATATAGAGAAAAATATAAGAAATGTCATGATGCCATTTGGACTCACTGGGAATGAAAGGGTTAATAAAATGATGTACAAGGTCACGCAAAGAATTGGCTACATGTTCACCTATGAATGACAATTTCTGGAAATGTGATTGTAGTTTTAAGAATGTTTTTTGTTTGAATTTAATTTAAGCAAAATACTGGCGTGTAATAAAGGTATTAAATAAACTACATGGCTGAACAAAAGTATTCAAGTATGTTTCCATCTACTAGTATAAATTGAGGAAATAGACATTTCAACTAGCTAGGCATTTTCTTGCTCAACTAGATTTTCTCATCATGCAGTAACATATAAACCAACAGATAAAATACAGGGCGGTTCAAAAGTATTGGAATACATATTTGACTATGGACACAGTAACACCTTATTTTCCTAAACAACGAAGTTTTGTCCAAGATCTCAGGAAGCGTTGAAAAGTGTTTCATAATCTAAGCTTAGCCTAACGCATGATTTTTCTTACTTGTTATACAGAATATGGGTTTGTCATTAGAGTTAAGAATCAACTTTTTTGTATATATAAGTAATATACAGGGTGTATCTAAACTACTGGGCAAAACTTTAAGGGGTGATAGTACACATCAAGACAAATAATATTAAATTGGAAACTAAGGGTCCCAAACGTCTTCCGAAGGAGACAGGCACCATCAAAGTTTAGAGTCCAAAATTTGAAATGATTACAAAAAACGGAAAAATTGGTCGATTCGTTTGCGGTTTTCACGAAAACTATTCTTTGTGTCAGTATTGTCTTGAAAATAAATTATAAATTTCAAAAAATGACGAGAGAGGGCGCTTTAGACTTTAGAGCAACGAACAACTATTTTTTACCGTTATTTTTTGAATCTCATTAATTTTTTTTTTTAAGTTTAGACATAAACTTATATTTTGAGCTCAAAATCTGTTTCAAAACCTGTGCTCAAAATCTGTTAGCGCAAACTAAACTTGTGTTCAATGGGAGTGGGTAGGCTCAAATTTCAAATGAATATAAAAAACAGAAAAATTGGTCAATTGATTTGCGGTTTTCACTAAAACTATTCTTTATGTCAGTATTGTCTTGAAAATAAATTATACAGATAAATTTCAAAAAATGTCGATAGAGGGCACTTTAGACTTTGGAGTAACGTACGACTATTTTTTACCGTTATTTTTTGCATCTCATTAAATTTTTTTAGAAGCTTAGACATAAACTTAAATTTTGAGCTGAATATCTGAATCGTTGAAAGTGGTTAAGTAGCGCAAACGGAACTGTGTTCAATAGGGGGGGGGGGTTCAAATTTCAAATGATTATAAAAAACGGAAAAATTGGTCGATACGTTTGCGGTTTTCTCTAAAACCATTCTTTATGTCAGTATTTCCTTCTATAGTAAAAAAAAACTAGCCTTAAAAGGAATGACTCCTGGAATGATGCTGATGTGGAAGATTTCCGGAACTAACGAATCCGGGTTGTCCACTCCTTCCATGAGCCGAATAGACCAATCAGGAAAGGGCTCCGTCTATGCATCGCCGTATGGGTTACCATAAAGAGAGGAAAGGTTACCATCGCCAACAATCGCCAAGTTTGTCGCCAACTTGGCGATATATCGCCAAATTTGGCGACCAAAATTAGTTGTCAAAAGTGAAGCCAACTTGGCGATAACTGTAATATTTCGCCAAATTTTTAATTTCTTTACAACACCAGTCGTTTGATACATCATTTGAGAGGTTTGCAATTGCTTATTCATATAATGGATGTCTTGTGTGTTATCCACCACTCTGCTCCCCAGGGGGGACACATTTTTAATTTCTTTACAACACCAGTCGTGTTACACAAGATTTGAAAGGTCTGCAACTGCTTATTCATATTATGGATGTCTTGTATGTCACCCCCACACTCTGCTCTCCCCAGGGGGGGTCACATTTTTAATTTCTTTACAACACCAGTTGTGTGACACATCATTTGAAAGGTCTGCAACTGTTTATTCATTTTATGGATGTCTTGTGTGTCACCCCCACTCTGCCACCCCAGGGGGGCACATTTTCAATTTTTTACAACACCAGTCGTGTGACATATCATTTGAGAGGTCTGCAGCTGTTTATTCATAGTATGGATGTCTTTTGTGTCGCCTTCCACTCTGCCCCCCAGGGGGCACATTTTTAATTTCTTTACAACACCAACTGCTTACTCATACTGCAACTCGTCTGCAACTGCTTATTCATACCATGGGGTATTGGCGAGAAGCAGGGGTAGCCAATAAGTTGGAATCGCGAAGCGATTACGCGGGGGGTTGGCGAGCATAGCGAGCAGGGGGGCGGCGCCCCCCTAGTGTTGAAAATAAAAATTAAAGATAAATTTCAAAAAATTCCGTTAGAGTGCGCCTTAAACTTTAGAGTAACCAACAACTATTTTTAACCGTTATTTTTTTTTTTTAATCTAAATAAATGTTCTAAAAGCTTGAACTTAAATTATGAGCTAAAAATCTGAATCGTTATGAGTAATTAAGTAACGAAAAATTCAAGTGTTCGTAGGGTGGGCAGGGTAACATTTCAACTCCTGAATACAGTTCAGTTTGCGTTTCTTAACCCCTCCCAACGATTCAGAATTTGAGCTCAAAATTTAAGTCTAATCTTTTGCAAGCATTTAATTAGATACAAAAAATAACAGTTAAAAATTGTTGTTGGTTACTCTAAAGTTTAAGGCGCCCTCTAACGGAATTTTTAAATTTATTTTTAAAATTTATTTTCATGGAAATACTGACATAAAGAATGGTTTTAGAGAAAACCGCAAACGAATCGACCAATTTTTCCGTTTTATACAATCATTTAAAATTTGAACCTTCCCACTCCCCATTGAACACAGTTCAGTTAGCGCTACTTAACCACTCTCAACGATTCAGATTTTCAGCACAAAATTTAACTTTATGTCTAAGCTTCAAAAAAATTTAATGAGATGCAAAAAATAAAGGTAAAAAATAGTTGTACCTTACTCCAAAGTCTAAAGCGCCCCCTATCGGCATTTTTTGAAATTTATGTTTATATATATATATTTTTTTTTTCAAGACAATACTGACATAAAGAATAGTTTTAGTGAAAACCGCAAAACAATTGACCAATTATTCTGGTTTTTTTTAATCGTTTGAAATTTGAACCTACCTCTCCCATTGAACACAGTTTAGTTTGTGCTGTGGTTAAGCATGCTTAACCACAGATTTTGAGCTCAAAATTTAAATTTGTGTCTAAACTTCTAAAACAATTTAATGAGATTCAAAAAATAACGGTAAAAAATAGTTGTTCGTTACTCCAAAGTCTAAAGCCCCTCTATCGGCATTTTTTGAAATTTATCTTTATAATTTATTTTCAAGACAATACTGAATAGTTTTTGTGAAAACCGCAAACGAATCGACCAATTTTTCCGTTTTTTATAATCATTTCAAATTTTGGACCCTAAACTTTGATGGCGCCTATCTCCTTCGGAAGACGTTTGGGACCCTTAGTTTCCCGTTTAATATTATTTGTCTTCATGTGTACTATCACCCCTAAAGTTTTGCCCAGTAGTTTAGATACACCCTGTATTTTTTTTTTTTTTTTTTTTTTTTTTTTTTTTTTAGCATTTAGCTCATTTGTACTATTGTATATGTGTGCGGATTTTTTCTGGTCTACATCATTCATCAAAGACGCCTATATGCAAATGTTTTTTTTTTTTTTTTTTTTTTTTTTAAATAAGATTTGGAAGTCGTGTGTAGGCAGTTAGTAATTTCCAAATCCATGGGGACGTTTCTCAAACATCTAGACATAAATCAATTTATTTTTTAAAGTAAATTAGCAATTTAGGAGATTGTTTAAAGGCCAAACTTTTAAATTAAGCGCCCAAGATTTGTGTACTATCATATTGAAGCATCGATTTTTTGAAACACGAGTTTTAAGAAGGAGAAAAATCATACATCAAGCATCGATTATGAAACACTTTCCAAAACTTTCCGAATAATGTAACAAAACTTCGTTGAAAGTTGAAATAGGATGTCTAATTGAATCATTTAAAAACAAATAATACATTTGAAAACCCAATACAGTCGAACCCCGTTATAGCAAACCTGGTATATAACGAACTCTCGGATATAATGAACGAAAATTTTGGTCCCGCCGTTTTCCTGTAGTATTTAATGCAAATTTACCCTTTTATAACGAACTCCGAAATCTTAAGAATCGGTTATGATGAACATTTTTTTCCACTTTATGATTTTTTTTTTTTTTTTTTACTTCTCTGCAGTTCTGAAAATAGGATTTCGATTCTACTTTTATAAGAAAATACATGCCGGCTAGTGAACATGGTACAAATTAGCGATAAATCTTTTTATTTAAAATGATAGAGAAAACTGCATTCTTTCACTTTTATAATAGCCATTCTGTTAGGTATAATCACGCCCACCCATCAGATATTTTCCATTACTTATCCGGCAATTGCTTCGGATAAGTAAGCTTATTTTACATTGCTTATCCGACGTAAGTTCGGTTTCTATTTTTTCAGATAATCGGCGCTGTACTGTATTTCTATTTGTCTTCATTTTAAGTTAATTTATTTAGTATTATGTCAGTTTAAGCAATCTATTTTAATAAATTTACTTCATTAATGATCCAATTTAGTAGATTTTTCAATTTTCCATTATACATCATTATTGAATATACAGGTAACATCTAATAATATACACATTTTGTGAACTCTAATATTTTTTTTTTTTAACTGCTCAGATGTAGCGAACAAAATGTTCGGTCCCTTGAAGTTTGTTATACAGGGATTCGACTGTATCAGCAATTCCCATCTACAGTCGGAAAACTATCCGAATTCCTTGAGCAACCTTGTACATGATAAGTCTATATGTATAAACTACATGCATATGCAAAAATTAACTTTAGTAAGAAAATAAATAGCACAGTTAAAATTTCTCCTTCAATAATTACCGTTAAAAAGACGAGTGGTATAACCATAGGGGAAAATAAATAAACAGGCCCTATTAACACTGCAAAAAAATAACATAAGAAAGTTAATAGTATCAACTGAAGAAAATAAATTATACTTTTAAATTTGCTTAGGGGCCATCTACATATTAAAAAGAACCCTAATGTTGTTGTTTTTTAAAAATAGTAATTCCCATTTCTGACACCTTAACCCCTTGAGGGGCTGTGTTATGTCTAAAAACCACTTAATTTTATTTCTCACGGGCCACATTGGCACCAGAATTTTGGTTAAAAAAATTTCGGTTTCTTAGATGCATGAATCACAGTTTTTTTCATATTTACAAATAAACTTGATTTCAAATTCCGATGTCAATGACAATTTCAGTACTTAATTCCTAAGCCTACGGTAGATCGCGCTACTCATCCTAAGCGAATGAAAATAACTTTCCAAAAAAGAACAATTCTCAGTTGAGTGGTGTTTCAGCCCGGATTTTGTAATGAGATGGCCTAGCATTGTTCTGTTTTGAATTCTTACAGGTATGTAACAGAACAGAAGGTAGAGTTGACGAAGAAATGCAGAAGTCGATACAAGGGAAAACTCATTCTTGTCCTTTTTAAATTTATTTCTCACATTGAACTTTCACGTAAACGATCACGACACAACATAACAAAAAATTGAATAGCATTTTTATATCACATATTCCACAATAAAACAGAACAATGCCACACCATCTCACTACAAAATCCGGGCTGACACACCACTCAACTAAGAATTGTTCTTTTTTTGAAAGTTATTTTCATTCGCTTAGGACGAGTAGCGCCATCTACCGTATTCTTAGGAATTAAGTTCTTTACAAAAGGGTAAAATGAACTCTATATTCTTCAATTAGAATAAAAACAAATTTTCATGCAAATCGTATAGTAAGTTTTCGAGAAATTAATTATTTTAAAACGAGCATATTTTAGGGGATGTATTCAAATTAAATTTCGGTACTGGATTGTTGACCGAGCGAGCCTCCTTCTTGATCAAAGCATCCTTGACGCCATTCAACCTTCCTACACTAACGCTCATATTCACCAATTACTTCGACCCCGAGTTATACCGAAAACCTCGGTCGAACGCTCAAACGGTATTCACTTTTAATCCTGATTGGACATCTCCTTGATAATGTCCAATCAAATGTCATCATGAATTTCATTTCAGCGTTCGACCGAGGTTTTCTAGGTTGAAGTAGATGGCGAATACGAGTATGAATGGGTCGAATCCACCCGTTTCTATCGTATATTTTATTCGATTTGAACCAGAAATTTCTTCATACACTAAGTTAAATAAAAGATTCAGGGAACTGAGTTAAATAAATAGGTAAAATAGCTTTAAATAAAAATTCTGATGTAAAATGTTTTTAATCAAATTTGAGTAATTTTCAACAGGGTAGGAAGGTTAACAAAATTGCTAGACTATAGAATAGCATATGAAATTCCACAATGCCTACTCATTTCTATTGTAGATGGGCCCTTAAATCATCATTTTGCCGTTTTTTACGCTTATTTTGAAAATTACTTGGAAAAGCAACGTGAAGTTTTGCATATCCATAATTTTTTTTTTTAATGTTATATTAAATTTAGGCTTATAAAAATTAATTCTATGAATATTTAATTTTTTTCCTATCGACAGCTGATCGATGATAATCATTGAATCATCTATATCAATGATTCAGTTGATTGGGGATTCAATTTGTTTTTCAGGTTATCTATATTTCTTTATGCATATACTTTTTCAGACAGATGTCCAGACAGAAAACTAAATTACAAGTGATCTAAAAGAATCATTGATTAAATAAGGCAAAATTACAATTCAACCATATAAAAAAATTCAAAACTGTAGAAAAAAAATTACCGAATCTACGCACCATATATGTCCAGTAAACGTTACGATCGTTTGGAAAGGTTAAACAGTGTAACTTTGTCATTCAATGATTTTCTAATCGTTCAAGTTTTCGGTATAGAAATCGACTTAAATGTTAATCACATTGAACGGTTTTTTTTTTCTGTTTTGCAATATGTTATATGAAATATAGGCTTATAAAAGATAATCCTCTAATTACTAAAAAACACTTTTTTGTTCGCAGCTGATGCTATATCGATGACTCAATTGATTGAGGGTTCAATTTGTTTTTCCCGTTATTCACACCACTTACTTTCATGTACTGGTTCAGGCAGATATCCAGACAGAAAGCTATTTTACAAGTATTTTAAAAGGATCATTGATTAAGACAAAATTACTATTTAACTATCCAAGAAAACAAAAATCCAATATCTAGAAAAATTATACGGATTCTACACGCCTTATATGTCAAATATATGTTACGATCGTTTGGAAAGGATTAACAGTGTAATATTCTCATCCAATGAATTTCTAATCATTCGAATTTTCGGTTTATAAATCCACATAAGTGTTTATCACATTGAATATTTTTTTCTATTTAGTACTATGTTACATTAAGTTTATGCTTATAAAAATTAATTCTATGAATACTTTAAAAAAAATCTATTTATCAGCAGCTGACTATCGATAGTTCAATTGATTGAAGATTCAATTTGTTTTTCCCGTTATTCACATTACTTACATCATATACTTGTTCAAACAGATGTCCAGACAGAAAGCTATTTTACAAGTAATCTAAAAGAATCATTAATTAAAAAAGACAAACTTACTATTCAACTATACTAAACATATATATATATATAATATATTTTTACGGATTATACGCACCTTATATGCCAAGTACACGTTACGATCGTTAGGAAAGGGTTAATAGCGTAATGTTCTCATCCAATGACATTCTAATAATTCAAGTTATCGGTATACACTATATTGCCATTGATTATGGGACACTTGCGATTTTAGACATTTTACTAAATATCTAGAAAAATACATGAGGAATCATCTCGAAACTCTTAGTGTACAAATATAATAGTATATGTCATACATCTCCGTGAAGATTTTTTATCGAAACGCCATAGGGGACCGTCAACAAATTAAAAAAGAATGAATATCTTTTGAATAACCCTATCAAAACTAATGTAGCAAAAGCGCTCAAACTCTAGATTATGATTGAATGCCTTATTGTAATATACTGTGTTCATTTTTATGCAAATAGCATGCACACTCGCAGAGTAATTAAGGTTTTTATAAAAATGGTCCCAAATTTTTCCAAGTTTTTCCATTATAATTTTCAGAGTTCTTAATATAAAATAATATTTTTTTCAGAAAATATGACAAACATCATTGCACACAGTACTCTGTAATCAGAATTAAAAAATAATAAAAATTGTATGAAAAATGAGTAGGTTTACTATATAATTTTTTACTGCGCATGCGTCAAAGATATCAAAATTTCATTCGCATATTATGTTAGCTAAATGTATAGAGCAACTTTTGTAAAAGTCTCAAAATCATAGCTTGAAAATTCTGACAGTAATCGTCTATAGAAAAAGGACAAAATCCGTTGTTTCCAAAATGAAACAAAAAAATGAGGGATTTTATCCAAATGCAGTAGTACATCCCATATTGTGTATTCTATATTGACACTAATCAATGAATATATGGATACAACCCCTCTTGCTTTAGCTTCATTTTGAGAATAACGGATTTTCGACTTATTCAATTGACGATTATTGTCAGAATTTTCAAGTTATGATTTTGTGACTTTCACAGAAGTTGCTCTATGCATTTAGCTAACATAATATGCAAATGAAATTTTGATATCGTTGACGCATGCGCAGTAAAAAATTATTTAGTAAACCAACTCATTTTTTATACAATTTTCATTATTTTTTTATTCTGATTACAGGGTACTGTGTGCAATGCTATTTGTCATATTTTCAGAAAAAAATAATATTTTATATTAAGAACTCTGAAAATTATAAGGAAAAAACTTGGAAAAATTTGGGATCATTTTTATAAAAACCTTAATTACTCTGCGAGTATGCATGCTATTTGCATAAAAATGAACAAGGCTTATTACAATAAGGCATTCAATTACAATCTAGAGTTTGAGCTCTTTTGCTACATTAGTTTTGACAGGGTTATTCAAAAGATATTCATTCTTTTTTAATTTGTTGACGGCCCCCTTTGGAGTTTCGGGAAAAAATCTTCACGGAGATGTATGGCTTATACTATTATATTTATACACTAAGAGTTTCGAGATGATTCCTCTTGTATTTTTCTAGATATTTAGTAAAATGTCTAAAATCGGAAGTGTCCCATAATCAATGGCAATATAGTGTATAAATCGACCCAAACGTTAATGACATTGAATATTTTCCTGTTTTCTACTGTAATGAAATTCAGGCTTATAAAAATGTATTCTCTGAATACTTTAAAAAAAAAAAAAAAAAAATATCGGCAGGTGATGCTATATCGATGATTCAATTGATTGATGATTCAATTTGTTTTTTTGTCCCGTTATTCACATCACTTACTTTCTTGTACTTGTTCAGACAGAAAAGCAATTAACAATTAATCTGAAAGCATCGTTGTTAATAAGGCAAAATTATTATTCAACTATACAAAAAAAAAAAAAAAAAATCCCGAAGAAAAAATTATGGATTATACGCACCTTATAAGTCAAGTATACATTACGATCGTTTGAAAAGGGTTAATGGTGAAATGTTCTCATCCAGTGATTTTCTGATCATTCCATTTTTTGGTACCAAAATCAACTTAAATGTTAATCATATTGAATGTTTTTTTGTTTTGTACTAAGTTACATGAAATTTATGGCTTATAAAAATAAATTCTCTGAATACTTTTCAAAAAACATTTTTTCAGTAGCTGAGGCTATATCGATAATTCGATTGATTGAGGATTCAATTTGTTTTTACCGTTAATTCACATTTCTTACTGCATTTACTTTACTCAGACATATGTCCAGACAGAAAACTAATTTATAAGTAATCTAAAAGAACTATTGATTAAATAAGGCAAACTTATTATTCAACTATACTATATATATATATATAATATATTTGGTACTACTAGGTTATCCCGTCGACCAAAAAATTATCGTCAAACTATAAGGTTAAATGCCAATAATGGATGATCGTGAATGTCACATTCAATGACAATAAACACGATTCACGTGTTTAAAATGTCATTAAGTGATTTTTATTTCGACTTTTTATTAATATTTTTATTAATATTCTACTAATTATTTGCTTTTTTTCGTTATTTAAAATAAAAATTATGTCAATATGTATAATTTGGCTTCTTGTTTGGCGATTTCTATAATTTGGCGAAATTGGTCGACGGGATAACAGAGTAGTACAATATATTTTTACGGATTATACGCACCTTATATGTCAAGTACATGTTACGATCGTTTGGAAAAGGTTAACAGTGTAATGTTCTCATCCAATGACATTCTAATAATTCAAGTTTTCAGTATATAAATCGACCTAAACGTTAATCACATTGAATATTTTTCTGTTTTGTACTGTGCTATATGAAATTCAGGCTTATAAAAATTTATTCTCAGAATATTTTTTTAAAATCTTTTTACCGGCAGCTGATGCTATATCGATGATTCAATTGATTGATGTTTTTTCCCGTTATTCATATCACTTACTTTCATGTACTTGTTCAGACTAATGTCCAGACAGAAAAAATTATTTGCGGTATTGATTTTTTTGCCTTTACTCTCTCTCAAAATATGACCTTGACTTTTAATTTAAACAGGAACATTTCAGAGAATTGTTTCCATTCTTGTTCATTTTATTGTATTATTATCTTCTATTTATTATTTTTTTTGTGTGTGTATTAAGCATTGAATGAGATAGAGTTTTCATTTCATACGTGTACATAAAAACTGTTTCTTATTTTAACAAGTTCGCTGCCGCTCACGCGCCATCGCGTGATAAGGCGCCAACGTTAAGGGGCCACTCACGCGCCAGCTCGTGATGTCCAATAGCCAGTCACGCGCTGGCGCGGGAAAATCTTTCACTGATTCTTTGTTATAAAAAGTAAATCGGCTTCTGGAAAAAACCTCAGTCATTGTGGGAAAAACCCATTTCTACAGTGCGGCATTAACTATCATCACATCTTCAAGTAAGCGGCAGCGAACGTGTTAAGGCATGTCTTAGGAACAAATCTTTTTGAGTTTTTGTAAATTTAAAATTTAAAACTGATAATTCTTGTTTAAAATGTGATAAAAAATTTGACATAAACATACCAATAAGAAAATTATTTATTTTTTAATAGTTAGTTTTTTTAAAGTATAAAATGCTCCGAAAAATTGCTACTTTTTTTTAACTAAGGTACCCTGGGGTAATAACGCCACGTTAAGGTTCTACCAATTTTCACGGCTCAGTTTTAGTTGGTATTTTCCAAACAAATATATGATTTGATACAGCAACTCATTGACTATCTATATATAAAAAAATAATTTAACAAATATGTATTCATAAAATGTATAATGGCGTGATTTCTTGATCAATGCTATTTGGCGTTATTACCCATCTGTATGGGTAATTACGCCATGCAAACAAAGCTATGAAATAAGATGGAATAATGGCATGTAGATTGCCCAATTCTAAAAATACAAACTGTACAAACTTAGAAATTGACAAATTGCATTCTAAGCTATTGAAAATGTTATTATTATTATTATTATTATTTTTTTTTTTTGAAAGTGTAAGAAAAATAAAGGTGTGGTGTGTGTGGGGGGGGGGGGGGGAGGGGATAAGGCAAAATAATATCAGACCGTGAGCTTCTTTTTGCTTAAAAAGGACCGCTTAAATAGAATTATTAGAAACATTGCACAGTTTTAACTGTGTTTATTTGAATCAGTATTTAGAATGTAGCTCGGCCACTGTAGGAAATCAACCGGGGTATTAATACCAAGGATTGGCGTTATTACCCCGTTATAGTTATTGCGTTGTACATTTTAAATTACTAATTATCTCGAGAAGATATCCAAAATCTTCAACAACATTTTGAAAGTCCATGAAATGTACTACAAATTTATGTAATTAACAAAGTATTTCCGGATAAAAAAAAAATAGTCTTCACATCACAAAACGAATCTCGCAAATTTTAGATCAAGCGTTAATTTTAGTTGCTTGTAAAAACAATAAGACCTAAAAATGAAGCAAATTAACTTGAAGCTGTTTTTTTGCGATTTATATGACTCAAAACCCTTCTGCGTAGAGCACATGGGTGTCATTTACCAGATTATTTCATAATTATGCAAAATATTAGCACTTGGCGTTATTACCCCGCCTGGCGTTATTACACCAGACCACCTTATTTGAATTTAAAACTTATTAAGTATGGGTATATTTTGTGAATTTTGTGTATTTTTGTATATTTTGTGAATTTTTTATATTTTGTGAAAAGCCAGATGTGTCTCTTGATTGCCATTTGTATCTTGTTTCTATTGTTAATAGATACTTTTTCCTTTGCCTTGTAAACTTTTTTTTTGGATCACCCCTCGTAGTTGCAGATTCCCCAAATTTTTAAAGAGCCAGTAGCTTCTGAATGCAAATAATCCAATCGCCATCCGGGCTTAATTTCCAAGAAAACTTCATATTGATCTTCGTACATCTTATCATCTATCCAATGCAATGAAAATCATTTAAAAATACTGAAATGCAACCGAAATATCTGTTATAGCTTTAGCGAATGGGTCTTTTCACTTGACTGAAGTAGCCTTCATTTCTAGGCCGGTGGTATGTTTATGAAACCACTTAATTTTAATTCACAAATGCTACAATGGTACAATAATTTTGGTATAGAATTTTTTCGAAGTAGCTTTTTAAAGTAACGGTTAAAAAAACCGTCAGCGATCGATGGAAAATGTTAGTTATTGTACAGCCAGGAGCCTCGCCAAGGGGGCGACAGGGGCAAGCCCCCCTCCCCCGAACGTTTGCACACGCTGTTACAGTTGGCAAATTTATAACTGAACTGGCAAATTTATTCAAAACTTTAATTAAAAAAACTATAATACTCTTTCTATAGCGTAATAATAGATTTGACGAAAGTAACCAGTATAATAAGAAATATTATTAAGCTTTTTACAAACAAAAACTATATTGCATTTTCTAATAGTGATAACTTGGTAAAATTATAAAACTGGTTGACAAACGTCAAGAACTATATATTTTTGCTTTTCACTGAGTTGCAAATAATTAATTTTGACTTGGCAATTTAAGGCTCTCCTCCCCACCAAAAAAAAGTTTTCGCGAGAGCGCTGTGTACAGCCCTACTATAGCTACATAACATTTTTTTTTTTTTTTTTTTTTTTTTTTTTTTTTTACGTTGCGCGCTAGACATTAAACCATCGGAAAAAAATAAGGACTGGTAATTTCATTACTGCCGATCAATGATTGTGATTCATGAACCTAGACCAGGGACGGCTAACCTATGGCACGTGTGCAAAATTGACACGCGATACAATATTTTCGGCACGCGTTGATTAAGATCCTAAAACAAATTACAATGAAGTTAAACAAAACACGCGATTGTACATAAGCTGGTTTTTCTTTCTTTTTTTACTTTTTTCTATCTTCAATAGAAGAAAGTATTGTAATCGAAATTTTTTCGATTTCCGGTTTTCGACGGATTTACGCGTTTTAGGGGTCAGAGATTCCAAAAAACATGTTTTTACAAAATGTCTGTCTGTCCGTGTGTCTGTGTGTCTGTCTGTCTGTATGTCGCCATTCTACCATCAAAAAGTGTATGAAGTTATGCATAGAATTGAACCAAATTTTTTGTGAATGTTTTTGGCTGTGGCAAGCAGGTCCTCCTTCAGTTTTGAAATATTCCGCCGGAAGATGGAGCTGTAATCGCGATTTTTGTACCATTTTCAATATTGTACTGACCAAAAGTATATGAAGTTATGCATCGAATTGAACCAAAATTTTTGTCTATATGTACGACTATGGCTAGTTGGTCCTCCCTGAATTTGAAAAAAATCCGTCGGAAGGGGGCGCTGCAATCGCTATTTTTGTGCCATTTGCAATATTGCATGACCTAAAAGTGTATGAAGTTAGTTATAGAACTGAACTAAACTTTTTGTATATGATTATTTTTTGGTAAGGCAAGTAGGTCCTCCCTGAATTTGAAAAAAAACATCTGCTTATCATTCTATTGTCCATAGGCTCGTGCAGAGACGGAAATTCGTTTTTACTCCGATTAATTGATTGAAGCAGAAATTTAAGATGAAAATCAAAGTTGGTAAGGTATTGAATTAAAATTATTAAAGCATTAAAATGAGTAACTATTTTTTTTTAAATATTAAAATGTATGTATGAGATAGAAGAAAGTTTTGGGATTAACACATCCAACTAGTTTTTATTAGAAAGAACTTAAATAAATTTCTAAACTATTTCAACGTGGGCTTAAGAAGTTATCAAACTAAGAAAAGATTGAAAGAATATTTAATAGAAAAATATCATGCATTTTAAGTAAAATTGCCAGTTATGAAACAATAGCACTTCGTACAAAATTTGGAGTTTCAGAATTGTTTTCTTTGTTTATTCCTGCGGATGATTATTTTTTGGAAAAGATACGAACTTCTTAAATATTAGAAACTCAAACCACGTATCAGATGATTGGAACTTAGCTTGCATCATGTTAAAACTAACTGGGCTGAACACCATGTTAATATTTGGCATAACCGAAATCAGAATTGAAATTTTGTTACTTTATAAAATATGTTAGTTCAAGTATTAGGTGACTATTATCTTACTAGAAGATAGCCCGTCAAAATGACGTGTTTGCATTTTTAAAGGATGATAAAAAAATTACAACGACTGTGGTCAATCATAGCCACTTTAGGCTGAAACAGTTTTGATAAATACAGCGATTAAACTTGGAGAGGGAAAAATCAAACAAAAAAGAAAACAAAAGAAAAAAGAAAGAAAGAAAATTTCAACAGAAATCTGCATTTAAAACTATAGCAAAACTATCTGCTAGATGGGAGTGGGTATTATAATGAAATTTAAAACGCCCCCGCGGTTTGCTTAAATAAAAAGTTTTAATTAAATATTGTTTTTGAAATCGTGAAAAGATTTCAAAACGAAGTAAAATGTAGTGACGTCATTTACAGCTCCCACTGTAAATCTGACCATTGAGAACGCTCCATTACGACTATGGAACGGTTTCATTGGTCAGAAAATAGATTGCCTTTAAAATCGGAGGTAACTTTCCACAATGTTTTTTATAGATTTGAAATTCTCAAGAGTCATTCACGGCTGTGAAGAAAAAAAAATTAAAGCATCCCGAATATAAAAATTTTAACAATATTGCATTTAAAACACACCTTCGCTTTTCTTTAATAAAAAGTTTTAAGTAAATATACTTTTTGAAATCGTGGAAAGATTTCAAAGTGAAGAAAAATGTAGTGACGTCATTTACAGCTCCATCTGTAAATCTGACCAATGAGAACGCTCCATTACGACTATGAAACGTTTTCATTGGTGAATGAGTTTCTTTTTCTCGTGGAAAAGGGCGACCTCGGAATTGTTATATACACGGTGGGGTTTTATATATATACTATTTTAAAGTTCCGATAATGAAAAATCCAGAAGTTTTTATCCAATTTTTTTTTGGCACGTTTTGTTCACGTAAAAGCTATTTTGAAAAAAGTTCGGCACGCTTATGTAAAAAGGTTCGCCGACCCTGACCTAGAAAACCCAAAGAGCTTTTGTTTTAGTATCTAGACAGCAATATATTGTCTTAATTACAGAGAAGTCAATAAATTCCTTAAATTTATTGGGAAATGTGTTCCTTCGTCGTGATCAGTTTACAAAACCAAAGAAGCAATAAAATTATTTGAGCCATAGACAATTCGTTAAAACTTTTTATAGCTGTTCCGATTCGATATATTTTATTTCTTCATGAAAAGTTCAGAAAATTGACAGTTTTTATTTTTTCCAGAATTTCTTCTATCTCTGTAAGAGAAGCAAGAGCATTTGATCTCTGAAAGGTTCAAATTATTGTCCAGAAGACGTTTAATCAAAAACACTAACTGTTTCGAGAAGTTTTCGAACAGGGCCGTAACTAGAAGTGAATAATAAGTGGGGCTCAAGAGAATGTAGGGGGGGGGGTCATATTTCTTTTTCCTCTTTCTCTGACGTAGAAAGATAAATGAGTGCATATTTTCATTGTAAATACAGTAGGCTCTCGTTAATTCGAACTCGTCGGGACCACAAGAAATGTTCGAATTATCCGAAGTTCGAATTATGGAAAATATGAAATGAAAACATGCTTAATATGGTACTATTGCAAAGGAATTAATGTTATAGTGTTTTTTAAATTTATTTCGTCTTTTATCATTAGAATATGACGTAATATTAAATTAGAATGTAAAAATACATAAACTAATTAAAAGATTAGAAACATGCACAAAGGAAGAAAAATTTACAGCTTCACTGATGGACAGACGGGGCACTCAGAAAGTGGATATCAAATGCATTGGATTATATGTATACTCGTTCAGAACAATTTTCACAAAAATCAAAGAAAGAAAGTTATTCATATGATCTGAAATCCGTGAAAAAGGAAAGAAAAATGAAAAATCGGAATTCTCCTTGGTTCGAATTAAACGAAGTCAGGAGAAAATGAGTTCGAATTAATGAAAATTTTTAACGTTATTCTGCCATTGAAAATTTCGGAACTTCCTGTTTAGTTCGAATTAAGCGAAGATTCGAATTATCCGATTTCGAATTAACGAGAGTCGACTGTACTATGTCTCTTATCAAACTGTTGTAATAACTGCATTTTATGTTAAGAAAAGTATAGTATGATGAAAATTTTGAGTGTATAATTGGCGCAAAATTAAACATCCTGTTAGCTTCCTATGTGCCAATAGAATAAGCGAGTGTTAATAGATACAATATAGTAATTCTGCAAAACTGTGAAATCATCTCAACACTAAATCAGATTTTTTCAGATTTATACTATCATAAATAGATAAATTTTTGCTTTCCAAAATTAAAGTTTTTAACCACAAACGTACTCATGGTATTTGGGGAAGGGGGGGGGGGGTATTCTGGCGCTATGATTTTTATTTAATAAAATGTTTATTACTGGGTTTTTTTTTATGTTAAAACTGTTGTTAGCTTGAAATAAATATGAAATGTTTTTATACGTGGTTTTTTTTTTGTTTGTTTTTTTATAATTATTATTTTGTCAATATTGCGTCGTTAGAAAATACGAACTGGAAAACATTACTTTTGTAATTGTATTTTCCGGAAAAAAAAAAGAAGAAAAATAGCCTGGTGAGGACAGAGCCATTCGAAAAGGGATGGAAGGAGGGGGGGAGCGAAGGGGGGCGGTCCCGACGGACGCGGAAATTTATAGGTCGCCAATTTTATACTACCAACGTCATTTTTTGGCCTGTCACAAGTTTTGGGGAGGGGATTGTAAATACGTACTTGCACATACGAAATTTGTGGGATGAATGACATTTTACGGTTTACTTGTTAGAACATGGAGGAACATTTTCTAAATTAAACTTATGATGGAACCGATACATTGTATAAAATTCGGAATTTCTTAACCTTTTAAAAATGCATTATTTTAGCATAAATCGATTTTTAAAATAATGCATAGCAAAATGTAAAAGATTTTTGTAACTTGAACCACACCTCTAAAACTAATAGTTATTAACTATAGGTAAACAATAATAAGAGATACCCTCTATAACTATAGACACAGCCCGATTGTTAAAAAAAGGCAAAATTGCAATCATATCCATCAACGCATATTTAAATTGAATAGCAAGAATACGAAAATATTATCTATACACTTTTAATCAAATTTGATTAAAAATATACAAGTAATGTTTCGTGCTCTTGTGGGATAAGCTTTGAATATGCGTTGACAGATATTGATTCGGGGATGCCAAAATTCGAACTTCAAATCAAGGTGTTAAAGAATGAAGATCAATTTTATTTATTTATTTACTTATTTATTTATTTATTTTAACAACTCGCATTGTTAAAACGGTGTTGCTTTTATGGAGGATATTTTTGATCGTTTAGAAAAAATTAATTTCTAAACCGTCAGTTTTGGAGTCATTGTAACAATTGCAAAAATGTTTTAAACTTTCTTCTGCATCATTTAAATATTAATTTACATTAAAACAATTATTTTTTAAATTGTTAAGAAACTACATATTTTATACAGTGTTCAATAAGTTTCCTATAACTTTTATTTAGAAAAAGTTTTTATGTGTTTTAACAAGTAAATCAGCAAAAAAAAAAAAAAAAAAAGAAAAGAAAAGAAAAAAAAAGTTCTACGAGCAAAATTTACTGAGTTATGATACGTATAAATTTTCAACAAGGAAAAATGCATTTTTAGTGCAGGAAAACGATAATAATACGTGAAATGTAAAGTATCACGACTAACTAAGTTTTTGTCTTGCAAAAATTAAATTTTTAACTCTATGTTGATTATAAAGGCGCAGGTTTATCTGAACTAAAACAGCGTCTATACTTATATATCAAAATTATTCAAGATACCTTAATTAACGGCCCTCTAATTAAAATGTCTATTGATAGCACAGTCTCATCGATTAGTTATACGTTACAAAAATAACAGGTTGTTGAAACCTGTTACCCGTGAATGTGTGGAACGATGTAACCTGTTAACCAAAAATAACTATATTTCCCATCTCTAGTATATATATATTTATATATATATAGAACCATTAGATAATACTACAAATCAGCATCAATTTCTGGAAAAACTTTATATAAGCCCATTAATTTTAAACAATATTAACCATTTGATTTTAATAAAAAAAAAAAAAAACAATATTGAATATGAGGAAAAATTTAAATAAATAAATAAAATGAATATAACAGAAATTTGTAGAACAAAAGCAGAGTAGTCAAGCCCCAAATACTTTGGAACTACAAATGAAGTGTGTGGTTTCATCTTCGTATTAGTCATGTAGCTTCGTCGTAGAAAAAGCAAAATAATACGAATTTGGGGCTACCAACACACATAAACCAAAATTTATTAAATAAATACCAAGTAATCTATAGTGGATATGGAGAAAATAAAACAGTTATAAAGTAAAAGTAGTCACAAATGCACGTCGTAAATTAAAACATGATGTATTCATATATATATATGTCAGAAAAAGGGAGATAATAAAATAATAAAAACAGAAAACGACTTATCTGTTGAATTCTGTTACGCTAGTCACATGGTACGACTCTCAGTACACAAATAGAAAGAGACTCCGTTAAAACAATATACAACTAGAAGGTACACATCAACTGACAATACATCTTCCGCAGAATCCAACGTGGCCAATACACGAGCGCAGAACCGTTGATTTATCTCGGCTACTAACGCCAAAATAGCGATAAAGGAAATACATATACATGTATGTATAAAATTCACAATTTCATTTTCATTCATTATTAGGTTAATAAATGAATTTCTGATACATAACGAGTAGTACATTTATTATATTAAACTGCTTGATTTTGCCTATATTAATGCTGGGGCTAGCGAAACTGACAGACTGTCGTACTGAGTTCATTTTCTTCAATTATAGGCTTGATTACTGATGAAATTTGCAATTGAACAGCATTTGTATTTTCCGAGAAATGAACTAAATCATGAGTTACAAGCAGCTGTTGTCTCATAATAATAGTTTTATTTTTCCTTTCCCAAATTGTCGCGACCGGAAATTCAAAGTGAATTTCGATTGCATTTTCTGAAAAGTCTTCGGTTCTTACTGAAAAAAAAAAAAAAAAAAAAAAAAAAAAAACTTTGTTTACATAGTTTTTGGAATTCTTCTGCTTTTTCACCTGTCAATTATATACAGTGTCTCACAAAAGTGATGGGACACTTGTGCTTTATAAAAAGAAACTGCAATAAAATAAATAAACAAACGTGTGCAAAAATTTTTTGGGTGTGTTTCATATTTAAAGTTAGAAACAATTATTACATAACATACATTTTGTCAAAATATTAAAATATTAATTTAGTAAAAATACAATTGTTCAGAACGGAGCAAAAATTGGCTCACATAAGTGATGGGACACTTACTTTCCCATCAAAATTTATTATCCAAAAATTTTACTTTTTAAAAGGTTTTAATATTTTGTTGGATTTCCTTTTACTTTTAAAACATAATTTAATCTTTTTGGGATGGATTCGACTAATTTTTTTTGTGATTTCTGGAGTGATTTTACCCCATTCTTCTTGAAGCACCGATTTTAGTTGTTGTTTTGAAGAAATGGTGTGTTTGCGAATTCTTGATTCCAATTCTTGCCAAATATTCTCTATGGGATTTAAGTCTGGAGATTGTGGTGGTGTTTTTATTATTTCAGGACAGTTATATAGCAGCCAGAGTCTAATGTTCAGAGCAGTGTGCTTGGGGTCATTGTCCTGATAGAATTTAAAATTGTTATGAAGGTTCAATTTTCGTGCTGAAGATTTCAAATTGTGCTTTAATATATTAATATACTTGTACTGATCCATTATACTGTCAATAAAAACAAGATTACCAACTCCAGCGGACGACATACACCCCCATACCATAACTCCTCCTCCACCATGTTTTACTGTTGGTACCAAGTTCTGTTTGCGAAATTCTTCCCTGGGTTTTCTCCACACCAAGATTCTACCGTCAGAACCAAATATATTAAATTTACTCTCATCAGCAAATATAACTTTATTCCAGTAATCAGAATTCTTATTTATGTTGGATTTTGCGAAAGCTAGCGCGAGTTTCCTATTCTTTTCACCCACGAAGAATTTTTTCCTGGCTACTCTACTGCTACCCTTCTAATAGTCTCAGGATTAACAATTATTCCATATAATGCTTGTAAATCAGCAGCAACTTTTGAAGCACTATTTCTTGGATTTTTTTTAATATTTTGAACGATAATTCGCTTTATTCCATTGGATAGCTTTGATGATCGGCCAGGTCTTCTTTTATCCTGAATCATATGATTCTTTTTATATCGTTTAATGATATTGAAAACTGTTGAACGACTCAAGTTAACTGTTTCAGCAGTTTTTCTAATAGATTTTCCACGTTCAATATGCAAATTAATAATTAATTTTCGAATTTCAGGCGAAGTTTCTTTTCGTTTAGCATTCATGGCTACACAGAGCTAAAAAACACAAAAATTCCAAAACAAACTGCAGAGAAATACTGCAGACGATTTTATAAATTATTGCCAATTGCTTTTAATGTTATTCAAATTCCAACTAAGCATTTATTGATAATTTATTGTCCTTTTCTGAAAAATGAAGCTTTCTACGTTCAAGCTAAATGAAATGTTCACAGCATTACAGTGCTCTTTGCCATTTTGGTAATTTGCTTAGTACTATTATTATTATGAGAATCATCATTTTTATTGCCGAAACGTCAGTGAAGGCTTACTTTGGAGACACGAATTTTTTTGGTGTCTGTCTGTCAGTCAGTCTGTCTGTCTGTTCCGCGATAACTAACGCAAAAAACATCCGATTGGCTTGAAATTAAGTGGGTATGTTAGTGAAGCACTGGGGTTAAGCTGTATAGTTTTTTGTTAGATTTGATTCATTCGTTTGGAAAATATAGAATATTTTATTTTGCGCAATAATGCTTTTCTATGGCAAATCAAATGATTTTCAATTTTTTTTTCTTGAGAGAAAATGACACATTTCATTAATGGAATTCAATGATAAATGGATACTGAAATTTACCAGTTAAATTATTCGTATTGTTTTAAAATTTTGTGTATGCATTTGTCAGATTTTTAAAGTTATTACTGTAAATTTTGGAGATTTTTTATAAATGTGTTCCAATAATATAAACCAATTTGGTTTAGAGATTTACTTATTTAAAATGTATTAATTTCATTTTCTTTATTTTCTCTTAATGGTTGCTAAGCAACCATTCATCCTAATCCTTATTATATTTTAATGCTATAAATTTGAAAGCGTGGACGTAAATTTGAATGAAGTCAACGTCAAAACTGATGAATTAATTAATGTCTTTTTATCTTTGCGGATAAATATAGCATAGCCCAGAAAAGAATATAGGCTATGTTTTATTAATTTCATTCAAATATTTTCCTTAATAATTCAAAATTTCCTTCTTTTTCATACAGAATCAAGAGCGATTTTTTTAGATAAAATTTAACCAATTTCCTTTATCGTTGCAAAAAAAAAAAAAAAAAAAAAAAAAAAAAAAAATCTGGAATAATTTTTCAACGACAATAAGTTTCAATTGAGCAATTTCCATTTGAAAAACCAAACTAAGAAAAAATAAATATGACGTCAGAATTAAAATAAAAATAAAAATAGTACTTTGTTAAATATTAAACACGGTTATTTGTTTCGTTAATAAGAGTTTTTCTGACAAAAATGGGGACATAATTAGAAGTAAAAGAAATAAAAAATAATTATATTTTTAACAAATATTTCAATTGGTAAAATTTGACGTCATAATTGAACAAAAACAGGTATTTTATAGTAGTCGTTAAAAATACAAGAAACATGGATATCAATAACTCATGAAAAATAACGCCATTGCCAAAACTTCAGTGAAGGCTTACTTTGAAGATACGAAATTTATTGTTTTTCATCTGTTAGTCTGTTCTTCTGTATGTTTGTCTGTCCCGCTATAACTGCTACAAAATGCAATCAAAAAAAATTTTTTTTTTTTTTTGGAAACAAAATTGTAAAACTCTAGATTACTGAGTTTACACTTACAAAATTTCCTGATACATCAGATTTAGGTGTTTGTGGTTGGCAGGTATGTAGAAGTATGAAGATAATGAAGAATATTTGTCCAAATTGTTACTTATCCTTATAAATCAAAATGTATAAGGAAATGCAAGATATACAATAACCATGAGCACAATTATTAGAAAGTGGCAAATTTAAATTAAGTGAGGCTACGGGGGGTTCAGGGGGGGGCGGAGCCCCCCTGAAGAAATCTACTATGTTATAATTAAAAAAATAATAATAATAGATCATGAAAATTTCAGAATATCCTAACATAACTAAATTTTTAATTTACCGCTTTTGAAGGCTGAAAACTTCTAATTCTCATTTTATTCTTATAAATAATTAAGCACTATGAAAATTTTAAATTAAAGTTTCCAAGAAGTTGAATATTACCCAAAGTGTGTTTAAAAATATATATATGTGTGCAAAGCTGACGTTGAGGCTCCTGATCTGCAGATTTACTAGTTATATTCGTATACTTTTATATTTCATCTAAATGCATCAGGCTAAAAAATATTGTATTTCTTTGCGAAGTAATCTTATAAACTAATGAAATTACGTAATTTATTTTTTATTTGTTAAAACGAACATTTAGAAATGCCCGTTAATGAAAATAAAACAGTGTTCGCCTTAAATTTAAAAGAAAATTCTGTCTTTGATGAATAATTTGAGGAAATAAAAAATTTCGAGAGTTAGATTTTTACGTCAGAAAAGCAAAAAATGCATTTGATAATTTTTTCAAAATTTAAAACTCTTGTAAATTTGATTTTCTCTATTTTTTATCCGTTCGGATTTTTTTCATCTTGTTCTTAAAGTATAATTATCCCATGCAGAAAATAAAATATAATTTTTTTAATCGAGTTTTATGTCGATTATTTATTGTCTTTCGTAAAATATTCAGAAGGAAAGGGTAAATTTAATAATATTGTAAAATCGTCTGCTTTGTCATTTTTTGTAAGAGGTTTTATTTTAAAATATGCAATTATATTAAGACGAAAAGGAAAATCATATTGTTTGATACAATAGAGATTATTTTTATAAGTCGATAAGGAAATTAAATAGATTTTGTGTAGGATAACAACAATTCAACTATAATAAAGAATGAAGAATAACCAACAAAAATCACCTCAGGTCGTTTTATTGGCCGAGAGAAAGTGGCGCGAGGTATTCACGACGTCATTATTCTTTGGAAGATTGGCAACATAAAGTTACCGTTCTCGTAGATAGTGGACTCTGAGTGGAAGGGAAGGAAATTACATATTTCTTAATTCACATATTTCTTAATTCATCTGGATGAATAACACATATTCTATTCATGTCAGAATACTTTCCATTTTAGTCAAATTTATAAAAGAATTTTAGGAACGTAGAATATTTCTATCGAATTTTCGATCTTTTGTATTTTATTTATATTTTTATTTTCTTTCCATACTCGTCTTTCCATACTTTTCTTTCCATATGCTCACAATTTGATTAAAAAAAAAAAAAAAGCTTTAAATGTATTTTTAAGAATACATTAGGCAGCTTGGAAACATACTTAAATAAAAATTTTAACTAATTCAATCATTTTTATTTTTAATAATTTAAAACAATAAAATGCTTCGTCAATATGTAGCTTGAATTTTCAGTAGATAATAAAGACCAGTACATTAAATGAAAAAAGATAACGAAAGAGAGAAAAATTATTTCTTAGACGGTCTGAATTGAATAAAATGCATTTTGTTTGCATGGGAATATTAGTTTTTGTATTCCTATTTACTAAGGATTTTTAAAATCTTATACAGTGTCTCACAAAAGTGATGGGATACTTGTGCTTTATAAAAAGAAACTGCAATAGAATAAATAAACAAACATGTGCAAAAATTTTTTGGGTGTGTTTCATATTTAAAGTTAGTAACAATTATTACATAACATACATTTTGTCAAAATATTAAAATATTAATTTAGTAAAAATACAATTGTTCAGAACGGAGCAAAAAATGGCTTACATAAGTGATGGGACACTTACTTTTCCATCATATATTTATCCAAAAATTTTACTTTTTAAAAGGTTTTAATATTTTGTTGAATTTCCGTTTACTTTTAAAACATGATTTAATCTTTTTGGGATGGATTCGACTAACTTTTTTGTGATTTCTGGAGTGATTATACCCCCATTCTTCTTGAAGCACCGGTTTTAGTTGTTGTTTTGAAGAAATGGTGTGTTTGCGAATTCTTGATTCCAATTCTTGCCAAATATTCTCAATGGGATTTAAGTCTGGAGATTGTGGTGGTGTTTTCATTATTTCAGGACAGTTATATAGCAGCCAAAGTCTAACGTTCAGAGCAGTGTGCTTGGGGTCATTGTACTGGTAGAATTTAAAATCGTTATGAAGGTTCAATTTTCGTGCTGAAGATTTCAAATTTTGCTTTAAAATATCAATATACTTGTACTGATCCATTATAATGTCAATAAAAACAAGATTACCAACTCCAGCGGACGACATACACCCCCATACTATAACCCCTCCTCCACCATGTTTTACTGTTAGTACCAAGTTCTGTTTGCGAAATTCTTCCATGGGTTTTCTCCACACCAAGATTCTACCGTCATAACCAAATATATTAAATTTACTCTCATCAGCAAATATAACTTTATTCCAGTAATCAGAATTCTTATTTATGTTGGATTTTGCGAAAGCTAGTCTGAGTTTTCTATTCTTTTCACTTACGAAGAATTTTTTCCTGGCTACTCTACCGTGATATCCAGCAGATCGAATTACCCTTCTAATAGTCTCAGGATTAACAATTATTCCATATAATGATTGTAAATCAGCAGCAACTTTTGAAGCACTATTTCTTGGATTTTTTTTTAATATTTCGAACGATAATTCGCTTTATTCCATTGGATAGCTTTGATGGTCGGCTAGGTCTTCTTTTATCCTGAATCATATGATTCTTTTTATATCGTTTAATGATATTGAAAACTGTTGAACGACTCAAGTTAACTGTTTCAGCAGTTTTTCTAATAGATTTTCCACGTTCAATATGCAAAATAATAACTAATTTTCGAATTTCAGGCGAAGTTTCTTTTTGTTTAGCCTTCATGGCTACACAGAGCTAAAAAACACAAAAATTCCAAAACAAATTGGAGAGAAATACTGCAGACGATTTTATAAATTATTGCCAATTGCTTTTAAGTAAAAATAAAACCCCAAAAAATATTTTTATTGCTTATTTCAGACGATTTTTGTTGCATACATGGATGATTCTCAAAATAGGGGACAATTTCAAAAGTGAAACCTTAAAAAAATTACTGTTAGCAAAATTTCTGAAAAAAATAGGTGTTGTTAATATAGAATTAGGTATACTTTACATTTAGTCAGCAGAGCTAAATATTTAAAAATTAACTTTAAAAAAATAATTAGTATTTTTTGAGCCATGCTAATGACAAAACAAATTGCATGGAATAAATATACTAAGAAATTTTTATTTTCTTCCTGTTTAAATATTTTTTTCTATATTTATTAGCCTTCTTTTTCAGCAAATGGTTTCCATCTTTACATATATACATATAAGGAGAATAAAAACATTACCAAACAGCAAACTTTGTTTACATGAACAACATTCTGACACTAAGAATGTAAGAAGCTGTCTTAGTGATATTTTGACAGATTTAATGCATATTTTAGGGATAATAAATGCAATACCTAAATTTATATGTAAAATTAAACTTTATAAAAGATACAATATAAGCAATGGTTACATTTATGCACATAGGAGTCTTTAGCATGGACAGAAAAACCATGCTAATGACACTGATATTTGTCCATGCTAATGACAAATTTTAATTTAAATAAGATTATGAGCCATAATATAATCACAATGCAATAGTCCTTTCTGGGGCTTTTTAAAACACAAAAGTCCTAAGCAAATAAGTAAAATAAAAATTTTAATTATAAAGTAAACATGAAAATTATTATCCATTCTAATGACATACAATTGATGTACGCCCCTAATATTCAACTTCTATTCTTAAAATACAATACATGCTTTTATATTCAGGCTGGGATAAAATGACTACTTGTTGCCATGGAGAAACTTTATATTTTCAAGCTATTGTCATATGTGAAAATGTAATTTTGGATTATAACCAGATGTTATAGTATGACCTTGTTTTGAAAATAGAATATGGAGGACAAACTTTAATTCTTTTTTTATATACTATAATTTTATTTTTAAAAAGAAATTTATTGGAAAAATCCTCTCCTTGATTAATTTAAAGAAAGAATAACATTTGTTTTATTTTATAAACATGATATTAACTCTTGAAAAAGCTAGTATATACAAGGCACAGCTGCTATGAACATCCATGCTAATCACATTTTGAACATTTATTCTGTTATTTTAAGGTGTTTTTAACTAAAAAGTGAGTAATTCTTGAGTGCAAATAATGAATAATATTAAGACAAACATATTTAAACATAGAAACATGACAGAAAACCTCTCATTTTTTTTTTCTTTTTTTGTATGCCGAAAGACATAAATTGTCCCCTATTTTGAGAATCACCCATATAATGGTGTCCCATCACTTATGTGAACTATTTTTTGATCCGTTGTAAACATTTGTATTTTTATTAAAGTAATATTTTAATATTTTGACAAAAGTATGTTAGGTAAAAATCTTTACTAAATTTAAGTATGAAACACACTCACAAAAAATGTGTACATGTTTTTTTAATTTATTTGATTAGTTTCCTTTTCTAAAGCACAAGTGTCCCATCACTTATGTGAGACACTGTATATGTCTCAATGTATGTCAATCGTATATATATACAGTGTCTCACAAAAGTGATGGGACACTTGTGCTTTATAAAAAGAAACTGCAATAAAATAAATAAACATGTGCAAAAAAATTTTGGGTGTGTTTCATATTTAAAGTTAGTAACAATTATTACATAACATACATTTTGTCGAAATATTAAAATATTAATTTAGTAAAAATGCAATTGTTCAGAATGGAGCAAAAAATGGCTCACATAAGTGATGGGACACTTACTTTTCCATCAAACATTTATCCAAAAATTTTACTTTTTAGAAGGTTTTAATATTTTGTTGGATTTCCTTTTACTTTTAAAACATGATTTAATCTTTTTGGGATGGATTCGACTAATTTTTTTGTGATTTCTGGAGTGATTTTACCCCATTCTTCTTGAAGCACCGATTTTAGTTGTTGTTTTGAAGAAATGGTGTGTTTGCGAATTCTTGATTCCAATTCTTGCCAAATATTCTCTATGGGATTTAAGTCTGGAGATTGTGGTGGTGCTTTTATTATTTCAGGACAGTTACATAGCAGCCAGAGTCTAACGTTCAGAGCAGTGTGCTTGGGGTCATTGTCCTGGTAGAATTTAAAATTGTTATGAAGGTTCAATTTTCGTGCTGAAGATTTCAAATTTTGCTTTAAAATATCAATATACTTCTACTGATCCATTATACTGTCAATAAAAACAAGATTACCAACTCCAGCGGACGACATACACCCCCATACCATAACTCCTCCTCCACCATGTTTTACTGTTGGTACCAAGTTCTGTTTGCGAAATTCTTCTCTGGGTTTTCTCCACACCAACATTCTACCGTCATAACCAAATATATTAAATTTACTCTCATCAGCAAATATAATTTTATTCCAGTAATCAGAATTCTTAATTATGTTGGATTTTGCGAAAGCTAGTCTGAGTTTTCTATTCTTTTTACTTACGAAGAATTTTTTCTTGGCTACTCTACCGTGATATCCAGCAGATCGAATTACCTTTCTAATAGGATTAACAATTATTCCATATAATGCTTGTAAATCAGCAGCAACTTTTGAAGCACTATTTCTTGGATTTTTTCTTTTTTAATCTTTCGAACGATAATTCGCTTTATTCCATTGGATAGCTTTGATGGTCGGCCAGGTCTTCTTTTATCCTGAATCATATGATTCTTTTTATATAGTTTAATGATATTGAAAACTGTTGAACGACTCAAGTTATCTGTTTCAGCAGTTTTTCTAATAGATTTTCCACGTTCAATATGCAAATTAATAACTAATTTTCGAATTTCAGGCGAAGTTTCTTTTCGTTTAGCATTCATGGCTACACAGAGCTAAAAAACACAAAAATTCCAAAACAAACTGGAGAGAAATACTGCAGACGATTTTATAAATTATTGCCAATTGCTTTTAAGTAAAAATAAAACCCCAAAAAATATTTTTATTGCTTATTTCAGACGATTTTTGTTGCATACATGGATGATTCTCAAAATAGGGGACAATTTCAAAAGTGAAATCTTAAAAAAATTACTGTTAGCAAAATTTCTGAAAAAAATAGGTGTTGTTAATATAGAATTAGGTATACTTTACATTTAGTCAGCAGAGCTAAATATTTAAAAATTAACTTTAAAAAAATAATTAGTATTTTTTGAGCCATGCTAATGACAAAACAAATTGCATGGAATAAATATACTAAGAAATTTTTATTTTCTTCCTGTTTAAATATTTTTTTTCTATATTTATTAGCCTTCTTTTTCAGCAAATGGTTTCCATCTTTACATATATACATATAAGGAGAATAAAAACATTACCAAAGAGCAAACTTTGTTTACATGAGCAACATTCTGACACTAAGAATGTAAGAAGCTGTCTTAGTGATATTTTGACAGATTTAATGCATATTTTAGGGATAATAAATGCAATACCTAAATTTATATGTAAAATTAAACTTTATAAAAGATACAATATAAGCAATGGTTACATTTATGCACATAGGAGTCTTTAGCATGGACAGAAAAACCATGCTAATGACACTGATATTTGTCCATGCTAATGACAAATTTAATTTAAATAAGATTATGAGCCATAATATAATCACAATGCAATAGTCCTTTCTGGGGCTTTTTAAAACACAAAAGTCCTAAGCAAATAAGTAAAATAAAAATTTTAATTATAAAGTAAACATGAAAATTATTATCCATTCTAATGACATACAATTGATGTACGCCCCTAATATTCAACTTCTATTCTTAAAATACAATACATGCTTTTATATTCAGGCTGGGATAAAATGACTACTTGTTGCCATGGAGAAACTTTATATTTTCAAGCTATTGTCACATGTGAAAATGTAATTTTGGATTCTAACCAGATGTTATAGTATGACCTTGTTTTGAAAATAGAATATGGAGGACAAACTTTAATTCTTTTTTTATATACTATAATTTTATTTTTAAAAAGAAATTTATTGGAAAAATCCTCTCCTTGATTAATTTAAAGAAAAAATAACATTTGTTTTATTTTATAAACATGATATTAACTCTTGAAAAAGCTAGTATATACAAGGCACAGCTGCTGTGAACATCCATGCTAATGACATTTTGAACATTTATTCTGTTATTTTAAGGTGTTTTTAACTAAAAAGTGAGTAATTCTTGAGTGCAAATAATGAATAATATTAAGACAAACATATTTAAACATAGAAACATGACAGAAAACCTCTCATTTTTTTTTTCTTTTTTTGTATGCCGAAAGACATAAATTGTCCCCTATTTTGAGAATCACCCATATAATGGTGTCCCATCACTTATGTGAACTATTTTTTGATCCGTTGTAAACATTTGTATTTTTATTAAAGTAATATTTTAATATTTTGACAAAAAGTATGTTAGGTAATAATCTTTACTAAATTTAAGTATGAAACACACTCACAAAAAATGTGTACATGTTTTTTTAATTTATTTGATTAGTTTCCTTTTCTAAAGCACAAGTGTCCCATCACTTATGTGAGACACTGTATATGTCTCAATGTATGTCAATCGTATATATATACAGTGTCTCACAAAAGTGATGGGACACTTGTGCTTTATAAAAAGAAACTGCAATAAAATAAATAAACAAACATGTGCAAAAAATTTTTGGGTGTGTTTCATATTTAAAGTTAGTAACAATTATTACATAACATACATTTTGTCAAAATATTAAAATATTAATATAGTAAAAATGCAATTGTTCAGAACGGAGCAAAAAATGGCTCACATAAGTGATGGGACACTTACTTTTCCATCAAGTATTTATCCAAAAATTTTACTTTTTAGAAGGTTTTAATATTTTGTTGGATTTCCTTTTACTTTTAAAACATGATTTAATCTTTTTGGGATGGATTCGACTAATTTTTTTGTGATTTCTGGAGTGATTTTACCCCATTCTTCTTGAAGCACCGATTTTAGTTGTTGTTTTGAAGAAATGGTGTGTTTGCGAATTCTTGATTCCAATTCTTGCCAAATATTCTCTATGGGATTTAAGTCTGGAGATTGTGGTGGTGTTTTTATTATTTCAGGACAGTTACATAGCAGCCAGAGTCTAACGTTCAGAGCAGTGTGCTTGGGGTCATTGTCCTGGTAGAATTTAAAATTGTTATGAAGGTTCAATTTTCGTGCTGAAGATTTCAAATTTTGCTTTAAAATATCAATATACTTCTACTGATCCATTATACTGTCAATAAAAACAAGATTACCAACTCCAGCGGACGACATACACCCCCATACCATAACTCCTCCTCCACCATGTTTTACTGTTGGTACCAAGTTCTGTTTGCGAAATTCTTCTCTGGGTTTTCTCCACACCAACATTCTACCGTCATAACCAAATATATTAAATTTACTCTAATCAGCAAATATAATTTTATTCCAGTAATCAGAATTCTTAATTATGTTGGATTTTGCGAAAGCTAGTCTGAGTTTTCTATTCTTTTTACTTACGAAGAATTTTTTCTTGGCTACTCTACCGTGATATCCAGCAGATCGAATTACCTTTCTAATAGCCTCAGGATTAACAATTATTCCATATAATGCTTGTAAATCAGCAGCAACTTTTGAAGCACTATTTCTTGGATTTTTTCTTTTTTAATCTTTCGAACGATAATTCGCTTTATTCCATTGGATAGCTTTGATGGTCGGCCAGGTCTTCTTTTATCCTGAATCATATGATTCTTTTTATATCGTTTAATGATATTGAAAACTGTTGAACGACTCAAGTTAACTGTTTCAGCAGTTTTTCTAATAGATTTTCCACGTTCAATATGCAAATTAATAACTAATTTTCGAATTTCAGGCGAAGTTTCTTTTCGTTTAGCATTCATGGCTACACAGAGCTAAAAAACACAAAAATTCCAAAACAAACTGGAGAGAAATACTGCAGACGATTTTATAAATTATTGCCAATTGCTTTTAAGTAAAAATAAAACCCGAAAAAATATTTTTATTGCTTATTTCAGACGATTTTTGTTGCATATATAATGGTGTCCCATCACTTATGTGAGCTATTTTTTGCTCCGTTCTAAACATTTGTATTTTCATTAAATTAATATTTTAATATTTCGACAAAATGTATGTTATGTAATAATCTTTATTAAATTTAAGTATGAAACAAACCCACAAAAAATGTGTACATGTTTTTTTAATTTATTTGATAAGTTTCCTTTTGTAAAGCACAAGTGTCCCATCACTTATGTGAGACACTGTATGTATGTATGTATATACATTTTGCAATTTCAAATTTATGTATGTATAGTATATAAATATTAATGCGTGATATGTGAGTAAAATTTGTTTCGCATTCATTTTGATTTTGTTTGTTATTTTTATTTGTTCTTTCTTTATCTTTTAATGCAATGTATCAACACTAATGAACAATTCTTAAAAATTTCATCTGTTTATTAAGGGCAGTGCAAATATAACATTATCAACTTTTTCCTAACTTTGGACCCGCCACCTCTTCCGATATCAAAAGTTATTATCCCTTTAAACTCCTTTTTGTTGTTGTTTTTGTTGTTGTTGTTTGGAGTTATATAAAAAATTGGTTACATTTATTTTTACATACTTTTTACATTTAAATGAGGATAAGTAAAAAAAAAATATTATTTTATATCAAATAACATTTAAAAGAAATAGGTACTATTTAAAAACATTTTATAATAGGTTGTTCTTAGATAATGTATTCTACAGAAATAAAGTCTTGTTGCCAGCGCCGCCGTGCGAAAGATGGGATCGAAGGGGACGGTCTCCCAGGGCGCGGAAATTTATGGAAAGCCAAATTTATAATACCAACATCATTTTTGGCCTATTACAAGACAAAGTTGGGGGACGAGGGCGCCAAATTTTAGCTTTGTCCCGGGGGCAATTTTCTCTTCGTATGCCCCTGCTTATTGCACTTGCTCTAACGGAGGAGGAGTGGGACATAGATAAAAATTCTTATCAACAAAACAAGTGGAGAACATTCTTTCTCTTTTGATTTTATTTAAACACAAACTTCGTTTCAAATATACTTCACATATGTTTTCTGGACCTTGATTATATATGTATATACACATAAACAAGTTGGAAATTGCACGTGAAGCGTAGCAAACGAGGTGCGTTCGTACCATAACGAAGTTTTAAAAATATCACTCTCATATATCAATCTCATAAAATTGTAAATAATTACTATTAAAATGCCCACCAAACAATGTATAATTCTCCCTATACCATTGTGTAATGGAATAGTTTTGTGTGGCCTTGTAAATCAATAACAAATATTCTTTGCACCACAGATTATGCAAAATGTATATTATAATATGTACTTTATAGATGCATATCAATTTTATTACGTTCGAATGAGTGTAACACCATTAAAATGCATTTGAATCATTTTTTCCCATTAACCGTAATGTAACGGAACACTTTTGATTGTCCCTGTACTTGAACTATGCATCCGATTTTGATAAAATTTGAAATAACTCGACAAAATTATGTAATACTTATGTATTTAAAATTTCAAACGATTAAAATGCATTTGAAACTTTTTCCCCATTGACCGTAACGTAACGGAATCCTTTTGATTGTCCCTATAATTGATCTATACATCCGATTTTCATAAAATTTGAAATAACTTGACAAAATTATCTAATAATTATGTATTTAAAATTTCAAACGATTAAAATGCATTTGAAACTTTTCCCCCATTGACCGTAATGTAACGGAATCCTTTTGATTGTCCCTGTAATTGATCTATACATCCGATTTTCATAAAATTTGAAATGACTCGATAAAATTATGTAATAATTATGTATTTTAAATTTCAAACGATTCAGTTGGGTAGTTTTTGCGTTGTTATATGCGGACAGACGGACAGACGGACGGACTGAACGACAACAATAGGTGCTACGTATTTACATAAATACGAACGCACCTAAAAAGAATAGGAATGTCAAATGTTGGGGGTATTCTATACTTTAGAATGAAATATTTTTATAATAATTTAGTGAATTTACTAATTTCGTTTTTTTCATATAAATAGATAACAGATTAAAAAAGATAACATACTACAGGGCGTATCAAAACTCTTGGGCAAAACTTTAAGGCGTGATAGTACACATGAAGACAAACAATATTAAATAGGAAACCAAGTATCCCAAACGCTTTCCGAAGGATAATAGCCACCATTAAAGTTTAGGGTCCAAAATTTCAAACAATTATAAAAAATGGAAAAATGGGTCCATTGATTTGCAGTTTTCACTAAAACTATTCTTTATGTCAGTATTGTCTTGAAAACAAATTATAAAGATAAATTTGAAAAAATGTCGATAGAGGGCGCTTTATACTTTGGAATAACAAGCAACTATTTTTTACCGTTATTTTTTGCATCTCATTAAATTTTTTTAGAAGCTTAGACATAAATTTTAAGCTGAAAATATGAATCGTTGGGAATGTTAAGTAGCGCATACTAAACTGTGTTCAAGGGGGGGGGGGGGGGAGGTTCAGATTTCAAACGATTACAAAAAAACGGAAAATTTGGTCGATTCGTTTGCGGTTTTCACTAAAACTATTCTTTATATCAGTATTAGAGGTCTGCACGGGCCGAAATTTCCAGGCCCGGGCCCGGCCCGGCCCGAACGAAAGAAACATTGGCCCGGCCCGAAACTTAAAAATTCGGCCCGAGCCCGGCCCGGCCCGAACGAAAAGAATAATGGCCCGACCCGACCCGGCCCGAAAGTTAAAATTTCGGCCCGAGCTCGGCCCGGTCCGGAAAAAAGTTTAAAATTCGGCCCGAACCCGGCCCGGCTCGAGTGAATTTCTACAAAACATTGATCTTTAATCTTATGGAAGAGTTCTGACCAAAAAAAATTATATTAGTCTTTTTTTACTTTCTTCTAACTTTACAAGAAGAAAGTATTGGATTCATGAAAATTTTCGACTTCCGGTTTTCGACGGATTTATGCGTTTTAGAAGGTCCTGAACACGTTTTGACTATTTTTAGAAAATGTCTGTCTGTGAGTCTGTCCGTCTGTCTGTCTGTATGTGACAAAAAATTTGTGGGCGCTCTATCTCAAGAACTAATGCTCGAAATTTAATAAAATTTTATATTCAGTTAGACCTTGATATGAATTAGTGCCTATTGGTTTTTGGTGAAAATTGGCCTACAGGTGGCGCTGCTATACTACGTTTTTCATGATTTTCAAGATTGCTATATCTCAAGAATTAACTCACAGAATTTCATCAAACTTTATATTCTGTGACCCCTTAATATACATAGACGCTGATTAAGTTTTGGTGTAAATTGGCCAGCAGGTGGCGCTGCTATGCCACGTTTTTCATGATTTTCATGATAGCTATATCTCAAGAACTAATGCATAGAATTTCACCAAACTTCAGATTCCGCGATACCTTGAGATACATAGCCGCTGATAAGGTTTTGATGTGAACTGCCCAATAGGTGGCGCTGCTATGCTACATTTTGCACGATTTTTGCGATAGCTATATCTCAAGAACTAATGCAGAGAACTTCATCAAATTTTAGATTCTGTTACACTAGAATATATAACATAATTAGACGCTGATTACATTTTGGTATTAACCTTGCAACAGGTGGTGCAGCTATGCTGCATTTTGCACGATTTTTCCGATAGCTATATCTCAACAACCAACGCTCAGAATTTCATCAAACTTAAGATTTTGTTACAAAATGACATATAACATAATTACACGATGATTACGTTTTGTTATAAATCCTTCAACTGATGGTGCTGTGCTATATTTTACACGGCTTTTTTAAAAACTAGCTATATCTCAAGAACTAATGCACAGAATTTCATCAAACTTCAGATTCTTTTACACCATAACATAATTAGACGCTTTTTTACGTTTTGGCATAAATTGTCCAAGATATGGTGTTGCTGTGCTATGTTTTGCAAACTTTTTGTTATAACTACATCTCAAGAACTAATGGACGAAATTTCATCAAATTTCAGATTCTGTTAGGTCTTGACATAAATAGATGCTTATTAGGTTTTAGTATAAATTACCCAACATGAGGCACTACTAAGCTCATTTTCTCAGAATATTAATTAAATATTGCGGGTTTTTCGGATACCAGAATCTCATTAGGCTAGGTCAAATGTTCGAAGAAATTCGATAGTGGGTAACTTTGGGGTCACCACGATTTTTTTTTTTAAATATTAAAATGTACTTATGAGATAGAAGAAAGTTTTGGGATTGACACATCCAACTAGTTTTCCATGTTTCTAATCTCCATTTATGCAGAAGTGCTGTAGGCTGCGATATTTATGCTTTTAAATGAATCTTTGTTTGTTGTATGTAAATGTATTAGTTATCACTAGTATTATTAATCCATATTCCCAATGGAGACAAAAAATCGAAAAAGCGGTATATGGTAAAATTTCCAAAGACGAAATCGCTTTGGAACGAAAAAAAAATGCATTCCCTTCTTAACAGATGCAAATGTTTAATATATTTTTTTCTCCCATATTGTTGTATTCATTTTGCATGGATGAACATTTTAAAAGAAACTTTCAGTTTTCAGTTATAAAAAAAAAAAAAAAAAAAAAAAAAAAAAAAAAAATCCGTCATAATCATGTTTTTTTTTTGTGTGTGTGTGTGTGCGTGTGTGTTTAATTCTATTTTAAAACGCCTAGTAACTACGATTCTTTAAAACGAATAAATTCTAATGTTTAATTGTAGAATAATGACGGCTTAAAAGTATATGCCTTTTTTGCAGAAATTTTTGGACAAAGCCAAATATTACCGATTTATAAAAAGTCGAGAAAAGGATTTTCATATAGAAAGATTCAATAGGAACTGATTATTTTGGTCCATGAAAACTAGGAAGAATGGAGTCAGTCTCGACTTCGTACGGAAAAAAAAGTAAGGTCCGGCTCGATACTTCAGCAAAAAAAATTAAGGCCCGAGCCCAGCCCGGCCCGAAAAGATTAGTGACTAGGTCCGGCCCGAATGCCATTATTGAAAATCGGGCCGAGGCCCGGCCCGTGCAGACCTCTAATCAGTATTGACTTAAATTATAAAGATAAATTTCAAAAAATGCCAATAGAGATGCTTTAGACTTTGGAATAACGAACAACTATTTTTCACCGTTATTGTTTGCATTTCATTAAATTTGTTTAGAAGCTTAAACATAAACTTAAATTTTGAGCTCAAAATCTGAATCGTTGTGAGTAGTTAAGTAGGTCAAACTGAACTGTGTTCAAGGAAGAAGGGGGGGGGGGAGTTCAAATTCTAAATGATTATAAAAAAACGGAAAAAGTGGTCGATTCGTTTGCGGTTTTCGCTAAAACTATTCTTTATGGCAGTATTTCCTTGAAAATAAATTTTAAAGATCAGTTTCAAAAAATTCCGTTAGAAGGCGTCTTAAACTTTAGTGTAACAAACATTTTTTTTTTTTTAACCGTTATTTTTTGTACCTAATTAAATGCTTGCAAAAGTTTAGACATAAAGCTAGTTTCTTTTTTTTTTTTCCCAGAAAAATTCGAGTTGAGCGTAGAAGAATATTTTTTGAATATCGCTTTAAATAAGACGGACATTTCTTTTCAAAAACAGCAATAGCTCTGGTAGCCACTGTTGATAAGTTAGGAACCTCTGTTTTAGATGTATGTTTTTTTTTTTTTTTTTTTTTTTTTAGCTTCAAAATAATTTTTTGCTTTACTCATTGCTGTAAAAAAATATAACTTGATGTGTAAAGCGACGAAACATTTAATTATATTTAGATGTCAAGTTTACTGGGTATAACCCGTCAAATTTTGACGAAAGAAAATGTTTAAGAAAGAACCATTTCATTGATTTGTAATAAAGCTACAACCTTAGTTATAGTAAACAAGTTGGAAATTGCACGTGAAGCGTAGCAAATGAGGTGCGTTCGTATGATAAAAAAGTTTTAAAATATCACTCTCATATATCAATCTCATAAAATTGTAAATAGTTAATTACAATTAAAATGCGCACCAAATAATGTTCTCCCTATATCATTATGTAATGGAATATTTTTGTGTGCCCTTGTAAATCAATAACAAATGTTCTTTGCACCACAGATTGTGCAAAATGTATATATAATATGTACTTTATAGATACATTTGCATTTTATTATGTTCGAATGAGTGTAACACCATTAAAATGCATTTGAAACATTTTCTCCCATTGACCGTAATGTAACGGAATACTTTTGATTGCCCCTGTAATTGAACTATGCATCCGATTTTGATAAAATTTGAAATAACTCGACAAAATTAGGTAATGATTATGTATTTTAAATTTGAAACGATTAGAATGCATTTGAAACTTTTTTACCCATTGACCGTAATGTAACGGAATACTTTTAACTGTCCCTGTAATTGATCTGTGCATCCGATTTTCATAAAACTCGAATGACTCAATGACTCGACAAAATTATGTAATAATTATGTATTTTAAATTTCAAATGATTCGGTTGGGTAGTTTTTGCGTTGTGTGTATTGCGTTGTGTGTATATGTGGACAGACAAACAGACGGACGGACGGACTAAACGACAACAACAGGTGCTACGTATTAGCATAATTACGAACGCACCTAAAAAGGACCTTATATTGATAAGTCTAACTCTGAACAAATCGTATTTAACCTAAAATTAACAAAATACTATCTCCATAAAACTCAGTTGTAGAAATTATTAAAATTAAGATTTATTCGTGTATGTAAGCAGTGAGAAATATTAAAGATCTGTTATTATGATAAAGTTATCAATTAATGCTCCTATGCCAATATTCCAAAACGAAAAAAAAAAAAAAAAAAAAAAAAAA
This sequence comes from Maratus speculifer, assembly GCA_964019185.1. Taxonomy (NCBI): domain Eukaryota; kingdom Metazoa; phylum Arthropoda; class Arachnida; order Araneae; family Salticidae; genus Maratus; species Maratus speculifer. Next base: position 147,783,045 of record OZ025301.1, on the reverse strand, counting down.
AAAAAAAAAAAAAATTATTCATTTTTGACTTCATTATAGAATTTTTTTCCTGTGAAATCTAACCTGACATCATTTTCCTCTATCAAAATTTACAAATGCATATTTCCTATTTTTATTCATCTTTTCAAAAAAATGGTATCTTAATTTGATTATTTTGATTCAAAACTCTAAGTCTCGATGCTATTTGCTGAAACAGATATTAAACTATTGACATTCTTTTAAGTATGAATCAAATGTTGTTAATGAAATCAAAATTCACCGGGTTTTATAACAGACGATTTCTTGAAATTCACAGCACGTATTTAAATTTAATTTTTTTCCCTTTATTACTTTGCTTTTTACTCTATGGCTTTTAATAGAAATGGTATATTCTTGTTGCCACGATTAGAAAAGCGGTATTGAAAACTACAAAAAATTTAATATTTCAAAAACAAATTAAGATACAGTTTTCAAATAAATTGCATTTAAAAGTACATTTCCCCCCCCTATACGATGGTGCAAAATTTGAAAATGTGCGATGTTTATATGTGTAAAAATTTGCAAAACCGAAATTTCATTTAAAATTTGAAAGTGTTGCCATTCGCAAAATGACGTATGAATTACGCACAGATACGTTTGACCTTTACAATATAGATACAAGTTTCCAAAATACATAATTACGAATTTGATTTCTAGTTCATTCTTTTCCACTGGTCAGAAATGTCTAACTGGAGGATTTCCGCTTAAGGAAAAAGTTCAAGGTTTTATGAGATGAGGAGGATTATATAATGTGCCGTAAATGTATTTTTTTTTTAAATATAAAACCAATTTTTTTAATATAAAGACATAACTTAAGAATCTATTTCCAAAAATTCTACCAAAATGGGAATTTTTAATCAAATTTTCAGAAGCGACAGTGCTGAAAGCGAAAAAAATTGATCGTTCTAAGAAAATAATTGTAAAATTAATCAAGTTCAAATTAATTGAATGGAAAATAAAAATATAGGTTGCTAATAAACCTCTTCAAAAAATCACGTCAGCAAGTTTCTTGTTTTGATTTTTAAAAATAAGTTTGAAAATATGTCAGAAAATTTCGAGTTGTTGATCCTACAGAAATACATATGTATATACATATATATATATATATATTGCTTTAAATAAGACGGACATTTCTATTCAAAAATTAGCCGCCATTGTTGACCAGTTTGGCCGCCCTTTGATGTAATGCTAAGCATTTTATGAAGTTACTTTTATTCATAATTTAGTTTACTTGTTTAATACTTTGCTAAATTGGAAGATTCTGTTAGAGAAATCAACAGTTCGGTATATTTATCTTAGCTAAACGCAAGGGATAAATCGCCATTTTTTTTTTCTTCATTTTAAATATAAGCTCCTATTTGATTATCTTGTGGACCGATTTCGCCAAATTATACAAGCTTACTTAATTTTATTTTAAATAACGAAAGAATAAATAAATTAGAAAAACATTAATAAAAATACAAATTTTAATTAAAAATCACTTTATGACGTAACAGACACGTGTATCGTGTTTAATGTCAAATGAATGCGACATTTAAGATCATCCATTATTGGTATTTAATCTTATGCTTTGATGATAGTTTTTCGGTCAATGGGAAAATCAAGTAGTACCAAATATTATACTTTCATTCATTCATTTTTTTAATTACATAATATTCATTTAAAATTAAAACATTTAAAATTTACGACATTTACTTATTTCTTAAAAAAAAAAAAAAAAAAAAAAAAAAAAAAAATATCTATATTATAAAGACCAAACGTATCTGTGCGTAACGCATACGTCATTTTGCGAATGGCAACAGTTTTTCATACAATTTCGATTTTACAATTTTTGCTTTTGCAAATTTTACATTGCTAAACATCGCACATTTTAAATTTTTACACCGCCGTATAGAGAAAAAAATATATACTTTTAAATGCAAATTTTTTAAAGCTGTATCTCAATTTGTTTTTGATATATTTTTTTTATAGTTTTTAGTATAAATTTTATAATTCTGGCAACAGAACCACTTCATTTTCTCTTAAAATTGAAAAAAAAAAAAAAAATGCGTACACTATGTCAAATATATCGTTGTGATTGTGTCAATTTGGAATATTTTTTATTGTCATTCGCATTTATATCAACCACAAGAGCCTCAATTGATAACTTCATCATAATAACTGAACATTATTATATTTTACTGATTACATATGCAATTAAAGTTTAATTTTAATAATTTAGACAACTGAGTTTCATAGAAATATTATTTTGTTGATTTTAGCTTAAAATAATATTTGTTTGAGAGTTAGACTGACCACTATAAGATGCATTTTTTACTGTAATTAATTTTGTAGATTTATTATAAATCAATGAAACAGTTTTTTCTTAAACCTTTTCTTTCGTCGAATTTCGACGGGTTCTACCTTGTATAAATAAAATAAAATAGTAATAGCTGTGCTAGCCTCTGGTGAGTATTTAGAAACCCCTGTTTAAGAAGTAAGATTTTTTTCTTAATTTCAAAATAATTTCCTCATTGCTCTAAAAAAATAGAACATGATGTGTAACTAGCGACGGATTTGATTTCTAGTTCATTCTATTCCACTGGTCAGCAATGTCTAACTGGGGGATTTCCGCATAAGAAAAAAGTTCAAGGTTTTATAAGATGAGGGGAATTTAACAGGTAGGCAGAAGAAAAATGAGCGAAAGATATTTTCCTGCCTATGTCTAGTTGAATGACAAGACTTGTTTACATTATTTCAACTATTACTTGTTTATCAATTTGATATTTCCATAGTATTGCATTATTGGGAATGCTAGGAAAATTCTATTGCTTTCTTGATAAACTGTTAATTATATGTTAATAAACTTTAGTGGCTTTTTTTTTTCTTGATGACCTTAATATTTGTTTGTTTCACTTTCGATTAGTTGGGTTTTTTGTCAAATTTTGTTATTGGATTTTTTGCAACTTTTATATTTAAATACATTTGCAATATATATGACAAAACAGAACTATATTCATTTACATCAAATATACAAATACAGCTGAAAAAAAAGAAAAGAAAAAAGAAAAGAAAGAATTTATACAGTCGATTTGAAAATATAAGAGTTTAAATAACTTTTTAAAAAAATATAAATTTAAACTTATGATTTTTTTTCACAGAAGTAGATTTCTATAAGCTTCAAATATGCGAACCAAAATTTATGATAAAGCAGAACTTTGTTCATTTTTACCAAATGTATAAAATATATATACGGTAGGAAAAAATAAAAGAAAAGAAGAACATTCCGATAGTTTTAATCTCTAGAATTATCACAAGGAAAAAAAAAAAAAAGAAATAGACATTGCACTGGAAAAAAAATATATTTTTAAAAATCTTTCTGAAAAAAAAGATGAATTGAAAACTTTGAATTTCTTTTTAAACAAAAATAAATTTGTAGAAACGCCAAATATGCAAATCCAAAATTACAGCTCATTCTACGAAGTTGTTTATGAGTTATGTATAATTAACTACTCACGCTGCACTGTAAAAAATGTCAGATGTTTCTGAATATATAAAAATGTACTGTAATCAAAAACAAAAATATACAGTAACCTCTTCTAACTCACCAAAGGTTTCGAAAACCGTTCCTTTACCTTTAAAAATCCCAGAAAACTATTTGTTTTCGAAATTTAAAGAAGAATTTATAAAAATTAATTTTTATAGCTGCCCGTCCTTTTCGGAAATGTTTCTAAGTAGCTTTTACAGTACAATAATCACTTTTCTAAAATCAAAATATCACTTTTTCGGATGCTACCAATTCATACGAAAATATTTTGATATTCAGAGAGCATGTTTAATAGACAAACATACAATATTAACAGTATTAACATCAATATGAAAATTAACATTATTTTGCTACAATTGCATGCACAAAATTAACTATGCAGCTTAAAATGTTTACTTGAGAATTGACTGAATCCGAAAAAGTGATATTTTGATTTGAGAAAAGTGATTATTGTACTGTAAAAGCTACTTAGAAACGTTTCCGAAAAGTACGGGCAGCTAATAAAAAGGTAAAGGAACGGTTTTCGAAATCTTAGGTGAATTAGAAGAGGTTACTGTATATTTTCGTTTCTGATTACAGTACATTTTTATATATTCAGAAACATCTGAAATTTTTTACAGTGTGCAATCTGTTTTGCAACTGTTGCAAATAAATTTAACATCAGAAATTTTAAACTTGCAACTTTTAGTCTTTTACTTACCCATCATACGTAGTATAGGGTAAATCTTGCAATCGTTTTGAAAATCGAAAAATTTGTTTTGACGGATTTACACGTTTTAGATAGTGGAGATTCCGAAAAACATATTTTTAGAAAAAAAATTTTGCCGTCCGTCTGTCTGTCTGTCTGTAAACGCTTTATCTCCCGAACAAATTGAGATAGAGACTTGAAATTTTGTATGTAGTTAGTATGTAAAAATGGGACGAACCCTATTTAATATCAGCAACGTCGATTATCCGGAACTATTTTTTTCGGACTCTCGAAAAATTCGTTCTGATGAAAGGTATGTAAAAATTTTGAATTTTTTTGTTCTAAGGAATGGACGTAAAAGGCAATAAAATAACACATATTTTGCATATAGAACGCAGTCGATCGGATTATTAGTTGCTGAGATATTTGTAATCTTGTTTTCCACATTCTTCGATTTTTCATGACCCTGTATTTCATTCAAATTTCAATTCAGAAGTATATTTTAATTGGAAATGAGACGCTTAATCCGACACAGTTAATTGTTAGTTAATAGAATTACTATTTTTGGAGTTATAAGGATGTTTCTTTCAAGCAGTTCGGTATTACTTGAGTAGTTTGGCGTTTTATATAATTTGTCGAAATTGGTACATCAGCAGTTCTTTAATATAGCATTACTATGTACATTAACAATATTTAAATTTTGTTTATGAATTGCAATGCATTCTATAAATAGTTTCACATGTTTTATTTTCATTACATATCCATGATGGGTAAGTATTACGGTGGCCCCTAACGACTAGTATACGTTTTGTTAAATAACTAGAAAAATACATGAGGAATTATACTAAAACTCAAGGTTTGTAAACAGAATAGTTACAGGTCATATATTTCAGAGAAGATTTTTTTCAATAAACCCCATAGGAAACCGTCAACAAATTGAAAATTAATGAATATCTTTTGGGCAACCCTGTAAAAAGAAATGAAGCAAAAGCGATCAAATTGTAGGTTATGATTAAGTGGCTTATTGTCATAAAGTGCTTTCATTTTTAATAGGAAAGCATTTATACGCGTAGAGAAATTAAGTTTTTTACAAAAACAGTCCCAACTATCGCCAAGTGTTTTGCTTGTAATTTGCAGAGTTCTTAATATAAGGTAATATGTTCTTTTCTGAAACCATGGCAAACAACACTGTGTACAATGTGCTCTCAATCAGAATTAAAAAGTAATAAACATTGTATGAATAAGGAGCAGGTTTACTAAATAATTTTTCTATGCGCACCCGTGAAAGCAATCAAAATATAATTTGCTTTACGCGTTAGCTAAATGTATCGAGCAACTTTTGTGAAAGCCTCAAAAACATAGCTTTAAAATTCTAAAAGTTATCGTCTGTTGAACAAGCTGAAGATCCGATGTTCCCAAAAAGAAGCAAAAAGATGAGGGGTTATACCCATAAATCCATTGATTAGTGTCAAAACAACATTACATAATATAGCACGTACATATTTGTATACAACCCCTCATCTTTTTCCTTCTTTTTTGGGAACAACGGATTTTGAGTTTATTCTATCGACGAACTGTGCAAAACAATTGTGCTGTGGACGAATAACTATGCCGTAAATGAAAATTTTTGAATTATTCCTAAATATGTTATAATTTTTAATAAAAACCAGACATACAAATATCACTTGGTATATTTCAAATTACTACGCGAGCAAAAATAAATAAATTATATGTGTCTTTGAGTAATAATAGTTTAACGTGCATCCAATTTCGGCATGCGGTTTTAAATTTAACTATCATTTTGCATTCTGTTAGTTGTACATAAATTCTATACATCATATACATGACTGCACAAAATTATTCGCGTGCCATTCTCCTTATTAGTGTAAATTTCAACTAAAGTACATATGTATTTTTAAAATGAACTAAATTTAAGCATGCGTATATTGTTAATCGATACAAATCTATCTATCATATACAGATCTTCTTAAAAAATCAGAATAGTTTTCGAAATGTAGATAGTATGGGAACAGCTGAAATAAGGTTTTCAAGTGTATTATGCGTTTCCGTATGATTGAATTAGACATCCTTCTTCAACTAATTAAACGGCGAAGTTTTGTTACATTATTCTGATTGTGTTGAAAATTGTTTCATGATTTATGCCTGAAGCATGATTTTTTTTCGTTTTTGTTTGAATAAAAATCGATTTCTAGAAGCTTCAAATATGCGAATTCAAAATTACAACTTATCCCTCCAAATTACTTTTTAAGTTTATGCTTTAAAAACTACCTGCATAGCAAGTTGTTTTACAAAATTTAGTATATAATTGTTAACCGCAAATCATCGGAAAATTCGATTTCGTTTTCGTTTTCAGCTCAAAATCACGCTGTTAAAAAAAAAAAAAATTCTGTGAAATTACAGAGAATCTACGGATTTATTAAGTCTTATGTAAAATTACAGAGATTAGAAAAACATATACAGTCGACTCTCGTTAATTCGAACTCGTCAGGACCACAAGAATTGTTCGAATTATCCGAAGTTCGAATTATGGAAAAAATGCTTAGTATGGTATACTATTAGAAAGGAACTAATGTTATAGTGTTTTTTAAACTTATTTCGTCTGTTATCATTAGAATATGACTTAATATTAAATTAGAATGGATAAATTCATAAAGTAATTAAAAATTTTGAAACAAGCACGATGGAAGAAAAATTTAAGGCGACACTGATGGATAGACGGGACTCTAAGAAAGTGGATATGAACATTGTATTATACGTATACTTGTTCGGAACAATTTTCACAAAAATCAAAGAAAGAAAGTTATTCGAATGATCTAAATCCGTGAGAAAGAAAGAAAAAATGAAAAATCGGAATTCTCGTTAGTTCGAATTAAACGGAGTCAAGAGAAAATGAGTTCGAATTAATGAAACTTTTTAACGTTATTCTGCCATTGAAATTTTCGGGACTTCATGTTTAGTTCGAATTAAGCGAAGATTCGAATTATCCGATTTCGAATTAATGAGAGTCTACTGTATTCTGTTAAATAATAGAGAAGTTATTCGGTAAATTCAGAATACACTGTTAAAAATCTTGTTTTAGTTTGAACCAAATTTTGGTACTCAGGAGCTGCCACTTCAGGGACCGCTTTACAAATTTTGGGGCCCTGGACACAGATGCTTATGCCCCCCCCCCCTTCCATCAATATTTACACTAGGATTAAGTAAAAAAAAAAAAAGATACTTACTAAAATAACAATTACTGACTTTAATAACTACTTTAAAATATCCATTAAAAATTTAAACATGATAATAACTAATTTACTTTTTAATAATTACTCTACAACTATGAAATTTAAAGCAGTGGATGTTTTGTAATAAATTGTGTGGTGTTTATTATTTTTTTAAATACAAGCCTATGTGTCTGGAATGATAAAATATGCAATATTTTTAACAACATCAAGCTACCATTATTAAGGGCTTTACTTCCTGACACATACTCTTACCAAACCCCGAAATCATCTAACGGAACTGGATTAAATTAGAATTAAAAATATAATGAATTTTTAAATTAATAACGATAAAATATATACATATTCACTATAATGAAGAAATTATACATGGATGTTTCAAGACAAAATATGCTCAACATTATAAAAATATAATATGAACACAATAGAATGTAGAATGAAATTGAAATTCCATTAGATATTAAAACTATGTCAGATTTTGGACAATAATTACAAAACTCTTCGCAGCATTTGGGAGGCCTTCAAAAGCAGGGCCCCCGGCCTCGTGCCCCGCTGTAAATCAGGCACTGGCCACTGTTAAGATGGTGAAATCTCGTATCAATATTTGGAGCTTCCTATTTCAAGCTCGTTCCAACAATTGGAACTATGCCTCAGAAGGAGCTCCAAATATTGGTTCAAGATTTCATCATCTTAACAGTGGCGGCTACGGAGCACCAAGATTTAGTTCAAACTAAAACAAGATTTTTAATAGTAATTCTGTAAATTAACATCTTTAAAAATACAGCTAATAATTTATTATTTATTTATTTATTTATTTATTTTATTTTATTTTATTTTTTTGAGTAAAAAATTACATTTCTCATCAAATTACATTTTTTGTAGGCATAAAAGCATCTAAAAAATGCTGTATATATATATATATATATACATTTTTTTTTTTTTTTTTTTTTTTTTTTTTTTCATCAATATGTAATATTCTTTTGACAAATTTCAACTGCGAAAGCTTTCCCGAACTTTCAGTTTCGCTATAAATAAAAATGTTTTTGTTTTTAATTTTTTACAAGAGGGAAATATTAATAAATAAATAAATAAATAAATAAATAAATAAATAAATAAAGGGATCAACCATAGTCTGAACAGAAAAATCTTGCCCTGTTTGGATTTCGTTCTACCGGCGCCCATTCTCTTAATTTACATAATAATACCCCTAATCATTCCGTTATATGCTTGAGTTAATTTCCATAGCTAAAAATAAAATAGTTAGGAATCGAACAATAGAAAGGAAATTATATATTATTATTTGATGATGCTTGTTTGCGATTGACAAACTCTACAGTTGACTTCTCATTGAGGTGACCTCCATTTAAAATTAGTGAAAGTGATATTTTAAGTGCTGCCATCTGTAGTTACCAGAAAGAAATGATTTCATGCCATGCAAAAATGTTCATATAGGATTGAATTTTTAAGCAAGGAGTAGTAATTAAAACATTTAATGCATATAGTTCTTTATTTTTTACATTTTTTTATGGCTTTGTTATTTTAATATATAAAGGAATTTTAGGGTTTATGCGTCGCCAAATTTCGGTAGTTTGAAAAGCATTAAAATGATTAGCAATTAAACTAAAATATCAATATTAATTTATGTCAAATGTTTCTTTTTTCATGTTAACAATTTAAAATTATTTGTTGTTATCAAATCATATTTTTTTATATATATATTACCGGATTACTTGTCTAAGCTGACAAAAATTGAAAAGCGTAGAAGTACAAAGGTTAACTTTCACTAGATAGCAGCACTAGCGCAAATTTTAATTTCATTTTAAGGATACAGTTTAAATTTTCTACAACTTTATTTTTTTTTTTTTAAATATGGTATAAATGGCGAACTCACTACATTGCAATACAAAAAAAGTAGAATGTTTTAAAATCTTTACTACTTAAAAAAAAAAAAAAAAAAAAAAAAAAAAAAAAAAAAAAAGATATTAATTTTTTTTTTTTTTCTATCCGTGACTTAGGGATCCTGCTCTGGAAGCTTGTAAACGGGAAATGCTGGGTTCGAGTCCAATCGAGCCCTTTGGCCTAACCGTTCGGAGTTTTCGTGGTTTTCTTCTAACCTTGCGCAAATACGGGTTAGGTTCCCTAAGAAAGACTCCCACGAAGGGCACTCTCCTACGGGCCTATGTCCCTCATGCAGATATAGGTTTCGGCCGTCCTAAATAACACCAACACGTCAATTATATATATATATATATATGTTACACAAGACTGAGTACTCAGGCCGAATCTGTACTTAAATTATACACCAGAAGTATCAAGAAAGCAAGTGTTTTATTTCTCGTAAAATGAATAGTGATAGTGAATGCTTGTTAAAGCAATCTTTGGAAATATACCTTAAAAATTCCTCTCGAGACATTTTCAAAAACCCACTTTTTTTATTATACAGCTTCAAAACTTATGATATACAGTCGAGTCTCTATATAACGAAACTCCATACATCGAATTTCTCCATATAACGAATTTTTTGTACGAACGATCCTTTTTTTCGCATGATTACATTAAAAACAGTCTCTATATAGCGAAATATCTATATCCATATAACGAATTTTTTCATAAATTGGTCTTAATTTATTCAGTTTTAAAAAAGCTTCTAAATCATATGGAATCAATTTTCCATCACTTATTTTTGATTTAGCGTTCAGTGCTGATCTTTTAAAAATGTTTCTTCTTTCCTTGTTCTTTAAATCCAACGAATTCATCCCACCTCCCACACACCTTTCAACTTCCTTCTCAAAACAGAGTCAATTAGATTGTTACACATATTAGAGCGGAATCAATGAGAGGCACATAAGAGAGGCCTTCAAATGGAGGGAAATGTTAACTACAATTTTTCATTCCTTGCTAAAATTTGAGCATTTTTTCTGAGAGCGTAACAATTTAAAAATCAAAACAACAAAAATGGCAGATTTTTTCGTCTGAAATTAATGCAAGTCTCCCTTATTTGATTTTCTTAAGCTTTCAAATAAATGTCTGCTCTCTTTTTTGAAACTGCTTAAATAATTAAAAAATAAAATGTTAGGTTAATATTTAACTTTTAAACATTTCAAATTCTTAATTAAAAACATAAAAAATAATATTTGTTCAAAATTTACACATTAGATACGATTTTTAACATCATTTTCCATACATCGAATTTCTCTATATAACGAATATTTTACTGGAACGATGGTTTCTTTATATAGATACTCGACTGTATTTTATTTAAATGTCTAAGTGATCATTAATGCTTAAAATATGCAGTGGTGTAGTAATAGAAAAAAAAAAAAAAAAAAAAAAAAAAAAAACAGAGGATATTTGGTTTAAGCCAGAGGGTAAATGTTCAAGGCAAAAGGTATACTCTAGAATTTTTATACCATAGCCTTCTTGTGCAACAGAAGGTATGCTGTGTTTCTTAAGGGTGATCTTAAATCAAAAAGGGCAATTTTGAGACATAAGTTTTAATTTATTTCTGTTCGGAAATGCATGAAACTAGCAGGTGTTGTTATTCAGAAACTGCTTAATTGCACTCAGTTTTCTGTTTTTTAAAAAACGCAATCGATCTTTCATAACAAGTCTTTAAAGTTGACATTTTCCAACACATTTCCCGACGAAAGCAGAAAAACCGGTCGAAAAGCAGACGAAAACCGGGTGATCACGCGACCGAAATAGCTTAGAACTGGATAGGCAATTTAATTATCATAAAATGGAAAACTGAGCTCGTTTCGTAATTCCTTCCATAGTCAGGCCCTTCAATTTTATATCTTTATGTTAAAAAATTAATTTTTAAATGTATCAAAACGTTTTATGCTTGATGAGTGCGGCAGTTGAGAACAACTTTAGGGGGCTCAAGGGCTAAAAACTTTTCAAAAAATCGTTTTTTTTTTTTTTTTTTTTTTTTTTTTTTTTTTTTTTTAATGATCTAATTTGATTATTCATTTAATTTGCAAAAAACCGTATAAAAATATTTGCATATTTAACGGAGTTAAAAGCATTTATGTATCAACACTTTCATAGCCGACCCATATAATTTCAACTTTAAGTCGCGTTTTCTCAAATCTTGATTTTTGACGACTAGCACCAAGATTTAAAAAAAAGCTATTTGATAGAAAAGCTTGCTTTGCTTTGCTTTTTTTTTTTTTTCTTTTTTTTTTTTTTTTTGCATGCATATAACATCATTATCTAGATTATGAATTAATATATTTTATATAGTTTAATAATTTGAGTATTTTTAATGGAAAAAAGGTTGTATTTTTTAGGGTTTTTTTTAAATTTTCAACTTTGAGAGATTTTTTAATACTGTTTTTATTAAGTGATAGTTATATCCTTAATTCATAATCTAGATTATGATGTTATATGCATGCTAAAAAAAAAAAAAAAAAAAAAAAAAAAAAAAAAAATTAAGCCATTCTATCAAATAGTATTTTTTTTTTAATTTTGGTGTTATTCGTCAAAAATCAAGTTTTGAGAAAACACGACTTAAAGTTGAAATTATATGGATGTGGCTATGTAAGTATTGATACATAAATGCTTATAATTCCGTTAAAAATGCAAATATTTTTATGCGGTTTTTTGCATTGAATTAAGAATTAATTGAATAATCAAACTAGATCATAAAAAAATCGATTTTTTGAAAAGTTTTTAACCTCTGAGCCCCTTAAGAAAGTCCAAAAGTTTTACGGTGTATACCCGCGTATACCTTCCACTACATCTCTGCATATCTGTATTCCATGGCTTGCGAACTTATAGCCTGAAATGTACGGTAAAAAATTCTCATCACATATCGATACAGTATCCGTTAAAAAAAGCTTAATTGTATGTTAGAAATTTTTATTTATTTATTTATTTATTTATTTATTTATTGTTTGCAGGAATTGAGTCGGATTGAGCATGATTTAGATTATTTTTCGATGGACCAGGACTTAGCCAAAAGTTTCGTTTTTACAAAAAGCGAGCCGGATTCGAGCCTGGAAATTTTAGTCAGGGCAAACCTCTTTTATTGCTTTACAAGATTTCGAAGCAAAGCACACAAAATCAACAAAAGAAATATTTTCCAAATTAAGGGGGCTTATTTGGTGGGGAAGAGAACAGTTTAATCCCATGTTAGTGGTGTAACCAGGGTGGGTATCCAATAGCGGCGTGCAAAGAGAAAACTGCGTCTGGGACAGTTCAGTTCCCCCCCCCCCCCAATTGTAATTTGTAACAAGTTTCACAAAATTTAAAAATGTACAAAAACACAAATAAATTCTATTGTGTTCGTATTTCGCTTTTTTTTTTTTTTTTTTTTGAGCTTTAAAAGGTTTACTTTTAATGATTAAATAATATAAAATAAAATTGCACTTATATTTTGGCAAAGAGGATCTGGAAAACATGTGGGAAAAATGGATGCAACAGCACAGCACATCAGTTTTCAACCGCTTTTGTATTCAACGATTCAAGTCACGTGCAATTTTAAAAATGCATGTTTCTGTCACACACACACAAAATAAAAAATTAAAAAATCCAATATGTACATATATATACGTTTTTTAACTATTTGGAAAATAGTTGTTGCTCTCGGTAGAGATTTGGGAAATCTGAACTATATCTGAATATTTTTATTGGTTGAATTCCGCAATTTAAATATTATTATTTTATTCGTTTTCTGATTGGTCCAAGTTTAATGTCCAAAAATGGAATACTTCTCTTGCCACAATGACAAAAAGAGTAATAAAAACTTAAAAAAAATAATAATAACTTGAAGACAAGTTGTGATGAAGATTTCAAACAAATTTCATTAAAAAGGGCATTTTTTCTCTATGCAACGGTGTAAAAATTTTAAATGTGCGATGATTAGAAGTTTAAAAATTTGCAAAACTGAAGTTTCATTTAAAATTTGTTTGTGATAGGTAAAGGAATATTAATGTTTAATCCATGTCGTACGTAATATGAGGCGTTCAGAACCCGTAAAGCATGGTGATGTCACTGCAACGTCGTTGTGAAGTCGCATTGTGACTTTGTGACCATCGATTGTCGATGTGACGTCACGTGACGTCGATGTGAAGTCGTAGTGACTAAAATGTGAAGTTATTATGGCCGTTTTAGAGCTCTTTTGTGACGTTTCACCAAGTGGTCACAATGTGACAAATTTGTGAAAAATGTGTCATTTGTGACTAATTTGACATTAACGTTGTGACGAAAATGTGACAAAAGAGACGATATTTAAATTGCCATAAACATGTTTTTTAAAGTAAATAACATGTTTTGAAGGATATTCATAAATTTCTAAAGATTTTTAAGAAAGTCACATCTCAGTCACAATGTGACGTCACTGAGTGGTGGCATTTTGGTCACAGATGTGATGTGACCAAAGTGACTCACAGCGACGTCACTGTGACCATGCATGCTATTAGGGAAGTCAGTCTGATTAACTCCATCAAATAAAAATGCAGATTTTAGACAGTTAAAGTTGTCTGTATATAATCTACTGTTTTTTTTTTTTTTTTTTTTTTTTTTTTTAATCATTAGTTTAGGAATATTAATGTGTAATGCACGGCATACGTATGTATGACTTGTTTTGATTATTTTAAAAATGATGTTTATTAATATTATTAATTTAAATATAGAATTTATTTATAAGTCTTTAAAATTTTAGTCTTTGAAAATATCATTTTCCAAATAGTCGTACTAATTTGTTAAATCGGCGCCCTTTCAATTTCCGCATTTGAGGCGACCTACTCCCCCCCCCCCCCCTTCCTTCCGTTCTACACATGGCTCTGGTGCTTGCTTAAGTGCTCTGAATACTGGTAATTTTTTGAAAGTTCTGTTCACTTTACCTAACCAGAAAATTTTCTGCTATGAATCACGGATAAGAAAACCTTACAATATTACTGGTTTTCGGTGTCCACCGAGGTTACGCACTACATCTTATTCTATGGAAACTAGTCGTTGGGGGCCACCGTAATACTTACCCATCATTAATATGCATATGAAAATAAAACATGTGAAAACTATTTATACAATGCATTGCAATTCATAAACAAAATTTAAATATTATTAATATACATAGTAGTGCTATATTAAAGAACTGCTGATGTACCAATTTCGACAAATTATATAAAACGGCAAACTACTCAAGTAGTACCGAACTGCGTAAAAGAAACATCCTTATAACTCCAAACATAATAATTCTATTAATTAACAATTTACTGCGTCGGATTAAAATTTACCTCTCAATTAAAATATACCTCTGAATTGAAATTTGAATGGAATACAGGGTCATGAAAAATCGAAGAATGCGGAAAACAGGATTACAAATATCTCGGCAACTAATAATCCGATCGACTTCGTTCTTTGTGCAAAATTTGTGTAATTTTATTGCCTTTTACGTCCATTCCTTAAAATAAAAAAATTCGAAAATTTTTATATATTTTTCATCAAAACGAGTTTTTCGAGAGTCCGAAAAAAATAGTTCGGGATAATCGAGGTTACTGATATTAAATAGGCTTCGACCCAACCTTACATACTAAGTTCATACAAAATTCCAAGTCTCTATCTCAATTTGTTCGGGAGATAGATCGTATACAGACAGACAGACAGACGGACGGACGGCAATTTTTTTTCTAAAAATATGATTTTCGGAATCTCCAGTATCTGAAACGTGTAAATCCGTGAGATTTTTTTTTTTTTTTTTGACGTGACAACGTCTTGTAAATTGGTTTGCCGGGAGACACTTCAAGAAACTGCGTTACGTTACGTTACGCTCCGCTCACGATACGCGCTCACTTTTCTCTTAACTTTTTCCGGTCACTTGTGGGACCATTTTCTGAACGTGAATGTGAATTCGCTGCAAGGAAGGGGCGGTGCTTAATAGGAATTTTAGATAGTATCAAACTAAGACGAAATACGTTATGTATTAGTTATTAGTATAAAGTACAAAGAAAATAAGTGTAGTTTATTTCGTAATTCGGTGGTATATTATGGAAAACTAATGATATGTGATTAGTGAAAGCCATTTTACTTTAGTTATATTCTGCTCATTGAAAAATTCTTTAATATGCTGTTTACAAAATTCAACATTTGACATCAATAAACATGAAGTAAAATGTGTTTAACAAACACAGTGTATTGCAAGTTATTGTATGTATATTTGTATATAAATACGTATGTATGTGTAAAGGTAAAAATAAAATTTTGTTAATATGAAATTCAGTGCGAGATTCTTTGTATAAATTAATGTTTTAAATATAATTCTTTGTATAAATAAATGTTTTAAATTGTTACTATTATTTCATCCTTCTTCCTACTATACGAATGAATATTCACATTAAAATTATTTTACAACTCAAAGTCGTTGTCACGTAAAACTTTCGTCCGTATACCGACTTTACAGGCAACCAATTTTTCTCGGATTTGTTCCTTTTGTCTTGGATTCGTTCTTTTTTTTTTGATTTTCAAAACGATTGCAAGATTTACCCTATACTATGTATGATGGGTAAGTAAAATTACTTACCTTTCTTGTTCATTCCAATTTGGAAATTTCAACAGTATATATATTATAGGAAGGTCCTTTATCTCTCTGTGAGCGCGAAATTTTTATATCCTTTTCAGTCGTAAGTTATAAACAAGTAAAGAATACTTTTTATGCTTTTCGGAATTTTTAAAATTTTAGCCCAAATTTTAAAATTTTCAAAATTATACTTAAAATAATTTTAAGCTTACATTAAGGATAAAGGACCGTCCTATTTACATGTTGAAAATAAATATTGTTGAAATTTCGAAATTTGTATGAACAAAAAGGATAAGTAATTTTCACCGTAAGATAACATGAGATCCAACTGCCCCCCCCCCCTTTCCTCCAGATAAGTCACCTTAACTCTTTGCCGCGTAGAGTACTTTCATTGATTAAGTATTGAAATTAACATGTGACACCGGAATTTGAAAACAATTTTACTTGTAATTAAGAAAAAAGCTATATGTCTTGCATCTGATAAACCAAAATATTTTTTACCAAATTTTTGGTGCCAATGTGGCCTTTGAGAGTTAAAATTAAGTGGTTCATAGGCATACCACTACCCCTCAAGGGGTTAATGGTGCATTCCAATCAAAAACTGCTTATTTTTTATTTATTTTTAAAATCATTTTTGCTCTCAAAGGCATCAAACTGGCAAATTCTGTTATTTAGAAACTACACAATGTGCCGTGCTTGTCGAAGTTTTGATTGATGCAGTCAAAGTGGGCATTTTGAATCGAATTTTCCGAAGCGGGAGTCTGTGAACGAAACAAAGAGTCATACTGATAAAATAATTGTTTGTAAATCAAATTCTAATGAATTGTACGAAAAATGAAATCACACGGCATCTGATACATCGCTTCAAAAATTATCTCAGCAAGTTTCATGTTTTTACTTTTAAAAATGAGTCTGAAAATGTCTCAGAAAGTTTCGAGCTGTTGAGGGTGAAAAAAATATTTTTTCGAATCGCCTTTAAGGGTGTTCTTAATCAAAAAAGGCAACTTTGTGACGTAATTTTTTGTTGTTGTTATTGTTGTTGTTCGGGAATGCATGAAACTGGCAGGTGTTTTTACTCAGAAATTGTCTAATCGTAATCATTTTTCTGTTTTTTTGCAAACGCAGTGGATATTTCAGAACATGCCATCAAAGTTGACATTTCGAACGCATTTTCTGGCGAAAAAAGAAAAACCAGTCAGTGAAAGGGAGAAAATCGCGAGATCACGTGATCAAAATGGCTCATAATTCGGTAGGTAATTTAATTATGACAAAATGGAAAACTCGGTTCCAATCGAAATCGCTTCCATAGTCAAGCTTTTGCATTTAATATCTTTCCGTTAAAAAATGAATTTGTAAATGTGTCAAAACGTTTTAAGCTTGTTGAGCAGAGCAGTTGAGAACACCCTTAGGCAATAAATATATCAGGAACCTTCCTGCACTCCATTATTATCGTATCTCCTGTCAATTCGACAAAAGAATCTATATATATATTACGCTAACGCATTTGGCACAAACATCACGATTATTTGTTAATTGTTTAATGGCAACATCCAAATGAAACACATCTTATGGGTTCCTGAGCAAAAGTCCTTTGGTAAGATTTAGGCTTTGGTAAATTGGATTTATTTATGGTTTGTTCCTTCGCTGCAATTATGGAGCTTCAAAATATCATTATTTTTTTCTGTTCTTTTTACTTAAAAAAATAAATAAAAGTCGTGAATTTTAAACTTTTCAATTTCATATTAAAGTTATTTTTCTGACGCCAATTTGGCGAAAATTCCGTTTTCAAATACCAGTTACATAAATATTTTTAAACTAGTTTCTATTATTTTAAAAGGAAAATAATAATTAAAAAAACAATTAATAATAATAGAATAAAACTTTTTATATCATTTTAAAAAAGAAAATAAAAGCAAACACACAGTTTATTAGTAAATAAATAACAATAACTGGGTTACCATATGAGGCACATATAATTGCCATTTTGTTGCAATCGCGCCAATGTGGTGCGCATATAGCATCTGTATCTTTTTCTCTAGCAGAATCTTCTAATTTGCCGCCCCCCCCCCAAAAAAAGAGCAATTTAAATAAATTATGAATAAAAGCAATATGATTTAATGCTTAGTATACATTCAAAGGGAGACCAAACTGATCGCTAAGGGCGGCTAGTAATCGTATAGAACAGGCAAAAAAAAAAAAGTACTGCATTTCTTCACATTTCTGTATTTATGTTTATTGGTGCAAAATGAAGTAGTTCATTATGAGTACATAAAAAAAAAGATTTCGTGAAAAATTGTGATTGTTACATATACCTACTTCTTTTTATCTATCTTGAATTTTCATATTCAATGTTTATACATAAATTAATTGACATTGTTATTATTTTCCTACATTTGTTATACACACGTTATTGCATGCCCTATTTAAAGCTTCTCAGCAATGAAATGCTGATGTACAAGATTAAAAACATCAACAATTAAAAATATAACAGATCGTGATTCTAATCTTAAATATCTTCCGACATATCTTATTAAGTTTTGAGGCTATTTTTTTATATGTGAGAGTAGTGTGAGCTGGAACAAAGGAAAGGAAACGCGATGAATTAGATCAGCAGTAACAGTGCAGAAGGAGCGTGATATTTTGTCATTAGTAGATGTGGAGGTGACACATATTTTTTTTTATGGATTTAGTTAATTGTTTACTGCTGCCATCTAGTAGTTAATTTAAGAACTTTTTATAGACGAGATAAGATGAGATATTTCTTATTTGATTGGTTTTGTTTTGTTTATGATGGCCACAGTTGTGGATAAATTGAGACTACAGCCTGGTTGCTAGAGGTCTCAACCCCCCCCCCCCCCCTTCAAACTTCAAACGGCCACAGTGTTGAATTCAGACACTTTTCTCCGGAAGGGACGTATGTAGCTCCGGGGAGGACATTCTGGAATTCCGGGGAGAGGGGGGGGGGACTGCTCTTTTTGAACATTGAAAATACAACATCTCAAAATTTCCGGAAAGGACATTTCATTGCTCCGAGCGGGATTCCCTCCCCCCTGGCCATCCCTTGAATTCAACACTGGACGGCCAAGTACCAGCACAAGGGCTATGCGTCTTAAGGGGGGTGCCCTCCGTGGGGGTCTTTCTAAGGGAATCTAAGCCGTATTTACGCAAGGAAATCCAAGGTTTGAATAAAACCACGGATCACTCCGAATGATTAGGGCGACAGGCGCGATGGGGCTCGAATCCAACACTTTCCGTCTACCAGCTTCGAGAGTAGAGCTTCTCAGCCACTGGTGAGGTAATCAGGGCCGTAGCTAAGGGGGTGCTATGGGCGGCTCAGCCCCCCCCCTAAAATATTTTGAGCCCCCCCTGGAAAAAGTTCCAAGGTCACTAAATGTTCTGAAAATTCAAATGAAATTCTGTTCTAAAATCTAATTTAGTTTTGAGACCCTTTCACAGTTTTGCAGAATTACTAAATTGTATCTAAAATACGTGTTTCAACGTATTTTCATCCTATTGGTACATATGAAGCTAACAGGATGTTTAATTTTGCACCAGTTATACACTCAAAATTTTCATCATCATACACTTTTCTTGGCATAAAATGAAGTTATTACAACAGTTTAATGAGAAACATAGTACCTACAATGTGAATATGCACTAATTTATCTTTCTGCATTAGAGAGAGAACAAAAAAATATGAGCCCTCCACTACATTCCCGAGCCCCCCCTGTATTCCCCTGAGCCCCCCCCCCCCCTACCATACACATCTAGCTACGGCCCTGGAGGTAATCCTTGTTTGAATTGACACGTATAAATTATGCTTATTCAGGAAGTGGGGAGCATTCATTACGGAGGATTGAAATATCCCTCCTCCCCGGCAGATTTGTAATTTTGTGTTTTTAATGGTCAAAAAGTGCAGTTTTCCCCCAGGAACGCTATAATGTCTTTCCCAGAAAAAAAAAGTGTTTGACTTCAACACTAATATGGAACATAAACGTCTGGCGTGCCAAAGAAAATGATGTAATTCTTTTCTTTTAGATTATACGCACATGCTTTAAATTATCTTTTATTTCACTTTTTAAAATTTACTTCTCATTATAATAATGTGGGTTGCATCATAAGGTTTTTATCAGCTTTTTAAAAATACAGTTTCGGAATTACCAAAAGCAATAAGAAACCATAATTTTAAATTTAGTTAAAAAAAAATATATAGCTAATACATAGGTCTTTTGTTATTAAAATTGCCGTGTATTTTGTCTTATAATGTAATGGCATTTAATTTTTTCCCACCAAATGTATGGCTAAATATCTTATGTTATCTAATTACTGTATTTTCTTTAAGAATGACAGAAAAAAAAAAAAAAAAAAAAAAAAAAAAAAAAAAAAAAACGTTGTGAGGTTTTAAATTTTTTTCAAACATGAAAAAGAATTATTATTGTTTATGTAGGCTCAAATGAAAGACTCAATGAAAGACTATTTTTTTATTTCCATAAACAAGTAAAATAAATAAATAAAGGTCATTCAATTTTGTAGGGATCGTCTATAATATAGTTGCATCAATAATGTAGCTATGTCTTTCAGACAAACCCGCGTTTACCACAACTTTACCAATATTTTTTATTGTTAATATTATTTGTAAAAGTTGATAAAAGCACGTACAATTTTTTCCACCTATAGGGTAATGATCCCATGAAAATTGATGCAAAGATTTTCATATTCGTTGCTGCATTTAAATCTATAAACTGGTTATACCTTTAAATATTAATAGGGTTGATATTGTGATTGGATAAAGATATACGAATATTGCGAAGTCTTAGTAAAAATATATTCAAAATCGATTTTTTTTCTCTCTTTTTTTAGAAAAACATATTGTTAAATTGGTTGAATTAATGAAAAATTAATAAATAAATAAAAAGTAATCTAAAACTGATTTTTATGATTCAATTTTACAATATTTTTTAATATGATATTTTATAATATTTTACATATTCTTTATATATATATATATATATATATATATATATATATATATATATATATATATATATATATATATATATATATATATATATATATATATATATATAAAGATAGTTTTCACAAAATATTGCCCCACCAGTGGCCAAAATGTTCTGACCTCTCGACTGGTAGACGCCAGGTGCTGGGTTCGAACCCAATCGCGGTAGTCGGCCTAACCGTTCGGAGTTTTCGTGGTATTCTTCGAAACTTGCGTAAATACGGGTTTGGTTCCCTTTCCCTTAGAAAGACCCCCACGAAGGGCACTCCCCCAGGGCCCTTTGAAGATCCCTAGAATAGATAATTGGCCGACACAAAATAAACTAATCACAAAATATCACGTCTTACATCTCAAAATATTATTCAAAGATTTCTGAGAAAATTACATTAGAAAGACCCCCACGGAGGGCAACCCACCCTATAGGGCCTATATCCCATAGCGTAGATAATCGGCCGACAAAAATACACCACCACCACCTGAGAAAATTACAATTTTTGCAAAAAATGCTACTATTTGTATGTACTAGATGGCAGCACCACTTAACTAAATTAGGAAAAAGGAAGTTTCATATGCATTATTCCCAGACAAAACGCTATAAGGATTTCCTGCTTTAAACAATGCCCAATTAGTTAAACAAACGGTTAAATTTCGCGCTGCAGGAAAATAGAGATAATTAATCATTACTAATCTAATTCCTTATGTGCATGAATGGGACATTTTGTTCTGAATCAACTAATTGACACGAAAATAGGGTGTCGAGAAGAGGAGGGGTAAAAACATTAAAATTAAACAATAGTTTTATGAATATAAAACATAACGCGTCTTTTTCTTCCTCGTAGCGTTGATGGCCTTCAGAAAGGTGAATTACAAAAAGCATTCTAATTTTATGTATCTCGGTCTGTAATTGAGAGTTTAAAGAGAGGCGAGGGAATTGTGAATGAAAGCATTCTGTGAAGCAAATGCCGTCAGCACTTATGACAGTATGACAATGTCCAGAGGCGGATTACCCATTAGGCTGAGTAGGCTGAAGCCTAGGGGCCCAGAAGAAAAGGGGGCCCGGTGCTAAAATTTGCTTTATACAGTAAAACCTCCATAACGGACACTCCCGAATAGCGGACACCTCTATTTAACGGACAGTTTACCGATCCCCACTCCCAAAATTTAAACTTTTGTATGTTTAACCTCTTAATAACGGACATTCCGAATAGCGGACAGTAATTTTGACAATAAAGTATGAAAAATTGTTTTTAACGAAGAAAAAAAAAGTAAAAAGTCTCTAAATTTGTCAGAGCAATGTGTCAAAATTTTGTGATCACAGACGAATGTAGAGAGTGGGCCAGGGAAAATCTTCCCTCCCACGTCCAGTATTAAATTCAGGGGATGGTCTGGAGGGACATTACCTCCCGGAACATCACAATGCTTCCCCCCCACTCCCCTCCGTAAAATTTGAGATTTTATGCTTTTAAGAAATGGCAAAATACAGTAAGCAGTTGTACTTTTTTTTTCTGAAAAATCAAAACTATCGACAGGGTTAAAATTTCACATTGAAAAAAAAAAAAATTACATGTAATCTTTAAACGCAAAAGGAAACTTTTTAAATACATTTTTTTCGTAAGAATGTAATAAACAGTGTATAGTGATACAGTGCACAAAGGTTTTATTTCAATTTTATTGCTTAAAAATATATTTTAATTTCTGATTAATCATATATTAGAATTTTAGGACATATAAAAATCAATTAATGAAACTTTAAGCATTTCTTAGCAATTTTTGAATCTCCGAGGGTTTCCCAATAGCGGACACCTCCGAATAGCGGACAGTTTCCGCGCTCCCAAGGTGTCCGTTATTTGGAGGTTTTACTGTATAAAGAACAAGAAAATATTCTTTTACACTGGTCGGACATTAATACATAAGACAAAAGATGTGCGAAATTCTTTGTCGTAATCTTTTATATTTTAATCCTCAATGATTTTTGAGTTAACCCCTTGGGGACGAGCGACACGTATACGTGCCGCGAATAGGCTTAAGAAACCGTTTTTTATAGCCACCAGTAAAATTATACTGTAAATTTTGCCTTATGTAAACGGAGCATTTTCTCGATTTAATAAGCCACAAATTTCTGTCTTTTAAAACTGGTGACGAAACATTACAAATTTCGTAAAAGGCTGCCGTCGCGAAGGGGTTAATGAAGCAAGTATGTGTTTTATTTTTTGCCAGTATATATCACTTTGAAGGGGTGAAAGGAGGCCCTCAGAAAGTCAAGCCTAGGGGCCCGGGTGGTAGTTAATCCGTTTCTGACAATGTCAACAGTGTCGCCAACTTATATGGGTCCATGGGGCGCGAGCCCACCCAACCTAACTGATTTAATTTTTAATTTATTAATCTATACTAATATTATAAAGAGGAAAGATTTGATTGTTTGTTTGTTTGAATTAAATAGGCTCCGAAACTATTTGACGGATTTGAAAAATTCTTTCACCGTTGGAAAGCTACACTATTTCCGGTGAACATAGGCTATATTATTTTAATATATATATATATATATATATATATTAGCGATCCTTACTAAAATGCCAACAATGTAACCCAAGGTAAAAAAAAAAAAAAAAAAAAAAAAAAAATGACGTTAAAAAATCCTTACATTGCGTGCGCTGACAATACTATTGATTATCTATACTAATATTATAAAGAGGAAAGATTTGATTGTTTGTTTGTTTCAATTGAATATGCTCCGAAACTACTTGACGGATTTGCACAATTCTTTCACCGTTGGAAAACTACACTATTTCAGGTGAACATAGGCTATGTTATATTTAGAAAAAGAAAAATAGGGATCCTCATTAAAATGCCAATAATGTAACCCAAGGTGTAGAAAAATGATCTTAAAAATTCTTACATCGCGTGCGTTGCGAATACTATTGATTATAATTTATATACACAAAACAAAGTTATATACATAAAACAAACATTCTTTACACCATTTATAACTCAAGAACGGATGGATCGATTTTTATGAAATTTTGTATGAAGGTAAGGTATCTGACAACTTAGATTCACATATGGGCTACTTTTTACCCGATTACCTAAAAGGAGGGTAATGTTTTTAGTAGTTGAATTTAATGGGATGAAGTGGTAGTAATAATTTGTGGTGTCAGTAGTTGCGCGGAACTTAGCGACTTGCTCTAGACCGAAGCAAAGCGAGGGCGGGCTGCTAGTGTTTATATAATAGGGTGGTGCGAAAAAACAAAAGTTTTTATTTCTGAATCGCTATAGTGCGGAAAAGTTGCGGTTGGTAAATACAAGAAAAACTAAAAAAAAAATTTTGAAATCGGACATTATCTTCCGATTGCGCAAACCACCTAAAAATTCAAAAAAATTGAAAAATTTCGATTTTTTCAGAATTTTTTTAAAAATACTACATATACATATATTTTATCACTATAGTGAAAATTATTTACATATTGTACTATTTAATAATAATAAAAAAATAAATTGCGTTTAAAGAATATCTTCCAATCGCGCAAGCTCATTAAAAATCGGGAAAAATTCAATTTTCAGTGATTTTTACATTAAGAAAATAATTAAATAATCTTTAAATATCTTTAAATAAGCTGAGTTTGCAGTCTCATGTTAAAATTTAAATGTAAATTAATACTATTGAGCATGTTATGCTATTTTTGAACAACCGAGATCTTACCACAACGAGATCGCTGCAAGGTTTAGTAGTTCTTCAAGGTTTAGAGTTTCGCGCACATCCTGTTAGCCACGTTGCGAAAAATCGTTGATGTCGCCTTACGTGTCCACATGCTTCTGCCCCCAACATCGTCCACTTGCACTGAGCGCCATTTCGTATCAGAGAGCCCGTGAACGAATTTCGTTTGTTAACTGGATGTATTGTGTTATTAAAAATACATTAACATGTGACAGGGACACGGATCTGGATAAGTCGTTGTCAAAGAAAATTACTAGACAAACTTTTCATTGTCCTATATTCGGTCATCCAAGAGATTTTCTGCCAAATATTCTTCCCACACACGAAGATGTTCTTCAATGCTACCTTAAGGAGAGGTCTCTATTAGCAAGTAAATTCAACATCATTAAAGTGAGTTTCTCCTTTGTCAGCAATACAGTGGCACAAAAAATAAAATATATTTATTAGAAGGCGTCAATCCCAAAAGTGTTTGATTGTAGAATCATTTAGCTAATTAATGCCTACTACGATAATATTCTAAACTAACGAAATCTTATATTCGAGACAAGGAATAGCCAAACCTTATAAAAAAGTTTGATGAATTTAAAAAACAAGAAGCTCAACTGTGTGATATTTCAGCCTGCAAACGTGTAATGAATTTATACTGCTCCTGTAAAAAGTCACCAGATCTGAGGGAGTGTCTAATTGAGACTAATTGTACGTCTCAAAAACACAACAAAATTCCAGTCATTGAGCATAGATTTATCTACCTCCAGAGAAAGGACGGAATGGGAAAAATTGGTACTAAAGTTTAAAAAAAGAAAAAAAAACTGAGTACAAGACTTGGAAGACGAAACTTTATATTGAAAAGGCAACCTCCCAAATTTGTTGAAACGAAAATAAAAGACCTTGAGCATTTAGATGAAATACATGAGAATTTTCATGCTAATGTAGGTATATGTAAAATATCATTACCATGACGGATACAGCCTATCAAATTTAAGAAGAAGAAATTACCATGGCAAATGAATGTGGAGTTACAATCTACAACTTTACATTGCGATCGCAATGGTATATCTGACAGTGCAGGTGCTGCTAAAGCGTTGAGTGTCCTAGAAGATATTCCTGTAATAACTAAAACAGATGATTTTCAAGTTATTGACCTATACAAAATTAGAAGAAAACAAACAGAAAGAAAAAAATTACGGCAAAGTCAAGTGGAATCAGAAGAACCACATGACATACATTTTGATGGAAAAAAGGGCGATTATTTAGTTATCCTCCTCAGTCCTGAGACAAATATCACAATGGACAACATACACTGTTTAAAATTACTATAAACCATCTTCAAACATGTATCATTCAACATATCAATGCGTGTTATATGGACGCATTTATTGAAAAAGTCTAGAAGTATTTTTAACGATTTTAGAAGTATTTAAATTCTTTTAAAGGATTTTCTTTAGTTTCTCGTACAGGCGCTATATTCGTGAAGCATATTTGACAAAAAATCTCTTGGGGATGACAAAATATAGGACAATGAAAAGATTGTCTAGTAATTTTCTTTGTGAACGACGTAAGCAGATCCGTGTACATGTCACATGTTAATGTATTTTAAATAACACAATACATCTAATTATCAAACGAAATTCGTTCACGGGCTTACTGATACGAAATGGCGCACTGTGCAAGTAGACGAGATTGGGGAGAGAAAAGGATGTGGACACATAGGGCGACTTCAACGCTGTTTCGCAACGTGGCTAACAGGAGTTGCGCGAACTAAACCTTTTCGCCCTGCAGCGATCTTATCGTGGTAAGATCTCGGCTTTTCAAAAATAGCATAACATGTACAATAGTATTAATTTACATTTAAATTTTAACATGAGACCGCAAATTGAACTTATTTAATTATTTTCTTAATGCATCGAAAATCACTGAAAATTGAATTTTTCCCGATTTTTAATGAGCTTGCGCGATCGGAAGATATTCTCTAAACGCAATTTATTTTTTTTTATTATTATTAAATAGTACAATATGTAAATAATTTTCACTATAGTGATAAAATATATGTGTATGTAATATTTTAAAAAAAATTCTGAAAAAATCGAAATTTTTCAATTTTTTTTGAATTTTTAGGTGGTTTGCGCGATCGGAAGATAATGTCCGATTTCAAAATTTTTTTTTTAGTTTTTCTTGTATTTACCAATCGCAACTTTTCCGCACTATAGCGATTCGGAAATAAAAACTTTTGTTTTTTCGCACCACCCTATTATATAATTGCTAAGATGAAATTTGGTTTTATTAAGTTCGCAAAATAATTTTCTTTCAAAAGTAGTAAGGAGATCAATTAGACTTACAAGAGTACTGAAAACTTCTTTAGCGGATGTATAGTTAAATTTCTCACAAAAGAAAAAAAAAAAAGCTTTTTTTGCATTTTTTATGTTTGTTATGATGTATCGAATTGATATAGTGCTTATGTGACTAAAATATATGCTTTTCTTGACATATAGTTTTTTTTTTTTTTTTTTTTTTTTTTTCACTTTTAATAGTTAGCAATTTTGACGTTATTTAAAATCAATAAAAATGTATTTGTAAGAAAAAACTCACAAGAATTAAATTTGATAAAATTATAATTAAAACATAATGTTTTAAAAAGTTAATTAGGTAAAACGTAATATCTAATTTTGAATTATCGTCTTTAATCATCCACCTCTTCCTTCTCACTACATGCATAGATCCTAGGGGAGAAAATTATGTGCATTGTTTTATTCAATAATTTTTGAGCCAACCCAATATTTTTGAAAAGTTGGCGCTATGGAATGTAAATATAAATACAGTAAAACCTCCATAAAGGACACTCCCGAATAGCGGACACCTCTATTTAACGGACAGTTTTCCAATCCCCACTCCCAAAACCTAACTTTTTATATGTTTAACCTCCGAATAACGGACATTCCGAATAGCGGACACTATTTTCGCCGATAAAGGATCAAAAAGTATTTTTTAACAAGACAAAAATGAAAAAAAAAAAGTTAAAAAGCCTCTAAATCTATCAGGGTAATGTGTTCCAAATTTTGTAATCACAGATAAATGTGGAGGGTGAGCTGAGGAAATTTCTCCTTCAAGTTCAATGTTGAATTCAGGGGGTTGCCTGAACATTCAAATGTGTATATCCCGCCAGGAAGATTTTACGATTTTATGTTTTTAATTATCAAAAAGTGTAATCTCCATCCCTGCTCGGAACTCTATAATGACCAATAACGTGACATTTAAAATCAAATTACATGCAATCAAATTACAAGCAAAACTTTTGTTACAGTTTTTTTTTAAATAAGAATGTTTATGAACAGCAGTAAAAGATATGTACAATTTTATTCAAGTTTTATTGTTTAAAAAATGATTTTAATTTCTCATTAATCATATAATAGATGTTTTAGGACATATAAAATGTCAATTAATGAAATATTAAGCATTTCATAGTGATTTTTTTGTATCTCTGAGGTTTTCCCAATAGCGGACACCTCCGAATAGCGGACAATTTCTGCGTTCCCGAGGTGTCCGTTATTTAGAGGTTTTACTGTACTGTCCGATCATCACAGGGGGAAAAACCTCATCGTTATTCATTAAGGCAACAATTCCCCCTCCGTAATGTTAAGTCTATGGGTGTTTGACACTTTCTTATACTTAAAATGTCTGCTCCCAGTGGCGTAGCTAGCGGGGGGTGGGGCGGTCCGCCCCGGGTGTCACCCTCTAAGGGGTGACACCCAATCTTCATTTGCAAGTATATATAATCTTATAAAATTTTGGAAAAGAATTCTTAAATAAAATGAAATTTCTAGCGCATCACGCAACAAAGTTAATTTTCTTTTCTTGGAGAATCTGAAATTTTATACAGAATGGGGAGACTAAATAAGATATGACCAGGAACAGAAACCTACCTATCCAACGAGTAGGTAGCAAAAGCAAACTTTTTAGTATTTTGTATTTAAATTACATTTTTTTATTGATTTATTCGGATTATCTATAAAATCACATCAGGCGTGCAAAAAATGTTGAAATTTTATTTGCAATAAAGAAGAATTGTGATTAAAAAATATCGCGTATTTGGGGGGGAGGGATGACAACATTGTGGGTGGGGGTGACACCATTTACATCCGCCCCGGCTATCACTCATCCTAACTACGCCACTGTCTGCTCCGGAAAGTAAAAATTTTAACTTCTTCTTTCGGTGTTCTCTTCTTAATGGATGTCACCTTTGTTTCTTAGCTCTCAAAATATTTCTAAAATCCATGCTTAATTTAATATTTTATGTGTTAAAAATTGCTGAACCGGAAGTAAAATTTTAATGCTTTATACAAAAGTAAGCGTTGATTTTAAAAATATTTTGAAAACTAAGAAACAAAGCGACAACCTTTAAGAAGAGAACACCGAAAGAAGAAGTTACAATTTTTAATACCCTGAGGTGATATTAAAAAAAAAAAAAGCCTCAAATGCTTATAGACTTTACATTATGGAAGGAAGTTCGGAAAGAGAGCGACCAGCAGCCTTAAGGCCCTGTCCTCGAGGAAACGCTCGCGAGCTAATGCTATTCCTATGGGGAAGCATTTTTCTAATAACTCTTTCGCATTTTAACATTTTTGAATATTTTTTTTTTTTGCATTGGATAGCTGAGGTGCATGCCGACAACGCACCTTTTTCGCTTTTTCGATTTTGGCTGCAGATATATTTTTTAACCTCCTGACTGCTGCGACCGGATTTTTTCGCACACTAAGCTGCAGGTTTCACTGCTACATAAACAATATTTAAATTAATATAATTCTAGAAATAAAACCCTCTTTTGAAAAATTAAGTTAGGGTTAATATTCTCAAAGATTATACACTCATATGTAATAACATATTTTGTATCAGGTTGGAAAAAAACATTTTTTTTAAATATTTTTAATAAATTATAGGGAAAACAACATTACAATTTCACCCTTTTGCTAGACACTCAGGGAGTTAAAAGCACTTTCAGTTTCGAAACCGGTTTTGAAACTGAAAGGGCTTTTTAAAAAATATATCTGCGTCCAAAATCGACAAAGTAAAAAAGGTGCGCTGTCGGCATGCATCTCAGCTATCCAATGCAAAAGAAAGAAAAAAAAAAAAAAAATTATTCAGAAATGTCAAAATGCGAAAGAGTTATTAGAAAAATGCTTCCCCATAGGAATAGCATTAGCTCGCGAGCGTTTCCTCGAGCGAGGACAGCGGCCTCAAAGTGGGCAGATCATCTTGAGAAGCCAGAAAATGACCGTATTTAAAGCAATACGAAAAACATTGCAGTTTTTTAACCAATGAATGAAACGCATTTTTTTTTTCTTTCACACATTTTTGTTATTTGATAAAATATTCGAATGTATGTATATTTAGTAATCGGCCATTTTCACAATTTGCTTACATTTCAGAATTTTATTTTTATTTTTCAAACTTAATAATTTCTTTTAAAATTGGAGACAGGTGTTAAAGTAAATGTTTAAAATACATGAAAAAATAAATAAATAAAAAATAAATAAATAAAAAAATGGTTGTGCACTTTGCTCTATAATATAATAATATCTAAATTATGTATGTATAATAATATGTAAATATATATATGTCTATTCACTAAACAATTTTCTGCGACAAAAATCAGATTAAATTGAGGTTAAGCATAAACTATGACATGTAAGCTAAGAATATGCATAATTTTAGGGCTCTATAACAATTAGTTTTTAAATAAGCAACAAAAACCTTTTTTAGAAAAACGGCTTCAAATTTGGCTTTTAACATTACAAGAAACTCTTTTATGCAAGATATTTTTAGCCATAACTTCAGCTTTAATTGATATTTTTGTCAGATTCCTTTTATAGTAGATTTGCAACTTTTGAAAGTATCCATTCTCAAATATGTGAAAAATTAATTTTTTTTTAAACTGTCAACGTTATCTGCTGCCTTGAGGGAGGTCCAAGACATAAGAGAAAAAAAAAATATTTTTTTAAAATTTTAAATGACGTTTAAATCATGTTTCTACCTTAATTAGAGGAAGAAATATTAGTTTTTTGTTTTGGTTGTTTTTCAAAGTCTAGTTTTCAAGCGATGGTTGCCATGGAAATGATTTCTTGTGAAAATGCGTTTTTCTTCATGATGAGTTTTTTCACAATTCCTCATATTTAAATTGTTATAAGTCAATACCCACTAAAACTAAATGCTTCAAACTTGTAACATGTCTTTTTCAACTGTTTTAGTTTAATTTTAATTCAGCAAATTGGAAAATAAATGCTTACTTTTGAAAATATGTTTTTTTTTAGTTACATTGTTTATTTTTATTTTTTTTTATTTAAATTTTTTATATTTTTTAAAATGCAACACATCTAAAAATTTTGATTCAAAATTAAAATTTAGATATTTCTATTTATTTAAATGAATAAAATTGAAATTCGACAAATAATATTTCGAGTTATGATGATTGTAAACAACTTCCCTTTTTAAATAAATTTTAAATAAAAAAAAATCTGAGAAATTTTATCATGTGATTTTGTTTACAAAAAATATGTTTAATAGTCTCGAAAATTTTCAAAATTTCAACTCAATAAATAAAATTTATTTTACAATGTGTCTCCGACCTTATTAAAGTGAACGTTGCCTTACTTGTGAAAATTTAACTTTGCGGAATTGTGGTAACCTGGCAGTAAATGTAATAAAGATGAAATAAATGTTCTGCAAGTGGCAGTGTTAAATATCAGGCACTCTTTACCGGATTGATTTCTGTGGCTCTGGGGGAGAGGAAGATATCATCGAGCATGTGAGGGAGTGTCCTTTGTGATAAAGGCACTCTAGCATTTTAGTGAGATCGTGACGTCAATGTTTTAACATGTGTAACGTGAAAGCGACATCTATCCTTTATTGAACTTTAACTTTCCAGAGCGTGTGTGTCGCCCTCGGTTCTACAATTAAGTCGCAGTTAGGAGTAATATGCAAATTCATAGCGCCGTCTTCAGTTTGCAACGTATAAAAGCTTTGAATAAAGTGCAGAGTGGTGGTGAGAAGGTGGCGAAAGCCAGCCAGTGTGGTGAAGCGGCAGTAGCCCGCAGGGGTAGATAGCTAGTAGTGAAGATATTAGCCTCCAGTGAATTAGATGGTGTTTTAGAGTGAGCTAGCCAGCAGCGTGCGCCGAGTTAGTTTATCACAACCGGAGCTACCCAAGAAGAGTGCCGGTAGTAAGAAATAGTTTGATACATTGAGTATTTTAAATAATAAAGAGTGTTTGCAGCCACGGGCTGTCTTATAAAGATTTAATCTAGCGTTTAGCCGAAGTCTGAACGAGAAGCTGGTTGGAAGTGCCCCGACTGAGTCTAGACCGAGGTTGTGAGTATAATTTCGACTTAATCTCTTGGTATTGTGATTAGTTATTGAAATTCTCGAACTGAAGCTCCACTTTCCCTAAGTCCTAACGGTTTAAATAAACTGTTGATTTTATATTATACTTAGAAATATGTCTTCATTTCATCAACATAACCTCCCACACGTTACAAATGACACCCAGTATGTGTACCCTCCCGTTACAATCTTAAAGGAGGGAAATTGCACTTTTTCGTCCACTGTAAGCACAAAATCTCAAATCTTCCACGGGATGGCCATCTTTTTGCTCTTTAGGAGGAATGTTTCCCCCACTCCTCCGGCCCACCTCCTGAATTAACTTGTACACTATATGGGCAAGGGTGACCGGCCACTTGCAATTTTAGACATTTTGTTAAATATCTAGAAAAATACATGAGGAATCAGTGGCTCCAACTTTTGGAAAATATTGGGTTGGCTCAAAAATATTGGGTGGGCTCAAAAATATTTTTGTAAAATGGTGCGACGAGTTTGTTTTACTTTGAACGGTTGACAGGTGGTGAAAGATGAGAATTTTAAGTCTAGCTATCACGTTTTAATAAAGTTGTAATTTTATTAAACTATATTCCCATACGTTTTTCCTTATAAAGACACTTATACTTATTGTCATGATACAGTCGGCTCTCGTTAATTCGAACTCGTCGGGATCACAAGAAATGTTCGAATTATGGAAAATATGAAATGAAAACATGCTTAATATGATACTATGGTACTATTACAAAGGAATTAATCTTATAGTGTTTTTTAAATTTATTTCGTCTGTTATTAGTAGAATATAACTTAATATTAAATTAGAATGTATAAATGCATAAACTAATTAAAAGATTATAAACAAGCACAATGGAAGAAAAATTTAAAGCGTCACTGATGGATAGACGTTGCACTAAGGACATGGATATTAAATGCACTGGATTATATGTATAATCGTTCGGAACAATTTTCACAAAAATCAAAGAACGAAAGTTATTCAAATGATCTGAAATCCGTGAGAAAGAAGAGAAAAATCAAAAATCGGAATTCTCGTTCGATTTAAACGAAGTCGAGAAAAACAGTTCGAATTAATGAAAATTTTTAATGTTATTCTGCCATTGAAAATTTCGGGACTTCATATTAGGTTCGAATTAAGCGAAGATTAGAATTAACCGATTTCGAATTAACGAGAGTCGACTGTACCATGAATATGACTACAAACTGAATTGGAAGAAAAATAAACATGGAAGCAAAACATTTCAGGTAGTCGGGGAATTAAAACAAATGGTCATTGGAAAGATAAATTTTATTCTAAGGAGAAAAATGAATAATAATTAAATAAATAACAAGAATAATGAATATTGGGTACACTATAATTCACAAAATTATTGGGTGGGTTCTGACCCCACGGGTCCATATAAGTTGACGCCACTGTGAGAAATTATCCTGAAACTCTAAGTGTGTAAATATAATAGCACAGGTTATACATTTCCGTGAAGATTTTTTCCCGAAACTCTATAAGGGACTGTCAACAAATTGGAAAAGGAAGAATATCTTTTGGATAACTCTGTCAAAACTAATGTAGCAAAAACTTTCAAACTGTACATTATGATTAGGTGGCCTTTTGTTATAAACTGTGTTCATTTTTATGCGGATAGTATGCATACTCGTAGAGAAATAAGGGTTTTTATAAAAACAGTCCCAAATTTTTCCAAGTTTTTTTCTTATAATATGCAGAGCTCTTAATATAAAAAAATGTTCTTCTCTGAAAATATGGCTAACAACATTGTACACAATACCCTATAATCAAAATTAAAAAATGATAAAAATTGCATGAAAAATGACCAAGTTTATTTAAAAAAAAAAAAATGCTCATTGAGCATGCGTAAAGGCTATCAAAATTTCATTTGGAAATTGTGTTAGCTAAATGTATAGAGCAATTTTTGTGTAAGTCTCAAAACACGCTTGAAAATTCTAAAAGTGTTCGTCGACAGAATAAGTTTAAAATCCGTTATTACCAAAATGAAGCAAAAAAATGAGGGATGGTATCCAAATATACGTGCCATATTGTGTATTCTATATTGACACAATCTATGGATAAATGGATACAACCCCTCATCTTTTTGCTTCATTTTAAGGAGATCAAATTTTTAGCTTATTCTATTGGAGATTACTTTCAGAATTTTCAAGCTATTTTTTTTTAACTTTCGCAAAAGCTTCTCTATACATTTAGCTAACACAATATGCAAATGAAATTTTAATAGCTTTCACGCATGCACAATGAAAATTTATTTAGTAAACCTGCTCATTTTTCATACATTTTTTATTATTTTTTAATTCTGATTACAGGGTGTTGTGTACAATGTTGTTTGTCATATTTTCAGATTTTTTTTTATTATTATTAAGAACTCTGCAAATAATATGCAAAAAAACTTGGAAAAATATGGGACTGTTTTTATAAAAACCTTAATTTCTCTAAGAGTATACATGCTTTCCGCAAAAAAATGAATACAGTTATTACAATAAACCACTTAATCATAATCTTCTGTTTGAACACTTTTTCTACATTTGCTTCGACAGGGTTATCCAAAAGATATTCGTTCTTTTTAAATTTGATGACGGTCCCCTATGGAGTTTTGGGGGGAAATCTTCATGGAAATGCATGACCTGTACTATTATTTTTACACACGTGGAGTTTCAGGATAATTTTTCATGTATTTGTCTAGATATTTAACCTCGATTATCCGGAACTATTTTTTTCGGACTCTCGAAAAATTCGTTCTGATGAAAGGTACAAAAAAATTTCTAATGTTATTGTTCTAAGGAATGGACGTAAAAGGCAATAAAATAACACACATTTTGCATATAGAACGAAGTCAATCGGATTATTAGTTGCCGAGATATTTGTAATCCTGTTTTCCACATTCTTCGATTTTTCATAACCCTGTATTTCATTCAAATTTCAATTCAAGCAGGTAAGTACGTAGTATGTAAGAATGGGACGAAGCCTATTTAATATCAGTAACCTCGATTATCCAGAACTATTTTTTTCGGACTCTCGAAAAATTCGTTCTGATGAAAGGTATATAGAAATTTTCGAATTTTTTTAATTTAAGGAGTGGACGTAAAAGTCAATAAAATAACACAAATTTTGCATAAAAAAATGAAGTTGATCGGATTATTAGTTGCCGAAATATGTGCAATCCTGTTTCCCACATTCTTCGATTTTTCACGACCCTGTATTTTATTCAAATTTCAATTCAAAGATATGTTTTAATTGGAAATGAGACGCTTAATCTGACGCAGTAAACTGTTAGTTAATATGATTATTATTTTTTAAGCTATAAGGATGTTTCTTTTACGCAATCCGGTACTACTCGAGTAGTTTAGCGTTTTATACAAAAAGTCGAAATTGGCTCATCAGCAATTCATTAATAATAATAGGGCATTACTATGTATAGTAAAACTATTTAAATATGCGTTTAAATTTTATTTTGGAATTGTGATGCATTCTATAAATAGTTTACAAGCGTTTTATTTTCATATTTTATATTATGCATATCCATGATAAGTGGGTAAATATTACGGTGTCGCCTCCCCCCCAACAATTAGTTTTTATTAAAGAAATAACTCAAATTACTATACAGAAAAGACTATAAAAAATTACATGAGAGACCCAATAAGAATAATTAAAAGCATTCTGTATAAAATTGTTAAATCTATTATTATTTTAAAACAAACATATTTGTGATGGCAAATGAATCTTTGATCGATATTTTGCGGAGACAACCGGATGCAAACTTGTCTTTTACCCTATCTAATATCATATATTTGCAAACCAAATTAGATAGATTAAGTAGCTGAGAATTTTTAAGAATACTATCTCACTGTCTGGAACAAGCTATCTTCTTTTGTATTTTTTTTTTTTTTTTTTTTTTTTTTTTTACCCTTGAGTACTTCTAATTTATTTTTATATGAAAAACCTGCCTCATTTTTAGCAATTTCCTACAAAGTTGAAAAGAGCTTATGCGTTCGGTTTCTCTGTCCGTCTGTCCACACTCTAACTTCCGTAAATATACTCGGATTTATATGCAATTGATAAAGATTATTTAAGGTTGCTAAAGCATGTTTGTTATTGTATATGAAGTACGTAGGATTAATAGTTCATTTACAGGAGTACTCAAAAGAATTCCATTACATTATGGTTTAGGGGGGGAAATCATATAGAGACTATTTTAATGAATATTACACTATTTCAAAAGTACTGAAACTAATATAAATCGCTGAATTTCACTAATATCACGATAAAACAGAGCATTCATAGCACTTTTTATTCATTTACAGGGACACGCAAAAGAAATCGGTTATAGTATTATCTTTGCTTAATAATTTTTGGAGAGTACATTTTAAAGTTCAATGTGCGCTTTTAAGTTTAATTAGTTTTTTTCATATTACTCTTTATGTATAAATTCTATACCTCATATACAGAGCTGCACAAAAGTATTCGTATACCATACTTCTTATTAGAGGAAATTGCTGAAGAGGAATTTTCAACTGAAATATATATATGAGGACTCCAGAAGCCAAGGGGTATAAGTGACAAAATTGAAAAAAATAAACTAAATACACAGACGACCTAAAAATATGCTTTTTTCATTTCAGGTAAAGAAATATAAGTGATTTTCTTATTATTTGTTGAGTTATAGAGGCAAACCACTTTTTTCGAAAAACAAATATTGATTAATTATACATTTAAAGAAAATTGTACTTTATTTTTTAACAGTTATTGAAATAAGAGTTCAAAGACCAGAATGCAACAAGCAGAAATTTCCTATTTCAATCCACTCAATTGTTATTGATGTTCCAATTTAACATCAGTTATCTTTAAACTCAATTTACTCCAAATCGAAATTTTGTCACTTGTACCCCTTGGCTTCTGGGGTCCTCATGTCTTTTAAATGAACTAAATTTTGGAATGCATGTTGTTAATAGGTACAAATCTGTATCCCATATAGAGGGCTGCTAAATGTTCTGATAATTTTCCGATGGTAGATGGGAACAGCTGGAATTCGGTTTTAAAATGCGTTCATTATACATTTCCATATGGTGAAATGAGACGTAATATTTTAATTTTTTAAACGGTGTAATTTGTTACATTATTCTGCATGTGTTGATAAGTGATTTATAATCTTATCCTTGACGCATATTGTTTTCTTTCTTGTTAAAATTTAATTTGAAAAAAATAAAAACACAGGAAGGTACTTTTGAATAGCAAAATATAGGCGAAGGTATTGCTAAATGGCAAGACACTTTATTTTGAAACCCCCTAACCACTTGCCGGGCAAAATTGTAGGACAAATATAACAAACAGGATATTATTAAACATGTTATTTGTATTTTTCAATTTTTAGTTTATAGAAGTATTGAAAATTATTGATTTTTTATTTACCATATTAAAAAATTGCGTTTTTTTTTTTTTTTTTTTTCTTGCATTGTTACTAGTGTTGCTACTAAACATACTAGTAACATATTTTCTTATGAAATAGTGACCGTCTTTGGAATTAACATCCTGCCCCCTTTCCTTTTAGAATAAATAATAAACACTTAATTATCATTTTAGTAATTGAAACAGAAAATTATGCATTATATACCTAATTAGAGATTGCTAAAAATTTAATATTAAATGTAGTTACTGAAAATTTTAATAAATGTAAATATTACCTCTATTTAATACAATTTTATTGAATTGTTGCAAAATATTAATGTGCATAACTTCTTTGTATTCTACTAACTAACGGAACTATTAATTTTCAGTTTTTATATTTCTCTAATTACTAACTAATAATTAAATTTTATTAATTAAAGTGTAAAAAACATAAATTATGTTAGCAATTATAGGTTAATTGTTTTGAAAAACCTAAACATGTAATATCTGTTCAATATTTTAATGCTGAAGGAAAAAATTCAATATTTTTATTTTTATTTTTACACCCTACAATAAAATAAAATAAATCACTTAAATGATGTTGCGAAAACACAATGTCAATCTTTAATAGGTTAATGAAAATATGAGCTTCGTGTATTTATTTATAAGGAAACTTAAGGATCATGTGTTGCTATCATCGATATGACGTCAGCGTTATTCACAGATATGTTTTTTACTTTATAATATAGACGTGACTTATACCAAACGAGTGAATTCTTAAATGTGTTTAAAACTAACGATACAAAATTAACATTCACAGGAAAGGAAATTTAATATCGAATGCTTTTGAAGAATTTATTGGAACTTTTTCTACTTCCTATTTGCACAAAAACATAAGGAATATGATACCCGAAGTTGCTCAACTAAGTTTTTTTTTTAAAAAAGAAAGAAAGGAAAAAAAAAGAAAAAAAATGCTTAATGGTTGCTATATTTATTAACAGGCATAAATGGATGAGAATGAAAGCTAAAATCTGTAAATAATTCAGTAATGTTGCATTACCTGTCAAACATTATGTTTTTGTGTTGCGAATAAAAATTGCACATTATTTAATGACAGAAATTTGCAATTATAAGACGCAGATTACTATTTGAAAATAGTACTTTACTCAATAATCGAAAGGTTTTACATTCTACTACATACGTCATTTTCGATAAAATAAATAAACAATAATAATAAAAAGATAATCTGACAGCAAGTTTTAAGTTTTAACACGTTCACTGCCGCTTACGTGAAGATGTGATGATAGTTAATGCTGCACTGTAGAAGTGGGTTTTTCCCAGAAGCCGATTTACTTTTTATAACAAAGAATCAGTGACAGATTTTCCCGCGCCAGTGCGTGACTGGCTATTGGACATAACGCCACATCACGCGCGAACGCGCGATGTGGCCCCTTAACGTTGGCGTTATCGTGTTAAGTATTGATTTAAGATCTCTTTGAACTTTGTTTATTCGTTTCAATTCCCATTTTAATACAATTATGGAATAACCAACAGGAAAGACTACGCTGGATAAAATAATGTTATTACCATAAATTACCGCCGTATTATTGCTAAAAAGTACTTTGTTTTATAACAATCTAGAAAATTCCTTCAGACTCTGTAAGCCAATTCTTTCTGAAAATGTCGCTGAATCTGGCAACATTTTTTCATTTAACGCCAAGCATGTGATGAGAAAGTTCTGTGTACCTTGATATGTAAATTTTGTTTTCGAGAACGTTCTATGAATTCTGATTGGTTGAATCATGTATCTTCTGCCTATACTCTCTGCTTTTTTACGACTACAACACTCGCAGCATGGATAGTCGAAGAGCCTATCGCACAAAACCCTAAGCCTTCGAACACAAGAAAAAATCCTTTATATTAAGGAAGAGTACTCATAAGGGTATCTAATGATCTCTAATCTGATGATCTAATGATGTCTGCCGGGAATAGAGATGTAAATTTTCCGGAAAAATATAAGTGGCGGAAAAAAACTGGTTTTTTACCGTATTTTTTCGGGAAAAAAAAACGGAAAAGTTGAAAAAATTGATTTTTCTTCATTGTTTCTTCCAAATAAATTATATTTTCTTAGAGAATATTAAATAATAAACATTTTTTCCCATTTATTTGTATTAAAAGAAAAATTTTTTTTCACTTTATATTACAAAATAAACTAGCCGTTGGGGGACCACCGTAATACTCACCCATCATGGATTCGCATAATATAAAATATGAAAATAAAACGCATGTAAACTATTTATAAAATGCTTCGCAATTTCAAAATAAAGTTTAAACGCATATTTAAATAGTTTTAATATACATAGTAATGCTTTATCAATGAATTGCTCATGAGTCGATTTCGACAAATTATATAAAACTCCAAAATACGCAAGTAGTACCGGATTGCGTCAAATAAACATCCTTATAACTCCAAAAATAATAATCATATTAACTAACAATTTACTGCGTCGGATTAAGCGTCTCATTTCCAATGGAAATATATCTTTGAATTGAAATTTGAATGAAATACAGGGTCATGAAAAATCGAAGAATGTGGAAAACAGGGTTACACATATCTCAGCAACTAATAATCCGATCGACTTCGTTCTTTATGCAAAATTTGTGTTATTTTATTGCTTCTCCTTTTACATCCTCTCCTTAAAATAAAACATTTCGAAAATTTTTGTATACCTTTCATTAGAACGAACTTTTCGAGAGTCCGAAAAAAATAGTGCCGGATAATCGAGGTTACTGATATTAAATAGGCTTCGTCTCATTCTTACATATTAAGCACATACAAAGTTTTAAGTCTCTATCTCAATTTGTTCGGGAGATAGAGCGGTTACAGACAGACAGACAGACACACAAACGGACGGACGGCAAATTTTTTTTTCTAAAAATATTTTTTTCGGAATCTCCAGTTTCTGAAACGTGTAAATCCGTCATAAAATTTTTTTCGATTTTTAAAACGATTGCATGACTTACCCTATACTACGTATGATGGCTAAGTATAAGAAAGAAGCAAAGCCTGCTTATAAAAATTTAGGGTTTTTTTTCACAGCCTAAGAATTTTTATTAAACGCTATTGTTTCTTATATCATATCTATGTTGAAATGACTTTTCAGTTACATGTTTAACTACCAATGACCTAATGTAAAAACCTGAGCCAATATGCCTACAGTTTGGAATGAAATAAATTATGTATATCCCATTTACATAAGTATAGTTTTTAAGTAAATGATATTAGTTTAATGAAATAAATTATTGCAGTTTTGTCATTATTATGAATATCAGTATTCAAAAATTCCTCTGTTTGTTTAAAAAATGTATATTTTTACAATATTACATTTTTTTTTTTTTTTTTTTTTTTTTTTTTACAATTATAATTTTATTTCCTTTAAAAAATATGTTTAGTTTTGGTGTAGCTTTTCAATCTCAATTCAAAAATGTTTTTATTTAGTTTTATTGTCTAAATTCAAACAAAACTACGTTTTAGTTGGCTTACTCAGGTCTGCAACTAAAAAACATCATAGGATTTATAGACTGTTAGATTTTTACTTGCCGAAACCAGGAATTTTTTTTAAAGTTAAATTAAATGTTTTTTTTTTTTCTTTTTATCCTGAAATCTGGTATTCCATTCTTGAGTAAGAAACCATATTCAATAATATTTCCATATGGTAATTTCATATTTCTAAAAGTGGAACTCAAAAATTATGAAAACAGAACACTACAAATAGAAAATGCTCGCGAGGAATTAACAAAAACAGGTGTAAGTGTAGGACTATGGCTAGTTGGTCCTCCCTGAATTTGAAAAAAAAATCGCCGGAAGGGGGCGCTGCAATCGCGATTTTTGTGCCATTTTCAATATTGTACCGACCAAAAGTATATGAAGTTATGCATCGAATTGAACGAAATTCTTTGTGTAAGTGTATGGTTATGGCTAGTTGTATCGCCCTGAATCTGAAAAAAATTCGCCGAAAGAGGATTGCAATCGCGAATTTTATGCCATTTTCAATATTGCAAGTGTATGAAGTTAGTTTTAGAACTGAACTAAATTTTTTGTATATGATATTTTTTTGGTAAGGCAAAAAAGTCCTCCCTGATTTAAAAAAAAAATCTCCCTATCATTCTATTGTCCATCGGCTCGTGCAGAGACGGAAATTCGTTTTTACTCCGATTAATTGATTGAAGCAGAAATTTAAGATGAAAATCAAAGTTGGTATGGTATTTAATTAAAATTATTAAAGCATTAAAATGAGTAACTATTTTTTTAAATATTAAAATGTACGTATGAGATAGAAGAAAGTTTTGGGATTGGCACATCCAACTAGTTTTCTCGAGCATTCCCATCTCTAGCCGGGAGTGAAGTAGTGCATAAGCCAAGAATTAATATCACCAGTGGCTTACTCGTAGGTCTACCATTGTGTTTACCCCACAAACACGGAAAACTGGGTGCAGGAAAACATAGTGCTAAGTCTACGAGTCAACCACTAGTGGAATTCATTTTTGGCTTATGCACCACTTCACATCCGACGGCAAATATGGATCATTATATTTCCCTATGAATACGCTTTCATAATAGGTTTTTTCCTTGTGCTCGATGACTTACAAGGAAGGTCTCCATACGGGCATACTCCGAAAAATCTGAAAAAATTACAAAATGTTCTTCTCATGAGGATATACACGTTTATAAAAATTTTTTTGGCGGAACCTCTATAGTGTCCGTAAAAAAAATAATCAAAATTTCGTTATTTGGCGATTTATCACCGGTTGGCGATAGAATTCAGTTTGAAAAAATATTTTTTATGCCAAATACGCTTTAAGGACAAAAAAGTTTTTTGTTGAACTTGTTTAGGTAAATATAATTTAAATAACTTTAATTTTACCCGTTTTAGTTTGTTTTAAGTATAATTTTGTTATATTGATATTTATATGTATTTATATTCAAATTTTACCATCAAAATTTGCGATTTAAAACGAAATTCATAATTTAAATTTATTAAAATTGTTTCAGGCTCAAAGTCCAATTGAGCATTGTCAAGTCAATTTCGTTGCTATGGAAATCTCTGGCTTTTAATTTTGAATACGTTTAAATGTATGAAAATAATTTATTTCAATATGAATTTTTTGTATATGAAAATATTTTTCCAGTGATAAATTAAAAACTATAGCAATAAACAATATATATCTAAAATACATGATGTATACATATGTATATCATATATTAAACTCTTTCTTTGTTTATGTTTAAATTCATTAAATGCTATTTACGCGCATTCTAAAAATCTAGCAGTTTTCAGTTGCATTAGATCGTTTGCTGTTGGCGAGGAAAAGTGCTGTTCATCAAATCGAGTGATATTCACGCCAAATATTCAAAAGTTTTTTTTTTTTACGTAATTTTTATTGTGATTCCGCCACTAAATTTGTCTGATCCTTTATTACATACATAAGTAATTTAATTAGCATTTTTTCTTTTCAAAAGTTTCTGAGTATGCCCAGTAAGGAGACCTTCCTTGTTAGGGTTTTGTGCGGCCGGCTCTTGGACTAGAATAATCATTAAAACGCAATCTGTCTGCCAAGTCATATCTTGGTGGTAAACACCTAAAAACTTGATTTTAGCGGTTTACTCATAGGTTTATCATTATGTTTTTCTGCTCCCAATCTTCCATGTTTTCACACTATTGTATAAAGGAAAGGAAAGCGCAATGGTAAATTTTCGATTCAACCGTTAAAATCGGCTTTTTAGATGTTTTCCACAGCGATGTGACTTGGCCGACTGATTGCGCTTTAATATGCGAATCGCGATATAACTAATCCTAGATTTTCATCTGTGTATTGGATGAATTGATTGCCTGTGCTGCCGTCTCCCGGTCTATTATTACCTATTTGAAGATCAGGTTGCACGAAATGATTAACTAAGAAATGTCACTGCCTCCTTGACTAATATTTTGTGTACAGTAATTTAAATAAAAATAAATAATTTTTTGTCAGCAGATAAGCATTATGATGTCTCAGTGTTTTATAATGCTTAATCGTTATATAAATATAAAATTCGATCAAAATTCGTTCATTTATTGTTTACAAAAACAATCGTTACAATTAGATTTTTGAAGTTAGGCTAAACATTTTTGCAACTTGAGAGATTTCAGCGCCATCTATTAACTAAAATTTCGATATTTTAGAAGTTACTCTTTATTAAATTTGTAAATCTTCTCACAAAAATGCAACTTATTTCATCTACAGTGGTTCACAAAAGTGTTCGTACACTTATGAATTTCAATGAAATAGTGCTCTATTCATTAATTAAAATTAATATTTTAGAATGGGCATTTAAGAGTAAGATCTATGACTCATCCTTAACAAAACTACATAAAATATTTTAAAAACATAGCAAAACTTTATTTTGAAAAAATCATTAATGAAAAAATAACAAAAATGTTACCTCACAAAAGTCTTCGTACACTTTAAAAAACTCGCTGTATATTTGTAAATATTGTAATATTTCGCTAAAGTTGTACTTAATAGGAAATGATTTAGCACCCACAACAGTTTTTTAAACTTCCGGGAATAGATTTAATTAGCATTTTTGCAATTTCTGCATGAAAGTTGATTTCTTCATCGAACATTGCTGTGTTTACTTCGCTTTTCGTTTCAATGCTGTGTCTTCGTATTCTAACTTCCAGTTATCTTCAAATATATTTTACTGGATTCAAATTCAGCAACTGAGGTGATGTTTTCAGGACTTGTGGACAATTACAGAGACATCAGAGGCGCAAGTTGAGAGCCATGTGCTTTGTATCATTATCTTGATAAAAAACAAAGTTGTTTCT
This sequence comes from Maratus speculifer, assembly GCA_964019185.1. Lineage (NCBI taxonomy): Eukaryota > Metazoa > Arthropoda > Arachnida > Araneae > Salticidae > Maratus > Maratus speculifer. The sequence goes on along the minus strand of OZ025301.1, from coordinate 147,738,662 downwards.
GTTACCGATATTTTGGGCTGATAATTTAAAATTGCCTTTTAAAATATTTGAATAAAGATAGTGATTTATTAGGCTATTAATATATATCAAATTACCTAATCTTGATGTCGCTATGCACCCTCACACAAGGACAAATCGACTACCATGGTTGACTGTTCCAACTAAGTTCTTTGAATTAAATTCGTATTTTTCTTTTTTTTCTACGTACTATAATGTACCTATTGGAGTCGACAATGGCATACTAGTTTTCATCTGTAAATAAAACATTATTCCAATACGATTCGAGTTTATTTATCATTAATTTTAACAAAGAAAGCCTAAGCTTTCTATTTTTCGCACTAACAAAAAAATTTCTACGGGCAGAACGCCTACAGTGTCTCACATAAGTGATGGGACACTTGTGCTTTACAAAAGGAAACTAATCAAATAAATTAAAAAAACATATACACATTTTTTTGTGGGTGTGCTTCATACTTAAATTTAGAAAAGAATATTACATAACATACATTTTGTCAAAATATTAAAATATTAATTTAATAAAAATACAAATGTTAAGAACGGAGCAAAAAATAGCTCACATAAGTGATGGAACACCATTATATATGCAACAAAAATCGTCTGAAATAAGCAATAAAAATATTTTTGGGGGTTTTATTTTTACTTAAAAGCAATTGGCAATAATTTATAAAATCGTCTGCAGTATTTCTCTCCAGTTTGTTTTGGAATTTTTGTGTTTTTTAGCTCTGTGTCGCCATGAATGCTAAACGAAAAGAAACTTCGCCTGAAATTCGAAAATTAGTTATTGATTTGCATATTGAACATGGAAAATCTATTAGAAAAACTGCTGAAACAGTTAACTTGAGTCGTTCAACAGTTTTCAATATCATTAAACGATATAAAAAGAATCATATGGTTCAGGATAAAAGAAGACCTGGCCGATCATCAAATCTATTCAATGGAATAAAGCGAATTATCGTTCGAAATATAAAAAAAATCCAAGAAATAGTGCTTCAAAAGTTGCTGCTGATTTACAAGCATTATATGGAATAATTGTTAATCCTGAGACTATTAGAAGGGTAATTCGATCTGCTGGATATCACGGTAGAGTAGCCAGGAAAAAATTCTTCGTAAGTGAAAAGAATAGAAAACTCAGACTAGCTTTCGCAAAATCCAACATAAATAAGAATTCTGATTACTGGAATAAAGTTATATTTGCTGATGAGAGTAAATTTAATATATTTGGTTCTGACGGTAGAATCTTGGTGTGGAGAAAACCCAGGGAAGAATTTCGCAAACAAAACTTGGTACCAACAGTAAAACATGGTGGAGGAGGAGTTATGGTATGGGGGTGTATGTCGTCCGCTGGAATTGGTAATCTTGTTTTTATTGACAGTATAATGGATCAGTACAAGTATATTGATATTTTAAAGCAAAATTTGAAATCTTCAGCACGAAAATTGAACCTTCATAACGATTTTAAATTCTACCAGGACAATGACCCCAAGCACACTGCTCTGAACGTTAGACTCTGGCTGCTATATAACTGTCCTGAAATAATAAAAACACCACCACAATCTGCAGACTTAAATCCCATAGAGAATATTTGGCAAGAATTGGAATCAAGAATTCGCAAACACACCATTTCTTCAAAACAACTAAAATCGGTGCTTCAAGAAGAATGGGGTAAAATCACTCCAGAAATCACCAAAAAATTAGTCGAATTCATCCCAAAAAGATTAAATCATGTTTTAAAAGCAAAAGGAAATCCAACAAAATATTAAAACCTTTTAAAAAGTAAAATTTTTAAATAAATATTTGATGGAAAAGTAAATATCCCATCACTTATGTGAGCCATTTTTTGCTCCGTTCCGAACAATTGTATTTTTATTAAATTAATATTTTAATATTTTGACAAAATGTATGTTATGTAATAATTGTTACTAACTTTAAATATGAAACACACCCAAAATATTTTTGCACATGTTTGTTTGTTTATTTTATTGCAGTTTCTTTTTATAAAGTACAAGTGTCCCATCACTTTTGTGAGACACTGTGTATAATGCAGCTGGGCTTACCACTCGTCGAACAGTTTCAGGTGAAAATGAAGTAGAAACTGTTTCATTAAATTCTGTAGCAACTTTTATAGCACTTAAACGTGGATTTTTTACGACTTTTCTAATTGTAAATATTTGATCTCATTGCGTTAACTTAGATTGACGACCTTTTTATACATAGTTTTAAATCCAATTTTTTTCTTCGCATATTTCACCATAGAATGGAATAAATTAACTAATTTTGCAATATTTAGAATTGATTTACTACTATTATGAAGAAAAATAGCTTCGAACGCTATCAGTCGTGACATTATGATTACAAACCCTTTTTTAATTAATAAATAGAATATTACGGACCATTTCTGCAAAATATAAAGCCAAGCGATTTTTTAAATGTCACCAGAATGCAAAAATAAAAATAAAGCGAGAAATAATATTTTTAATAATCAATTTATCCGAAAATGTTTCTGTGTACGAAGACTTTTGTGACGTATTCTTTCTGTGGAAAATCCTTAATGTTAAACAAAAAGGTTGTGTGTTATTTAGAATAACTTGGAGATAATATAAAAAAATTACGACTTCATATACGAATTTAATTTCAGGGAAATTTCTTTTTAGTATTTAAAGTGTACGAACACTTTTGTGAGCCACTGTAGATAGTTATTATAATAAATGAATTATTTTATCGTAAAGTTATGTTGTGCTTTGTACGATACTTGTATATTCTAATATCTCCTCTGAATGTTTTTATATTTCGATTACCAGAGAAAAATTTAGAATGCCGGTGCTAAGCAAAATATTTAATTTTGTTTGCTCTTAAGAAGAAAAAGGATGTAGCAATTTTTTAAATGCCACTGAAAAGACCTTCATATGCTTGATGATAATTATAGGGTAAAGAAACCTCGTCATTAAGTGCACATAAAGAGGAACCTTAAACTAACATTGCCCAAGCTCCGACGCATAAGAATGCATCTTTTATTCATGCATCTTCATTTCACTAATCCTTTTAAGAAAGGTCGAAAAAATAAAACAAAACAAATTAATTTCTCCCGGGAAACAAAAAGGCGAAAACGCTGAATAAGCGAAAATATGCTACATCTACCTTGACAAGAGAACGCAGACGATCTTTCCGTTCAAAATCGGCTTAACGGTCAGAACATGGAGGCTCCTCCTTGGTTAATATGGTTTCACCTGAAGAATCTAACCATTAGATGTAAGAAAATTCCAAACATGTAGTGTTCAATGATGTGGAACATATTTCTTTTAGGGTTTCTCCCTTAATGATACAATATATTTTTAAATTTAGCCCCTATCTTTCATTTGCACATGTGTCGTAGAATAGAAAAAAAAATACATTTCGTGAATCGTTCGATCGATTGATTTTTTTCAATTATACAACAACAGTGGAGAATTTCGGGTTCGTGTGACTATGCGATGTGGGATTTTCCGCACATCTGCACATTTTGAAATGTGAGGGATTAAAAGAAGAAAAAAAAACTTTATCTGTTTCTCGGTCTCTCGGTTAATCTGTTTTTTCTTTCTTTTTTTTTTTTTTTTGGGGGGGGGGGGGAGGAATTGTGAATGTATTGAAGAAAAGGGCATGAGTCAATCCAAAAGTTAAAATCTAGCATCGACTGACTAAAGTACTGGCATTTTAATAACGTGTAAATGATGTTGTTAAAATGAAATATTACCAGTGAGATGCTTTCGCACTTGAATTTATTTTACGAAACATTTTTCATCAATGTATAATTAATTGCTATTTTTTTTTTCTTAAATAAAACACATAGATTTTGCGAAATAAGAGTTGCGTTATTATGTTTTCGTGCACTGGCAGTGTAAAAAAAAATTACAAAATTTTTCTAGTACAATTATATTTCAAGAACTTTTTATGCAATGGCAACAATAAAAATTTATCTAATAGATACCATGGAGGCATGGAGGAATGAGATAGGTGGCGTGGGAGTATTATGTCTGGGTGTGATGCTAAAAAAGTAACCCTACATTAAGTACAATTAAGTAGCAAAAAAACCACGTGCTTTGATCGCCTATCAATTGAAACAAGTTTAAACACGTATTTTTTTCTCTCGTTTTTTAAAAAAAGAACTAATTTATCGCTTCACCGGTAAGAATTTATCAATTATTTTATCATATGTGTTTTAAATATCAATATAGAAAATTCGGTACTTCTAGATTATCCCGCCGACCAATTTCGCCAAACTAATAGCCAAATTATACATGTTGACATAATTTTTATTTTAAATAACGAAAAAACAAATAATTAGTAGAATATTAATAAAAATATTAATAAAAAGTCGAAATAAAAATCACTTAATGACATTTTAAACACGTGAATCGCATTTAATGTCATTGAATGGGACATTCACGAATCACGATCATCCATTATTGGCATTTAATCTTATAGTTTGGCGATAATTTTTTGGTCGAAAAAATTATCGCCGGAATTTCTAGGCCCGGGCCCGGCCCGTTGCAATTTCTACAATTTCTAAAAAATTCGGATTTTTATCATATAATTAAGATTCCTTTTTAAAAAGTACTGCATACATATCTATGGAATGATTTTACAGTATATTTTACAGGAAATACACATTAGTAACATAAATGATTACTAAGATTCTTAGGCTTTCAACATTCAAATAAAGATTCATTAAAAAATATGGCTTAGAATTAAAAAAAAAAAAGAAAGAAAGAAAGAAAGAAAAAGAAATTTAAAAACATCGTAACTTTTGAAGCTGTTTAATAAAAGAAGATTTATAAAAATATTTCTATATCATTTTATTAACGATTTTAAATCCAAATTCATACGTTAATTCAAAGAAGCTCCTTTCTGATACATTTCTAAATTCACTTTTTTCTCAGAAGTGCATAAGATTAACAGGTGTCTTTATTCAGAAACTATATAATCGAATGGCGTTATCCATTTTTTGATACAAGCAATTTAAGACCACTGCAAGCAAATAAAATATTATCATAGTTAGCGTTTTGAATAGAATTTCCGGAAGCGATAGCATGGGAAGGGAGACAAACCTGCAACCATTTGAGAAACTATTGTATCTCAACAAGGTTATACAAGTATTTTATTTACCAAAAATGAAAAATGCTATTCGATATCCTTCAATAGTCAGGCTCATCACTTTTATATTTTTACAATTAAAAATTAATGTAAAAATGTGTCAAACTTTCGCATTATTGAAAAATTAATTTAAAAACCATCAAGAAGTATATATCCAAAGATTAAGCTAATATAAGTTCTTTATCGCTGTTCATAATTTTACAAATTATGTTGTCTGCCCTACAGATCTTGAGAACAATTAAGTCTTCTTTCGGTCCGGCAAGTCTATATCTAGAAAAATAATGCCTTGATCTCCAATTTTGATCTTGGCCCTGCACGAGTCAGTTTGAAAAATATTAAAACAGGTTACACACAATGTAACTATCCGATGCCGATCTCTACACTGCACAAGTTACATTTTTATATTGATGCTGTCAAACTAGTATGGCTCGTGACGCACATTTATCTTTATTCTCGTTAAAACGATTTTCGTTGAAAATAGGTTTATACTTTATCGTTTATGTTAAAATCTCCAAAACGGGCCGTAGGCCGAAAATTTTTATATCGGTCCGGCCCGGCCCGGCCCGTTAGCAAATTCGAAACGATTCCGCCTGCCCGGCCGGCCCGCGGGCCGGGCCGGGTACGGGCCACTGGCCAAGCCGGGCCCGTGCAGACCTCTAAGTTAAATCCAGCGTGGCATGTCAAATGTGCACAAACAATCCTATCCAATGATGCCTCCTTCATTGTTATGTTCTACATTTTATAAGTTGAGAAAAAAGGATGTTGACAACAGAAATAATGTGAAAAAAAAGTTTATATTTATATATATACTTTTTTATTAACTATTTGGAAAAAATAGTTGTTGTTGTCGGTAGAGAAATGGGATATCTAAAGTATATCTGAAACTTTTTATTAGTTGAATTCCGCAATATTTATCCACTTATTTAATTTTTTTTCATTTCCTGATTGGTCCAAGTTTAATGTCCAAAAATGTCCACTTTTACCCGCACTCGAGGTTCAAGTCATTCATGTGTGGTTGATGCTATATTGTTTTGTTGCTGGTCGAGTCCGTGTCGCGTTGGCTTCTATTGATTTGCTGCGGGTCGGGCAGATTTTTAATTTCTGGTTTGTGGATCAAGCTGCGGAATTCACCGTCAAAAATTATTTTAATGGGTTCGGTTCAGGTACAATCCAAACCACGGAGGACTGGAGAACTGCCATGCGAATAGTAATTTTAATTTTACTTTATGATTTTTTTTTTTTTTTTTTTTTTACTTTATGATTGATTTGTTTTAATCTATTGATCATATTTACACCATTTTTTTTTTAACTATTTGGAAAATATTTGTTGTCCTCGGTAGAGAACTGGGAAAGCTGAAGTATATCTGAATCTTTTTATTGGTTGAATTCCACAACTTATTTTCGTTTATTCGTTTTCTGATTGGTCCATGTTTAAAGTGCAAAAATGGAATACTTTTGTTATCACAATGACAAAAAAGTAAAATAAATAAATAAATCAATAAAACTAAAATATTGTAATTTAACAACTTATAACGAATATTTGGAAAATAATATTTTCAAAGACTATAATTTTAGACATATAAATAATTTCTATAGTTAAAAAAAGAAAAAAAAAAAGAACAATAAAATATTATTTTTATGATGACCAAAACGTAACTTACGTAAGAGTCATATTAATATATCTGGACTTTTAAAGACACGTCAATATTCCTGGATCAATCATATACAAATATTATATGAAATTTCAGTTTAACAATTTTCGATACTGAAAATTTTAAAACTTCTAAACGTCGCACATTTTGAATTTTTACACCGTCGTATAAACAAAAAAAAAAAAAAAAAAAAAAAAAAAAAAAAATTAAATGCAATTTGTTTGAAACTTGTATCTAATTTTTTTTTTAAATTATTAATTATTTTGTAGTTTATAATACTTTTTTCGTCATTGTGGCAATAGAAGTATTCCATTTTTGGACATTAAACATGGATCAATCAGAAAACGAATAAAATAAAAAACAGAAGTAATTCAGACAGAATAATAATAATAATAATAACCAGAATAAACAGAATAATAATAAGAATTTGGAAACAAATTGTGATAAAGATTTCAAACAAATTCCATTTAAAAGTGCATTTTTTTTCTCTACGCAACGATGTAAAAATTAAAAATGTGCGATGTTTAGAAGTTTAAAAGTTCATAAATTTGTAAAACTAGAATTTCATTTAAAATTTGTTTATGATGGGTCCAGGAATATTAGTGTTCAATCCATGTCGTAAGTAATATGAAGCGTTCAGAAGTCAGTCTGATTAACTCCATCAAATAAACAGTTAAAGTTGTATATCTATAAACTACTTTTTTTTATAATTATTATTGGCCTAGAAATTTTAATGTTTAATGCATGGCGTACATAATATATGACTCGTTATGATCATCATAAAAATTATGTTTATTATTGTTATTAATTTAAATATAGAATTTATTTATAAGTCTTTAAAATTTTAGTCTTTGAAAATATCATTTTCAAAGCCTCAATACATAAATTACAATTTATTATTATTATTATTTTTTTAAATATCGCTGTAGGTGTTAATATTTACGACTTATTGTGACATTTATATTTATATTACATTTATTATTATGTTTGTTATATATAACTGTTTATTTATAGCTTCAACTATTGTTTTTTTTTTTTTTTTTATGTTTATGCAAAATTACCAAGTTTACCTTGTGAGGCATAAAATCGCCTTATTGTTACAATCGCGCTAAGGTGGTGCGTATATGATATCTGTGTCATAAATATAAAAAAAAAATTTCATTCATTCTTTTTAAAGCCAAGGCCTCTCTAGTGGAAAAGTACCTAAATAAATAATTAATCGTAATAATAATAACATAAACTGAAATATTTGACACAGATGTCATATACGCACCGGAATACCTAATTGGCGTTTTTTAGCCTGACAAGTGAGCGGCTATTATTGTTTATTTATTAAGAAGTTCTTTATTTTCTTTTTTAAAAGGCATAAATTGTTTTGCTTTATATAGTAATTGTATAAAATATCGTTATTTATTAAATAATTTTAATCAAAATTGTTCCAAATTTTATAAATAAAATTTTGCTTTTATCTTTACGTGAAAAATAAAGTTGAAATTACATTTATTTATTTCTAAATGATTTTTTCCGAAATGTCTGATCTAAATTCAATATTACTGCACGCACGACTGCATGCATCTAAAAGGGTTAAATAATACATGGAGTTCTTCCTTCCTTTTTTCTTTCTTTTTCTTTTCTTTTGTTTATAAAAGAATTTGTACATGTCGATGTATCCGTACATTTTATTTCATTTCTTCTATATTAACAAAGGATTGAAGATTATATCCATTTTTGTCTGGTCTTTTACAAGCTTAAAACACATTAGAAGAAAAAAATTACAAATCTGCAGATTATGGAACTAATTTACTTAAACCGCCTTTTGTTATATTTGCAATGATCATCATTAAATGTAAGATGTTTAACAACTAGAGTGAAAGATTTTCCATTTTTAGAACAAATGGGAAAATGTAGAACAAATGCTACGCGTCACAAAAATCGTTATTAAAAAAAAAAAAAAAAAAAAAAAAAAAAAAAAAAAGTGCAGAAAAAAAACCTTATTAATAGCTTTATCTTTTGATGACTTTTTTATTTAATTTTTTAATTGAAATTATAGACCTTATTAGTATTATAAGCTGACAGTTCTTTCATCAGGAAATGATTAAATTGTACAATCTGATTTAATGTGACCTAATGAATCAACGTGTAACACTTTATATAAAATAATAATAATAATAATAAAATAAAAATTGTAATTTCAGAAATTACACCAACCATTTGAAAAATGTTTCACTCGAAACATTCATCTATCATTTTAAGCTAAATGCCAGTTGTTTTATTGTGTATTATCCGTGCCACTGCTATAAATGACTTTGTACATGCTGTAATTGAAGGTACGGTTCGATTAAGTTACATCATTCCATTGTCACCAAGCATAAAAGTTGGCGAAGAAAGAAACATTTCAAACTATGTAACATTTTTGATGCGAAAGTAATCATTATTAAAATACAGCTTTGGCGCATACTACAGCTCATATTCAAAATATTAGAATAATTGAGAAAAAGTAATAAGAAAAAATTATTTGTCATTTATTTATTTTTTATACTAAGTAAATGCAATTAAATTTCTTATAAATTAAATCTGGAATGTTTAGATAAGATTTTAACATTTATAAAATATAAAATACAGCACAATAAATTAGGTATACAGCTTCCTTAAACACACCAGAATATTAGAATAAAAATTAGATTGGTTCAAAATATTAGAATATTTTATTTTACGCAACAATATTACCTTATGAATATGAAGTAAATGGTAGTTAATATTTTGTAGCATCCCCTTTAGCTTTCATAACAGCGTACAATCGATCTTGCATACTATATACAAGGTGTTTACAAACATTTCTATCAATATTAGCCCAAATAGACTTTATACGTGCCAATAACTCAGTTTTACTTGAAGGAGGATTTTCTTGAAGTTCTTTCTTCATTATACACCATAAGTTTTCGATGGGATTAAGATCTGGTGAATTTGGTGGCCAAGGAAGTACCTTAATGTTGCGTTGGCGGAACCAATTCTTAGTTGACACCGAGGTATGCGGGGACGTTAAATCTTGTTGAAAGATGAAATCATCTTCAAATAAATCTTCTGATGATGGAATCATGTAATATTCTAAAATTTCTTGATATATCAGAGAGTTAACCTTTTCGTAGACGATGCATAACTTTCCAGGTCCTTCTGCACTCATACAACCCCAAACCATGACACTAGCAGCAAATTTTACGGAACGTTTAAGGCATTCTTTATCAAATGCTTCTTGCTTCATTCTCCAAACTCGAATACCTTGATTACCATATGAAATAAAAAACATACTTTCATCACTAAATAATATATTTTTCCAATCTTCATTGCTCCATAAACGTCTTGATTTACACCAATTCAATCTTATACGCTTTTGTCTTGCAGTCATGAGAGGTTTTGTTTTCGGTACACGAGAGTCAAATTTAAATTTATGGAGACGTCTTAATGTTGTCGTTGTAGAAACTTCAACTCCTTCTTCTTTCCATTTTCGGTGCAAGAATCGCACACTTTTAAAACGGTTTTTCTTAACTATACGCTTCAGTTTCCTGTCATCTCTAGCAGATGTTTTTGGTTTTCGGCGCCATTTCGGCGATTATTTTGAAATTTTCCAATTTTTGAATATTGTGTTAGTATTTTACTAACGCTCGATTGCGAACAATGTAAATAATTCGCTATAAAACATTGATTTTTACCGTGCCGATACAAATCAACCATACGAAGTTTAGTAGATTCAGAAATATCACTCACACGGCCCATTTTAAGACGAAAAAGAAACAAACTGCAAAAAAGAATACTGATTTTAAATAAAATAGTCTGAATTTAATCAATGACGCCACCAGTTAAGAATTGGTAATAATTAAAGGAGAATTAATGTGAAATATTCTAATATTTTGAACCACTTGAATAAATATTCTAATATTTTGACTTTTCAAAATAATTTTTTTTGCAATTATCTTTTCAAAAATGATATTAAATTTAAGATAACAAGTAAGTTTAATCAACAATAAGTTCTTAATAAAAATATCGTTTGCATATTTTCATTAAAAGACATTAAATTACCAAACGATATTTTCAATTTCTAAAAAAAAGGTAATTATTCTAATATTTTGAATATGAGCTGTATTATATTTGTAAGACTTTGGCATATACTGTTTGATTTTACAGAGAAGAATTTTGGTGATGGAGGTTTTAAACCAAAGTCGATCGCAGCACATGCATCCGTGAATGGGCCCATCAGACATTGAATCAAAAAAGTTTTTTTCCAGTTTTTCCCAAGCCGATTTGCTTTCTAGTTTTCTTTTTAGGTGGTGGAAAATCAAGAGTAATAGCTATAACATGTTCCGGCTTCTTAGAATCACTATTGGCACTCAAATTTTCCTGGTTTGAACCGACCGATTGTAAAACGCCATGGAAAGTGGATTGGCCGCCCTCGAGACATGATGTTTTACAATTAATCGTTTCGACATTAAATTGCTCTCTTTTTCGTGATCGCCTTTCAACACGTAATTGGTTTTCAACGGCTCGATAATCTTTTGATTTTCTCGTTTTCTGCATTGAAAGACGTTTTTGAGCCAAACCAAATACAGTACTACTTAGTTATCCCATCGACCAATTTCGCCAAATTATACGAATCGCCAAACTAATAAGCAACTTATACATGTTGACTAAATTTTTATTTTAAATAACAAAATAATAAATAAATTAGTAAAACATTAATAAAAAGTCGAAATAAAAATCACTTTATGATTGTTTAAGTACGCGTATTGTGTTTAATGTCATTGAATGCGACATTCACGGGCATTCATTTCTTTGACTTCGGCCTTTTCCATGTCTGTTAATTTCCGTCTACCCATTTTACTTACTCATCATATGTAGTATAGGGTTAGTCTTGCAATCGTTTTGAAAATCGAAATTTTCTTTTGACGGATTTACACGTTTTAGATAGTGGAGATTCCGAAAAACATATTTTTAGAAAAAAAAATTGCCGTCCGTCCGTCTGTCTGTCTGTCTGTCTGTCAGTCTGTCTGTCTGTCTGTCTGTCAGTCTGTCTGTCTGTAAACGCTCTACCTCCCGAAAAAATTGAGATAGAGACTTGAAATTTTGTATGTAGTTAGTATGTAAGAATGGGACGAAGCCTATTTAATATCAGCAACCTCGATTATCCGGAACTATTTTTTTCGGACCCTCGAAAAATTCGTTCTGATGAAAGGTATATAAAAATTTTCGAAATTTTTTATTTTAAGGAATGGACGTAAAAGGCAATAAAATAACACACATTTTGCATATAGAAAGAAGTCGATCGGATTATTAGTTGCCGAGATATTTGTAATCTTGTTTTTCACATTCTTCGATTTTTCATGACCCTGTATTCCATTCAAATTTCAATTCAGAGGTATATTTTAATTGGAAATGAGACGCTTAATCCGACACAGTTAATTGTTAGTTAATAGAATTACTATTTTTGGAGTTATAAGGATGTTTCTTTTAAGCAGTTCGGTACTACTTGAGTAGTTTGGCGTTTTATATAATTTGTCGAAATTGGTAAATCAGCAGTTCTTTAATAAAGCATTACTATGTATATTAACAATATTTAAATTTTGTTTATGAATTGCAATGCATTGTATAAATAGTTTTCACGTGTTTTATTTTCATATACATATGCATGATGGGTAAGTGTTACGGTGGCCCCCAACGACTAGTTTAAATTTGTTAGTTTTCTCCTTCATTACAATGATTTTAAACATTTTAATTTCCTATCCAAATAAAAATTCTTTTAAAAGTAAAGAATTTAATTTAAATTCAAAAGTGACCACGTCATTTTATCAATCCTCCACCGAAAACAACAACCATTTTTCAATGGTTAAAAATTAATTATGTGTATCAATTTTAAAATTAACCTGTATCAGGGATGCAATTAAACAATTATGGGAAAAGCTCAAGACCTCATTTTACTTATCCATCATACGTAGTTTAGGGTAAGTCCTGCAATCGTTTTGAAAATTGAAAAAAAAATTTTGACGCATTTACTCGTTTCAGATTCTGGTGATTCCGAAAAACATATTTTTAGAAAAAAAAAAAATGCCGTCCGTCCGTCAGTGTGTTTGTCTGTCTGTAAACGCTCTATCTCCCGAACAAAATGAGATAGGGACTTGAAATTTGGTAAGTTCGTAGTATGTAAGAATGGGACGAAGCCTATTTAATATCAGTAACCTCGATTATCCGGAACTATTTTTTTCGGACTCTCGAAAAATTCGTTCTGATGAAAGGTATATAAAAATTTTCGATTATTTTTTTTATTTTAAGAAGTGAACGTAAAAGGTAATAAAGTAACACAAATTTTGCATAAAAAACGAAGTCAATCAGATTATTAATTGCTGAGATATTTGTAATCCTGTTTTCCACATTCTTCGATTTTTCATGACCCTGTATTTCATTGAAATTTCAATTCAAAGATATATTTTAATTGGAAATGAAACGCTTAATCCGACGCAGTAAACTGTTAGATTTATTATTTCTGGAGTTATAAGGATGTTTCTTTTACGCAATTCGGTACTACTTGAGTAGTTTAGCGTTTTGTATAATTTGTCGAAATTAGTTAATCAGCAATTCATTAATAGAGCATACTACGTATTTAAAATATTTAAATATGAGTTTAAATTTTATTTTGAAATTGTGATGCATTTTATAGATAGTTTACACAGGTTTTATTTTCATACATTTTCATACATGTTTTATTTTCACATTTTATTTTCAGTATTACGGTGCCTAGTTAATTTTAATCAAAATTTTTACCAAATTTTGTAAATAAAATTTTGCTTTTACCATTTACATGAAAAAAAAAAAAAAGATAGTTGAAATTACATTTATTTATTTTTAAATGGATTTTTCCGAAATTTCTGATGTAAATTCAATATTACTGCACACACGACTAGATGCACCTGAAAGGGTTAAATAATACATGGTGTTCTTCCTTCCGTTCTTTTATTTCCTTTTCTTTTCTGTTGTTTTTAAAAGAATTTGTACATGTTGATGTATGCGTATTGTGCGTTTTATATTTTTATTTCATTTCTTCTACATTAACAAAGGATTGAAGATTGTATCCATCTTTAGTCTCGTCTTTTACAAGCTTAAAACACATTAGAAGAAAAAAATTACAAATCTGCAGATTATGGAACTAATTCACTTAAACCGCCTTTTGTTATATTTGCAATGATCATCATTAAATATAAGATGTTTAACATCTAGAGTGAAAGATTTTCCATTTTTAGAACAAATGGGAAAATGCAGAACAAGTGCTACGCGTCACAAAAATCGTTATTAGAAAAAAAAAAAAAAAAAAAAAACCTTATTAATAGCTTTATTTTTTGATGACCTTTTTTTATTCACGTTTTTTAATTGAAATGATAGACCTTATTAGTATTATAAGCTGACAGTTGACATTAGGAGATTATTAAATTGTATGATCTGATTTAATGTGACCTTATGAATCAATGTGTAACAATTTTTAGAAAAGAAAAAAAAAACTTTTAATTATGTGTATCAATGTTTAAAAGTAATTTGTACCAGGCATGCAATTAAACAATTATGGGAAAAGCTGAAGATCTCATTTTCAAATAAGTTGCACAATCATAGGATTATCACTATTTAGTTGCCGAAACGTCTAATGAAAACTTAAAGTAAAGATTCGAAATTTTTTTTGTGTCTGCTTGTCACTGGTGTAGTCGTGAAAAATTCTGAGGAATACCCTTGAGTGTATATACTATGACTTTCTTGGGAAACAGGGGGTATACACAGTGTTCTCGCTGACATTTGACCAACGTTAGTAATTTGGCTAATTAAAAATAAAAAACATTCGCCAAATGAAAAAAATATCAGCAAAATAAATTCGCCGTGTAGCACAATATATATATATATATATATATATATATAATCCTTTAATGTACCCTTTTTTTTATAACTGCGACATCGATTGTTATTAATCTAATTTCAACTATCCGCTACAAATATATTAAAAATATATATGTATTGAAAATATTTATGTATGCATATGTATGAAGAAGAAACATGTAAGAGAAGAAAGAAAAAACAAAAACTGAGCACTAGGAATTTGGCGAATCTAATCGCTTGCTTACTCGCCAAATGAAGAATTTTGTCGCAATTTGGCGAAATGGCGAGCGACAGCGAGAACACTGCGTATACAGTATTCCTAAAAAAAATCTAGAGCATAATTCCTAAAAAAATCCAGAACACATAAGCAGCAGGGTTGTAGTGGAGGGCAGTGGCGTAGCTAGAGCATTTTGTTTAAGGGGTGTGGAGATCGAAATCACCGAATGATTGTGATTTAACTTTTTTTTATTATTCTTGTATATTTTAGTCTTTATTATATTTTAGAATGAGCACTGAAAATAATTATATCTACAGTAGGGATGCACAACATTTTCAAGTGAAGGGCCACTTACAAATATATCTGGGTGATCGAAGGCTACATCAATAACACGAAGAACATTCTATTTTAAAGAGGCGATCGTGACCTATAATCGGATTTAAAAAAAAAAAAATGGTCCCAGAGGGGAGGGAAGATACATCTCTAAGTTGACTTAACCAGTCAAAATATCCAATTTAGTTGGTAAGGATATATGAAAAGTTTTTACGTTTATTTATATAACAGGTATCGCAATGATTATTTTCAAGATGTAACAATAATCCTTGCCTTTTCGGAAGACTAAATTTTGTTTCGTTAAAAGTGTTAAAAAACAAACATAAATGGCTGGTGCCGAATAAAAATATGAACGGCAAGAAAGAAGCTGATCAACAAGATTTTCCTGATCAACGAAACCCCGATCAATGAAATTTGCAATTTTTCCGCACTTAGTCGAAAAAAATTGTTTTTTTTTTTTTTTTTTTAATCGAGAAAATTTGCGATTTTTCCGCGCTTGATGAACATGATTCACAAATTTTCCGCACCCGATCGGTGAAATTCGTGATTTTTGCAAAGCCGATCGACGAAATTCATGATTTTTCCGAGCCTCATCAAAACAAATTCACGGATCTAATCGACGAAATTTGAGATGTTTGCGTGCCCAATCGATGCAATTAATGCTTGATCGAGGAAATACGAATTTTTCCGCTCACGAACAATGAAATTCGAAATTCTTAACTGTCTGATGAAATCGGCATTTTTTCCGCCGATTTTTTTCACGATAAACTGACGAAACTCACGGTTGTTCAGCAGCCTTTCAAAGAAATTTTCAATTTTTCCGCGCATCATCAACAAAATCTGCGATTTTCCCCCTTTTTATCAACGAAATTAGCGATTTTTTTCGTTCGATATATCGACAAAATTCGAAAGTTTTTCGTATCCGATCGCCGGAATTCACGCTTTTTACAAAGCCGATCGACCATATTCGCGATTGTTTCGTTCGCGATAGACGAAATTTTTAATTTCTGAGTGCCTTATGAATGAAATTCGCGATTTTTTCGTTCCCGATCGACTAAATTTCGCGCTTTTTACGAAGGCGATCGAACATATTCGTGATTTTTCCGAGCCATATGAAATTTTCGCCTTTTTCCGTCCTTTTTCCGCATTTTTTCGCGCAGGAGCAATGAAATTCGCGATTCTTAACTGACTGACGAAATCTGAATTTTTAACCGCCTTAAATTGATGAAATTCGTGGGGGTTTGTTTACGATACACTGACAAAATTCACGATTTTTCCGCAGTCGCTCGAAGAAATTTTAAAATTTTCTGCGGATCATCGACAAAATCTATTTTTTTTTTCCATGCTCTATCAACGAAATTAACGATTTTTTTCGTTCCGAATTCGCACTTTTTATGAAGCCGACGATTTCATAAAAAGTGCGAATTCACGATGGTTTCGTTCCCGAATGACGAAATTGCTATTTTTGCATGCTATATCAACAAAATTCGCTATTTTTTCGTTCCGATCAACAACTTTTTGCGATTGTGCCTTTTCCGCTTAATTAAATTCGCGCTTTTCACGAAACCGATTGATTTTTTTCGTTCCGTGTTCTTTTCTGTGCTCTACAGACGAAACTGGCGATTTTTCCGTGCCCTATCAATGAAATTCGCGATTTTTCAATGTGCGATAGACTATATTTTCGAGTTTTCTGCGATCGGTCAAAGAAATTTACGTTTTTTTCGAGCGGTAAACAGACAAAATAGGCGACTTTTTTGCTATCTATGAACAAAATTTGCAATTTTTTTACGGATCATAAAAAATTTACATTTTTTTCTTGTTCGATCAACGAAATCTAAGATTTTTCGCTTCCGATTGTGATTTTTCTGTGCCTGATCGACAAATTTCGTGATTTTTCTGTGCCCAATTGCTGAAATTCGCTATTTTTTTTTCCGCGTCTCATCGGCGAAATTCGATACTTTTTCTCAATCAACAAAATCGTGATTTTTCTGTTCCCGATCAACAAAATTCGTGATTTTTCAGTGCCCGATCAATGAAATTTGCGATTCTTGTGTGACTGACGTCGAATTGTCGAAATTTACGATTTTTTCCTACGACGTATTTTCCCAGTTATAAATTGATGAAATTCGCGGGCCACACGTTAATCCATCGCAGGCCACAGGTTTTGCATCCCTAATTTACAAACCTTTTTTGTTGTTGTTGTTGTTGTTTTTACAAAATTTAGTCAAAAGATCGGAAAATTAGATTACGGGGGCATGGGGGGTGGTAGTTACGAATCTGAAAGCAAGACAAAGATTTTTTTCTCGTCTCGAAGTATTTTTACGAGAGATTGGCCGAAAAGGGTAATGGACTCAGAGTTTAAATTATTAATACTAATTCTTAATAATAATAATAATAATAGCATATTGTAAATAGTAGAGCGCTTAAGAAATTGTTCAGTAGTTTTAAATATGTTTTGACATTGTTTTACGTTTTGTAATAAATTTTGTAATATATTTTTAAAAATTCTTAATGGAAAAAAATACTGCACGAAATGATGTGATTTTTGAATAAAATAAATTACCGAATGTAATAAGAATGCCGAATGTGGGGTATAAGTATTTCGAAAATATTTAATAGTTTTAAGTATGTTTTGACATTGTTTTATGTTTTGTAATAAATTTTTTAATATATTTTTAAAAATTTTAAAGGAAAAAGTGCAAGCGAAATAATGCAATTTTCGAACGAAAGTGAAATTACCAAATGTAATGAGTATTCCGAAAATTTTTAATAGTTTTAAATATTGACGATTGCTATCCATCAGATTTAACATCGTTTTATGTTTCGTAATAAATCTTTTAATTAATTTTTAAAATAATATCTGAAGGGAAACTTACAGCGCGAAATGATGCAGTTATTGAACGAAAGGAAAATTACCGAATGTAATGAATTTTTATAATATATTATAGCACTATGTATTCTGAAAATATTTAATAGTTTTAAATGTGTTTTGGCATTGTTTTATGTTTGAAATAATTTTTTGATATATATTTTCAAAAATTCTTAAAAAGAAGAAATACAGACGAAATCATGCAATTTTTGAACGAAAATGAAATTACCAAATGTATTGAGTATTTCGAATGTGCAGTATGAGTATTCCGAAAATACTTAATAGTTACGATTTTAGTCCATCTGTTTTAACATCGTTTTATGTTTCGAAATACTTTTTAAATATATTTTAAAAATCTTTTAGACGGAAAAAACACAGCACGAAATTATCGAATGTATTGAGTTTTCTGATTGTGGGTATGAATATTCCGAAAACATTTAATAGTTTTAGATATGGAAAAATACAGCGCGAAATGATGGAATTTTTTAATAAAGTGAAATTACCGAATGTAATGAGTACTCCGAATTTGGCGTATGAGTATTACGAAAATAGTTAATAGTTTTGACGATTTTTGTCCATCAGTTTTGAATTGCTTATGTTTCGAAATAATTTTTTTAATATATTTTTAAAGATTTTTAGCAGGGAAAAATACAGCACGAAATGATGCAATTTTTGAACGAATGCTGAATTACCGAATGTGAGGTATGAGTATTCTAAAACTCTTTAATAGTTTCATATATGATTTAGCATTGTTTTATGTTTTGTAATAACTTTTTTAATATATTTTAAAAAAAAATCTTAGAAAAAAAAATATTGCATGAAATAATGCAATTTTCGAACGAAAGTGAAATTACGGAATGTAATGAGAATCGCGAATGAGGGGTATGAGTATTCCGAAAATATTTTAAATATGTTTTGACATTACTTTATGTTTTGTAATAACTTTTTTAATAATTTTTGTTAATTTCTTAGAAGGGAAAAATACATCAAGAAATGATACTATTTTTTAACGAAAGTGAATTTACTGAATGTAATGAGCATACCGAATGTGGGAGGGGGGTGTTGCACCCCCCCCCCTGTAGCTACGTCCCTGGTGGAGGGTATACGGCGTATACTCCCGTATATCCTCCACTACAACCCTGCTGCTTATGTGTTTGTCTCGCGATAACAGCCGCGAAAAACATTTGATTGATTTTTAATTTGCTGGGCCAGATGATAAGATTTTCTTGAGAAAAAAAAGTATGGTATATAAAAAATACTTTTATGCTTCTTTAATGGAAATTATTCCAAATATTCAATATAAAAAATACATTTCAGAATTTTCATTTTTCTCTCAGATCGGGAGGTGGCAGCAGAGACACATACCCCCATCGAGTTCACAGATGAAAATCTAGATTTAGTTGAATCTTGATTCGTATATTAAAACGCAATCGATCTGCTAAATCATATCTTGGTGGAAAACATAAAAAAAAACCGATTTTAGTAATTGACTCGTAGATTTATCACTATGTTTTCCTGCTCCCAATCCTCTATGTTTCCATACTTTTGGGTAAAAGCAAATACAATGGTATACCTATGAGTCGATCTCTAATATCCGATTTTTAAGTGTTTTCTGCCAAGATATGACTTGGCAGATCGATTGCGATTTCATATGTGAATCGAAATCAAACTAATCCTAGATTTTCATCCGTGAATTTAATGAGAGGATTGTCTGTGCTGCCACTTCCCCGTTTATCTGTGATGAATTGTTGATTAGCTCATTGATTGGCGATTGTACATTATTTACACCACTAGCTTTTAATGAAATTTTTTAACAAATTTGTTTGATAAAATATTTTGTTTCATATTTACGAAAAAAAAATTTTTAAATCACTTTTTTTTTTTTTTTTTTTTTTTTTTTTTTTTTTTTTTTAATGAAACGCTTTAAAATGTTTTCTTTTTATTTAGCATTACAGCTGTACAATTACTTGCGGGAAGGGTTAAATATTGCATAGTGATATTCCTACCTTCTTTTCTGATTGTCTTTCTTTCTTTTTTTCTTAAAAATCTGCACCTAATTGATGATGTTGAAAAGTGTAATGCAATTTATGCATATTATATGTTTTATATGTTTACTTAATTTCTTCTGCTTTAACAAAGGATTAAAGATTATCTTCATCCTTAATATTTTACAAGCTTAAATCACATTAAAAGAATAAAAAATCATAAATCTTCAAGATTATGAAACAAACCTACTTTAACCGCCTTTTATTATATTTGCAATGATCATCATTAAATGTAAGATGTTTAACATCTAGAATGGAAGACTTTCCATTTTTAGAACAAATGGAAAAATGCAGAACAAGTGCTACGGGTCACAAAAATCGTTATTAAAAAAAAAAAAAAAAAAAAAAAAAAAAAACTTATTAATAATAATTAACTTAAAAAAATTTATTAATAGCTTTATCCTTTGATGACATTTTTAAATCGAAACGATAGTATCGTTTTCCAGACAGGCCTTATTAGTATTATAAGCTGACAGTTTTCATTACAAGATTATTAAATTGTATAATCTGATTTAATGTGACCTTATCAATCAACTTGTAACACTTTATTTTTAGTAAAAAAATAAATAAACTTTTAATCTGTATGCCAGTTAAAAAAAGTAATCTATATCATGGACGCAATTAAACGATTATGGGAATAGCTCAACAATGTAATTAAAAATAAGTTAAGTTATTAATATTTAACTGTCGAAACGTCAAGTAAAGACATATTATGGAGAACAGAAAGGTTTTTAGTATCTGTTTGTGTGTTTGTCTGGCGATAACTACTGGAAAATTGTTTATTTTGTATGTATGTCGGTGAGGTACCCAGGAATTAACCATATTGATTTTGGGTACTTCTCTATTATCCCGTCAACCAATTTCGCCAAATTATACAAATCGCCAAACTAATAGCCAAATTATACATATTGACATAATTTTTATTTTAAATAACGAAAAAACAAATAATTAGTGGAATATTAATAAAAATTCAAATAAAAAAACGAAATTAAAATCACTTAATGACATTTTAAACACGTGAATCTTATTTAATATCATTGAATGTGACATTCACGGTCATCCATTATTGGCATTTAATCTTATAGTTTGGCGATAATTTTTTGGTCGACGGGATAACCTAGAAGTACCTGATTTTGATTAAATTTGATTGATTCGTGCAAAAATATAGAGCATTTTATTTTACGTCATAAAGTTTTTCTCGAGACTAACAAAAAGACAGGCTGCCGCACTTTCGCGTTAGACTACTAGAGACACGTGATGTTCTTTTCGTGCACCTGCATTTCCGCATTCAAGCATCATGTGATCAGGGTTCTCGCCAACTTTTAACCAACAATAGCGATTAAGTGAGTAAGTTTGGCGAGTATGAAATAAAAAACAGTAGCCAAATGAAAATAAATGTTAGCAAAATAGATTTGGCATGAAACACCAAAAAAAAGTCTATCTTTTATCCTTATTGTATCTCTTTTATTCATCTCTAATTCTAAAATAACCTATTTTTTGCGATTGCATATAAAATAGAAATTCGATTATTCGCTACAGAAACTATTGAAAATAAGTACATTCTAATGTCAATGAGTCAAATCACTGTATATTAATACCAGTGTCAGTGTCTTGATGGAATTTTACACCTAGTTATTAAACTTAAAATATACAAATAAATACAATCGAGTCTCTATATAACGAAATCCATTGTTCAGCAAAAAATTCTTTATACAGAGAAATTCGTTGTATAGAGAATGAAGTTAAAATTCTTATTTAATGTGTAAATTTTGAACAAATGTTTCTAAAAATTTGAAATGTTTAATTATAAATATTAACCTAATATTCTATTTTTTAATTATTTACACAGTTTCAAAAAAGAGAATATACATTTATTTGAAAGCTTAATGAATTAAAAAATAGAGTTTCAAAAAAGAGAATAGACATTTATTTGAAAGCTTAATGAATTGAAAAATAGAATATTAGGTTAATATTTATAGTTAAACATTTCAAATTTTTAAAAATATTTGTTCAAAATTTCTAAAAAATTGAAATGTTTAACTATAAATATTAACCGAATATTCTATTTTTTAATTATTTACACAGTTTCAAAAAAGAGAATAGACATTTATTTGAAAGCTTAATGAAAATCAAATAAGGAAGACTTTCATTAATTTCAGACGAAGAAATCTGTAATTTTTTCGTTGCTTTGATTTCAAAATTGTTACATTCTCGAAAAAAATGGTAAAATTTTAGCAATTACCCCCAAAAAATTACAAATTTACCACTAATTCAAAAATTACCCACGTAGATCCCGCTCTTACATGTGTAAAATCCAATTGACACTTTTTGAAGAAGGATGTTGAAAGGTGTGTGGGAGGGGAGGGGGGAGGAATTAATTCGTTGGATTTAAAAAACAAGGAAATTCAATTATAGTAATATAAATATGTCTGCACTGAACAATACATCAGAAATAAGTTATGCAAAATTGAGTCCATGTGATTTCGAAGCTTTTTTAAAACTTGATAAACAAAGAGCATCTTATGAAAATATTCGTTATATGGAGATAGATATTTCGCTATATAGAGACTGTTATAAATATAATCATGGAAAAAGGAGACTGTTCCTACTAAAAATTTGTTATATAGAGAAATTCGATGCATGGAGTTTCGTTATAAGGAGACTCGACTGTATTTAAAAGTTATTGCAAAAATAGATATTATTTATTTATTAATTACCTTAGATCTTTCAGATGCCGTCACATCCATTTTCAAAGGAAAATGGATGCGAGGGCATCCGAAAGATCTAAGGTAATCATGTTTATAATCTTCATTTATGCAGAAGTGCTATAGGCTGCGATATTTGTGTTTTTAATGAGACTGTTTATTATACAGGGTGGTTAGTTATTAACCTCAGGTGTTCAGAGCCCTCTAGCGAGTAAAGTTTTGGTCTAAACATAACCAAATTTGATCAGCATACATAGTAGACCATGGGATTTCGAATTCTTAAAAAAAAAAATTTAAAATAAAAGGTTTTAAAAATCGCCACTAGGGGCAATTTCAGCGTTGTTTACCGACTAAAATGCATCAATTTGCATAAAATCAGTTGTGTTTAGCAATCATGAGTGTAAAAGGAAAGGCTGGGAGAGTTCTCATCATTATCAACTCTCACCATACTTTACTAGTCAAGGTGTGTTATCAGCAGAACGAGAATTGCAATGATGCTCGACCTAAATTTCACCGATTACAGAATTTGCCAAAAGAACCGATGAGCATAACAAATTTACAAAAGATGATTCATCGATTTGAAGCTATGCGGCAACAAGGCCTAGGACGCAAAGTGACTAGTCAATAACAAGTTGACGAAGTTGTAACTGCTATTGTCGAACAAGAGATGAAAAATGTGCAGGTACCATCAGCGTTCGGGCAGTATTCCAGCAGTACAAAATTGATCTGTACTGTATTTTTTGCCATTTAATCATTCAACATTTACACTAATACACTTTTGGAGCGTCAAAATTGCTGATTTTATGCAAATTAAATGCATTTTAGTCGCATTTTAGCTGAAATTGCCCCTAGTGGCGATTTTTAAACTTTTTATTTTCTTTCTTTTTTTTTTTTAAGAATTCGAAATCCCATGGTCTACTATGTATGCTGATCAAATTTGGTTATGTTTCGCCCAAAACTTTACTCGCTAGAGGGCTCTGAACACCTGACGTTAATAACTAACCACTCTGTATATAAATGTTTCAGTTATCATTAATATTATTAATCCATACTTCATGTAATGGACACATAAAAATCTAAAAAATGTTTTGTGCTAAAAGTAAAATCTTCTAAAACGGAATCGCATTGGAAAAAAAACAAAATACCTAACAGACAAGTTACTTTTTTATCAGGTGTAAATGTATGATATATATTATTTTTTCTCGCGTATTATTGTATTCATTTTGCATGGATGAATAATTCAAAAGAAATTTACATTTTTCAGTTAAAAATACGGTCCCGTCATATAGGTAGGTTATTTTTTCATGCGCTTAACTCTATTTCAATAAGCCTAGAAATCTATGACTCTTTAAAAAGAATAAATTTTAATATTTTACTGTAGAATAATTGCGATTCAAAGTATATGCCTTTTTCGCTAAAATTTTTCGATCAAGCTAGATTTTACTGATTTTTAAATAGACTTGGCCACGTCGAAAAAAGATTTTTATACAAGATGATTCAACCGGGACTGACTATTTTGGTTCGAGAAGACTAGGAAGAATGAAATCTGTCCCGTCTTCGTACGAAAAAAAATTAATAAGGCCCGGTCAGGCCCGATCCTTCAAGAAAAAATAAGGCCCGAATCCGATCCGGGCCGGAAAGTTTAGTGACTAAGCCACGGCCAACTTCATTAGAAGCCTCGGAAGCTCTTGGTTGTTAGGACGGAATTCATGACATCATATCATGCCTAACCAATCGGCAAAGACAGATCTTGTTTGAAACGCCCCTTGCTAGGACAAATTTCTCATGAGATTAAATAGACGGAGATTACGTCATTATTTCCGTCCTAAGACCCGCCTACAGAAACAAAAGCTACTGTGGCCTCTAATAAAATTAGCCATGACTAAGCCCGGCCCAAATGCCATTAATTAAAATCGGCCCATATCCTTCCCGCTGTCCCATATATATCGATCGGCACATACACGGCCAGACCGGGCTTGGGTTTTGGGCCGAGGCCCGGTCAATATAGATCTCTAGTGTGTCTATCTGTGTGTCCATATGTAGGCATTGTACCATTAAATGTACCATTGAAAAGTGTGTGAAGATATGCATAGAATTGAACCAAAAAAGAACCGACCCCGGACCCTTGGCTTACATTGCCGTTAGAGTATTGGCAATGTAAGCCAAGGATATGGAATCAATTGGATCTGGAATCAATCTGGATCCGGCTTGGACATTTCTTCCCTCATTTGGAAAAATAAAATTTTTCTGCCAGTTACAGTTTTACGACCGAAAACTTTTCGACGAAATCAATTTTCCGCAAATCTCACGTTTTGGACCGAAAAAAAAAAAATCTTTGGTCAGTCACTAATTATGACACCCTGTGTCTAATTATTAAACCAATAACTAATGTTAGTTTCATCTCGCAGTTTGCCATATTCTCTGAGAATTTCATGTGAAATGCAAATACATAACTAGTATTTAGGAGAATAAATGACAAGTCACATTAGTTGACATACTGCAATTTACAGCATGTCGGATTACCATAGAACTGTCGATTATTAAGCTATACAAAATATCGCAAACATTTTTTTTTACATAAAAGTAATTACAGCATCGTTATTTAAAAAGAATTTATACGATTCACAAGGAAAACTAAAACAAATTATAAAACCAATAACTTTTGTTAGTTTCATCTTGCAGTTTGCCACATTCTCAGACAAGTAGTTGTAAACTGCAAATACATTGTTGCCAGATTGTTGCCAGCCTGCCATTGTTGCCAGCCAGTTGTAGTAGAATAAATAGCCAGTCGCATTAATTAACATATTGCAATTTAAAACATGTCAGATTACCATAGAACTATCGGTTGTTGTACGATAAAAAAATATCGTAATTTTTTTTTTTTTTTTTTTTTTTTACTAAAAAAAGTTTATACTAATTGTTATTTATGAAGAATTAATGCGATTCACAGGAAAAACTAAAGCATAACTGGATAAATCGATTTCGAATGAAGTTATAATCTGGATAATAACAGAGTATTCTATAACATTTTTCCTAAAAGGACGTTCAACTCGAGTATCTTGATCATAAAAAAATAAGGCATTTTTGGCACAAATTCAAAGATCAGATTGTTTTCTAATCAATGAAATCTATCCAAATCTCTTCAGCCTTCGTTTCCCGCAAACAATTACCAACTGCAATTAATGTAAAAACCAGAAAACGAAGGAGATGAGAATGTTTTCGCTATTTTTACTTTTCTTTCTTTAGAAAAAGAAAGAATTGGATCTATGAAAAAATTCGACTTCCTGTTTTTTAGATATATACGTTATAAAAGGTCTCAATCCAGTAGCGCCAACTTTTCAAAAGTATATTGGGTGGGCTTAAAAAAAATTTGAATAAACACACATAATTTTTTTTTAGAGAGAAGCGAAAAATTAAAGATGATTATTCGAAATTAAATTATGTTTCTTTAAGCAACTTTTTAAATTATTATGTTTATTATAATTTTATTAAATCATTTTCTTATAAATACATACATTAATATCTTATACTGTAATACGAGCAAAAATTGTGTGTGTGTAAATTTTATTTCAAAAACGATTTTGACAAAATTTTGTATTTTACCATTTTCAGGCACGAGAAAATAATTGCGCTTGGTCACTTGTTCGAGAAAATTCTATTAGTAGATTACTTTGGGCCATAATTGGTCAGGGTCAAGCTATCTAAAGAACGGCTGGATCGATCTATACAAAATTTTGCAAACAACCATTTTTTTTTTCTTTTTTTTTTTTTTAGCAGGAGAAAATTATTGGGCTAAGTCACAGGTTTTAGAACTTTCGATCTGTGGGTCATTTTTGGGTCATTATGAGTCAAACCAATTTTATCTAAAAAACGGCTCTAACGATTTTGACCAAATTTTGCATTCTGTTGTTTTGGATTAGAAGAATCTCATTGAGTTAAGTCACGTGTTAGAGAAAATTCGATGAGTGGGTCATTTTTGGGTCATTATGGGTCACGCTAATTTTATCTAGAAAATAGCTAGCACGATTTTGACAAAATTTTGTATTCTATCATTTTCGGACCAGGGTCGGACTGGGTCAGGGAAAAGGGCGCAGACCTTAGATTGTCAGAGGGCGCAAAACTAATTAACAAACTTACATCAATTTTATTCGCTAGTGTTGTATTTAGTTTAACAAGATTTAACACTTGCATATATTTCGCATAGCGCCAAATATAAAAAAAAAAAAAATGGCCTGAATTTATATCTCTATTATGTTCCCCGTGCATGTTTAAAGTTCCATAAAATCTATAAAAAGTTGCAAAAGTTTTTAAAACGAATCATGTAATATCTTAATGTTCCAGCAATTTGAACACAGATTAGCCTGTAGTACGCTGATATCAGGGCTATCACTTTCTTATTTTATTCTTTGTGTCAATAGATATCTTAAAATCATAGTGAAAAAAGTTATCTCCCCCTCCGAATTATCCAGGAAATGTTCGTACAAAAAAAAAAAAAAAACATAGGTAACAATTGTAGGTAATCATATCAACTATTAAATACTATTTAAAAATTTTGTTTGGAAACTGTCTATATAATAGTACATGCTCGAAAGTTCATTTTTCAAATCGTAACATCCATTTTTGACATCCTATTTGAATCCTTGCCAGCCAAGAAAAAGATATAATTTAGATAAATTTCTTAAAACTTAATTCAGCTATAAAATAAACAGTGTTATGAGTTCATCCATAAATTTCGGATAATAAAATGAAAATAATGAAAAAAATTGCCGAAAAAAATTATTACCAATTAATTAGTCACCAGTAAAATTATACAATAATTTTAAATTTATAATAAATTTATTTTAGATTAAAGAAAATCCTACAAGATGTTTTTGGTAAGGTTGTACGATTATTTTTCTGTGGTTCTTTTGATAAAGGAAGACGGGTTCCTTAAATTATGGAAAGGCAAAATTTCTTTTTATCTCGAAAAATAATTATTTAAATGAACTTGCACATCAATGTTTTTCATGATTGTGGCTTGTTGTATTGAAAAAATAATGTGGATTACAATTCATAATTTTTATTTTTATTTATTTATTTATTTATTTTTTTTTTTTTGTATTTTAAGAATTTAAAAAAAAGTGTTTGAATATAAAAAAAAGTTTGTAATATGTTTGGGTCTATTCAATATAAAAGTCAGATAGTTTATAAAGATATAAATTAATGTTTTTCAGTTGGGTTTTACTTTATCATCTTCAAATTCATACTCTTCCAACTACATCAATATTTAAAATAATATGGATAAACAATGCCATCTCCTGGTCATTTGGATTCAACAAACGCAACTAAGATGTCAAAAATTGGGTGTTTTAAAATTCAAATAATTTAATAGTCACTCCATCGCTTTTATAGAAAACGATTACTTGACGATTTATGTAGCATTCTCATTGGTCAGAACAGAGATTTTCTATAAAAGCAGTGGAGTGACCATGCAAACAAAAATTGCAGTTTTTTAACAGTGTAAAAAATTTGATCGCGATTTCTCAATGTGTTTATCGCTTTATTTAAAAATAGATTTTCCCATGGTTAAATTAAACATTTTTAATGTAAAAAACATGCTAGAATTTCTTTATACTTATTTAACTAAGACATTTTTGCGGGCCAGAATTTCCAGCCCGGGACCAGCCCTTACAGAAATCGGTGAAACAGGCTCGTTCTGGCCCGACACAATTTCTTCTATTTCTAAAAAATTCAGATTTTTATCATAAAATTAAGATTTTTTTTTTAAAAGAATACTGCATACATATACATGGAATGATTTTACAGTATATTTTACAGGAAATACACATTAGCAATATTAATGACTATTTAGATTCTCAGACTTTCAACATACAAATAAAGATTCATGAAAAAATTAATATGGTTTAAAATAAAAGAAAAAAAAAAAGAAAGTTAAAAACATCGTAACGTATGGAGCTGTATAATAAAAGTAGATTAAAAAAAAATATTTCTGTATCATTTTATTAATGATTCCAAAACTAAAGGAGCAATTTTCAGATACATTTCTGAATTCATTTTGTTTTTTCGGAAACGTTCAAGATTAGCAGGTATTTTTATTCAGAAAGCATGTCGAATGGCATTATCCATTTTTTGATACAAGCAATTAAAGAAAATACTGTCAAAGTTATTGTTCTGAATAGCATTTCCGGAAGCGACAGCATGGGAAGGGAGAAAAATCTGCAATCATTTGACAAGAATCTTTTATATCTCATCAAGGCTATACAAATATCTTATTTACTAAAAATGGAAAACTTTATTCGTTTCCAAATCCCTTCAATAGTCAGGCTTGTCAATTTTATATTTTTACTATTAAAAATTAGTCAGAAAAAGTGTCAAACTCTTGCGTTGTTGAGAAGTGAATTTAAGACCCATCAAGAAATATATTTCCGAAGATTACATTAACACAAGTTCTTTATCGCTATTAATAATTTTACAAATCATGTTGTCTGCCCTATACATTTTGAAAAAAAAATCAAGTTTAGTTCCAGCCCGGCTTGTCTATATGTAGAAAAACATTGCAAGCTTGATCTCGGCCAAAAAAATATTAAGCCCGGGTTAGAAACAATATAACTGTCCAATGCCGATTTCTACACTGTACAAGTTACATTTCTGCATTAATGTTGTCAAACTAGTATCAGCTCGTGACGCACATTTATTATGTGAATTTTGTTAATTATGATTTGATTAATTATGTGAATTTTGTTTAAAAAATGCATTAAACAGATGAATAATAATTTTAAAAAATCTTATTTCTATATATTAAAATAAAAATACTAGATCAGAAAAAAATAACACCTTGTATCTGTGATCAATGGACAATTAATGAAAATGGAGTACTGCATCTATGTAACTCTGAAATATCCTTCCAGTCTATCACAATACAGGTTTTTTTGGTAATTCCCATAGAAACACTGATATATATAAATGTTATTTTTACAACCAATCAGCTAGAATACGTCTGCTGAAGCTAAACAACATTATTCATCAATCTCTTTATTCCAATTGTCGAAAAGTTTGTTTTATATTAACTTGCACATCAGAATTTGAAAACTAGTCAAAGCAGAAGGTTTGTATTTCCTTTTAGTGAATCGCAGCTGTTAGCTGCGATTTAAACATCCTAGACTGAAATCTAAGTAAGAATACAAGTATAAAGAAACAGCATATTTACTAAAAACAAAACTTGAAATTTCTTCATATCTTTTTTCGTTCCATATGAATACGTTTCTATGCTAAATATTAGTTTCCTTTATTTGAATTGAATATATTTGCCGGAGTGAAATTAATTAGTCGAACTATAATGTTTGAATTATATTATTTTATAAATACCGCGTTTTATTTTTTCATTATTTTCTATTTTTATCACTTTTGAGAAAATGTAATTATTATTCCATCATACACTCTCAAAAAACTTTTCGCCAAAAATAAAATATACGGACAATAAGTTACCGAAACACACATGTTATTGGAAT
This sequence comes from Maratus speculifer, assembly GCA_964019185.1. Lineage (NCBI taxonomy): Eukaryota > Metazoa > Arthropoda > Arachnida > Araneae > Salticidae > Maratus > Maratus speculifer. The sequence goes on along the minus strand of OZ025301.1, from coordinate 147,708,283 downwards.
GGATTTTGATATTACTTGAAGAAATGTTGGTGTTTTCATTGTAGAACTTCAAAAAAATTGAGATTCGGTTGACGAACTTTTCATTATTTTGAGAGAAAATAGAGATACGTAAAAAAATCAGTTTGAATAGAAAATCTAGTGCAAAGTGTTGCTGCTCAGTAAACTGAGCAGTCTTTTGATTCTACAAATAATGCAACTTTAGATATTGGAGAATTTCAGGTAGTTTTAGCATTCGATTAGATTGATGAATTTTCTGTATTTTCGAGAAAATGTGTAAATTAAAACAGATTTTAGCTATAGTAGTAATAATAAAAACAATAGGAAAAAATCTTCAATTTCCATTTTGTTTTAGAGAGTATATTGATCGAATGCAGAAAGTGCGATGTTTCAAACTTTGATAAAATACAAAATTTAAATCTGAAACAAAAACTTAAATAAAAAATTCCCGAATTAAAAACAAAAAATAAATGTAAATGAAGTAAAAATTTGTAAAATAGTTGGAAGCGTTAGAATAGAAGGAAAAAGTGTGTTATTTTAATATCAGCGAAAAGCGACCCGCAATTAAAAATATATCCAAAATTTCTCGCTCCGAGTCCGTCGTGTCAATGTCGAAATATCCCTGTTATTTGAAGATACTTTTCTATTATTTTAAGCAATTTCTGCCTTTTAATTGGACATTTTTCGAAAATTTTGATCTTTGATTTTTATTTTTTACGTATATTTCTATAAAACGGATTTATAAATTCTTTTTCTAATACGAAAAGGTACTAAGCAGCATAGCTGCCATAACACCCATGTAAATTTACGAATATATTGCTTTAGTTATGAGTATTTCAGGTAATTGGTGATTTTTATGTATTTTTTGTGGGAGGGAAGGAGTAGAAATAGCAAAATTAAAGTACATGAAAGCAAAATTTAAAGCAAAATTTTCTATTTTAATGGAATATAATCAAGGTAAAAAATAGTTGAATTCACGGATTATTTTGAAAGCATAGAGTCCTCCGCGGCTTGGGTTATATCCGATCTGAACTAATTAATCCTATATCCATTCAACCTGAACCAGTTTTTAAAATGTAAATGACCCGAACTCGACAAACTTCGACCTAAAAGTATTCAATTCGAACCTAATGCCAACTCGAAATGCAAGAGAAAATTGAAAAAGAAAATTCCAACTTGTAAAGCAATAAGGGAAAAATAGTCTAGAATAATACCTCCAATATCAATTATATATTTTATTAGAAAAATTACTGTATCTATATAAGCACTCATTGACATTCAAATAATATAATTTTATATTTTAAAATACATTTTGGCGATACTTTTGAGAAATGATGTAGAATCGAACCCATACGCTAAAACAATTAAAACTAACCCGACTCGAAAATAGAAGTCAATCCGAACCTCTCCGAAAAAATATTAACTTTAGCCAGATCCGACTCAAATCGCCAGTGGAGTTGGGTTTAATTTCCCAAGGTGATGCAGGATTCTACCCGAAACGCAATCTAAGCCCGACATCTCCACATCTCGATCTGAACCCGAAATATTTCAACCTCAACTAGACCCCATCCGTAAAACCCAAAGACCGTAACTAATGAAAAAATATATCTATACTGTAATGTAATTATGTAAAAATATATCTACAACTATACCTCCAGTATCAGTTTAAACTTTTAAGTAAAAAATCAATATATAAATTCATTAACATTCAATATATTTGTTTTTTCAACTTAAAATAAATTTTGTATTCTTTTGAGAGATCGATCTTGAATCAAAAACCATAAATGTCAACATCCAACCCGAACCTGAAACAATTAAAGTTAACCCAACTGGAATCCGACCCACAACGACAAAAAATTAGACTCAACCCGATACGATCCAGATTGCGACTCTTATCAGGTTCAGTTTGCCCGACCCGATGCAGCATTCTACTTGGCATCCAAGATAGCCCCGACAAAACATTAGTATAAATTTTATCCTTTTTGTTAAAAAAATATACATGTACAGCGTTATTCATGTATCATCCTGTGTAGGCATCTATAAAGATTTTTATTTTAAGAAATTAGATTTTTTTTTTTTTTTTTTGAAAGATCGGGTTTATCTGAACTCAGTCTGCAAGAATCAAAATTGAGACAAAAACCGACTCGTACTCAAAAGAACTAGTTTAGTCAATTTAAGTTTAATTTAAAAAAAAAAAAAAAAAAAAAAAAAAAAAAAAAAAAAAAAAACTCTATATGTTGACACAATTTGACGGTGACGAATTTCAAAAGTCAAAATATTTTCCCCAACGACATCGAATTTTGACCACGATGGGGGAGGGGGGGCAGGTATGCCCGACGGGGGAGCATATGCCCCCTCCGGTCCCCCCTCTGGCGCCACCCTTGACGCCGAAGACCTCGATCTGTTGGGTTTCGGGTTACCAGGGGTATTTCTCTTAAGCTGTTACCAGATTCATGAACTTTATGCGCGACAAACTTTTCAGCCGATTTTAACCTCAACTTTTTCCTGTTCAAAGAGAGAAAAGGGTTACAATTGTCTTGGAAAAAGTGTGACAAAAAGCAGGAAAACCAATACTACTAGTCCCACCTGTTAACCTTCCCACTGCCGCGATTGGATATATCCGTTTACTAGGCTGCAGGTTTCACTGCAGTTGAAGCTTTATTTAAATTAATGTAATTCTACAAATATAATCCAGTCTTAAGAAATTAAATTATGATTGTTATTTTCAAAGCTTATAAGCATATACGTAACAAAAAATTTATGATAGAAAATCTCTCTTTTATAAACATTTAAAATAAATTGCAGCGAAAAAAACATTACAATTTTGCCCTTTTGCTCGGCGGTCAGGGAGTTAATATTTATCGTTCATTCGTATCAATCGCTTATCTCTGATTCGTTGAAATGTTCGATATTGGATGAAAAGTCTCAACTAGGGGAGACTTTTTTGGAACTGCAAAAAAAAAAGTTGGAGGACACTGCTGTTTGCTATCGCACTGGGTATTGTAAGGATATTTCGCGAAAAATTGGAGGAACACAAGTGTTTGCTCAAAGGTCTCTCGAAATGTTGGTGAATTTGATAGCAGCTTTAACGAATAAGCTGATCGAATTGCTAGAGAGGTGACTGATTCGTATATCATTCTGAACTGGATCTCACCAGATGATCTTATTCGATATCAAACACAGAGAACCCTCCTTGAGTGGAATCGACAATATCATATAAGCAAGTACTTCCAGTCCTATGGGGACATCCCCACAGTTAAACAAGCATACTCCTGGGCTGCCAATCGTCGCGAATAGGTATTGATCGCTCATCTCGCCTGTAACATGCTGATCACGCCTGTAACATGCTGATCACGCCTGTAACATGCTGATCACGCCTGTTCTATTTCGTTAATGCTTAGTGAATGATGATAAATGCAACATTTGTCAGTTGACCGACTCCTTCGAACATATTCTTTTTTCTTGTGATGAATATCGTACTCATCACAATTTATGCTGGGACAGTTCTGTTTTGAACCAAAGTTGTTTCCTTTTCTTTTTTGAAGGCGTTTCGTCATTCTAAGGATTTTTGTTCGCCTACTCTTCGATTTTTAAAAAGTATTGATCGTTTCTAACTTTAATACTTTGTAATCTTATAATTTGGGCTTTATCCACTGGATCATTTGAGACAACAGCCTTGCCGCTGCAGGTCTCAGAGCTCACCCAAATGTCTTTTTCTCAAAGGGAAGTTAGATTTCTAGGATTCTCTCTTAAATATTGGTCATTAAGTTATTATAAGACTAATAAGAATTAAAGAATGTTCTGATTTTCTTCAATATCAAAGAAGCAAATTTAAGATGTATAAGGGTTTAAAAGATAGAGAGTCCCCCCCCCCCAAAAAAAAAAGCATGAACGTTCTCTTGAGAGACTAATAGAAGATTAAAGCATTAGAGTTGTCTTTACTCTCACGTACCATCTGTTCCTTCAATATTTGTCTGAATATTGAATGTGTACAGAAAATGTACAGAATATATACAGAAGATGTACAAAAAAACTTCGAGCCTTCGAATATTGAATCAGACAATGAATTTATTCCATCACAATTAAAAAATCTCTAAAATTATTAACCAAAAGACAAAAGGATTGCGCTTTCTGCTAGATAAGTGATGGAACATAGCATGTCTGAGTGTTTCGACGACTTAAAAAGTCTTTTTCACTTTTCAGACAGAATTTCAATGGAAGGAAAACACACTGTTATACAGCAGTTTACAGTTATGCAAACATATAACCCTTTCCGGAACACGTAATATTAATTCAAATCTTGGAAGAAGCACCAAGAATATTTTAATAAGAGTTTGCTTTTACAATGGAAGCTTTAATTAAGGAGTTCTTAATTACTAAAGAGGTCTTTTATAAATTCCAGTGTCAGTCAATAATTTCTCATTTTAGGAATAAAATTTGGCTGTACTGGAAAGGATTAAGAAGCATTATGTTAGATGATAAAATGAGATTTTTAAAGATGGTGTGCGACTATTAGACTTTGTGACAAGGAAAACCGTAAAACTCTTCGCAACTCGTATGAATGCATTATATGACCAACGATGACCAAACACATTTTAGACATTTTGTTTAATATCAAGAGAAATGATGACATGAGAAATGATCCTGAAACCCCAGGTCAGTAAAGATAATAGTATAAGTCATATATTTCTGAAAAGATTTTTTGCAGAAAGTCCTTAGAGAACCGTCAACAAATTGAAAAAAAGCAAATATCTTTTGAACCCCTGTAAAAAACTAATGAAGCAAAATCATTCCAACAGTAGAACATAGTTAAAAGGCTTATTGCAATAAACTGTGTTCACTTTCATGATTATAGAAATAGACAAATTAAAGTTTTTACAAAAATATTTCCAAATTTCGGCAAGTTTTCTGCTTATAATTTAGATATTTGTCACTATAAAAAATTTTTCTTTTCAGAAACTGTGAAAACAACATTGTACATAAAACCTTGCAATCAGAATTGAAAAATAATGTAAACTGGGTAAAAAATGAGCAGGTTTAATAGATAATATTTCCCTGCACGTGCACATGCGCGAATGCAATTAAATATGATATGCATAATGGATTAGTTAAATGTAATTAATAATTTTTTTGGCATTAATTATCAAACTCAGTATACAAAATTTTTTTATGTTAATTTGAATAATGTAATTGTACACTAACAATTTAAACCTTTTAAATGGAATTAGTTTTTAAAAAATTGAATGCAGTTTTATACAATTTCATACCTTTATGCCAAGATATGGCTAGTATTCAAATAATGAAAAGCACAACATAGAACCACCTATTGTAAACTAAATTATATCAAGGTCTTTCTAAATTTGAAGTTTTTAGAATAATTCGGCATTACATACTTTATAAGTTATACCATACACAAAATTTATGTAACTCAGACAGACATCACACAGTGGTCCGCATTATGTTTATAGCATGATTGATAAATATAGCATGTTGCATGTTTAGTAAGTGCATTATTTATATGTTGAATACCTCTTGTATAATTCTGTAATATACACTGGTCATAAAAATTAAAGGATAATGAGTAAAATTATGCTCATTTAGTTAATTTTGTAACCAATGTCCCATGCATCAATTATTTATGGTAATTAAATACCATTGAATAAAAAATTGCACTTCCGCGCATAATTTAACGTCGCCAATATGCAAATTAGGCGATTGACAACGTGGTGCGCAATATACGTATGTTGGAATTCTGCTCTGTAATTTTGTTTAAGTTAAGTGAAAATCTGAAAGTGATCAATATTCATTAGTTTTTGCTCAAAGCCATTATTTAAGTGAAGATCAAGAATGGCGAATAATTGGTAGAATAGAAGGAGGTCAAACACAGATAGAGCTCACCCAACAATTGAATATTCGTCAAAGTGTCATATCAAGAACTTCGAACCGTTTTGTAAGCACTGTATACGTTTATAGACAGTCTGGTTAAGGGAGACCAAGAGCAACAAAATAATGTGAAGACCTTTCTCTGTCATTTTTGGCTCATATAAACTGCGAAAATATTACAAGAGATTTGGTTTCAGACCTTCAGGCTGACATAGGGACTCGAATAAACATTCTGCTCCTTTACGAGGTTTAACAAGGTTGGATTGTATGCAAGAAGACCAATTGTTTAAGGCCCACTCACTGCAACTTCCAAAGGGGACCGTTTAAACTGTTATCGTCGTCATGTTCAATGGAGCCACGAAGATTGAGCTCAAGAATTGCTTGCTGACAAGTCCAGATATAGTCTGAACACTCCTTCTAGACGTATTTTCATCTGGAGAAAAGGGAGGAACATGAAACTTGCCTTCCCTTGTACGTAAAATATCCCGTTCGGGCTCAGTCTTCTTTGCTCCATTCAACGTGAAGATGTCAACCGCTTAAAGGTCCGCTTTGAAAACTTCAATGAGTGGGACACTAACTAATATTATGTATTTTTTTTTTCACATACAGTCCACCTTTTTAAGCGTTCGTGCAGCAATTAAACGGTTAATTAGAGTTCGTATGGAAGCTTGAAGATCTGAAACCAAATATCTTGTAGTCGTTTTCCGGATTCTTTGAGTCGAAAATGACAGAAAACGGACTTCGGATGCAGTTGTTGCTCTTGGACTTCCTTGACAAGACTATCTATATACATATCCATCGCCTAAAAAGTGGCTCGTACCTCTTCATATGACACTTTGAGATCCTTGTAAACTTTCCATATTCCGAATAATTGAGTCATTTCCACAAATGGGATACTCTCCTTGTTAAAAATAAAATACCCAATGAATCCTTAAAATATATTGAATCATAATTCTTGTCGTAATCCGATTCAAAAGATATATTAAGCAATTTGACATGATATTAATTTTATGTTCTACATAAACTGAATTTCTATCTTTTTGGTTCGCATATTTCATACATATTTAGTTTGTATTATTTCGCATATTTAGTTACAAAATGCTGCATTCTAATATACTAATCTTAAGTTTTTTTTTTTTTTTTTTTTTTTTTTTTTTTTTTTTTTTTTTTTAATTCTTTAAGTAGGTTGAAAAAGATTTGAAAAATATTTCATGCTTGAAAATAATTTAAAATGTCGCTAAATTGAGAATCAATTATTAATAAATTTGATGCTGAAGTTAATTTAATTCCTCTTTTATCAAGCAAAAATTGACATTGTACTGTTTAGTATTTAGATTTAGAAGTAATGTAAATACGATGAAAGTGATACCGTTGATTGTTGTCAGCATCGTTATGCATTTATAAAAATTTGCAATTACGTTTTGGCTGCCGTTCAAAATTAGATTTTTTTTTTTTTTTTTTTTTTTTTTTTTTTTTTTTTTTGACGATTATAATAATTACAATAAATGTACAAAAATTATTCCTATATATAAGCCTTACATCAAGTCTTTTTTTTTTTCTTTTACTCTTAATCTGAAGTTCTTTAATTTTCCGAATTCTATATTACTAAATGAATACATCTTACCTTTTTTATTTCCTCGAGAAAGAACAATTCATGAAGGTGAAAGAATTAAAAATCATAGTCTCTGCTTATAACCTTTACAATCAAGAAATGAAAAAATTAAGTGAAAATTACGTCGTTTTGACACCATCAGATCAATTTTTATATTTACATGCGTCAAGATAAAAACACATTTTAAAGTATGCATGTAGCCGCTTTCATCGGAACACATTTTTTTACGTACTTTGTGTACATATTCCAGTGTTGGATTCAGGCACTTTTCTCCGGGAGGGATTTTTGTGGCTCCATAGGGAAAATTATAGAATTCTGGGGGGGGGGGGGTTCCAATTTTTGACCATTGAAAATACAAAATCTCTAATTTTCTGGGGGGGGACATTTCATAGCTCCGGGGGATGTCCCTCCGTACCACCCCCTGAATTTAACACTGAAATATTCTTAAGTTTAACCAGCGTGTGTAAAAATAAAAGCATATTTTGTAATAAAAAATGCACATCGTTAAATTAAAATGCATAAAGATAAAATAAACCCAATAAGCAATACTCTCGTTACGTCAAAGTAAATGGGAATGTTTATTCGCTTACTGAATGAAGTACACATATATAAATATTTTTTTTACCGAAATTTAACTTTCAAATTAAACTAGTTGGATGTGCCAATCATAAGCCTTTCTTCTATCTCATACGTACATTTTAATATTAAAAAAAGAGTTACATATGTTAATGTTCAGAAAATTTTAATTCAATACTATACCAACTTTGGTTTTCATCTTACATTTCTGCTTCAGTCAATTAATCGGAGTAAAAACGAATTCCCGTCTCTGCTTGAGCGATGGCCAATAGAATGATAGGTAGAATTTTTTCGAATTCAGGAAAGACCTACTTGCCATACCCAAAAATTTTAGTTTAATTCTATGCATAAGTTCATACTATTTTTGAGTGTAAAATAATAAAACTATAACAGACATCGTGATTATAGCGTCCATTACAAGCGGATTTTTTTTCAAATTCAGGGGGGACCTACTAACCATTGGATACAACTATGTGTCGTACCTTTGACTACAAGGGTTATTATTTATAAAAAATGAAAATAAGCATAATGAAATTAAAACTAGAAACTTGAAAAAATTAATGATGATAAACCAGATGTTACTGATGCCGACAAAATAAATAAACTGAATTTAATCTTAATAGTTAAGCTAAAAAAATAATTTTTATAAGGTGTTCAAAAGTGCAACAATTTCCCCTAAATCAAACATTACACAGTGTGACTAGGAAAAGGTGTTTCATTTAGGCAACTATCCAGAGTATTAAATCTTCGCAACTAATCTACTGCCCAGTTGCGAAAACGTCAACATACAGAATCTGATTTACGGAAGGGAATTCACCACTCTACAGCCATGTACTAAGGTCTGTCTCAAAAGTTTAAGCACAAGCATACAATTTCAATGTTCAAAGAATTAAAAAAGTTAGAATTAATAAAATTCTTTTATTTGCAGAGTTTTCAATATTATTTTTAAGAATAAAATATAAAATTGTAAAAAAAAAAATAAATAAATAAATAAATAAATAAATAAATAAAATATGTTTAAAAAAAACTGTTTCAAAAATTTATGCATAATGTCAAAAACAAAAATCAGATTTATAATTTTTACTGAATTTTTACTTACAAATTATTTTTCCGTAATTTCGGATTTGTTCAAATAAACGTGCGTCCATCGAAATTATTAATTTTTGTAGAATTTCTGGTGCAAAGAATTCCATTATTTCTCAATGGCCTCTTGGAGTTCTTCAACCGAGTTATACTGCTTTCCATTGCCGTAAAACTAGCCGGTTAAAATATCCCAGACATTCTCAGCGGGGTTTAGGTTGGAGTTAAATTTTGCCAGTCAACACCTTTAATTTTTTTCTAAGAAAGCCAAAGTTATGTAGAATGTAATTCAGGGATTGAGGCATTGTCTTTTTCAAAAGTTCATTCAGAACCCCCAGCCACCCCCCCCCCCTTTAAGAAAAAAGAATGTTACCTAATGGAAGCAAATGTTGGTTTAGCGTTTCTTGATACTTTTTTAAAATCCTGTCTTCCTTTTAGAAAAGCCAGAAACGTCTAGCCATCGAATCCAAATGCCCCCTAAACCATAACAGAATTATCGTCTTGCTGTCTGCTGAAAAATACCCTTGTTTCCTTTTGTAAATCCTGCCAATATGCCTTCCAAGGCCAACTAAGTTCCATTCTTTCTCACCGCTGAATTAAACAGTAAGCCATTTGTCCTCGTAGGACATGAGTATTTTAGCCCACTTCATTGTTGCCTGTTTGGAATTCGCAGTGGCGTAGCTAAAGGGGGGGCAAGGGGGGACGTCCGCCCCGGGCGCTGAGGCCTAGGGGCGCCAAATTGAGAGAAATTGTTATATATCTATATTGGGGTGGGGGCGCAAAATTTCTTGCTGGCCCGGGGCGCCAAAAAACATAGCTACGCTACTATTGGAATGTAATTTGAGAGACGGTTTGTGAGCTATTTTCTTTAGTAAGATATAATCATACTCTTTAATACATATGTACAGTGTCTTTGGACACTTGTACACTAAGGTTATTTTCAATTTGCAGTATGGACATATTTTATCTAGATACGAGTATCAATCTCCATATTCTTTTATCAGTCTAAACATTCGTCAAACATGGTCGTCCATATCTTGATTTCCGCTTAAAATTATCACTAGCAGGGGAGACCGAACTTAGCTCGGTCAAAATTAACTTTGTGTTCAACTCGATATAGTATTTTCACTGTATCATTAACTCTGTATTATTACTGTAAAACATGTTTATAATAGTATTATTTAGAAAACCAATCAATAAGAAAACTATGTTTTTATGCGCATATTTATAAATTTTATTTTATTTTAAATTTTACAACGAAAGGACATCGATCTAAATCACTTTTTTAGCTCTACTCTGATTGGTTTAACCATGGATCTCGAATCCTCTTAAGAATGTATAAAAAAATTCTTTACATTCTAAAAGACAATATTTTTTGCTAGATATAGCCAAATTTGGAGGCATTCTTTTCATTTGGCTCCAAATACGTGTTTTGGTTTTCGTAATTTTTATAGTCGATTTTTTGGCCATATGTCGCCAATATTTTGTCAAATATCACCAAGTTATTGGCTTTTGCCATATTCTCGTGACCCTGACCCGTATTACCCAAAATCAGCCACTAATCAAATTTGATCAAGCATGTGACATAGCTCAATCGTCTTCAGGTAATCAAAAACAGTAGAATATAAAATTGAATCAAAATCGTTTAAGCCATTTTTTAGGTAAAATTAGCTTGGCAGCATTCAGCAATGAAGCGAAATGACCCACTAATATAAATTTGTTTAACATGCGACTCAGCCCAATAGTCTTCTCGTGACAAAAAACGTTTTGTTTAAAAATTTAGGGTAAAATTGATTCAGTCGTTGTTATATATAATTAGAATGACCCTAGCTCATTAAGACCCAAAATGACCCACTAATAGAATTTTCGCGAGCATGTGTCCAAGCCGAATGGTTTTCGCTTGCTCAAAAACGATATAATACAAAGCATAGTCAAAATGGTGAGTACCATTTTCTATATAAAATTAGCATGACCCATTATGACCAACAAATGACCCTTATAATCGAAATCTCTCGAACGTGTGGCCTAGCTCTTTAGTTTTAGCATGCCGAAAAACATTAGATACAAAATTTAGATAAAATCGATTGAGCCGTTTTTTAGATATAGTTAGTTTGACCCTGACCCCTAATAATCCAAAATGACCCATTGATCAAATTTTCTCAAAAATCTGTCCTAACCCAATGATTTTCTTGTGACCGAAAACGATAAAATGCAAAATTTAATCAAAATTGCGCGAAACATTGTCTAGATAAAATTAGAATGACCCAAAAGTGGCCCACTAATTGAAATTTCTCGAACATGTGACCTACTCCAATGATTTTCTCATGTCAAAAATATGTTGCATATAAAATTTCTTTAAAATCGACCCAGCCATTCTTTAGATATAGCTTGACCTTGACCCATTAAGACCCACAAATGACCCTTATAATCGAAAGCTCTCGAATATGTGACTTAGTAAATTAGTTTTCCCGTTTCTAAAAATTGTTACATACAGAATTTCGTTAAAATTGATCCTGCCGTTCTTTAATTATACATAGCTTGACCCAGACCCTTTATGATCCAAAATGACCCATTAATCGAAATTTTTCGAACATGTAACCTAGTCCAATGATTTTATCGTGCCAAAAAAATGTTGCATACAAAATTTCATTAAAATCGATCCACCTGTTCTTTAGATATAGTTTGACCATGACCCATTATGACCCATCATGATCCACAAATGACCCTCATAATCGAAATCTCTCAAACATGTGATTTAGCCCATTAGTTTTCTCATGTCGAAAAACTGTCACATACAAAATTTCGTTTAATCCATCACGCCGTTCTTTAAATATAAATAGCTTGACCCAGACTCTTATTGACCCAAAATGACCCATTAATCGAAATTTTTCGAACATGTAACCTAGTCCAATGATTTTATCGTGCCAAAAAATGTTGCATGCAAAATTTCGTTAAAATCGATCCACCTGTTCTTTAGATATAGGTTGACCATGACCCATTATGACCCATCATGACCCACAAATGACCCTCATAGTCGAAATCTCTCAAACATGTGATTTAGCCCATTAGTTTTCTCATGTCAAAAAACTGTTACATACAAAATTTCGTTATAATCCATCACGCCGTTCTTTAAATATAAATAGCTTGACCCAGACTCTTAATGACCCAATATGACCAAGTGAAATTTTTTCTCGAACATGTAACCTAGCCCAATTTTTTTCTCGTGCCCGAAAACCATAGAATGCAATTTTTAGTCAAAATTGCGTGAGGAAATCGCTAGATAAAAATAGTATGACCCACAATGACCCCAAAAATGACCCACTTACCGAATTTTCTCGAACATGTTACCTAACCCAATGGTCTTCTTGTAATCCAAAACGATAAAATATAAAATTTGGTCAAAATCGTTAGAGCCGTTTTTTAGATAAAAATGGCTTGACCCATAATGACCCAAAATTGACCCACTAATCGAAATTTTTCGAACATGTGACCCAGCCTAATAGTTTTGTTGTGCCAAAAAACGATTGGATAGAAAATTTCCTTAAAATCGATCCAGCCGTTCTCTAGATATAAATAGCTTGATCTTGACCCATTATGACCCAAAACGACCCAATAATCGAATTTTCTCGAACATGTGACCTAGCCCAATGGTCTTCTCGTGCCCGAAAATGGTAAAATCCAAATTTTTGCGAAAATCGTTAGAGCCGTTTTTCAGATAAAATTTACCCACACACACACACACAATTTTTGCTCGCATTATAGTATAAGATTTCTAGAAAGTACTTGATACATACCTCACTTTGATCGATTTAAAACTTTTGAAATGTCTAAAACAGTTTTATTTTGTGATTTCAATTTAAAAACTTTCAAAATCTCACATTTTGCGAGTTTTTCACCCTTCGGCAGTTTCAAAACAAGAGGAAATGCTTTTGCAGTTTTATAAAAGTGCAATATTTTGTCATACGACGTCATTACATATGGCCAATCCCGTGTTTCTAAATAAAAATAATATCTTAAACTTTTGAGATAGTCTTTTTCCAAGAAAAAAGAAAAATTAAATAAAAATAAATCATATTTTCTTATTTTAACCAACCAAAATGGCTTACTTTATTTTATTTTGATCAATACTAGAACCGCCATTAGGGGTCAAAATGACCCCTGTCAGAATGATAATAGTCGATTCGAGCCAGAATTTTCTTCATAAAATATGTTAAATACATGCAGCGCAAAAATAGACTAATTAGGTAAGTTAAATAGTTTTAAATTAAAATTCTGGTGCAAAACACTTTTTATAAAACTTTAGTAAAATACCCGGCTGTTTTAGTGTTAAATATCGAGTATTTATTGCGAATTAGCGTAAAACATTTTCTTCTTCAATTATTTTAAACCAGATTTGCAGAGTGCTTAAGTTTCTGAGGCAGGCTATTCATACATAACATATATTAGTATTAAAATAAAATAATCAAAACGGAGTCACAGTAACCATTTTATTAGCCAGATTTTTGTTTTAAAAGTCAGATGATTTACAATGAACATCAAAAATTCAATATAAGCTTCAGTAACAGTTTCTGAGCTGCATGACACACAACATAGGTTAGATGATAACAAAATGGATGTAAATTTCAATACGTATTTCTTTAGAAGGTATGAATATGTCATTGTCACCGGGTATTTGGCAGTCAATATCACGGTTTTCGATTACTGCTTTTGTCACAATAGGGTTTAGTCAAAATCGGTATTTATATTTTCATACTAGAAGATTCTGTCAATTTTTTTCATGAACCATTGCTTGAGATTTTTTCTTCTGGAAGTACCTAAAAAAAAATATTTTTAATATATTTTTATTACATTTTAACTGAATAAATGCAAGCTAAATGAGAAAATTAGCTATTCAAATACCCTGCAGATGGCGCTAAAATCAATAACAATGGTGAATAATTCTATTTATTTACCTTACTGTAATTCGCTGAACAGTTTTTATACTTTTGCTCAACGTACTGTGATTCGTGCAACGTAACTGAAATAAATATTTAAAACTCTAAATAATAAATAAAACTGAAAGAAATATTTAATACTCTAAAATGTTCCCCCCGGACAAAAATGTCTGAATTCAACCCTGGATTCGGGAATAGTTGACCCACGTGTCTGTAAAAGACTGAAGACCAATCTTACATGACTAATAACAGAATAATCTTTAGTATAAATGCATTTCACTCTAGTAATTAGGGGTATACACAACGAATGTCTGTTAGATTTAATGTGAGTATAAACATAAAAGTCTTCCAGACCAGTGCCCAAAAGTGCCCCCTAAAAAATTGCTAGCTTCCAAATTCCTTATTTATAAAAAAGCTAGTTTCTGTTATTCAAACATATGAAGCTCAAATTCAGTAAATTCCAATTATAGAAAAATCAATACTAGTTTTTGCCAATAATAGAGATGAATTAAAGTTTCGCGAAATTAGTCAACTTTATCTAAGCTGATTTTTTTGTTGTTGTTGTTTTTAAATGATTCATATTAGGTCGCCAAGTTTGTTGATATCTTGAAGTACTGGCCATTTTAAAATAGATGATGGATAAAGCTAACTAGTGAACTTGTTGTAATGTTTAGTAATTTCTCTGCAGGTGCTCCTTCATATCGAAATCGATTGATATATACGACTACTGCCAGAGTCAAAAAATTAAATCGTTTCAAAATGCCATTAACATTAGAAATTCCAACTACTATATCTCAGCCATTATTTAAGATAAAATCAAAACAAATAAGCTCCTGACTTCTCATATCGAGGTCAAACAATTATGAAAGAATTTTTTTTTTTCAATTTCTATTTTTAATGTTTTTAAATAATTTAAATGTCGTCTTTTTAAAACAAGATTGCGGATGAAGATGGCCAACGAATTTGGTTGGCACATGTGTATGTTCTATGTACATAAGAAGTCATATTTAAATAGGTACTGACATACGAGAGTTTCAGCATGACAATAGATCAGATATATATAATAACCGGTGTGCAAAATTTAATGACGAACACAAAAATTAGCATTCAAGAGGTACAAACCAACAGGTAAAATACTAAAAACAAACTAAAAAAAATTGGGAATTAACCAAGGCCCCATGCATGAGCATAAACGGTTTATGACGCAAGAGGAGCAAGTTGGAAGGATATAAAGCACAGACAGGACTGGATGCTCAGCAATTTAGAGAAATCTGTTGCAAGGTGTATGGGGATTTTGATGAATGTCTGTTTTTGTTACTGTGTCATATGGCAAACAGCCAATGCAAGTGATGTCATCTGAATGATTTTACCAAAAGTCATATCGTTGGGAGGTTGGAAAAAACAGGGCTGCCACAGGCGACTATTATTTAATTCTAACTGGCACTACTTTCTTTAAACAGAATTTTTTAACAGACACTTTGACAACGTCTGCAAAAAAAATATACTTTAAAATTTATATTAGAAAAATACTGGTGTTGTGAACGAAATATAAAAATAGTCGAAGTGTGAAAATAAGTTGAAATCCTGTCAAAAACATGAATGTGAAAGAATTCCAAGTTCGTTAAAGGTTTCGCTAATAAAAGAAATGAGATCTAACTGCAAACCAAGTTCTTTCGGAGCTCCTTAAATCATAACTCCTGTCATGCATAATATTATTCAATTGCTTAAAATGATTTGTTATGTTACTTGTTATTCAATTGAGCGACTTAGTAAGTTTTCTCTTATCCAAATTTTTTAAAATTTAGTTGATCAGAAATTAAAGTTGATCCCTTCCTTAAATTATCAGTACCTTAACTTCAATATGCTTATTCGAACACTCGATTGACTAGATCTTTGCCAATCAGATTCTAGATTAAATTGTACTCCGACTCAAAGATTAAAGTTGGTAGCTGAAAACTTGCCAAGTCGCTCTATTGAATAACAAGTAACATAACAAATCATTTTAAGCAATTGAATAATATTATGCATGACAGGAGTTATGATTTAAGGAGCTCCGAAAGAACTTGGTTTGCAGTTAGATCTCATTTCTTTTATTAGCGAAACCTTTAACGAACTTGGCATTCTTTCACATTCATGTTTTTAACAGGATATCATTATTTTTTGTCAAATCACTTCTTTTATGAGCGAAACCTTTAACGAACTTGGTATTTTTTCACATTCATGTTTTTGATAGAATATCATTATTTTTTGTCAAATAAGTAGGTATTTGTTTCCTTTTTGAAATAAATAGGTTAAATTAGTTAAATTAGTTTTATTTAATATTAATTAATCTTTCAGCTATTTCCTGCATTTATTCACTGTTTTTTTCAGTCAAATTAAAAAATTTAACATAAGGACTGCTTATGTTCCTTTAAATTCCACTAATAAGGATGTTTCTTTTACGTGATTGGGTACTACTTGATTATTTCGTCGGCCAAAAACGTTTGTAGCCAACTTGGCGAAATATCGCTATATTGACGACAAAAATTACGCACCAAAAGTCATGCTAACACGGCGCTATTTCTGGTATTTTGCCAAATTCCCATAGATTCGCATTGTAATCTGGTAATTTATCCAATAATTTTGTTAGAGCAAGGACTGTCGCCATCATTTTGGCATCTATTTTTTCTTTAAATTGGTTCGCTAACTACCCAAGATTGCTTAAATATTGCTATTTAGAAAGTTTTTAGAACGCTTTTCGCGCATTTTTACCCCTTTTAAATTTTGTATTTGTTAACAAATGTTCTAAGTGATCATTTATATCTCATAATTAATGAACATGCCATATTTTATGTTTTTAGGCCCTTAACATACAGACATCGCATTTTTAGAACGCTTTTTGCTCTTTTACCCCCTTTGGATTAGTGGAATCGACATAAGATATAGCCTATATTGGAGCAAGGACTATCACCATCATTTTGATATCATTACTTTTAAGATCGGTTTGTTGTTTGCTGAAATTGCTTAAAAATCCCAATTTAGAACATTTTTATAACGCTTTTCGCACATTTCCACCCCTTTTGAATTCCGTATTTTTTATCAAATGTCCTTAGAGATCATTTATATCTTATAAATAAGTAACATGCCAAATCTTATAGTTCTAGGTCCTTCAGTAACACAAAAGTTGCATTTTTAGAATGTTTTTTGCTTCTTCACCCTTTTTGGTTAATGGTATACGCATAAATATAGCCGATGTTTGAACCGGGGCGAATACCATCATTTTAGTATCATTAATTTTGAAATCGGTTTGGTGGTTTCAGAGATTAGCCCCGATACTCGCCAAAAATGTCGCCAATTTGGCACTATTTCTAATATTTCGCGAAATTCCCATAAACTCTAAAATGCTAAACTTTATGTTTCCAGTCCAGTCCCTTAATATACAGACAACGCATTTTTAGAATGTTTTTTGCTCTTTTACCTCCTTTGGGTTAGTGTAATCGACATAAGATATATCCTATGTTGGAGCAAAGACTGTCATCATTATTTTGATATCATTACATTTAAGATCGGTTTGTTGTTTGCTGAGATTGTTTTAAAATTGGTATTTCGAACTTTTTTAGAACGCTCTTCGCGGATTTTCACCCATTTAAATTTGATATTTTTTAGCAAATGTCATTAGTGATCATTTATATCTTATAAATAATTAACATGCCAAATTTTGTGCTTCTAGGCCCTTCAGTAAAACAAAAATCACATTTTTAGAATGTTTTTCGCTTCTGAACCCTCTTTTGGTTAGTGGCACAGACATAAGATATAGTCATTTTGGTACCATTACTTTTGAAATCGGTTCGGCAGTTTCAGAGATTAGCCCTGATGCTCGCCAAAAGTGACGCCAACTTGGCACTATTTCTGGTATTTTGTGAAATTCTCATAAACTTCCATTGTAATCCAATAATTTATCCTCTAACCAACCATTAATGTTTAATTAATGGTGATTTCTGATTTTTTCCTATTTATAGATCCAATAACCTACCTGCACACCAAATTTCAACTTCCTAAGTCACCTGGAAGTAGTCAAACATTTCTATGAGTGAGTCAGTGAGTCAGTGGTAAAAATAGTGGTTTTCAGACGTCAATTTCTCGTGAACGGTAAAAGATTTTTTTAAAAAATTTTAGGATTCGGAAATTAGAAGATGGTCTTACACGACACAAAAAATTGCAAGTGTGTAGGTCAAATAGAATTTAAGTTATTGAGGGGTCAAAAGTGGCTCGAAATGGTTCGGGTAATATAACCCATGGCCGGTGTGTCGCCTTTTACTTTGTGAACTTGGCTGACACGCTGCCGTGTGTCTAGATATGGCATAATAATTCTGAAAATATGAAAGAAAAGCTCGTGACCACTCGATAGCATCGTATCTTGAGCCTAGAGAGCACTTCAAAAAAGAGAAAAGCGGAACGAGCGTCCTGCGGTGAACACAGATGACCACCAGCAACAGCGGATGATACCAATGCTGTCTTCGAGAAAAAAGAAGCAGGCAGAAGACAGCTAGAGAAATCTGAAATCACATTGAACAGACTGCTAGACGTTGGATATCACGGTTTACCGAGGCCATGAGACAACACAACGGTGGTCCATACGCATAATTATCAGTACGGTGAGTACCATTAACGCCTGCCTAACAGTTGGTGGGCACACGCAGGAGTGGACCCTCAGAAATTCGGAGAAATCTATTGCAAGGTGTATGGTTATTTTAACGATTGTCTGCTGCTGTTTCTGTGTTATATAGCCAGGGCCGTGCTTAGGACTTTTGCGGCCCTGGGCGAAATATATTTTGGCAGCCTCTTTTATTGTAAATTTTTAAACGGATATAAAATGTTAAAACTCTACAAATTGTACAAAATATATCACATGAATGAATTAGTATACACTTTTTAACGCAAAAAAAGGTGCAAAAATTACGTTATAAAAATTATTACAAAAATATACCTATCAAATTTCCCATTGCCTTCAATATTCATAATGAATAATCATAATATAATCATAATGAATTAGTCTCAGTTCTCATGAAATATTTAATTCATCATTTCATTTGAATTGCCAGGCTATAGTATCATAAATCATAAGTAATGTATTGTACTACATTTGTCTGAAATTTTATTCCATTACTCATAATACGATGTTAGATTTTTTGCCACACACATTTACAGAAAATCTCTAAATTGAACTTCATTTTTGTTCCGAGCAGCCGAAATTTAAATAAAGCAACTTGAAAACAAAATTTGCAAAACACATTTTATTGAGAAAACTAGTGAACAGAATATTTAAAACACATTTTATTGACGAAACTGGTAAGATATTCTGAATCAGCTATTTATCTGTGTAAAAAGTTTGCCGTGACTGACTCATAATCAACGTACAGCTCAAACAACTGGACCTAGAAAGAGGAAAATTGGGGATAGTCGCAAACTAAGAAAGGATTATTGAAAATTCCCTCCCTAAGGAGGATTAAAGAGGTAACAGGACGAGAATTTTAGAACATTTGGCCATATCTCAGCAGTTACTTTTAGGTAGGAGCGTGAAATTTTAGAAAAATAAATCTACTAAAACAATAATTAAATACGCATTCCGACGATTTGAGAAATTCTCCTCTGAGGGCTTTTAATAGGGTTTCAAAAATTTTAGAACCTTTGTCCATATCCCAGCAGCAGTTTATAGACCAGGAGTTGGCAGCACAGACAATCACCTCATCAAGTTCGTGGATGAAATTCTAGGATAAGTTAAATCTTGAATCAGAAAACATAATCAGTCTGTCAAGCAATATCTTGGTGGAAAACACATGACTCGTAGGTTACGATTAGGTTACGTTAATATTTGACTCGTAGGTTTATTTTTGTGTATTCCTGCATCCAAAAGCATGAAAATATGGAGAACTGGAGGGAGAAAATCATATTGGTAAACCTACGGGTCAATCGCTAAAATCGAGATTTCAAATGTTTTCCACCAAGATAGGATTTGGCAGATTGATTGTGCGAATCGAGATTTAACTAATATTAAAATTAAATCTGTCGACTCGATGAAGTGATTGTCTGTGCTGTCACCTCCCGATCTATTAGGTAGGAGCGTAAAATTCAAGATATGATTTTTCTTATTAAAAATAATTAAACATATAATCCTGCGATTTCAGAAATCTTCTGTCCCAAATAATAAAATTAAATTGAGGATTGAACTTTTTGGTAATGTCACCATATCGCAGCAGATATTGTAGATAGAAGCATCAGTTTCAGGATAACTAATCGATTTTTTAAATTCCCATTTAAGGGTTTTGATTTGGTGGTCACAGTTTTAGACCCTTTCACCATACCCCAGCAGACGTTTTAGGTAGGAGCGAGAAATTCAAGATAAAAAAAATAAACATATATTTCAGTGATTTTAGAATCAGCAGTTTGGTATTAAAAGGATGCTCGAAAATTTTAAGCCATTTCAACATATCTCAGCAGCAGTATTAGATATAGAAGTGGGAAATTCAAGATAACAAACCTACTAAAAAATAATTTAACACAGGTATTGCAGTGATTTTAGAGCTTTTTGTTTGTTTTTGCTGTGTCGCCTTCATCTATTTTGAGCTCGATAGTGTAGGATTATACGAATAAGACAGCAATTATGGATATTTGATTAGAAATAAGAATTTTTTTTTTTTAATTTTAATGTAATATCTTTACTAGATATATTTCGTTTGATTCAAAATTCTTTTAGAGAAACTGGCCAGTGTAGCTTGCGAAGTTCGCTAGTACATCTAGTAAATTTGCAGATATTTCCACTCTTTTAGTAAATCAGTATAAAAAATATTATGAATTTGCGTTAGGTTGAAATAAGAAAATCAAATGTTGAATTAAAAGTTTTCACGTGATCAAAACGTTCTATTAGACACAAGGTTGAACCCGTCGAATATCGTTCGACGATGGGAAATGTTTAAGAAGGAATTTTTCCATGATTTATAATAAACCTATAAATATTATTTGCAATAAAAATGCACCTTATATTGGTAATTTTAACTCTGAAACAAATATTTAATCTATGGTCAGTAAAATATTATACAGAAAGCGAATCTTGTCAAATGACCACAGAAAATTTTTTTTTTTTCAAACGGGCGCTAAAGAAACGCGAATTTTATCAAAGTACAGCCGACAATGAGTGTGACTTTCGTCAAAATGCCGTGGAAAAAATGCGAATTTCATCAAAGGGTCGCGGAAAAAAGCGTTTTTTGACGAAATTCATGTTTTTTGTGATCCTTGAACGAAATTCGCATTTTCCACGATCCTCTGACAAAATTCCCGTTTTTCTCGCGATCCTATGACAAAATTACAGATTTTTTGTTCAATAATTTAACTTTCTTTTTCGATCATTTGTCAAATTTGCGATACATTTTATGTCAGAATTTTCGTAATTATGACCGACTTTTTTAGTTTTCGGAAATGACAGCCATATTTTCTCTTAATTTTGGGGAAAATATGACAGAATCACAGATGTAATTCTAAGGGAAAAAAATGAAATTCACTGCAAATTTTTTGAAAGGTTACAAGGAAATGGGGCGATTCCACTCTTCGCACGAACTATGTGGGGTTTTTTTCGCACCCCTTTTTCGAAATTTGTGGGGGGGGGGTTATGATTTTTTGACCAAATTTACGTTTTTTTTTCGCGATTTTTTCACAAAATTTGCCTTTTTTCAAGATCTTTTTAACAAAATTTGTCGTTATCTTCGCGATTTTTCAACAAAAATCGTCGTTTTTCGAGATTTTTCAATAAAATTTACCGGTTTTTTTTCGTGATTTTTTTAACGAATTTGCCATTTTTTTTGCAATTTTTTAACAAAATTTACTTTTTATTGCAGTCTTATCATGTAATTTTTTGGATTTTATCATGATTCTTTGATGTAATTTCCATTTTACCAAGATTTTTTGAACCGCAATTCTTTCGTGACCGATTGAAGATTTTTGAACACCTGAAAAGTGCTCAAAAAGTGCCCATTCCACAACAGTAGCGCCTTGCCCTTTTTTAAACCTGGCGTAAAATCTAGCTCAATGACACCACATTATACCCAAAGAAGTGTAGGAGGTTACTGGGATCACACCCGTCTCCCAAAATAGTCGAAAATGAAATGTTTTTTTTTTTCTTTTCTTTTCTTTTTTTTTTTTTTTTTTTTGTTTTTTTTTTTTGTTTGTTGTAAGGTAAAATTTATAATTTTGTTTTCTATAATCCTTACCTTTGTAGATAAATCTATTTTGTTTTCTCCTGACATCTTTGTATTTTTTCAAGGTATTTTGTCGAAATTCGCATTTTTCCCTCGCGGCTCTACAAAAAAAATTCCCATTTTCTGCAGTCTTTTGAAGAAATTTGAATTTTTTCAGAGCTTTTTCACAGAATACGTGTCACTTAACGATCGTTTGTTGAAATTCATCATTTTTCCGCAGCACTTTGATGAAATTAGCTTTTGTCTGTGGCCCTTTGACGAATTCATATTTTTTCTTAGTTCCTTTGACGAAATTCGCGTTTCTTGTGCGCGATACTTCGTCCTTGTCGAAATTTGTAGTTTTGTCCTTTATGACGAAATTTGCTTTTTTTACAACCCTTTGTCAAAAATCACGTTTTTGCTGTGACACTTTGATGAAAATCGTGTTTTTTACGGTCCACTGACGGAATTGGCATTTTTTTTTTAATTCTTCGACGAAATTCACATTTTTTTGGGCCCTTTGGCAGGATATTCTTTGTGATCCTTTGACGAAATTTGCGTTTTTTCTGCGATCCTTTGTCGAAATTTGCATTTTCCTCGACTTTTTGATAAAATTATCTTTTTCTTGCGATCTTTTCTCGCAATTCGAGTTTTTTGCGGTTTTTAGGTGAAATTCGAATTTTGAGTTTATAAATTTGTGTTTTCTCCACGATTAATTGACGAAATTTGACTTTTTCTCGCGATCTTTCGTCAAAGTTTGCGATTATTTTCGCAGTTTTTTGACGAAATGAGCTTTTTTTTCACAAGGGATGGTATTTATTGACAAAATTCGTTTTTTTTTTTTTTTTTTTTTTTTTTTGTTGTTGTTGTTTTTTAACAAATTTGCTTTTTTCTGGGCCTTTTGACGTAATGCGTGTCTTTTTTTTTTTAATTTTTTTTGTCGAAATTCATGTTCTTCCGCGATCCTTTGACAAAATTCGCAGGTTTTTTGCGGGGGGGGGGGTTATGATTTTTCGTCGAAATGTGCAAATTTTTCAGGGTCTCATGACGAAATTCTTGTTTTTTGCGACCCTTTGAAGAAATTTGTATTTTTTCCTCTATCTTTTGTCGAAATATGCATTCTCCCCTCGATTTTTGGATGAAATTATCTTTTTTTTTCACAATCCTTCGTCAAAATTCGCGTTTTTTCAACAGTTATTAGAAGAAATTCGCATTTTCCCCGCGATCATTTGAAAAAAAATGCATTTTTTCTGCGATTGGTTGGCGAAATTTGACTTTTTGCCTCGATCTTTTGACGAAATTCTTGTTTTTTTACGGCCCTTTGACAAAATTCGGATTTTATCTGCGGTCTCTTCGCAAAATTCGGCTACTTGCGCATTCCTTTAATAAAACTAGAAATTTTTTCTGCGAACAATTGACAAAAATGATATTCTTCGGTGACCATTTGTCAAAAATTGCGATACATGTTTTAAGTCCAAACTTCAAACTCATGACGATTGTTTTAAATTTTCAGAAAATTCTCGACAGTTTTAGTCTTTTTCACTGTGGCTACGCCCTTTTTGTCTGAAATTATATATATTTTACAACACAATTCAACGTGCTTCATAAGAAAAAAAAAAAAAAAAAAAAAAAATGAAAATGAAAATTTTATGTAGTCTCCCCCCTTCCGAAACAAAATCCTGGGTGCGCCACGGTTTGCTTCATAAACGATTGCCATTGCACACTCTGTCTATTCTTGGTGGTCCCGTGCATTCCACATTCAAGATTCAGTCAGAAAATTGACCATTAAACTGAAAAAATTTTCAAAATTGTTGGCAAAAAAATTGACAGTTTTTGACTCGAAATTTTTGAATTTATAAAACATGATCTGATCGGCATATCCTCTATCAAGAGCACTAAGAAAGATTTCTATTCGGTAATTCCAAGTTCTTTAGAGCAGAACAGAGTTGAATTCAGGCGCTTTCCTCCGGCAGGGACTTCTGTGGCTCCATGGGGGGGGGGGGGACACAATAGAGTTCCGGGGGAAATTGCCCTTTTTGACCATTGAAATCCAAAAATATCAAAATTTCCGAGGGGTACATTTCATTTCTCACGGACCACCCCCTGAATTCAACACTGGGTAGAAAGTAGTTATCTCTAGTCCGTATGCGTAATGTAAACGTAAATTTAAATGTTAAACAAATGTAAAAAATCATCAATATATTTTGCGGCCCGCCAATTTTGGCGGCCCTGGACAAATGTCCGGCTCGCCCCCCCCCCCCCCTTAAGCACGGCCCTGGCCTAACCTAAAACAGATGTTAACATTTATTAAAATTCTAAAAAAACCGTAAAAAGCTTAAAAAATAGAATTTTCTTCTATTTATTTCCATCGGACAGTTAAATGCAAAAAAAATTTAAATTTCAACTTCCGCCGACATGCTTCGAACCCGGGACCTTTTGGTTAGAAATAATATACTCTACCACAGGACTTCAGAGATCACGAAAAAACGGATGAAATTAAGATTGTGTTTAGAAATTGCATAAAATGGTGAAATGTCACTACATTAATTTACTTTATTAAAAGAGCATCATATTTTGCATTTTTTTGTAGTTTCTGTATAACAGGGGATATTTGACTCTATGTAAAAAAAAATCATTTCTGTGACTTGAATAATTTCCGAATAGAAGCGCTGTGACAAACAGAGAAACAAGACTATAAGTGTTTCACGAGATGAACAAAACTCTGGGGTAAAAAAAGACCAGGAATTAGATAACAGAAATAATGAATACATACCTTTATCATGAGATGGTTTAGACGAATAATTCAGTCCTTCCATACTCGAAGAAGCGTCTCCACGACCCTTGAGATCTTGCTCGCTATGTGACCTCTTGAACGGATTCTTTTCCTGTGGCGTCCTGTGCAATGACTCTTTCATAAAAGGATTCCAAATGGACTTCATTAACAGGTGGCATTTCATTCTCGATGCACTAGGTCTGTTCTCTGGATTTACCTTGAGTATGAACTGGATGAAGTGGCGCACTAGACTCACGTCGCTCGAAGACAACTTGGACTTCGGAAACGATTTTTTCACAAGTTTCTCGAATTTTGCTTTCTGTAACCATACAAGAAATTAGTGAAATTTAAGATTATTATTATTATTATTATTCGAATATTATAGAGGAAAAAGACATTTTAAATATTTGACATACAGAAAAGAGATCGAAAAAATAATTTAAAATTCAGTAAACTCCAAGTTTTCTTGAATTCGAATTTGAAAGATATATAAATAATTTTTCCTTTCTTTTAAGGTATCAAGCATCTTCTTTTTTTCATGCATCGAAAATAAGAAAACGGTTTTATATGCAAACTGACTAAAAATCAAAATTCAGATGCAAATTTCTCCACATTTCAAAGGGATAGTTTACTTTTTGAATAATTTTATTTATGTAAAAAGAATAGGATACAAAAGGTAAATTCATTGCATTTCAAGTTTCACTTAAAAGTGAAAAACACTACATAGTTAAAATTTAAAAAAAAAATAGAAAATTCCTTTTTTTTTTTTTTTTTTTTTTTTTTTTTTAAATAACTATTATTGTTTTAAATACTGATATTTTTTTTACCCCTTTTTTAAAAGATTTTAAAATGTATATATTACACAAGATTTCAGATGGATTTTTAGATACACCTAATATTACACTTAATATTTTTTGTCTAAGCGTAGCGAAGTCTTATACTCAGAGTACGTAATGACATTAAAAGTCAAAAAAATTCTTTCGTCAAGCAAATCTCAAAAAGTACTTGTCGGATTTCGATTCTGTTTGTACCAGAAGGTACCTATGAAGGTAATCTGGTGAATGCACCTACTTTTAAAAATTAATTCCAAATAGTTTAAAAGTTATATTAAAAAAACTGATAAAAAAGCACAATTTATTTGCATACGTCACAGAAATTTGGTGTGCGTGATTTTCACAAGCTGGATATTTTCGTAGATAACCGAATCAGTACATGGAGTAAATAGTAATCATTTACGCACTCAGAAATACTGAATGCAATAAAACATTTTAAAATTTAATCATGCAGGAAAATAAAACTGTTATTTTTTTATATTAAAAAAATGTCATAAAAACTTAATAGCATTTTTTGATAGCTAAAAGAATATTTTATATATTTCGCGTGTGAAAATTAGAAACAATTACGTTTTTAAATAAAAAGTTTCTTTTATGACATCATTTTCCCTTTATATTTATTTTTATTGCATGTTTTCTTTTAACTGATATTTTGTTTGTGTGTGGAAGTCAATTCTGGTCACTAATTTTTCGGCACGGATGCCACAGGCGCATCAGACTTGGCGCATTTTTTTTCAAAGCCCATTTGGCGAAAACTGCGTTTTCAAATAACGCTTACATACACATTTTTAAATTATTTTCTATCATCAAAAAGAACTTACAGTAAATAAAATAATAATAATAATAACTATAAAAACAAATATTTTATATATAATTTAAAAAAGGAAATGAAAGTAAATAAACATTTTATGAGGAACTAAACAAATAATAAATGAATAAAACCGGGTTACCATCTCAGGTAAAATAATGCCATTTTGACGCCAATTATGTACCCTGGTGCATATGTGACATCTTTTCCCATTTTTCATCTATTTCCTGTTGGCATACAACTTTGAAATTTGGAATATGTATGCATACCTGGGAGCAATACTGGAATTAGACAGTGATATTTTTTTAAAATTCGATCCAAAAAGGGGCAATGGGGGTTATTTTTTAAAGATTTATACAATTTATACTGCATAAAGGAGCCACTTACCTATATTTTGTATACAAGAAGAAGTAAGTGGCATGTAAAAACAATTATAGTATACACAAATAAAATTCTTGAGATAATATACTAGAGATATAAGCAACCGGGTTTGGCGAGATTTTTTATGTTAATTAGGCGAAAACATCGTTCTGATTACCAGATACATATAGCATGCTATAATAACACGTTATTTATTTATTTAAAAAAAAAAAGGAATAAACGAAACATTTTCTGTTATTAAAAAAAAGACACAACAACCAATAAATGATAATATTTTTAGAACAAACAATTTATTATAACATTTATACGATAACCATGTTAGGCAACTGAACGCCATTTTGGCGCCATTTAGGTATCTTAGTGTGTATAGGGCATATATGTGCCATATTTATTTGTAAAACTGAGCATGAACGTTTACTAAGTGTGTTTTCATAGCCGCTTATATCTTTTTGCAACATAGCGCACCTTTCGAAGCCAAAACTGCACAAAAGAAAAAAATCAATATTTGCAGTATTTTTATTTTTTTATTTTTTTTTTTTTAATGTAATGCAGATTTTGTAATCAGTAGGTTCGATAATCAGACCTCGTTTTTTTGCTGTAAAAGATGATATTTCATACGACGTCTTTTTTGGATTCGTCGTTTTTTCATATTTGATAGTATGCGTCTACTCGTTTTGTAACTTTTTTTGTAACTTTCTTCTTTATTAACAGCGACATTTGGATTTCCTATTTAAATAAAAATTCTTCTAAATGCAAAGAATTTTGTTAAAACAAATAAATAAATGAAACACGGACATCTATTGCTCAAAGCACAAATTTTTTCCTATTGAGTTAATAAAAATCAGTAAAAACATAATTTTTATGATGATAAAAAGGTGACTTATGTAATAACAGAGTCATATATTATGTACGTTATGGATTAAGTATTAATATTTCTCCACCATTTATAAATAATAATAATAAATAAAATGCGGACAGACCAAAGTCTATATTTGACTGAAACAACAACCATTTTCTAAATGCTTTAAAAAATGGCCAATGAAAAGTGATATTTCAAAAGTATTATGAAATTAGTTAAAAACCATTTACTTTAAACTAAATGAAGGATTTATATTTTTAATGAAATAAATGGGATTTGAAAAATTATTGGAAATTTATCACCATAGATGTATCAATTTTACAATCGGTACCTTGTATGCAAAATGGAACAATTAGCAATACTTTGTGTACCCGAAAAATGGTCGTTGCTTTTTTTAAGGTTAAAAAGTAGATTACGATGCCTAGCCCCCGCTTATTGCATAGCAGAATTTTCTTATAAAAAAAGTTATTTTTTAAATCTGCAGAATGTTCCAATTTAATAAAACATTTTCTGTATTAAAATACCGGTATCCAAAATGCCGGAGACTTGGCAGCTCTGCCTATAACATATAAATTAATCACGGTACTTTTTTTAATCGGATTCAAATTTAGTGGAGATTACATTTTTTGGCCAAAAGCAGCTTTTTTCCACAAATGTAACTACGATACAATTCCTTGATGCTGAAATAAAATGTTTTGACTTATGCTATTATTGCTTCCTCTTATTTATTTATTTGAATTTTAAATAAGATGACTCAAAATCGTATTTTTTAAATGTACGGAAAAAATCCATATCGAGAGAGGGCGAAAAGAACAATATTTGGCGATTTATTATCGGCGCTTGGCTAAGTGTCTTACTACCTTGTATTTAATACTCTTCACAATACTTCGCTGTTATATGGTTTTTGGCACTTTTATAAAAAGTTTGACGTAATTCGGGCTTAAGAAAGTGAGTTTTTTACTGAATAATACAAGTAAATGAAAAATGAATATTAAGAAATATAAAGAAAAGAAAAATGAAGCATTATACTGATCTATGTATATTTAAAAATACATCTGCTAGCACTAATTAGATAATTTATGTATATAATAGAAGATAAATAGCTTTTGATTCTATATTTCTATGCTATAAAGCTATAATGTTTGTGTGTTTTTCGTTATCATTGGGAGTACCTAGCCGATTTAAAAAATAATGTGGGCAAAAAATGTTGGTAACCATGTTTGCTGCAAAATATACTATATTTTGCGTAGAAACAATAATCACCATCAATGCACGAGCAAAAAAAGTTCTAAAATTGAGAATTCTTTAATGTTGATAAGACTAAAAATTTAATTTTTTCTTGTGGCAATTTTTAAAATATAATATTCTCGTTATGAGCGATTTCTAAAACATTCGACAATTTAAATTCACAAATTAAACATTTTTTTTTTTCTAGAAAAAGTTTTAAACCCAATTCATTGAGAATATTTTGCAATTTCTAGGATACTGTTGGGGTTAGAAACTAGGACTTTGGCATCACAGTAACTTATAAGATGTAAATGCTCGTTTAGGACAAATTCTTAAAAAAGGATTCCTTAATTCTTATCGACAACCTCATGGCATCCATGGAAAACAGATGTTCAACAATATAAACTATTTAGACGGATCTCACACCATATAAAATACACTCCATTCTCTTCAAACATTTATGTTATTTATAGTTTCTCAAATCGGTGCGGAGCTTCTGTTTATGCTCATGACATCATTTCAAAAAGTTATATCTCCAATGTAGGAAAATTTGGTGTTTTATTTTCTGTATTACTTTTAACATTTTGCATATTTCCAATTTTATATCCATGTATGGTTTGCTTTCCCTTTTATAAAAATAGTATATGCAACTTTATATATAAGATTTTGTAATTCTATGATTCAATATGCTTATTTTCATCATATTTTATCACAATGAATGAGCAATTAAAGGTAACATCTCATTTTCTTTACTTGTCGCAAGTTATTAAATGTGTATTATCGGCAACATCGCTCAGACTAATCCCTCTGAGGGAAGTCCTAGTTACTATAATATTTTTACTCTAGTATTTTTATTATAATATTTTATATGTAATGAAAAAGGATAAAATCTAAAACTTATCCGTGTACTTTAATTTCTTTTCGATATTAAAAAACCTAAAGACTAATTCCACGCGCAGATTTATCACATATATAATAAAGATCTTGCACACAAAAAAAGTTTAAATCTGTATATCAATCACAAAGAAAGCTATAGCCTTTTTAAAACAGGAAAGTGAAGAAAATATAAACATGTAGAAAAGCCATGTAAAATTTTAATTTGTATGAGTAACCGGGCTGATTATATTAACAAAATTTAAAAAATATCACGATACAAATGCCGCATACGTAAAAATGAAGACTCAGAATATTTCCATTTAAACAACAGTCCCACAGTCGACAGCATGTTATGGAGCACAAGAAAAAACCCTCTACTTTATGCAGGGGTCGCACCGTCCCTAAAATTTTCGCACTTATATACCAGTATTTTAAATCAAAATTCTTCTCCTCAGATTCCTTTAACATCTAGAATGAAATTCTACAATAGATATTGTAGTTATAAAATTGTGGTAGGAAAGTGCGAAAAATTTAGAGACGCTGCGACCCCTGTTTATGTAGGAGTAGTAAAAGGGGAATCTAATGATCCATGTGTGCCGGAAGTGAAGTGGTGCATAAGCCAAATATTAATACCACTAATGGTTGAGTCATGGGTTTAGCATTGTGTTTGTTTTACGATTAAAAGTATGAAAACATAGAAATCAGGGTGCAAGAAAACACAATGCTAAGCCTACGTGTCAACCACTAGTGGTGCTCATTTTTGGCTTATGCACCACTTCACTTCCGGCACACATGGATCATTAGATTCCAATATTACTACTCTTTCATAAAATAAAAGGTTTCTTCTTGTGCCCGATACCTTACGGTTTTGTGCTGTCGATTCTTGGACTACAAGCTTTCCAATAAAAAGAAAAAAAAAAGAAAAAAAAAAAGAAAAAAGAAAAAGAAAAACGATTTTTCAACCAAATTTGAGCTAAACTGTTCTTATAAAATAAAGTAATTTAATACATGAATTATCACTGAAATATAACTGATTCTGAATACATGATCTTAAAATTTAGGATGTCAGCTTTATTTTAAAAACATGTTTTGAGCCGATTATTTTTTATTTTAATTTTAAGCAATTAATTTAATTTTATCAATCTTTTGTAATTAGATTTTGTTTAACTTTAATAGATTAACGTACATTACGTATACCTGACGCATAAGATGTTCGTAACATTTTATTATTACTACCAGTTATTTTAATGGTAAATTTCCCCTATTTACTTATATTTATATGTGCGCATCTTTGTAATTCAATTATACAAACATATCTATTTTGAACAAACGATGATAAAATATTAAAATTTCTGTAAAATATGCTCGTCGCAAAGGGTTTAAAATCTCAAGTACTAGTATGCATTTAAAATTTTACCCAATTAAACCAAATTACAATTTAGAGAAATGTTTTTATACAAATATTGTCGACGAAATAATTCACCAAATGGGATTTATCTGGTTCCTGACGATAAAGAGATGTAAGCTTAGTAAAAATTTCGGTTTAATTAATTTTATTTTCTTCATGTATTGTATTTATCTGTATATCATTATCTACAAGTTTGAGTTACAATACACTTTTTGACGTGACAACGTCTTGTAAATTGGTTTGCCGGGAGACACTTCAAGAAACTGCGTTACGTTACGTTACGCTCCGCTCACGATACGCGCTCACTTTTCTCTTAACTTTTTCCGGTCACTTGTGGGACCATTTTCTGAACGTGAATGTGAATTCGCTGCAAGGAAGGGGCGGTGCTTAATAGGAATTTTAGATAGTATCAAACTAAGACGAAATACGTTATGTATTAGTTATTAGTATAAAGTACAAAGAAAATAAGTGTAGTTTATTTCGTAATTCGGTGGTATATTATGGAAAACTAATGATATGTGATTAGTGAAAGCCATTTTACTTTAGTTATATTCTGCTCATTGAAAAATTCTTTAATATGCTGTTTACAAAATTCAACATTTGACATCAATAAACATGAAGTAAAATGTGTTTAACAAACACAGTGTATTGCAAGTTATTGTATGTATATTTGTATATAAATACGTATGTATGTGTAAAGGTAAAAATAAAATTTTGTTAATATGAAATTCAGTGCGAGATTCTTTGTATAAATTAATGTTTTAAATATAATTCTTTGTATAAATAAATGTTTTAAATTGTTACTATTATTTCATCCTTCTTCCTACTATACGAATGAATATTCACATTAAAATTATTTTACAACTCAAAGTCGTTGTCACGTAAAACTTTCGCCCGTATACCGACTTTACAGGCAACCAATTTTTTTTTTATGCATGCTTTTAGAATAAGTGAAAAATATGAAATTATATTTAAGAAATATCTGTTCACGACAAAAAGATATTCTTTTGTGAGGCCTGTCACTGGATATTGTCAACAACACTATGTACACTAATGGCACCCGGTGCATGTAAAGAACAACTAAGCAGTAGGAAGTGCCGATACAATCTAAGCATTTGTTAGGTTTGTTACCTCTATTCGCCCCAAGAACTGATATCAAACCCGTTGAACTAGGGATAACCAGCAGGTAAGGGCCGGGTTGTTCGTTTAAAAGAAAGAAAGTGGTCAACAGCAACACGTTAAGTTGCTGTTCGCAATATAGAGAAAAGTTTGAAGGGAGAAGTCTAAAAAAGAGTAAGAGAGACAGTTGTGATTTTGAGAAGAACGGGATCCGTAGTGCTATGGATGCAGAACGTTTTCATAGAAAAGTGAAGTCCATGTATGTACCAAGACTTCGGAAAGGCCTAATGGTAACGTAGTTTTGAGAAGTCTTGATGTCTGCTGTCAAGAGAAATACGAGTAGTGTGTTCATAATAATATGAGTTAGTCCGTAGATAAAATGTCTCAAAGTGTAACTTAACATACTACAGGATCTGCTATATCCCTGCCATGGGCGGAATTATTCTGTTTAATTGTAAATGTTTACATATATTGTAAAGAAATCTTGAAATTAATATTAATATTAATTAGAGGTATCCTAGTATACTGATTCTCAGTCTTAAATTGTGTCTTGTGTCACGCATTTATACCACTTTTGACAGTATATCAATTAAAGAATATAAATGTGAAGAAAGAGCTCGGATGATTAATGAAGTAAATGACATAGTCATCATTTTGATAAAATGATCTGTAAATTTCCATACATCAATTTCCGTTGCCGAAAATCTTATTTGTTTAATTAAAATAGCTGTAAATTTTAGGTGTTTTTCTTCAAACAATAATCTAACGGACTGTAAAAGGGCCCTTTCTATATCTTCAATCATGTGTGTAATTCATTTATTTTTTCGTGACCTGCCCTTTTTTTATGTGAGTTCTTAATACAAAGTGTGTGGAGGATTGCAAGTGAAGTATTTTGCACACACCAACTTCAGACTGTTTGGAACCTTTTGCTCGTTATCCTTACACTTTTCGCATCAAGTTCGTACAAATTTACTTATTTGTACAAGTGTAATAAAAATCGTATCTTACCTTCAAAGATTTTTCCAATATGGGCGACAACTGAGTAGACCAGTCTGTAAAACTTGTTCTGGACGCAGCCTTCTTCGCAAAGTAATGCCCAGTCATGAGATTCAGCACCATGAGTCCATAGGCCCACACATCGAAACACTCGCCACGTACGTTCTTCTTTCCATCGGGATCGAAACATTCAGGTGGTTGGAACTCATCTGGTGATACTAATCTACAAAAGAAAATGTAGGAAATTTAACATCATTATTCCTTACAGAAATAAAATTAATAAGATATGTGTTTTTGAAATGGGGTACGAAGTTTTTTTTTTTAGACTGTGGGCTTTGAAATTTAAAAAAGAAAAATACATTAAA
Source organism: Maratus speculifer (assembly GCA_964019185.1). Classification (NCBI taxonomy): domain Eukaryota; kingdom Metazoa; phylum Arthropoda; class Arachnida; order Araneae; family Salticidae; genus Maratus; species Maratus speculifer. The sequence continues at coordinate 147,674,349 of OZ025301.1, read as the reverse complement.
AAAAAACTATATTTTTTTTTTTATACCATAACATGTGCTTTGATACTTCTTCAATAGAAGTAAGGTAATTCAGTAATACAGTTTAAATGATTTTTTCTCACAATACACCTATGGCAGTAAATACATCTTTTTTAATTGATTCCATTCCTTAAATTTGTTTTCAAAAATTTCCCCATGTGTCAGGGACGATTGTAGATACGCACTACAACAACAATTCGGCGCATCTGTTTTGAAATTTTGGAATCAGTAATGAAGTCTATTAAAACGCTAATTTAGAGTGAAGCTGCAGATCATAGCTAATTTGTTTATTTATTATAAAATGCCTTTTAATGCCTTTTAATTAAACAAGACGAAAGTTGTACACCAAAAGCGGCAAATGAAGTACGTTCGTACTTAAACTAGTTACATATATATAGATAGATCTTGCTAAATATAGCTGTTGCATTATTATTTAAAAATGTATTAATACAAAATTTTTTAAGATTATACATATTAAATTCAGCAATACGAAAATAATAGCTTTTTAAATCAAACATAATCACCATGGCGCCTAGAATCATTACCTATCATGGTATAAATATCATTGAATTCATTACGTATAATAGAATTTAATAAAATATCGAAAAATTTTGTTGATATTTTTTTCAGTTTTGATTCGATTTTCATAAAATTTGTCTCGACAACATTCTGCAGCGATTATATAAATCAAATATCAGACTATTCAATTGCATGATCTTTGCGCCGTTATATGAGGACAGACGGATGGACTAGGGTGACGCCTCCATATGCGACTTACATATATAAATAAGAATGCACCTAAAAGTATAATTAATAGCTTTTTTTTTTCAGAATAATTTCTTTGAAACATTTTTCGAATTCACAGAAAAAATTCACTGTTTCCTTAAAAAAAAAAAAAAAAAAAAAAAAAAAAAAAAAAGAAGAAGATTTTAACAGAAAATATACATTTTTTGATATTTCAGATACAGATGTACGTATATTCTGAAACTTTATCATCTGCAATGTAATTTATTGATATATAAACTTAGTAGCTGTTTGTCGGGAACATGTACTTAAATAAATTTTTATTTTTTCAGAAAAATTAATTTAAGTTTTTGCATTTAATCTATTTTTTAACTTTTATTATTAAGCGTTAAAATTGTCTCTAAATGCATGCATGTTAAAAATGTCTCTAAAGCGGGAAAATATTCACAAAAGTTTTTCATTAGAAACAATTCTTGATCATGTGCGATTTGATTTTGAGGGAAAATCCAGTTTCGAATGTGTCCTCAGGTGACGAAAAACAACTTATTATAAATTCTTCTAAATACTTTTATTAAACATTTATTTAAATAAAATCATAAGATGAAATGCAATATTTCACATTCATTCAATCACAATCTACTCAATGCATTTTTTTCTAGTTATTAAAATACTTTTTAGCGATGTTTCTTTTTTAGAGTTGAAATACATTTTTGTACATACCATGCCTGTACAGACTATAATCTTAGATAAAACATATTGACACCAATATTCGATACATTTAATTCGCAAAAGTAAACGTTCTTAAATATGATTCAAACACTTAATGCCGTTAAATATAATTTAATTATTTTTTCCAATATTAACTAAGATTTTATATAAATTGCCTTAAATTATCAACTCACAGCTGCTAATCTTTATGATGAAATAACAATACTTTAAAACAAAAGACTCATTTAATTAAACTGTTCTTGCTTCAACATGGTACTAATTTGATTTCATTTAGTAAGTAAAACCTGCGTTTCTCAACAAGCTAAAATATTGCTTGAGAAAAAGAAAAAAAAACGGAGATTGGCTGATAAAACGCTAATTTCGCAAAGAAAGTATTTCTGTGAAAATTTATTCTAAAATTAGAAAGTGATGAATAGAATGATTTAAACAAAACAACTTCGTTATCGCTATACCTCTCAACAGGATCCTTGGTGAAATTGAGTCCTGTGAAATCCGCTAACACTGCGTCATCGTTGCTATCGATGAGCACATTGTCTGATTTGATGTCAAAATGTGCCATTCCCTTATGGTGAAGAAACTCCATTGCTAGCAGGATTTGGAAGGCCCATTTCTTCAATCTTTCGTAGCTTTTTGGATCCCTCCTGAAATCTTTGCTCTCGACTATCTCATCTAACGTACGGGGTAGAACAGGAGTGATGTATAATTTCACCTTTAATTCCTTGATTTTCATGACTTCGAACACCTCCAGTATATGCGGGTGTCGTAGCCTAGGCCAGTATTTGTCTTCAATAGGCCAAACGTCTTCCCTTTGCACAATCTTTACGGCTACTTCTCTGCCACTCGGACTGATGACTGAAATTATGTCGGCGTATCCACCTGCTCCAAGGAATCTCACGTACCTGTAATTTCGGTCTTGTAGGTACTTGATGACGGCCATCGTCAATCTTTGACGGGACATTTTTTTTTCTTTTCGTGATAATAATTGGGTGTACACTTTGATACAAATGTTGAAATTAAAAAATAACCTTTAAGAAAGTACCGCTTTGTGAAATATTTGAATATTACAAAACTTTTTTTAAGCTCACAAAAAAATCAACGTTATGAGAGACTACTTTTATCGCAGTGACGATTGTCATTTTTTCATTGTTTCATAAATGTTTGATAGCCATTGTTGAGAAAATGAACAATGTAAAAATAATTATGCATTCTGTGATGCATGGTATTGTTAAAAATTGAAACATTGTTTTTTTTTTATTTATAAAAACAAAATACATTTAACAATCATTGTTTGTTGCCATGATATCATTGATTGTTGATCTTCGTGAGAAATACATTAAATTCTAAATATTAAAGAGAACCGAATTTTTTTCCAATAGCGGATAGGGGCGGCTTAGTGCAACATTGTTAAAACTTAGACTGCATAGCGAAACGGGGAAAAAAAATCAAAAAATCCCTACCCGGTTTCGACGAATTGTTTTCTTGGTATTGATATTAAAGTGATCTTATACACTTATAATCTAAAACAAAGGCTATAGTAAAAATATTATTTCTTCAACTTTATTTTTAATGATGATTTTAATTCCTATTTTATATAAATGTACAATGAGAGCATATTATAGTCTTTTTAACCGACTTCTAGGAGGAGGTTATGATTTCGACCTGTATGTATTCCTTGTTCACTCATAAATTGTTTATAATATGAATCGATTTTGAAAATTCTTTTTTTGTTTGAAAATATAAGATACCCACGTGGTCCCATTTTAATTTCATTAAAGTCTGATGATTAGATTTTTTTTAAATAAAAAAATGCGGTAATAATAATAATAATAATAATAATAATAATAATAATAATAATAATAATAATAATAATAATAATAATAATAATAATAATAATAATAATAATAATAATAATTGTCGCAAATCATCTTTCATTGCAACCGTTTTCAACTCATAAGCATATTAAAACTAGAGCCTCTAGAATTATGGGCCGGAGCATCACCGCCATATTGATGTACACTGTGGGTACATCCCTGCTTCTTGGCGACCACAGAGGCGACTTTAGCGCCTTATTGGCGATCCCAAGAAATTTGTTTATTATATATTACTTGAACTAATGCATCATCTATGTGATAAACGGAAAAAAAGTGACTGGAAAAAAGTGACAGAAAAAAGAAATGCTGAAAAAATGTGACGTAACAAAAAAAGTGACAAGGAACTGATAGATATTAAACTTAATAAATATGTGCTAAAAATAAAGTAGTAATGAAGAATGTATTTTTTCTGTTCTAATAAATTATTAAAAAATTATTATATATTTTATTAACTGATAATAAATTAATAAAAATAATTGAAAAAATAAATAAAATTAAATATTAAAAATTAGTTTCAATTATAAGAATTTATTTTAAAAATGATAATATTTTATTAACTAATAGCAAATTAATAAAAATAATTGTATAGATAAATAAAATTGAATTAAAATTAGTTTCACTAACAAGAATTCATTTAAAAAAATATTTGATTGTAATAATTGATAGTAAATTAATAAACATAATTGTATAAATAAATAAAATTAAATATTAAAAATTAATTTCACTGGCAAGAATTAATTTAAAATAATACACTAATAATAACGATAATATTTTATTAACTCATAGTAAATCAATAAAAAATTAATTGTATAAATAATTAAAATTAAATATTAAAAAATCTACTCATTAACAAATATATATTTAAAAAATGATATTCTATCAACTCATAGTAAATCAAAAAGATAAATATATTAATTAAATAATAAATAATAAACAAATAAATAAATAAATAATGTAATAATTAATACATTAATGTAATGCATAATAATTATACATAATAGTTTATATGTTATTTAAATATATTGTTTACATAATGCATTTATTATAATTATAGTTAATATATTTTATTATGTATTAAATTATAAATTAGTCATTTATTAAACTATTATTATTACTATTGTTATTGTTAAATTACAATTATTAAATTAAATATGAATAATTTATTATATTTATATAGTTTTATTTTATTATATATATATATATATATATATATATATATATAATCCATTATTTATTATATTGTATAATGTTAATGCAACATAATTATACAAAATAACATAATATGTATATATATTGGGATAATATGTATAATATAATATAATTAGATTTACATTATTTATATTTTTATTTTTTAAATTTATATTTTAAAATTATTTATGATTTTAATTACATATAACAATTTATATATTATTATTATTTTTAATTAAAAAGTTATGAATTAATATGTTATTACGCTATATATTATATTTATATCTACAAAAAAATTGTATAATTATAATATAATATAATACATTATAAAATATAATACATTAATATAATAAAATAAATAATTGATATAACAAAAAATATCTAATACTATATAATAATAATAAATAAATTATAATAATAATAATAATAATTGTGCAATTTTTCTTATTAGTAATTATCTTTTCTCAATCACATAATAAACCGATAAAAATTACATTATCATTTCTAACATTTTTGTGATTTAAACCATTACTTATTTAAGACATGCCCTCAGAAAACCCGTAACGTATCTCCAAGAATATGCGTACCCTCGATTGGAAACCGCTATCATACGAGAATTATACAAATACAGATATAAAAAATTTAATCTAAAAGAATCGTAATCATCATTTATTTTTACAAGTTTTGACCGACTTTTAAATTTGGCGCTTTCACAAACCGCGCCAATTATTTCGAAGACAGTTGGTTATTTACTTTGTTCGTCTTGTGTTTTCTTCCAGAAATTGGAACGCCTTGTGTCCTTTTCTAAAATGGTTTGAACAATTCATAGCAGAGCAACATCTTACCATAAATTTCGTATTTAATTATAACGTGTATTTAATAGAAAATAACTGTCAAAATGCAGCACCGTTGCTCTCTGTTTACATAGAAGCTAATGGGCGCTGAGTACATATGGCAAACCCAAAGGCATATCAATGGCGGATGCTTCAAATTAAAACTATGCATTCATATGCGTAAGCGTCAAGTTGTCGCCAAGCTTGATTCTTTTTTTGAAGTCGGTTAGTATTTTTTTTTTTTTTTTTTTTTTTTTTTTTGAAGCATATTTTATTTATCATAGGTTCTAGGAATATATAATGTTTAATGCATGGTATACGTAATATATGTCTCGTTATGATCATCATGAAACTGATTATTATTATTATTAATTTAAATATATTATTAATATTAGAATATTAATAATTATAATACATACTCTTCATGTAGTAACGACATACTAATCCTAAACCAACCGAGACACTGGATTTTCGACATTTTGGCGCCAAACACCCTTGAACGCCAATTGAGTTTTCAGAAACCTAAAAAATTTCTCCGATCACAACACGGAATTTTCGGCTGACAATTAGCGACGTAAACAATTCCAACGATGATTTTTAAGCGCTGCGCGCCTATTACAAGCAGACAAAAAAAAAAAAAAAAAAAAGAAAGAAAAACTAGTTGGATGTGCTAATTTCAAAACTTTCTTCTATCTCATACGTACGTTTTAATATTTAAAAAAAAATAGTTACTCATTTTAATGCTTTAATAATTTTAATTCAATGCCATATCAACTTTGATTTTCATTTTAAATTTCTGCTTCAGTCAATTAATCGGAGTAAAAACGAATTTCCGTCTCTGCACGAGCCGATGGACAATAGAATGATAGGCAGATTTTTTTTTCCAAATTCAGGGAGGACCAACTTGCCATACCAAAAAATAATCATACACAAAAATTTTAGTTAAGTTCTAGGCCTAACTTCATACACTTTTAGATGGTATGGTGCAATATTGAAAATGGCATAAAAATCGCTATTGCAGCGCCCTCTTCCTGCGGAATATTTCAAAATTGGAGGAGGGCCTGCTTGCCACAGCCAAAAACATTCACGAAAAATTTGGTTTAATGCTATGCATAACTTCATACATTTTTTGATGGTAGACATACGGTTTGACATACACACAGACATATACGGACAGACAGACATTTTGTAAAAACATGTTTTTGGGGATCTCTGAACCCTAAAACGTGTAAATCCGTCGAAAATCGGAAGTCGAAAATAATTTCGATTACAATACTTTCTTCTACTAAAGATAGAAAAAAGTAAAAAAAAATCATTGGCATACGAAACTCGCTGTACAGAAATCTCTACAGTGCACAAAACTCGTTAATGCCGCGGTCTCTAGCGTACGTATGAGTGCTGCTCGCCCATTTAAACAAAGAAAACTCACTAGATGTACGAAACTTACTGTATAGAAATCTCTAAAGTGCACGAAACTCGCCAATACCACGGTCATTAACATACGGGTGAGTGCTGCGCGCCCATTTAAACAACGGAAAAAAAAAATACTGAATGCACGCAACTCGTGAAAGCTGCGGTCACTAACGACACTAAAATTCAAAGAAGCATCTCTGGAGGCACGGAGTCGCATTAAAGAAATTTCTAAAATAGACAAAATTGGCTGATGCCTCGGTTACTAACGCAGGAATCAAACTATTAAAATCGATATAAATTTGTACGAAAATCCGCAGTAAAAGTTTGAAATATTCTTTCTAATATTTATAAGGCATAAATATTATGCGAATTTTTAAATAAGGTAAAAAAGTATTTCTGACATAGAAATGCGCTGCCATTTTAACATCTTGCATTATAATATTAAGAGTAATAGTAATAAAATTTGAGAAAAATAAAGTATAAACACACAATAAAATCTAAAACACGGGGAAAAGTACCATCAATACCACGAAAACAACTCGCCGAAACCAGGTAGGAATTTTTTGATTTTTTCCCCGATTCACAGTTTTAACATTGTTGCATCAAGCTGTCCGTATTCGCTAGCACTTTTTTCTTAGCACTTTACAACAAAGTTGAAAAGTGCTTATGCATTCGGTTTGTCTGGCCGTCTGTCCGCGCTCTAACTCTCGTAAATATACTCGGATTGCCATGAAGTTTTTGGACGTTATTTAGGTTTATCCTAGCACGAACGCTATTGAAAAAGAAGTTTTTACCATGATTAATTTGTTGACAGGGACAGTCAAAAGTTTTCCATAACATTACCGTCTAAGAGGAAAATCATTTCAAATGAATTTTAACGTTTATAACACTTTTCAAAAGTTTGAAAAGTGCTTTTGCATTTTTTGAAAAGTGCTTATGCATTTGATTTGTCTGTCCGCGCTCTAACTTTTGTAAATATATTCGGATTGCTCTGAAATTTTTGTGTGTTATTACCGTAGCACGAACCCTATTGAAAATGAAGTTTCTACCACGATTAGTTTATTTACAGAGAGAGTCAAAATTTTTCCATTACATTATGTCCTATGGGGAAAAATTGTTTCAAAGGCATTTCAAAGATGTTACACCCAGTCAAACATGTTAACATTTACATGCATTTAAGAGGTGCACTAAAATATGCGATGAAAATATAGCTATTATTCATTTACAGGGGCACACAAAAGAATTCCATTGGATAATGGTAAAGGAGTGGGGAATAGTGTGCAACATTTTTTAAATATATTAAATGGTTTTATGTATAACAAAATTGATATATATCACTGAGGCTTAATATAAATTATACTCGTGATACTGTCTTACATAATATGAAGTACATTGCATTTACAAAGACACACAAAAGATTTCAAATAGTCAGGGCCGTAGCTAGAAGTGAACAGTAGGAGAGCTTAGGAGAATGTAGGGCAGGGACTCATAATTTTTTTTTTTGTTTCTTGCTGACGCAAAAAGATAAATGAGTGCATATTCACATTGTAGGCACTATGTTTCTTATTAAATGTAGTAATAACTTCATTTTATGCTAAAAAAAGAATATGACGATGAAAATTTTGAGTATAACCAACACCCCCTATAGTCAGGAGGTAGTTGACTATAGAGGGTGTTCGTATAACTAGCGCAAAATTAAATATTATGTTAGCTCCATATGTACAAATAGGATGAGGAAGTACTGAAACACTTATTCTAAATACAATTTAGTAATTCTGCAAAACTGTGAAAGAGTCTCAAAACTAAATTAGATTTTTGAACAGAATTTCATTTGAATTTTCGGAACAGAAATTCATTGAGTGGCCTTGGAATCTTTTCCAGGGCAGGCTCAAAATATTTTAGGGGGGCAGAGCCGCCCATAGCGCCCCCTTAGCTACGGCCCTGAATACTATATTCCTTCCGGCGGACTGTATATGTTTCCGATGATGGCTGATGGATGGATGTAATACAATTTAATTATGATATACGCATTTAAATTTCACTAAATCTTTGTACATTATAGGGTGTGTATAAATGTAATAATTAATATACAGGGCTACCCAAAAGAGCTTGTCAACGTTACTGGGTATGAGCGTAATTTTTTTTAAAGGTGGTTCTTAAATAAGGTATGCATTTTTACGCTGAACTGCATTCAATTTACAAATAAATGTCTGCAGAATGTAGATAAAATGATATACAGGGCCACGCAAAGAATTGTGTTCATGGACATCTATGAATGATAATTTATAGCAATGTGATTTCAGTTGTTTTAAGAGTGTTTTAGGTTAAAATGAATTTTAGCTTCTTACTGACGTTATATAAAAGTACAAGGTAAACTACAGGGCTGAACAAAAGTTTTCAAGTATGTTTCCCATATATTAGTACAAATTGCTCAAAAAGAAATTTTAAGCTTTTTTCTTGCTAAACTAAATTTTCTCATTATATAATATGTATATCCACTGACAGATCAAATACAGGGCTGTTCAAAAGTATTGGAATACATATTTGGCTATATACCCTTATTTCCCTAAATAGCGATGTTTTGTTAAAGATTTCATCAAGTGTTGGAAAGTGCTTCATAATCTATGCTTAACGTATCATTTTTCTTACTTGTTATTCCCATAACAATGCTTTATACCTGAACAATGCTTCAAGCTTTGGAATGAGGATGCTTGTGGGCTATGTAAAATGTCAGGAGTTTTTGCTGCCATTCTTGATTTTAATTTAAAATAGCAGTAGTACATGTCGCTACAACCAATAAACGCTAAATCGGGGACCAAATTTTTTATTTGTTTTCTCTTGGTGTAAATGAAAAAGAAAGTTAAATATATCGAGTGGTTGTCAATGATCGCCAGTGCGATTTTGTTTTTATGGAGCAGTTCCTATATTTAAACTAGTACTTATTTAGCACCAGTTACTGTGAGAAAAGAGTGAACGAAAATCGGGCCCGTTTTAGCGCCTATTGTTTGCAGCATCTAGAGTTGCAAAAAACCCACTGTTTTTGAGGGACGGGAATAAACCCGGGATTTTGGGGAATATTGGAAATTTTGAAGAAATTTTTAAAGTAAACAAAACCAGTCATTTTTCAACTTCAAATTTTCATTTTAAGACATCATTGCTCATTGTTCTGAGAAATTTAAATGGATTTTTTATTATAATTAAACAAGACTTATTATTTTAACAACTTGCAACTTTTTAAATTCTTAAAATTCAACAGCTTTACAACAATGGTGATTGAATTAATAAAGATTTCAATTATTCTCTTAAAAATTAAAATTGTTTAATTTCTGTTACCTGACATATCCAACGTATATTCTTTATTTCATTTTTCTGTTTACATTGAATCTGAGAACAAGGGTGATGTTTACATTTATAAATAAATCTGTCATTTCCCTTTCTAACTTAATAATATTTTAATCTATTTAATTTTCACTTAAACTCTGCTGGTTTTGTTTCCGTTTCTTATTGTAAATATTTTTATGCACTCAATCAGTAAGTTTCATAATACACAAATAGCTGTTATGACAGATTTATTATATTTGATGCCTTGTCTTTTCAATATAAAATTGGACAGAATCAGGACGGAATCAAAGAAAAGCTGAGAAAACGTGCTCTGATGTTGATTATCTTCGCTTGGCTCGCTCAGAAGAAGAGTTGAGTTGTTCTTGCAATTACAGTTAAGAATAAAACAATTGAAATCATTACAAAAATATTAAATAATAAGTTAAATATTTCAATGTTTAAAACGTTCTAAAAACTCCCGGAAATTTTCAAAATTTCCTTCCCAAAAAAACCCTTTTTTTTTTTTTTTTTTTTTTTTTTTTTTTTTTTTTTTTTTTTCAGCCTTTGCAACTCTAGCAGCATCATCTATCGCTGCTTTTAAAAATTAAATCGAGAATTTAATTAGAAAATTTTCCTTATGTTAGATAAGATGATATATATGAGATAATACATATGTATGATATATATATAAGGAGAATACTGCAAGAAAATAGCTCTAACCATTTGAGTGTTACTGAATTTTAAAGTCTGTCAGTCCTTTTTAGGACATCCACTAGTTACTAAACCTTTCTGAATACTACAATTCGGAACAGAAATATCAGTGTTTTATTTCAGGGAGAACATTCCCCCCGGAGAAATGAAATGTCCCCCCTCCCGGAAAAATTGAAATTTTGCGCTTTCAATGATCAAAAACTACAATTTCCCCCCCCCGGAACCACTGAAGTCCCTCCCGGAGAAAAGTGTCTGAATTCAATTCTAAAAAATATTATTGGAGCATTCTAAAAGTTCCGAGTTTTTTTCTTATATATATATATATATTATATATATATATTTGAATAAAGATTAGGGATGAAACGAATAGTGATTTGGCCGAATAGCCGAATACCGAATATTCGGCCAAATTTCAGGCCGAATACCAACTTTTTTTCCAATAAAGAAAATAAATTTTGATTATATATAATTTAAAAATAGGAGTTCATTAATAATTATTATTCGTAAATGTGCTTTTAAATGTATTTTTAAATTTGAAAAATTTATTTTAACACAAAAAATTATGAAATTGCATTATATTCTTTTATTCTAATGTACATCAAACTGATTTTCAGTAAGTCAGAATGGGAAGATATTTCCATTAAAATATGAAGGATGTACTTCACTTTTACTAATCAAATGATACTTTTAACTTTTACCCTTTCTTGCATCCAAAATCAATAATATTCTTAATCTCTCTCTCTCAGAAATCACAAGAAGATATTTTCTGAAATATTCTTTAATAAAGTAAATTTGATCATTTAGAGTCTGTGTCCCTAATGGTAAGCAAATTCGAAAGAACGAGACTGTTCTGAAATCAATTGCCATGCTTTAAATTACAAATTATGTTAAAGCAAGGTTATGCTTAAAGTAGATTGCATATGTTAACTAAATTTCCGACATTCAAATTGGCGCATACAGTATTCAACTTCAATATTCCGCTTACTCAACAAGCATTTAAAAAAGGATTAACAGAAATTGATAATATGAATGAAGGATAAGGAAGATGTAAATTAAAAATTTATACATAATAATGTTACATATTTAAGTTAGTAATTATGCAAATACTTATTAAAAAGTGAAAACGGTAGAATAAAAAAAAAATATTTTGTTCAGTATTTAAAATTTATGTTTAAATATTTATAAAACTACCTTCATAAAGCAAGTTGTGTCATCTAATGCGTATCTAGTTTGACACCAGTTCTGTTTTCAGATGTATCGTTGTGTTTTAAATAGTGATATTCGATATTCAATTTTGAAAATGAATCTTCGTAAATACACCTAGAGTGAATGAAGATTTTTCATTTCTTACTTTATAGAAAATTATGAATTTCATAAGAGCCTTTTTTATATGTGCATGCAATTTGCAGACATTAATAAATATTCGAGTGTTTAAGAATAATGCAGTGTTTTTCATTTTATCTAGTTCTTTTTAGTGTATTTCTTTCTAAGTGTTTTTATATCTTGAATTATAATATATCATTCTCTAATGAAGACATTTCCCGTATAATTAAATCTCCAACTTGGGCAGAGCCGGATTAAGCACTTCTGGGGCTCGGGGCTACTGGGAATTCTGAAGCTTCCCTTTACGCTATTGGAAACCTTGAGCCTCCTACCACGATACTGAATATCATCCCCTCTTCAAATACACACAAACATTTGTTTTGTTTTTTTAATCCTAAAATACAAATCTTAGATATTGAATATGTATAATGTTAATCAAATTTTTTTGTTATCTTTAATGGTGTTCTTAAATTCGCCTTTTTTTCCGCGACCGTTTGTCAAAATTTGCGCTTTTCCTGTGATCTTTTTCCGAAATTCGCGTTTTTCCTGCCACCCTTTGACGAAATTCGCAGTTTTTCTGCGATTATCTGCCAAAATTCGAGTTTTTTCAACGATTCTTTGAAGAATTCGCGTTTTTTCAAGCGATCCTCTGTAGAAATTTGTATTTTTGAAACGTCTCTTTGAAAAAATTCGCTCTTTTCTGCGATCTTTTGATTAAATTTGGGCTTTTCCCGCAATCTTTTTCAAAAAATTAGCGCTTTTTTTGCCATCCTTTGTCGGAATTCGTGTTTTATCGGCAATTTTTAACGAAATTCGCGCTTTTTTCTCAAGATTCGCATTTTTACGGCGGCGACACTTAAATTGGCTCTTTTGACTGAATTTCCGTTTTTATCGCAAACTTTTTTTGAAATTTGCACTTTTTCTGCCACCGCTTTTTTGACAATATTCGCATTTTTTCGGCGATTCTTTGAAGAAATTTACGTAGTGGTTCTTTGTCAAAATTTGCTCTTTTTGCACAATCTTTTGACTAAATTTACGTTTTTTCCCCTCTAATTTTTCAAAAAATTTTCACTTTTTCTGCCACACTTTAAAAAAATTCACGGTTTTTTTTTCGCGATTCTTTCTCAAAGTTTGCGTTTTTTGGAGAACCTTTGATGAAATTCTCGATTTTCCGAGGTTCTTTGTCAATCAAAATTTACGTTTTCTTCGGGATTCTTTGACAAAATTCGCTTTTTTCCTCGATCTTTTGACTAAATTTGCGCTTTTCCCGCGAACTTACCAAGCAATTCGCTTTTTTCTGCCATTCTTTTACGAAATTCGTGGTTCTTTGTCAAAGTCTTCGTTTTTTTCACGACCCTCTGAAGAAATTCGCGTTTTTCCGCGATCCTTTGTCGAAATTCACGTTTTTTCCCCGATGCTTTGACAAATTTCGTTCTTTTTCCGCGAACTCTTGACTATATTTGCGCTTTTTCTGCGATCTTTTAAAGAAAATCGCGTTTTTCCTTCCTCCCTTTGATGAAATTTGCGTTTTTTTTACGATTCTTTGTCAAAATTGTGTTTTTTTTCGCCATCCTTTGATGAAATTCGCATTCTTTCCGAGACCGTTCGACAAAATTCGCGCTATTTTCGTAACCTTTTTACAAAATTCGCGCTTTTTCCACGGCCTTTTGAAAAAAATTGCGCTTTACCACGATCTTGATTAAATTCGTTCTTTTTTGACGAAATTCGCGCTTTTTTATTCGATCTTTTCGTTTTACCTTGACCTTTACGCGACCCTTTTCGTTTCGTTTCCATCGCCACTTTTGTTAAACCTGGAAATTTTCAGAGATACAGACAGCAATGACGTCAAATAGCAATTGAAGTTAAGTTGCGAAAAACGGCGATTTCGTGCATTTTTCACACCCCTGTAATTGTTTTAAACGAAACTTTGGTACAACTTAAACCTCTGCTGAGGGGCCCTGACTGGTTGTGGCCCGGAGCTGAAGCCCCCTTAACCCCCCCCCCCCCCCCCCACTTAATCCGGCTATGAACTTGGGCAGCAATTTCTAAAATATCACAAACTTTTATAGAAAATACAGAAAGGCTGTATATTTTTTAGTATCTGAATAATTGTATAATTTCTAAGTAAGAATGAGAAGGACTTCATGAATGAAGTAGAAAATTTGCATTAGAGAAAAAAAAAGTTATAAGAAATGAAATTCTTTAAATCCTAAATTTATTTGGCAAGATATCTTTCAATATTCGGCGAGATTTTAGAAATATTCGGCAAGATATCTCTAAATATTCGACTACAGGTATTCGGCCGAAGTATTCGGTCAACAAGCCTTCAATATTCGGCCAACAGAATATTCGGCAAAAGGGCCGAATACCGAATGGTGACCGAATATTCGCCCCATCCCTAATAAAGATGTACAAAAAGATAAGAAAATTCTATTGGTTCACTTAAGCAATTTGTTCTGCATATATATAAACGCATTCCAGCACATAATTATTTTGTTCTGTCTCTTTTTTAAAAAATTTGAAGCAATTTTTTATAAAAATTAGATGGGAAAAAGTGATAACTTTCTCCCAATTCTCCTGAGAATGACCGTTTAAAAAAGACATACGAATTAATTGGTAATAACATCGACTATTAAATGCTATTTGTAAATTTTGCTTTTGGGATTGTCTATATATTAGCAAATGAACGAGCATTCGTTTTTCAAATGATAACATCCATTATTGATACTCCATTTGAATCTGTGCTTTATAAGGAAGAGTTAAAGTTTAAATAATTTTCTTAAAGCTTAATACAATTATAAAACAAACAGTGTTAGAAGTTTATCCAAAAATTTCGAAAAATAGAAAGAAGATATTTGAAGAAAAAGTATCGAAAAAAAACTCGAATAATCACCAATAAAATCATACAATAATTTTAAACTTATAAGAAACTTACATTATATTACAGATAATCCTACATGGTTATTTTTGGTAAATTTCTGCGATTTTCTTTTTTTGTGGTTCTTTTGATAAAAGACGGCCCCATTAAGTTATGGCAAAGCAAAATTTCTCTGTATCTCGAAAAATAGTTATTCAAATGAGCTGTAAACTTATAGTACATTGACATTTTCAACGACTGTGGCTTGATGAATTAAAAATTAATGTAGGTCATAATTAATATTTTTAACATTAATTTATCGATAGTTCTAACCATAAAAAAAAGTTTTTGAGTAGTGAAAATGTCTGTAATATGTTTGGAACTATTTAATGTATCTATTTAATACATTAATAAATAATCAATCAGATGACTTTTTATAACGATAGAAATTAAAGTTTTTCACATGAGTTTAACTTTATCATCCTCAAATTTACATTCTTCTAACGCTATCAATATTTAGGATAATACGGATAAACGATGCTATTTTCAGGGCTATTTGGATCGAAGAAACTCAAGTGAGATGTCAAAAATGGTTGTTACTGTTTGAAAATTCAGTTGGTACATTTTTTTTTAATGCAGATGACTACAGAAACTTAACAATAGTAGACATTATATCCAGTCTATTGGTTCTCGAGATTTTTCTATGATTATTTTTAGCAGAAATTGTAAGGAGTAATCACTTTTGTTCCACTTGATGAAGTTAGTAGAACCACTAATAAGTTTTTTGCACTAGGCACTAAATAGAGTTGCTGCGCTTCTGCCAAGGTCTTCAAACTTTTTTTTAGGTAATAAGAATTAGTTTTCAGTCAATTAATAACTGGTCAAGAACTGGTATTACTCGCGTACAGAAAGTTCCGTACAATAAATATATGAATTAATGACTTGGCATTGCATTACACAAATTTATTATTAAAAGTTGTTATCTAGGCTTTAAAAGACAATAGCGCATAGAGTACTCCGCGCCTGTCTTTATATAAGTTCAAACCATCCGTGTCATATGTATCTTGGCTAATTACCGACTTTTTTTTAAATCATTATCAACAATCCTTTTTTTACTTCCAGCATTCTTCAATATTTTTGCTGAATACCCTCAAATCGAAATTTATTTACAATAGAAAAATGCACCTTTCTCAAAAACTATGTAACTTAGGGTTATCGATGTCGTTTTCCTGTAAGACTTAAATTAACGTCTAAGTACCCCTATTTTTTTATAATTTTAATTTCAGTAGATTCAATAATAGATGTGAGGACTTTTTTTGCATTATATTTTTGACGATATATCTGAAAATATAATACCTAACATAAAAATAAAGGTATTTTTTAAGTTCGGCGTTAGATAAATTTCACACAATGTACAAAGAAAAGATATTTTTCTGAAGTAACTTGTTTAGTCCCTCTACATTTTTTCCAAATATGTTTGTGAATCATTAATATATAAATATATGGGTCAGTAGCTTTCTATTTATTTCTTCAGCCTATTTGAACTTTCCATGTTCCATAGTTTAAGAGTAAAATGGTTGTGACAGACACAGGCGTGATCTTATGTTTATTCCTTTACTTTTTGATTACGGAACCCAAAAAGTTAGATAAATTCAATTTCTGTTACAATCTGATAGAAATTACTTTTGTGAGTGTGATATCTCATAGGAAGAGGCATTTTGTATTCGTAAAAAACTACTTTTAAAATGCTGAATTTGTGTGCATTGTTAAAAGCTTTTTATCAAAAAAGTGAACCAAAACTTTTGCTTTATTAATCTAAAATCATTAAAATAATTTACTAAATTTACGTTTCTTAGCACTCTCTTCCCACGATTTGTAAAATTCCTACCATAGTTAGAGAAATGCCCTAATTTTATTCCTGGAAATTAAAAAAATCTGACACCAGTGTTTTATTTATTTATTTTATTTTATTTTATTATTATTATTTTAAAAACATATCATAATTCGTCAAAATAATAATCGCTTTATTTAATAATGGATTATTACCTTGATTAAATTGAACTTAAAAAAAAATTAAAATACATTCTAGAGTTTTTTAATCGTTATTAAATCATAGAAAGTTTGTCTTTAAATAAAGCGAAGATTTTGTATACTTTGCCAATAATAAAAACTATGACTTTCACAACTTACAGGATTATAATGAAGAAGTGTCATCAAGTTTACATTCCTCGAAAAGAAACTTGTTTTAAAACACTGTTTAACACAGTTTAAAAAACACTAAAACGGTGTTTTTTTTATCATAAAACACGGTTTTAATTATAAATGTATTCAGGTCCGGCTTTAAACGGGGGAAGGTACTATGTCAAGGCACTAAAAATTAAAGGACTGAAAATGTGCAAAATATGTGTTTAAAATCTGAAAGATATCATTCAGAGAAGCTATGATAAAAATCAAGCCCAGGACGCCTGCAGTACCTACCAAAGTTTTCCCTGGGTGCATGTTTTCTCTTTCAAATGTATGCAAAAATAAGATGCCTACTTTAAGTTTCCGATCCTAAAATTGTTTCGATGTGTTTTTAATATTTTTTTAATGATAAAAAAGTTCCTCTCTTGTGCTGTCAGTATGTTGACTGAGAGTTATTCTCTAAACCAATTCTCGAAAATTGATACACTAGTCTGAATTAGGGTTCGCCCAAATGGGCCCAACCCGAAAAAACCCACCCGGGTTTTTTCGGGCGGGCCCACTTGAAAAACCCCATAAAAAACCCATTTGTGGGTTTTTTCAATTTTTTTCGTTTTTTCACAACTGTATCATTATTTAATCTAAGGTATGAGAATGTAAAGATAAATGCTAATTTAAATATATTTCAAAAGAACCAGATTTAAAGGAATTTCTAAGCATTGACAAAATGACCAAAAGAAAACATAGTAAATTAGCTTGAAGATTTTCATCCCTGTATTTTAAAATGCATCCAACTGCTTTAAATTTTAATATATACCTGAAGATAGCATTTGAAACTTAAACCCCATCCTGATTGCTTACATTGTTATAGCTTTTAAGATTAATCATTCTATTTATTATCCTGTTTCATATGCCCCATTTAATGAAATTGTTATACAGTAATTTTCAGCACAATGAGAGATTATAACCAAAAAAAAAAAGTGAAAGAGATGTTTTCTTAGAAATAACTTTCCTAAGTAAAAGATTTTGTCAATTTTATTTACATTCAGCACAAACTATTTTTATTTCAATCGAACAATACTTTTCTACATTTGATCTGGTTTGGAATGAAATGCATAATCATTTAGGAGCTTATTAAGCAGAAAGGCGTGTATTTCCATTTGTGATCTAAATTTACAAAATGTCATTGACACTGACTTCTATGACAATCTAATTTAACATTTAATACTGTTGCAATATAAATATAGAAAATTTTGCCAAAATTTTCAAAAAACCCATACGGTTTTTTTCAAAATTTCAACTTTAAATTACATAAGGCAATATATTTCATAATATCACTAAACCCCTTGAAAAGTTAACACCCCCTCTCTTTCCAAGGAAAAAAAAAGTCTCAATTATCCCAATGTCAATTTTTAAAACAAGTAATTGTAAATTAATTTTCTATAAGTATGTGCAGCTATCATAAACACTAAAACTAATTTTCTTCGATAAAAAAAAAAGAAAAAAAAAGAAAAATCCATTTTTTTAAACACAAAAATAAATATAATGTTGTTGCTTTAAACTGATTTCTGATTAAAGAAATGGTATAAATTATTAATCTATTTAACTTGTGTAAGATTTATATAAAGAAATTCAGTCGTACTTGGCGTAACATCATTCTTACAGTAATCTAGTCCCATGAGACACAAAATAATTTTTTTAAATATATTTTTTTTTCCTTTTTTTATATATTTTTTTATTGTTAATCCATACTTAATGCAAAATTATACCCTTGTTTCACTCATAAATGAAAAAATTAGGTATTATGCATATAAAAATTAGAAGTTTGAAGAGTTCTCTAAAAAATTTAATAAAACCCGAAAAAACCCGGGTTTTAGACTACTGGGCCCAGTGGGTTGGGCTTTTTCAAAAAAAAAAAAAACCCGGGTTTTTTCAAATCCTGGTCTGAATGCATGTGTAAAACGAGGGAAAAAAAACTGGAGCGGCTTAGATACTTAAGGGCGCATATTTTTTCTTGGATGAGGGCGCACCGGCCCTCGGACCGATGGGCCGGTGGGCCAATCCGAGCCTGTTTCGGACTCAAGAAAATCATTGGGCTAGGTCACATGTTCTGTATTTCTCTATCTAAAAACCGGTGACAAAACAGTAAAAATTTCGTAAAAGACTCCCATCGCGAAGGAGTTAAAGAAGAAAAAACGTGACGAAGATATTTTTTATTCCTATAAAAAGAATAAAAGGCTGGGGGGGGGGGGGGGGTGTAGAGAGAAAAGAAGAAGATTAAAAAAAAAAAAAAAAGGAGTAGAAGAAGACAGTGGATCTTTTTCGGATTTTAGCCTACAGCTAATTTATATACAGTGTCTCACAAAAGTGATGGGACATTTGTGCATTATAAAAAGAAACTGCAATAAAATAAATAAACAAACATGTGCAAAAATTTTTTGGGTGTGTTTCATATTTAAAGTTAGTAACAATTATTACATAACATATATTTTGTCAAAATATTAAAATATCTATTTAGTAAAAATACAATTGTTCAGAGCGGAGCAAAAAATGGCTCACATAAGTGATGGGACACTTACTTTTCCATCAAATATTTATCCAAAAATTTTACTTTTTAAGTTTTTAATATTTTGTTGGATTTCCTTTTACTTTTAAAACATGATTTAATCGTCTTGGGATGGATTCGATTAATTTTTTTGTGATTTCTGGAGTGATTTTACCCCATTCTTCTTGAAGCACCGATTTTAGTTGTTGTTTTGAAGAAATGGTGTGTTTGCGAATTCTTGATTCCAATTCTTGCCAAATATTCTCTGTGGGATTTAAGTCTGGAGATTGTGGTGGTGTTTTTATCATTTCAGGACAGTTATATAGCAGCCAGAGTCTAACGTTCAGAGCAGTGTGCTTGGGGTCATTGTCCTGGTAGAATTTAAAATCGTTATGAAGATTCAATTTTCGTGCTGAAGATTTCAAATTTTGCTTTAAAATATCAATATACTTGTACTGATCCATTATGCTGTCAATAAAAATAAGATTACCAACTCCAGCGGACGACATACACCCCCATACCATAACTCCTCCTCCACCATGTTTTACTGTTGGTACCAAGTTCTGTTTGCGAAATTCTTCCCTGGGTTTTCTCCACACCAAGATTCTACCGTCAGAACCAAATATATTAAATTTACTCTCATCAGCAAATATAACTTTATTCCAATAAGCAGAATTCTTATTTATGTTGGATTTTGCGAAAGCTAGTCTGAGTTTTCTATTCTTTTCACTTACGAAGAATTTTTTCCTGGCTACTCTACCGTGATATCCAGCAGATCGAATTACCCTTCTAATAGTCTCAGGATTAACAATTATTCCATATAATGCTTGTAAATCAGCAGCAACTTTTGAAGCACTATTTCTTGGATTTTTTTTAATATTTCGAACGATAATTCTCTTTATTCCATTGGATAGCTCTGATGGTCGGCCAGGTCTTCTTTTATGCTGAATCATATTATTCTTTTTGTATCGTTTAATGATACTGAAAACTGTTGAACGACTCAAGTTAACTGTTTCAGCAGTTTTTCTAATAGATTTTCCACGTTCAATATGCAAATTAATAACTAATTTTCGAATTTCAGGCGAAGTTTCTTTTCGTTTAGCATTCATGGCTACACAGAGCTAAAAAACACAATAATTCCAAAACAAACTAGAGAGAAATACTGCAGACGATTTTATAAGTTATTGCCAATTGCTTTTAAGTAAAAATAAAACCCCAAAAAATATTTTTATTGCTTATTTCAGACGATTTTTGTTGCATATATAATGGTGTCCCATCACTTATGTGAGCTATTTTTTGCTCCGTTCTAAACATTTGTATTTTTATTAAATTAATATTTTAATATTTTGACAAAATGTATGTTATGTAATAATCTTTACTAAATTTAAGTATGAAACACACCCACAAAAAAATGTGTACATGTTTTTATAATTTATTTGATTAGTTTCCTTTTGTAAAGCACAAGTGTCCCATCACTTATGTGAGACACTGTATATATATATACAGTGTTGATATATGTATATATATATACAGTGTCTCACATAAGTGATGGGACACTTGTGCTTTACAAAAGGAAACTAATCAAATAAATTAAAAAAACATGTACACATTTTTTTGTGGGTGTGTTTCATATTTAAATTTAGTAAAGATTATTACATAACATACATTTTGTCAAAATATTAAAATATTAATTTAATAAAATTACAAATGTTTAGAAAGGAGCAGAAAATAGCTCACATAAGTGATGGGACACCATTATATATGCAACAAAAATCGTCTGAAATAAGCAATAAAAATATTTTTTGGGGTTTTATTTTTACTTAAAAGCAATTGGCAATAATTTATAAAATCGTCTGCAGTATTTCTTTCCAGTTTGTTTTGGAATTTTTGTGTTTTTTAGCTCTGTGTAGCCATGAATGCTAAACGAAAAGAAACTTCGCCTGAAATTCGAAAATTAGTTATTAATTTGCATATTGAACGTGGAAAATCTATTGGAAAAACTGCTGAAACAGTTAACTTGAGTCGTTCAACAGTTTTCAATATCATTAAACGATATAAAAAGAATCATATGATTCAGGATAAAAGAAGACCTGGCCGACCATCAAACTATCCAATGGAATAAAGCGAATTATCGTTCGAAATATTAAAAAAAATCCAAGAAATAGTGCTTCAAAAGTTGCTGCTTATTTACAAGCATTATATGGAATAATTGTTAATCCTGAGACTATTAGAAGGGTAATTCGATCTGCTGGATATCACGGTAGAGTAGCCAGGAAAAAATTCTTTGTAAGTGAAAAGAATAGAAAACTCAGACTAGCTTTCGCAAAATCCAACATAAATAAGAATTCTGATTACTGGAATAAAGTTATATTTGCTGATGAGAGTAAATTTAATATATTTGGTACTGATGGTAGAATCTTGGTGTGGAGAAAACCCAGGGAAGAATTTCGCAAACAGAACTTGGTACCAGCAGTAAAACATGGTGGAGGAGGAGTTATGGTTTGGGGGTGTATGTCGTCCGCTGGAGTTGGTAATCTTGTTTTTATTGACAGTATAATGGATCAGTACAAGTATATTGATATTTTAAAGCAAAATTTGAAATCTTTAGCACGAAAATTGAACCTTCATAACGATTTTAAATTCTACCAGGACAATGACCCCAAGCACACTGCTCTGAACGTTAGACTCTGGCTGCTATATAACTGTCCTGAAATAATAAAAACACCACCACAATCTCCAGACTTAAATCCCATAGAGAATATTTGGCAAGAATTGGAATCAAGAATTCGCAAACACACCATTTCTTCAAAACAACAACTAAAATCGGTGCTTCAAGAAGAATGGGGTAAAATCACTCCAGAAATCACAAAAAAATTAGTCGAATCCATCCCAAAAAGATTAAATTATGTTTTTAAAGTAAAAGGAAATCCAACAAAATATTAAAACCTTTTAAAAAGTAAAATTTTTGGATAAATATTTGATGGAAAAGTAAGTGTCCCATCACTTATGTGAGCCATTTTTTGCTCCGTTCTGAACAATTGTATTTTTACTAAATTAATATTTTAATATTTTGACAAAATGTATGTTATGTAATAATTGTTACTAACTTTAAATATTAAACACACCCAAAAATTTTTTGCACATGTTTGTTTATTTATTTTATTGCAGTTTCTTTTTATAAAGCACAAGTGTCCCATCACTTTTGTGAGACACTGTATATATAATAAATAGATAAATTCTCAAGAGTCAGAAGAACAGTCCTAACTTACAAGACGATAAAAAAATATAAACATATATATATATAAATATGTATACACACACACATATATATATATGCATATATACATAAATAAATTAAAATATATCCCTTTAAACCCATCAAAGCTTTGCTCAACTAAGAACAAAACAAATCCCTTTACTCCAATAAATGTAAGTAACGAATTAAATACTCGAATAAATTTACTCAGAGAAGATAAAAAGGATGACAAGTATGAAATCGTCTGCGGAAGGTAGATGTATATCATGTACTAACAGATTTTTCTTTTACTTAGAATGGCAATAACTTCAGAGACATTTAACCAACATATGAAAAATATTCTCTCATTTTCTTAATCGTCTTCAAGATTTTCTTTCTCAGAAATCGGGTTAACTATTTAGCCGCATAGTTAGCTGTTATATATTTAGTTTTCTTTTTCTCTCTAGCGCATTTTTGATGTAATATTTATTTATATCAAAATTGCTCCAAGAGTGAAACACTCTTAATGGCTTTTTAATCCGCAGAAAATTGTTCGTGAAGGGCAATTGGATTCCAAAAAAATGATAAAAAAAAAGCACTTATAAGGATTTTTCCCCTTTGATGGAAGTGAAGACAAATAAATCGAAAGAAATATTTTTATACGGTTTCGGAAAAGGCGGATTCGACGCATAACTTGGCAGTTACATTCCGCTTAATTGTGCAGCCTCGACAAATCTGATTTTTTTTTAACACGAAAAAATAGGTGGTTCTAAAGACGGGAATTATCTATTTAAACTTCAGGAAGATTTTGGTGTTTATAATGATTTTTTCTCGGCTTGATTCTTGACAAAAATTTATTTATCAGATAAACGTCTATCAAATTTGGAAGCCCGTTAATTCCAAAAAATAAACTAAGGTTTCGTAATTCTATGCTAAAAAGAACGCATCAATATTTCTATTATTCTTGAAATAATTCGAAAAATGAAACAGGAAACTATTTAAAGTTTTGTGACATTTTGCATAGTTTTGATTTAGCTAAAATACAAGATGATTCAAAAAAACATCAGACAGATTTTAAGAGAAGGTAGGACCATAAACTTAAACGATCATTCTGTAGCAAACAGAGATCGTAATCCATATTTTAAATAAAAAATACAGAATGCCTCATTCTTAACTAATAGTAAGAGGCTGTGCATGTTATAACATCATCAATTTAGGGGGGAGGGGAGAGGCTGGTACATATTTTAAAATATCTCTAAGGGAGGGAGATTTTATGTTTTTGATGTCATTATCATTTTTTATTAAATCAAAAACTTTTCTTTCTATTTGTAACTTGTCCTTTACATGAAAATAGTCTGTTATCTATTTTAATAAAAAAATTTAAATTTTACTTAAGAAAGGTGTTATAATAAAAATAAATGACTTTGACATGTTTCGGAACCGTCAAATAAGTTCCATAATCATAATATAAATAAAAATAAAATTTCAAAATATTACACGGTCAATACAAATGACACACGACAATGAGATACAAATAACTAACAAAAAACACGCGCTCTATTGTAAAAAATTAAATTAAAATATAGACCATGATCTAAAATCTAAATAAAAATAAAATTTCAAAATATTTCACGGTCAATATACAGTGTCTCACAAAAGTGATGGGACACTTGTGCTTTATAAAAAGAAACTGCAATAAAATAAATAAACAAACATGTGCAAAAATATTTTGGGTGTGTTTCATATTTAAAGTTAGTAACAATTATTACATAACATACATTTTGTCAAAATATTAAAATATTAATTTAGTAAAAATACAATTGTTCAGAACGGAGCAAAAAATGGCTCACATAAGTGATGGGACACTTACTTTTCCATCAAATATTTATCCAAAAATTTTACTTTTTAAAAGGTTTTAATATTTTGTTGGATTTTCTTTTACTTTTAAAACATGATTTAATCTTTTAATTTTTTTGTGATTTCTGGAGTGATTTTACCCCATTCTTCTTGAAGCACCGATTTTAGTTGTTGTTTTGAAGAAATGGTGTGTTTTGAAGAAATGGTGTATTCCAATTCTTGCCAAATATTCTCTATGTGATTTAAGTCTGGAGATTGTGGTGGTGTTTTTATTATTTCAGGACAGTTATATAGCAGCCAGAGTCTAACGTTCAGAGCAGTGTGCTTGGGGTCATTGTCCTGGTAGAATTTAAAATCGTTATGAAGGTTCAATTTTCGTGCTGAAGATTTCAAATTTTGCTTTAAAATATCAATATACTTGTACTGATCCATTATACTGTCAATAAAAACAAGATTACCAACTCCAGCGGACGACATACACCCCCATACCATAACTCCTCCTCCACCATGTTTTACTGTTGGTACCAAGTTCTGTTTGCGAAATTCTTCCCTGGGTTTTCTCCACACCAAAATTCTACCGTCAGAACCAAATATATTAAATTTACTCTCATCAGCAAATATAACTTTATTCCAATAAGCAGAATTCTTATTTATGTTGGATTTTGCGAAAGCTAGTCTGAGTTTTCTATTCTTTTCACTTACGAAGAATTTTTTCCTGGCTACTCTACCGTGATATCCAGCAGATCGAATTACCCTTCTAATAGTCTCAGGATTAACAATTATTCCATATAATGCTTGTAAATAAGCAGCAACTTTTGAAGCACTATTTCTTGGATTTTTTTTAATATTTCGAACGATAATTCGCTTTATTCCATTGGATAGTTTGATGGTCGGCCAGGTCTTCTTTTATCCTGAATCATATGATTCTTTTTATATCGTTTAATGATATTGAAAACTGTTGAACGACTCAAGTTAACTGTTTCAGCAGTTTTTCTAATAGATTTTCCACGTTCAATATGCAAATTAATAACTAATTTTCGAATTTCAGGCGAAGTTTCTTTTCGTTTAGCATTCATGGCTACACAGAGCTAAAAAAACACAATAATTCCAAAACAAACTGGAGAGAAATACTGCAGACGATTTTATATATTATTGCCAATTGCTTTTAAGTAAAAATAAAACCCCAAAGAATATTTTTATTGCTTATTTCAGACGATTTTTGTTGCATATATAATGGTGTCCCATCACTTATGTGAGCTATTTTTTGCTCCGTTCTAAACATTTGTATTTTTATTAAATTAATATTTTAATATTTTGACAAAATGTATGTTATGTAATAATCTTTACTAAATTTAAGTATGAAACACACCCACAAAAAAATGTGTACATGTTTTTTAATTTATTTGATTAGTTTCCCTTTGTAAAGCACAAGTGTCCCATCACTTATGTGAGACACTGTATATATATATACAGTGTTGATATATGTATATATATATACAGTGTCTCACATAAGTGATGGGACACTTGTGCGGCTTTTACCGCGTGACTAGTGTACGCTCTTAAATCAGCGAAAAATTACATCACACGGCACCTTTTACGTCACTTCAAAAATCCCCTCAGCATGTTTCATTCTTCTACTTTTAAAAATGTGTCCAAAATTGTATCTGAAAATTTCGAGCTGTTGAAGGTGGAAAATCATTTTTTCGAATACACCCTTAAGCTAACTGGGCCAAAGCCGGCGAGCATTTCTCGCTCAGATAGCCCTATTAGTCACAAAATCTGGTCTGTCATTTAGACAGCTCAACAGAATAAACCGCAGGTAAAGGAACTCCATGTAACGATGGGTACGTAGATATACTGTTATTTTTACACAACCAAACTGGATTGGTAATTTTATCTTACGAATTGAATATTTCTAACTGAGCGAAAAATTGCCCAGGCCTGGAATCGAATCCAGATAACAAGCTTAAAGGGTAAAGCGATGGCCTTTTGGATGCTTGTAAGCCAAGCATCTGGGTTCGAATCCCCGGCTTAGGCAATTTTTCACTCAGTTGGAAATATTCAATTCTCATGATAAACTTACCATTCAGTTTGGTTTTGTTAAAATGATAGTGTTAAAATCAAGATTTTCTTATTTAACTATTATTTTCAGTTACTTTCTGAGAAATATCCTCCATTCAACAATTTTACGTAAATCCCAAACTGAAAAATGTAGATGTATCAGCATCTATTCATAGTTGCTTTCCTTTTTCTCCGAGCATTTCATATTTTCTTATTAATTCACATTTTTAAAATCGCTGAGGTTATGCAACACTATAATTTCTCACAATCTTTTGTGTTTTCTAATCTTTTCATCAGATGATAAAATGATGTTGTTAAGATTAAAATCTCTTTCAACGATTTTTCTATTTTTTCCCCCTTTTTGCCTCAAGCAAAGTGGATATTTATAGAAAATGCATAATTAGAATTAAAAGTTTCCTAAATGGGCGAAACAGCGAGAACAGAAGTTGCAGGAAAAATTAACATTGTTAAATAATGTCACGGTTGCATTAAGTTATGAATTTCATAGATTAATGCGCGCGCAATGCTTTATTTATATGGAAGATTTAAGGATGGTCACACACTTAAAGATTGTAATTAACCGCTTTCCTGTTTCGCCTGTTCGTCGTACAGACAACGTGCTTTAGTGAATCATGATTTACCCGTATCGTGAACGGGCATCCATATATATATCATAACTTATTATCCTCATTAGAAAATAGTAAATTTTCCCGTAAAGCATGGTGACATCACTGCAACGTCGTCGTGAAGTCACATTGTGACTTTGTGACCATCGATTGTCGATGTGACGTCACGTGACGTCGATGTGAAGTCACAGTGACTAAAATGTGAAGTCGTTATGGCCGTTTTGGAGCCCTTTTGCGACGTTTCACAAAGTGGTCACACTGTGACAAATTTGTGAAAAATGTGTCATTTGTGACTAATTTGACATTAACATTGTGACGAAACTGTGACAAAAGCGAC